>JAGSMX010000012.1:9332500-11832500 GCA_029286785.1 Meandrusa payeni | reverse complement strand
ATTCAAAAGTCAGTGTCTTCTCCCATTTTCTGTGCACATATGTTTCAAAAGGAATCTATTTTAAAATGCATATTGATAGGTCTTAGTGTTAATGTTGTGTGTGCGTGTTTGTGTGTGTTGCGTGTATTGTGAGTGAGTGCTCATGAGTATGTCTATTTACTCTCACTAATATTGCCATATAATTTTATACATATATACAAATTATATTTTAACTAAGAACCACATTTACATTAAAAAGGCTTCAGTTCCTTTTATTCGTAGTCAAGTTCAAGTTGAAAGCATAACAAACAAAACAAGTACATAAAAAAAATTGAAATTGTACCCAAGGGAGGTTGGCTCAGCATGAGCTGTGCTATAAACATGTAGCACAGCGCTGATTTTCAGCCAAAAAACCTTTTAAACCTAGCGAAAGGCGGACGCTATTCGGTTGTATATAAATATAGCGTTACATACATTCTGTGTTGGGCTCAGATATTTACTGACTTCTCAAATCTTTGCGAATATTTCATTATGTACGTATTTGGTTTTTTTTTTTTTGTGCAACAAAAATAATGAAAACTGGATGATTGCACAAAAAACGATGACAAGGGATTTCAAACGCCCCGTGATCATGTACAGTATGAATTATTCGAAACAACGCAAATTCAAAATAACATTAAACAGCGAAAGTATATTTTTTATTCAATGAGCTTGTGATATTATAAAAGTGTTACCTGCTTTAAAAGAACCCCCGCAAGGAAATGTCTCATTATAAAGTCGTCAGTGAGCTTCAGTTTTGCTGGTTCTGTGTAAAATTATAAGCATAAGTTAACAAAACATTACTAGTAATAATAAGTAGCCTTGTGAGGCAGACAGCGATAGCAATCGATATCCAATTTACATGCAGCTTATTAGATTTCAAATTTGATAATTTTTTTTTGTTATTTAAATATGAAACAGAGGAAAAACGAACTGGCTGAGATTCTTATGTCTTTTTTTTTAAAACTACTAGATTGCACACAGCAATTTTGTAATTACAACTACGGCTCCCGGAATCCCTGATTTTGTAAGAGAACTAAGCTCCGCGAGGTTCTCAATTAGACTGCCATGAATATATGTAAAAACTGTACAAGTGAGCAAAGTGCTGACTTGACAATGGAATGAAACAGCGTCGTTGGGTAAGGTGCTGGATGGACTTTGTGTCCATACTAAGGGTCATAACAGAACGCAGACCGACAGATGCATGCACATAAACACTAATAGATAACTATTGCATCTTTCGACTTCAAATCGAAACTTTATTAAGTGCGGAAGCCCTCTTTGTGTTTCCGAATTATCGTCCAGTTATTCGTCTATTCGTCGCGCACATACTTAAAGCAGATTTAACACTTATATGGTACTTATAGATGCCACTATCAGAATTAGACCAAATTAAAATGGGACCACACCAGATTCCAAATAAAAACAATTAAAATCGGTTCACCCAGTCGAAAATTATGAGGTAACAAACATAAAAAAAGATAATAACGAATTGAGAACTTCCTCCTTTTGAAGTCGGATAAAAACGTAAAGAGTTTACCAACCTTCATCGCTTTCTTTGAAAAGCTTGTTAGCTTGCAACGGTAGGTTGAACGGAACGTAATGTTCGTGAGAGCATATCGTTTGTAGAAATGTAAATTTGAAGTCAAACAAAGCCTTGGGATCGCACGATTTGAATTTTTCAAGGTATTTCTTCACTTGACGGAAAATGAAACCTCGATCCATGAACGAAAGACACGACTGAAATTATAATTGTTTTGTAATATTTTGTATGAGTTTCTAGATATTTTTGAAAATTATATGGGTTTACCTTCAGGAATAGGGCGAGATTTTTGTTAAATATGTGTGTCTGCATTGGTTGTTGCAAAATGTATGAAGGTTCTACAACAGTGATCAATTTGTCGATGTTCTCCAATAGATCAGCGTGAAACCTTTCATGTCGCGACATCTGAAATAATTATAAAGGTCATGACATAATGTATATATCGACGCTGGAAAGAAAAACGTAATAAGTGATACATATGGCCATTTTCACTTTTTTACGACGTTGGAATCAGAAAAAAAGACGCATCGAATGATATATGACTTGTATCAATTAGATGAAAAATAGTGAAAATAGGATTTTCAAGATTGACACTTCTCTTTCATTTTTTGTAAGGTAAAACGATTTTCTTTTAGGAAAACTCTAGGTTAATGCCGTGGTACAATACTTATTTAGCAAAAAATAATAAATATTGTGTCCAAAAACAACAGCTCTAGGTCCACAAACACGAAAGTTATAATTTTAAAAAGTGAAATGTTTTTGGCTCTGGTGAACAATTTCATTTTGTGGGTTGTTTTGCAGCAGCGATATGTACAACCTTATACGAGGGTAAATATAATCAATCGATCTTTTTCTGCTATTTGAACTTATACTTCTTTAAGCACATTATGTAAAAATGATGACAGTAACAGGTTGACGCTGCCGTTTTTTTTTGGACGAACTAACACAGTTGGCACAGAGAAGCTGGCCTTTACTGCTTCTGGATTGAGAGGTGGCATAGCTCTTAGATCGCTTAGCCTGAACCTCAACGCTGCCGTGAAAAAATTGTACTTTTATATTTTTTCAGGTGCTTCAATATAATGGAGGTTAAATATCCCTACGTTTTATTCACTGATATAAATAAATATATAAATAGATATATAAAATATTACTAATTTAAACTGAACTTGATCGACTATGTTGAATATCCTTTTCCAATTTCTATTATTTCATTGTAATCAATTATTTGCATGCAATTAAAAGCTATTTTTAAATAATGCCATGATGATGATGACGATAACTATAATTTTAAAATTACTCAAGACATAGTCTAATCATTAATTTCCAATAAAATCAATAGGATCCATATTTTTAACTTTATGGTCCTTCGAGTCGGATTAATATTATTTTAGGTTTAAAATTAACTTCTACAAAAAAGAAATATTACCTTTATCCTCCCTGTATTAATGAGGTACTGTGCCATGCTTTTTATTATGATGTCAAAGAAAAAGTTTGAATATTGCATAAATTTGTGACCAAGTAAGAAGTCTTGTTGATTTGGATCAACAAACATGTGAAGTGGTGCGGTTAATACAGTGTGTAACTTGAATTCCACACAGTTAAACACATACTGAAAGAGAAACATACCAATTATGTAATTATAATATATCGACGACAAAATTGTATTTAATCTCTCCTAAACTAACCTTAACATAGCTGTCAAGTAAGTCTTTTCTTCCGTAGTCATGAATCATATGGACAAAGTGTACTATTAATTTCACAATCTGATAGCCCAAGTCATGGGAATAGCCCTTTTCAACTGTCTGTAAATACATATTAATAAAATTATATTTTTGATGATATAAATAATTATAAGACAATTTTTACAGACAAAATATAGGTCATTTTGACCATGATGCCAAACATTGGACGCCGTCTCAGCAGGTGCTCTCGCAAGGGTGCCACGCACACACACCCTTAAAAACTTTTTAAAAATAAATCGATAGTGAAAAGCGAAAATGTTGACTTGACTTCGCCTATCGATGGTGGATAATAATAATTTAATGAACTCAGCGACTGTTACTTATAAAAATATTCAATATTTAGGAGTAACGAGCTTTAGTAATGTGTTAAAAATGTAGCTACTGTCTACTGGAACCCGCTAAAAATTGAAAATGATCTATGATAAAACACGTCTTGATTTCACTGCACTAGACTTATAATGCTATTTTACATATTAGTTTTACATAATACTTTTTTTAATTGATCTATGAAATATATCTGTGAACAAAGTATTCCATACCATTACCATAAGTTCAAAGAGTTGATTGAAAATAGTCGGCAAGAAGGCAACGAGCGAGCTCAATTTGATAGCGTGCGCAGCTTTCAGCGCGCTCGTGACGTCATTCCACGGTGGCGGTGACGGCGAAGTGGGAGGAGAGTTGCTCTTTATCAGTCTCTCAGCGTGACTGAACAAGTTGTGAAGGTGCGTATCCCTTGTCACTACAGTGGAGTCTAAAACCAATTGGCAGCGGAATAGCTGTTTTTCTCCTTCAACCCACACTACTTCTGGTCCCGTGTTCTGAATAATAATATTTTGATCAGCATTAACAACACAGATACAATATAACAAATAGTAAATTATAAAAATAGCAGCCCTCTGAGCCGCTCTCTTCTCGTTTCGCCTACTCTATGCCAACGCTATAAGAGTAACTGTCCAAGCACAAGTCTGCTTTTGAGGGCCATTGCACCGACTCACTCCCAATGGAGGTTCAAGTTAAGCGATCTAAAAGCAATGCCAATTACAAATCTGGTGAAACTGTTGTGATCAGCTCCTCTGCCAATCAGCGGAGAATCGTTAAAAAAATAGCCCAAAAGTTTTTCAAACACTGGATCGCTCCTGAGCTCTCAGAAAGCCTAGGGTTGATTTCTACTTTAAGCGCGTCCAAGACATGATGGCGCTCGAGAGTAACGAACGAAGGATAAATCAAATTAGTGCATCAATCCCTTCCGGCTTCCATAAAACATAGTAGAATGTGGCGTGTATTAAGACGTGGTAAAGACTGATATCAATAAAATAAAAGTATATACATATATTACAAAAACTATGACGAAATAAATTGTGAATAGCTACTTACCCCTTTCCCAAGTCCAAGAGGTTGAATAGAGAGATATCCAGACGGCAGATGCGTCGCTATTGGTAAGTTTATTATCTCTTCAATTAACTTATCATTTTTGATTAACGGCACCCAAGCATAGCTGAAAAATATTATTGATTCTCAAATTTCTTTTTCAATTAAGCCTATGTTAGGAATTCTTACCTTAGGTGCACGTGTTTCGCATGTGACAGTTGAAAATACGTATAAATATTATATAAGGTTTATAATATTAATATTTTCAACTAAAAATATCAAAAATTAGCTTTGTAATTTTTAAAATTCAATTACATTTATGTGTAAAATAACGCAAAATGAATGTTACATGCAATGGAAGATTGTTTTTTTGTATCAATATTTATGGCCAGTCTTAGTATGTTATAAAATTTATTTTTCAACGTTATAACGCGAAAAATTATAACGAAGAAGGTAGTAATATATCGACTTTATTGACTACCTATGTACCTACTAAGTAACCTTTAACCGTTTACATTTCATTTTTTTTTCATCAACCTTCAACCATTATCTTTTGCCAACAATGTATGCGTACATGTATAGAAGTGAATGAAGAAAAGAGTTGTATTAGGATCGTACTCTGTCAGCCCTGCAGTTCTGGGCTCGTAGAATAAGACTGCGGTATCCCCTGCCTGTCGTAGAAGGCGACTAAAAGGGGCCTCGGGTTCACTGAGCGACAAAGGTCCCCAGCCTATGTCGCCAAAGTGGATCCGGGAAGAAGTCGACATCGACTGGTCCGTGGGGTCCGGTGCGTTCCTCTAGAAATCCCAGTGCCCCAAGCACCACTTTTCACCAAGCACCGAGAAAGGGCCATAGGGGGAGAGTGGTGGGACGGGGCGGGGTCTAGGCTTGATACGGTTTTTTTATTTTGTTTGCGTGGGGAAAATCTTCAACATGATACTTCCTCCTGGAAGGTGGGGTATCTTGTTGAAGATTTTCCCCGTAAACAAAAAAAAATCGTACTCTGTGGATGTTCGTGATCTCTGCCTACCTCGTCAGGTGATTATTTGTGTTTGTTGTATATGTATCTTAGTATGTGTTTTGATGTGGTAACTTACCCAATACACGTTTCAACATTAGTATCATTCTTCTTGGTGAGATCGCAAGATATGTGATGGAATGTGAACAGTAGGTGATGTTTCGGAGTGAGAGTAGCGGGTAAGCGTATTTTTGCTTCATCACACCAACTGGGATTTGCGTTGTGATGCAACACAGAGCAGCGGTATTGTGATATCATGCCTGTGCGACCGTATATTACCTGAAATGATAAACGTTGTACGTTTGAATGTAATATTGAAAAATGAGGACAACGATACTAACCGTCGAGCTCTTTATTACCAGCCACTAATGTATTTGCGTGTATACGCAGCATTTGCTGAAATAGAGGTCACCGGGATACTATTTTTGCAATAAATCTATTTATTGACTCGTTAAATCTGGAAGAACTAGTTTCGCGAAGGCGTGTTTCATTTAAATCTAATATACGATTAGATTATTATTGATTTTTTATTGATAGGCCAAATGCCCTGATGATAATGTAGAAATGCAGTCTTGTAAATTACCTGTAAAGGTTTGTTCTCTCCTGTATCGTTTTCTTTCAATTCAATGGAGCAAGCTATATTTCGAGCACGTGCGAACATCTTCTGCGACTCGAAGACCAAATACAACGGTCGGACGTACAGGTGATGGATGAACGCCGCATATGGCTGCTCCGGTTCCACGTTCAGTGTCGCCAGTTCCAATGTAAGCGGCAATGCAGGCGGCAGTGGGAAAGGTTTCAGAGCGGCGTATGAACTTGTCATACAGTCTAGAAGAAAATTATTACATTAAGGAGTAAGAAATTAGTACGTGGCTTACGAGATGCATTTACCCAATTCCTTTTCTACATGCACGCTCCTCGGCTACGAATACTCTTATTATCACGCTCGTTTCACACACTCACGCACGCATATTTAATTTCCATTATGTGAGTACCCTTTTTTATTTGACGAACTATACAGATTGGCCAGAGAAGCTGGCCTTGACTGCTTCACCGGATTGAGAGGTGGCATAGCTCTTAGGTCGCTTATCCTGAACCTCTATCGCTGGAAACTCGACAAGGGTCCCCCCGGTGAGGGGTAACCTCGGCTTGGACGGTCTCTAATGTTACGCGTAAGCATTTCGATTCGAAGGCGGCCGAGATGGCCGAACCACGACTCAGTCGGTTGCTATTTCACGGATAATTGAGTACCCTTATCTGACGATTATGTATGGATGTAAATGAAGCACAAGAGATGTGTCAGGATCGTACTAAATGGATTTCTGTGATCTCTACCTACCCCTCGTCAACAGCATAACAGTAACGTGGAAGTATTATGCCACTTGTGCACTTCCATTTTCGGTGAGTTAACGGCTGAACTTCATATAAAGGTTGGCAGTTGCATTTCCCCTATTCTAGGAGCTTTTGAACAGGCTTTCACTCGCCCTCCTCGACCTCCGTCTAAACCAAGACCGAGAAGTCGGGAGGGCGTAGGTAGTCGTTAGATTCGTGGTGGCTGACGCTTGAGGGGTTAGCCTCGACGTAAAAATAGTTATTCCTAAAAAATCTGTCCTAAACGGTACCCATCACCAGGAGAGCAGTCGCCCCCTGCGTTGATTACCGGGGTAATGGGGTCACACTCCGAGGCCCGTACCTACGAGGTTCCTCGAACCTTGACTTGACTTGCATTTCTTGTAGGTTGTTTGTGGACGGCGTTAATTTGTTATACACTTAGCATCAGATGAGGGTAATCAGATCTCTGGCGTAATATAAATTAATAAAATTAAATCGTGAACGTAAATCCTTAATATTTTCCTAACCTTCTGGGTCGATTATTACGGACTTTATACGGTCCTACCGCACAACTATCACATAGCACACGCCTTCTTTGGTATGTCGATATACATTTTATTTGATATCATGTACATTCGACGAGGACGTCCCCGACTTTTACGTTATAAACTGTTCTTAATATTAATAGGGAATTATTAATTATTCGTACTTGGTATTGGTTCGTTACTATGTTGTATTGTCATACTGAGCCATCCGGGCACTACTGTCAATTTTGACAACTTCTCGGGTTTTCTGTAGTCAGACAGGATTTTCATCAAATCTTCGTCGGACATTTTATTTGGCTCTTGTCGGTATATAGCCGGGAACTCCGGTGTTGTATCCAAATCGTTGCTATAAAGTCTGAAAATTAATAAAAATACAAATTATGTTTGAATTTACTAATAATGATTTCTTAGTTAAAAAAAAAACAATTTACCTAAATAAGGGTTTAGCAGCCCAAGCAAAGGGCATCCTATAGTTTCCCACTCGATTGGCGTACGCCTGTACCGTCTTATGCACTTTGAGTCCCAGCCGTGGATCTTTAGTTGCTTTTAGATACGGCTCTAGGACTTGACTTACATGACCTTGTAAAATTTTGTCTATCTTCACTACAATGAACAACTCCGGGTGGGGATTATTCACCGATAATACCACCTGCAAGGTAATATAAACATAAAAATTCTTGCTCTTTAAAAGACAAGATATTATAAATATATTTCTCTAAACTTTTATAACTTCGTTTTCAGTACTACTGCCAAGGCTACGTCAAGTATCCCTAACAAAAATCTCATACAATAATAATTTATATACAAAAAGTATTGTAGGCTTTCTTATTTTTATTGATGTAAAATTGTTAATATGTAAAAAGCCAATAATATAAAATCTAATAAAAAATCCGATATTATTATATCGGAAAAATACTGAAGTTTGTATATACTATTAAGGAATGTATATAAAAATATTTCCTGTTAGACGTAACTCATTACATAATATAATGAAATTAATTATGTGTAAACAGCCGTGTATATTAATAGTCGTGGTAGCTGTGTCCGGTTGGCTCAAGTTGCATAGTACGCTCAGCCCTGTAGTTCTGGGCTCTCAAGAATAAGACTACGGTATCCCCTGCCTGTCTTACAAGGCGACTAAAAGGGGCCTCGGGTTCACTGGACGTCAAGGCTGCGTCGTCCACCAAAGTGGACCCGGGAAGAAGGCAACATAGGCTGGCCCGGGACGTGCTTTCCTTGAGCACAGTGCAGAGGGGCTCCGGTGCGTTCCACGTGAGATCCCGGAACCCTTCGTCATGCACCGAGGAAAGGGCCACTGGGAGGTTTTAGTGGGTAAGAACTCCCACATAACCGCCGCCTTCCCCAGACGGCGGGGTATCTTTCTGAAGATTTCCTCAAAGACAAAAAAAGGACATGGTTCACGGCAATAGTCGAATGGTGGATTCGAACCCACTACGATTCGCAGGCCGTACCCTAAACCATTAGGCTATTGACGCTTATTACTAAAAAGAGCCTACTGTTAACAATATTTCGCAGATGTTGATATGTTTTCATTGCCTACTATTAAATTTAGAAAATGTATTAAAGACAGCTTATTTAGTTAATAAATATTTATTAGTTCATTTATTTCCTACTCTTTTCTTTAATTTAAATTTTGTTGATAAAGTGTTTTGTAAAGTGTTGCACGTTAAAATAATAATGATAATAATTTGCGGATAATGTAGTTGGTAGTACAGTTACATATTTTATTTTTATTATGTTTTTATAATTTCATTTCTGCTATTGCTTATTGTCCCAAATAAAGCGAAAAAAAAAATTATAAGGATGAAGGAAATTTTCTATTTAATAGACGATATGTACAATGTCTCGACTACACTACAAAGACTCGTCGTCCTCCAAATTTTACAGTGCTGTAAGAGACGCGCTGGACCCTGATGGTGACCACGATCCTACCAAATTTCACTTTTCACTATTTTTTATTATTACCACTTGTCACTATTTTACGGTAGGACCAAATCCTAGTTGGCTGTGGATACAGTTCAAAACCCGCTGCGGCCATCCTCGGTGCATTATGAGGGATTCCGGGATCTCCAGCCGAATGCAGCAGTGTCTCTCTGCACTTGACCGAAACACCTCCCAGGGGAGTAGTTCCTCTCTCAGCACCATCGTTATTCTAAGGCAACACGGGACCACTTTTACAGCGACAAAAGTCCAGACACTTGACGCACATGAATTTTACAAAACTTTTACGCCTTTTACGACAGGAGATCAAGAGATACCATAGCAAAAATACAGGGCTAAAGAATAAAGCAATGCAATATCATACCTGTTTCTTCGATCGGAACCAATCCTCTGGTATTTGTTTAACGTCTAACTTAACATCGTAGCTAAAATTCTCGACTAATGACTTTGTGCACTCCGCATCTTTGACTAGTTCGCCGACGGCCGGGTGGTTGAGGTCAAAGTGGAAGTCCTCGGTGAGTTTCTTGCCGCTCCTCGCATCGTAGAGGGCGAGGTGCGTGAAGTAAGGCTCCACTTGGCAAAGTAACTCCCTGTCACCGTCAATTGGCGCTTGTAATCTAAATTTTAAACTTTCACACTTGAGCAGAATTCTTTGGCCAAAATGCTCTCTGGAAATTTCAAAATCATTAAAGCAGTTAGATAATTATTTTCTATACTTTTGATAGAAGGTTAAACTTATTCGATATTCGGAAGGTACAAACACTTATACGCTAAAATAAGTTACTAATCAGTTACGGAAAAATCTTAATATGAAGTACTGGAGCTAGGATTTCGAACGTTGTTTTATATCTCGCGGGAAAAATCTTCAAGGATTTCAAGCCGAGCAGAAGGCTTCCCGAGAAGAAACCTTCGCTCAGGCTGTCAATCAAGGCCCAATACCTCGTGTTCAGTGTGGGTAAAGTGACAAGGAATAATTTATTAATACCTCATTATTCCATATTATTACTTAGTGTTAGAGATAACAACCATGAAATGTAAGTGCCACCCTCTTTTACTTGATCCTAGACTAATCCCAGCTTGAGCCAAGGTCGGCTTCAGTTAAATTGTTGAAGTCATGTACGCAGGTAGTGTACGAATAGCGCTCCTTCGATAGCTTTAACAGCTTTTTACTGGCAGCGCTTTGCTACAAGTCTGTAGGACAGCATGCTCTGCCACCGCTTTTCGCCAAAAGATCTTTTTTTAAGTTTTGTTAATAATAGCTTCTTTTGTTTTTGTTCTACGTTTTTATACTTGTTTTGCTTCTTGTGTTGAATAAATGTCTACATATATATAAGTTTAAAGACTGGAATAATAAGTTGCCATCGAGTAGTGAACATCCCTCAAACCCAAACGAAGCGCTTTGCTTTGTCCTTCATTATTCGTACAGCAAAGGAGTAGAATAGTTTGCCCGCATCTGTCTTTCCCTCCGATTACAATGTGGGTATTTTCAAGAGGAGAGTGAATAAGCATTTACTAAGCTTGTACGCCTTAACATCCAGGACTACATTTCCGCTTAACATCAGGTGGGATCGTAGTCAAGCAGTTGCTTAGAAAGTATAAACGCTTATGAAAACTACATACAACAACATACACGATAAACAACAACCTTATAAATGGTAAATAAGTGAAATTCCTACTTGAATGGTTCTAATTGTGGTTCAGGCGAAGGTGTTCTCTTGTATGGCAGATAGAATATATTGGAACGGCACTCGTTCCTCGCTGCCGCTATAGACATATCGGTCTCGCGAGAATATCTCATCAACAATGGATTCATGCTCTGTTCCAGACCTTTCAAAGTCCCGTACGTGGGAGGAGGCGGTTCAGCGGTGAGAGATATATCTGCGTCTAAATTGAAGAAAAAAAAGTAAAAAATCTTTTAATGTTACTTGCTTCAAAGGCACACAACACATAAAACCTGATCGGTCTCACCTTTAACGTGAGATATCGCGAACTCTAGCAATTCTTATTAACAATGACCTAGAAACATCCAATTAGACAAATGGAATGAATATTTTTCGAGTGCAAGAAATATTTGCGATATATTGGTATTTCGAATATATGATAGTGACCTTGTACCGTCTAATAATAATAGCGTCAAAATTTATGTGATTGCTAATTTCGGATGGAATTTAGTAATACACCTTTTCAATTGCACGAATTATAGTTAATTCAGAATAATACATACGAAAGTTTAATACATAATTACGTTCCAAATGTTTATAATACGACAAGTAGTTGTGTACACTAGTTGTGTTGAGATATTCGTCTATAAGATTAAAATAAATATATAGATAATGATGATTAAAAAGAAATAAATGTGGGAAACGGAACGTGAATAAGGAGTGAAAGGCATAGCATGAGGAGAGTGAGTGGGACGGAAGAGAACAAGATATATAATAATAATGAATAAGGACAAGTCAAATAAATAAAAGAGAAATAAGGAAAAAGATAGCATATCGATAGATAGGCGAAGGAAAGAGGACTGAAATAAAAAGGAAAATAATAATAAAGGCCATAACCCAACACGTCGGAGGAACGGGAAAATAATTAAAAAAAACTACTCTTGAAAATCATGAACGCACTTTTAAAATTGTGATTGACCAAAATCACAATTTTAAAATTGCGTTCGCCGAGTCCGCTATTTGCCAATTACAATTCACTATGACATCAACCACTACAATTTACCATTATATCTACAATTTTTTTTGTATGGATAATTTCAGATATTTCAAAACGTTATATTATCTGAGATGAGACAGGTTTCCAATTATCGACACAGTGCGGCGGTTGTAACGTATGTCGTTATAAGTTTATGTGTATTATGTAACATAATGTCTTCCGTGTTTATATCATTAAACATAGATCTATGAAAGAGGGTTACATGAATAAGCTTATTGAAATAATGATTAGTGTTTTGTTTATAAGGGGCGAACCACGGCTCGGTCGGTTGCTTTTGCATGGATAAGTGATTGGTAGGCACCTGGGTAGAGACACTCTAGAGCAGTGGTGGGCTAACTACGGCCCGCGGGCCAAATCTGGCCCGTTAAAGCGTTTCATCCGGCCCGCCAAGTGTCTTTTTGAGTTAATATTTTTGATGTGTTGCAATCGGTATTATATAATTTGTTCTGTGTTTAGTTATATCAGTAGAGTTTATAAGGTTTACAACCTTTTAACATTTTTGGTTTGTTAAAAAAACGTCGTAAATTTTTTAAGTAAAAAGACAAAAAAAATGCCACCAGCAATTTGTGTAATTTGCTAAATTAGGCATTAATTTTTTGTTAAAAAGATTTAATAAATTAAAAGTTTTTTTCGGTAAAATTTTGACCTGTTTAATTTTTTTTTTACAATTGGTGGCCCGCCAACCAAAAAGTTTGCCCACCACTGCTCTAGAGGTATATCAACCAAATTAGGGCTATATGGTATACGTGAAAGTCTGTGATCGCTGCTATCTCTCTGGGTGACGCCGAATAACAGTGTGAATTTTAAATAATAAATTTCAACACTACTAATTACAACACTATGGAAGACTGTCACAGTCCTAATTTACAAATTAAATAATAATATTTCTTGTAGATTTGTCACGTCGCAGATTTCGACACAACACGAGGGGCGTAAAAAGTAGAAACTTGTTCATACCTTTGTCCAATATTTCTTCCGTTTGATTGTTCTCCTGACTATTCTTTTTTAATGCAGCCTTGAATGCGTTTATCCATTCATTCATTTCCTCTTCATTTTCTGTTGCGAATGTGTAACCCTTGTTGGCGGCCATACGTAATTCAAAACAGAACCTCCCACGTTTTGCGTTCTATAATTCAACGTAGACGTTTTAAATCGATTCACATTGCAAAGAAAAAAGGATGGAAATACTTACTTTAACAACATCAGAACAAAAGTCCATAACAATAGTGAGTTTGGTGTCAGTTTTCTTTTCATCTTTGTATACTTCGAGTATATAAGTGCCGTCTGCTTCTCTGACCATTGAGCAATATCGTTTCTTGAATGATTTGGAGGCAAGATTGCTGAATATCCTATCTGAGCCGATTTCGGGACCTTTGAGCAGATACCCTTCTTTGGTACCAATGTCCACTTTGGCTGCCTGAGCTTCATTATCGCTTTCGCTTTCCACGTCTATATCATAGACTTCTTCAGTTAATTTATTGTCTACTAATCTGTGTGGGGAAAATAAACAAGTTGATTGTTATTTTTATACCCCCTAATTATATGTATAATATTGATTACCCCAATTATTTTTCGATACAAAAGTAAAGCTTTTATATAGAAAATTATTTGGGTTTTTCAACGGACTTTAAAAGGAGGAGGTCCTCAATTCGTCTGTATTTTTTTTAATTACATACAGTCCAATATCAAGTATAGTAAACATTAATAATAATCAACAATTTTAATGAACTTCCCTATCAACAACAAGGAAAATAGGCAGTGTTATGTATAGATATATATAATTTCAGTAGTTTTCCGTGGTTATATGGAATTTACAGTAGTGATAGCCTGTTTCTACTTACGATTTGATAATCACGGGCTCGAATCCCAGTGGACAAATTAATTGCCATTATTTGAGTTTTTTAAGTACAAAAAATCACATGATAAAAATTTGTGCCTGTATTGCGTCATCACCTGCCTTAGATGTTTCCGTTGTTACTTAAGCATTTTAAATAAAAAGCTTCACGTCTTTTCCGGTTCCGGGGTATACAGGGATAATAGCTATTCGTTATATATTCGCTAGTGACAGACTGTTAGATTTTTAATTTAAAAAAGGCTTTTATCTCAAAGAATGGTAAAAAATTAAGGTAAAAGAAATACTTAGAATTACGCTGCATGGCCCGTGGTCAGACATAGGATTTTTAGATTTTTGAGTTGTTACGTATCGTTAAAGATCTCTATGATCTTGGAACTTGGCTATGTTTTGTAAATATGTATAAGGGTGTACGAACTTTCGGGATTATTAATTCCAGAGAGCATTTATAGCCAATGAGAAACCTGTCCGGCTTCACAAGAATACCTTTATACGACTTCAAAAAAGGAGGTGATTCTCAATTCGTTTGTATGTTTTTTATATTTGTTACCTTATAACTCTCGACTAGGTAGACCGATTTTGATGATTCTTTTATATTTGAAAGCTGTGCTTCCAATGTGGTCCCTTTAAAATCTGGTCCAGTCCTGACCAAATCATAAAACCAATAAAGTCATATATTTGTTATACAAATGTATGACAAATGCACGAATAACTCAATATCACCTCAACCGATTTTAATTTTGATGGGAAAGGATATGCTTCAAAGGAGATGAGATGTCTTCTGATTAGTGTTTTTTTAGGTTCTGATTAATTCTATTTCGTTATATTCCTACTCAATTTGAAGTCTGTTTTTATTTTTACTCGTAAATATACTTGTGTCATAAAATATACCTGATAAGAACCTTGTTCGATCTCAACCTGAGAAGTTTGGTATACGGTAATCAACAGGTTAGTCCAGCTGCTTTGGAGTCCACAGGGAAAATGATTTTTATGTATAGATACTAGAAGTCAGCCATCGTTTTAATTTCGACTTATTTTAATTATAATTATATATCACCAAATTTTAAATTGAAAAAAAATAGAATTATATGTCATTCGAATGGAACGAATTTGTAACAAAAAATATAATTTTATAAATATAAAAATAACCTACCTAATTAACTATTTATCTTTTCGTATATTCCGTTTACCCTGCCATTTATAAATTAAATTTTACTCATTTGACTGTAAATATTTTAATGTGTAAAAGTGTTTATCGGTCCATCTAAAAAATATAGATTTTATTCTTATATATACTTTAATAAAAGCTAAACATTATATAGTAAAATCTTCTTCCAAACATGGTGAATGTTATGGCAGAAGTATCATGTCTATACTTTCTGTAGTTTATGCAGTAAAAGTTGACAATACCTCCCCTTTATATATATGCAAATAAGTGCAAGGAACGCATTGTTAATACCATCATGACGTCAAAGATGTTTGCGTACGACAAAATTGCATTAGTTGAGATACAAGTTGTATTGTAAGACAATGGGAAGCCCCACGACGCACTGCTATCGTTAGTAACACTATTACATTTACTCGACCTACAGTTTGTTGATGAATAACACATTTCGAGAAATAGACAGGAAATGACCAAACACAATCTGATAACGGCTGAGGGAAACATTACAAAATTTTAAAAATTTCCTATCAAGCTCGCGTGGCCGTGAAACGAATGTTAATTGTTACGCTAATGAGCAGTTGAGCTGATTTGAGAGTCAAACACATTTCTAACATTCTGTTTGAATCACTGATACACAAGCATATTTAGGAGCAAAAACAAAAATCGATTTCAAATTGAATCAAAAGCTAAACGAATCATCGCAGGAATATTACGAAATAGAATTAATCAGATCTTAACCAAACTCCCATAGAACTACCCGTAAGTATACACATCCAATAAAATATGAATTATTGAAATCGGTTGGCGTGATATTGACTTATTCGTCGTTTTGTCGCTCACATACGTAATGCAAATTTAATACTTATATGGTTTTCTCATGGATGTCATTGTCAGAATTGGACTAATTTTTAATGAGAGACGGGAAGCACCAGCTCTTAGATAATAAGGCTGCTCAAAATCAGTTCAACCAGTCGAAAGTTATGAGGTAACAGAGATAAAAAACATACAGACAAATTGAGAAAATCTTCCTTTTTTGAAGTCGGCTGAAAATGGGTTTTTTTGTTTGGCCTTGACTGCTTCACCGGATTGAGAGGTGGCACAGCTCTTAAGTCGCTTAGCCTGAACCTCTATTGCTAGTAACTCGACACAAGGTCCCCCCCTGTGAGGGGTAACCTCGGCTTGGACGGTTACTACGTTACGCGTAACAATTCCGATCCGAGGGTGCCCGAGAGGGCCGAACCACGACTCGGTCAGCTGCTATTTCACGGATAATCTAAGGAACATTCAAAAGCTAAACTAACTTTGAGTGCCACTTCGGGAAGCGTTGGCGCTGGGAGAAGAAGTGGCCGAAGAAACTCCAGCAACGCTCCTAACATCTAAGAGGTGGGGCCTGCCCATAAAATAGCGGTAACGCGCAAGGATTATTTGCGATCGTTATTCATAATATGCATGTAGCGGTTATTTTAATATTACAAACAGACACTCTAATTTTATTTATTCGTATAGATATACATATATGTAGATATGTATAGAAACCTAGGTAAATAAATACATTCAAAGAGTATACATGATAGATAAATATGCCTTTAAGTAAAGACGACGGACTAATCTCTTAAATAAACAAAATAAATATGCTTATACATTATCTATTTACATTTCTTGTTGCTACGACATTTTGACGACTAACAGCGTAATTTTACGGCCATATTCTTCAAGCTTGGTGATCGTGTAAAATATTACATTATGTTAATATGTCATATCAATGCTCACGTATGTGTTGCATTATCTTTATCCAAACAATCGCGCGCGGCCGTTAAGTTGACTAAGTCCGACCGGAAGTATACAGACACACATTTACTACAGCACACAATTACGTAAACGGAGGATAAATCCAATGTTTATTCTAGTAGCTGACTATTTGCACTTTCTCTACAAGCTTTTTACTGATCTTTAATAGATATATACAAATGAATATTAGTATATATGATATCTTAAGTACATTATAATATCTGTCTGATATCTAGTATAATTCTATTGTAACATATATAGGCTATCATATATACATACAAGATATATTCCCCTAACAGGCTGTATATTCATATGCAGATGTCTGTCAGCAGAATATATGTCAAAAAGGGGTAAATGGGACACTCTATAGTATGCCAATTAGTATAGATATAGTGAGAAAAGTTTTTCCTTCGTAATCTTTCGGAGAAGTTCGTATTTATCGTGCTCTCTCAAATAGCTCCATATGAATGGATATTTAAATGTCACTCATTTAATACAATAATTCATTGACAGTTCGGGTGTCATCATATTCAGATAAAGATCCGAGTTTAGCTGAAGGAAAATAATTTCTCACTACATCTATATGGAGTCCCCATGCTTAGCATTGTTAATGGCTATATATTTTTATAAATTTATTACAACCTGACCATTCAAAGGCTTCTAGAAATTCTGTATGTGTGGGAGAAAGGAATTTAATGGCTTAGCTAAGTTTAGATACTTTCATTATGCATTAAAAATAAATTGTCTCCTGAGTATATGCAAACTTGCAGGTTTTCTCATGATATGGCTTATCGTGGACATTAATAATTTGATTAGTATCATAAGAGGATCAAAGAGATCATATAAAACACAATTTTGAGATATAACTAGCACTCACCTTGGCAAATTGAGATATGTCCCAGAGTAACTGTTGTATTTGTAATGTATAAGATTCCAGCTTGAAGCGTAGCTGAGCAGTGCTTGCCGAGTCAGAAGAGGGCATGTGGCAGCTGTCCTCACATCCGGAACAGCAGTTGTTACTGTTCTCCATCGTCGTGGTAGAACTACACTCTAAATATCACAATATTTTTAACTCTTTTGCGAAAGTTTTATTCAACTCTGTTTTAAATTACATCAATAGCCTAATGGTTTAAGGCGAAACATAAGATTGTAGATTCAAACCCATCATATGGCAATTGACTTGAACTATCTCCTACTAAGTATTAGCTTAGTTGTTTTGGTTAACAAGAATGTCAGTAACTTTTATACAATATTTGCTAGCTAATAAATAATTTAAATAAAACTGTATATTATAATATTTAAAGTCACTGAGAACAATGTATGAGGACAAAGATACCTTTAAACCTAAAATTATTGCAGGTATTTTTTTTTATTAACCAAGGAAATGCTTTTAAAAAAATATAATGAAATACTACTGCAAGATAATGAAACTGGTATGTGTACTTTCTGGTACAAATATAGATAGGAATAGGCCATCCATCTTCTACTCTTAACATAATTTTATTTCTCTCTCTAGTGTCGGGCCCTGATGTCTAAGGATTGTGGTCACCATCAGGGTGAACTTCTATCCGGCAACTTTATATATATCAAATGGTAAAAACATTTCACTTACTGAGACATCATCAGTTGGATATAAGAGAATATCCCTAAGAGGATCATTGAGCAATAAGGTTTTGTTCTCTTGAATATATTGTTCAAAATCTAACACAGTGCTTTTATTAGCGAGAATGTTCTGAAAAAAAAAAAACAGATATGTACATGAAATGCAAGGGTAAATCCGTGCTTAATTACAGGCAAGATAGTTTGAAAGACAGAATTCCAATTAAACTGAGAAATTTTACAACTATGTGTGTGTTTTACATTTTGTTAGAGAGTAAAGTTTGATGTAAATATGTACGTTATTTGCATTTAGGAATGTGTGAATCTAAATAAGCATTATTCCATAACAATAAATCCGAAACAGCAACAACTGACATATATACAAACAGAGTTTATCCACACCTAAGAACTACTTCTGATAGATTTTTATACAGTTTTTTTTAGTTGATATGGGATACGATAGGGAACAATATAGCAAGTAGGTTAACAAATGCAAAAGTAAATGTACTTGTTCACAGTTGTATTGTTATCCTTGGCTAGGGAACAGGCATCGGAAATTAAAATTAAATTCATCAAAATAAACAATGTTAAGCTTGAATTACTAGCAAGTAATATACTATAAAATTTTATACACATAGGTTTCATTTTATAAATTAAATTATCATAGATAAAAATCACGAATATAAGTTGGACTACGCAAACTGAAAATATATAAGTAAACTAATTATACGACAAGATATGTTCGTTATTTATAAACATTTCTAAAAAATATTGATTTCAAATAAGCTGTTACCGTATTTTTCAATGACAAAATGTTTATCTAATTTATAAAGTATTTAAATATTTTTTATTAGGTTGTAATAATGTAAGTTAATAATAACCAATTGGTTGATTTTCGATGGTTATAATAATTACTGTATTTTGTTTGAATAAACGAATTTAACAAGCAGAGATGGACGTTTCAGACAATTTCAGAACGTCGCCCATAAAAACAAGCAGACTTGAAAATAGGTAATAAAAGTATCTTTATAATCTTTCCTAGAAAAAATCGTGAACTGATTTAAAT
The DNA here is from genome assembly GCA_029286785.1 of Meandrusa payeni. Lineage (NCBI taxonomy): Eukaryota > Metazoa > Arthropoda > Insecta > Lepidoptera > Papilionidae > Meandrusa > Meandrusa payeni. The sequence continues at coordinate 11,812,784 of JAGSMX010000012.1, read as the reverse complement.
CTAATACAAATATTTACCTCATATTCAGCGCCATTCTTCTTTCCCTTAGAATTAACAGGGGGCATATTGAACTAAAAGCTGCACATTACATGTGATATACTTCTTATTTTGTGATATTTTCTTCACTATTTACATTTTGAACACGTCGGACAACATTCACAACACCGAACGCCGAAAATTCTAATGAGAACGAAAAGAGATATGACAGAAGGCGGTGGCATTGACGCAAGAAATAATTGCCAGATTAACATTAAGTTAATGTTATGGACGCTAATTTTTATTGATGAATATTTTATGGCTTGTTAATAAGACCTTTAAGCCAAGTTTTTTAAAACACATATACTTATTTCTTACGTCTAAGATGAAAATGGTAAAACGTAAGTTAGCCAGGGAAGCAGACTTTTATTGCTTCACCGGATTAAGCGGTGGCATAGCTCTTCGTTTAGCCTGAATCTCTATTGCTCGTGACTCGACACAAGGGTCCCCCAATGAGAGGCAAATGAACGCTGTTCAAACTTATTTTACCTAGTTGAATTTTGATAAATCTCTCTTTACAAAGCTAACACACGAGAGGTTAACCCCTTTTTAATAGAAAAATTTATACTTTTAAACATTATATTGTCATCTAAGCAAATTTAAGACAATGAAACTCTAGGAAAATGGTGAATTAAAATAAGTAATAGGCACTATCGGTGTAAGGGCAGACTATATACGCTAAACACATTATACATAATTGTATTATAGATATTATATAAATATATTTTGATTCGTGTTGCCAGTTAATTTACTTGAAATTGCCATATCCAATATAATAAAAAATAAGTCACTTTGTTTACTAGAACATAGAAAAGGTAAAGAGGGGAATTAAGTAATTGAAACTTTTCTTTAACATTAACTTTTATAATAATTGCTGTTATATTTTTTTTACCGTTAGTTTCCATACTGTGTTGAAGTTTTTCGTATCTCGGCGTCTCCAAAATTATCACACGTTCACAGAGACAAATGTCACAGTATAAACTATAAATAAAATAGTGGATCAAGAAACTCGCCCTTTTGACACACTTATCGATTCAGAGCAGTGTTGATTGATCACAAATGATGATGATGACATTAAAAAGATTCATTACAGAATAATCTGATAGGATGTAAAAGAAAACAAACAAAGTCGTGTGGATCTAGAAATAAACACAAAACAATTTAGGTTTTCATTTTGTATTTATTGATACATGTTCTCTTTTAATACATTTAGGGATGTTTGAATTACACTATCATCTAAATTATGTTACACACATTATGCTATGAACATAAAGATAATAAAATTTAACAACCATCCATTTGATAAAGTAGTAAAGGTGGGGTTTATAGCGTTATAAGGGATTACGCCTACTGCTAATTATTGTAATTTCTGCATAATTCATTTGCATAGTGCGCATTTTAAATTGTTGTTCCTTAATATTTTAAACCATATCCAGCCTTTTCAGGAAGAAAATTATTAGCCTAATCTAAGCCATTTATTAGCCTAATCTGTAGACTATGAATTTGATGCATGGCAATGGACTCATTCCCAGTCAATAACATACGCTTGGTGAAAAGTGGAATGTAAAAAGAACGGTAGATTCGATATAAACCTATTTTAATTATATTATGAAATATTATCAAAATACGCTTATACTTATTTTATGTATTAAGAATAATTTGTTTACAACCTTTTTCACTCTTAAATTTCCTCTTAAGTGACAAAAAAAAGGTGTATATTCGTTCTTTAGGTCCCGTGGTTAAAGTTATAATTATAATCAATGTGAAGATGTTAATAATTGAAAGGAATGATCGTTAGTCTGTTTGAATTAATTGGAAATCTTACCGTGCGTCTACAAAAAACGTTAATTGTCCTTAATCTTTCCTGAAGAGACTAGACTTGTTTTCGACATAATTTGTTCAGTACCATTTTGTTCCCTTACTTTGAAATATTAATTATGTATTTAATTTATATCCTGTTTTCTTCTTCTAAAGTTCTTCATGTTGACATTTATAAGAGCCATAATGAGAGGTTTACTCTGGTGTAATTCTTGTTTGAAATACACCATTTACGTAGAAATACAGTCCTTAAATCTAAACATTAAAAAAGTTTTTTAAACATCAATATAAAATGTTACTAATAGATGTTACATGTAAACGTCACTATATACATTTAATGTAAATAAATTATAATTGAGGTAGGTATTCCATTTAACATCTACCTCATCAGTCATTTGTAGGTAATTTGATTTTGTACCTACAAAAAATATTTGTTTCCAATTATCCCTGATTTTAGTTCATGATTACATTATTATGACTTGTACTTTCATATTTAATTTTTTAGTCGATAATATTTAATCCCTTAAATATCTATGCACATTCAATTAACATTTAAATATTTAAATACGAATAATAAGTAGGAAATAACTTCTGGCTTAGAAACAACAACTTTAAGTAAACGTTATTATTTCCTATATATTTTGAATAATTCCGTACAACAGGTACAAAATTGTATTACACCTAGCCCACTTATATTTTGGTATGTATATATGGCACAAAAATATTTAGTAATATAAATACATCCGTACGAATATATCATACTTTTTGATACTAAAAGGTAACAATTCGTCACGCTAGAAATTACTCGCCTAAAACTTATAATGATAAAATATCACACTAAACATTTGAGTATTAATTAACTCCATGGGGTCCGTCTTTCATCTCCAATAGCCTGGACATCGAGCTTTGTGCTTTAGGAAATAAATTGATGATGACTACTCTCCGGCGAGTTTGGTGAATGGGCGCCATTTTGATCTTTGACGAGCGCCTGCGCCGAATGACGTAGCACGTACTGCGAGCTTGACGGCAATACCGACCGTCAAGTATACTCTTCGTCGTCTTCATCCTCGCTGAACTCGGATTCAGGATCGGGGTCTGGTAGAGGCTGTAAATAATTGACTGGAGGATTCCTCGCTGGTATCAAATATCCTAGAGAATCTTGAGGAGGTGCAGGCGGCCGCGGCAATCGCATTTGAGTGGATGTTCCTCCCGCTTCTGCTGCCGCTTTTAATTTCCGACATATTTCATCGAATCCGATCCTATTGCGTGGATCTTCTTCCCAGCATGCGCGCATTAAGTCACAAGCGAATATAGGACAATCTTCCGGCGGTACCAGAACTATACCGTTTAAAATCAATTTAGTAGCTTCATCGTTATTGTGACCGTAAAACGGTTGTTTTCCACGGCTGTATATCTCCCAGAGCACGACGCCATACGACCAGACGTCGGACTCGTGAGTAAAGCGAGCGTACACAATGCTCTCTGGGGACATCCATCGCACTGGCATAGGTCTTTCTCCTCCCATTTTGTAATAATCACACGTGTAGACGTCGCGCGACATGCCGAAATCAGCAATTTTAACTGCGAGGTGGGCGCCGACTAAGCAATTTCGGGCCGCGAGGTCTCTGTGCACGAACCGTCGCGCAGCAAGGTATTGCATGCCGAATGCCACTTGCAAAGCGACGTGGAGTAAGGCTGGTTTGTCCAATGTCGGCCCTGATCTGCCGCCGCCTCGAGAGCCGCGCAGTACTCCCGCTAAGTCTCCCCATTCCATATATTCGAAAACCATCCAAGGACTTGCACTTATATCATCTGTAAGTAATAAGAAAAAAATATTATTATTCAAGTTTAAACCTTCTATAATAGAGGGACGTTTATTTTGTTACCTTTTACTGTAAAAACTACATAAAAGACAGACATGATACATATGCAATAAGATGGAGCATATTTCCGATAAGGTTTTAATATATAAATACTTTGTTGTTTTTTAAATCCTGCCATTCGAATTCAGTAATAAAGTATAATAAATAATTAGTACCAACTATCGTACAAATAGAAAATCAATTGATAAATCTATTGTAGTTAATAACCAATAGACTATTAATTAAGCGATAATCTGGGCTTTACTCGTAGTTTGCAAGAGCACACAATTAATTTGACTCAATAGGACTAAATCGCAATTTATTTCTGGAGAGGAAAGGGAAGGATTTGTGATCCACCCTTTGACCGTAATAAGTACACGCGTCGCCTTTAAGCGTGCTATTTTCTTTGTAATTATTTTAAATATATAAATAAAATATTTTACCTCTGTATACAACTCCTACAAGACTTAATATATTTGGATGCCGGAATGATGACATAATGGACACTTCTCTTACGAAGTCCTCTTCAGCGCTTCGACCTGCACTTTCTTTCAACACTTTGATAGCTACTACTTGCTCGCCGCTGTTGGTCCTGAGAACTCCTGTAAAAAGTTTGTTACTTTAAGCAAATATAGATCAGCGGAGTTTTAGCTTGTCTTGACTAGAATTGTAATTGTTTCGAAGATCGTCTCCGCTGAACGTTACGTACAATGTACTCGTGTTGTGTCGTCAAGAACAGAATTTTTATTTAAAAAGAATGCAATTTTTTTTACAAATATTATTAACATTCTTGGTAACCATTCCAAATTGCCTTGCGGTAGGAGATATCTAAAGCAAGGTAATTTGGAATGGTTACCCTCCTACCGTCCTAACTGAGGCCTGGACAGCGAACATGGGGGATATCGCTGTCTAGTAGTGTAATGGTATCGGGAAGGTACTTGCAGTGCTCCTGTGCGCTCCGTATGTAAAATAGGTGGAGAGCTCCAGCACTAAGACACATAGAAATAGTCGAATGGTGGATGGTTCTTTTTAAATTACCTCGTAACAGCACCAACCTTTATGCACTTTTCCAAAGCATCCTTCCCCGACCTCTTCCAAGAATGTCAACGCCCTCCTGTCGAGCAGCGGTACTTGGGGCTCGTTGTCATCGGTAGCGTGACGAGGAGCCGGCGTCCCCGGCACAGGCGCCGCACCGCCGCACACGCCGTACTGAGGGTTCGTTATATACCGTTCAGCAAGCAGAGGTTCTCCTGGTCTGATACGCTAAAAACACAACGTCAGCTATTTGGGACATCTCATGGAAAATTCAAATTTAATAGCTGTATAGAATGATCATTGTTGTGTTTTAGACGGCCAGTCACGGAATATTGAATTATACGACAGCATATTATGAGATTTAGATCGAAAATTTCTTAACAAATGTTAAGAGATTTTGATCCGAAATGGCCGATACAATTTGGTTCACAAGATTCTTAACAATGGCAGACATAATTGTCTTCTTCCATGCCTCGAATATGGTTCCATGCACAAATCTAGTAGATACACTAACAAACACCGAAAGTTTCTGCAACTGCTTTGGTGTTTCCAGTGCGGGCTATGATGATCATTGACTAACTGCTTGTCTATTTGCTTTAGCTAAATGTCAGTAACTACACTTTATAATACAGGCTGGAAACACACCTGTCCAATTCCTTTATATCTAACACTAAGTAAGCTGCAACTTCTTTTGTCCTTCTTCTATAAAAAAAATATATTATGGTTGAAAATCGAAACCTCATTGGTAAAAGCCGTCTGGGATTCCAACATGCTTTCAATATCGAAATTGTTTAAATATAGATTTTAAATTATTAACAAAATCCTGGGCTGCGTCGAGCTAAATAAATCTACAAAATTGTTAATAATTTAACTTGTTGCGGCAATGTAAGCCCCTTAAGCACCTATTCAAATTCGTGTTTTATGAATACTGATGGATAAAACGATTTTATCTGAAGCATAAATACTATCAGTGTCAAAGCTTATAGCATATCATAACGTCAAACTAACAATGCAGTTCCTTCATGCTTACCGGTTGAACTTTCCCGTCGACGGGACACATGCGCCTCCTCAGGAAGAAGAATATCGCCGAGGCCAAAATAAACAGAAGCAGGGCACCGCCAACCATTACACCAATTAATATGTGCTCGCTGGTACCAATAGTGACCCCTGGCTTTGTGACTGACGTACCACCTACCGGGGACTCTGAAAAGTCCTCATTACTGACCAGGGACTTCGGTGTCTGTAATTAAACATTAAATAATTAACAAATTAGAAATCTTACTGACATTAAACACACTAAATGTCGAACTGAGCAATAAGAACAAAAGTTTAAAAACAATATTTTGTTGGTTCGACTTAAACGTTACGGGATATATTTGTATTGTTTTGCATATTTGAAACGTGTTTTGTCTAATTATTTATTATTTTACACTAAAATAAAGATAATATTACGCTACTACTTTGTTTAAAATAAGTAGTAGCTATAAGTTTTTGTAATAGAACAAGTATTGTTGATATGTATACGTGCAAAAACAAAAACCTACTTCAAACGATAAACGCTATTACGCGCGGGCGCCGTCTTTGTATTTCCGTATTATCGGAGGAACATTACCCAATAAAATTAATCAGGACCTAACCAAACTACTCTTTAAGTGCGTCCTTTCCAATAAAAAAAATAATAATCGGAATCGGTTTGCGTAAAATTGAGTTATTCCTCAATTTATGGCTAGACTAATATGGTTTCTCATAGTTCCCATTGTTCGAATTGGACCAAATGCGATCACACTGAAAGTACCAGCTTTCAAATGAAAGAAATCGAAGCGTCAATAGCCTAATGGTTTAGTGTACGGCCTGCGAATCGTAAGGTCATGGGTCTGAATCCACCATTCGACTATTGCCGTGAACCATGTCCTAGCACAAGCTTAAGCTTAGTTGGAATAGTTAACAAGATTGTTAGTAATATTTCTAAAAAAAATAAAAGAAATATTGCTAGCTTACTTTAAAAAAAAATATCGAAATCGGTTCACCCAGTCCAAGGTTATGAGGTAACAAACATAAGAAACCAACAGACGAATTGAGAACCTCCTCTTTTTTGAGGTATTTCCAAACCAAAGTAGTGAATTAAATTTTTTACACTTTTCTCTATATTACACCTAAAATCTCGTTATTTTATTAAGATATTAGCATAGACCAACTAAGGTAATATATAAAATAAAATATTCCGTACCATCTAAATATAATAATTTAGTTATAATGCAGACTTGAGGCTCTACAATTCCTTTAGCATTTGTGCAGTAAAAAATACATTAAACGAGCCTCAAGCAACATGAATTTGCATATTATTTAAAAGAGTCAAAATAGAATGAGCGTTAATCAACATCCCATCCATTTTTTGCACGTCTCTCAATTTGGGCGACGTTGTCCCCGTTATCGCTGCCGATATATTATGAATATTTATCAGTTGCTCCGGAAAAGCACTGATTTCGTTTACCATTCTGACGCGCATGGATCTCAAAATCAATACATACATTGATAAGGTTAAGCGAAACCGGTGAAATAATAAATAAGAATATTTACAGGTAAAAACAAGAACCGACCTCAAATCGAATCAAACATTAAACGCTATTACGCGCGGGCGCCCTCATTGTATTTCCGAATTATCGTAGGTATATTACGAAATAGAATTATTATGTCTGAATTCAGTGGAACGCACCGGAGCCCCTCTGCATTGTGCTCTTTTGAGGAGGGGTTAATCACTGCAGTGCAAGGCGACACGGGCCAGCCGTTGTCGCTCAGTGGACCCGAGGCCTCTTTTAGTCGCCTTCTACAACAGGCAGGGGACACCGTAGTCTTATTCTACGAGCGCAGAACTACAGGGCTGAGACAGGTGAGGTCTAGTCTGAGGTGGGAGAAACTATTAGAAACTAGATGCAGCGGTGTAGTGTGTGTATCTTCGTATTTCAAATATTGCTCTCATCTCAAATCTTCGGAATACGTAAATGAGATTGAGATTGACGATGAGAAAGTGAGATTATGGAGGCTTCGTCAACTAATGTCTTTAAATCGCGTGTATCTGAATACTTTCTACTCAAACAATGAAAAATTACAAACTGGTATATTTATTGTCGTTATATACGAGTATATTCCATGTGTATGTATATTATTATATTTATATAGAAGTATCTATTTATATATTTATATTTTAAATATATATATGTAAATGTATATTTATTTATTTGTATAATAGTTTTAAAACGCTATTTTAGCGGCACTACCCTTAGCCTGCTCTTAACCACTAAAGGTTAGCTGGAAGCTGCTAATTAGCATTAAGTTCGCCTTTGTACATTTTATTTGGTGCAATAAAGGATTTATCTTTCTATCTATCAAAGCCAAAGGGCACTGCTATATCGAGATACCACTGTATATAGAAATCTCATAAGAAATGTCTTACCTGTACGGGGGATGTCTGAGACGCGTGTCTTCCTTCTGTTGTATTGGACTTCAGAGGTGGGATGATGTTATGTATGGCTATCGGGCTCAATGGTACTGAAATTATTTAACATTCCTATTATTGTTAGTGAACCCACAAAAACGGGTGACATCGTCTTTAAATAGATACATAAATAGATATACAAAAACGAATCCGAGTGTATTTTGGCGTTTCACAAAGTTGTGCGCGTCGATGTAGCACAAAATTTCTTGTGGTGGTTGCTTAGCAATGATTAAATAACGATTTACGACAGCAGAGTTACTTTTTTCGTTAGTTATATACAAGTATATTCACGAGTAAAAACAAAAACCGACTTCAAACCAGTGATAAATTAAGCATTAAACGCTATTACACGCGGACGCTTTATTTTTTTCCCGAATCTTCTTTATTCATGCTCATTATCGTTAAAATAGCTCGTTGTCGCATAAACATACTGTGGTGTATCACCTCTTTCATAATTAAGTTACTGGCCGGTAAGCCAGTAAGATTATAATCAATAATGTGTCAACATTATGTCATTAATAAAATAATGGAGGTATAGACAACAATGTATTTAATTTCTTTATGTATATTTAACATTGGCGACGAGGATTGGATTCGAACACTCCGACCACCATCAGTTAAACACCAGCCACATCTTATCAAAGAGTTCAATCCAGGCGACCGCATCCAGGCCCGTGATTATACCGTCGGCACCACGCAGCGCTGGCGTTTCGGAACCATTCAGGAACGTTTAGGGAGACTACATTATAAAATAATAACTAATGAAGGCTCTGTCTGGCGTAGGCACATTGACCAGCTCCTAGCTGCTTCCTTAATCCAATTAACAATCCGTTCCGTGATATATCTCCCAAACCTAACGATTTATGCCAACAAAATTAATATAAAACCTACCTGCAAACCCTTTCGAATAAAAAAAGAAATAAATGACGGCGCTATCAGTGTACACACTCGTGTACATTTAAAAAAATGCAGACTAATTGAAACCTTCTTTTTTTTAAGGTCGATAATAAAGTGACATTTGCTGCATTCTTAAGACAGTCCAAATAAGCATCAGTGTAATAAAGTTAATTCGATACCATACCACTTTTATAGTGTAAATTATTGAGAAATATATAGACACACCTTGTGTAAATCTGAGAGGTTAAAAGTATGCAAATGTTTTGTAATCGCAATCAATGTACGCAATTCGCAATAAATTGTTACCTTAACTGTTTATAAATAAAGAACTTGAAGCGGAACGCAGCCAAATGATAGTGAAATTACCATAAATAATAACTGCAGGCAACATTATTCATCCAGTCGATCATTTAATGATTGAAATATTGATCATTATTTATGTTACATGCAATGTTCGTCATGAATAGAATACAATAATAATTCAACGTAAAGTTATATTTGGAACTTTATCCATTTACTTTAAACAAAGTGATTCCCAATTTTCATTCTGGCAATTTTGAGAGTCTGCTGTCAAAAGTTTATTTAACAATGTTGTAAGTTTTCATTTGGCGTTTCGTTTGTTCCGTTCAAACCGTAGATGACAATGATATGATGTAATATCCACCTCAAGCGGAAAATATAAAGTTTATAACGAAAATTCTAGTTAGAATATTCATTGGAAATATCAATTCGGCATGTTTATCTCAATTATTTAATGTAGTCGATTATTTATTATATTTTTCTATCTTTAATGTTTATATATCTCTTTTTTTAAAGCAATGCTAATTTGACGAGTTTATTTTAGCAAATTATTTCATCTTTTTTCTTTTTCATTAGGTCATTGTCATGATCAGATTTCGAATTTGTCACTTTATTATCGATCCAGCCTATATAAATATATATGTCCCACTATAGGACACAGACCTTTTGTACAAAGATAGACCGGCCCTAGTGCAGATCGGAGGACTTCACATGTCTTAGAAAATTTTCTAGGACATGTAGGTTTCCTCACGATGTTTTCCTACACCGACGATCGCGTGGTAAACCGACACTTAAAATTGCACCAAACAATTTTATCGTGTACTTCGCAACTTGAGGCAAACACTCGGACATTGAGCTTCCACGCATCACACTATGGTTTTTACTCGTATATAAATTAAACAAAAATTGTTTCTAAGCTGTCGGCAAAATTATCAGGAATAATGCACAAATACAGTTCGTTGATCGCGTGGAAAAGTACAAGATATTTCCATAATTACCTATGCTCCGAGGACACTTGAAGTCATCCTTGGCCGGCTCCGCGTTCGACGTGCATATGCAATAATGCAGAGTACTGTTGTACTGGATGCATGCCGATTCCTCGGGGCACGATGTCAAGTCACAACTGCCCTGTTTGAATTTAACTGGAAACAAACAATAAATTAATTATAAATTTATATTTTAAATATTACACTCAACATTTCAATATTTAGCTTGAATAATCAATTTTAGTATTTCGATTTCGTGAAATATAAGTAGTTGAGTGCTTTGATCCGATTTGGAATCACTATATTTCAGAAGGCGCGTATCGCTGGCTTTATCGGAATTTATGAGTAATGAAGTGAGCTTTGGTCTTAAGGGTTATTCGGTCGAGTGAGCTTTATTTTGAGATCCTTCTGATTTAAATATTTAATAGCATAAATATTTTTAACTTCGAGTTTAGTGTTAAAACTCTCTCTCGTCTGGTAAAACTGGCTGGATAAAAACTTTTGTTTTATTTTTAAATAAATTACAATTAAAAAGTTTTAACATAAAAAATACCACGTAAATCACCAAACATAGAGCATAATAAAAATCTCTATCATTTTTTGAAATAATGCTAACAATATTTATTTATTTTTAAAAATATTATTAACATTCTAGATAACCATTCTAACTAAGCTTAAACTTGTACTAGGAGATGGTTCACTTTAATCGATTGGTGGATTCGAATCTTCGACGTTACGATTTGCAGACCGTACCCTAAACCACGGCGTACAGTTTTTTTTCATAATTTCTAAGCAAGTGCTTGACTACGATCCCACCTGATGTTAAGTGGAAATGCAGTCCTGGATGGTAAGGCGCACTAGGTTAGTAAATCCTCCTCCTATTCTCACTCTACTCTTGAAAATACCCACATTGTAATCGGAAGGAAAGACAGACGCGGGCAAACTATTCCAGTCCTTTGCTGTACGAAGAATGAAAGAGGAAGCAAATCGCTTCGTTCGGGTTTGAGGGATATTCACAACAAAAGGATGAAATCCCGCAGTGCGTCTAGAAGTTCGGTGGTAGAAAGGAGACGGGGGAATTAGATCATGTAGTTCCAGTATTAAACCATAATGCAATAAAAAAGGTATATTTGTTATATTTTTAAACTTCTGAAAGGCGGTGCCGTTAAGATAGCAAAGTTTCTTTAGTTTCAGAGAGTATTGTATTTCTTACTTGTAGAGTTTTGTTGCGACGCGGGAACAGTGGGACGAGCCTCTTCTCTCGCAACTCTTGCGAGTCTCCCACCATTCTTGCGCTGGGTCTGCAAGGAATAAAACAATCAGCGTTTACGCAAACAACATAAATTTAATAAAACAAAGGAATGTCAACGTTATTTATGAGCTGCGTTGATTATTCTAGACAACAGATTAAAAAGGCACGCTAGCGACTTCTCATTACATGTCCTACATGTCAAACAGCTTTTAAACATTTGATTCCTGCCACTAATTACAATACATTTTAATATTTATTACCGTGCGCGTGTTCCGATTCTCTTAAGTCTTCACATGTAGCAAAATACCTATAAATTTTAGTGTTTTAGCGTCGCGAACTATGCCCTTATACTCTCTTTACAGAGAAGGCCTGTGCCCAGCAGTGGGGCAAGTGATATATAAAAAGGCTGAAACTAACTTGAGTGTTACTAAGCGTAGCATGTTGAATTATAAATAAACTCTCGTTACTTCATTCGCGTCACGAATTTGATTTTTTTATATAGAAATAAACGAACCATCGGTTATAAAGCCATTGCCGCCCATGAATGCTGTCACACTAAAATGAGTGTTACCAATTACAATTAGCAAAAGAAGCAGAGAGTGATAGAGTTATGTTCTTCTTGCATGTAGTGAAATTGCTTATAACGGGTAATTTATAAATTATAATGCATATAATATAATTAACTAAATAGTGCTAAAGTAAAACGCGATATAGCACTTGCGATATTTTTTTTTATTCATTTATTAGAATCACAAATAAAGTCATTGACATAAATGAGCTGCGATCACTGCTTTCATTATTATATTAATAACTTAAAAATATAAAAGTTTATGATGAAAAATCTCTTCTGATAACGATTTCGTCGTTCTTGTACTATAGACTCCAATAGCTATATATACATTTTTCTTGATACGCGTTGCTTATTGTTTGGAAATGTGCAGTTCGAATCGTGTCGTTGAGTTGCTAATTGAAATTTATGTGATATTTGCAAATCAATTGCAACGTATAAATCATTAAATTTATTGCAGCAAAACAGATAATGGGGTTACCAGTCGTAAATCGCTGTACTATAATGATGTGTTAATAATTTTATTATGTGCCAGTGCAATATAAGAAAAGGTAGACAAATTCTTTTTTTGCAATAAAATATGTGTATAAAAGAGAATTTAATACTATGAAGCATTTTATTTCAGGTAAACTTTGGTAAAAGAAAGCTAGTTTAGTGCCGCTGTAATATATATAAAATGTTTACGAGTAAAAACAAAAGCCGACTTCAGATTGAAATTTCGTAGGAATATTAGAAAATAAAATCGGAACCTAACCAAATTAAACTTGAAGTACACCCTTCAGGCCTGTAGTTCTGGGCCTCGGGTTCACTGGGCGACAAGGGTGGGGGCCTGAGTCGTCTACCAAAGTGGACCCGGGAAGAAGGCGACATCGACTGGCCCGTGTCGCCTTGCGCTGCGAGGGCACAGGGGGGGAGGGAGTAACCTCCCCCCCGGGACGTGCTCTCCTTGAGCACAGTGCAGAGGGGCTCCGGTGCGTTCCACTGGAGATCCCAGAGCCCCTCGTCATGCACCGAGGAAAGGGCCACCGGGGAGGTTTTAGTGGGTAAGAACCCTACATAACCGCCGCCTTCCCCCAAAAGGTGGGTGGGTATCTTTCTGAAGATTCCCTCCCCGTCAACAAAAAAAAAATTATCGATATCGGTTGGCGTGATATTGAATTATGTTCATCCATGTCACGCACATACTTAATGCAAATTTAAGACTTATATTTGTTATTGACTATAGTTGTCTCACGGATGCCATTGTCAGCATTGAATCAAATTTAATTTTTTTAATTTGACAATTTAATGTGACAAAGAAAAACATAGAGACGAATTGAGAACCTCCTTCTTTTTTAAAGTATGTTGAAATTTAATACTACTTATATTATAATATTCTCTTGTTATCTCCGGAACGTTAAGATGTTCTGTAGTTATTTTGGACACCTTATCGTGAACGCTGCTGTCGAGTTATATGATCTATCAAATACGTTTTTCTTATGTTATTAAATTTGATCTGTTTTTTGTTGAACAACAATAATACCGAAGCGTTCTTTACATAGTGTTATTTAAAAAAATGTCACGTCACTTTTATAAATTTATATTTTAATGTATATTCAAGTTTATAGACAATATTTAAAAAAAAATATTTGAGTAAATTGTTGTTATTACATTATCTGTAGTATATTGGAGTGTATTATCAACATTATTTTGTTTGAAGACGTTTCTATCGTTCATTATAAAAAATAACTACATACAGACTCACAGACTTTTGAACCTTCAAATTTTCAAATAGTTTTTTTCCTTAAATGATAAGCAAATAAATAAATTTCTTAATACATAATAAAGTGTGTGTCATGTAATACAACAGTAACAATTAATTATTAAGTAATTCATCAGTAACAGAAACAATAAGTACAAAAACAATACAAAGACATAATTGTGGACATTATTATTACATGGATAACGGTGTTCCTTACATATTTATTACGTTTTTTTATTCATTAATATATTATTTTAATAATTGCTATTGCCGTTGTTCATAGGTTTGAAAAGCATAGCACTTAGACCTACCTCAGAATGCAGCGGGAAGTTCTTATAAAAATGAGTAATTTAGAGCAACAGAAAAGGAATCTTGGATTGGACCAACAATAGATGCGACACCATACTAACTCGATGGTACGTAGAACCCTTAGGTAGAGGTTTTAAGCTGAGGCTAATCGACCTAAGAGCTATACCTCTCAATCCGGTGAAGCAGTCAAGACCAGCTTCTCTGGCCAATCTGTGTAGTTCGTCATTAAAAAAAAAGTAGAAGGCTGTACATTTAATGCTTCAACCGGATTATTAGAAATTCTGGATAGTAGACTAACATTATTGCCACTTCACGATATTCGTTATGCAAACGTTTTCGGTCCACACTTCTGTCGTATAATGCAAACTGTACACCTACGAAGTGATCCGTCGAAAATGGAACGTGGATAATGTTTGCTGTCCTGAAATCTCATTTCCTTTGTCCCTATGCGTTGTTACACGTGTTGTGCAATTAACTGCGCATCCATTCATATACGCACTGAATAATTCCATTTGTTTTATAACCTTGAAGCAGAAACTTTTACGAGGTACAGTGCAGTTTTTAATTTAGTTTACTTATTTAATGTGCATAATGTGGCTATCAATCAAGCCTTGCTAATTCATCATTTCTAATTGCGATTTTTTTTTGAATTTTTTTTGCGCAATAATTAAAAAAAATATATCACAGAAATATCAATTATAGAATTTTCTTCCAGACAAGCTTTATGTTTATGGACAGAAACTTACGTCTAAAAAGATTTTAGTGGGTCTGTGATGAAATTTATTTTAATACAAAAAACACAATATACATATACTATTAAAACTTATATACAATAAAATAAATATACTTAACATACAACAGATACATAAGTATATATATATATATATATATATATATATATTCATCAAGTGCCTATGTACTAGATTCTTAAAAGCAGACAGTGATTTTGTGCATCTTGTGCTTTGTGGCAGAGCATTCCAAATTCCGACTGCTTCGACTGAGAATGATTTGCTCAAGAATTTTGAAGCATGCCCTGTTATTTTAAGTGTCATATTCTCCGATGATCTCAAAGATTGTGAATGTGAGTCGTGTAGAAACATAGAACGTTTCTTAAGATAGGAAGGGTAGGATGGATTGAACAACATATTGTGTAGAAGAAAAAGAATGTAAGCATTCCGGCGAAGGCGAATTGGCAACCACTTGAGCTTCAGGCGAAAATGAGATACATGATCATATTTGCGTAGGCCAAATATGAACCTTATATAAACGTTTTAAAGCCGGTCAAGCTTATTGAGTTGACCTTATGTGAGATCTAGAAAACTGATATCGGCGTAGTCAAGAAGAGGTAAGAGAACGGATTGTGCAAGAGCAATCTTAGTGGAAGTTGGAAGGAAATTACTTATTCTTTGCAAGGATCTTACGGAAGCATACACTTTCCGACTTATTTTTTTCCACATGATAATATCTAGACAAGTCTAGGTGATAAATAGATCTAAGAAATATAAAATATATAAACCTCGCTAGCCACATATGTAGTGGTGAGCCGTGATTGGTTTATAACGGACACAAATCTTAATAACTGATGCATGGAAGTCGATTTGTTAGCAATACAATTTTAAGAGATCGTCCGATAGAGATCCAATGGATATACAAGAATAAATTGGCAGAAATTAAAGCGCGATTCCTGCCAAATTCCGTTTTCTTTATTGCTTGTTCATTATAAATATCAATGTGTTTCTAATGAAAATGGTACCTGTTTAAAACTGAACCATAAAATGGGTATAAAGTGTTATTATGAATACGACAAACGTAAATTTACGACCATTCAAAGGGCGTGTAACAAAATCCATATTCTTAGATTGCAGGGTGTTGCACAAGCGACGGCATTCATCCGACGGCGCTCTGTTAACGAGTGGTTTCATTGTGGCCCAAGTGAAATGTGATCGAATACGGAACGACGCGACCGCGCTCTCGACAGCGATATTGCAACACGCCTCTCAGTGGTTAGCTTTGTGGTGTAACATATATTATCGTGCATTATTTTTCAATAAATCTTATGCATACATATACGTATATTTATAAAGAAAAATAATAACGTACTTCAAATCAAATTATATCTTTAGTTTTCAAAATATGATAGTTTTGTAACGAAGTCCAGGTGTCTATATTCTCTTAATTCTTCCACATTCGTGCTCGTTTTCGTTAGGGAGTATTTTCTTAAATCTAATCTGTGTAGTTCGTCAAGAAAAAAACCGTATATGTCGCGTCCTAGCTAAAATTCGGGCGGGACTTTTTTAAAATTAAGAAGACACGAATTACGACTCTCTTTTGTTATTTCGAGGCATTATTAATTTTGCTGTAATCTGAATTTAATAATTTATCTGTATAATAAAAGTATAACTGTATTCGTGTTTGATGTTTTAACAATATATTCTCTTATATCATTTGAGATTAAATTTCTAGTACTTGTACCCGTTCTTGTTCATACATTTATAATGTTAACTACACAGTTCCCTTTATTACCAAAGTAAGATCATGGAAACGATTATAATTTAGTGTAAATGTCCCTGAAGATATCAAATTACATTACAATGGACTTTCCGCTACAATAGGTATGTTCTATTTGTTCGAAGCAGTATTGTAACTTTGTCTATAAATAAATTATCTTTACCTCTATGTGCTACAATCTGAATTATCACAATCAATTTTACCCCTCACCGGGGGGACCCTTGTGTCGAGTTACTAGCAATAGAGGTTCAGGCTAAGCGACCTAAGAGCTATGCCACCTCTCAATCCGGTGAAGCAGTCAAGGCCAGCTTCTCTGGCCAATCTGTGTAGTTCGTCATAAAAAAAAATCACAATCAAGGTAGGCAGAGACAGCAAACAGATCACACATCGGATAACACAGATCACAGCGAATTGAATAGAGTGATTCTGTCCTTAATTATCCTTTCTGAGTCCGAAAACAGTTTCTGTCCATTGGATTGAATTAGTTCCAAGCATTGTTTAATATTTAACTTAATTCTTATCTGAATTACGGCCGAAAGCGTTTCAGAGGACGACCTCCAGTAGAAATTGTTCCGAGCGAGAATAAAGCCTATAATATTCGGTGGGAAGTAAAGCTGCGTAGGAGTGCATGATATGTAATTATCATTTATTTATTACCCCAATTCACGTCTTGGGTAACTTAGAACATTAATCTGTGTTGACAAGAGTTCCACAGGCGAAGAGTTAAAAATATTTTCTCCGAGTTCGTGACAAAATTCGACATCTGAAACGAGTCCGGCTATAGAACAAAATAAAAGTCTATGTATATATATAATCTATATACATAACATTAGTTGGTTTAAAATTCGTATTCGACTATCAGTTTTAAATATTGTTTAAACAAGGCAAATGTTTAATGATAAAGACGGGGGGACAATTTCAAAATATAATGAAATTAGCTGAACCGGCAAACTTCGTGCCGCCTTATTTTTTGATAGTTTTTTTTTCATAGTAATTAAAAGTAGAACAAAGAGGTTTCGATTTAAAGCAGGCGGGATTCTATGATTGACATTTATTATATTACGACGTATTGGCTGTTTTAAGTTGACATTTGTAACCTTTTTTTTTTTTGTTGACGGGGAGGAAATCTTCACAAAGATACCCCGCCTTCTGGGGGGAAGGCGGCGGTTATGTGGGGATCTTACCCACTAAAACCTCCCCGGTGGCCCTTTCCTCGGTGCATGACGAGGGGCTCCGGGATCTCACGTGGAACGCACCGGAGCCCCTCTGCACTGTGCTCAAGGAGAGCACGTCCCGGGGGGAGGTTACTCCCTCCTCCCCTGTGCCCTCGCAGCGAAAGGCGACACGGGCCAGCCGATGTCGCCTTCTTCCCGGGTCCACTTTGGTGGACGACGCAGGCCCCCACCCTTGTCGCCCAGTGAACCCGAGGCCCCTTTAGTCGCCTTGTACGACAGGCAGGGGATACCGTAGTCTTATTCTTGAGAGCCCAGACCTAAACAACTGAACGTCATTATATCTCATACACATTTTTGTTGTTTTGTTTTTTTTTTAATTAAAATCTAATTTTAATTATTTTGTTTACAAATCTTCAAATAAAAACTCAAAATCAATAATTCAATTTGGCGGCATATTTTTATTTATTTAGATTAATTTTTTTTTTAATGTAATTTTAACATGTAGCGGTGGCCTAGTGGCTATGGTCGACTTACAATCTGAAAGATGATTTCTTAAGTGTGAAAAAATATTTTGTATACAAATCTTCAAATAAAACCCAAAATTAATAATTCAATTTGGTGGTATATTTTATTTATTTAGATTAAATTTTTTAATGTAATTTTAACATGTAGCGGTGGCCTAGTGGCTATGGTCGACTTACAATCTGAAAGATGGTTTCTTAAGTGCGAAAAAATATTTTGTATACAAATCTTCAAATAAAACCCAAAATTAATAATTCAATTTGGTGGTATATTTTATTTATTTAGATTAAATTTTTTAATGTAATTTTAACATGTAGCGGTGGCCTAGTGGCTATGGTCGACTTACAATCTGAAAGATGGTTTCTTAAGTGCGAAAAAATATTTTGTTTACAAATCTTCAAATAAAAACTCAAAATCAATAATTCAATTTGGCGGCATATTTTTATTTATTTAGATTAATTTTTTTTTTAATGTAATTTTAACATGTAGCGGTGGCCTAGTGGCTATGGTCGACTTACAATCTGAAAGATGATTTCTTAAGTGTGAAAAAATATTTTGTTTGTAACTTGTCATATCATATCTTAATAAGATCGGTAAAAAGTATATGGGAGCTTATTTATTATTAAGCTTGTTTTTTGGTACTTCATTTTGGAGACACGCTAATCCTGAAATGATGTTAGTTCATTAATTTTTATACACACAGAGGACGTGCTAGTAATTCAACTAAACCCTTTTTCTAAACCCTCTTTTGTATGATGGGAAGATTGTTGACTTTTTAGAGGCCACGACAACCGTACTTTCACTTATGTATATTTTCAAAAAGTTGCTGGTAAACTCTACTTTTGATTGTAGTAATAAATAAGCTCTATCTCAGTTTTACAGAGACACGTTTGTGCGTTCAAAAAATCTGTCACTATTATACCCATTGTAAAATGTAAAAATTGTAAAATGCCTCTGGATTTGTAATGTGAAAGATTTTTTTTTAAAAAATTAGATAGCTATTTATAAATTTAAACGCCACTTCGCGGACCGTTAACATTGGAAAAAGAAGTGGCCGGAGACACTCCAGCATCGTTCCTAATATTTATACGAACGAATTTAATATTTATTACGACTTTATAAGGACCGTTTCTATAATGGCCTAATATCTAATGGAAATTCGTTTCAGATTTTTTTTATGACGAACTACACGGATTCACCGGATTGAGTTGAAATTCGTTTCAGGTTGAGATTTCGAGTATTGACTACCTCCATTACTTATTTAGGGCTGAAGAAGGGAAGGGGACAAAATATTATTTTCAATTGTTATTTAGATGTTTTAAAAAATAAACAACATTGGATACTCGTATACTAGTTGTTTTACATTGCAAATGCGCCCACGTGGAGCTACACTCGGACAGATAAAAATAATTGCCTAACAAGGTGGTGCCGGGCGCGCGGCCCGCGGCACCTTACAAACAGAACAATATCTCGATTTGTGATCATTTGTAAAGTTCACGATTCACGAGCGCACGCTTTGATTTAAATGTAAATTATTATTACTCTGACAATGATAGATCGGAGCGAAAGCTCTACGCGGACTTAACGGTTACTGTGTTACGGGAAAGTTTATAATTATTTCTAGTTATTGATTAATCAAATGAATGTTGTTAACTAATTATAGTAGTTTTAATCCTCGTGAGACACAGATAGAAATTGCTATACGCTTTTCCATATGTAGGGTAAGTTTATCGTCTTAATTTGGCAAAAGAAAATTTTTGGCAGGTGATTGCCGTTTACGCCGGACAGAATACGAACAAAGACTATATAGAAAAATAAATTAAATTCGCCTGCTGAACGTTTCGCGGTTGTTATTTACAACTTTACCAAACTCAAATTGTAATTTAATTGCAATTAACAAGTCTTAAATGTAACAACTTCTTGGCCTATCACCACACACCGGTCGCAACAACAAACATCACTCTATGTTATAATCTGAAATCCATCCAAAATCGGAAATCATACGGAGACAAAGATAAATAATTATACTTACAAAAAACAAATAATCCCGAATTTAATATATATCAGATAACATTTATCAAATAAAATACTCGTACGTTGATAGTTTGAAGGTTTTAAAAACAAAAAACAGCAATGGCGATTAAATAAAAATTAAACGAATGACAAGGTCAAGAGGGCATATCCTGCAATAATCCCGAATTTAATATATATCAGATAACATTTATCAAATAAAATACGTTGATAGTTTGAAGGTTTTAATATCGAATAACTGCCGAAATGTGCAAGGTATATTTTGAACAAAAATGATCTAAGGAATATACATATCTACATATCTGTACATTAACAACGTGACAAATTAAGTTGATTTGATAGATACGGTATAAGGTAAAAATTGATAAAGAGACTAACGGAAGTTATTTTATACATTTAATTATATAATAAACGTACATAATTTTATATACATTGTTGTATTGGTTAAGTAATACCTGTCCAAGCCGGACGAAATTAAATACTGAACATGTTTAAGCGGATTTACTTTAATTGATTTCGACACAGACTCAGAGCTTCGGATTATGTAAAAAAAGATGGCCGCAAAATCCAATGGTAAAACCATAGAGTAACAATGACAGAATAAGCGGTATAATGCATGATTTACATATCATTATACTACGGTCGTATATACATATCTATGATCTTATAATAATAAGCTTAGTGAATTAGTGAAAAGCTAACAGCGATTGTTGCCTCTGTCTATCCCGCGATTAAAAGGACGCAAGAGTTTGATAATTTTCTCGTGTTCCGTGCACTTTGTGACGTCAAACATTTCTTTCACATATTTTCGTGACCATTAGCAATGTCAAATATATGAAACTTTATTTAGTTTAAATTAAAATTATTTTGGAATGAAACAGTCCAATACCTAATTCACTCGTATTTTATGCAGACAACGTAACGTAAGGAATTATTTTAACGAATACCGACACAATGGAATGTCCTCCCGCTTTATACAAAATTAATTAGAATACAGTTAAAATTAACTATAGATATAGTAAAGTACATGTAAACAATTAAGATATCATTGGAAGCAGTGATTATAGGTCACAATCGTTGGATGTCTATGTGTTTCTAGCTAACAGAAGTTTGACGCGGACCAACAGTGAAGCATATGGAGGATTGAAATTAAATTATTATTATAGGTCATGTCAGGAAATACAGATTCTATGAATAGGAACAAAAGAAGTAGGTACGTGTGAAGCAGTGGGGCGCACCGTCTGCGCACACCTGGCAGTGCGCAGGCGCGGGCCGGTCATTAAAAATGTTTATTTAAAAATCCGACCGCTTAACGCCGGCCGGTGATACACGAGAGCGCATCAGTCAAGTTTATTTTCTAACTTTTTTTTTTAACCGAAGCAAGAGCAGTTTTTGAATTCCCTTGTAGTCCTTTTTCATTTCTTCACAAGTCCGTCATTTAATTACTGTTTTTTCAGCGGACTTACAAAAAGGAGGGGGTTCTCAATTCGTGTGTATTTTTTATGTTTGTCTTCTCATAACTTTCGGCTGGTGAAACGATTCTTATGATTCTTATTTTATTTGTAAACTAGTGCTTCCAGTGTGGCCCCATTTCAATTTGGTCTAATTCTGTCAGTGGAACTAAGAATACCATGTAAGTCTTAAATTTGCATTAATTATGTGCATGACAAATGATCGATGCCATGCGATCGAATAACTCAATATCACTCCAAGGTATTTTGATGATTCATTTTGTATTATAAAGGAAATATATCAAGGATAGTTTGGTTAGAGTTTGGTTAGGTTCTGATAAATTCTACTTCGTTATATCTCAATAGGCTAATAGTTCAAGGTTCGGTCTGCGAAACGTAAGGTCCCTGGTACAAATACGATTCGACAATTGACTCGAACCATCTCTTATTACAAACTTAAGCTTAGTTGGAATATTTAACAATAATGTTGATAATATTTCTGAAAAAAAAAAGAAATGTTGTCAGCTTTCTTTAAAAAATATTTGTTTATTGTGATACTAGTAACTTTATGACAATGCAAGACTAGGTACGTATTCCGACAACGAGCAAGAGTGTGGGGGAAAAAAAGAATGTTGGCGCCAAAACTTCGTAAAATAAGTATCATGCTTTGGTCTTAAAAGAGAGCGTCCGCGCGTAGTAGCTTTAAGTGTTTAATCCGTTAATTATTTGACTTGAACTCCTAATTTCTAAACAGATTTTTCTTAGTGTTACTTTCAATTTGGTCCCTTGTATGCAAATAAACGCAACATCAAATATTGCAATAATAACATTAGAATATCAAATTCATATTAATAGATATTTACGTGCAATAATTAATATTTATAGCTAAAACTAGAGATATAAAATAATTAAAAATATATTAAGTATAATCATTGAAATAAATTATTCTTATATGGTTGCTCATTATTGCATAGTACTGGCAGTGCCTACAACTCTGCTCTGTCTATTTTCCTAAAGTGTCGGAACATCAGCCGCTCCACCGATCCTTCGAACGGCTATTTAACAAAACAAAAGTCTTTCCGTAACATAAACAACATATCAAGAGCTCTACAAATTAAAGGTTAGTATACATTATAATATGAGAGGAATAAATCTATACGTTGTTTATTTTGTTGTACACCTCATGATTTTCAGTTATAAAAAATAAAAAAAGTATTTTAAGTATTACTCATTTCTTATTTCTTAACATATTTATCTTCATGTTGTCTTTGGTTTGCAACAAGAATCTAAATCTAATAAAGACATTAAAGACACAAAATGGAAATCTGCTCTCTATCATCGAGCTTGATTATCTTGAGATCCAGATATAAAAATGGACTACCCAAATATTCTTCTATCTATTTGGTTTGCATTATGACGACTTACGAACTGATAGAATACTTGTTACCAATGTGTTTGTTTCGACGAGACTACACGGATTAGTCAGGAAAGCTGACTTTGACAGTTTCACTGGATTGAAAGGTGGTTATAGCTCTTAGGTCGCATAGCCTGAACCTCTATGAGTTTCCATGTTTCGGTCTCCTATGTACAGAAATATCACTTTCTCTGGCTTCCCTAACTGGACCCTTATGATACCTTACAACCTAAGTGACAAGAGACTACTATCTCTGTCTACCCAGGTCCCCAAAAAACGCGAAAGCTTACTGATTTAAATATCAAGTATCAATCTATTCCTGGGTTTTGGAATGTCCGTGACCGATACATAGTCACCATCTTATCTCGCTTCGTGTCAAGTTTAGATTTAATATATTCAAAGTGTATTATTTTACATTGTTATCGCGAGAGTATATATTCTAATACTGCATTGTTTTGTACGGTTTAACATATAACGTGTGGCGCAATAAGATAACTTTATTTAACCTCCGGAAAACTGTGCCGCCTGTCATAACGACAGAAATAGACGCGATGGATGGGACCTCGCAGGGACTGTCAAAACGAGAAAGATCTCTTAGCTCCACTTCGCCGCTACTAACGATAATCCTGAAATGTTTACTCAGCAATAAAGGCGCCTAAACACTAAACTATGACATAAAAAGTTTAAAAAGCTCTCAGTAGATCAAACAAGACGAGCGGTGTCGGTCGACAGACGGCGCGGTGTCACATTACGGACGGAGGGTCAAATGTGTCCCAAATAATGAACACCAGATTGGTGTCAAAATGAACACATTTTATTATGCCATCAACCCGTAAACATCACGATTTCGTCAAACACTCACGTTTGTTTTTAATAAACCTTCCGCAAAGGTTGTTCAGCTCTTTGATGTGCCAAACGTTTTTCGTTTTATAATCATTATTTTTTTGTTGTTCCATCGCACTGCAATTCGACTTACAATTGTGTATTGTGGTTTGCGAAACGGTTTGTTTAAGTTTATGTTTCAATAAAACTTTCCTGCAAATGTTTTAGCGTTGGCCCCAATTCTCTTTATGCTATTTCTGGTATCCCTGTTTACTATATACTAATTCTAACATTTAAGACCTAGCACCAATACATTTATGAGCTAGTTTTTTTCTTATACCTATATATTGAGAATACCAGTATACTATATATAGAGAGTACCATTGTCAGTGTCGTGACATTTATTTAAAAGAGATAGAGATGGAATAAGGACATTAAATGTTGTTTCTCTAAATATTCTACAGAAACGGTCTTTAATTTCGTGTATAACAAAAACATTCCTAATAATGCGATAATCACTGTACGTGTAGCACTGAATATATTAGAATAGTGTACGTAGCGTCCAAAGTACATTTGTTCGTATCACGATTTTTAAATTTATTTTTTGATATTTTTTGGATATACATTTTTTTTTTACTTTTCTTCAAAAAACAATGTTGCCACAATAAGGGTTAAATAATAAATAATATAACCAACTAAGCTTAAGCTTCATTTTACTAGTTGAATGGTGCATTGGAACCTATGACCTTCCATTTCGCAGGCCGTACCATTAGGCTCAACGGTACGGCCTGCGAGTCCATGTACTTGCGACTTAATGAGGAAATGTATTTGGGGCTCGAGAATTGGTGCCTAGGTCCGTTCGAATCGCGTCCCATTTAGAACGTGAACTATTTCATAAACCTGGCTGAACTTTAATTAGATTTTACAATCCAATAACATGTTGCGCAATGCTGTGTATGGGTTCAGATGTTTTATTACTACGAGCTTTACTCTCGAGACTGCAGATGTGTAGCGAACAGTGCCAGTTGCACGAATGGTATTCCAATTGGTACAAATTAAAGCTTCATAAACCATATGACTCACATGTGTACCTGTAACACGTCTGCCTGACTGTCTGAACAGAAAGAGCGGTTGCGTAACATAAACAAGAGATCATCTAATCTAATGTTTGGATCGGCGGTGAGTCAAAATAATATTGAAAGCTTCATACGGTTTTAACGCACTTAAAACGCGTTACACTACGTTTGCGTTATTTTTAAAGTTACCGCAAACTCGTCAGTCAATCCCGTGACCATGAGCCCTGTAATGTGCTCGAGGTATCGGTAATTGAATATAAAAATAATTTTAAACCGTGAGAATGTTACGTTAACCGTCCAAGCCGAGATTACCCTTCACCCTTGTGTCGAGTTACTAGCGATAGAGGTTCAGGCTAAGCGACCTGAGACCTATGCCACCTCTCAATCCGGCGAAGCAGCCAGCCTCTCTGACGGTTGCTATTTCACGGATAATCTAATCATTCAAAAGCAAAACTATCTTTGAGTGCCACTTCGGGAAACGTTGGCGCTGGGAGAAGAAGTGACCGAAGAAACTCCAGCAACGCTCGTAACATCTAAGGGGTGGGGCCTACCCATAAAATAGCGGTAACGCGCAAGGATTATTCGCAACCTCCGACGGTCGCGAATGCAAACAATTGAGCACCCAAAACTGTCGATATTGTGTGTGATTAAATTAATTTGTAATAAATAACAAAAACCCATATTGCAAAGAAAGATTCTTAAAGATCGAACATTTAGTTTCATTACAGGAAACAAATTCTCTTCACATTTTTGTCCCAACATTGTTTTGTCTAATTGAATTTCTACCGTAGCAATTTATTGTAATTGGGTTTTGAAATTGAATTTATATTACAAAACAACATACCCAACATAGTATTTCCATTGTCTATTTGTGCATAGTTCGATTGAGATTTGTATACTTATTTAAATAAACACAATTCAGACACAACTAGTTCGATTAACATATATTATTCATTTAAATTCAGAAAAGCTATTGAGTTATCTAAATGTAGTACCTTGTACGTCGTACTCGGAGATAGTATCAGTTTTTTCGGACTACGTAAACGGTAGAGCTATGAGTTCAAAATGAGCTGATGCACCAACAGTTGGCTCGACCGGAAACAATACACCTACACAGAATACCGACAGGAATAGATAATCGTTGTTTAGTTTATGGTTAGTAAAGAAGATTTTTTGTGACCCAAATAACAGCGTGGTAGCTAAAGAACGTGGGTACGAGGCGCTGCCTGTTGTTCTGCCAATCGCCTTAGTCGCCTTGTGATCATGCCAACGTCAAAGTTTTGGAAACACCGTGAATTCATCTATCTATATATATATATAAATGAGAATGTGTGTGGATTTTAATGAAACTTCAAGAAATCTTGACCTGACGTGTAATCGTGTAAAGTTTGGTGACGATCGAAGCACTATATGTACATGGGTGTAGGTAAAGCACCCGCTCGAGAAGAGAACTAATACGTAGAGATATGAATAACTTAATATATTGTGAGAGGTAATTTAAATATTAAATGCTGTAAGTTTATTGTTTAAATAAAATAAAGAAAAATGTAGCCCGGTGAAACGGGCTGGGTACGCTAGTTATTTATACAAAATCGGTAAAAGTAGTTGTATTCGGTTCGGAGTAATATCGAATTTATTTGGTACAATAAATTAAATATGTGGCCAGTGCATGGAGATAGACACTATATGCATGCACTGTATCTTTTTGGACATAACGTGGTAGGTCCTCGGTCCAGTCGTCTAGCTTACCCATGTTACACTGCACATGTCCTCTGCGAAGTATTGTTACCTTTTCAACCGACTTCAAAAAGGAGGTTCTCAATTCGTCGGTATGGTTTTTTTGTATGTGTATTGTATAATGAACTTGTTACCGAGTGAACCGATTTTAATGATTCTTTTTTTATTTTAAAGCGGGTGCTTCCTGTGTGATCATATCACTTGGTTTAGTTCTGACTATGGCCGGGAAAACCATATAAGTCTTAAATTTGCATTACATATGTGCGCGACAAATGGATGAATCATGATTAATATCACGCCCATGGATTTAGATTATTTTAATGGGAAAGGATGTATTTCAAGGGTAGTTATGAAAGTATTGTTAAAAAGTTAAAGTTACAGCCTTTATATATGTCCTACTGCTGGGCGCAGGCCTTCTCTGTAAAGAGAGTATAAGGGCATAGTCCGCCACGCGGCCCTAGTGCGGATTGGCAGACTTCACATGCCTAGACAATTTTTCTAAGACATGTAGGTTTCCTCACGATGTTTTCCTTCACGGCCGTGCGCGTGGTAAATCAGCACATAATATTGCAACAACAAATTTATTGGTTATATTACCGGGGATAGAACTCGGCTTGCTAGCGTACTATGCAACTTTAGCCAACCGCACGGACGCTGAGCTACCACGGTTTGTAGGTAGTTGTACCTACCAAGTATTGTTAGGTTCTGATTAATTCTATTTTGTAATTTTCTTATTTGGTTTGAAGTCGGTTTTTGTTTTTACTCGTAAATATACTTATGTGGAATCGTTCTACCACTGTTGACAATATTGCCTACAAAAATATAGCGTGTTCACCAGAGCGACTTGTTTATATCCCTTTTAAATTATAACTTATTCTCTTCTCTAATGAGCGCCTTGTTGTCGATGACTAAGTTCATTCCAATTACCACGACTCACAGGTCTTACGAATAGAAGTTGCTGCTCCTTACATTTTTAATGGCTTTTAATGTGTGGAAGTGTTTGGAAGTATTCCAAACGTTTTTGGTTTCATTGTCATGTCATCATGTCAATTGTTGGCATACTACAATTGTAAGTTAATCTCCTAATTTCCCGTTAACACATTTACGATCGGTGTCTCTGGGCAACACTGATTAGTTTATTGAAATATAACGGTAAATTTGGAAGATGTAATTATCCACGAGATTAACCTAACAATTGAGACAATATTGCGGTGTCACCATCGGAAAAGCAACACTGAACTAGATTACCAAAACTAGCAAAAATCTAGAACGTACGTCTATTTTAATTAACAGGTCAGTTATCCAGTGTGCTCCCAATTATGTCCAATACTGACAATGGCATCTATGAGAAAAACATATGTCTTAAATTTGTATCAAGTACTATGATGCGCTACAAATGTCACGCTAACCGATTGCGATGATAATTTTTTTATTGGAAAGAATGTACTTCATGAGTAGTTTGGTGAGAGTTTTGTTAAGTTTTGATTAATTCTATTTCGTAATATTCCTACGATAATTCAGAAATACAAAGAGGGCGTCCGTGTAATAATTTTTAATTAATTTTGAAGTCGGTTTTTAGTTTTACTCGTAAATATACTTGTGTATTTCAGCATATCTTTGCAGCGATACACTGGACATCACTTGAGCGGCAATCAAGCTCGATGCGGGAGAAATAGACCCTTGACTGGGTTCGAAGCCCCTCAGTGACGTGAGTTAGACGTCACAGTCACAAACTAGGCTATCTCCACTTTCGACACGTGATAAATTATTGAATTTAAGCAACGAGTGAGAGCAAACAAGCTTTCTTTGCACACTGTAACGGAAACACGATACGATTTGAAGCAAGGGTCAGATGTAGTGTCAGAGGAACAAGAAAGACGCGACCCGAAAGTGATAATTTGTTTAAGAACAGATGTGCGAGTGGCACGCGAGCTAATCATTTCATTTAATGGCGCGTAACGTCAAGAAGCTTTTATGACCTAATAATTATATCATTCATTTGTTTTAATATAAATAAAAGGAACAAAGAAAGAAACGTTTTTTTATTTCATAGTAATTTAATTAGCAACTAAATAAATTATAAACATTAGCGTGGAACTGGTGACTTAACCAGGAACCAACCTTTGCAATGGATCACCGCGGATTTGCACAAAACTTTAAAAAGTATTAGAGAAAGAAGGAGAAAGGTATATAACATAATCTGTTTATCGTGTAAATGTGTGAATATGTGTGTGAGCGTGTGTGTATACGCAAGTTTGTTTCTTATAACTCTTCATTGTAAAGCAGTGATACCGTAGTGGCTAGTCGTTGCCTACGATCTGAAGGTGGAAAACTCGAATCACAGCTTGATGCATCTATGTCTTTTTAATTTGGGCTTTCGTAAGTAAAAATCATTTGCCATACTTTGTATATATGGTGATGGGTTTACGATACATATCGGACATCATAAACTGGAAAGATGGACTGCGATTCATGGACGTGACAGCTTATTAATCGATTTATTATTGTTAACTCCTTTAAAACAGACAAATATATAGATTTCTTTTAACTAATCCAATAAATAATAATATATAACAGATAATTTAAAACATTTTTGGTTTTTAAGCAATTAAGCTATCATTCAAAATCTAACTAAATTCGTCACCAGATGCAGATCGTTCAATTGAAAGTACAGTAAAATTTTCTTTTCTTCCATTCGTTTACATTTCATTTAAAACAATCAAACATTTAGAAACCGTTTAAGGGAATCGGGCGGTCAAACGAACCCAATCAGAATTCTGAGGATTAGAAAATCCACATAATTGAAAAACAAAACTAGTTAACAATGGCCTATTTGTATGTTTCTAAATGTTTTTTGAGGTTATCTTGCATATTTTATTTTATGATAGAGGGGTCTAACAGACCTGAGTTTCATCTGATGCAAAGTGACCGCACAAACACTGGCTAAAAAGAAATGCGTTGTCATTTTGTTTTTAAAAGAAAATCAAAATTGGTCATTAATTATCCAAAAAGCTACTAAACAATTTGTAGAGCCTCTTGAGCGCCCTGGATCTGATTGGTTTCACGATTAGAGTAACTGCCAATGTTGAGGTCCTCTAGTAAGCTAATCAGCGTAGTTAATTCCGTTAAAGAATGGACGCAGATATATCCATTTCACTTTCCAAGGTCTCTGAATCTCAATGCTGCGGGATCACCCTGAAGACCGAAGTCACCATTAGCCTTGATTTTATATTAATAATTTAAAAAAAATATTTTACTATGATAAGATAAAATTAAATTTCAATTTACTAACATTAGATAAGATTTCTTATGTAAGCCAATAACTGATTGATTACCAAGACGTGATATCTTATAAAATCATATATTATCTGTAAACGATACAAAAGAAAATAAATGTGTATTACTATCACCTTTTTGTAATTCATGAAGCATATTTGATCGAAATCTAATTTCGGGAACACAAATGTAGAGCGTGTCACATCGTTTCTAATAACAATACATCGTCTTATTTTTTGTAAAAGTATTTTTCTCGGAGAAAATACTTTTTTATTTTATTATTTAAACTTGGAATAAAAAAGGCAACAAAATATAAAAAGCTTCAACAGTTAGTAGTAATAGAAATAGTTTGATCGTTTATTAAAGTTCCTATCCACCCTTTGAGTTGAACTATCTCCTAGCTCGTTTTAGACTATTTAAGAAGAAGTAAAAATGCTCACAAATTAACAAAACATAATATAAATAAAAGAATTAATCATTTGACTACTAGCTTACGTTGGGTAAACAATATTTTTTATGGGGCAACATTCTAGTTTAATAGCAATACTGGCGCTTTATCTACGCCTTTGTCTATGGCCTGATCTGTCCACATGGAGCGCTCCTAGCGGAGTTTTCCTTAGTTGTCTTGAAGTGTTTGGTGACACCATAACACTATATAGTACATTAACTATTTTGTTTTAATTAACGGATATTATTTATCATATATTAATGGATTAATATATAAAATATGTTCATTGTTAAATACGACTTTCAATTGAATTACAAAAACGCACTCTGACCTTACAAACTTGATACGGGTAAAGTTACAAGTGTCCTTATTGCCCTACATATTTCAAACTTAAACAATCCCAAGTCTGTATTCAAATGGTAACAGATTTTTTGTGGATTTAATCCGATGCAAATTTTAATATTACAGCGGCTTCTGAATCCGCCGCAAAGCAGTAATAAATAACCTTCTTTATGAAGCTAATTTTATATACGAGTATATAGTCTTTTTATTTCGTTACATATATAGTTCTTCCTCCTCCTCCTTGCGTCGTTTTCCTCATTGCTGAGGGTCGTGACCTCCAAGAATTATGTGGCGGACGACGCTTTCCACCTGTTGCGGTCTTTGGCGGTGTGAAATGCCTCGTGGACTTTCTTGTTGGTGTTGGTGCTAATTTGGTCTGTCCAACGCATAGGGCTCCTCCCTCTTGGTCGTTTTCCCTGTACTTTGCCTGTGACCAGGAGTGTTTCCAAGGTATCGGTTTTCCTGACCGAAGAATTTGAAAATCCTACGGAGACAGACCATTGACAATTTGACAGTGACACCCACTTCTCAGAGAATTGAGGGCTGTCCAAGGTACTCGCAACATTCTCCTCCAGCACCACATCTCAAATGCGTCAATACGAGATCTATCTGCCTTCTTGAGGGTCCAAGTTTCATATATAGTTAAGCTTTGTTATGTTATTTTATGAATGGAATAGGTTTTTGACTATAGTAAAATCATGCCATTTTTTAACTTCTTAATTTTTTGTATGTAAATTATTTTAAGTTATGATCGACATCCATGAAAATTCTCTAAACTAAATGACGTGCATTACAAAAAGGAAGAATTTTTTAACAGTAGGGTAAAGACTTGAATCTTCAATCCAATGTATGAAGATGATCTATCTTTACTCATTTATATCTCTCTCTCTCACGTAACGTACGCCTCGCCAAATTACACTATTCGTAACTCATACAACAGCTTACTTCCTAAGTCAAGCGAGCGTAAAGAATTTTTAACTTCAAAAACCCATAAAAAGTAATTACAACAACCTTGCCCGTTTTATTTATATTTACAATATAATCGTAATTTATATATTATAATAAACATTGCTTGCAAAACGTCTAAAATATTGATTCTTATTGAAATCATCCAGACAAGATTGAAAGGTAAATGTGAACGTATTTTATGAAAATATTCATAAAGCAGGCAAGTTGTTTAGGCTTATTGTTTTGGTTAGTGTTAAAATTGATGGAATATCGCCAAGTCGTCTGCAGTGCTTTTGCGAGTTAAATTATATTCTGTAAGACTATGTCAACGAGAATATGTGTCACATAATACTATGTAATCATCGATACAAATAAACACTGCAGATGTCAACGGAATACGTATAACTGAAAAATAAATTCGGTATAACTTTATCAGTTAAGACACGTTCTGAATTAGGAATCCATACGGTTCGTAATTTGTTTGTGACGAGCCTAGTCTGATTGGCCAGAGAAGATGACAGCAATAGTTTAACAGAATAATGAGTTAATGAGAGATGGTAGAGCTCTTAGGACAGCACTGGAACAACTTGAAACTTCTCCGTAACACGCTGCATCTTATCGTACAAGAGTCATGTCTATCCCTTCAGTAGTTCGCCTCGTAACTTTGGATTGGGTGAACCGATTTTGATGATTGTTTTTTCAAACTAGTGCTTGCTATGTGATCCCATTTCAATTTGTTCCAATTGTCACAATGGCATCTCTAAAATAACTATATGTCTTAAATTTTCATCAAGTATGTGCGCCACAAATGGACAATTAACTCAATATTATGCCAACCGATTTACCATACATGATTCATTTTCTATTGGAAAGGATGGTCTTCAAGAGTTAGAAAAGAGTTTGGTTGGTTTCTGATTAATACTATTTCGTAATATTCTAGTCGGTTTTTGTTTTAACTTGTATATCTGTTTTCATACTTCTACTATCTGTTTTTAGTTTTAGTTAGTCATTTACTTTTCTGATGTTGTCGCTTAACGCTTGATTCTCTTAATTTAGGATGAGCTAATAGCTCTTATTTGTGACAGATTACTATTCTTTATGAAGCTAATTTTATATACGAGTATATAGTCTTTTGATTTCGTTACATATATAGTTCTTCCTCCTCCTCCTTGCGTCGTTTTCCTCATTGCTGAGGGTCGTGACCTCCACGAATGATGTGGCGGACGATCGCTTTCCACCTGTTGTAGTCTTTGGCGGTGTGAAATGCCTCATGGACTCTCCTGTTGGTGTTGGTACTAATTTGGTCTGTCCAACGCATAGGGCTCCTCCCTCTTGGTCGTTTTCCCTGTACTTTGCCTGTGACCAGGAGTGTTTCCAAGGTATCGGTTTTCCTGACCGAAGAATTTGAAAATCCTACGGAGACAGACCATTGACAATTTGACAGTGACACCCACTTCTCAGAGAATTGAGGGCTGTCCAAGCTATTCATTACAAAAAGGAAGAATGTTTTAACAGTAGGGTAAAGACATGAATCTTCAATCCAATGTATGAAGATGACCTATCTTCACTCATTTATATCTCCTCTCACGTAACGTACGCTTCGCCCAATTACACTATTCGTAACTCATACAACAGCTTACTTCCTAAGTCAAGCGAACGTAAAGAATTTTAACTTCAAAACCCATAAAAGTAATTACAACAACCTTGCCCGTTTTATTTATATTTACAATATAATCGTAATTTATATATTATAATAAACATTGCTTGCAAAACGTCTAAAATATTGATTCTTATTGAAATCATCCAGACAAGATTGAAAGGTAAATGTGAACGTATTTTATGAAAATATTCATAAAGCAGGCAAGTTGTTTAGGCTTATTGTTTTGGTTAGTGTTAAAATTGATGGAATATCGCCAAGTCGTCTGCAGTGCTTTTGCGAGTTAAATTATATTCTGTAAGACTATGGCAAAGAGAATATGTGTCACATAATACTATGTAATCATCGATACAAATAAACACTGCAGATGTCAACGGAATACGTATAACTGAAAAATAAATTCGGTATAACTTTATCAGTTAAGACACGTTCTGAATTAGGAATCCACACGGCTCGTAATTTGTTTGTGACGAGCCTAGTCTGATTGGCCAGAGAAGATGACAGCAATAGTTTAACGGAATAATGAGTTAATGAGAGATGGCAGAGCTCTTAGGACAGCACTGGAACAACTTGAAACTTCTCCGTAACACGCTGCATCTTATCGTACAAGAGTCATGTCTATCCCTTCAGTAGTTCGCCTCGTAACTTTGGATTGGGTGAACCGATTTTGATGATTCTTTTTCAAACTAGTGCTTGCTATGTGGTCCCATTTCAATTTGTTCCAATTGTCACAATGGCATCTCTAAGATAACTATATGTCTTAAATTTTCATCAAGTATGTGCGCCACAAATGGACAATTAACTCAATATTATGCCAACCGATTTACCATACATGATTCATTTTCTATTGGAAAGGATGGTCTTCAAGAGTTAGAAAAGAGTTTGGTTAGGTTAGGTCTTCTGAATAATTATATTTCGTTATATTCCTACGATAAATCGGCAAAACAAAAATGGCGTCCGCGCGTAATAGTAAGCGTTAGATTCGATTCGAAGGCAACGAAACGTATGGACCGATCTTAATGAAACTTTCAGGGAATCTTCAGTTTGACCTGGCGAGTAATCAATAATAAGTTTGGTGACGATCGGAGCACTCCTCTTTTTGAACTGTCAAATACAGCGTTTATTTACTATGACGATATTCTATTGTTTTATAACCCAAATTTGTATTGACATATGCATTGTGTATATTTATGTCATTATACGATGGAGTATATTGAAGTATAAGAAATTCCTAAATGATAAGAATGATTTTATATTTACTGATATGTACATGGGGGTAGGTTAAATTAGTTAATAATCTTCACCCGCTCGATAAGAGAATATAAGAGAAAGAATAGTGAGAGAAATCAATAATTTAATATATTGTGAGAGTTAAATTAAATATTTAATTATGTAAATTTATTGTTTAAATAAAATAAAGCAAAATCTAGCCCGGCGAAGCGGGCTGTCGCACCACAGCGCCCATTTCTCTCACTGTATGATGGGTTTAATCCCCAATTTAATTTAAGGTCTAATATAATGGGTTATCGAAGTTTCACGAGGGTTTACTAAAATAATTTTTACTAACTTCGTGTTTAATACCGGTATTTCTATATAAATACTTAGTATTTTGTAAATAATTCATGGTGTCTAATTGTCTAAGTGACATGATATGTTCGTATGTACTCATGTGTGACTTTCTCTCGCTGTGTTATCATCCATTTTAATGAATTGTTTAATCTTTAACCACTGCTACTGGATGAACATGGAACAAAGAAGAGACTTAATCAAAGGAATCACAGTCATGGGAGTCGAAACTGACAACATTAGCACGCTTACAAATACGTTTTAATTAAAACGTAAGCAACACTTAACAATGTTGAGTGCTTCGAAATACTTCAGTGATCAAAGCGAACGGCTACGCAGAGTTTGAAAACTGATTCGTCATTACAATCGAACTTCAACGAAATCATTGTTAATTAAGCTCTTTGTAAAATAACTTAAGCAAACACTTCTATAGGTATCTGGAATTAGATTGTAATTAATTTATATTACATTAGTCTAATTGTAAACGAATCCAATTGGCTGCATGACCGTTGTTAACTTATTTTTAGCCGATTTAAAAAAGGAGAAGGCTATCAATTCCTCTGTTTTTTAATGTTTGTGCATTATAATATAAAACAATAAATTAAAAACACTTTATCATATGTAATATTACTTGAAGCGATGTTATTGAATCGTCAATGTTTTAGGGTACGGTCTGCGAAACGTAAGGTTGGCGGTTCGAATCCACCATTCGACTACTGACATAGACCATCTTCTGGTACTAGATTAAGCTTAGTTAAATGGTTATAAGGAATCTTATTGAATATCTGTCATAATAAATCTGTAATAGTAAAATATATTGTTAGTATTCTTTTTTAAAAGAAATTGGATTAGCTAAGAATATTTTATAATAGGGGAACCAAACATTGCCAGAAGCCCTTACGCAGATAAATTTACCGACTTTAATCAATATTAATTAATCGAAGTGTAATTGAATTATCTAATACCAAAATCTATAAGGACAGTCAGATTTATTTTCAAATCGATTTCCGACAGAATATCGATTATTGTAATTGTACTGTTGTATAAATCATAAACTACACTATGACCGCACATGTGTGGCCAGAAAATATGAGTATAGTTAAAATAAATATGTGGTGCACAAACAATTGAATAAAGCCTATTTTGATATAGTAACTTAATCTATAAATCTTAGGAAATTTATATAATTACAAATAGAGCTAATCGAAACAGAGTATTAAAAGCTAGGCAACACTAGCATTTGTTCACGTTAAACAACATCATAAATAATATTCGATCACAGCACTGCGACAAGTTGAATAACATTTTAATTTGAGTGATCAGTGATTTTATATCTCCTGACGGCTCAGTGATAGACGCGAACAGGTTCTACGACCGATTTTCGATATGGCAACAATTTAAACTTGTTGTATATTAATTAGTTATGTCACTAAGAAAAAGTGGTAGTGCATTTACTCAATACGTACAAGTGACAGTGACTCAATACGAGATTATTCTTTCCCAACCAATATTATTAAATCAGTCTAACCAGTTTTTGTTGTAGCAGTTAGTAGGCAAGCGATGTTACAAGAATAACTTAGTAGAAAAGAAAATTGTAAAGTTGGAGAGAGTCTAAGTTTTTCTAAGTAATATAATTCTATAATAATGCTACAACAAGCGTGGAACCAACAGGACCAAAATATCACAGTTTTATTGCGATGTTTTGTCGTCTACGACTCTTTTTTTTGAGTTTTGGTAAGAAGTCTTAGATGTTTTAAAAAGAATGCTAGCATTAATTTTTTTAAGTAGTATTACCTGATTTTTCAGAAATATTGCTTGGGCACGTCGATAGTCGAATGGTCAATGGACCTTACAATTCGCAAACTGTACCCTAAACCATTAGGCTATTGACGCTTAATGAAAGTCGTATACATATCTCAATTACTAAACTTTAACCAACTTTCAGTTTGCTGAAATATCTTCGAAGCCCCATTTCCTTGAAAACGTCAGCTTTACAACAGAAAATATGATATTATTTTAAATTAAAATTACTGTATCAACGAGTTTTATATACGTAAATACGATTCGATTTGAAGTCAGTTTTTGTATTTGCTCGTATTTATTCTTCCACTTTCATGATCATCGTTGTTATGGGATACTTACCTAGTCTTAAATTATCATAAACCTTCTAACATCATTCACCAAGCATTATTCCGTATGATTTTGAAGAGAGCCGATATATACCAGATATACCAAGTGTGTGTGATTTAATTGAATTTTTTTTATTTAAAATATAAAACATCAAAATCGGTTCGTAAATGAAGGCGCTGAAGTGCATGCACAATTATAAAATAACACAAACGAATTGATAACCTTCTTTTTTGAAGTCGGTTAAAAATTGACAACGGGTTAAACCCCACCGAAGGTCAGTTAAGACGACCATATGAATAACAAATATTAATTAGGTACTTTATTAATCATGATATTTCATTTGTGATTCTAACTTAAAAGTTACTGGTTAAAACCAGCGAAATTAAAACACTTGATGTTAAAGTTACAAAAAGATAATATCCCCGCGACATCGGTGGCTTGTTGTTTCCAATATTTTCAATATTTAATTATATAATTTAAACTTTATACGTTTAATTATCTTTTTATTTATTTTAGTTTATTTTTGACTCAATAATAAATTTATTTATGAAATTTTTTCATCGATTATTTTATTGTATAAAATATATTTTAATCTCATAACTGTTTTATTTATATATCATATTTATTATACTCTTATTGTCTGTATAAATTTCATATAAAAGTAGTATTGCACGCGCACGTCCGTGTCCGATATTGGCATCATATGTTTTGTATTATTTGTCCGTGTAACTTTAACTGTGTTTTGTCTATTTTTCATTCTTTTTTAATGTGAGTTATATTCTGTCTGTGATGTGGTTTTATATTGTGATGCCAATAAATAAATGTCTATGTCTATGTCAAATTGCACAGGCGAGTATAGTAAAAAATGCAGACTTTCTCCCCGCACCAAAGTGAATCATAAAAGTTTTCATTTGCCTTTTTCTGTTCAACGTAATGTCGTAGGCGTACGAGCTTTATTGTTAAGCATGGAACCATAAATTAAAGCGTGTTTGTTTTTATTTAATGCTCGCCTACATCATGCGCCAAGAAAAAGTCATTCCAATATTTATATCTGGATGTATCGGTGTTAACGGGGTTCAAACATCTCCGTTATTTCGGTAATAAATCACATTGACCTCGAGGTCGGAATTATTCAAAACATCTTGGAATGCCTTGTCAACGCAATGCCACTACGCACTTGTACAAGAACAGCCCGTTCCTCGGTATCTCGGCGCCATACTCTAAGATCCTGGGGCCAGTAAACATGCGGTATTTTAACATGTAAATGTTTATATTTATTAGGTAGCTTGATTTCTTTAAGAGTACTAAATATTTATTTGATGAGATTAAATAAAAACAGACTTTTTTAAATATTTTTATAAAATTTCAATTCTTTTAATTTTCATCCAGGACAAATGCAGTCTTAGATGGCAATTGTTATAATATACGTCAATATAGTTCGGATAAAATTGAGTATTTATTAAGGGTAGATTAATCATTATTAACATTACCGCATTACATTATTATATTACATCCACCGGTTATTAATCAAAGTATGTAATGACAATTAGGGAATTCGTGTCCCTCCTTTTTCATCCGGGCTTGGGACCCGCAACGCAATAGGTTTACCTTTTGCAGATCAAAGTGAAAAAACAAGTGAGTGACTTACGTGGCCCGGCTGTGAGTGAGTATCACGGCTCCAAAAATTCCAGAAGACCTTTGAGACGTTGTTGACGTTCTTGTCAGTCCAGAGGAGATCCACACACTAACTGCGCAAACACAAGTTCTGTCGGGCACGCCCATTTTTTCTTATGATCGTTCGCTCAAGTTTGATATACTCTAGACTACAGAGACATAAGTGAAGCCATAGAACAAAGCCAGTTATTGGTAACTCTGAGATGTCACTTATATTATCTTCGTACCTTACTTTGGGGTTTTTTATAACTGTTCGTGGTTCGAATACCGTCTTTCGCCGACAAATATAATAAAAACTTTATATATGATATAATGATATAACATGAAATTTGCATATAAATAAACATACATTAAAGCCGTGGGTGAACCACGGTGGGGTATAGGATTTTTAGCATTGCCCTGGTTTAATTAATTTATTTATTTATTTATTTAAATATAGAATATTTATTTAATTTTTTACTATACTATCTTCTATATCTTTGATAAATTAAATATATTTTTCTTTATCATTGTTAAATTAAATTTGAAAATGAAATTGATGTATGGCAGTGGGAGAGGGCACTGATTCCTGAGGTTTAACTCCTAGTTCAGGAGTCAGGGAGTTCGTGTATTTGTAAGGAAATTTTTGAATAAAGTATTTGTATTTGTTATTTGTTAATTGAACGGAAAATCTAATTGCAACAAAATTAACATGGGACCTGATTGAAAGTAACCTATCCAATTAAAAAAAAGATCGATATCGATTAACAGACTGACGAAGGCGATCTAAATGTTATATAGGATTTACTTCCTAAGGGATGTGCCGCTAAAAATAGCCTTTTGAAAATATATAAACAAATTTACATTTACACAGTAACGTCAATATAAATATAATAATATTAATGGCATATAAATGGTATAAATAAATGGTATATACCAGTTTGTCATTTTCACTGTTGAGTAGAAAGTATTCACATAGATTTAAAGACATTGTTGTTGACTTATTAGAAGGCGATTAATGACGGAGCTTGCACAAAAAACAGACAAGACCAATAAAAATTGCATTCAATGTATAATAATCGCGTAAATATATTAAATTTGTAACTTGAAAATACTCACTCCTAGAAAAGTGGCTAGAGAAATGTGATCTCTACAGAAGCCATTTCAAGACAAATCAAGGTGAAATTACGGTACTGACTGCTTCTTAGAGCGATGCCGTCGTATATCACAGATAGCATCTCGCATCCAGCGAGATAAGTATCTTCTATATTTGTCAATGGTAACCAACTATGGAATGGACACTAACGCATTATTTGCCAATTACCGATGTCAATTTGAAAATAATGTGGCCATTATTACAATAACGGGAAAGGAAGATTATTTCCACAGACAAATCTTGTTATCTCCATCGCTAATTAGGAATATTGCAGACATTAAATATAATTTTATATTATATATATTTATTAAATATTCATTGTATGCATTTGACTAATTCAAACAGACTTTTGTATATATGTAGTATGTAACATAATATAATTATTTTTATCAAAATTGAATTACCGAGACAAATTTCTGTCCATCCAAAGTTAGTCTGGAAACGATCGCCATTAGTGACTTATAACGAAGTAAAACAATTTTCATTTTGAAATTAAAAAAAAATCGTTTATGGACTTGGAATTGAAAATTTATTTTCATTTATTATATTAAAAAAAAACTATTTTAAACTTTAAAAGAAATCTGTAAATAAATATAAAAAAATAAAAATGATTTTTCCGTTGTTGTACGTACACAACACTGTTTAGCAATAATAAATCCTTACAGTTTTGATATTAAGCATATTTTTATGAATCTTCTAAATGGATCATCTAAATTAGGCCTTCGAATATATTATTTATATAAATATCGTGGAAAGAGTAATGGTTATTTTATAAATAAAAGTTTAAAAAAATATTCTCCTAAGAGTTAGATATCATTGACAACGTTGGGTAATAACTGTACGTTAGGTCAATGAAACACAACCATTTCATTTTTAATGTCCAGTTAATGTTTAGTTTTTATAAGAAATGATAAAGTTATCTTCATTTATGACTTATGAGTATAAAATTGTTGTTAATATCATTATTAATGAATGAAATAAATCTTAACAGAATAGTCTGCGTAGAATTAAATCGTATTATTAAGACCATAGACAATCAAATAGGTTAATATTTTAATTAAATACATGGATAGGAAAGCCCCGGGCGAACCCACAATTCTAATTATGTAACCCACACAGAAATGTTAATTATAATACTTCATTACTATATTATTATTATTGGTATTTTAAAATAATAACGCCGATGATTGTATACTTGTTACACACTAAGAAGTTACGCCATTTATTTGACTCACCGAATTTTTACCCTGGAATGACGGAATGTAGTTGAGCTAATACCAGTTGAGACTGGGATGACGTAAAGCATAAAAAAATTTAAAAAATACAAACAAAATAATGTTACCATTTAGTGGATTGATTGTTTTTATTGAAATGATTTTTTTAAAGTATAATTAAGATTTATAATAAATGAAGGCATACAAATACGATTTGATAATATATATTTAAAAATTATTGTAATTCTTCCTTAAATTATTATCAATATTTTGTTGAAATTTTAGTAGTGATTTAGCATTTGCTCGGCGGTGGAGGTAATCAGCGTGAACCTATGTCTTAGCAATTTTTTATCATGTGAAGTCTGTCAATCCGAACTGGGACCGCCGGACTATGCTCTCTTTACAGAGAAGGCTGGTGCCCACAAGTGGGACATATATAAAATCAGCGCTGTCGCATCCTTGTGACAGCATATGCTGAGACGGTGTCCGATATTGGCATCATATGTTTTGTATTATTTGTCCGTGTAACTTTTACTGTGTTTTGTCTATTTTTCATTATTTTTTTAATGTGTGTTATATTCAGTCTGTGATGTGTTTTTGTATTGTGATGCCAATAAATAAATGTCTATGTCTATGTGTATATAAGCTGTAAGTTTAACTTTTCAACCGACTTCAAAAAAGGAGGAAGTTCTCGATTCGTCGGTATGTATTATTTTATATTTGTCACTTCATAACTTTCGAGACATAACTGGGTGGCTTGTACTTCCGATGTGGTCCAATTTGGTCCAATTCTGACAATGGCATTCTTGAGAAAACCATGTAAGTCTTAAATTTGCATCAAGTATGTGCGCCACAAATGGACGAATAACCGATCACGCCAACTGTTTATTTTTTTACTGGAAAAATGTACTTCAATAGTAGTTTGAGAGTCTGGTTAGGTCCTGATTCATTTTATTTCGTAATATTCCTACGATAATTCTGAAATACAAAGAGGCCGCGCGTAATACTGTTTGATTCGATTAGAAGTCGGTTTTTGTTTTTGCTCGTAAATATGCAGTGCTATTAAATAAGTATTAAATAAATAATCATTCACAATACAAACTTTTTGATAAGAAAAAAAAACCATTTAATAAAATTTATGCCAGATGTACAACGATAGACTACCCTCTTCACATTTGAAACCTTGTAATGTAGATGTTAATTTTGCCATTTTTTTAATTTGTTGCGATTTTGATGTGACAATTGCAGTAAGTAAAGGGGTATTTGTCAGTTGAGAATCGTTGTGTTACCCTATCCCCTGTATTGCCTTGTATCAGTGGTACCAACTCCAAATAATACGTCTCGACCCGTAGCAGAGACAATCGTGCAGTGAAGACGTCGGCGTTATCTCGTGTTTTATCTGGGGAACGTGACCCCGGCTATCTCCGGGCGCACCGCCCGCCCATCACATCAGCAACTCTTGTAGTCCAACGCAAATAAATACAAGTCGAACGGAGTATTTTACGGAACCCATTAATTTGGACATGCCGATCTGTCGTCCGATTCTTTATGATCCCAGGCTGGACCACCTCGTCCGCTTATTAATTGATCTTGTGATAAGCTTCGTTTTTAGTGCTTGATTTAAGACGATTCGAGAGGTTTAACGGTTGTAAAATTGTTTATGCGCGTATGTGGGCGTATGGTAATTAGAAATTGATAGACGATCGCTACAATTTTCGGATATGCTCTATAAGAATAGATAAGCGATAATTTGTAGATTTATTTCTCATATCTTATCTAGCTGGCTTTATGCACAGTTCACGTTTGTTAACGTTTCATCAATCATAATAATTGTAAATAAATGAGTGTTGATACCGCGCTGATAGACAGGGCATAGTGTAAGATATTTTCGGCTAACTTTACCTCACTCCATATATTTTTTATTTATTTATTTAATAAGATACACCAACCACATTACACAAGCATACATTGTAGTTATAATCAAATTTCCAAAGTCCTGTTGTGTATGTCAATACACCACACAACATTCGCTATAAAGAAACGTAACGATTTAATAATTAAGAGTTACAAAAATATTTTAAATAATGAAAAAGAAAAAACAGTAATAAATTAATTAAATTAAAAATAATAATAATAAGACTAATTTATTAATACTAAGGTGCGGAAGACCTTGGGCGAATTAGGATAAATGTCAGCATTTTTTAAAAAAAAACTTTAACCTCTATGAGTATATTACAATAGTAAAACAAGATGTGGACAAATTTAATACTACAGTGGTATTTTATATCTCAAGCTGTCCATGAGACCGGAGATCCAACACAACGATAAAGCGCATAACATCATTAAACGTCAGCTCCTAAGTGATAACAGAACTGAGACGATAATCACGCTTTAAAATCTGTTTGCACTGTCTGATTATCCTGTTAAATTATGACAGCGGCTTTGGGTCTTTGTTAGACGACAAACAAGACCTGATGTAATACTCGAGGAGCATTATCTAAAAATAAATGGAGTGATAGCGAAGTGAGCGCGCACCGGACACGGAGGGGACCCGCCCGGCCCGCTGCGCCTGCCACGTGGGGCCCGCATACTTATCAAATAATCCGACCGTCGGCATCAACTATATCCAGTATAAATTTTATTGATGTCTGTTTATTCCTGATAAATATTTGGCACACTTTTTTTTTCGTCGTTCCCTCCTTAAGCGGACAACTGCCTTCATCGACTCCGGTCCGAGACAGCTCTCACCAGCTAGTAGAGATTAGCAGAGGAGGTGGAGGTTCACTCGATCAGATCAACGTGTTGGCGATCGACCTCTTATTTTCTTGTTATCGTTAAGTCTATTCATTTTAGTACTACTATCGACGTGCTTCTTTAGTATGCCATCAATATATTCTATATACTATATACGCTTACAACGTAGCCTACCGACATTACCAATCTCCCTTGTCTCTTTCCCTCATTCATATATCACACTTTCTCCCTACAGT
This sequence comes from Meandrusa payeni, assembly GCA_029286785.1. Taxonomy (NCBI): domain Eukaryota; kingdom Metazoa; phylum Arthropoda; class Insecta; order Lepidoptera; family Papilionidae; genus Meandrusa; species Meandrusa payeni. The sequence continues at coordinate 11,768,371 of JAGSMX010000012.1, read as the reverse complement.
CAGTTTTCAAGGTTGTCATCCCCTCTACCCATTATATGTCCCAACTTGAAATGTACCCGCAGTAGACTCGTGGTGGACAGTCTGGTCTTAATATCGAGTTGGGAGAGAACAGATACATTAGTACGCTTGCCACTCCACGGTATTCGTAGTATTCGCCTCCAGCACCACATCTCGAATGCGTCTATTTCAATGGGAAATTTTTTGCGTCTATTTCAAAAAAGTCTTGAGAGAAGATGTGGTGAATAAAATATAATTTAGATAGTGTGATATATGAATGAGGAAAAAGAGACAAGAGAGATTGGTAATGTCGGTGGGGTACGTGACAAGCGTATATAAAATATAGACTAGATTGATGGCTAAAGAAGCACAAAGTTAGTATTACTAAAATGAACGATGAATAAACCGACGAAAATATATGCGGTCTCTTTGCCTACCCACTATGTGGAATCGTAAATGTGGGTGGCATAAATGCTACAATTTTTTAAAAGTTTATATAGATAAAAAGTATTGAGCGATTGGTATAAAAAAATAATTAAACTCGTTAATGGAAAACATTTGGCGGCTCGCACATTTGGATTTTACAAATTTCTTGCTTTTGTATTTCTGCCCGTAAAGTCGACCGCCTAATTATTCTTTGAGAAAAGATCGGTAAAGTACCGACAATATATTTTGATTTATCAATATACACTAGTGAGCAAAAATAAAGGGTCGGTTAAGAAAGTTTGACAATCTCGGAAGAAAAACACGGAACTGAAATAAATAGTGCATTGTAGACAATTAAATATCCTTAAAATAAAATAAAATATTTTTATTAGCTTATTTATTAATTTATGTATATCTTACGTAAACTTAGATGATACAGTATTTCTTATTAAATTTTATTTTTATATAAATTTTAGTACTTAGTGACGCCACATGGAAGCAACACTAAGTACTTAAATTTAAAAAATATAATTACAATACATTCGCACCCGTCGGAGGTTGCGAATAATCCTCGCGCGTTACTGCTATTTTATGGGCAGGCCCCACCTCTTAGCTGCTAGGAGCGTTGCTGGAGTTTCTTCGGCCACTTCTTCTCCCAGCGCCAACGCTTCCCGAAGTGGCACTCAAGGTTAGTTTAGCTTTTTGAATGTCCCTCAGATTATCCGTGAAATAGCTACCGACCGAGCCGAAGTTCGGCCCTCTCGGGCGCCCTCGGATCGGAATGCTTACGCGTAACATAGTAACCGTCCGAGGTTACCCCTCACAGGGACTCTTGTGTCGAGTTACTAGCGATAGAGGTTCAGGCTAAGCGACCTAAGAGCTATGCCACCTCTCAATCCGGCGAAGCAGTCAAGGCTTCTCTGGCCAATCTGTGTAATTCGTCAAAAAAAAACTGTATTATCTAAGTTATTTATTAAGCAGTTAAGAGATATGTCTGACAATTTGGTTAATTCTTTACAATGAAGGCCAACCATGGGACATAATAATAAACTTTAATATTTTCTTTTCACAAAAGATTACTTGATCAGATTGCTCGTATTTGTTGAATGTATTGAGGTAAACATTGCATTGTTTTAAGATTAATAGTAGTTTAAGAAATGCAACAAACAAAACAACTATTATACATTCCTGTAGCGTATACGCAATAATTATATTTACACATATTCAGAATACATTTATATGTTGATTAAGGAAACGCCGGTGGTACGACGCAAGCGGCGGTCTTCAATGGAACCAGTTACGTCATGTTCTGTTCATGAATGTTTATAACCGTTGCAGAATTTCGTAGTTAAGTTTCGCCGATAACACCGCCTGGGGCTAGAGGTCATATTGTTATAACAACAAACTTGTATCAATGTGATGCTATAGGAAATAATTTTTTCAATGTTTAGTTTTTGTGTGGGAGGAAAATGCAACGATATTGGCTTGAAGAAATTGTTTCTGTAAATGTAAACAGTTTGATCTATGCTCTTAGATATGACTAGAGTTATAATTTCAACTTAGTCTGTAATTTATGGTTTAATAACAATACACGTATGATAAATTTACAAAAAGTAAACTGAAAAGATGTAAAAATTCTATTCTTAAGCTTTCAGTTCCGTCAGAGATACTAAAAAAATGGATGAATAATTAAAACTAACATACTAATTTTAACATACATCCATCATACACCTACGCCTGTCATCCACATCTACTTTCATAAATTCGGTTTTTGGTTAAAACTATTAGATGTTAAACTAAAAAAAAACATATTTCAAGTAATCATATTATATCAACAAATTATCACGAACTAAAACCTTCTCTGAAATACGTTGTCTTTTACAATTTTTGAAGTTAGAGCGGACGACAATACGTCTCTCCATTTGTTAGTATTCATGAATTATGGTTGGTGGACCAGGGCTGGAACGGAATGGTGGCCAATGCAAGGACGCCGATCAGTGGGCAGACCACCAGCCCGGTGATCGGAGGACATCGTCAGGGCGAAAAAAGGGAGGCCTATACCCAGCAGTGATTGATTGAGTGACCTTCTAAGCAAGTTAAGCGGAAATGCAGTCCTGGATGGTAAGGCGCACCAGCTTAGTAAACGCCTATTCACTCTACTCTTGAAAATACCCACATTGTAATCGGACGGAAAGACGCGGGCAAACTATTTCAGTCCTTTGCTGTACGAAGAATTAAAGACGAAGCAAAGCGCTTCTTTCGGGTTTGAGGGATGTTCATAACAAAAGGATGAAATCCCGCAGTGCGTCTAGAAGTCCGATGGTGGAACGCGGATGGGGGAATTAGATCATATAGTTCCTGAACACACTCTCCAAAATGCAATCTGTAGAAAAAAAATGATTGATTGATTGATGACGAATCTTGAAAGTTAAGTCAAATAAAATCTTGTTATTGTAAAGGATGTGCTTGATAAAAGTTTGGTTAGATTCTGATTAATTCTATTTCGTAATATTGTAACGATAATTTGAAATACTAAGAGGGCATCCACCCGAAGTAGCGTTTAATATTTGATTTGATTTGAGGTCGGTTTTTGTTTTTGCTCGTAAATATACTTTGTGACCGGTATATGGCGATAGGTTTTCCCTCTGTCACACATTAATAAACTCGGTAAAAAGTGAGTAGCGATTGTCTGCAACTACCTGCGTTCTTTTTAAAAACCTAAAAGCTTATTTACTTTCAAGAGACGTTAAGTTTCAATAGGAGATTTTATTAAAGCGAACTTTCTACCGATTAAGTACCAGTATGGCGACCCTACTGACGTAGAATGCACAAGTCATAGACCAACGTGAAAGCGCCAGTTCCATGCCCTTAGTAGGCAATTGCGTTCAACGGTACTTCGATGAGCTACAATGCAACTAAGAATACTCAATACGTATAAAAATGGCGAACGTAAACATCGCGTGACTTGATAAATATGTTTTAAATGCATGTTATCTGTATTTTTCCATTTTTTTATACTTTCCAAGCATGTGCTTGACCAAAATCACCACCTGATGTTAAGTGGAAAAGCAATCCTGCATGACAAGGCGCACTAGGTTAGTAAGTGCCTAATCAATTATGTATGTACTAGCGTATATAACCCACTTCGCCAGACTAGTTTTTAGTTTAGTTTTTTATCTTGCTTTATTTTATTTAAACAAAAAACTTACATCATTAAATCTTTACTTTAACTCTCACAATACATTAAATTATTCATTTCTCTTCTATTCTCTTCTCGAGCGGGTAATGATCCTCAGAAAAACCTCCTCCTTTTTTGAAGTCGGTTGAAAATACGGCTACAAGTCCTATAAAATAAGGTCTCCTTTTAACCCTAGCGGGGTATTCAGAGACATCTTTCGGTAACCGCTTCTTACCGTACTTATTAGACTTAGACATAGACATTTCATTTAATGGAATTACAATGTACAAACACATTAGCTATATTACACATATAAAATAAAATATAGCAAAAAAAGAAAGAAAAATTACGTCTGTATGTGACAATTCATTAGTACAAAGCTACTGGGGTCCGAACTCGAGACCATCAAATCGTAAGACCGGCTAGTCACCAGGCTATCGCCGCTTCAATAGGCGGTAATTTATATTTATCGTTGAGGGATGTCGGGTGCTTAGACTAGTGTTATATCTCTATACGATACTTATACGGTCGATATGACAATATAAGCATTTTACAGTCGCGTGCAGTTTTTATTATCGGGGAAAATTTATATGTGTGTTTTATTACGAGTCGAGCCCATGTCGACAAAGGCATCTCCATTCATAAGTTACGCCAGTGGTGTTGTACATAAACCTAATAAATAGTAATATTTGAACCGTATCTGAGAATAATACTTACAATCTACTTTATTGATGGCCTTATATAATAGCTGTTTAAATTTAAATACAGGTATAAATTTACATTTATAAAATACAATCAAATTTATGACAGTTTTTACGGTAATGTAATAAATGTATTTTATTTATATGGCTTTGGTAAGTTTAGCTTTCGTTACATGTTCAGTAGATTAGGATTACAATTGGTGGGGTAAGAGAAAAGTGAGTTGGAATAAGATCGGGATAAGAATAGAGAAACGTATGCTTTGATATATTTAGTATTTACTTGGTAAATTTTATTTATAACATATACTAACTAATAAAGAAATATTTACAATTTAAAAGATATTACAAAATATTTACAAAAAATATAACTGTGCCAAACCGTGATCGCTTGGCAGCGTGCCCAGAAGGCAGGTAGCATTGCCACGTTGTATGGCAATGCTTAGCCTCTGTGCAAGGTATAAGCCAGCCCTCTGGTCACCAGATGTGTCGACCAACTTTGATATATTGGGTACGTGAAAAGAATTTATGAGGAAAAAACGAAAATATCTAAGGTGTAAGACTTCCTTGATGACCCACTTGAACAAATGGATAATATATTTTTTTTTTGTTAACGAGGAGGAAATCTTCAAAAAGATTATGTAGGGTTTTTACCCACTAAAACCTCCCTGGTAGCCCTTTCCTCGGTGCACGACGAGGGGCTCCGGGATCTCAAGTGGAACGCACCGAAGCCCCTCTGCACTGTGCTCAAGGAGAGCACGTCCCGGGGAGGTTACCTCTACCCCCCTGTGCCTCGCAGTGCAAGGCTACACGGGCCAGCCGATGTCGCGTTCTTCCTGAAACCTTAGCGGACGACAAAGGCCCCACCCTTGTCGCCCAGTGAACCCGAGGCCCCTTTTAGTCGCCTTCTACGATAGGCAGGGGATACCGTAGTCTTATTCTTGAGAGCCCAAAACTACAGGGCTGAAAAAATTGGATAATATTAGTATAATGTTGCTGAGATACTCAGTGACTAATGTTAAATTCTAAATCTTATTTGCCAAATCAGTCTTCATATTTTCAAATTATTCGAATTAAGCATCACGTAATTTATATTATGTTGCGATCATTAGACATGTCAATTTATAGAAATGATTAATTTGGTATATCCCTGTAAGGCCTCAAGATATCTACGTAGATTGGAATTAATAATAATTAAAATCTGACGCAATCTTGCAACAACGAATGTCATAATTATGACTTTAAATTACTTTTGTAATTGTTGCAAACATGTATTCAGAAAATGAATTAAGATTTAATTTAATAATTAACAAAAAAATATTTTCTGTTGTAAACTAAACATTTTAAAATAAGTAAAATAAATTTCATTCCTATTAATTACTATATTTTTTAATAATTCAATCCTATTAATTATTTATAATCTGAAAATTATATTCAAGGGGAACTCTTTGAACTGTCAATATTTATTTCTGAAGCCCCGTTAAATCTTTTGTTATATTATTTTAAAATGAATATAAGTAATTAATTATGTTTATAATTTTAATAAATGCACGAAATCTACGCACCGAATATTAATTTCCATTTTAATTATATTAATTAAACATTTTTAACTCAAAATTCTTTATTTTAGTGGAAGTTTGGTACAACTTGTTGAATTTATAGATAGATAGATATTTCTTTATTGTACACCAAAATAAAACATGAAATTACATAACTAAGGTATATTTTACAATTAATTTTTTTAGGTAACCTGTGTATGGACAGGAAATTATCTTAAATATTTTAATTAATTTATTATTATATTATATATTATAATTATTATATTATTTTAAAATTATATTATTATTTGAATAATACAGGACTATGGTATACAGAAACAAGTATTATATGAAATCTACGCATATAATAAATAATCTACACTAAATATACCTATATATATTACTTGTTTGATGATTTTGGTTTTGAAATGGTTAGAGGCTTTACGATTGCTTAAATGGGCCTGGACAATCGGAAAATTACCACGACCTCTTGAAATACCAGCGAGAATTAGAGGCATATTATGTTTTCAAGTATCGTCGTGTCAGTCAGAAGCATGAGGTACTACAACGCACAATACAGACCCCGCGTTCTACAAACGACTTCCTAAACACGTCACCGAAGGTCCCAGTTCAGAAAAAGGAAGTTATATAAATTAGAAATAATATAAAATGGACTGCTTATCTCTAAAGTTAACCAGTTCAAATATCTAGGTTCGATACTTAGTGCAGCAGATGTCAGTTTCGATGCAGACGTTACCAATACGGTGAATGCAGGATGGTCAAAATGGAGGGCTTAGTACTCTGTGATGCTAGAATGCCAATACTTCTGAAGGGTAATACCTATAAAATTGCAGTAAGACCAGCCATGATGTATGGAGCTGAATGTTGGGCTGTCAAAAAACACCAAGAACAAAAGATGCACACAAACGAATTGAAAAATCTACGGGGGGCAGCGGGAATTATGAGACTCCTTATAGTACGAAATAAGTACATCAGCGGCTCCTTCAAAGTTGCACCCTTTGCGGAGAAAATGGTGGACAGTCGTTTGCGGCGGTAAAGGCATGTGATGATGAGACGGGATCAAGAGCACGTTGTGTAGAGGGCCCTTGCTATCCCAGATACCAAGAAAGGTAGAGGACGACCGCAGGCCACGTGGTGGACAACCGTTGCCAAAGATATGCAACAAGCCAAAATAGAGGTGCGGACAACCCAAGACCGTCTGTCTTGGCGTCGCAAGACGAGGACGGCCGACTCCAAATAAAGGGTAAATGAAGAAGTAATAAGATAAAATAAGTATAAATAAATTTAAGTAATTAAGATATAAAATTTTTAGCCCTTTTTTAGTAATATTATTGAAACAATAAAAAAATAGTAATGAATAATAAAATTATTGTATAGGTTACGTAAAACAATGTTTAAACGAATTGTATGAGATAAGATAGAACAGTCAAATAGTAAGTAGACGGTAACAACAATGTTTAAAATAAAAATTTAATGTTTTTTTTTTGCTAATAAAGAACCCAGAGATGTAAGGGACGTCTTCGTCCCTAACGTCTTCCTTAGTTAGGGGAACTAGAAAAAAAAACTCCCTTGTTTCCTATTTAATTAATTATATATTTTATATTATATGACTTGTATTTTTTATTTAATCAGCAATTAATATGTATTTTGTAACTATATTTAATCCTTCTTGAAAAATAAAGGCAAAAATACGTTAATATCATTTGAAATAGTTAAATGATAACTTCTGGAAACAACCACAAATAACTGTTTTTACTTTATTTTTTCTTGTGAAGGAAGTTGTTAATATAAAATCAATTAAAACATATTTTTACTAATATTTCGTTGTAATTCAATATCCTCTAGAGACGTTTATTAAAAGTGAAATTTGATTGAAGAGACATGTAACAAATTAGATTATAACTCTTCAGTGTAAAATTTATATTCGTTAAAAATTTCGAATTTAATGATAGCTTAGTTGCGGAGGGTTCCACTACGATCGGGTTGCGAATCCAAAATTAGTTTTATTACTGAAATTATTGTTTCGCTAATATTATAGTGATAATAGAGCCGTGGTAGCTCAGTGTCCGGGCGGTCACTCAAGGTGCACAGTACGCTAATAGCAACCCGAGTTCGATCCAATTTTATGTGCTGATTTACCATGCGCTCGGTGATGAAGGAAAACATCGTGAGGAAAACATGTCCTAGAAAAATTTTCTTCGACATGTGAAGTCTGCCAATTCACACTAGAGCTGCGTGGAGGACTATGCCCTTAACTCTCTTTACAGACAAGGCCTGAGCCCAATAGTGGGACGTATATTAAGGCTGTAACTTTAACTAACTTTAATATAATACTAAGCAAGGAATCTTCTTTTGAAACGATTTATTCATTGCTAGAGGTGTCTAGTACGAAGTGTTGATCGTTTGATTCACTATCCTCTTCCATATGTTTCTACTCTAGGCGGTATTAATGACTTTGGTTATTGGCCCGTGAGCATCTTACCTACGTCTAACCAAACCGGCTTTGTGTCCGTCCACGTTGCCAACAATCATTAGCTTTTCTAGGGTTTTAAGAGAAACGTGTCCAAAATATTCTATTATGTACTGGAAGCACACAGTTACCATCCTTGTCGTTACTCCGAGCGGCGTAAGAATGGATTCCTTGGTTGGCGACCAGTCCAAGGAATACAAATAGGTTTGTAAATTAATTACAAGACAATACGGGTATTTATATAATCACCTTCAAGGTGAGTAGTTTTAAGAAGTGAAACGTTTTACTAAAACAATATTGCTTATATTATTAATTTGTCTGTCTGAGAACACAATAGCATGATTAGCAAGAAGAACAACTGTTGTTTTGTTGTCCATGTGTCATAAAGGGGAGACGCAAATTTGTCTTTCGATCAATATTTAGCGTTCCCAGTAAATAATTGTCCACAATTAACTGAAATGTTACTGCTAGCCTTATTGGTTTAGGTAAAATGAAAAATCTTTTATTGTGTTTGTGCCTTGGTCATTCTTAAGTCCGTCATTTATTAATCTAGCTTAAAATTATATTTATTAGAACGGTGTGATAACTTCGGGTACCGTATATATGCCGGGGAACTCTTTAAAACCGTATAGAGAAATGTTTATCACTAATAATTTTATTATTCATTGACCAATACTACAATCTACCAATATATCATTTTCTGTCTCTTACACAGATGACTGTTACGACATGCCACAGGAAGACTGGTGACAAGGGCAACGGCCGCATCAAAAGAAAAAAATAATAGAATTTACCCTAAAAATGGCCAGATGCGAAGAAACTAATAACAATGCAGCGGGGCGTCTACGACGCGTGAACCAGAGCATTCTCCAACACCACCTTCAAAAATCAGGCATTAAAAAATTGTGGTAACTGTAGAAAAGAGCACGGACACAAGTCTGTGGATGCGCTTTATTAATATATATATATATACATACATACGAGTATATATATCATTTTAGTAAGTATACGACATTCGAAGACTAGGTAAGTGCCCAATGACAACGAGCATAAATGTGAAGAAAGAAAGATAATGTAGATACCAGAACTTCGTAACATAACTTTGATAGTACTGGAAATAAAAGAGAGCGTCTGTAGGAGTAAGAGCAGTAGTAGCATTTAACTAGTTCCTGACGGTAAGATGTATTTTATTTTTTGTTTTTATTAGTGAATTTACTTGTGTCAGCGATAAACACATGCCAGAGATATTTCAATGCATCAGTTTATCGTTTTCACAAGCTCGTGCTAAAATTTACTCTTCGTAACAAAACAAATGAACTTGTTGCAATGCACCTAGCCTAGAAAGTTTCTATTCAAATGTTATAATAGAATATATACTTGTATACTTTCCCATTGGTTTGCTTCTTAGCTTTAAGAGAATGTTTACTAACGCCTGTGAACGAGGTTCACAATAATTTTTTTAATTATAAAGCGTCAATAGGGTACGGTATGCGAATTGTAAGGTTGTGGGTTCGAATCAACAATTCGACTATTAACGTGAACCATCTCCTAGCACAAGCATAAGCTTAGTTGGAATGGTTAACAAGAATGTTAATAATATTTTTTAAAAAACAGAAAAATATCTTTTATTGACTTTAAAAAAAATGTCAATAAAAGATATAAAATAACGTTAAAAATTTAAACATCAGTTTTAGTGATAAATTAATTACTAAAATAAAATCGCGAGCCCTTCACCAGAGGGGTAGGACACTAATAATCGATAATTAATTGTTATCGATATTTTTACGGATTTTTATACGGTTTATTAATGTATTGAAAAAAAAAACATTTTTATAGCATCAAACAAGGTCTGGTTGATGCCTTATGAGTTGATGTGTGATAAATGTTTTAAATACTTATTTTTATGTCATTGCTCTAATTGTAGAGCTAAGTTAGTGTTTAAGTATAATATATACTAAGTTGTAGTTCCCTGGACATGATGTATATACGCGTTGTTAGTATATTATATTTTTTGTGTAGTATTCACCAGCGCCGCGGCAGCCTTGCGATAGCACGTGCTGAGACGGTTTCCAATGTTGGCAACATGTCCTTTTTGTCTGTTCTTTCTTTCTTCAATTATATATATTTTTTCCTATTTTACTGTGTGTTATTTGAAGTTTGCTTCCTATTTAATGAATAAATAAATAGATAAGACCTGATTAACACCCTTAAAAGAGCCGTGTTGGTTCAGTGTCCGGGCTGTCGCCTCAAGTTGCGTAGTACGCTAGCAATCAATTTCGATCCACGGTGACGGCACCAATAAATTTGTTGTTGCAATTTTATGTGCTGAATAAACACGGGCTCGGCGATGAAGGAATACATCGCGTCTTAGACAATGTGAAGTCTGCCAATTCGCACTAGGGCCGCGTGGAGGACTATGGGCATACTCACTTCACAGATAAGGCCTGTGCCCAGCAGTGGGACAAATATAAAGGCTGTAATTTAACATCCTTAGGCACTCTCCTAATGCGTATCTTGTTTATTTATACACTGTTGTTTGTAGTTTACGTTAACCCTTTTTGGTTGTGATAAATGAAATAATATAGCCCTGTAGTTCTGGGCTCTCAAGAATAAGACGACGGTATCCCCTGCCTGTCGTACAAGGCGACTAAAAGGGACCTCGGGTTCACTGGGCGACAAGGGTGGGGGCCTTTGTCGTAAGGAAGAAGGCGACATCGGCTGACCCGTGTAGCTTAGCACTGCGAGGGCACAGGGGAGAGAGTAACCGCCCCCACCGGGACGTGCTCTCCTTGAGCACAGTGCAGAGGGGCTCCGGTGCGTTCCACTGGAGATCCCGGAGCCCCTCGTCATGCACCGAGGAAAGGGCCACCGGGGAGGTTTTAGTGGGTAAAAACCCCACATAACCGCCGCCTTCCCCCCAGAAGGCGGGGTATCTTTTTGAAGATTTCCTTCCCGTTAACAAAAAAAAAAGAAATATTATAGTTTTAATTATGTTACTTGGGAGCCGAAACATGACCCGGGTTGATTATCCGTAAACAAACGTTACAAATTTTGAACTATTTCGAATTAAAAAAACAATTGGTATGGTTGATAAATTTATTATTATTATTGCTTGGTAGGTTGTAGGTTGCAAATAACTAAATGTTGTCTTGTTTATATTTATCGACATTTCTGGACATAAACTTAGGAACTTACACGACCTTCGTATCAGATGTTGATAAACCAATTAATTATCACAAACTGCTTATTAAATAAACATAGCCATATCATGTTACTGCAGCATGAAATAACTTTGAAATTGCAGCTGTAAATCGAACATTCTCTGTGATTGTAAAATATTTAAAATAGCAGCATTGATAGCCTAGAGGCTATAAGGTTCGGTTTGCGATCTGACGGTCGACGATTCGAATCCCAGTGGACTTGGTATAGATTGTTATTTTGTCGTTTTTTTTAAGTGCAAAAATCACTTGCTATAAAATTGGAAAATATAATACGGCACCGAATAAGCTTGGTGGAAAGTGGACAACGCAAAAGCTCAACGAAAAAGCTCTCTGTCTACCCTGTCTGGATTATAAGCACACGAGGTATGATGAATGCTCATATTGAAAAATGTTTAAAATCCATATACGGGCGATTTTAAACATTTTACGTTTTCGAAATCCCCCATTTTTATTTCTTTTATAACTAGCCGATACCCAGTATTTAAATGAGTAAAGAACAAAAATAGCCTACTCTTTTTAGTGAAACAATCTTAATCGTAAAAATGATGACAGAATTTACACAATTTTTTTCCGTTGAATATAAAACCTTTTTGGGATTTTATTGTTGTTTCTTTCTTTCTTAAATTGTCTACGTTTCGAGCACGAAATTTTTCGAATGCCATTAAAAATTTAAGAAAAAAAATAACATTTACAACATAACTGTCTTCGCATGTCATCACAACACAAGTTGGGTGATCATCAGCCCTGTAGTTCTGGGCTCTCAAGAATAAGACTACGGTATCCCCTGCCTGTCGTACAAGGCGACTAAAAGGGACCTCGGGTTCACTGGGCGACAAGGGTGGGGGCCTGAGTCGTCCACCAAAGTGGACCCGGGAAGAAGGCGACATCGGCTGGCCCGTGTCGCCTTGCGCTGCGAGGGCACAGAGGGGGAGGGAGTAACCTCCCCCCCCCCGGGACGTGCTCTCTTTGAGCACAGTACAGAGGGGCTCCGGTGCGTTCCACTGGAGATCCCGGAGCCCCTCGTCATGCACCGAGGAAAGGGCCACCTTGGGTAAGAACCCCACATAACCGCTGCCTTCCCCCCAGAAGGCGGGGTATCTTTCTGAAGATTTCCTCACCGTCAACAAAAAAAAAAAAAAAAAAAAAGTTGGGTGATCATATTTGATATTCATTATATACATTTATTTATCAAATTTGCATTGACATAGATCAATAATTAAATAGATTTGAGCGCTTCGCAGTACTTAGACGTTACGAGGGAACTGCAAAGTCCTCGAAACGTCCGGAATTTAAAATAAAAATTAAATAACAACCTCTCAAATCCTTTTAAGTAGGATACACAATACAGTAAAATCCTTAAATTTAATTAAAATTAGACCATTATAAAATCTGTACAATTACTTTTATTTCGTTTTTTAAATCCTGAAAATTTCTTTGGCGTAAGAAAGCAGACGGCAATAGTAACGCTTGTAACACGAAATCAGGACGAAGAGCAAATCGATTATAGATCGAAATCTGGGCCACTGTATTAATGCAACACTAGTCAGTGAATGGAAGTAATTCATTAGTCTTATAACACACGGTTATATTGGGATGTTGACTTAACAAAGTTTCCATTTACCTACACCACCAGTTATTTGGAATAAAGTGTTCATATGTATTAAGTGAGAAATCATATGACCATAATTACTTAACTAGCTGTGCACGCGACTTCATCCGCGTGGAATTAACCAAAAAAGTTATTTAGGATTTAGGCGCGAACGCGAGGCTCGGGGTCACAGGGCGCCCTGTTGTTGGCGACACAGAAATGAATTTCGTTCGTTTCGACGTGTCCCATTCTTCAATTTGGTCCAATAGCATCCATGAACTATCCGTCTTAAATTTGCTTGACATTTGATTCGATTTGAAGTCGGTTGTTTTTTACTTGAAAATATACGTGTTATTGACTTAGATTAACATAGATAGAGATTAGATTGACTTAAGTAGATGTGGCCGATTATTTTGACCTATGTATAGTTAAGATTTCTTGTTAAGTTTGTTGAGTTAACTTGTTAAGTTTCAACTTCAAGAAATTCTAATGTATATAGTATATTTTCCTTATGTAATCTATTTGATGTTGATATTATATAATACCTAAGTGATAACTTTAGCCCTCTAGCTTGTAGGTTTATAAGTCGGAATCACTTATCGTCGTCTCAAGTCTATCGGCCATTTTTAATGAGCCTCTAATAACTACTACGTAAAACATAATTAAATTACCCACGCTAATGTAAACGAACTCTGTACAACTTTTATCATATAAAAATATTAGCTTGCGTCTACCAACGTTCATAACATTTTATTGCTGTTTATTAATTTAATTAATTTTAAAATATGAACATAATTTCCATTGCCTAATAGTCTATACTTGAGATTTTGTGTTTTAGAAGACAAATTTTATATTGAATAAAAAAATACACGTTTTAATCTTATTTTTGTTTCCCGACGTTCCGTTAAAATCGGTTTTATTAAATCAGTAAGAACAAAATTAATTATTTGCGTAAATAGGAATTATGTTTTAAAATTAAAATTATTTGTGAACAGTACGCTTTATTTTGTGTTTTGTATTTAATATGTGTGTGTAATTTATTCTTTTACTACGTGTGTGTATATTCATATGTCATTTTATTGAATCATATAATGGATAATCGAATGACTAGATTAATTTGTGTCAGTTTCTACTTTCCCTATTTAAACTTTATTTGCTTGCTATAAAATTTTTATAGCGTAAAGTTACATCAAAATTGTTTTATATAACATTTGTTAGCTATATTGTATGTATATGAAATGGATGTATCAGCTATATAATACATAATCGGTTAATACGATACGGTTTTCCCGTTTTTATGAAGCTTCCCTGGTCAAGCCAAAATACGAGTGTTTCTATTTAAATGTAAATCCGTTTTAGTTTGGTTCTAATTGATATCATAATTAATGAATACCATAGTCATCTGAAGATTTTTTTGTGAAAATTATCAAAACAAATTTTAATGATGTTATTATATTATTTATTGATTTATTTTTTTTATAATTGGTCAACCAACAGATTTATTATTTAAATTTTAATGATTTTTATAATGTACACAACTTTAAGAAAAACATGTGGGCCTTAAGTTTATGTAGTTTGTGTAACACTGCATGCATAGTAAATCAATACTAGACAAAAATTAAATGCGAAGTGCGACTAAATGTAGTTGTAAAAGTATTAACTAATTTTAAATTTAAATTTGTTATAATAATAGATAAATTTAATTATTGGTTATTATAAATATTGATAAATTATTAATCATAATTATTAAATTCGATAAACAAGATCTATTTTAAACAATTTGTAATTGATCACTAGTTTTTATGACATTTTCTTATCATTATAAAATTGTAATAATAAAAGATTTAAAATTAAAATTGACAAATTTGATTAAGTATTAATTAAAAGAATAGATAATATTATTAACTTTTTAATTCGTCAATTAGTCGATACCATCATCGATGGATATTATTAAAATACGAAAAAAGATAAATTAAATAAGACTTACCCTTCTCTTTCTATTCGGTTTCTCAGATGACTGGACGTGATTTTTCACCCTGGTACTCATTGTTTATGATTTTTTACCACATACTCATAGTGCATCACAATATTTATATTTTAATTAGCACAGAATAAACCACCACTTATATTTTAGGACAACTTTAATGTTGATAAAACTTTTTGTTCCGACAAATTGGAGCGCACTCACGATACCCTAATATACATAAACACAAACAATTAGTGTTAAATGGATACATAGTATACCAATAGATGGATAGCTAATTTTGGCGGGTATTAGTATACGCGCGTGAGTGAATAACGTGTTCGCTTACGGAGTGACACAGCGCATAGAGCTACGAGAAGCGTCACGCTACGTACCGAACGAGTGGCGAAGTGTTCATCCTGCGCCCGCCTCCGGGCTCCACGCGGCACGCGTCCCGCCGCCCACTCGTCCCGCGCCCCCAACATCATCCAGATAAATCATTGCATACCCCTTTTATTTTATAATTATCTTCCACTTATTAATTAATAACAAGTATAGTTTACGAGCAAAAACAAAAACTTTAAACGAATCAAACGTTACACGTTATTAATACGCATGGGACCCTTGTTTGTATTTCCGAATTATAGCAATAATAAGTGCCTAAAGTAACTCTCATCAAACTACCCTTGAAGTACATTTTTTCTTCGATAAAAAATTAATCTCTTACTAATATTTATGTTTCTGTATTAAAGAAGTAAATATATTCGAATATCTTTCATAGGTTCTTTATTACAACATTTCTCAGACTTTTTTATATTTCAAAGCCTATTAGAATGTTTCGTGTTAATTTCCATTACAACATAAAACTTAGTGATCTTAAATAATAAAAAAAAGTCCATCACCCTATCGCACCAAGAGGGAATTTAATAGAATTATATTATAAGCTCCGACAGATCATGTAATTACAATGTCAGTGAGGCTCGTGACAGGAAGCTGCGTATAAGATGCACGACCAAGACACATCTCGCATTTAACCGTTCACAGATAACTGACGACGGTATTAATAACAAATTAGTATTATACGCAAACATAATGCTAATTTATATAAATCAGTATGTATGCTTGCGTGTAATAATAATTTATTTTATATACATATATAAATATTCATAATTCTCTTCAATTTAGGGGTTTAAATCTATGAGCATCCATTTTAAAAATGTTTATGACAAGTTTATTTACAAGCAAAACCAAAAACCAATTTCAAATCGAATCAAACTTTTCGAAAACTATTCCGCGCGGACGCCCTCTTTGTATTTCCGAATTATGGTAAGGAATATTACGAAATAGAATTAATTAGAATCTAACCAAACTTTCATCAAACTACTCTTAAAGTCTATACTTTCCAATAAATCATGAATGAGTTAAAGAAATCGGTTGGCGTGACATTGAGTTATGTATATTCCTGATTCCTAAAAAAAAGCCCCTTGGCCACACATTAATTTCAAAATAAAATTAGCAATTTTTGGTGGAGACTTTAATTAAGCAATTTATTGTAAAACCAAGCAAGGTAAAAATAAATTTAAGGGATTAATGAAGCTTCTATTATTAAGGGCCAGTTCTGTGGTCCCGGATGCCCTCTTAAATCCGGCTCTGTCGGAACAAGACAAAAATCCCGAAAACTGACCCGACCACTATTTTGGACCAAAAGGAAGGAAGCGAAAATAGGTTCATAAATAACAACGGGATGTACATCTGCGTAAATAAAAACAATGTACAAATGAATTGAGAACCTCCTCTTAATTTTAAGTCGGTTAAAGCACAAGACCGCCGGCGATCCGCCGTCGAGTCAATGAGACTGCGTATTTACATTACCACTTGGCGGGCAATTTGTTTGCTAAGCAGTACCTGAAGGCTTTGAGATCAAATCGGAAGGCTTACATGTTAATGGTCAGTACGGCAATGCACGTTTTAAAGCCTCGAGAGCTTTGCGTCGCTAAAAGCTAATGACTATAAGAGTGCTAGTAATAAATGTCGGCTCGTATTGACAACGCATACAAATTGTACTTGATCTTAGTGCACTGGTACACGTCCACAGTTTAAGCAGTGATATCGATTTACACGGAGAACATTTGTTAGCGGGCCGACATTTATTTTTAATAAAATATTCGATTACATTATTTGCATATTAAAGTGTTAACACCAAGTGCGTGTTTAAATCTACATGCCACATCCGTACGTATGTTAAAATCGAAAACATTAAACGCTTTCAGCAACTTTGTAGTTTCTGCTTTAGACGTTAATATGGTAATAGTCATTACATTGCGTTAAGATATAAGTATGCTTACGTTGGCCTCATAAGCAAGCTCAAAGTCGCACAACGAGCTATGGAGAGGGCTATGCTCGGAGTAAAAATCAGGAATGAGGAGATCCGTAGACGAACGAAGGTAACCGACATAGCTCGCCGGATAAGCAAGTTGAAGTGGCAATGGGCAGGGCACATAGCGCGTAGAACAGATGGCCGATGGGGCCGAAAATTCTCAATTGGAGACCACGGACCAGCAAGCGCAGTGTGGGACGTCCACCCGCAAGGTGGTCTGACGACCTCATAAAGGTCGCGGGACGCAGCGGATGTTTTACGGCTGAAATGATGATGCTTACGTTGAACACAGAAGGCAACCATGAAGATATGATTATAACGGGAAAGAGATTTAAAAGAAATAAGTAAATTCGCATGACTTTTTAACCGAATCTAGGATCAGAGAGAGTTCATCGAAAATTCCAATTAGCCATAAACTTCCAATTTCCGGTGAACTTTCCCTAATTTAACAGGAGATGAGCATTACACTCGAGTAAGAATTATTAATATAATTAAAACAGTGAATTATTCCTTCTTCTTCTTAATCGTCTCCTTCATTGCTGAAGGTCGTGTTTAGCACAAAGTGTTAATCGCTCGCTTCACGATTAACTTCCACGTGTCCCTGTCCAGATCCAGAGGACAGGGACACGTGGTATTATTCCGACCTGAAAGGTAATCATAAGGCGACTCAAAATGCTAACGTGCCTAAAGTTGTTGAGCCCATACGTTGGGTTCCTTTTAAAAAAGTTGTATAGACGTAATTGGTAATTTTTTTTTTCAACCGTGTCTTAAAAGAACGGTCTCAAATCGTCGGTTTTTTTATCTATGAGCACTCGTAGCGTTATCTGTGGTCCGATTTTGAATATTTTTGTTTGAAAGGGTTAGGTTTCAATTAGGTCCTATATTATTTTTTTTAGCATTGGACCTTCGAGTTCAAAGATCTATATAGTTTCACGGATATAGGCCGACCGAATGCCTGTCGTTCGTGTGCATGGTAGGTTTATGACAATTTTAGATAAGTCCTTTATAACGAGTAGTAATACGAATGTATAAGTACAAAATGAATGTATGCGCCAGAACTACGGGAATAATAAATGGGGACGCGTATTAGCGTTTCACGTTTGATTCGATTTCTTTAAGCTTGTAAATATTTTTTATAATTTAGTGATCAGTACAATTTGCAGTTGATTTATTATTTAATATTATTGAAGTTTAATATTTTAATTTAGATATACAATATAATATAAATTAATAATATAACTTTCGTACATGTTCAACTCATGCAAAAGAAAGTATTAGTATTAAGTATATAGCACGGGGAACATTATCATTTATAAAATCAACCATTATTTAATTATCTTTCGCAATCTGAAGCTGACAAGTCGATTAACACGACCTAGCGATTACAGCTTCACGTTATAATACGCTGTTGGTTCAAATACGCTCGAAAATAAATACTAAGAAGGAGTGCAGTAAGCGAATAGCGCCAACAACAAAACTAAATAGCACATCACATACCCGTGAGCGCGTATAATTTAGAAAACGATTGTAATGAATAATTTTAATGGACCATCATGATTAACAATAGTAATAGTAGCATGGTAAGTTTTCATTTGATAGGTAGATAGAGGCTTTAATTAAAAAGTTTGTAGCTTAAAAGCACTGCTTTTAAATTTGGCCAGAATAATTACATCTTGCAACAACCCGAGTGAAAGGCTACTAATTGGTGACGTAACTGAAATCTGTACAGTCTTTCAGCACAATTTTGAGGTGACAAGCCTTTTGAGTTTTAAAGGACACAACGGCCCTGATAGTATAGATTAGCGGGTCGAGTTGTTAGCGTATTATACGCTGGCAACACGAGTGCAATCCCCGGTGAAAATTATTTGAGAAATTTTAGAGAGTTGATTCACCAACCTCATTAAAAAGGAAACATCGTGAGGAAATGTCTTACAAAATTAAGACATGTGAAATCTGCCAATGCGCACTAGGGCCGCTTTGTTAACTATGCCCTTATACTTTTTACACATAAAGGGCTCGTGCCCAACAGTCTAACATACTATATATGTTGTTACATGATCACAGAACATATTTAGGGCTGTATTTGCAGTAAAATAAGCTCTCAATAATATGAGAAAAATAAATTTGAGCAAGTAACATTTTGATAATCAAAAACCTGAAACCCATTTCTGTTATTGTTGTTGCTGTGTGAAAATTCATTGTTGTTATCGTTGTTGTCGTGAAACCCATTGCTTGTTGTTTCTATCTCACCTCAATCTGAATAGAGTTCCATTCATTCATGATTAAAGATTAATGAATATCATATTTCTGATATATTCACGAAAGTCACAAGCGAGAACAGAGTTCACCTGATTAATTCGTTATTGGATTCACAACATCTAACTGTCCGATAAGAAATCAAAGTGTAATTATTTAAAACGAGATGCATTAAATATTTTACGTTGGAATACGTATCAAGAAGTTGCCGTATACTTTTCAAATTAATGTTTAAATATTAATTTTGTCTGCAGTATATTTATTCACATAAACTTTATAATTTAAAGGAATAAACTAAGTGAACTAACCGTCTTTAAAACCAAAAAATAACGTAATTTGAATACTGACAAGACTACTCAAAAAATTGTCTCTAAAAATGTTAAAACAAAAAATCGTTTCTAATGTAAGAGTTATAATAATTTTAAATATACATATTATTCAAAGTCTTCAATAATCTTTGTTTTGCTTGGCCATAGTAAGGTAAAAATACTTTTAATATATATTACTAAAATAATGGATAACAAATTAATACATCGAAAGGAAAGGGTCGTCGAGTCGTCCATTAATCATCAAATCACAACGTACAATGCGGTTTAATTAGATACTCAGTTCTTCACAGAGCCGGCATTGTTGCCACACCAGACAACTTATCAATAAATCAACCTAAAACGTCACTTAATCATTCAACTCCGGCCACATAGGAACTTTGTACAGAAATTTTAGAGTCATAAATTATCTGTGCAATCATAATTATAAATAAACAAATAATGATTGAAAGTAAATTAGTATTTGCATTGAATTTATAATTATTTTCACCTATTGGATACAATTTTTACCGCAAACTGAGCGAAAAGAAACTTTTGTATTATTGTTTTCCTTTTATTTTACCGACAAATATGTGTACATATCTATTGAATAACAGTTAATTAAGTCTAATGTGATCAGACAACTTATAGGCTCACGTGCTCCATCCTATGCTTCATCTTCGCCTTCCATCAAGCGACAAACCAAACGTGAGCCTATATAGTATAAAAATCTCACGTCCTGTTAACCCTTGGGCACACAGATTTAGTAACGCTATTAGCTTTCTACTCGGCTTTTTAAATTCTTATTCAAATATGTGAGAGAGGACGAATCAATCATGGCATGAAATGCCGAGTACATAGCGATAGATGTATTTTTCAATCGACTTCAAAAAAGGAGGAGGCTCTCAATTCATTTCCTCATTAATTTTTTTTGTATGTTTACCTCATAACTTTCGACTGAGTGAACCGATTTTGATGATTCTTTTTGTATTTGAAAGTAGGTGCTTCCTATGGGACCACTATTTTGCTTCTATTCTGAAATTCTTAAAAAAAACCTACAAGTTTTAAATCTGCATTTAGTATTTTGCGCGACAATTAGACGAATAACTCAATATACGCCAAGTTATTTCGATTATTCATTTTTTATTGGAAATGATGTACATCAAACTATGATGAGAGTTTGTTAGGTTCTGATTAATACTATTTCGTAATATTCATACGATAAATCGGAAATACAAAGAAAGTATTTGATTTTTTTTTATAATGACGAACTACACAGATTGGCCAGAGAAGCTGGCCTTGACTGCTTCACCGGATTGAGAAGTGGCATAGCTCTTAGGTCGCTTAGCCTGAACCTCTATCGCTAGTAACTCGACACAAGGGTCCCCCCGGTGGGGGTAACCTCGGCTTGGACGGTTACTATGTTACGCGTAAGCATTCCGATCCGAGGGCGCTCGAAAGGTCCGAACCACGACTCGGTCGGTAGTTATTTCACGGATAATATAAGGGACATTCGAAAAGCTAAACTAACTTTGAGTGCCACTTCGGGAAGCGTTGGCGCTGGGAGAAGAAGCGGCCGAAGAAACTCCAGCAACGCTCCTAGCATCCAAGGGGCGGGGGGAGTATTTCATGTCGGTTTTTGTTTTTACCCGTAAATATACTTGTTTTGTACCTAATAAATCAAACAATTACTAACATTCAAAACCCTGACCATCGATTCGTATCAAAATCGTAGGCACTAGACTAAGACGGCTTTTAACTTTAACGAGAGGTGTTAATTTTTTTTTTATTTATTATTATTTAAAAGCGTCAATAGCCTAATGGTCTGGGGTACGGTCTGCGAATCGTAAGGTCGTATGTTCGAATCCACCATTCAATTATTGACGTGAACTATCACCTAGGACAAGCTTAAGCTTAGTTGGAATGGTTAACAAGAATGATAGTAATGTTTTTGAAAAAAGGAATATGGCTAGCTTTAGAAAAAAATAATAGAATTTAAGTAATAGATTGAAGTGGATTGCAATATTATAGAGGTTAGGAACGCAACCTCTAGAGGTTCTTGAGAGTTGTCTTGTGTTGCATTTAGCGAGGCAATACAAACCTCATCGTTTATGGTGCTCACTTAGCAAATTGATATATTGCATGAATAAATTTATGTTGATAGATTTACTGCAAGGCGTTAATTTATTGTGATATTTCGTAAGCATATAACCAATCTATTGATGGAAAATCGTTTTAATACGATCCTTATTGACTTATGATCAACAAATACAAATGAAGTACAAATTTACTCCTATATTATTGGGAACACAAATTATGCGCAAAGTCTATTTGTTAATAAGTAAGAAGGCATACCATATAGATATTAAGATATTATATTAGGATATATTATTTATGACCCTTACATTACACTAGAGGTTTTTTTTAAATAAAGTAAATATAATTCTTTTTTTTTTTTAGAAAATATCACTAACATTCTCGTTAACCATTCCAACTAAGCTTAAGCTTGTGCTAGGAAATGGTACACGTCAATAGTCGAATGGTGGATTGGAAACTACGACCTTACGATTCGCAGACCGTATTCTAAACCATTAGACTATTGACGCTTCAAGGTTGTAGGTTGTAGGTTCAGAGGTTGTACATATACATTTCAAATATGGTATAAGTATTATATAGGCATACTCTTATATGTGCCAATGTTGGGAACAGACCTTCTCCGTGAAGATAGTTTAAGGATTATAGACCGCCACGCCGGCTCAGTGGGGGTTGGCAGACTTCACATGCCGTAGAAAAATTTCTAAGGCATTTAAATTTCCCAGAAGTTTTTCTTCACATTCGAGCACGTGTCATGGTAGCTTCATATCCGGGCGGTCGCCTCTAATTCTGATAACTATGCCTTTATACTCTATTTTTAGCAAAAAACCCAATATTTTTTTAAAAAATAAGCATCAGGTTTGTTAGCATATTTTTCGTCTATTGATTCAACCAAAAGTTTTCAACGAAACACTGTTAGAGCCATTGTTCGTTTATAATTTACATAATTAATACTCTACCGATCATTTTACTTTCGGTGGCCGCCTGCTAAATACACATTACATCCTCTACTGTCGCGAGATCAAAGATATCTCGAATTAGGATGAACATATGGCGGACGAGAGGATCACTTCAGGTGTCTCAAAGAAATGCCAAAAGTGGGCGAAACATCATTGCATTTAACGTTCTGCGCTGTTTAAATTTAAAAACCTTTTAACCAGGTAGACAAAGATAATAATCAGCCATTTTCATTCTTATTCTCCCGTCTAGAGTCAGTAGTAATAGTTTAAAATACGGTCTTCGAAACATAAGTCGCAGGTACCTATCATATCTTCGTTCGAGCGTGAGCATATTTACGCTCTCTTATAACTATAATCTTTTCTAAATATATATTTTCCACAGGCCTTCTCTGTAAAGAGAAAAAAAGGGCATCGTCCGCCACGCGGCCCCAGTGTGGATTGGTAGAATTAACATGTGTTAGAAAATTTTCTAACATATGTAGATTTCCCGCCGGTAAATCAGCACTTGAAATTGCGACAAACAATTTCAATGGGCTACCGGAGATCGAACTCAAGCTAGCCAGCGTATACGCAACTTGAGGCGACCGCTCGGACACAGAACTACCACGATTTTGTATATCTATATTAATTATTATAAAATAATGAATTATTTTAAGCAATAGTTGTCTTAGAAAATAGGCTAAAATAGAAAGCTTTAAAATTGCATCATTGTACATAAAACGATACTGAAACTTGGACAATGCAATCAGGGCGGTGTCAGACCTCCGATTAGAGTTGGACAGGGAGCCGTGACTTCCCTGACATAAATACCCCACATAACTCGTCTTTGAGACCATAAATACTAAATAAGAAATCGTTTCCAACCATTGACAGCGCAGGTAATGCGTTCCGGCGTGGTGGTGAGCATTGAAACAATTTACTGCCGTGGTAAAATATGACGCGATACGCTTGCCACATAGGCGTTTGCAAATTAAATTATGATAACATAATGCTGACGCAAACGATGTGACCAACTTGCTCTAAATAGAGGTTCAGACTGGACGCTCTTAGAGAAGTAAAAACCTTCATGCCGACAAAGGCAATAAGCAATAAAAAAATAGTATTTGATTATGGATTAAATTATAAATATATATAGATAGATAGATGTATGCGAGGTATATATTGTATGTCGGAATAGACGGATAAATCTGAGCGGGTAATGAGGGTAGATTGATATTAACATTACCGCATGTTCAATAGAAATGAAATGTGGGTATACGTAGATGTGTTCTTATCAGCCCAGACGACTATGACAAGTTATTTCGAGCACGCCTATTGATTCACATCAATCTCAATCTCAAATCTCAATCCTCATCGCCGTTCACGCGATGCTCGCGTGTGACGCTCGGAGGTGACAGGTCCACTCCACCGATGGCAGATGCCAGATCGTGACGGCGCGCCGCCCATCTCGGGCACTCTTCAAGGGTGTGCTGGGCGGAGTCCACCGCAGCCCCAATTTCGTGGCACCGCTCATCGGCCTCTCGGTGGGCCGTCCGACACAGGTAGTCACCGAAGCAACCATGCCCCGTGAACACCTGCGTCAGACGGAAAGTGAGAGGTGTGCGCCTCCTGCGCATCCAACGCTCCAGAACCGGGCGCAGAGCACTCGTCGTACGTATACCGTACGGGTGATGCGCCAGGTCCTCCTCCCACCTCCGGCATAGTGCCTCCTCTCCTAGCCGGCGGATCCGGCGGATCTCATCGGGCGTAGGGTTCTCCAAGGGCCCTCCTATCCGAGACATAGGTGGACACCTCGGCGAGAACCCCCGCCTCGAGCTCCCACGGCAGATAATTACTCTATGCTTAGATGTCACTTATATTTTTTGCAAAAGTATTCCCTACTTTGCGGTACATAATATCACAAAATTATCTACATATCATATCATTATTAAATTGTAGGACTTAAATTGGTTGTCTAGTTAGTTGTCTGCAAAGAAATATTGTCCTAAGCTGTGTCGTTAAACTCGTAAGTATTAATAAACAAAATGCTATTAATATTACGCATTGAGACAAAACTGAAAACGTTTTTTCCTATTAGATGTTAATTACGTGGTGAAGGGGCAAGGAAACAGTATACAAATTGCTTGGAATAATTGACGCGTCTAAACGTTAACATGTGAGAGTCGTGATGGTTTCCACGCATTTTTATCGAATGCACCGTAATATTTAAATTGAATGCAACGTTACGAGACCTTTATGGGAATTTAATCGTGTTATACGATCGACTTGAAGACGATGATAACAATAAAGTAAGACAAAAACATAATATTAGATTATATTTCGTGCATTGTTGTTGTTGTATATTTTGGACAGAATTATGTTAAAATTTGTGACTTTTTGATTTTATATTATAGTATGCTTTCAGTTATAAATGGGAATCTCATCGAACGTCCAAGGTAAAGATCATGGAACTTAGTACTTCAGAGTACTTGCCAAGTAAAAAATATGATATAGGTAATTCTGAATAGTATTTTTGTAATAAAAATATAATATGCAAATATTCTCATCAAGAATGCAAAATAAAAGTGAGAAAGTGGCTTACAAGTCTAAACTACAAATTTAGAGAGAAATTTAGTGTTTAAGTTCATCTTAAACACTAAATTTTGTACCCTTGTACTTTGTGTCAGCAGACGCGTACTCACACGCACACTCACACACACGCACATAAACAAATCTTTAACAATTTCGAAGTTATTTTTATTCTAAAAAATATATAATAACGAATTTTAAAATTACTTAATTATTGAAGCGTCAATAGCCTAATGTTTTAGGGTACGGCCTGCGAATCGTAAGGTCGTGGGTTCGAATCCACCATTCGACTATTGCCGTGAACCATGTCCTAGCTTGTGCTAAGCTTAGTTGGAATGGTTAACAAGATTGTTAGTAATATTTCTGAGAAAAAAAAGAAATAATGCTGGCTTTGTTTTAAAAAAAAAAAAATTAGAACCTTATCATCAAATTTGATTTGAAGGTGGGCGTTAATAGCAGCGACACTGTATCCTTATTCTTTTTTCTTATATCTTTTTTTATTATTTTTCTTATATCTTATTATTTCAAATCATTCCTGCAGACACAAGATATTGGTTGAGGTTTGTTGATCAACTTATATGTGTCAGCGCAAAGACCGTATTCAAATTTCGAACAATTAATAAATATCGCCCAAGTAGGGTACAAAAAAAACTATAATTGACATCTTATATAGAGTAATTAATAACTGACTTTACCTGCGGCTTTGTCTTTGACTTCACTTATCAGAGACATAAGTGAAGATCTATGATCCATGACGTGTCGGATCGGGAGTCAGGATTTCACGCTTATGCGAACACTAATGAAAATAGACGTGCCCGACAGAACTTATGATAGCTGTGTTTGGGTAGTGTGTGAGTTATTAAAGTATGTAAGTCCTCTGGGCTGACAAGATCAACATTTCGAAGCTTTTGGAGCCGTAATGCTGAACCACGCCGAGTTAATCATCAATCTACCTTCATTAACCGCTCAGATTTATCCGTTCATTCCAATATATACTAAATACCGCGCATACATCTAATTATCTCCTATCCTGTCTTTTATATTCTCAAATCTAAACAGATTTTTCCGGTTTTGAAACAATTTCAAAAACACGAAACACTAACTTGACATGTAAAATCTTCAGTTGGTTACAAATACGTTGTCTACTATTGTACAAATCATTTCCGGTTAAAAACTATAAAAACACAATTAGTTAAATGTAATTAAATTAAGAACACAAATAAAAAGAAAACAACAAACACGACATTAGGACTACAACTAAAACATCAATTTTAATATTTTAAAACTATAAATAATATGTAAAACTACTAAATAAACTATTTACTTATACCAAACTAAAAATAAAACTAGATATTATAACATATCTGCGCTCGTAGGGTAGGGTATAACAACAAACCGTTAAAATGAATAAATCAAGAGACAAAAAAATGTTGATTCGAAGACATAAGAATTAATATGACACGTAAGTTCGACTCCGAATGTATTTTTATCGAAAACAACAACGCCCTTTTAAGGTTAAACATGTAAAATAACCTTTGTGCAGCATCCATAAATATGGGCTTCCTTCGCTGAGATGTTGATATAGAGTTATCTCCGTGCCCTTATTCGTAAGATAGAACGTTCAAACTATAGTGAGGCGCGCACACAACAAAGTTATTATGACTGATCATTCTTACAGTTTTATAACGCTTAGAATTACATTGAGATAACAACTGTTGAGGTAATCTGTCATAATTAAACAGTCACAGATTGGTTGACATGGCTGAACACCGTTTTACTAACATTTATATGTAAAAAAAATTATATATACACCGTACTTTAAAAATTAAAGCAATCACGACCGTTACCGTACTGATTTAAATTTTGCATGTTACCGTCACATTTCCGGCGCTTCTCGCACACTTCCACACATATACGTCGATTATCAGTTTTTTCTTTATAACCAACATGGCGACCAACGGACTCCGATACGTGTAGAACGGTGGTCCGTCACCAAGCCCATTTGCTTGTCACCCGTCGTGATGGTTAGACCTCTCTATACACGGCGGTGTCGTGAGCCATTTAGCTCTTTTACCTTGCATAAATACTAACTTGTCCTGTGTATAGACAGCCGCCATTTTGTGTTAAAACTTGATAAATGTACAGTTTTTTTTGTTATTTATTTAATGTCGTAAAAGTGTATTTTGTATTAAAGTTATGTTTTAAAAACTCTTTCCATTTTTGAACCTAACAACTTCTAAACATGTACTCATAATAGGTGGTCACTTTTATAAACATAACAAAAACATAAATATTTTTTTTTATTAAAAAATCTAATAATTTTTCACGAAATTTGTTAAAATACTTTTTAACCATTCCAAAACAAGCCAACAATCGGTATAAACATATGACCTTTTGTTATAAAGCATCCCAAACCTCGGGACCCCGAGTCTGCTATTTGTCACTACAATTTCACTTTAAAACCGATATATTTCAATAATATTGTCATTGTGCCAAATACCGTAATATACTAATAAATTTTTTGCACATGTAATTTCAATTGAATTTTTTGATTAATTGATATAAATTGATTGAAACGGGACGTGGGACATTAATAAAATAAATAAATAGTAGGGTAGTAAGAAAAGTGAAGACTAGATAAATAATTGCAAGAATTATTTATAATAGGAATAGAGCTCTATAAACAAACATAAGCAATACATACAAATATAAACAATTTAAACAATATTGTATCGTCAGTGGTATGTCATCGGATAACCATAGTGGCACAACTGAACTAGCATAAATTACCAAAGCTAGCAAAAATTCAACTTATAAGGTTTTAACCATTTTGATACAATTGGTTTAGCAGATAGGCTCAGGACAACTAGTAACTTTGATAACATTTTTGCGTACAGAATGAATATGTAATCAATCTACGCAATTGTTATACACAAATAATTTGATTTAATAATAGAAATCAAGGAACGAAATTAAATTGTCTCTTTAACTTATGTCAAAGTCACGAGTATCAATCTTTCCCATAGAAACGACTTGGCACCTACGTTTCCTATTATTACGACCGTATTCAAGTCTGCTTGCCCACTGGCGATCGGCGAATGCGTGACTGCTTTCAAATTAATCAAATCGCACTGGTTGATTAGACACGATTAACCTCCGAGGGAAGGTTAGTATGCAAAACGGGGTCCACGGCTTTCTGTGTTATGAGAAAAAGTATAAACATTCAATGTGTTGCCAACGGAGATAGGTAAGAACGAACTGGTGCTGCACAGCATCAAATACGTGAATAATGGTAATGAGGTACGGTAGCATCCGCGATTTGAATGGGTAAGTGCCGTCATGGAGTTGTGATGTAGGTCGACTATATCACGCACGCTCGCGTACAGTCAGCGTGATACTCAGTGTAACATGCAGTAGAGTGCACAACAATACAATCGATTCGATCGATATTAATTTGTTTTTCTTAATCTTTTTATTTGTTTTAATTTTAATAATATATATTAAACTTAGTTTTTATACCATAAAATTGGAGTATCTGTAATGGTGTTATAATTTTTGTTGATTTAAATAATAAAAATTCTTTACCGCTTCCCTTCCTCGGCACCGCCTTTCGATACTCTACAAAGCGACGAAAATAATGAATATCAAGCAATTATATATTTTAATATTTATTCATAATTTTCTTTGGGATCTATAATCTTCGGATATATGGAGTATATGTTTCATAGTATCATAGTTGTTCGTCTCATAATTTATTAGCCTAGCCTGGTGAGCATGGCTACCCCCCACAGGCGCAGGAGGCCCGGTTTTAGACCGGGTCTGTCACTGGGGCGAGATGGTGAATGCTAACGCGACCCCATCTCGCCCCATCACAGTGAAGGACTGCTCCATGGGAGGTTTTAGTCGGTAGGGGCCTCTAGCAGGCCGAGCCCGACATAACTTGCCCGCTTCCCCGGCGGGCACGTATGAATAAAAGCATTTCCTCCCATGAAAAAAAAAAAAAAAAAAAGATCCTCCTTAACAGGTCTCGACAGTTTCGTCGGGTTTTTGAGAGGTGGCGCAAGAGGGCATAATCACGGCTCGGACAGTAGCTTCAGTCGGATTGAAATTCTAGAGCTAAGACTAGCTATATGCCCACTTCGGGAATCGTTGGTCATTAAAGAAGAAGTGATCAAATAAACTCAAGTTCTTCTATCATTAATAACTTCGGTTATGTTTTGTGTATCGAACGATTATATATATTTGACGTTGACTGTACATGGTCGTAGTACGCGCGTCGCGGCCGTCTACTTCTATTGTTTCTCACCAGTCGTCCGTTGTAATACCACACAATAATGTCTTTCTTAGAGCGACTGCTGATTGAATAATAAGATGAATAAGACATAAAGCCCCGCTGTTTCACGACCTGCGACGTCTTTCTCTACACGTAGGCAAGCGGGTATCGTTTCGCTGTCCTGTCCCAACAATCCCTCTTTATTGCTATAGGTTTTGCATGTCCAAACATTACTAGGACACGTACGATGATTACAATGCATAGCAAAGCAAAAAGGTTGTTGGAATATGGTACGTATTTCTTTAATAGGTAATAGTGTAGTCGATACTTCCGAATCATTTTAAATTATAAAACGATAATAGCCTTATAGTTTGAGAATCTGTGATATATATAAGTTTAAACTTATTTTATGAGTAGTTACATTTTTAAATCATCAGCCTATAATAATAATTCTTAATTAAATAAAATAAACTGTGATACAATTATATTTACGAGCAGGCAGTCTTTGTAGTTCAGAATTATAGCGGGAATATTCAGAGTTAGAATTAATCAGAACCTAACCAAACTCCCATCAAACTATTCAACATCCTTTCCAATAAAAAATATATCATCGAACTCGGTTCACCCATTCGCGACCGTCGAAGGTTGCGAAAAGTCCTTGCGCGATATAAGTACTTTATGGGAAAACCCCACCCCCTTGATAGGATTAGGAGCGTTGCTGGAGTTTCTTCCGCCACTTCTTCTCCCAGCGCTAACGCTTCCCGAAGTGGCATATAAGTTAGTTTAGCTTAGATTGTCCCAATAGATTTTGCTCATAAAATAGCTACCGACCGAGTCGTGGTTCGGCCCTCTCGGACGCCCTCGGATCGGACTGCTTACGCGTAATAATAGTAACCATCCAAGCCGAGGTTACCCCTCACCAGGGGGACCCTTGTGTCGAGTTACCACCTAATAGAGGTTCAGGCTAAGCGAACTAAGAGCTATGCCACCTCTCAATCCGGTGAAGCAGTAAAGGCCAGCTTCTCTGTGCCAACTGTGATTTCACTCAAAAAAAAAATCGGTTCACCCAATCAAAAGTAAATAAAAAAAAACATTAAGACGATTTGCGAATCTCCTTTTTTGAAGTCGGTTGAAAATAAATAACGCATAAATTATCCGCGTATCTCTATGGGATAACGGATTTATGTTTTTCTCGGCATCCTTTCGGTTTCGCATACATGATGGGAAGGCTGGTTGATAAATTTTTCTATGATATCCTTTACCGCCACTGTTACTCATTATTTTGGTACTCTATGTGTATGTATATACATATACGTTTGGCTATGACATATTACTAACATAAATTATTGTACTAAATTTAGAATACGATTTTTTGTATATATCTAAGTGCTACTGTGTTTTTCGACCTGCTTTAGATTGGAGCCTTGACACGGTCGAATCGAAAGATGTAGCTATCGTAATCGAAAATGACTCGGTCAAAATTACATGAGTAATAACTGAACTACAAGTCACCACTTTCTTCAACTCAAATGTATTATTAATTTTCTCACCCATTTATACCACGTCGTGATGAGAATTAAATATATCTACGGTCCTAAATGGAATTCTTATATAATCCGTCGGCCATTTGCAAACCATTAATTAGAACCGTATGCCGTTGATTGAGGAACAAATACTATTTGTAAGCGATTTAGGTCGCTATACACATGTATACAGTACTGTTGTATAATTTGTAGTTAAAAAGTTTGTTTCCACTTGGACTAGTAAATTTTAAATTGAGTTCGCATCAACATTTATTATATTGTAGTCGCATGAATACGTTACCGCATACGCAACGGTGTTTGAACGTTTCTCGCAATGTTATTAACAAAACAAAGAGCGGCAAATGTCGAATTGTGTCCATTGTTTAGGAACTATGACGCAAGTGATGACAAAAGGAGATTGACCAATCCATACTTGAGGAACATTACAGTGTTATAGCGATGTTAAATCAATCAACGTCCTGGCCACACACGTTGCCATTACAATGTTTTCGACCATGTTACGGATGTCGCCTAGCAATTACACAAACGTCCCTTTAATCATTTTTAGCAAGGTAGATGGAGACTTTTACTATTCTCTCCACCAAACTTACGTCCCGTATGAAAACTAGCTAACTAACTATTAGACATAGACATTTATTTATTGGCATCGCAATACAAAAACACATCACAGACTGAATATAACACACATTAAAAAAGAATGAAAATAGACAAAACACAGTTAAATTTACACGGACAAATAATACAAAACACACGATGCCAATATCGGACACCGTCTCAGCATATGCTGTCACAAGTATGCGACAGCGCTGATTTTCAGCGGTGCCCGACTACCTAAAGACGTGCGCGCGCAATACTACTTTTATATGGAATATTATTATACAGACAGTAAGAGTGTAACAATATGATACATAAATAAAACAGTTATGAGATTAAAATATATTTTATACAATAAAATAATAGATAAAAAATAGATAACTCATCGCCTTACACTACGCACAAAATTTAGTAAATGATTTTTTGTTCTAAAGAATCGATAAAATAACAACTAATTGGTACAACCCGGTAGAGAATCGAATATCCTACACTAAGATTGTATAATAGAACGTTTAGTAACTACACTATCATTGGAACATAAAACCTTTATCATTGAAAAATAAAATTTATTCGACCGCTAAGCTTTGATAGCGCGTAACAGATGGCGGAAGGGGTCGAAAAATTTTTAATTGGTGACCACGGACAGTGACAGCGTATAAAGGCATGCGTAGCGTAGGAAGTCCACCCGCAAGGTCCTATCCTCCAATCCTAAACAGGTTGTAGAGTCCAGACAACTTCTAATTTTAAAATTTGGATATATTTTATTTGACGAACTACACAGATTGGTCACAGAAGCTGGCCTTAACTGCTTCACTAGATTAAGAGGTGGCATAGCTCTCTATCGCTAGTAACTCGACACAAAGGTCCCCTCGGTGAACCTCGGCTTGGGCGATTACTATGTTACGCGTAATCATTTCGATCCGAGGGTGCCCGACAGGGCCGAACCGTGACTCGGTCTGTTGTTATTTCACAGATAATCTAAGGGACATTCAAAAACTAAAATTTGGATAGTGTTTTAATGGAAACATTGGCAATTTAACATCGGAATTAAGCCGCGATTTGTTAGTAGGTTTGTAATAGTAAACAGCTTTGTTAACTTGTCGGAAAAGTGTTCTTGCTTACTTACTCGTTAAGTTGTCACGCATGTTTAAAGTTGTTGTATACGCTTGGCTTGCTAAGTTAACAATCGTAATAATTGACCGCCTTGACTAGTTTCTTCGCGAGTTAATGGACAGAGATTAGATAACAGGCTATCTAAATCATGCTTGGGGCGAATCAAGAATCGCTTACGAGCCGGTGACAAAGAGATGTTATGATCAAATTCAATCAACAGTATCGTAGCTCAGTAACCAGCTTCAAGTGCTTAAGTAACTTGAATTCGATTTTTATAAAATGATTTATTTTGTAAAATACCGTCTTTACTCTTTGGTGAATATGCATATTTTAAACGCACCGTCACCGCATGTCTAAAGACCAAGGTCTTCAACCAGTGCGTCCTACCCGTCTTGACATATGGAGCCGAAACGTGGACACTCACGGTTAGGCTGGTCCACAGGCTAAATGCCACTCAACGAGATATGGAAAGGGCTATGCTCGGAGTCTCTCTGAAGGATCGGATCTAGAATGAGGTGATCCGACAGAGAACTAAGGTGATCGACATAACCCACCGAATTAGCAAATTATGGCAATGGGCCGGCCATATTAGCCGTAGAACGGATAACTGTTAGGCAAAACGAGTTCTCGAGTGGAGACCGTGGAGTGGGACGGCATAACGGACGGCCGTGGAGCGATGTACTTCGCAGGATGGCTGGCAGGAGTTGGATAACAGTGGCCGAGGATCGTGCTCAGTGGCATGCCTTTGGGGAGGCCTTTGTCCAGCAATGGACTGATACAGGATGATGATGATGATGAAACGCACCGAATTTTGTTGTTATTTTTCTTATTAATATTAAATTAGATATATTATAAACTAAGCCACCGAGAGAGATACATGATGCAATTATACAAATGATGGGTAAAATATCCTTTTTGGACAAGATTTGAGTAAAATCAGTTCTGTTTGAGCAAAAATTACTAATTGTTTTATTAATAATACAGAACATTAGCTTTCGTGACCGTGATCGTGTTATGACAGAAGGCAAGCCCGTCGTAGAACGAGTACAGTTCTGTTTTGTACTCGTATTTAAGAAAACAAGAAACGGATAACTCATTGGTAAATTTAAAACTTATAAGTCGGCTACAAAAATGGGATCTGAACCACTATTAATCTTTCATCGTATCAATCAATCGTTGAATAAGCTAAGTTATGATTATTTACTTTTTTATTAATAAGTTTCACAGAAATGAACTAAGTAATTTTAACAAGTGCTTTTATTACAAAGCAAGGAAGCAGTTCCGCAGGAAGACCGACAAACATAAGGGGAGGAATGCAGGATGTGTGGACAACGGAACAAATTAAAAAACTAAAACTGTAAGGATGCGCATCCCGACCGGAACAAGTTGAAGTAAACGTTGATGTGTTTTTCTGAGACATCAGAATTCTGTAACATTTGAATATTGTTTGACATTTGACACCCGTAATCCGGCTTATTGAAACAGATAACTATATTTATGTATGCTGACTGTACTTAGCGAATATTTCAATTACTTTATCAGATTAATTATTAGATATTCAAGAAATACTAGAGCCGCGAAGTTTGTTTTATGTTTCAGATATATCAACAGTGATCTTCGCGGTGAACTGTCTCAGCAGTAACCACTCTAAATCTTTGTTAATAATGATCCCTGTCCGTCTAGGAAGCCTGCTGTTTTCAACAGTTTAGAATATGCATTACGACATTGGCGAAATCTATATGGATACGCCATCAACAAAAACAATTCCATTGAAGTTTGTTCTTCAAGTTAGTACTTGTCCTACTACTAGTATTAATTAGTTGTAATTTTATGTTCTGATGCTCGGCGCTTAAGGAAAACATAGTGAGAACCTGAATATCTGAGAAAAACATGTACTCAATGTTTCTATCGTTAATAGAGGAGAATTGATGGGATTCGTTCGCAAACATATTTGCCTAGCACAAGAGCAAAATAATTTTTTTAATTAGCCTTGAGAAAAAATTGGACCTAGTACCCGTGTGACCCAGTTTCTAAACTTTAACGAAAACTTTATAACCATTGTCCTTAATATTTAACTGC
Organism: Meandrusa payeni; assembly: GCA_029286785.1. NCBI lineage: Eukaryota > Metazoa > Arthropoda > Insecta > Lepidoptera > Papilionidae > Meandrusa > Meandrusa payeni. Next base: position 11,733,109 of record JAGSMX010000012.1, on the reverse strand, counting down.
TACTCGTTAAACATTATCTTAAGTAAGGGCATCGTTAGGATCTTTTAAAATAATAAAACGGGAACTAATTAAAGCTAAATATGTAATTAATACTATTGTCGGAGGCATTTCTCTTGACACAGAGTAATGAGACCGAACCAGGAAACTGCCATATCTGGTACAGATATGCGATTACTGGAAATAAGTATATGACACTTATTAAAGTTATGTAAGATATTTTGTCCTTGCTCATTTTGATACTCCACTTACCTCTATTCACGTGCAAGATGCTTAAAACTGTCAAACTGACATATGGATGGCAAAAACGTCTAGAAAGATTGTGGACAAGTATTTAATTTGATTTTGAAATAGGCGCCGTGGTGCTCTATCTAGAGTCTAGTCATTGGTAGGTCCAAATATAGACAATACACAATTAAAATTCACCCAAAGAATCATTATTTTAACTAAAGCTTTGCTTTAGTACGAAATCATTTTACAATTAAAAGTACAAAATTGTGCTGTCCCGTTCCTTTCTCTCTGGCTGACCACTGATCTAGACAAGAGCTACACTTTATAGGTTCAAGCTGTACCTAGCAAATAAAAACAAAATAGACGTCATCATCAGTCACGTCCTTTAAACCTTTTTAGCGGGGTAGGCAGAGAGAACAATCGCTGACCGGTTTTCACTAAGCTTATTAAATGCCAAAAAACGAACTTCGTATAAGCCAGCTAGATACGCATACGGAACCCTACAACATCGTAAAGTCGCTTAGGTATTAGGCTATCACTGCCACTCTTATTAATATTCGTGTTATTTTCCCAGGATCTCCACTAAACATCAGGTGGGATCGTGCTCAATTACTTGTTTAGAAAGTATAAAAAAAGACTGAACATAAGCTATGAAAGTCAAATGATATTGTTAACAGGTAACACACCTGGCTACACACTTCGCATGTCCCTGATGGACGAAAAACTTTACGATGCCCAGTTTCTAATACACATCTACGAAATTATATTCGAAGAAAGCATTAATTTCACCAATTACAATCGCTTTGCAAAGCGCGCCGGAAAACGCGTGCCATTACAAAATTCATTTCAGATAAGTCGTGACATAAATTTAGTATCGCCCTGTCTACAGTTCATAGAACTTGAATTACTTACATATATGTGTATTCGTGTACAGTTGTTTACATATGTCCGAGACGAGAGTGAGTCAATCTAGAAAGTCATTACGTTATCACGCTGGGAGTTGCGCTGTGGAGAAATGTATGCACTCAGAGCTCATAGGGGACGCATCGCTCTGATATCTCTTATCAGCGGGCACAGGCATTGTCCCTGCGTGACCAAGAGATGTTTATTGATTAGCATTCTTGAACTTTGTGCACGTAAACATTTGTCAGACATCTTTATTATTGGCTAAAAATAACATTCTAGCGATCTAAATAGCTTTATGAAAACAATTCGCGGTGTATAAATATCACAGAGTACCTACAGTGTAAAGAGGTTGATAGACTATTGAACAGGCTTTTTGACAGCATTACTACGCTATTAATTCTTTTATGTTATGTCCTAAGGACTATGGCTACCTTGTGTTTTGTGTACCTGTTGTAATCATATTGTACCATGTCCAAAGATTTAAGCAAGATATCACGATATCACCAGCGGCCCCAGTTTCCTATTTTCCGGTGATGTTTCATTATGAAAACCGATCTATTACAGCCGATCAATGGGGTAAATACTAACACATACATAATTGGCGTGCCAGCAGAACGCCGTTAGTAAAAATAGTGGCACCAATGAACAGTAATAAAACTAGCAAATATCGACTGCTATGATACTAATGAACGTTCACCTCGTACACGATTGGTTTAAAAGAATCAGGACCTTTTAATGCTCGAAAAGGGGAAATCCGTTATGGACCCTGAGCAGCCCGTGCTGTCAAGGAGTGTCCGATTGTCACGGACTAAAACCCCTTCTCCACCACCTCAATGTTCCCACCTTGCGGCCTACCTTTGACGTTTTGGTCCTACGTAGCCCTTATTTTATTCTCTGAACACTACCTTCTGCTCGATAATTCTTTCCGTAAATGTATCAGAATGAGGATCCTGATGTTAAGTGGAAATGCAATTACGGATGATAAAGCGCGCAAGCTTAGTAATCTCTTAGTAAATCTAGAAGTCACTTACATTAAAGTAGATGTTAAATTGTAATTTAAACATTAATTTAAAATGGAAGTTCTTAAAGCGGAATAGTAACAGGGTTTAAACGAATGGTCACAAATTGTTACGATAACAAACTAAAAGGTAATCGTACTGCGAGATTCCGAAGCGTATATATGCTTGGTATCTCTGGTGTCCATCTCAACGTACTTCAGCGCTGTCCCCGGCGAAATTCGATTTATCGCCGGGCTGGCACAACGCGGTCCGTTGTGTGGTTCCGCCTCTTTACTTACAAAATGGCGGACGTCAGGGCTATCGACACGCGATATCGCGTTCGTAGCCGCACTAACGAACTCGTTAGGCTACTACCATCTTATTGACAGTTCATCATATTGATATATCATTGAGATATTATTGAACTGAGTATGTAAACCGTTGCGGCAGCAGCACACTTTCTTTTTAAAAACACGTGAATTAATTGCTTGCGATTTAAATTTACAGCCTTTTAGAACTTATTATATATGTCAACGGAAATGTATGTAATCCGTCATTGTATACAATTCCTAGGAAATGTATGTAATTCCTAAAATTTGGTTTTGACTTTTTTTTTAATTTGACTTTGGCGTCATTAAGAATATTAACAAACGCTAAAAACACTGCTTTTATTGAAGATGGACGTTACAAAGAGTTAGCTGAAGAAGTTTCTACGGCAAAAAAAACTGCTAGAAAGACTTCTCGTGATTATTGGTTATTGCGGCGATACGACGTGCTATTATTTTATATAATAATAATGCATATTATAATTATTTTACGGTATGACTGTTACCCGATTGTCTCAATAAGTGTTATAATAAAAAAATATTATTACACATTTCCTAGGATTTATATACAATTCCTTGATTTCATACATTTCCGGTAACATATACATGTATATATCTATACATAACCGCTTTTTACTATATGCATATTAAGGTATATACTGTTACATTTAAAGGTAAAATTACAGCCTTTTTATATATTTATTTATTTATTTAAATCAACAAAAATTATAACACCGTTACAGATAATACCAATATGGTGTTATAAAACATAGTTAAATATATATTACTAAAATTAAAACAAATAAAAGCTGCTTTATGTATTGACGATAATATATAAATATAATAGAGTCAAACACCTTCTACGCATTTGTACGCAGCTTCGATAAATACAGACTCTGTGCAATAAAATATATCAATGTGCAGTAAGATGGTATTAACAAACCCAACCGCGCGCGACAGCGGAGAGTTCCTGGACAAATTAGTCTTGGAGACAGGCAGTGGGAACAATGGTGGACGATGGCGCATGTACAGGTAACTGTCAGGCGTCCCGCAACTATATAATATATATGTCCCACTGTTACTTCTCTGTAAAGAGAGTATAAGGGCATAGTTCACCACGCGGCCCTAATGCGGATTGGCAGATTTCACTTGCCTTAGAAAAATTTCCTAGGACATTTAGGTTTCTTCACGATGTTTTCCTTCACCGCCGAGTGCGTGGTGAATCAGCAGATAAAATTGCAACAACAAATTTATTGGTGCCGGCACCGGGTATTGAACTCAGGTTGCTAGCGTACTATGCAACTTGAGCCAACCGCCCGGACACTGAGCTACCGCGGCTCATACTGTACATATACCAATATAACATTACAATACATACAAACCAATATAACATATACAAATCCAGTACAGAACACTGTACATATACCATGTTCTGTACTGGATTTTGACAAGAAAATTTAGGCTTTTTTAACTTCCTTCTTCATTTTTAAAAATAACCCTGGCATTTTTATAATATATATATAATATACATAATTTAAGTAATTTGCATTTAATTTTAATGATTTCTATATCTAAAGTTCAAAATATAGAAATTGTTAGTTAATCCGAGCGTTGCAAAATAAAAGTTCACAGCCCTAAGAGGAGGGGGCCCGCAAATTAGTAGAGAAGATCGAGTACAAGAGGTGTCGGATTACAGGCGTCCGACGCGAGGGCCTTGGCCCGACTCGCCTCAAGTACACCGACTAATAATTTAAGAACACCCTGTATTTTCTGCATTCAATTGCAGCTCTTGAAATATGCATTGTATAAATTATTGGGATTTTTATTTTCTTTTATTCGAGGGTCAAAACCTTGTGTCAAAGATTTTTCGAGTTAATGTATACCTGCAATTATTTCATGAATAAAACTTTTATTTTTGATATTAGGTTCTAAACACGATATGATATCACTTCATGAATCACTTTATGAATCCAATATTCATGACATCATACCTCATGTAACATTAGTAATGATTTTCTCAAATATTTTGGTATTAAGTACTGCCATAGCTTAATGGCTAAGATTTTGACTAATGATCTTAGGGGGTTGAAATTCCAACCAGATTGTTTTGTAGATTTTTGTACTTGTGGTTAATAGACACTTTACATGACATGCACAAATTACAAATAGAGACGGGAAGTGGAAAAATAAGCCCGATAAATAGTATTTTCAACCGACATCAAAAAAGGAGGTGGTTCTCAATTAGTCTGTATATTTTTAATGTTTGTTACTTCATAACTTTGGACTGGGTGAACCCCATTAATGATTATTTTTTCTTTTGAAAGTTGGTGCTTATAACGACGTATAACTCAATATCACGCAAAACGATTTCAATGATACATTTTCTATTGGAAGGGGTGTACTTCATGGGTAGTTTGATTAGAGTTGGGTTATGTTCTGATTTATTCTATTTCATAATATTTCTACGATAATTCGGAAATACAAAGAAGAAAATCGGATTGACGTCTGTTTTTGTTTTTACTCATAAATATTTTTTTTATCTACGTCTACCCTGCTAGAGATAAAAGGACCTGACCTTATTTTTTTACGATTATAATGGCACGACTGAGGACTGTCAGGATTGTCCAAAAAGTTGTCTCTGGTCACCTGCCGAAGCATTCCGAGGGATGACGATTCATTCCGATTATACTCCTAAGCACGCCGCAGTCTTGTCTCAGTTGTCCGTTCCGTTTCTAAGGAAAAAAATAACACTAATCGTTATCAACGCACTTAGTACTTACCGACCAAATTCTTACGCCTACGTAAATTATCCGCCGAGCTTTTAACAAATTAAGGACGTGAGGAAAATTTAGATATTCCACTTTAATCACAATAAATTGTTTAAAAAAGAAAACCTTTTTTTTACATAGACGGCAACGGCATTACTCTAACTTCGTATGTAAAAATATATATAAAGAATGGTAAATAAAAAATTAGAGAAAAATTGGTTAATGAGAAATTTTGAAGCGTCAATAGCCTAATGGTTTAGGGTACGGCCTGCGAATCGTAAGGTCGTGGGTTCGAATCCACCATTCGGCTATCGCCGTGAACTATGTCCTAGCACAAGCTTAAGCTTAGTTGGAATGGTTAACAAGATTGTTAGTAATATTGCTGAAAAAAAAAAAAGAAATTTTGCTAGCTTTCTTTTTTTTTAAAAAAAAATGACTATTTAACTTTTTTTTACGAATCTAGACAGACTACTATCCAGGACTGCCTTTCCATTTATCATCAGGAGGGATCGTGGTCAAGTACATGCTAAAACAACAAGTATAAAAAAAAGATTAGTCAGAGAAGCTGATTTTCACTTCACCGGTTTGAGAGATGGCATAGCTCTCAGCCTGAACCGAGATGCGGTTAGTTGATTTTAAATTTATTGATTTATTTTTCTTTGAAGTGTTTCGAGTTTAGGCGTTAACGAGTTTGCTAGATGAGAACGGACTGGAGATTTTCAAATACCTCAACTGCATATCTCTCTATTAATTTTTTTAATATGAACATGATAATTTATGAAAACTAGCTGACTCGGTTTTCATTTGATTCGAGATCACAGCATAGGCCAAGGATCATGTTTATTGTAGCGACGTATTAAACAGGCATTGATCAATTGAAGAGTTATCGAACGGCATTTAAAATTATTAAATTAATTATATTACTGTTAAAAACAGGTGAAGATGAAAATTTAGGGTTGAATGTATTTTTTAAAGTCACATTATAAAAACAAAAACATTTTTTTTTCAAAAAATAAAAAATAAATGTTAGGGATGAACAACCCTTATCACTTAGCGATATAAAATATGGATAGTAACTGATTCTCATATTTGCTGAATATGCATATAAAATTTCATAAAAATCGGTCTACCCGTTTCGGAGGAGTATGGTAACTAACATTGTGACGTGACACACGTCAATTTTATATGTAAGATATAAATAATTATATCAACGATCAGGGTCTTTCCGATCGACTCGACCCTCTGAGTCTGCGAAGAGATATCGGTTCTCTTTGCATTTACCATGGGGAGTGTTCTGAGGAATTGTTCGGAATCATCCCAGCTACCGATTTCCATTACCGCACATCTCGGCAGAATTCCAAATTCCACCGCCACCATCTTGATGGTTGGCGTTCAACGACTGTACGTTTTTCGCGTAACTTTCTCCCACGCACTGCCAACTCGTGGAATCAACTGTCGCCAGCGGTGTTTCCGAACGTTTACGATTTAGTGACCTTCAAGAAACGAGCCTATTCCTATCTCAAAGGTCGGCAACGCACCTACAGCTCCTATGGTGCTGTGGATGTTCATGGGCGACGGTGATCACTTAAGATCAGGTGAGCCGTATGCTCGTTTGCCACTTTTCATATAAAAAAAACAAAAGAAAACACCACGTGACTCGTTTAATCAAGAATACTTTCCTTTAGCATAACTTTTACTAAAGCTCGTAATGTATGAAGCATATAAGTTCGTATAAACAAAGAAAGTATCTCGTGATTAATGTACCAAATGACCGAGTTAACAAATCCTACTGGCGATCGGAGAAGTGAAATTTTATTCGTTTTATTCAATAAGCACAGACAAGATATCAACAGTTTATCGATGTAACGGACGGACAGGAGTGAGAGATAGCATTTTATAATGCACTTTCTTGTTCGGCTGATCGTAATTACCGTCGGACTGTGCTCATCTCCGGACTTCCATCGACAGGGGCCATGGTAAATTAGCAAAAAATAATCATCAAAGTGCCGCGTGGCGGTGTTCCGATCTCAGATCGTATGATTGCATCCACGGCCGCGTAATTATGTAAAATGCATGTTGTATGCGCGTGCGCACGCTGTAAGTACAGTAATATAAACTTCTTAGTGCCAGTTTTTGTTGTTTTCACCGCGTACAAATTTCACCTTTAAATAAAAACACGACGATGTCTTATTAGATAGCTTACAACAGTTACTAACAAGAACATAATAATTTTTTGAAAACTTAAATCCAGTACGCCGACTTATACAAATGAGTTTCAGTTATTCGGTTTCTTGCGACCAAAAATCTACTTGCTAAAATTTTCCATACAAAGTGATGGGCTGATATTGGAAGTGAGTCATTTATAGGACCACTTCTGTCTTAATAGATAGACTGATAGAGTTAAAGAGGCGGCAAAACTCATACTATACATTGCATAAACATCTATTGCCAAAACATGCCGTTAGTGGACGAAAAATCTTATAAAGGCAGACCAGGACGAATTGTTTTAGAGAGCATATTAATTTTGTAAATCTGTTCTTTTTCTACCTACCGTAGACACAACTATATAATAATTCACATTCCAAAGCAACACCTTAATCACATATAAAACCTCAATTACAACTTATAAATACGTCATAAAAAAAATTGCAGCAAGTCTAATAGTATGTCTCGTTTTACATTTTAGGTTAGCCTATCTTACGTATGGTCATGCTTAAGTCCTCATATGATTCTATATTCTATTTATACTCTGCGGCGACCACAAATTACAGATTAAAACTTTAATATTTTATTGTAATATTTGTGCAATACCAGTTGATGATTGTAAAATGCTAATTTGCTGTCAATATTTTCACCTTTTTATAATACTCTTTTTCTTAAGCTGTTGTTGCCAGCCTTTTATTGTTGAATCAAAAATGCAAATACATATTATGCTCTGTCATTGAAAATCTCCATGAGATAGAGAGAGATAGCGTATTATCCCTTTTCATTAATTTTAATAAAATTCATATGTCAAAATATACATAAATGTAATGTGTGTTTTATTAAGTGATATTTTTGTATATACGTATTAAGGATTCGAAACCGGACCATCATATCGTAGTGCTATTATTAGCTTAGTTTTTATTCTTTTAAGAATATAAATAACATTATTAAATATCACACTTGTGGCAAGTTAAAATTATTAGGTAATCTCTGGCGTTATTATTGCCACTTAGAATATATTTTTTGATGGATATACAGACACAGCAACCAAAGGATCTATAACGCTATCTCTGGTTATTGTATACAACACTACTACATATATATAGCACCTGGATAACCGAGAGATTTGGTCGATTATTTTTTGGTAAATAGTGTTTTTCGAAAATTAAAATGCAGACGCTAATCTTCAAAATTTTTTTAAAGAAGGGTAGCATTTTTATTTCAAAAATATGACTAATACTCTTGTTAACCATTCCAACTAAGCTTAAGCTTGTGCTAGGAAATGGTTCATGTCATTAGTCGAATGGTGGATAAACCATCCTACCCAAACCATCAGGCTATTGACAGAAGAGCCATTTCCGAGATTCAGATAAAATATTTATATATATTTACGAGATTATTACTAACAAAATATTAGGTTGGAATTAGGTGCAATGTGAACAGTGTACGAGAGATGTAATAACGTACGGAGTAGACATATTTCAAGAAGCAGATGGTTATTTTTAACTTTAACGCGTACAAGTTAACGGACATAGCTAAAAATTGTACGATAACGTTAACAACCGAACGTATGACTTCACTCGCAGCCGTCGAGGAGCGTGTCTTTGAAGTATGTAGTACAAAGCACTATGTTTATTGCCATTGTTGTGTTACGCCATGCATCTCTTACGGAACACCAGACAGCAATGTACATAGAAGAATGGGTTAAAACAATTCACATGGTCAACACCTGACAGTACGGACAGATACTGCCTTGTTTAGAATAATTTATATAACCTTTTATACTCTTTTTACTGTAAACTTTAGTCTTGAAATGGAACACCTGCAGACGCTGGGTGTAAATATTATATATACCTATAAAAAAAAGATTTATACACCTTTTTGGACATTTTAAAATTGCAGTTTTTTTTATATTTTGCAATATGCAGATCTCTTGATAGATGAATAGCTGACGATATTGTTAAGGAGATTTTGATTTTAATTTGTGTTATGATTGTAGGTTTTGTGGAATGAAATAGTCCAATAACTAGTACACACGCTTTATTGAAACGGCGTAACGTTCTAAGTACTTGTACTAAGAATTATTTTAACGAATACCCTCACAACTGCGCGTCCTCACAATCTGTATACAAAATTAATAAGAAGTCAGATTACGAACTAATAAAGTTAAGTTATTGTTTACAATGCCAAGTTAATGTGACTATCAACTAAATTATTAATTATAAATTAAAGATACAATAAGGTTCAGGTATATCACTAAGATGTCTTTGGAAGTTATTATGCATAACAATCGCCGGGTGCTATGTCCTCGCTAGCTAAAATTTGCGTTTTTTGTGTTTCTTTCCTCCTTCCTTTGTTTTTTTTTTACTTTTTGTAATATTTATTATGATGCCAATAAATAAAATGTCTATGCCTATATGTGAGAGTGTGTTTAGTGTTAGTTGTATTTAGTATTCGAAAGAGTTTTCCGAATCGTTACGGCGTGATAAATTATTTTAGTGTGTTAAACATCCTATGAAATATTTTTTGTACAGTAGTATTTTGAGGAACATAACACCACACTTAAATTTTAAGTAGTACAGCAACGAAATAGATCACGAAGGATAAACAATTCGTCCCGTTCATAACAATGCGGTGACGCAGGATGTTTATACAAAATTAAGCACAGAACCACCTCTGCGCTCGTTATATAATCTCTCATGTCCTTTTAAGGCTAACAGAATAGACAGATTCAACACGTTAGAAGCCGAGTAGGATTCAAACCCCCAACCATAAGAGTCACATGTCACATATGGGACCTAATATACTTAGTGAACAGCGGACATAGATTTTTGTGTGACTACCCCGGAAAAAGTTTTAAATGGTCGTAAGAATTACATACATCATTTTTATATTTGTTTTAAAATAGTAAATGAGAATCGAACTATATTTTAAACAAATTTCACAAATAAAAAAACCAAGTACTTCTTTTTGGTGCCTTCGGCAAACGTTTATGTAGTAGACCTTCATTCTCTTTTACAGGTAAAAAGAAATTTCGAAATCGAATCTGATGTACGATTTCCACTAATATCCAACAAATAGACAAATGCAGCGATGTAATTAATGGTTGAGGAATTTAATTCCAAAGTCAAAGTGCAAAAAGTCACCTGCTAAAATTTGTTTACGGTGTATGTCTTTGCGAGCTCACCCCCTGTCGCATAGAGGGAGGAGTTCAGTGATACCGCTCTGTTAGGCCAGATAATAGAACGGTAAAGTATATACATAATTTTCAATTTAATGTCTTTACCAATTAACCAAAAAAATAAACGAAATAACACAGGTTATAATATAAATAAAACAAAGGCTGTCATTTATGATTTACTTTCTTATTATTCAAATAAACTAAAGTTTCTCTCGGTTTTAACATAACAAAGTAAACGAGAAGACACATATAACTTAGTAACAGGCTTACGAACGCTACTAACACGACGTATTTTTTCCACCAACTATCAAAATAGTTGTCAACGGTTGCCCACAACGCGGTGAAGATAATGTTCTCAACAGTGCAAACAATAATCCAAGTCATGTGCCATACTCTCACGTGTCGAAATCGTATTTTGAATTCCATCAAGCAAAACAAATAAATAAACGCCAGGAACAAATAAAAAGATCGTTTCAATGTTGGTGCTTGAGGAACGATTAGAAACAGCAACGTTACTTGATAATGAATGAATAAAATGATAATAGCCACATAAGGGAAGAAATTGATAAACGCAGCAATAGAGAGTAGTCGCGAAACGAAAAAGGCGTACCAGCCCAAATACTGCACTAGAGCGGCAGTCATGTCTTGAGGCTCAAGTCCCCGGATGAAGGATCTGGGAACACGACGTGGAATGTCGGGTTCTGCTTGAATTATTTCCCAATGTTTCCTTCTCGGTGGAGCTGAGAGCCAATTGGGTATATTTTCAGCGTTTTCAACGAATTTCTCGGCCCACTGTGCTATAGAACCAATTCTTGGCGCATGCATTTCTGGCGGTGGAGGCACGTCTACATTTTCAATTACATATTGTTTTGTTTGTCTCCGTGGTGCTACTCTGTCTATTATACTTATTGGTCGAACGTATTCGTCATCACTATCAACACTCTCATCATTGTTGTTACGAACCTCGACTGGAGATAAATAGCTTGAACCAGAATCCGAATCAAACGCACTGTCGTTATAGTAAGAAGATGCCTTTTCCGAATTTCGTGGAGAAAATTGAATCAAATCATTATTAATCTCATTTCTACTATAGCTAGATTTATTAGAAATACTCATTTGCCTGTTAATTGGTTCGTATATATGTTCGGATACTTTATTCTCTTCATTAAGTTTTTTGAGGTCCTCATTTTTATCATCGCCGTTTTCAACTAGTCCCTTGTTACTCCATGGATATTGACGGCCACATATTTTCTCTCTTTGAAATCTTCTGTATAATGTAGCAGTGCTTGCCATTCTCATACACGATACAACGATGCTAACAGCCTGAATTGAAACTGAAAGGTACATTGCATTAATTTTTCACATATAAAAATGATATGCTGAAAAAGGAGCCATGTTAAGTGTTATATGTATGTATCTTGGCGAGTTAAGAATTTTATTTTCATTTTGTGTGAGTTTTATTTTTAAATTTTTTTGTAACGTAAAAATAATAACAGGACGATTACATTTATTGTAGCTTGGATTTGAAAATCGCCATAGCAAATCCAAAATGTTTACAACGGCATGAGGCGCTGAATGTATGAAGGCTTGCAAGAATAAATATAATTCCAGAGGCGAAGCTGCCCGTGCAAGAATCAACGCTTCCTGTGTGCGCTGATCATCCTCTGCGTAACACGCGAATACTCCTTCAGTCCACCAGAATATGAGATAACAGTATCTGAAGTAGAAAATCAAAATTTCACTTAAACATCATATATGCCGTTAAAATTACCGTTAAAAAGTCTCACTACCCTGCAGAAATATAAAACTAATAAGGTCTCCAGAGAAAACAAGCTTCAAATTGTCAACTTTTCAGGGAGAAAATTTGTTAGTGGCAATAATTATGTAATCGCCAGGCCCCACTGAAGAATATTTAGTACTAGTGTACCTACCCCGCCCGCTTCGCCGGGCTAGATTTTGCTTTATTTTATATAAACAATAAACTTACATCATTGAATATTTAATTTAACTCTCACAATATACTAAATTATTCATTTCTCTTCTCGAGCGGTTGAAGATCATTACCATGTTACCACCCATGTACGTATCAGTAAATACAAGTTATACAAAATCATATCGGGCTCAAGTTAATATCAGAAATAAAAGTACGACGTATGGCTTGTTTGACAGTTCAAAAAGAGGAGTGCTCCGACCGTCACCAAACTTTACAGGATTACTCGCCAGGTTAAGCTGAAGATTCTCTGAAGTTTCATCAATATCGGTCCAGCTGTTTCGGAGCCTATACGGATCAAACCCACTCACTTTCTCTTTTATATATATAGATCCGTCCGTCGCCCTCCCAAGAGACGAAATTTTTTGAAAGCTCTCTTAAATTAAGGCTGAAACGCCTATTCAAGCCATGGCCTTCTTAGGGAAACACTTTTAACATTTATTCACTACACTTGATTTGGTGTTGTGTTGGAGGGGTATCGAGTGAAGAGCAACATCGAGGTTCCTTCCTGAGAGCATTGGTGATTAGTTATATATAATAAAAGTAGAAATATGGCTGACATCTTAAAGTAAGTCTACAGACTAATTCAAATTTTTAGTATTATTTACAATCAAAAATATGATTACTAACCTACCGATGGCAGCTATAGGAAAAAATATAGCGTTCAGAATTTGTATAGCAATCCATTTGATATCATTTTTTTCGATTGTCACTGTAACAGCAGACAACTCTGTCTGCAGCCCAGGGGGTGGTGATGCCAACGTAAACACTAAAGAGAGTACGGCCGGGAAAAACATCAGGATTATACAAAACACAGCAAGTCTGCAAAAGAAGCGAGAACTTAGTCTCTAATTAAATATCACTTAAATTATCGTAGTGTATTAATAAGTTGACATTTATTAAAATTGATATATTTACCCATCATCTTCATTACGAAAATGCTCATAGACAAGTGTTACATCGTAACAAATAACCATAAGGTAAACAACAAGGCCTCCACAAGACGGCAGAACTCGGTGTAACAGAAGTGCCTGCCATGCTGGTAACTTCTTGCCTAACAACTCCCCTGACACTTCTTTGTCCAACTCACACACTACCATTCTTATTATTTACACTGCAATTTTGTACACACATCCTAAATATTAAATTTTATGATAACTGTAATAATATAATGTATAATTTCAATTGTAATTACAAATTACTAGTGGTAAAAAATGCACTTTGAAAGAAGATATAAGTGCGAATAAAACAAAACTTTGCAGCGTTCTCCCCGCGCCCATTGATAATTTTTGATTAGATAAAACTTTGACTCAGGACGATAACAACTATGGCATACTTTTATTGTATAATTCCAATAGATAAGCATGTTTTCTTTTTCTGTATAAACCGAATATCAGTTAGCTAATTTGCTTAGTTAACAAATGGCCTAGCAATACAGTTTACTTATGGCTAAAAGGGTTGAAATTAATCTGGAAGCAAAAAGTGTCTTATGTATTTTCTATTCGTAGGGTTTTACACGTTAACATACTTGAAAAAGATGCTGTGCCACGGCCCGGTCGACGTTTCAATCGACTCAGACTAATTACTAGACCTAACTTTGTTGCTTGAATTAAGCATTATTGTAAAGAAAAAGCTGCAACTGTTTTAAATAAAAGAGAACCTACAAGCGGCGAGTTTCTACCATTAAATTAACCTAAAGTCGATAATTTTTTTTGGACGAACTAACAGTTGGCCAGAGAGGCTGGCCTTTATTGCTTCATCGGATTGAGAGGTGGCATAGCTCTTAGGTCGCTTAGCCTGAACATCTATTAGTAACTCGACACAAGGGTCCCCCCCCGTGAGAGGTAACCTCGCCTTGGACGGTTACTATTTTACGCGTTAGCAGTCCGATCCGAGGGCGCCCGAGAGGGCCGAACCAAGACTCGGTCGGTAGCTATTTTATTGGTGAAAGACTATTGGGACAATCTAAGCTTTAACTTATAAGCCACTTCAGGAAACGTTGGCGCTGGGAGAAGAATTGGCCGAAGTCGATAAAAGTAATGCAGAGAGTAATTAACCAAGATTAGGCAGGCGAAATAAATAGGGGATTACAGTTTTATTTCGCAGTAGCATTTTACAGTTTGTGTTTATTAATACGGAAATAGGTAGTCTAGAACTAAAGCCGCCAATTTCTGTGGATTAAGAAAGCAAATTTTCTACACTTAACAAAAAAACACAAAACTTAACTTTCATTTTATATTCAAACTAAAGAAAATAATGAATGGCACATAATATATTGTATAAGAAGTTTTAATGTTCGACATTTTTAATTTTTTAATAAATTATTATTTTTTCACTAACAGAAATTGTAATAATTTGAACAATATCGTCAAGTACCATTTCCGTAAAAACAGATGTCAGTTGTCAAATCTCATCAAACAAAACAATGAAAGATTAAATAAGTTTGTTACACTCGTACTTATTAAAATGTTTAAACATATTTTAGCCTATACTGTAACTAGTATAAATAAGCCAAGTAGTATCCTGAAATGTACATACGACACGAGCAAATACGTTCCACGATTATTTCATCGCTCAGTAGTATTTGGAAATCCAAGAAATGTGTCCAAAGACAAACCTTTGACTTCTGCGATGTCTGGTAAATTTGAGGTAATATCTGAAACAAATTTACCTATTATAGAACATACTGCTGATGAACTACACTTAGAAGAAAAGTATGCTATTCTTAGTGATGAATTTGATGGCATAAATCTTAAAAGTGAGTATCGGTTTCAAAATGTATTTTTAAATTTATTCTTACCAGTTTTGTTAATGGACAAAAAATTACATATATGCAATTTTTAAAAAAAAAACATTTATCATTTTCAATTTGCTTGACAATGTTAAATGATTTTTCAAAAGTATATCTATAATATAGGCTAATTACATTGAAATAACAACAGTGCATTTATAAATAACGGACAATAGTTAAATTAATTTACTAATAAAAATTGCTATATTAAATATTAACTATAACTTAACATTTATGATTGTTTCTGTATAAAAGACCTAATGCCATAAGGCATTCTATTCTGATTCCATTCATCTCCATTTCTGTTGAAATTAGGCGCTTAGGCTTACTAATATTACTATACCATCTAAACAATTTTTTTTCTTTTCTTTCCAGGAGGAAAAAATGGTGTATTTGAAATTGAAGATCTTGTTAATTTATTGCAACGAGAAAACTCCAAAAATATTTTTGTAGCCTCTGTGCCAAAAGAGATCAAATTTGTAGAATACATTTGTGTGGTTAGCGGCCGCAGTAAAAGACACATAAAGGCACTGGCTGAATTTGTACGTAAGGTTTATAAGAAAAATGTTACAAATCCGATCAAATACCCAGAGTAGAAGGAAAAGATTCAGATGAATGGATGGCATTAGATTTAGGTAGGTTGATGTTGTGTCATCCATATTCTATTTTATTAACTTGGTTATGTACAAACCCCAAAGGAACAAGTCAGTGGTTAAATATATTTCCTAGTATGTGGACTAAGGAACTGGTACTATTTAAGCATAATGAAAAGCAGAAAGCAATTTCTATCTCTATTTTCATAATTCACTTAAAATCAAAATCACAGTCTTCTTCCACCCAGCAATTTCCTGATCTACAACAACTACTACAATCTACTGCATTCCTACTTTATCCACTGTACTTTGCCTGTTCTCCTTTTTGCGTATCCTCCTTTGTAAGATTTTTTTTAAACATGTCATGGTCTATAGTACTTCCAGCCAACATTTCTCAGGCCTACCATGGGATCTGGGGCCCTTTTAATTGAGGTCTAAGCTTCTATTACCAACATAGGCAGAGGCCACTTCGAGAGTCATTAAACTAAAACTTGCTGGCTTAAATTTTTAACCTACCAAATACATATATTTTAAATGTAATTTTTTTTCCAGGTAATATTGCTCTTCATATATTCTCTGATAAAACTCGAGAAGTATATGATTTGGAAACGCTTTGGGCAATTGGTCCAGAATATGATGAAAAAATGACTCAAAAAAGTGATGTTGTAAATATGTTTGAAAACTATAGTTTGTATTTAAAAGACCTTAAACCACTCGCATGAATGGAGTAAACAGATGACAAATGACAACTTTGGTATAAGGTTTTATATGTATATAGCAAATTATGTTATAATATTATGACATCCTATGTCATTTAAGATAATCTTATACATTAGAAGTTTGATATAAAAAGTTTAATAATAAATCTGATATATAAAAGTAAATTGTTTTATATGTAAATTTATTTAATTTATATATTCTTCTAGATGATAACTTAACCTTCATCCAACCTAAGATTCAAACTGCTAAACCGCTCTGTCTAATGGTTGCAATGTTGGGTAGAAAGAGTAATTGTTATAAAATGTGTTTCTGCTGTATCAACATTTTGAAAAAGTTGTGGTAGTTAAACTAAAGTTTTCTACATAAGGATTCCAGATTTAACAGTGTAAGCCACTCTAACAGTTCCTACTGTAGCACAAGTCAATTGTAGCAGGTGACAATTATTCTCATAATCATATAGCATTGTTATATTTAAAAAAGTGGCAGGTAAGGAATACACTTAACCAATAATTATGTATGGATGTGGCACACCATCTCTGGGTGACGCACATGTTTGATTTGTTATGTATATTATAAAGCAAGGATAGTTACAATATGATCTTTCTATCACTTATTTGTATATTTGTTACATGTTATGTTACGAGTACGTTATTTTACAACTTTCAATTAAAGATGGTGGAAGCCCTCCATAATGAGCCTGGTGAAGGATCTCCATTGTAATTGTGTTTTTTTTATCTAACAAATGAAAATATAGGTTCCAGAACGTAAGACAATTCATATTTCAGAAGATGTTGAGTATATATAATTGTTTTATGTCATCCGTTCTTCCTTCCAACCTTTCATATCTTGGATGCAGATGCTTTTGAGTGTAAGAAATATACTCATATCCTTTGTTTAGAGCAACTACAGATAATAGAGATGCAACAGCGAATAAGCCTTCATCACACACAGGGTGTAAAAAGAAAACTCATTAGTTCAAGTTGGACTAACCGATCAAATAATTAAACATTAGCATATTACTGCTTGTATGTGTATTAGCTTACAAATCCACAAAGCGTCCATTCGCGACCGTCGGAGGTTGCGAATAATCCTCGCGCGTTACCGCTATTTTATGGGTAGGCCCCACCCCTTAGATGCTAGGAACGTTGCTGGAGTTTCTTCGGCCACTTCTCCCAGCACCAACGCTTCCCAAAGTGGCACTCAAAGTTAGTTTAGCTTTTGAATGTCCCTTAGATTATCCGTGAAACATAGTAACCGTCCAAGCCGAGGTTACCCCTCACCGGGGGGACCCTTGTGTCGAGCTACTAGCGATAGACGTTCAGGCTAAGCGACCTAAGAGCTATGCCACCTCTCAATCTGGTGAAGCAGTCAAGGCCAGCTTCTCTGGCCAATCTGTGTAGTTCGTCATTGTATTAGTAGTAGTGTAGTGTATTAGCAACAAAAATCGAGACTCGAAAATGATATTCAAGTGTAATGAATAATAGAATTACTTATGCCACAGTTATGTGGTGAAAGATCTCGGTTGTTTTATTTTTCAGTTTATTATATATTTCATCACAAAAACTCAGTATGAAAGTCTCATATAAAATGTTTATTTTTGCTTAACTTATATTATTGATACATAAAGTATTGGTTGTATAACATAATCTAGATAGTTATGAATTAATCAATTCCTATTTTAAAATAACATAATGTTAAAATATATTGGGAGAATATATATATATATCAATTTACAATTCAATTAATTAAAACATGTTAGACTATAAAATTACATGATTTAAATTTACAAATTAATTTGGCATAATTTCATATACACTCTATCAGATATATGTCTAAATGCAATAAAATTATGTATAGTAATTTAAAAAATGATGACTCATTTACATTCATACCACAATTACAAAATCTTTTCAGTCATAATGCAAATGCACATTCTTATTAATCTACTTTTACAGTAAGCCATTTATTTTTCAAAGCTATTATTAATAATTCTACCATGTCATAATATAAAATGATAAAAAATTGGATAAAGAAACATGTTAGTAGAGTGGAATAGAAAAACTGCAATTATCAAGTATTATAGAAAAAATATTGGACCACATTACAAGTCTTTCTTTCTTAACTATCCATTTAATAAAATATGACCACAAAATATTTAAATGAGTTCCAGTGTTATCATGTATTTAGCATTTGTGCATTACAGTAATATTACATGCATCATCAATCATATTAATCAAATATTCCAAATGATTCAAAGTGTTTAACAAATTTTATAACTACTATTTAGCATATTTTTATGCACAAATACTAAAGCAATGTGCCAATTAGATTTATAAAAAAATTATGCAGTACTTTCTAAATACCTATCGGTATGTGATTTTTAATTTGATACAATTTTGGCTCATGACTAAAAATTAAGACAATATGGCCACACTACGCCTCATTCCAGCACCTGAATTTACATTATCCAAGCTGGACCACTTTTTAATGCCATTCTTCACTATCTCAGCTGATATTTTATCTTCCATTACACGAGACATTGCCTCAAGTTTTTGTGCTCTCTCCTTGCTTAGTGGTTCACTGGGAAAAGCTAAATCATTAGCTTCAGCAAGTGTACGCAAGTCAAAATAATACTTAGCATAAACACTTGAGGGCACATTGATATTGAACTGCAACATCTCTAGAAACTGACGCTCCAGTTCATTCATGTCCTCAACAGTAATGTCTTTTAGAATTTGGCAGTAGTCCACATTCCAGACGGCTTGGTCATCCCAAACTTTACTTGCAAGCAAAATTGCACCCAAAACTATTCTTTTCCAATTTGATGGAGCAATATCTAAATCAGCACATATGAGAAGCCTTTCTAAGTATACCAATGTAATAATAGCACATTCTGCTGTTAATTGGGCAGCATTAAATAATGTTCGGACAAATTTATAGATTTGTTTATGCTCAGGATTGTATTTATCGTAGTCATCACTAACCCCTTCTTTATTTAATGGATGTAACTTCTCATCAAATATGTCTAATCTACGCTCTGAAGTTCTATTTTTTATATGATAATATATTGCCAGTGCTACACATTTAACAGTGTTTTTTAAATTGGGTTGGGAGACTGTGCTATCATCTAAGTAAATTGTAGAACAGGAACTGCTTTTCTTCAATTTATTATCAGCTATTTGATGCTGACTTCGCTTTCTAGTCATTCCATTCTCAATCGAAGCTTTCGACCTTTCCATAAATATTGTACCCGCTATTGGATCTTGAGAAGGATCAATATCACCGTCGTCGGGTTCTCTTTCACTTATATGTTGTATGTTATTCGAACTTAAGTCTCCTTCCGGTGGATATTCTTCTAATTTTACGATATCCTTCCTAATGGGTGACGGACTGCGGTAACAGCAGCAACTGTTTTGGTTTCCCATTTTCTACATAAATTCAAACCGCTAAACACAACTTATTATCATTCTGCAAATTCTAACACACATTTAGACACGCATAAATAAAGTGCCGATTCGCAAATGTGACATAAAAGGTCCATAGCATCTGAAACAAAAACCAGGAATATTCTATTATAAAGGATTAAATCTAATTAAAACTTTTTCTTTGCACTAAACGGACTTCGTACCTTTAACATCCTGGAATTATAGTTAAAAAAACATTCCTAAAAATCAAGATCAACCTTAACAGAATTCATTTTTTTAACTTTGACAGGAGCAAAGCAAGAAGTAAGCGAATAACGTCATATTGAAATTAAATAGAAAACTTATGGTCATAGAGTCAGTCTTTGGTACATACAGCTTATATATAAGCTCCCAAATCCCCAAAAATATGTAGTTCAAATTTCAGATTAACCAAGCAGTGATAGTTTAATAGTTATGTATATGTTTGACTTAACGATTTCATCGAAAAGTCGAATTTAATCGTCTTGTACCAATGAGTTTCTCTTTCTCGGTTCCTCAAGCACAAAACATTTTAAATAATGTTATTTGTTTGCTAAAGTTTGTGCTTTAGCAAGTATGTAGTATGTTTACATCCGCTACTTAGAAACTCATTGAATCGCTTACAGCGTCTTTTTTTATGGAAGGTGAGCCCTTTATATTAAAAAAACAACATTTATTTTGTTTCTAACTTGGCTTTTGAGTTTAGTTTTATAATAAGAGATATTATTTATTTTTCATGATATTAATTTATGGAGGGTTTGAATTTATAATAAAATCTTAATAGTACTAGCCCATCAATTATTTTTGAACTAACATCTCATTTGACTCGTTAATTTACTTCCACGTTTTAAAACTCTTTTTTTGTATTACATAAACATATTGTGGCTATGTTCAAAAAGTTTATGGCCAAGTTGGTTGTTTTTAGAGTAGAATAACACCCTGAACCTCTAGTATCACATTGCAAAGTTCATCACAACATCCGATATCTTTAAAACAGTTTTAAAGTGAAACATCGATATTGTGATACTTTAAGCATCGCAACATCGATGGTTTTCACTCAATATCGATAATCACGATTGCCTTGCGGAAACAAGATGGCCGATTTCAAGCTTGTTCTTCTGTATATTTGCACTGTCTAGTTTGGTGTTGAAGTTAGTATTTCGCTAAGCTTCTTGTTTAAAGTGGTAAGTTTGTGTGGTGGAAATTATAAAACACCAACTTTCATAGACGTATATACTAAAATACTATTATTTCAGGTAAATATGCGTCGTAAAAGAGACCGAAGTGCGAATGTTAAAGCAAAAGTTTCACCGGAGAAGAAGGTAGAGAAGATTAAGCGTACAAGAAGTAAGCGTAGAAAACAGTCTTCATCGACCGAAAATGAGTCCAGTGAAGAGGGAATTGCGGTTTCTGTATCTGAGAAGCTCAATGACCCTGGTCAAAATGTAGAACAAATGTCAAATAAAAAGGAAACTTTGGAAGAGTCACAAGACCAGGTGTGGCAGGTGAAAACCGCCGAAGTATCTGGCGACGGGGGCGAAATACAGAAATTAAAAATTTGTTTAACCCGCCCGCCATCTACTCCTGAGAGAGGAGATAGATCTCCTCGAAGTAAAAGAAAACACTCACGTACAGCCAGCTTAAGTGAGTCTCCAAACACTGAGGTACCAGATGAGAAAAAAAAGAATAAACATCGTTCTAAACGATCAGCGTGCGATACCTGTGACATATCAGAGAAAAATAATGATACAAATCAAAATGAACCAGAATGTGATGTACCAACAGAAAATACTATTGATGAAAGTGTTCCTTGCAAAGATACACAGGAACCTATACAGAAAAATGCAGAGACCTTACCAAATGAAGTAATACCTGATCTGAAAAAGGGTGCCTCTTTGACTAAGGATTTAACTGCAACAAATGAAGTGATACCGGAATTTACTCTTGTTACAGTTGTATCAAATGATGTAAAACTTAATGATAATAGGGTTACAAATTTATCAAATGAAGTAAATCCTGAATCAACTGAGGTTACACCTTCAGAAGAGATTAAAGCTGAATCAAGTGTGGCGGTACCAAAATTGAATGAGGAAAGAGCAGGTTTAATTGAGGTTAAAATTGAAGCAATTGATGTTGAAGTTGAATCAGATAAGGAAATTAATGACAGCGAAGTAGTTGTTGATAGCACTGAAAATGTAGAGACTAAAAAATCTGATAATATTTTAACAACAGATCCATCATCAGAACCATCAAATGATGTGGACATTTCAACGGAAAGTATCCAAGAAAAGCAAATTGATTCAGAATCGTCAGAAAAGGTTGATCCAGAAAGGGAAATAAGTATGTCGATTGATAAATCAGAAATACTTGAGATACATGCTGAGGACGACAGTAGAGGTGATATTTCTGGTCAAGGAGTTACAGATTCTCAAAAGGACGATGTTATTGAAGATCAAGAACCGCAGGCAGCTATAATCCAGGAGGCCGAGGATAAGGTAAGTAAAACTGAAGATGAGAAGGTGGAAAGTATTATTGAAAATACAGAGCCTCCACAGAATGAGATGAAGGTAACAATTAATGAAACTGATGTTGTAGCACAATCGGAAAATATAGTAAAGAAAACTTTCAATGAACCACTTGGAGAAAAATCTACTGAAGTTCCAAATAAAATTCTCGAATGCTCTTTATCATCACAGTCAAATAATGAAGGAAATGGTCATTTAACTATAACCATTAATAGAAAACGCAGGTGGGGTTCACGTCCAAATAAATTGACTTCTCAAAAGTCAATAACTATCTCTACAGATGTGCTCAAGGAGATAATACCAGATGTTAAGCCAGTAGAGTTTGAAGAGGTCATTGAAGAAAAGAAATTACATAAAAGAGTAGAAGTGGTGGAAAAGATTGAGAGACCTATTTTGCCAAAAATTGTCATTGACAATACAGAAAATATTGAACATAACAAGAAGCCAGAAGATATAGCAGTTGAGAAGGTACAAGTTAAAGAGACAACTAATTTGACTTCAAGTAGAAAAATATCTATAGTTAAGGATTCTGACAATATTGCTATTATAAGGCCACCAAGCCCGCCAAAACATAAACATTCAAATATTTTATTTATAACAAATTTAGTAAGGCCATTTACTTTGTCTCAATTGCGTAATTTACTGCAAAGAACTGGAAGAATAACGGAAAATGGATTTTGGATTGATAGAATTAAATCAAAATGTTTCGTCATTTATGAAAATGAAGAGTAAGTGTCCTGTAACTATAAAGGATAATTTAAATCTAATGTTCTTAAAAGTAAGAAGCTTTACCAAAACCTTTTTTTTTACAGCCAAGCAATAGAAACAAGACATGCGCTGCATGGAGTAACATGGCCAGTTTCAAATCCTAAAACATTACACGTAGATTTTTCTACACAGGAACAGTTTGACCAAGCAAAAGTTATTGAAGAAAGTGAAAGTGCTCAAAACTCAACGTTACCAGGCACGGTAGAGGATTGGCTAAGAGAACAGGACATGAAACGTGAAAGAGGAGATATGGTATACCTATTTACATTATAACTACAATAGATATTAAATGCATACTTTGGTATAAAAGTACAAAATTAAGAGTGACTGCAGAAGGACTTTAAAGTACAGAAAAAGCATGAGTTTAAATTTGACAATTGAATTTTTTTATAGGCGAAGTGGCAAACAAGCTTAGGGCTCACCTGATCTTAAGTGATCACTGTCGCCAACATTCACAGCATCAGAGAAGCTGCAAGTGCGTTGCCGGCCTTTGAGATAGGAGTAGTTTTAGTTAGTTGTTTCTTGAAGGTCCTCAAATCGTAAATATTCAGAGACACCGCTGGTGACAGTTGATGAATTTGAATATGATCTAATAATCAAAAATTCAAGTTGTAGGAAGGTCAAAAAGTATTTAACAATCCTAAACACGCACTTTATGCTCTACCAAAATTTAGAATTTTATAAGCTAAATGCATGAGACCAATTCTAATATTTTATTTGGTGACTCTGTTGTACTATTTACTCACTTAAAGTTAAGTCTAGTTGGTAAGTCTTATGGACACTGTTTTTTACAATATTGAACATTTAAGATCAATTTTTATCATTATTATAGGAAAAACCATGGGAGCGTAAGACAACGAGGGAGTGGGATCTTGGGAAAAATGAGAAAAATATAGATAGCAAGGAAAAAGAGAAACCAAAAAGGGATGACAGGTCTCTGGAAAAGCGTAGAAACCATACGCCTGAAAGAAGTCCAGAACCAGGTATAAAACATTTCTTATAATATAATATTCGTGAATGTGCAGAGAATAAATATGAATTAATTATGGCGATAATTCCATAACATTTGCATGTCTCTGTCTAATCTTAGGGAATAATCATTTATAAGTAGTTCATATGCATTCATATTTAAACTCATAAAATACCTATTCAAATTTGCAAAAATTGTTGTACAGTATAGTAAACAAATTAACAGTTATAAAGACAGATTTCCATGTAGAATTAGCATAACTTTTACTTTGATGGTCTTCTAGATGCTTGCGTTATTCCAGACTTCTTCTGTTAAGTTCTATTACCAGACTATAAAACTACTATAGGTGTTGGGCAAATAAGCCTTACTAGACTTCAAGTAGTTTGTTCTTTAGAAAATAACTTTTAACAATTGTTTCTCTAACCTTTTACTATATTTTTATACTTGTAATTCATGTTATAATAAACATTTTAATTTTATATTCTAGCAAAGAAATTTAAGAAGAAAGAGGAAGCACCCGCAAAGCTCTTAGATGATCTATTTAGAAAGACAAAAACCACTCCATGTATTTACTGGTTGCCTCTGTCAGCTGAAACGGTAAGAAAGTTATAAATTCAAATGAATTACTTCTTCATTTTAAAACAAATGCACAGTTTGCTTATGTGTCAACTAGTCTTTTATTTCTTCAGATTGCCATAAAAGAGGAGCAAAGACGTCAGCACATGGCCGAGCATGAGAGACGGTTGCAGGAACTGCGACGCGGCACGCATCGCAACAGACATTAGCATGGTCCGTCCCATACAAATACATGTCATCAGATACACCATTTTATTCATATCACTTCACACACAAACATACATACACATTCTGAACATAATTTTTTTAATAACTTGCTTTCATGTCCTCGTCTATTTCAGAATTTTGCAGCGAATGAATTTTTTTTGTCAAATTTCGTTTGGTAAAGAATATTTTGTTTCTATATTTTATGTAGTTTAAATTTAGGTTAGAGACATTGAAAATCCTAAAGGAGCGATTAATACAAAGCAATTGAATAGTTGGATTTATTTTGGACATAATGTTATAGAAAGGCACGTTTGGAGGAAATCCAATGATTTTGAACGTCATCCCTGTCGCGCGTGCTCAAGCGGTGGCATGATCCAACGAGAGAACGGAGAGTCGGAACGCTGCCGGAGGGAAACAATTCATTGAAGTCGACGTTCGGTTTATTTTTGACTTGGTTCCAGTCTGCAAGCAGTTGGTGTTATACATTTCCTGCTAGGACGATGAGAATGGTCGCTCTTGACAGAATCGACCACACGCCATCCAGTAACTGAGCTGAACAAACTAATAGAAGTTGTGTGCACTGCAACACTTTCATCAACATTATGATGTACTTTGGACACTTCATGGGAAGTAAATTTTAACCAGTATATTAGGACTGTTTGTGCTTTGAAAATCCTGACATGAGAAGAATGTAGAATGGATACAACGATAAGAAAGAGCTATATTAAAAATACTTGACAATTATGTAAACAGAATAAAGTCACAGCTTTTAACAATTGGGGACAATAATGTCGTACTGTTTTAATTCCATGAATTTGATGTTAATTAAAGGATTTCATACTTAAAATGCTTTTTTAATTTTACTCGTTGCTACCATCGTAACCATGTTGCTTTCTCTATATCTATAATTACCTAATTAGGTATGTTTAAAAATGAAGTATAAAATAAACCAGTTGGCGTAAGCAGAGAGCAATTTTTATCCGCTATAGTCTGAGCATTAAGATCCTTTACCCAAACTATTTCTCTTTATGGCAAATTCTAAATGCTTTCAAATAGTATTGGTTTCACTTCCTCGCATTACAGCGAGGCACTACGGCGGGTGATCAATGGGCAATGTTGAATGGGCCGGCGTCATCGGGAGGTGCCACTATCACGTAGAATAAGTTTCTGAAAAGGCAAGGCACTTTCAATTCTTCTGTTGCTGGTGTTAGTGATTTGCGCTTAACCAGGAAACCTATAGGATAGTCTATGTTGTATCTGGTACTAATGATAAGACTTCGGAACGGGCAAGGTACAACGTTTCCTTACCAGTCCCGCTCCAGCGCAAACGAGCAGGGGGAAGAAGGCGGTTCGCTCGCCTTCTATATGGTTGGACTTGTACAGTGTAGAGCTGGGGAACTCTCCACGTCTCCGGGTGATCTTAGTCTTACCTTCGTCTTGTGGGCACGGCAACCTTTTGAGTCGGAAGAGTCACAAATTTTAATTTGCAAAATTTCAAACATTAATTAGCCAAAAATTTTTTTTGGTAATAATAAGTAGTCTTCTTCTATAAGCTCTACAGCCCTTTGTGGGCCTTGGCTTGGTTCAGCAACTTCCTCCACCTCGGTCTATCCATGGCTGCAGTTCTCCAGGTTCCTATGCCAATTTCTTTGGCATCTCGGTTGACACCGTCTAACCAACGGAGCTTTGGTCTTCCCCGACCTCTTCGACCTTCGGGGTCCCTCGTCATAATAAGTAGTGCTTGCACGAATAAAGTTTAAACAAAGCCTGAGCAAAGTCGAAGTACGCTTTATAAATTTCAGCCTCTGTGTTGCGATTTAAGTTCTGATGGCCTCTGGTTCCAATTTCAGCTGACTAATGGGTTCTGAATAAAATTGCGCTAATATAATATAGCGATAGGGTTATCTCCAGGACTTAATAAGCTTGGTGAATTTCAATCACTATCTACCCCGCAAGAATTATACGTGATAGTTTAATTTAACTCGAGATAGTAATCGACCTATTAAAATAATTGTCAAAATCCTATAATTATCATTATCAATAGATACGAACTTATCATTGGGATAAGAGAAGCAGTTTTATGACAGATTATTTGAGAACAGTCGCGTTGGCGGAGCTATACCGTCAACGGCTGTTTAATCAAATACACTTATACAATTAAAATGGTAAGTTATATAAATAATCAAAAACATAAGATACCAGTGGAAGTGTTATAAAAAGTTTACGTAATTTATCTTTACCTACTATCTTTTTAGGTACGGGGGCCGTGGTATATGTGGCTAGCGCTCGTGGCAGCCGTAGCAGCTCAGACCCCGTTTACTCTTGAAGAATTCGTGACAGGGCAGTTCGCACAGAGAGCGTTTAATGGAACATGGATATCGGGTAATGTTTCAACATTGAATTCGGTAATCTCGCGGTATATTGATATGACTGCAAATCTATGATACCTTGTACACATTGTTTATGTATTATTTATCAATCGACTTCAAAAGAAGACGTTCTCAATTCTATTGACGTTCTCAATTTGTGCTCTCATAACGCTATCAGTGCTAGAACGATTTTGTTTTTATTTTATTTTATTTTATTTAAACAGTAAACTTACATAACTAAAAATTTAATTTAACTTTCACAATATATTAAATTATTCATTTCTCTTCGTATTCATTCACTTTTCGAGCGTGGGTGAAGATCTAGATGTCCATGTACATATCAGTAAATACAATATCATTTATACAAAAACATATCGCGTTCAAGTTAATGTCAGAAATAAAAGACGTATGGTTTGTTTGACAGTTCGAAAAGAGGAGTATTCCGATCGTCACCAAACTTTACAGGATTACTCGCCAGGTCAATCCGAAGATTCCCTTAAAGTTTCATTGAAATCGGTCCAGCCGTTTCGGAGCCTATATAGAACATACCCACACACTTTGTCTTTTATATATATATATAAAGTCGTGTTAAAGAATGTTTGTTGATTGAGATATTGGTTGGTTGATATTGTATGGTAATCCTAGATTAGGTAAGTACTTGTAACAACAGCCGGGATGTGGAAGAAAAATGAGAATATATCTCCAAGTAGTAGCGTAAGAAAGCGGCCGCTCGTTATATCATTAAACGTTTAAGCTGTCACAAATTTGATTTAAATTCGGTTTTTATTTTTTTAATTACATTTTGTTTAGACACGGAGTTTACGTACACAATCTCAGGAGAATCTGGCATTTACGTGTTCGATGTGCCGACTCTCACTAGCAGGGTCTTGGTGTCCGGTGAATTAATGGTTTGTATTATTAGACTATATTTTAATATATATAAATAAAATGTGGTTCTGTACAATAAATCTTCTAGATAACGCTATTTTAGGGGTAGACAGTATAATTACTACCTACTGTATTATATTAGGAACAATATAATCAAATCGACATACACCGGGTACAAATTTTTAACGAGTGATCTTTTTGTACTTAAAAAAACGGTAATTTATTGGTTGAAGTCGAACGGGATTAAAGCCGAACTGCTCGCTATCACAGCGTTTAGTTCACTTGGAAAATACGGCAATTAATTGGTACAAGCCAACCGCGATTAGAACCCACAACCATTAGATTGTATGTTGTATCGCTTAGCCACTAGGCTATCGTTATTGTGTTGAACACTTAGAAGTAAGACTCCACTAATTTTTACTAATTTTTACTCCACTAACTAACGCAAGATATTTTCACAGGCTTTCCTAAACACCAGTAACCCTATACTATCGGCTGATAGACAGTATATCTTGGCACCTAGTGAAGTTGAATCTGTAAGTATTTTATCTACTTTCATCTTTGCAAACATTTAGTTTTATTGCGTATTGTATATCTGATTAATACAAGCGTATTTTGAATTTATTCGCCCAATTATCGTAGTTATATTACAAAATTCTTGGATCTACGTTTATTGGGTCAACATTTTTCTTCTTCTACAGTCGTGCTCGTTGTTTTTAAGGACTACTAGGTCTTAGATCGTCGTAAAACTACCAATATCTCAATCAACGAGCATCCTTCCATACGATATTAGGAGTTTCATGGATATATTTTCGAAATCGTTTTTTTTTATATCGGTTCATAAATTACGGCGCTAAATGCACAAACATTAAAAACCTCTATTTTTGTCATGAGCTATTACGTGACTTGTCGTCAACCTACACCTAGTAAGGTAACACAACAAGGTTTACCGCCCACTGCTGGTCAAGTGGCTTCTCTGGAAAGAGAGTATTAGTGCATAGATCACTTCGAAGCCTCACTGCAGATTGGAAGACCTTTTCTTAGTATGTATTTAATAAAAGAAAGCTAGCAATATTTCTTTTTTTTTCATAAATATTACTAATATTCTTGTTAAACATTCCAACTAAGCTTAAGCTTGTGCTAGGAAATGGCTCACGTCAATAGTCTAATGTTGGATTCGAACCCACGACCCTACGATTCGCAGGCCGTACCCTAAACCATTAGGCTATTCGCTTATGTATGTTTCGTTACAATGTTTTTCCTCCACCACTAAAACGCACCAAGCACGTGATATATATGCATATAAAAGGAATTCTTTGGTTTTGGAACTCTGGTTGATATTATTATTGTCTTATTCGAAACACAGGTATACTTATATTGTATACTATATTATTTGGGTGTTCGTGTGGCTGCTTCATTCAAAAACATTCCATTGGAATTCCGAAATTGTTATTGAAGTATAATTTATATTGCACATATTATAATGAGCGAGGTTTAAGTCGTATCGTTTTATCACAATGTAGTAAAACATTTAGTGATAAAGATATCGCTTATATTATCTTAATCTACCTGTTGTATATTATGCGGTGTTATGTACCAATTAGGAATTGGATGTTCAAATAACTACTGATGACCTAGTGAAAAGAGCACTTTACTACTTGATTATTTGATATGAATGTAACAGATATATCGAATTTGCGACTATAAAATCCATAAAAGTAGTTTAGTCCATAGCCGTTCTTATAAGATAAGAACGGCTATGGACGTACCCTTGCATCAATGTGCGAAAAAAGCAGCGTAGAGGGAGGAGTGGCGGCGGCTTGTGAAGCGGGTCACTGATACCTAATACGTGATAACCACGACGATTCTGTAAAGACTCAAGCGACGAAGAAGAAGAAGAAGTTTAGTCAATGAATAAAATTGGCGTAAATGGAGCCGTGGTAGCTCAGTGTCCGGGCGGTTGACTCAAGTTGTATAGTACGTTAGCAACCCGAGTACGATGAATTTGTTGTTGCAATTTTATGTGCTGATTTACCACGCGCTAGGCGGTAAATATCGCGAGGAAAATTTACATGTCTCATAAAACTTTTCTAAGGCATGTGAAGTCTGCCAATCCGCACAACGTCCGCGTGGCGGACTTGCGCCCTTATACTCTCTTTACAGAGAAGGCCTGTGCGCAAAAGTGGGACATGTATATTATGTATATAAAGGCTGTAACTTTAAATGCATTTAACAATTTCGTTACGTCATCCTCCGCCATGATTAAGTTGAATTACATTTGTAACGTTATATTTTACGTTTACAGGTTTACAGATATTCGACTACCGCACGTTTTGCCCTTTACGAAATAGCTACAGGGTAAGTGTTTAACAAAGGTTTATATTACGGGTATAGATTGTAATGCATTTGATTTTAGAGAATAAATTAATAAGCACCTTGCCCCGACTTTGTACGGGTACCTGGATAACTGGTATTTTTTTAAACGTCATGTTTTTTTTTATTTTATTCTGAAAAAAATTACATAATGATGAAATATGAATAATATTATACGATTTTACTGACATAAAATTAAAAAATGCTTCCGTAAATGTTGTAAACTTAGTTCCAATTATCTATAGTATACAAGCAAGATCGTAGGATAAGGTAATGTCGCACTACGAGCTAGTCTGAAGAACTAATGAAGACTGTCTCAAACTGTGGTACACTTTGAGACAGTTTACCTTATAGGCCAGTCATACCACTTGCAATTAAAGAGCATTAATTTTTTTTCTTTTTTTTTTTAAATATTTCTTTTTCTAGGAATATTTCTTTTTTTTTTCAGAAAATATTACCAACATTCTTGTTAACCATTCCAACTAAGATTAACCTTGTGCTAGGAGATGGTTCACGTCGATAGTCGAATGGTGGATTCGAACCTACGACCTTACGATCCGCAGACCGTACCCAAAACCAGTAATGTTTTGTTCTATTTCTTCTTCTTCTTTTTGCTTAGTTAAATTCAATTTTACTTTTGTGTTTTTTTTTCATATTTTAATCACTCGCCATTTATTCATTGCATGCAGTCTTCACCTGTATCTGCGATGGCATTAATCGTTTTTTTTAACTGTTTGTTTAACTGTTCGACTAATTTTAAAAATTGTATATTAAAAATGTTCATACAATAAATAAAATCAAGCCATGGTCCCAGCTATGTCTATTATGTACATACATTTCAGGGCAATCGACTGCTTCAGTCAGTAGTTTGATGACCAGACGATATATGGCTTTGATAAAATTTTATAGACGTAATTTTCTTCTTGCGATGACAAGAATGGAACAATTAAACCCATTTCGAAGAGAAGATTAGAAAGACGTCAAACTATAGTTTAATACTATGGTGCTGTTAGATTTTCTCAATTCAACTTTTTAGTGGAAGTTTTATTTAAGGTTTAGCGTAAGGTAGTTAAGCAATTTTTATTTAAAATTTAATCGGATTTTTTTATACCGCTTTTCGCCTTTAGCTCAAAAATACAGTTTTACTAGATTGAAAGATAATCGAACTCTAAGGTCGCTCAGCTTGAATATCTATTATGGCTAATTGACCTTGACCCTAAGACGATGAACTACGGTTCATTTAGGTGCTTCAATCGGATTACAAGGAATTTAGAAAAAGATTCTCTTATTAGTAGGAAACGCAAATGAGTTTACCAAAGTGATAGAATCTTCTTCTTAGTCGTCTCCTTCATTGCTGAAGGTCATGTCTAGCACAAAGTATTGATCGCTTAACTATTAACCTCCACGTGTCCCTGTCCTCGGCGGTCTTCACGGCTTTGGTTATTGGCAGGCCTGTAAGCGACTTAACTGCGTCTGGGCACCGTGTAGGTGAGCGACCGCGTGCTTTTTTTCCGTCCACCTGGCCAACGACCATTAGCTTAGTGATAGAAGTGATAGAATTATTGTTGTTTAAGAATTTGTTTCATTGTAGCTTAAGCAAAACACCATCATGACATGCCTAGTTCCCATGCAATTGAAATAACCTATAATTCCGACTAGCGGTGTGATGGTTCAGAAAACCTTTTTTTAGCCTTTTTTTTGCTTTTAAGCCTATAAACATTTTGTTTATTTTAGCTCCGTGACAAACATAGCAAATCACCAGCGGCTTCAGCTTTGTATCTTCGGTGGTGGACACTCTCTGGCCTACGTCCTGGACAACAACGTCTACTATCTGCCCGAGGACTCAAACCAAGCTATCCAGATTACAACTGACGGCATTCCGGGAGTTATTTACAATGGTCACACGGATTGGGTTTACGAAGGTAATATAATATTAAAGGACATCTAATACACCTCCTCTTTTTCCATTATGCCTTTTCTCTTCATTTGAGACCCTGTTCGAGTTGTTACTCCTAGACAGTCGGTCTTAGGTTGTCCGTACCTTCAATTAAGCTCGTTGCACATCCTTGGCAATGGTTGTCCACCACGTGCCGGTCGTCGTCTGCATTTCTTCCGGGCGGCTTCGAAATATTAACGTGATTAGTGTAATCACCTAAAACGAGGTCTCGAAAGATGATTAAGGGCTATGCCACTACTCAAAGTCCGGCAAATTGTACAGGCCAGATTCTCTGACAGCATAGGTTTCTTTTAAAAGAAATTGATTGATCTATGATGATATATCTATTTATTTTTTACAGAGGATGTTATGTACACCGGTCAGGCGACGTGGTTCTCTACGGACGGTTCCTATTTGGCGTTCGCCAGCTTCAATGATACGGAGGTGGAGGCATACTCTTACTATTACTACGTAGATAAGAGTGACCCTGATGATCTTTACCCTGAACTTGTAGATCTAAAATATCCTAAGGTAAGTTTAAAATGGCAGTAAGCGTGATTGTTTTATGTTTTTTTTTTGTGACGAACCTCCGCTGATTACTAAAGAAGTTGGCTGCAATAGATTCATCGGATTTGAGTGGTCGCATTAGCATTCCGATTCACACTCCGGTCGGTAGCTTTTATTGAAACACGAAGACATTCAAATAGCTTTAAAATCACTTCGGGAAGCGTTGGCGCTCTGAGAAGAAGTGGTTGAAGAAACTCCAGCAACGCTCCTAAGATCTAACGGGTGCGTGCTTTTTATGAAATGTGTTCCTTTGTCACTTAAAAACTATCGTCCATTGGCTAGATAAAAAGGAGCTTCTAGATAAGATTATATTTTTTTTGTGCTCTCTTAATTCCGTCATTAACCTTAAAACTATTTTTTAATTACATTTAACTTAAATCTTAAATTTAATTAGGCTTAGTTCTTCTAACCGAATGAAAGTGTTTTTGTGAGTATACGAGGTTAATTTCAATTAGGTCCTATGTTAATTTTACTGGCATTGCATCTTGAGACGTTTTTTTTTAGATTTAGTTGACTGACTTCTGGTCTGGCAATTTGTATCGAAATGTCTTGTTGGACTCAGCAAATTCAACTTTGGAGGGTGGAGATTAAAAGTGTCTATGTTTTGACTTAAAGAGATTCTACTGTATTAATATAATTTCAGGTTGGCCGCACTAATCCAACAGTGAATCTCCGCCTGGTTAATTTGACTGATCTTGTATTGACGAACCAAGTTCAATGGGAGACCCTGCAACCACCGTCAGTTGTCACCAACGACCACATACTGGGCGGTGTGTTGTGGCCGACGGAAACTGAGATTGCCGCCCACTGGCTGAACAGGCGACAGAATTACACTGTGCTCAGGATTTGCAATGTTCTTACTGGTTCATGTGAGGTAAGTTATAAATTATGCGATTGCCTCAACACATATCGCCATTAAGCTTTCATATTTTCTTTGCATTCTCTACCGCATTTATCACGGGGAGTTTTATGAGGAGTTGTTTCGATCCCATCCGATCTTGATGGTTGGGTTCCATGACCGTATGTTTTTCTCGTAACTTTCTTCCTCGTACTGTCAATTTGTCCACTGTGTCAGTGTGTGACTGTACGATTTGGGGACCTTCAAAAAACGACCCTACTACTTTCTCAACGGCCGGCAATGTACCTGCAGCTTATGTTTGCCTCTTTTCCTATAAAAATATATAACTATATGTTACTGAATGTTTAGTATAAAAAAGATATTGTTACATTCACTTAGTAGCTTTTGATTTATTTTTCTTTTGTTCTGACAAACTAAAACAAAATCTGTTTAATGACTATAGGAAGAACATCGTCAGCAGCCAAACGGTTGGGTTCCCATCGCGCTACCCCGTTTTAGTAGAAATGGCAACTTTTATGTATCAACTCGCTGGTCCTTAGAGCAGGCCGACGGAAAAATATGGCAACACCTCTATGTGAGCATACGCGTGAGCGGGATGATTATATCCAGTTCTATAACTCCCGGGGGTTTCACTGTCAACAACTACGTTGGAATGGATGAGGATAATTTGGCCTAGTAAGTATATGTGTAAAATGTATTTTTTTTACATAAATTTTTGTAAATATCGATTTTGGAATTTTCAGTGTTTACTTTCAATTATTAGGTCTTATGTTATTTTTGTTGGCATTAGCATCCTTATATATCTTCGGTACCAACAAGAGTTCCGAAGATATACCAGGAAACTCCTGAAAACAGTGTATAACAATGTTTGTTGATTGAGATACCTACCAATATTGTTACGGTAGAACGGTAGGTAAGTTAGAGCAACAATTATAATAATAAATCATTTATTCCTCACCATAATCCACAGTAGTAACTTAAGTTAATTATATAATTAAAAACATATACACATTTGGAACAAGAGACATAGTAACAGAAAGATTATGGTGGATTGACACTTGAATTAGGACGGATCCTTCAGCCCTGTATTTCTGGGCTCTCAAGAATAAGACTACGGTATCTCCCCTGCCTGTCGTACAAGGCGACTAAAAGGGGCCTCGGGTTCACTGGGCGACAAGGCTGGGGGCCTGCGTCGTCCACCAAAGTGGACCCGGGAAGAAGGCGACATCGGCTGGCCCGTGTCGCCTTTCGCTGCGAGGGCACAGGGGAGGAGGGAGTAACCTCCCCCGGGACGTGCTCTCCTTGAGCACAGTGCAGAGGGGCTCCGAAACGTTCCACGTGAGATCCCGGAGCCCCTCGTCATGCACCGAGGAACGGGCCACCGGGGAGGTTTTAGTGGGTAAGATCCCCACATAACCGCCGCCTTCCCCCCAGAAGGCGGGGTATCTTTGTGAAGATTTCCTCCCCATCAAAAAAAAAAAAAGGACGGATCCTGTGTCTCAAGTAATCAACCCTCCACCCCTTTACATTATCAAAAGTAGTGTACATAGCTAATTAAAACACAATTTTAAGCTAACTCGTTTTGGTGAAGTATGAGTTTAGGTATGTGTAGGAATATATGATAGTTTTGTAGTGTGCGTATGTGACTTTGTGTTTGTGCGTGCGTGTGTGTATGTAGATGTGTAGAGTATTGATGATAGCCCGATAAGCGCGGGAATAAAACGTGTATCAGTGTTTAATCCGTCACTGACGTTAAGACTTTGTCATACATATATAAAAGCTACGTTAAAAATGAACATTCATTTTTCTAGCTTTCATATGAACTCGATTTTTGTTCTTACTTTACGTAAATATACTTGTAATATATTGTTAAATATAAAATCTTACTCCACTAGTATTTGATTTTCTTTAAAAATAATTGGTAGTAAATTTAAATCTTATATTTAAAATTCTCGTGTCACAATGTTAGTTACCACAATCCTCCGAAACGGGTAGACCGATTTTTCATACCCCTAAGTGATAAGGATTGTCCACTCCCAATATTTATTTTTGGACAAAATTTTTATCTTTTATGATTTTGCATCAATAATTGTATACAAATGTTGATAAATTTTGATCCTTCTACCACCAACCCCATTTTTTTGATATCGATGCTTTAATAATTTTTAACCTTTGGTGGTCGATTACTGATCAACTGATAATGACTGTTTAATTTTGTTTAAAAAAACATAATTCATACATGGCCCATGCGGTAATACAATAACTTAGTTATCTTTTATATTTTGTCTACCAAAATATTCACTAGAACAACATTTGTTGGGTCCGCTAGTTATTTATAGCTAGCTAACCTCTTGTCGCCAATATTTCAGAAAAGACTACAGAGCTGCCGGTGTACAGACATAAAATATACAATTAAATAACAATTAATTTGTTTCCGGCAGTTACTACACGCGCACAGTGGCCGGGTCGCCGTGGCAGTCGGAAGTGCACGTGGCAGGTGCCCGCGAGGGCTGCCTTAGTTGCAACATCCAGCTGCCAGATGGAGGCCGCTGCACGTGGGCAACAGCCACCGCCAGCCGCGCCGGCTCCTACCTTACCATCACTTGCTCATCCACCAACGAGCCTTCTGCTACGTACATTGTCGATCCATTGGTGAGAGAAACTTACTGCACGACTGATGGAACTTTTGTGTTGAAGATACTGATTCACCACTTCGCACTTTTGAGCCATCTGTTTCTTCTTCTTGCTTGCTCTATCGTGTGCCAAGTGAAATAGCTGTTCCACGCTGGCATTGCTGGTCCACTCTCTGATGTTTCGCAGCCATGACTTTTTTCTACGTCCAGCTCCCAGTTCAGAAGATGAAAGAGGGATTGGTGCATTTGACTTTATAAAATACGGTCCAGATAGGAAGAGGGCGGCTGGAGCTTCTTCGGCCACTTCTCCCAGCGCCAACGCTTCCCGAAGTGGCGTATAAGTTAGTTTACCTTGTCCCCTAGTAATTATTCATTAAATGGCTACCGACCGAGGAATGCTTACGCGTAACATAGTCACCGGTGGGACTGTTGTTTCGAGTAACTAGCTATAATATTCTCAATCTGGTGAAGCAGTAAAGGCCAGCTTCTCTGGCCAACTGTGTAGTTCGTTATTAAAAAAATAGAGGGCCGTATTTTTTAATTTTCCACAACTCCCGACTTTTTCTTCCGTTGTATTGATAGTTGCATAGATGTATAGCGTTAATATAATACTCGTATTAGAAGCCAATACCGTTTTCACTCTTTTGCAGAACCGTCGCGTGCTATTTACTTGGGAAGACAATGCGATAGTTCGCGAACGCTTGAGAAACAAGATCCGGCCAAGTAGTATGATCTTCACAGTGCCCTTGGAGAATGGTTACCCAGCCCCAGTTAGGTTCTGGCTACCCCCCGGCTTCAACATTAGTGATACCAACACCAAATATTCTATGATATACTTCGTGTATTCAGGTCCGAACACGAATACCGTGTTCGATACTTTCACAGTCGGTAAGTAAACATTTTTAGTTTCTACCAACCCCTTTATTTGGTTACGGGGAATATTCAAGAAGATACCCCGCTTTCTGGGGGGAATTATGAGGGGGTTCTTACCAGTAAAACCCCCCTGGTGGGGCCCGAGCCCTCCAGTGAAAAAAAAAGTATATTCACTGATTCATTCAATAAGTGTATACATATGCGCAGTTATCTTATTATATTATTTATAACAGGCTACCACACGTATTTGACAACAAGTCGTAATATAATATACATGATGGCGGACGGCCGCGGCGCCGGTCTCAACGGTCAAGATATATTGTACTCTCTCAACAACGCTCTGGGGACTGTCGAAGTGGAAGATCACTTTGTGATATTAATAAAGTTATTATTATTATAATTATTCATTAAATGGCTACCGACCGAGTCGTGGTTCGGCCCTTCCGGACGCCCTTGGATCGGAATGCTTACGCGTAACATAGTCACCGGTGGGACTGTTGTTTCGAGTAACTAGCTATAATATTCTCAATCTGGTGAAGCAGTAAAGGCCAGCTTCTCTGGCCAACTGTGTAGTTCGTTCTTAAAAAAATAAAGGGCCGTATTTTTTAATTTTCCACAACTCCCGACTTTTTCTTCCATTGTATTGATAGTTGCATAGATGTAAGGCGTTAATATAGTACTCATATAAAAAGCCAATACCGTTTTCACTCTTTTGCAGAACCGTCGCGTGCTATTTACTTGGGAAGACAATGCGATAGTTCGCGAACGCTTGAGAAACAAGATCCGGCCAAGTAGTATGATCTTCACAGTGCCCTTGGAGAATGGTTACCCAGCCCCAGTTAGGTTCTGGCTACCCCCCGGCTTCAACATTAGTGATACCAACACCAAATATTCTATGATATACTTCGTGTATTCAGGTCCGAACACGAATACCGTGTTCGATACTTTCACAGTCGGTAAGTAAACATTTTTAGTTTCTGCCAACCCCTTTTTTTTTGGTTACGGGAGGGGGGGGGGGAATATTCAAGAAGATACCCCGCTTTCTGGGGGGAATTATGAGGGGGTTCTTACCAGTAAAACCCCCCTGGTGGGGCCCGAGCCCTCCAGTGAAAAAAAAAGTATATTCACTGATTCATTCAATAAGTGTATACATATGCGCAGTTATCTTATTATATTATTTATAACAGGCTACCACACGTATTTGACAACAAGTCGTAATATAATATACATGATGGCGGACGGCCGCGGCGCCGGTCTCAACGGTCAAGATATATTGTACTCTCTCAACAACGCTCTGGGGACTGTCGAAGTGGAAGATCACTTTGTGATATTAAGGTATCTATTTTATAGAGCAGCTATGACTACTTATTTTTTTCAAATACATCTTATAACAATAAACGGGCAATTCTTGTATATATTTTTGTATAAGTAGTATAATACGGTAATTTGATGAGAGTTTGGTTAGGTTCTACGATAATTCGAAGAGGGCGTTGGAGCGTAAAAGCGTTTAACATTTAATTAGATTTGAAATCGGTTCTTGTTTTTAATCGTAAATATACTTGTCTGATAGATTTTGAATACGGTATACTTTTATAAGAGTTGTAAATAATTTAGTGGCTCATCTGCTGTTAGGTGATTATTGCTCCTGAATATCCGAACCGAGTAGCTATTACAGTGCCGACTATGAAAAAAAAATCCCAGGTGTCTGGGCGCAAGGCGCTCGGACGTTAAATTCCTGACAACGTATCCTACGTACACGCGTTATTCCAACAAAATTGAAATATTTTTTTTTATTTCACTGAGAACAAATTTGCTTTCTGTCTCATACCGCGCTCTCGCGTGCACTATCGTTAATTCTCGGAAACTCTCGGCTCGTGCGTAACGGGACATTTTGCGCGAATGACATCCAGTATTCATCAATTTATAAGACGTTGTCACGTCAAAAGTTTAGTTTTATTCAACAAATTATTATAACATGGATACTCTTGATCTATATAAGATCATAAACGAGCTAATGGTAAGTTACGCAAGCAACAAAGGGGCAACGTACAGACAGAGTGAGCGCAAATATCATTACAGGCAAGTACTCGACCGCTACGGGTTCATTGACCGCGAGCGAGTGGGCATATGGGGCCACAGCTACGGCGGTTACGCGACGCTCTTGACTCTGCTGCATGATGACGAGCATCTGTTCCAATGCGGAGTCTCTGGTGCTCCAGTCACATCATGGCTTTATTATAGTAAGTAAATATACGACTTGGGGACGTTCTCAATGGTTAGCAAGGCACCTGCAGCTCCTCTGGCGTTGTGGATGTTTATGGACCACGGTGATCACTTAAGATCAAGTGCCTTGCTTCTCGAATAAAAAACAAGCTTCGTAGGTCCCTAATGTGCAGGTGGTAAGCCCATTGCCATACACCAGATACAAAGCTTATTCAAGATAATTTTGAGCTGATATTTTTGGTAAAAAAATCCATAAAATTGAAACTCATTAACCAAAGCCGGCTGTGTTTCGAACTCAGATCTACCCTCGATCTTACGAACAAACATTCGAACGTGTAGTCAATAGGCTGTCACTTTTTAAACTAATTCAAAAAAGGAGGTTTTACTTGGCCTGCATGTCTTTTTATGTTTGTGTCATAGCACCGGCACATATGAATCTCTTTACATTTTTTTTTAATTGAAAGACTTTGATTTCATCTAGGTGACATTGCCTTTTGATTTTTTTATTTATTTATATATTATTGGGTATCACTAAAACTGCATGGAAACGAATTGGGATATTGGTAGGTTTTTGACAATCTAAGACTAGGTAACTCTCTATCCAGCCCTGTACTCGTAGTTCTGGGCTCTCAAGAATAAGACTACGGTATCCCCTGCCTGTCGTACAAGGCGACTAAAAGGGGCCTCGGGTTCACTGGGCGACAAGAGTGGGGGCCTGAGTCGTTCACCAAAGTGGACCCGGGAAGAAGGCGACATCGGCTGGCCCGTGTCGCCTTGCGTTGCGAGGGCACAGGGGCGGAGGGAGTAACCTCCCCCCCGGGACGTGCTCTCCTTGAGCACAGTGCAGACGGGCTCCGGTGCGTTCCACTGGAGATCCCGGAGCCCCTCGTCATGCACCGAGGAAAGGGCCACTGGGGAGGTTTTAGTGGGTAAGAATCCCACATAACCGCCGCCTTCCCCCCAGAAGGCGGGGTATCTTTGTGAAGATTTCCTCCCCGTCAACAAAAAAAAAAAAAAGGTAACTCTCTATAGACAACGAGCTCAAATGTGGAGAAAGAAAGAAAAATATAGGCGTAAAAATTTCGTAACATAACTTTAATACATCGGTAACAAAAGAAAACCTCCATAGAGCTTAATATTTGAAATGTAAAAATATATTTGTATAATTTACAAATAAGTTATTCTTCAACTTATTCTTTGTGTTTTTGTAGACACGATGTACACAGAACGGTACATGGGGCTGCCGACGCCGGAAGACAACCTCTCCGGTTACGAAGCGGGTGATGTAACGCTCCTCGCGGAGAAACTGCGGGGTCACGACTTCTACATCATGCATGGCAACGCCGACGACAACGTGCACTATCAGAATGCGGCCAAACTGATGCGGGCATTGCAGGAGCTCAACATTCCATTCGAGCAAATGGTTAGATATTCTCATTTCGTTTAATAACGCCATCATGTACAATATATTATGGTAATAATTAAATTACCAATGCAGCACTAATTGAACGTATTTGTAACCTAGGGGTAAAAAATACACATCGTCGCAGATCGTTTTATGTAAAAACTAATTAAGTTAGTAACACTACATCAAGTTATTCACGAGCCTATTTACAGTATTCATAATTTAATTCTTAGTTAACTTAATCATTTCTATACAACCCATAAAAATTGACAAGATTTATCAAAGAAATTGAGACATATATGATATATTTAGTCGAATTCTGAAGTTTATAAAATAAACCCGGTCTCGATAATTTGTTACGGCAACTACAGTGACTATATATATATAATAATAGCATACAGACCTTCAGGTCAGAGATCCGTGTAAAACTTTTTTCAAGATCGCAATATAAAATGATGATTTAGACAAGTATATTTACGAATAAACAAACGGCTTTGAATTGAATCTAACGATAAACGCTATTAGGCGCCGTTGCCCTGTTTGTATTTGTGAATTATCGCAAGAACATAACAAAATAGAATTAATCAGAACCTAACCAAACTCCTTTCAAACTAAAGTACACCCTTTCCAATAAAATAATTACACAGAACGATGTAAACAATTTCATTTCCTTCCATTGTTTGAAAGAAGAAGAATAGCGGATCTAGCTCTATTCATCCAGATTCTGAACGGCTCAACCAATACTCCCGAACTATTAAACAAAATTGGACTGCGTGTACCATGTGCAAATCTGCGCAGATACAATCTTTTGCACGTTCCTATGAACAGAACCGTATATGGACAAAACTCATACCTGCATAGAACTTGTTGCTTCTATAATGAAAAGTCCAGGGAGGTTGATATCGACATTTTTAATACAACTGTAGGCTGCCTAAAGAAAAGGATGTGTAAACATTTCTTTTTTACAAAATAAGTTGATATTTTAGGTAGTTTATATCTGTATATTAAATAATTATAGAGTTAA
Organism: Meandrusa payeni; assembly: GCA_029286785.1. Lineage (NCBI taxonomy): Eukaryota > Metazoa > Arthropoda > Insecta > Lepidoptera > Papilionidae > Meandrusa > Meandrusa payeni. The sequence continues at coordinate 11,690,764 of JAGSMX010000012.1, read as the reverse complement.
GGTTTTTTGTCGTTATCTATTTATTAATTTATTTATTTACTTGTTTATTATCTTCTATTGTTATTTGATCTCTTTTTTTTCTTGAATTGTTGCTCTTTCTATTGTTTAATTTTTATATCTTTAATTGTACATCCTATTCTATTTGTGAAAACTTTTAATTGGCCATTTCCATGTTTAATTTATTTATCTTGTGTCTCTTCTAGCTGTAAGTTTTCCAAACATATATAAAATAAAATAAAATAAAATAAAAATAAAACATTAATCCATGTGATGCGCACATTCTTAATGCAAATTTAAAACTTATATGGTTTTGTCATGTAGGCCTTTGTCATAACTAGACGACCCTAGAAGCATCTACTTTCAAATAAAAAAAAGAATCATCCAAATCGGTTAACCACCCAGTGGAAAGTTGTCAACTAACAAACATAAAAAAACACAGACGAATTCAAAACCTCCACCTATTTTGAAATCGGTGGAAAATATATGATTGATCGATTTCTTGATATATGAATTTTATGTTATCATATAAGTTCAAATGGTTATGATAGAGATATTTTAGAAACAGAATAATAGTTTGACATTGACGTGTTATGAGTAACGCACAAACACTTAAATGGTTGCGTAGTTAAAACGTCAAAGTACCCGGTCCATTATGTTTTGAATTTTGTTTCCTTTAAAGTGAGTGTCGTTTTTTATTAATTCACATTCCAACAACTATAAAACATAAACATAATATAAATAGGTAATATTTATTTATTTTAGTATTTTGATCTTAAACTTCTATTAGTATATTCAAATTATCTAAAACATGACAACATAATAGGACAAAGCACTGGCAATTGAAATTAAACATTTTTTTTCTCTTTATTTGGGACAATAAACAATAGCACAATTGATATTATAAAAGACAAAATAAAAATAAAATATGTAACTGCACTACCAACAACATTATCCGCAAATTATTATCATTATTATTTTAACGTGCAACACTTAAAAAACAAAAACAAAATTTAAATTAAGAAGTAGAAATAAATGAACTAATAAATACTTATTAACTAAATTAACTAAATAAGCTGTCTTTAATACATTTTCTAAATGTAGTAGTAGGCAATGAAAACAAATAGACATCTGCGAAGTACTTATTGTATATATCCACCACACGACGGAGAGGTGAACGCACACCAGCATTGGAACGACAGGAGTTTAAAGAAAATAAATTATATGCCCTAACCTCTCGCCGATAAACTGTTCTGGGTATAACATAAAATTATAAAGAAGAAACAAGCAATATTTTTTTACAGAATATTTGCTTATTTAAGCTACACAATACTTAATAATGTTCTAAGTTATTTAAAAAAAAAAACGTTCATAGGACACGTCTTTTCATCTATCTCCTTCACCTATTTACTGTAGACACTCAAGCTTGCTCTCAAATTGGCACTTGACTTGATCTTGTCTTATCTCTTGACACTACTAAACGCTGTACGTCGCCGTGTGGCCACTTCTACACGGCAACGGGGCGTGTATTAGTGTGTATGTTAGTTCTATATATCAGGATATTGTATTATAGTTATTAGTTTGTCTTACGTTCTTGCATTTTGTCATTTTTAAATGAAACAATTGTAACGGAACGTGTCGATTGTTGACGAAAAATGCGATTCTTTCGCCGTCGTCGTTAAAACCTTCACCCTTACTATTTGCATAGTATGGGTTCTTATGACTGGTGTAAATTTTAGATGTACAAATAGAATCTTGTGCCTTCTGAAATAGGTATAATTAGGAAAACCGATGGCATAAAAAATGACGCATTTCTATATAGGCATAGGGGGAAAATTGTCACACCTCACAATGAAACAAAATTTATAAATCGATTAATATAGACAAATTATTCCTGTTTGAAGCCGTAGTAATAAGTCCAGGGGGTCAAGTTGCATAGTACGCTAGCAATCCTGATCCTCGGTGGTATATCACGCAAATTACTCAATCACGTGTTTGGCGGTGAAGGAAAACATCGTGTGGAAACATGCATGTCTTAGAAAATTTCTCTATGTGAAGTTTGTCAATAGGCTCTCAACTTAATATTTCAATAATGACACAATCTATACGTGCAATAATTCTGCTATATCGTAATGATAATTTCAAATTATTTACGGCACTAATTAAAACATCAATACTAATTTGCTCACTTACTCGGTTGCGAACGGTTTAATATTCATTAGGACCGCTATAATGCCATTAGCGACATTTATAAAGATATGAAAGCTGTGAAATAGAGTATGCATGCGTAAATCATATCGCTCCAACGCTGTGACGCGCTCGTGCGATTAAGTGAAATATACCCGCGTTTCACCGAGCCGGAACGATATTCCTCTGTTTCGAATACGTCATTTTAATAACCCACTTCAATGCCGTCCAGGTCCGGATTCAAGCATGTACAAAATCGTTATGTAAATTACATAAATATATATTTTTAATTTATGATACTCTGTTATGTTATTGCTAATGAATATTAACGTGTTGTCGGCGATTCGTTGTTCAGAATCAGTGGTTCAGTTTCCGGAAGGTTCCAATTATTCAACACAACACAGATCTTTGTAAGCTTTTAAGAACATGAGTTAAACAATTTTTTTTTACTTAACTGGATTTAATTTCAGGCGAGTCTTTAGCTACTTTGGTCACATTGCCCGAAGGCAACCAGATAATTTAGAGAAAATGGTTGTTGTAGGGAAAATCGAGGGCAAAAGATCACGGGGCCGATCACCTACTCGCTGGTCTGACCAAATAAAAAACATAGTTGGACTCGACATTCCGACCGCGATTGTGGAAGCAGCTCGTCGACGTCTCGGTGAAAGCGCTTCAGGATAATCACGACCTTCAGGAATGAAGAATACGATGAAGAAAATTTAATTTAGTTTTAAATAGTTTTTTTCTCAATTAATGAAGACTTAGCAATTAGTAGATTATAGTGCTTATTATAACGAAGGTATTGGGTCTGTCTCGATGGTAAATGACGGCCGCTTAAAGGAGTCGAATGAAAAGAGAGTATGTAGTCGCGTTAGTCCGTCTCTGGCGACAAGATATTTATTTGGATTCATGTTCATTTAAGATGTAATTGAGCGTTTTTTTTTACTTTTAATTAAACCAGTTATACTAATATTTATATTATCGAGTTATATTAATGGTATTTAGTTATTAAATATAATATGCAGTGTATTTAGTTCCATATTATTATGTTTTAATTAATAATATATCCCATCGCTACTATCAAGTCATGTCCATCCGAAGGTTGCCTCGAAGAGGTCGTTTTTTTTATTTATGTATAATAATAATAATAAGCCATTTATTCGAACCAGCACACAGAAATAGACAAATAGGAAACAAGAAGAACTTATCTACTAACAATAAAAAAAATTGTATTAATTACGAAACATTTTCTTAAATACTAATTAAAATAGGTAAAAAATAAATAAAAGATAAAATAAAAAAAAAGAAATTAAGTAAATACGACAACTTGATCTATTTGGTTGCGATACTGGATCGAATAGGTACCAGCTCAGCATTGTGTTGGCTGTGAAGCCAACGCTGGTATTCTGCTGGTACCTATGCCTTCCCGTCTGGCCGTGTTCTGTGCTCAGGTATTATGTGGACGATTTACCAAGATAAAGTTAAGTTAAAAAGTGCAAGAACAATATAAATATAAACGACACAAAAAAATACTCAAAGCTTTTTATTTCGGGGGAGGATAAAACGGGCTTTGTTTATAAATAGGAATAAATAGAGAATGAAATTAATAGATAACGATATGAAAGAACAACGAAGCGTTTGTTGTTTTTTTTTTCTTTTCAACCGACATATGTTTTTTATGTTTGCTACCTAACTTTGGACGGGGTGACTCGATTTTGATGATTCTTTTTTCATTTGAAAGCTGTTGCTTCCCGTGAGGTCCCATTTTATATTTTGTTTTTTTTTTTATAATTTGGTCCAATTCTGGCAATGGAATCTATGAGAAAATCATATAAGTCTTAAATTTGTGAATTTTGAATTTTTTATTGAATTTTGTGCGGCACAAATTAAATTTATTTTTATTGGAAACAGAAGTTTAATTCTATTTCGTAATATTCCTACGATAACTCTTAAATAAAAAGAGGGCGTCCAAGTGTAACAGCTTTTAACGTTTTATTCGATTTGTAGTCAGTTTCTGTTTTTGCTCGTAAATATACTTACGTTTTTTTTATACGCCTAATTTTATTTATGTGTGTTAAAACGAGTTATCTGTCAATCTATACTTATAATAAATGTTATTTACAGTCTTACCCGGATGAGGCGCACAGCTTGGCCGGAGTGAACATGCACAGATATGGAACAATGAATCGTTATTGGGAGAAGTGTATACGCATGCCGCAGGAACAGAACTAATGACTTACATCTAAAAGAAATTTAATGACATCATAAGTATTCTTCTTACATTTACACGCTTATTATTTATTGACTAAAACTACTATGGATTTCATCGCATAACTAATCTTAGTTTTGAATTTTATTGATATATATATATATATTGTTGACATATTATATCATTCCTAGCATTTTTAAAACATTTAGTTTTATTAAATAAATTAATATTGGATATCATTTTATAGCGTTTTTTGTAGTCCAGTGTAGTGACATTTATCTTCCTCATATAGTCACTATTATTCTTAGTGAGTTGATAATAAAACGTAGCGGTAATTGATTTGTCTTAGTCAAAGATACAATTTTTAAAGGAGGCGAGTTTCTGTTACAATAAATACAATTTATAATATGCAGATATAATTTGTTTTCAATATTCGGCATTGCTGATTTAATTATTTTTTTGACACATTTATATTCAGATTCAGATTTTATTGGTAACATAATAAATTACAAGTCAATTATTTACTACAAATTATTACAAATTATTAGTATTACAAATTATTTGCATTACATTACATTCAACTAATTGCATTACAAAAACATAAAATTCAATTAATTGCATTACATTCAACTAACATATAAGTTCTTATATGTTAGTTGGATGTAAGTGATTTCAAATGGCTTATGAAATTCGAACCAATCATTTATCTATTAAAGTTAATTCGTATTGTTACAATACAGTTAGTGATACTACATTAATTAGCTTTTTTAATGGTTCGAATTAGTAAAAATTGTAAAATTTATAGATTACTTAAATTGACTTTACATTACTTGACTTTTAAATATTTTATAACCTGAATGTCTTTGGGAAGTGATAGAAATGTTAAAAATTACATTCATGTTATGTTAGTAAATTCCGTACCAATATGTTCGTTTTAAATATTACATGAAATAATATCATAAAACTTTTTTGTTGTTCTCTGTCATTGTTGTCGCTTGTATTCGTGTTGTGAAAGATTTTACGTAATTATGTAATGTAAGTTGTAAAAATAAAATATTTCCATTGTACAATTTTATTTTCATCACTTCCTACATTCGCTATTAGTTGAAACAATTAGCTATACGCTGTTGCTTGAAGGCTGAACTGCTGTCAAAATACAATAAGCATAGAAAATTTTCAACATATTGTCGAACAAGGCTAGCTATTTGCAATTATCTAGTCTGATGACTTGTCCCAATTGCTACCAAATTTCACAGGATCTCCCGCTGGGCTATTTAGAAGACTATGTGTAAATTTCATTAATAATTTTATAAGGAAAACACAAATCCATCTTCATATATATCGACGCAAAGAAGGTAGTCGAACCTGGAACAATTAATAAATATCACAAAGTTGGGTACAAAAATAACATAAGTGACATCTTATTATAGAGTAATCAATCAAAAATAACTGACTTTGTCTGTGGCTTCGTCGATGGTTTTGTGGATGGCTTGATCAATCAATATACACAATAAATAGGCGTGCCCGAGAAAATGATAGTCGTGTTTGGGCAGTTAGTGTGTGGGCTGACAAGAAAACAACGTCTCGAAGCTCTACTGGATTTTTTTGTTGGAGCAGTAATGCTGAACTGCAGCCGAGCCACGTAAGTTATTTATTATTGTCACTCTTTATATTTTGTTTTGTCATCAGCCTCTTGTTTTTTTTTAACTCTGCCGGAGCAATAGAGAAAGCTATTGCTCTGCCGATCTCACGTCCGGAAAAAAGATGAGGGACACAAATTCACTAATTTACTATTAGTTGTAAATACCGATGTAACCACATTTCATTCAACATGCGGAAATTTTAATAATTATCAATCTACCCTCAGATTTATCCGTCTATTCCGTCATATACTATATACCTCGCATATGTCTATCTATCCTGTCATATATGTACATTATACTTATATCGAAATGTCACTTGTGTTATCGTGTGTTAAGTGATGTTATCTGCGGCGCTTGTATAACCACGATGACGTCACAGAGAGAGCAACTCGAACAGCAAAACGATTGTCATAAGAGTTAAGGTCGACTTTCGTCGTCTTGAATACAGAAACCAATTATTTTGGAATTATTTACTTTTTACTGTTAACGTATAAATATATAAATCAAATCTATCCGCATGTGTGTTTATCCAAATGTGAGGTAGAAACAGGAAGAAATTTTCCTATTAAATTTGGATTTCTACAAATAATCCATCATTAAAGTTTTGCTTGGTAGTGGTGAGTCTAAGAAGACTCGCCTTTGTCGTCCGCTAAGGTGGATCCGGGAAGAAGGCGACATCGGCTGGCCCGTGTAGCCTTGCACTATGAGGGCACAGGGGGGGAGGGAGAATCCTCCCCCCCCGGGACGTGCTCTCCTTGAGCACAGTGCAGAGGGGCTCCGGTGCGTTCCACTGGAGATCCCGGAGCCCCTCGTCATGCACCGAGGAAAGGGCACCGGGGAGGTTTTAGTGGGTAAAAACCCCACATAACCGCCGCCTTCCCCCCAGAAGGCGGGGTATCTTTTTGAAGATTTCCTCCCCGTTAACAAAAAAAAAAGGGTCTAAGAAGTCTTGTAATTATGTTGTAAATAAAAAAAAATAAAAGTCAGACTTTAAAAAAAATAACAATGTAAAAAATTCAACATTTTTCTTCTCTAAGATAAGTTTTATCTAAATTTTCATAAATAGGCACCAAGACGAGCAGGGCTTGAACTGGCTTAAAGTTATAACCGAGTAAGCCACTTATAAAGTTTATTCACCGGGGAAGAGACAAAGGGCGAACGTAAAGGGCACCCTTTTAAAAGATTGCGCAAAATGTTTGACAAAAATTCGGGTAATTAAAAAATATTGATATTTTTATAATCTACATTTTTAGTAATTTGGTCTTTTATATATACTTACAAGTATATTTACTGAGGCAACGAACAAAAACAAAAAACGATTTCAAATCGAATCACACGTTAAACGATATTACGCGCGGACGCTCTCTTGGCATTTCAGAATTATCGTAGCAATATTGTAGGAATATTACGAAATAGAATTAATCAGAACCTAACCAAACTGTCATCAAACTACTCATAAAGTACATCCTTTCCAATAAAATGATGTAATATCATTGAATGATTTGTTGATTAATTATCATGATTGATTGATGATACTTATCATTGAAATATGTGATCTTTTTTACTCAACATCGCACACAACTTCATATTACATTTTATCATATGATTGCCAGATTTTAGCAAAACATCAAGAGCTTTAGAGGTAATTTAATAAATACTGGCTTCGTTTTAGAGGTTCAATTGCAAAGGGCTTTTCCTCTAACAGAACTAACTTATTCTAAACTGTGCACTTTAACACTTATATGGTTTTCTCCCGGATGCCATTGTGAGAATTGGACCAAATTAAAATGGTACCACACGGGAATCACCAGCTTTCAAACAAAAATATCACTAAAATCGGTTTACTCAGTCTAAAGTGATGAAGTAACAAACATAGAAAATACATACAGACGAATTGAGAACCAGTTTGTATGTATGGTTTTTTTTAAGTTCTTTAAGTTTAAGTAAGATTGCTAGTGGCGAAGCGGCTTATGATCGCGACTTCCAAATTTTTTTATATGAAAAGTGGCAAACGAGCATACGGCTCACCTGATCTTAAGTGATCACCGTCGCCCATGAACATCCACAGCACCAGAGGAGCTGCAGGTGCGTTGCCGACCTTTGAGATAGGAATAGGCTCGTTTCTTGAAGGTCCCTAAATCGTTAACGTTCGGAAACACCGCTGGCGACAGTTGATTCCACAAGTTGGCAGTGAGTGGGAGAAAGTTACGCGAAAACGTACAGTCGTTGAACGCCAACCATCAAGATGGTGGCGGTGGAATTTGGAATTCTGCCGAGATGTGCGGTAATGGAAATCGGTAGCTGGGTGAATATAGTCGGTTTATACAATGTATTACTGTTTTTCGGTTTTTTAAATACAAAACGTACTTAACTTAAAATATCTGCGCAGTTTAATGACGTGATTGCTAATGTTATTATGATTTTTTGAGATCATACGTGCTAGGACGCAGTACTTCCCCTATTGTACCGGTCCATTTTTGGAACAGCAAGGCCAAAGTATTGACAATTGTCAAAACAAACGATCTGTGACGTCATAGTTGTTAATTTTTATAGTATTGGGTAATTTACTAGTATGTAACGTTAGGTCATAGGTGCGAATCAAGCTTAGGCTTAGTTGTAATAGTTATCATGAATGTTAGTAATAGTTGTGTAATACTTGTTTTATTTTATCAAAAAAAGTTTAATAGGTTTCGAATGTAGGGCAGTAGAAATTACGCAATGTGGTTTTGCTACCTAAAATATCAGTATTAAATAAGACCGAAGGCGCACGAATGGCGCCCGCAAGAAGTGAAAGGAGACATAAATGATGGCAATTATACAATAGATCGACACACAACGTGCCAGTTTTGTACAACAGATTCTGTACGTCCTTCCGGTTCATATAAAATGTAACATTGCCAGTGGAAATGAAAAAGCTCCCACGTTCCATTAACCCAATCACGTTAGACAGAGTTTGCAACTGCTTTCACTAAGCATTTCAAATCGCAAATGTTAAGCATTATAGAGGTTCAGGCTAAGCGACCTAAGAACTATGCCTCCTCTTAATTCAGTGAAGCAGTAAATTTCAGCTTCTCTGGCTAATATGTGTAGTTCATCACAAAAAAGTTAAGCACAAATTTTAGCACGAAATGTTTTACGTTTGGAACTTTAAAATCTCGGTGAAATACAGATAAGGGTTTCTGTGTCTAACCTTAGATTTAATAAACTTCATCAGTCTGTGCCTATCCGCTGCTGGAAATAGGCCTTCCCCAATGCCTTCTACCATACCCAATGCCTTGTACAAACCTTCGCTGTCCACATCCAGCCACTTCTGGCTATCCTTATAAGATCCTTTTTTTTAATTTGAGACACATTATGAGGTCTTACTGGATCCGCTGGTATGGGTTATGCAGCATCCATGTACTCCTGCGTTATTTTTTTTATTCTGGAGTTAGCGCTCAGGCCACAGTGTAGCCGTTGGCCCTGGCGGCTAGCGTCTTTTCTTGTCACTATCTACTACGTAAAGCGATACTCCTTATAAGGTCGTCGGTCAATCTGGAGGGATGGCGCCTTAAGCCTCCATTCCAAGATTATACTCTCTTACCTGTCATCAGAGACAGGGCCGTCGTGAGCCTTGCCATAAATTAATCGTAATAGAGGTTAATTTTTTTTATTAAAGAAGTTCATTCCTCCAGCAATTAAAGAAAAATCCGTTGGCCTGGACTTAGAATTTCACATCCAGTTCTTGAAATGGTCATTGTTGTGTGGACATGACAATCAAATAAAACATGTAAGAAATTGGATACTAAAATTTGAAGTTTCTTATATATTATGTTCCGTTTCCATGGCATTAACTTTTGTTTCGATTTCAAGTATCAGTAACTTAAGATGTTGCGATAAATTTGAAAACATTATCATAATAGCTTTTCTTACATTTCGTTTGTTTCGAATAATACTTTATTTTACGTAATAATCAATAAATAAGATGTACACCACTAGGTGTTCGTATCCGTTGTGGGAAGGAATACAAGAATATTTATTTAAATAAATGTTATAAAAATCTTATTGTATACATCTATATGTATATAAAAGAGAAAGTGTGTGGGTATCTTCGATATAGGCTCCGAAACGGTTGGACCGATTTCAATGAAACTTTTAGGGAATCTTCAGATTGACCTGGCGAGTAATCCTGTAAAGTTTGGTGACGGAGCGCTCCTCTTTTGAACTATCAAATACAGCTTTTATTTACTATGATACTGCTACTACGGGTATGATATTGTATTTACTGATATGTACATGAGTGTAGGTAATGATCTTCACCCGCTCGAGAAGAGAATGAATACGGAGAGAAATGAATAATTTAATATATTGTGGGAGTTAAATTAAATATTTAATGATGTAAGTTTATTTTTTAAATAAAATAATGCAAAATCTAGCCTGGAGAAGCGGGTTGGGTACACTAGTAATATATAATAATATAAGTATATTTGACAGTTAATTTATATATAATTATTAATTAACAAGACTGAACGTCATATTGTATTGTATCTAGACTCTAAAATTATTTTTATACAAAACAAACTCTACCCAAATTTCTTATCATCACAGACCGAGAAATAGAACGTCGTTTGGTGTATCAACACCAAGACTACCGATAATAGTGATGAAACTGTTAGAGCCACGTGAATTTTATCCGAACTGACAAAGGGATAATTTTATTTAAATAACAGCAACTTCTAGAATCACTAGAGCTTATTAGAAAAACTAAACCTATACATTATATTACTGTCAATTATAATTACACAAAAAAAACTATAAAGTAATAGCTACTTCAATAGTTTCTAGTGCTTGACTACGATCCTAAAAGGTGTTATGTGGAAATGCAGTTAAGATTGCGCAGTTAGTAGAACCGTAGACGGTCTTATGCATACCGCCAGTTAATTTTATGAATACATAGGGGTCTAGAAACTATCCTGGTCACTTAATAGGATCTGTTACCTAAATAAAAATATCACTGCAGCCATCGAAGATATACACACGGCCGATTTACAATCCGGTACGTTGTTGTCGCATATCGTACTCATAGGTTCATTGACCTTTAAAAAATAATTGCACGGGATCGTATTTAGAATATCTGGGTACGACAGCTACCCCACTCGACAGTGCTCGAGAAGACCCTAACTCGAGGCTCGGTCAATTGCTTCGCACTGGCGACGGCTTCAACGGGACTTAGGTTTGGAAGAGTTATAAGCGACTGATTTGCTTTGTTACCTATGATGTGTGTATTTTCTGCAGATTTAAACTGTATTTTTATTTTCATATTAGTTTTTGAATGATCAACCCTCACACTAATGATGACGACGCTGATTCGATTTTTTCGAAGATTTCTTTTACCTTTACTTGTTCTACTTTTGTTAATTTACCTTTGGTTTTTGTGTCAGTTTTCTACACATTTATAAAAATATAATAATATAATGGATTTTTGTTATTCATGTGGTAAATAACTAAATATACAAATATCCTAAATCAATATTATTTTTTTAGATTTTTTTATTGATATATGTTAAATACCTGTCCACAACAGACATATTGGACGTTACGATTTTAAGTAACTTTTACTTGAATCTTGTTTGGACAGTACACGGGTTCTTAATAAATAATGAGCCGTGGTAGCTCAGTGTCCGTGCGGTTGGCTCAAGTTGCGTAGTACGCTAGCAACCCGAGTTCGATCCTCGGTGCCGGTACCAATAAATTTGTTGTTGCAATTTTATGTGCTGATTTACCACGCGCTCGGCGGTGAAGGAAAACATCGTGAGGAAACCTACATGTTTTAGAAAATTTTTCTACGGCATGTGAAGTCTGCCAATCCGCATTAGGGCCGCGTGGCGGACTATGCCCTTATACTCTCTTTACAGAGGAGGCCTGCGCCCAACAGTGGGACATATATAAAGGCTGTAACTTTAAACTTTAAACATAGCCAGACTGCTCAGCTTTGCTGTAGCTATCAGAACATATTCGAAAGGTATTGTATAACAAGAGCTCACATAACAGCAAAATGGCGCGTGGAGCCCCGTCATGACTTACGTCACTGTATACTTACTTCATAATTCAATACAGATTAAACAACCAGACAAGTTCCAAACAAATAATGTTTCCAATTCAAATTCAAGGTCGGATGTAAATCGAGTCGATTTTTTTAACTACGGAATGCGGCTACGAGTTTTTAAGAAATTAGACCATTTTTGTAGCAAATCAAGTTCATTAACCTAATTTATGAATACAGGAAAATATAAAATCGACACTGGCTTGCATTATATTGATTTTGAAAAGGTTACTATGTAATAAATTTTACGGCGCCACTTATAAATCCTTCATTTGAAAATAAATAGCTCAAGTTTCCAGATCCCCTAGACTTAGTTTTAATACTATCATGAGTGTGAGTGAGTGATACAGAGATCATGTAGGTGTTGTTTTCTCTTAGTTTTATTGTTTTTATGCTGTTATATTATTCGTAATTTATGCTCAAATATAGTAAGAGTAACTTATGAGCTTGTATTTCTCGTAAATTAAAGTGAACTTTTAAGTTAAAACTGTAAACTGTTCGGCATGCTTACGCGTAACATAGTAACCGTCCAAGCCGAGGTTACCCCTCACCGGGGGGACCCTTGTGTCGAGTTACTAGCGATAGAGGTTCAGGCTAAGCGACCTAAGAGCTATGTCACCTCTCAATCCGGTGAAGCAGTCAAGGCCAGTTTCTCTGGCCAATCTGTGTAGTTCGTCATAAAAAAAAAATAAAAAAATGTAAACATTTGTTTTTTTTTTATTTGTAGTTTTTAGGAAATATGTTAAGAATAATTCTAAGGTTATAAGATATTATAAAAATGTCATAAAATAAAATATATGAGAAAATAGATATATTCGAAGTTCAAGACGTATTGCTGGATTTCTCATTATCCGTAGAGAGAAGTACGATTACTTCCCGTCTGTCTTTCCCTCCGATTACAATATCGGTATTTTCAAGAATATAGTGAATAGGCATTTACTACGCTAGTGCGCCTTACCATCCAGGACTGCATTCCCAGTTAACAACAGGTGGGATCGTGGTCAAGCTTGCCTAGATAGTATAAAAAAAAATTAAAAGGCATTAATACCTATAGATATCGCAACTTAAGAAGACGTATGCAATCAAGAACGGAGAAACGTGCTAGGAATGCTAAAATTGAAAATTTCTTCCAACTGCCTTGGTTATGAACATGAGATATCGTTACAATTATTTTATTTAAATTAATTAAAACAATTTATCATTTTTACACATTAGGAGTACCAGTTCTGCTGATTTACAATACAAAAGAATATTAATTATCCATTAATGTATAAAATATATTAAAATATTTAAACGTATACATGCATAACAATAAATGGCACATGAATATCACGCATTATTTTAGTTAATAATCTATATCACAGTGTTTGATCCCTCTTCAAGGTTCAAGGATACGTACGTAATCCTGTTAGTCTTGTTCATTGTGAAAGACCGGCTCGTCGTGATGCTAAAGTGTGTTCGCATGCATGGCAAATGTTATATCTGTATGTTCTTCTTTTGCGCGCAAGCAACTAAGTTTTTAGATTCAGAGATATCCTCTACCAACTAAAGACAACATCGGCACATGCTAAGATGAAGCACATTCGAAAAATACAACCGATTAATGATAGATAGATTAGCTGGAGCATGTTCTATTATTTCTCCTCCTAAATAAATTACACAATGAATTTTCGTAGCTACAATATAATCACATGCAGAAATATCATGACATTAATTTTCTATTATTTTTTTTATACTAATACAAATACAAATACTTTATTCAAAAAAAATTCCTTACAAATACACGAACTCCCTGACTCCTGAACTAGGAGTTAAACCTGTATCTCAGGAATCAGTGCCCTCTCCCACTGCCTTACATCAATTTCATTTCAAATTTAATTTAACAAACAAAGAAAAGTATATTTAATTTAACAGGGATATAAAAGATTTAAAAGAAAAATTAAATAAATATTCGTATATAAATAAATAAATGTGGAGTGTGTGTGTGTGTAAGATGTGTGGTATTTATATTTTAAGCATAATTTCTTCCGTCTGCTTATAATCGAGCGACAACAGCCAGTTTTTAATTTTGGCTTTCATTTTATATGTGTTCTGTGGATGAAAGTTTAAGATCTTGTTAATTTTATTATAAAGATGGATACACAAACAAAGCCAGCACTAAATTGTATACTATTTACGGTAATATACACATACTTATACTAACATTTATTTATACTCAATCTGGTAAAATTGTAAATGTCTCCATGGGTGACAGCGGCAAACAATCATAAATGATTAAAGAAGCTACTCATTATATTACAATATTTCGTAAGTGCAGCTACAATTAAGCAATCAATATGCGTTTAAATATAATCCAAGCATGGTAAATCGATTTGATTAGGGTTATTCATAAACGTACATTCCTTACGCACGAGAAAATTTCTTGACTTTTGACCTGATTGTAAAATTTACAATCGGGTTTCGATAAACCTGTTTTTGAATTATATCAAACGCGCTCGCGGGCGGTTGCGTTTCGGCGCGCGCGCATTTTCAATCTGTATCGTGTCAGTGAGTGGCCGCGCTTCGTCCGAGTCGCTAGTGCGTCGGTTTGCGCGATCTTCGTCGGGCGAATGTTGTGATGCTCGTGCTATCTGATTGAATCATTTAACTCTCATTGAGGAGAGCTTGTCCTCGTCTTGTGATTACAATAATTCACGTAATAATGGTAAGTGTTACCACGACCTCAAGTAACTTCTGTTTAAGCTAATAAACAAGATGGAATGCCCTATATTCCATCAGAAAAAAATATTGTTTCTTAATTGTTTGTTTAAACTTTAACCCAGAATTATGACATTTCTAAAAAAAAAAATATTAAATGATAAATTTCTAAGTATAGTATTCAAACGGTTAGTTATCAGTGTTGTGTTATATTGCGAATTAAAACGGATTAGATATATTAACGAGAATTGAGGATTCACGTGAGTTGTGTTTTTGTTAAGATTAAGAGGTTAAAAGGGCTCCAAATTGAAGAATATAAGACATTGCAAGCATTTAATTATGCGATTATTTTAAATAAAGCACTAGTTGTTTGATGTTATGGATTTATATACAAACAAAATCAAATCGTGTTTTCCTAATTTGAAACATTGAGTGAATACAAATGTTGCTTGATATAGGCTGTCTTGAACTTTTTTTTAATTGAGAAAATGTTGCCTTTTGCTATCAAGACTTTTATTCGGACAGTACGCAGTGTTTAGGTAGGTGTGTAGGTCATTGCGGTGATCTTCAAGTGCTTTACTGTAATCGGCCTAAGTGTTCGAATCATTTATAGAAATAGTAAGAAGGAAAAAGAGATATTTACCTCAAGTAATTAACCCCTTTATGTGGGTAGGTGATCAACAGTTAAAATTTTGTTTTGTCCGATTTCTAAAAAAAGATATAGGACGGGGTATAAATGGCAGAGATAGTACTTATAATAGAGTTGACATTTCCTTTGTTAATTTTTAAAAATATAGTCTCAATTCAAGCGGTCTCTGCTTAAATAACTTATAAGTTGGCGCGTTTAATTTATCCAATTGATTAATTTCGATATTCATAATCGTACCTTTTGTAAAAAATAATAAGCTCTCGTTTTCTTATCTCTAGCGGGTAGACAGGTGTCGCGAGATAAAAAGATTGTTGTGACCTTACAGTTTTTACCAAATGTGCGTCTTCATTTGAACTTATTTATATGTATTTCTAAATATGTCGTAAGAATTTTATAATATGTTAACCCTAAATTTCATCTACACCATATTGACGATTGACGTTTCAATACCTTACGCTTTTCTCATTATTCCTTATCACATAAAGCCGCTCAGTTGTATCATTTGACTTTGGGTTTTTTGCCGGAACAATACGACTTAGGGATCTTCAAGAAAATAATCTACTGCTTTCTCAAAACGTCAACTAATAAGTACTATTGTAATATTGATGGAGGCGGTAATTATTTAAAGTCATTTGAGGCAATATATCAAAAATAATAAACAATAGATATTATTTTCACCAGAGAGACATTATTCATGTAATAGGGTAGCCCGGTAATGCAGTTTTCATTGTGATTACAAAGATGTCGGAAATAATTGTGATATATCAATGAAATGGTCTCACTTTTTGAATAAGTAATTAATAAATAAACTTTATTTAACTTTATTAAATTATTAATCTCCTACATTACACATTCACAACATTAACTAGGCCCCCGATGCACTATTTGGCTTCGAAGTGTTACTATGAAACCAACCTATTAATGTCATATTGTCATTATGCTAAAAACGATAAACTACTTATTAAATTTTTTGATTTGTAATATCATTTTAATTTTATGATTACTATATGATATTTTGATATTAATTAATTGGTTGAAATGTAGCGTACTATTATGTGAAATGTCACTATGTATAATATTTCCAAATTCAGTTAAAACAACATTCGATTGTCAGTGGTACGTCATCGAAAAACCATAGAAAAGGTGTATCTTCGGAACCCAAATTTCTATGCAAAACCTCATTGAAAGCAAATCCTTTCAAACAAAAATACAAACAGACAAATATGTTGCGATATCACAGTATGTGTCTAAGTGAAGTGTGTATTTTGCTACTTCAAGAAAGATCTGTTATAGTCATTTAAAGTTCTACAGCGCGATACGGTTCGACTGTACGGAACCATCACAGCAATAGGGAAATCGCGCTATTCTTTTATTTTTGTATGCACTATGAAAACAGAGGTGGCATATTAATGGTTCTCTTATCCAGTTTTATTATGCAGTACCCTACGCGGAATAAATTCGTTATTACTAATGTCAATGTACTTCTAACCTTCACCTACGATTTCCTGGTTTATCACCGATACATCGTGAGAATTTTAAAACATTTTTTAATCAACACGATATTTTTTAATTCCATGACTTTAATAACAATGAATATTGCAGCGTTTAAAATGAGTGCTTATCAGATCTTAATATTTTAACAGATTCATTAAAGGCTTTGGGTTATTGTATATTTACGAGCAAAAATAAAACCGACTTCAAATCGAATCAAATGTTAAACGCTATTACGCGCGGACGCCCTCTTTGTATTTCCGAATTATCATAAGAATATTACGAAATAAGATTACAAAAAGATACTCCGCCTTGTGGAGGGAAGGCGGCGGTTATGTGGGGTTTTTACTCACTAAAACCTCCCCGGTGGCCCTTCCTGGTGCATGGTGTGGGGCTCCGGGATCTCCAGTGGAACGCACCGGAGCCCCTCTGCACTGTGCTTAAGGAGAGCACTTCCCGGGGGGAGGTTACTCCCTCCCCCCCTGTGCCCTCGCAGTGCAAAGCGACACGGGCCAGCCGATGTCGCCTTCTTCCCGGATCCACCTTGGCGGACGACAAAGGCCCCTTGTCGTCCAGTGAACCCGAGGCCCCTTTAGTCGCCTTGTACGACAGGCAGGGGATACCGTAGTCTTATTCTTGAGAGCCCAGAACTACAGGGGCTGAAAGATTAATCAGAACCCAACCAATCTTTCATCATCAAATTACATTCTTTCCAATAAAACATGAATTATCGAAATCGGTTGGCGTGATATTGAGATATTCTTCTGTTTGTAGACTTACATGGTTTTCTCATGGATGTCATTGTTAGAACTGGACCAAGCAACAGATTTCAAACGAAAGAACAATTGTCACAACCGGTTGACCCAATCGAAATTTATGAGGTAATAGGTGAGGTATTTGTCAAAATAAAAGTTTGAGAAATTCGTTGTATGTTGTTTTTATGAATGGCGAAGTAATAGAAGCACATACAGTACAATTAAGTAAGTACAAGTACTATGCCTATATTCCTTTTCTTCTTCGTTAAAGAGTAACCTAATCGTAGACTATGATAAGATTACAAATCAACTAAATAAAATCTCAATCAACAAGCATTCTTCCATTAAAAGCCCACGGTGTTCCTCTCATGCTTTTCGTCGGAACTACGGGTACGCTTTCGCACACTACCGTAGTTCCAACGGCGACGGCTCTTGACGAATTTCTTCTCTTGGAGCTGGAGCTCTCCACGTCTAGATACTAAGCGCACAGGAGCACTGCACGCGCTTCCGAGGCCATTACACTCCTAGACAACGAACTCCTCCATGTCCGCTATCCAGACTTCAGTTAAGGGGGTTGGAGAAGATCGCAGTACGCTTTTCTCGTGCGCCCTGCTCTCCGGCTGCGAGACGGGAGATCGGAGGTTCTCTCTATCTCTCTTTCCGCAGCCTCCTTCTGCGACATTACTTCTTCGCAGAAGATGTGTATCCATCCTCCTGCCACATATTTGTCCTAATAAGTTTACGCATTAGAAAATAATGTTATTCGCAGAATTAGCCAATCGTCTTGGTATTGCACAAATGAACTCCGATTGGTCGGTCGATCGCCCTCATTAAACGTATCGCTAGAGCACATAACGTAGTTTAAAGCATGCATTTTATAGCAGGGACGCGCCAAATAAACAGACAGACAAGTTTAATTTACATATCTGATTTATTACGATTTTTCATATTCAAGCGAATGCTAGACATTATTCGGATATTTACGCGTTCTAATTTAAAAAAGAAAATTTATCCGGCGGAAGTGAGCATTATTGTTGGCCAAGTAGGAAGCACGTACATCGTTTTTTTTACACATTTAAATCGCGTGTATCTGAATACTTTCTACTCAAACAATGAAAATTACAAACTGGTATATATATTATCGTTTATTTATTCCATGTATATGTATATTCTTTTATATATATAATATTTTAAACACTATTTTTAGCGGCACTACCCTTAGTCTGCTCTTAACTACTGAAGGTTAGCTGGAAGAAAATGCTAAATAGCATTAAGTTCGCCTTTGTACATATACTTTGGTGCAATATAGGATTTAACTATCTACATGGACCAAATCGCCAATCGTATCAAAAAAGTATCCTTCAATAATAATCCCGTATGAATGAAAAGAGGTGTGTCAGGAAATAACTAATTGGAAGTCTGTGATCTCTACCTAACTCTCTCAGTAATTGAAAAGGTTTTTACTACGGGTAGACAAGTTCTTTGGACCCAATATTTTTTTAATATTCTACAACTGCGTCCAAAATGCGTCTATTCTTTTCTTAAAGGATGGCAACACACGTGCAAGTTCTGCTAGGCAGAACTTATAACGCAGATGTTTATGGTCGGCAGCGATCGTTTACCATCAAATCAACGTCCTATTAAGCGATCACATGTATTTGTGTAATAAGAATTCTAAGATTTAAACAAATATAATAGTAATAGGGCAACACATAAGTGTTGCATGAAGAGGTTTTCATTATCATATACCCAGAGCGCAACTTCTCCGGATTGAGAGGTAACTTAGTTCTTACAGCGCTTACCTCTAATGTGAATAACTAAACGCAAGGGTCACCGTGAGGGAGCTCGAGTCTGAGTTACTTCAAGGAGCATCGAGGCTGGGAGAAGAAATGACAGAAGAACTCCAACAATGCTTTATCACGAACAGACAAGAAACCTACATTTCATGTAGCGGAAATGCTGATAAAATTCTCTAGATATACGAGACGATTACGTCAACTCATCCCAAATTGGAATTTACTAATATAATATAAATGTTAGCAATACTTCCATAAGCATTGGCTGTATACAGCGCTTGAATCTAATTAAGTTGGCAACGCTATAAGGACGGCGGAAGAATAAAATTATTGAAAATATAATTTGTCATGGAAATATGTAACTTGTTTAGAAAGCTAAATCGGAAATAAAAGGAACATATAGTATACATATATATAATGTATATGGAATTGGAATAAAAAGTGTAATACATTTTTAACATACATATAATGTGAAGTCGACAATCCGTATATTAAAATCTTTCTTGTCAGTAAAACCATTTCATCAATTTTCATGCGGTATTCAACAATGTTTTTGTTTATAGTTGTTGGTAATCACAAGCTGACTTCGACGGAGTTATTTGTTAAATTTCAAGTGACACATACTGTTTATAAAATTTTATATCTTTCTTGGCCTAAAATATTTTAACTAAGTTTATTAATTCATTAGACAAAATTTCAGCTTCATTACAGCCGAACCTACGCGATGCTGTCACAAAATAATATTAATAATATACAAGAACATACAAAAAAAAACACAAAAGAAAATGGTGGCCTTCCACGTGTGCGCAGCTTTTACGTTATGCGACTGGTTGCAACAAAAGACATCCACTTGCCAACCGATTTGCATTCCAACCGCGCTTAACAACGTAGAGTTCTTCGATTTTTTGTTTTGTTGAAGACTTCCCACCCAAAAAAGTGAGGGTGTCACGCAATGAATTCCTCCCATGAGACGAGCTTCGGCTCTGTGCATAAGGGCATCGGTAAGTGCACCGAGAAAGGCCACCAGAGGGTTTTAGTGAGTAGGAATTTCGCATAACCATCCCCTTCCTTGTTTTTGAGTGTCGGGATCATTTAGGCGATTATTGTCCTTTCTCTCCCATATAAAATACGTTAATGCCACAATTTTTTAATTCAGGGTCGGCTCTGATAAGACTTTGCATCGATAACACGGTAAAGTGTATTTAAAGCGCTTTAATCGTTAATTGAATGAGGGTCAGTTTTGATTATTATTGCGAATAAATTTACCTTCTAGCGCATGTTATGCTTGAATCAAATGGCCATTAACGGCGTACGCATTACGCCTTTGACATCGTTTGTCGATTTATACCCAGCATTATAATTGCCACGTGCCGAGTTCCACGTGTATATATATGTATATATGTACCACCTGGAAACGGGAATGTAAAGCTGTCTTATACATTTCACAAAAGTTATTAAAATTACCTTTTACGTGACAGTTAGCTGATGTAATAAGGAGTCACTTCGACTACTTTTATTTTAGGAAATTTAAATAAATAGTTTTTACCAGCTAGTAGGAAATATATTACGTAGACTATGAAAATTACTGTTCATACGCACTGAGATCTTCTACTAGACGAAAACCTGTAACCAACAGTAGCAAAACCGCGTGTAACACCGTGGGCGCAGCTAGTTAATTATATAACCGGACCAATGATGCAATGTTTGTTTTTCTTTTACAGGCGCGTGCCTTTGTAACGTTGTTGATGTTGCCACTGATGGGTTGCCTCACCGAATCCTCTCTGTACGCGCCGCTTCTTCCTAAAACGTTCAGCTTAGAAGAAATAGTGCCCCTGCAACCGGAGTTTTATCCAGAAAGGGTTCAAATAGATTGGATCTCAGGTAAGCATTACAGGAAGCCTTATTATCCTCTAACAATGTTTGTGTGTATTGTATATTATTGTAATATCTGCTTGGAAACGTGAAGGGCTAAAATTTTCATGGATTTATTGATAGGATAGGATTTAGTGACCAAGAAAAACAGCTATTATTTTCGTAACTGCCAGTTACGCACCGGAGTTTACTATTTATAGGTCACGGGCGGCTGTGATCTTTTAACGACTAATGAGACGCATCCCGTTTGGCCTTCTCTTATACAATAGATAAATGAGTTTACTACGCCTTTGCGTGTGATAAAAGGCAATTAAACAACATTCCGTGGTTACTATGATTCATATGACTATCTCGTTTCCTTGCAATAATTGATTACAAGGAAATACTGGACTTGGAGACAATACTGTACGTCAATTGTAACTTTAAAGTGGGAAAGAAGAATAAAATATAAAAATTTCTTTAATATGAAGTAATTAATGGATACACAACTATGTTTTCCTTTACCGCCGAGCCGTGGTAGCTCAGTGAGCCGTGGTAGCTCAGAGAGCCGTGGTAGCAGTGACCGGGCGGTCGCCTCAAGTTTCATAGTACGTTAGCAACCCGAGTTCAATCCCCAGTGCAGGCACCAATAAATTTGTTGTTGTAATTTTTTGTGGTGATATACCACGCGCTCGGCGGTGAACATCGTGAGGAATCCTGCAGGTCATGTCTTAGAATTTTTTTCTAAAGCATGTAGGTGTTCTCCATTAAAGCTGCCGTACGGGACCACGTTCCAAAAATAGCAAACTAAATTACGGAAACTAAAATTAGTTTAGACATAGACATTTATTTATTGGAATCACAATACAAAACACAGACAGAATATAACACACATTAAAAAAGAATGTAAAATAGACAAAACACAGTTAAAGTTACACGGACAAATAATACAAAACTTATGACGCCAATATCGGACACCGTCTCAGCATATGCTGTCGCTAGGATCCGACAGCGCTGGTTTTCAGCGGTGCGATGCGATGCGGTTACGATTTGCGATATGTATACAGTTGGCAGAAGCCAGCTGAAATCTCCGAAAATAAAATCGTAAAATGAAACGCTTAGCCATTAGGCTAATTTAAGTATCAAAGAGCAAAAAATTTACACATAATGTGTATTAAACTCATAATAAAGACAGTATTCTGTGATTTTAAAGTCAGAATAAACTGTACAGGCCAGTGGTGGGCAAACTACGGCCCGCGGGCCAAATCTGGCCCGTTAAATCGTTTCATCCGGCCCGCCAAGTGTTTTTTGAGCTAATATTTTTATTGTGTTGCTATCGGTATTGTATAATATGTTCTATTTTTAGTTATATCAGTAGTGTTTATAAGGTTTACAACCTTTTAACATTTTGGGTTTGTTTAAAAAACGTCGTAAATTTTTACGTAAAAAGACAAAAAAAATTGCCACCAGCAATTTGTGTAATTTGCTAAATTAGCCATTAATTTTTTTGTTAAAAAGATTTAAAAAAATAAAAGTTTTTTTCGGTAAAATTTTGTTAATTTTTTTTTTACAATTGGTGGCCCGCCAACCAAAAAGTTTGCCCACCACTGGTACAGGCCAATAAATGTTAAAGAATTTTAATTGAATTTTATAAATCGCGTGCGCAGCTCCGATGTAACTGGAACGATAAAAAAGTCGATCGCTGTTTTATATATGACCCGCAACGGAATGCATTTCATGAATACGGATCCGTTATAATTTTTTATCAAAGGACGATGAGTGTGTTTTGTTTGACTAATACGGGTTTAACCTAATTTCTTATTTGGGGATTTACCCAACTACACGTATTGTGTTTATTTTCTGAATATTTTGTTTATTTCTATTTTATTAATTATGAATAGCTGATAGTTAAACAATATAATTATAACTGTAATCAATTTATACATTAATTAATATGTGTAGTTTACATATTCTTTGATGCGCCTGTTGCAGAAGTCGCATTTACAAGTATCATTGAATAAAGAGAGAAGAAATATAAAATAAAATTTAACATCGATTCCTGACAAAAATAACAGGTTGTGACTAAACAGAAAACTTTCAATTTGTGAAGCTGACGGTCAACGTCAACGCACTAACGAACTGTCAAATATTAAGTAGCGACACATAGGCTCTCAGTAGTTGTGACCTTTTTTTTACTTGTGGGAAACCTACTTATCAGCGTACTCGATCGTCGGAGGAAGGACGAGTTATGTTGGGCCCTCATCGACCAAACCCACGAGATGTAGCACCATCGTCGCATATTAGCGGGGTCACGGGAATGCTCGCGCACACACCGCGTCCCCGCCTGCGAGTTCCTCTTGGCTTCACCGTACCCACGCCACCCGACCAAGCCAACCACGGCTACTGAGCTCCGCCCGGCACGACAAGCCGAGATCCCTTGGGGGCTTCCAATGATATCTTAATGATTTATCTGTACCTTATCTTGCATCAATCTCAAGTCAATTAACTCACATTATGTTCGAGACTACGAAATACAATGTACCATTTTGACTGCGGTTCTTAGCATTTTGACGTGATGAACGTTAATTTTAACAACAATTGGTTAAGCAGACGCGAGGTCATGGATGGTTTACGATAATTTGTGAGCTCATAGACATTTAATTAACTACTGCAAACGTTGTTTAATTATATGTTACATCTAATAACAGCAATAAATAACACGAAAATATACCTCTTAACACGGCGGGAACGAAAAACCGTTTTTCTGTGTTGCGTGTGTTGCGACAGAAGCAGTAATTGTAAATGGTTGACATTTACGATATGACTTTTGTAGTTGTCATTCGTTGGTTGAACAACTGAGCGCCATTCTGTCTCGTTCATTCGCTTTTCTTTAATAAGGTTATATATATAAAAATATTTTATTTTATATACAAATCTTGTCCTAAAAATAACAAACACGAAAGAGAAATCTTTCAATTTGGTGCAGTATTTCGGAAGTTATGCGCGTACATATATTTTGGCGAATCATTTTTATTTATGTAGATTGTTTATCTGACTTCTGTTTAAACATCAAATCATTCCATGTCATTAGAATTACTTTAAAGTGATTAAAGAGTGTAATACCACTATCTACACTATTATACATTTTTTTAAATGTTTTAATATATTTTAATCGACTTTCAGATACGGAATATGTAGTGAGGGAACACCATACGGATTTCAGAAAATATGACGCTACCACAGATACTTTTGTGAAGATATTAAATGAAACGGACTGGGTAAGTCATATGTTATTCCTTGCCCACTTATCACCCCATTTATGACTAATTATTTCATTGATCTATATTAAATCACAAGTGTAATATACTTAATTAATTTGAAGAGTAATAAAATAAAGGATAATATAAACTTCATTTAGGCAGGGATTACCAATTTTCAATTTGCAGAGTCATATGTCGTCCACCTCTGGCGTATTGTTTCCATATTCATACATCTAAACGGCACAGATATGGTGCGAAAGTAAACGGCAGCATCGAATAGGCCATCCTAGGTTTAGTTCCATACAGAGAGATGTTTTGTTTCCTTTTTTGAAGGACCTTTGCCCGTCGGACATGTCGGCACCATCGTAACTTAACCTTTCTAAATAAACAAAGAAAATAGGACCACATGAAGTGACAAAGAAAGTCATCAATGTTGAATAGACATAGCTGTCAGCTTTTTCGCTTAAAATGCGATTTCCTTACTGAAATCCCGACCTCTCGGTGGCGCTGATGGTGAACACCGTGGGGTGTTAGTCGGCGAGAGTCCGACATAACACGTCATCGTCCCCACGAGGATGAGTTATGACGTGGTATGCAAGGTTCATATAGATTGGTTGAGACAACAGCCTTGTAGTTCTGGGCTCTGGGCAAGAATAAGACTACGGTATCCCCTGCCTGTCGTATAAGGCGACTAAAAGGGGCCTCGGGTTCACTGCACGACAAGGGTGGGGGCCTTTGTCGTCCGCTAAGGTGGACCCGGGAAGAAGGCGACATCGGCTGGCCCGTGTAGCCTTGCACTGTGAGGGCACAGGGGTGGTAACCTCCCCCCCCGGACGCGCTCTCCTTGAGCACAGTGCAGAGGGGCTCCGGTGCGATCCACTGGAGATCCCGGGTCCCCTCGTCATGCACCGAGAAAAGGGCCACCGGGGAGGTTTTAGTGGGTAAACCCCACATAACCGCCGCTTTCCCGCGGGGTATCTTTTTGAAGATTTCCTCCCCGTTAACAAAAAAAAAAGATTGGTTGAGACAAAAGTCCTTTAATTTGTAGTTGATTATCAATAGAGAAATGTAAACTGCAAGCCCTGTCGACCTTCAGTATGAAGCGTGACCTTTGTTTGCTATAACACCGACTGTTTTTGTAATTCGCTAGCGTAATAAAATTAAGTTAATGGATAAATGGCTCGCAAAATTTGCTTCTTATCTGAGACTTGTATGAAGTAACACTTTCGAAACTTCTTCTTTGTCTAATGATTCAAAGACGTGTCGGAGTGAAACTGGGTCGTGGATTACAGTCCCACTGTTGTGATATTCTAGTGATGAAATATTAAAGGACTTATTTCATGAAAATAATTACATAGAGCATTCACTTTGAAAAAATCACCGGTTAAAATGTTTTTAAATGGGGATTTATTAAATGGCTCACCATCTATCATACTCGTATATGCCTACAAATGCGTAGAAGGTTTTCGACTCTTAATTTATATATTTATATATATATTGTCAATGCATCAAGCTACTTTTTATTTGTTTTAATTTTAATAATATATATTTAACTTAGTTTTTATAACATAAAATTGGATTATCAGTAACGGTGATATAATTTTTGATGATTTAAATAAATAAATAAATAAATATGGGATGTAATGAGCTTGGTAAAAAGCGGACACCGAAAGCTGCCTTTGTTTATCACGGTAGGGTTGAAAAGGCTATTGTATTATTAGGTTATTATATTTAAAACGATTTTGTTTTGAATTCAAATATATACTGCTGATATATCTTTACTCATCATTATCATCTCAGCAATTAGTATAGCTTTTGAATGTCCCTTAGATTATCCGTAAAATAGCAACCGACTGAGTTGTGGTTCGACCCTCTCGGGCACCCTCTGATCGAAATGCTTACGTGTAACATAGTAACCGTCCAAGCCGAGGTTACCCCTCACCGGGGGACCCTTGTGTCGAGTTACTAGCGATAGAGGTTCAGGCTACGCGACCTCAGAGCTATGCCACCTATCAATCCGGTGAAGCAGTCAAGACTAGCTTCTCTGGCCAATCTGTGTAGTTCCTCATTAAAAATCATCATCTCAGCCTTAACACATTTACTACTGGACAGAATCCTCCCGGACGATTTTCAAAAGGACCGGTTTTAAGTGGTTTGCATCTATTATCATTTAAATTGTTTATTTTAGCACGCGTCACAATTGTAATGCAAATAGAAACAATGGTGTACCATCACATCACTGTACTTAATTTTACGACAGGTAAATGCCTGATAACAATTTAAATCTTTTTAACCTACCGACAATTAAGTCGACGTAGTTTTTCGTTTGATTTCAAATTAAAACCTTTTGTTCGCAGTTCAATTTGCACCATTATACGATATCGTCGTACTCAAAAGACCTCAAGTATCTTTTACTGAGTGCTAATGTGACTAAGGTACGTATTTGTCGTCATTTATTATGTATATATATATTTATATACACGTACACCTAAACTTATTTTATAATTTGCTTGTGAAGAAGAGAAATCTGGTAGTATGACAATAACTTTTTTTTGTTGACGGGGGGAAATTTTTCAACTAGATGCCCCACCTTCCCCCAGAAGGTGGGGTTTTAACCCACTAAAACCCTCCCGGTGGCCCTTCCTCGGTGCATGGTGAGGGGCTCCGGGATCTCCACCGGCTCTCACTGTCCTGCTCGCCACAGTGCACGGGCAAGACAGGACAGACTAGGGCCAGCCGATGTCGCCTTCTTTCCGGGTCCACTTCACCGGACGATAAAGGCCGTGGGGGCCTTGTAACAAAAAACTTCAAGTGGCGAAAAATCTCGACTATTATACGTTGCCATATTTAAGGCGATAAAATTATTCTCTAATCGAGTAAGCATGCTAATCGATCATCACTTCCTAATGGAAACATTAAAAAACGCGTCCTTTCTTCTTTGAATTACTAATATATGTGCAAATTGGTTATAAAACTGACGTCATTTCGAGATGTTTATCGTCCCTTATGTGCATTATTATTAATAGTACCTGTGGCGACATTTATTTCTATGTGTCAAGGTAAATTTAAACAAACAAGCATCTAGTTTCGCAATTGGTAATATTTGAATTGCGGCCATCTTAAATTGGTCACGTTTACATGAAGGCCCCTGTGTACATGATCGAAAAATTATACAATTTTGTATAAATCTATGTTTCAGGTTTATCGCTATTCAACTTTAGCTGACTACTATGTTTACGACGTTCAATTAAAGTGAGTTTAGAATTTAGTTTATCATTTTAACACTACTCGTGCCCGCGACTACGTCCTCGTGGGATAGTGACTTTCGGAATTGTTTTGGCTAATAAATTTGTAAATAAAACACATTAAAATAAGCTATTTACAGTATTGTACTGCAAGTAGCTTATTTAAGTAACTGCGTTAATTTTCCGTATTTTTTTCTAGAGAGTAAGCTTTTTGCTGAAGTCATCACACAAAAACTTCACCGTATTTGTCCCCTTGTAGTTTCTCAAAAAAAAGGATTTTGCATTCTGCGTCCGATTCTAGATTTTGCCATTTGCCTTTCCGTAAATAAATTGTGATCGTAGGTTTTAAAAGCTATTGACCGAGATGTGGGTCGGCCCTCTTGGGCGGCCTTGGTTGAATGATAACGCGATTAGAGTAACCGACTGAGGTCCCCTTTTGGGGCCCTTGCGTGGTGTTGCTTCTAATGGTTCAGGCTTAGTAACCTACGAGTTCTGCCACCTCTCGAATCCGATGAAACTGTTGCGGTCAGCTTGTCTGCCCCCGATTGGCAGTTGGTTCATCAAAACAAAAAAAAATTATAGGGTCCGATAGAAGTAAAAACTTATAACTTAATTAATCTGGTTTTCACATGTATTGACACTCCTATCAACAGTTATTTTCAAATATATCACGGGTTGTACAGGATCATGAAAAATATAAAACATTAGCATGTCGGTGACACGAATCAATAGGATTTTCTCCCACCAAAAAGCGATCCACGCGGGTAAATAAGTTTTAGCTTAAAAAAATTAACGCTTTAAAATTTTATTTACTCGTCACGTTAAGATGTGAGAAAAAGTTATATATGGCAATGGTTTGTGTTATGTTTTTAATATATTCAACCGTTTCAATACATATAGTTTAGTAACGGCTACGCTTTAACGTAAAACATTGGTTTTGCTACTAGGAATTTGATTCTCGATGTCTTTGTTATGTTAAAATATTGTATAAACCATATTATAATGCTGTATGTATTTTACTTTCTGTATTTTCGACGTCATAGTACTTAAAAATCAATAAATTTTCTCAATTTTCACTAAAATGCTCATATAAAAAAAAATGACATTTGGTTTCTTCTGATTTTATCGAGGCTGTCATGCAGTCACCTACCACTTATCATTGGACGTGAAATTACGGGACACCTGTATATATACACGTACACAAAAATAGACATATTTAAGATAGATTTCTTAAGAAATATGGTGCGTTATAAATGGAAGAAGCCACCGACTTCTAAAACACACCTAGCTCACATGTCAAGGATTTTATACTGTTTTACGACTCCTTGAATATTTGAATGGCACTCTAATGTGAATGTTTTCGAGTTTCGATTTATAGTCGTATGGTGGTGAATTTACAAAAAATAAAGAATATTTTAATAATAGAAAAATAGAATAAATCTAAGAACAACGGTCCTATTTATTTTTCGTTACATATAACGAAAAATAATATAATTAAGAAGCGTTCTATGTTTTAAGGTCCACAAATAAAATAGGGCAAGGGCCCACGCAAGTGGTGGTGTGGGGGTCTGGAAGCGCCCTAGCCTACGTGGAGAACAATAATGTATATTACGTCCCTAATGTCGCCCGACCCGATATAGTTACTGAACTAACGAGCACCGGCATCCCAGGGGAACTGTATAATGGCGCCACAGACTGGATATATGAAGGTACGTGTTGCTACGTTCCGATGTATTAATTAATTTGTGATATAAGACAACATTCCATTCTGATGTTTTATATATATTTGTATAAACACACACAAACGCACTTCAGTACGTATACCGAATCGAACTATTTCATATAGTGATACATTTTCAATAAACAGTAGAAAGTATTTTTTCTATAATACATATTTTTTTTACTAAAAATATTAAAAAACGCAGCAACCGTCCCGTTTGTTTTCTTGTCATACCGTAAGATAGAACAAATTACGGAAAAAGATTGACTTGTTTTAAAGGAAACAACTGTACAACAGAAATACCCGCATACACACTTTGCAATTCAAAATGCAATTTGCTAAATTCCTCAACGATAGCTAATCGTCTCCAAGCAAATGAATGCGTTAGGTGACTCCTTCTTTCGTGTGACAGCGAATTTATTGTTATATAATATTAGTAAATTCTCATGTAAATGACCTACAATGTCTAAAGTGAGAATAAAGTTTCTTAAACGTAAAACTATAATTTTTTCGAAGTATGCAGACGACGAGACCTAGACTATTCCACGCGTCATTTAGTACAATTAATTATATAGAAATTCAAATATATTTAAAAAATTGATTACCAAATCTATGTAGGAAATATTAAAAGTCTAGACTTTCTCGCACAAGTGTATGTTATTCTTATAAGTAGACCCAAACTCTTATTGATGAACAATTTGATTTTTGAAAGTAAACATTTATTATCATAATTAGTTTTCGCGCATTTTAACTCTAAAAGGGTAGACAAAGATAGGAATGGCTATCATCTGTTCAATAAACTTATTAATTTTTAATTATGCTAAAATTTGTCACACATAATAAATCTAAGAACGGAATTTACTTAAGCTAGCTAGTGAACAAATCTCAACTCAAATTTTACCCTGTGTCTGCTCCCTGATAGGAATATATGTTTTCAATGTTATTCAAAAAGAAAGGAGATTATTATTTTATTAACCTTATTCGCTTCATGACATTTTCGAAAATGTGACATTTTTTTTCATTCCGGTTTTTAAATGGATGCGTTGTTTAAAGTAACTTGAATAGACATATCGCCAAAAACGAAAGAAAAAAAAATTGAAACTCCTTCATTTCAAGTATTTTTAATAGAATTTCAAGATAAAAAATCAACGGTACAGCCTTTATATAGGCACAGCACTGTAAAGAGAGTATAAGGGAATAAACCGCGACGCGGCGCTAGTGCACTTCACATGTCAAAGAAAAAAAATCTATTACATGTAGGTATCCTCACGATGTTTTCCTTCACCAACATGCGTCTGGTAAATCAGCACATAAAATTGCACCATCAAATTTATTGGTGCCCGCACCGGGGATCGCACTCGTGTCGCTCGCTCGGACACTTCTCTTAAGTACGACATAATAACATCAAAAGAAAAATATATTTTACACATGAGATTGAGAACAGAATATTTTTTCTTTTTACCGGGCAAAATGGTGCACTCACTATCCATCACATATGAGACCTAATAAGCTTGGCGAAAAGTGGACAGTGCAATCTGTCTCTGTCTACCCTTTACTCGTATATGTTTTTTTTCATGCCGTAAAATGTTTGATATGCAACTTTAATGTGCAACAAATGCTAACATTTTTCAGAGGAAGTGTTCAATTCACCGGAAGCGTTGTGGTTTTCACCCAACGGCACGTACTTAGCCGTAGCTTCCTTTGACGATGGGAACGTTGAGTCCGCTATTTATCAATATTACGGCACCGCCAGTGATTTAGACAACCAGTATCCAAACTTGGTCCAATTTAAATATCCGAAGGTTGGTATTAATAAAATTTAATGCTAAATTTTAGTTAAATAAAGTTATGCTGTTCTCGTTACCTAAATGCCTAATTATTTTTCTTCTTTATTTATTTGCGACTAATAGATGCATGTACTTCACCTGAGCTTTACTATCATTAGGAAGTCTGTATCATAAAGTATTAAAATTGTGAAAATATACCCTGTGACTTATTATTATTATTATAAATGTTTCTTTTGTCGTCAGGTAGGCCGCACTAATCCAGTGGTATTTCTTCGTGTTTTCAATTTAACCAACATAGACAGCCAACCATGGATAATACCAGCTCCAGTCGACGTTATTGGATTAGACCACATACTGGGCCGAGTGAACTGGGCGTCCGATCGTAATTTGATTGTTCTATGGCTGAATAGAAGACAAAATATCAGCATACTGGTTAACTGCGATATGGACGAGGACAGATGCAGTATGGGGAGGGAACAAAACGAGGGAAACGGTTGGCTTGATATTGTAGACCCGATATTCGATGGAACTGGGAGCAAAATGCTCGAAGTGCAGCCCTTGTTCTATGAAGATCGGAGATACATGCACGTGGCACTCTTCGACTTTAGCACTGTGACAACTGATGATCTAAGTCCTGGTAATTCCACGGTCACGTCTATTGTCGGATGGAACGAAGAATTGGATACTGTGTACTTTATTGTATCGCCCTGGGATCGGCCGTGGGAGAGGCAGATGTGGGCGACCTCTCAAGGAGTTAGTAGATGCGTGTCATGCCGAGATGCGTCTTGTAGAAACGTTAATGCCGTGTTTTCACCCGGTGGTAGTTACGCCATAATGTCATGCAGCAACACTAATTCTCCTCCTGTCACATATTTATATAACGGAAAGGTAAGATTTTCATATTTATTGCGTTTGCGGAATTAACACGGATGAATGATGGAAGATAGACGAAAGAAGGTAGTAAGGTAGCTAGCCTTTCGGTTTTCTACAGATTACATTTTGGAGAGTGTGCTCAGGAACTACATGATCTAATTCCCCCATCCCCTTTCCACCATCGGACTTCTAGACGCACTGCGGGATTTCATCCTTTTGTTGTGAACATCCCTCAAACCCGAACGAAGCGATTTGCTTCGTCTTTCATTCTTCGTACAGCAAAGGACTGGAATACTTTGCCCGCGTCTGTCTTTCTTTCCGATTACAATGTGGGTATTTTCAAGAGTAGAGTGAATAGGCATTTACTAAGCTAGTGCGCCTTACCATCCAGGACTGCATTACCCCTTAACATCAGGTGGGATCGTAGTCAAGCACTTGCTTAGAAATTATAAAAAAAAAGAAAGTTTATGATGCAAATGAAAAATCGTATATCGACAGTAAGCTGCTAAAAAAACGCTATTGTGTATACCAATCGTTCTACTTCACGCCGAGCTCATTGTACTTCTTTCTTCAGCTAAACCAATTGTATACAAGACAAACGTCCATTGGCATCGTAGTAGTCGATATTGCGAGTTTAAGTTTATTGGTGCCTCTATGTGTCAATCGTATGTGTTTTATTATTTGATGTATTTGGTATTTTACCTTGGCCTCACCCTGCGACCGTTGGATTTTTTTATATTTATGCTTACAAATTTTCACAAATTTAACAACATTATTTTTAACCCTTCCCAAGAAAGCAGTAGTTAAATGGTGGGTATTTAACGCAAACTGCTGATCTGATAGAGGTTGAGATTTTGAGTAATGCAGGTTCGAGTTTTCTGGAAGGAATTTTTATTAGCGTGTTGTGCACGTGTTTAAATTATATGGCTACCATGACTTTATATTATCGACGATTTATATATTTTTTTGTTATATTACAGACTGACGGTTTTAGAATTATTATATATAACAATGACTTGAGTGAAAAGTTAAGACTTTATCAGCTGCCAATGCCTCTATTTAACATAATCACGCTAAATGAAGATATTGTGGCCCACGTAAAACTGATGCTTCCACGTGTTATGAAGGAGGGAAGAAAATATCCCATGGTATTACGAGTTTATGCAGGACCCGGTACAACGAGAGTTAAGGACAATTTCAATTTAGGTATATAACGCCGTTACTTAATTATAATATAAATAAGTTTTAAGTCTTCGATTATTCCCAATTTCTGCCACCAAAATTTGTGTGGGGTGGACGTGCCTCTTAAGAAAAATAGAAAACACACTTTTAACAATTTTAGAGGTTTAATTGATATTTTATCGCATATGCACTCTTCCGTATTTTTTGTGCAAACCGAAAAATAGTAACTCATTGATGCAAGCTAGTTCGGAAGCGAACCCTCGACCATTGTAATTTCGTAAATTCGAATACTTTGGTGCTGGTATTGGGCTGTCATTGTTTTCTACGTAAATATACTATAGTAAGCAACTTATCCAAGAAATCAGTAGATGTATTTTGCTGAGTTTCACGGCATTCGGAAAAATTGCGCAAAGGTCTTCCAGCCAGTGGTCTCCAAACAGCCTTCCTGCTATGACCTAGAGAGCTTAGGAAATAGAAAATAGTGTATAGTTTTATTCAATGATTAAAATAACTACAGTATTTTGAAATAAAGAAACATGTCTGAATTAATCCTGTTCTAAATTTTATTAATTTATAATTCTCTTTCTTTTTGATAAGAATGCAAAATGTCACTCACATTTAACGCAATGCATTCTAGCTCATTCCCATACGATTTTTTGGAGATAGATAATTTAACTGTCGTACAATTGTGCAGAATACTACGCTTCCTATCTGTCGACGAATAGAAGTTTCATAGTGGCCTCTATCGATGTGAGGGGCTCGGGAGTGATGGGAGTAGAGGCGCTGCATGCCGTCAACAACGCCCTCGGCACAGTCGAGATAACGGACACCTTGGCTGCTATACAGTACGTATAATTAATATTTACGATTCCTATACGAATTTCGTCTACACTAGCACAGGCTGGATACAACACGCACACAAAGCGTCCATACAAAACCGTCGGAGCATAAGAATCATTCTTTCGCGCTACCGCCGTGTTATAGGCAGGGCCCCTTACTAGATATTAGGAGCCCTGCTGGAGTGATTTCGGCCACATCTTCAACGCTTCCCGAAGTAGCATTCAGTGATTTTAGAATGTGTAAAAACAACCGATCGAGCCGTAGTTGATCCGACCTTGGATCGCAATGCTTACGCGTTACATAGCCGAGGATAATTTTCACCAGGGGCCCCTTATGTCGAGTTACTAGTTATTTCAGTTCGGTTCAGACTAAGCAATATAAGAGCTATGCCACCTCGCAGCTGAGGTCATCTTTGAGCTGTGAGCTAATCTGTATAGTTCGTCATAAAAAAATCTTTCTCAAAGAACAGCCACGTACCTACAGTACGTGAAAGGAATTGGGGAAGGCCTATTTCCAACAAGCTGATGATGATAATGATATAATTGATTTTGATTCTAATATTTTTTATAGAGAATTGATAAGTTTGTATCCATTCATTGATCCCGAACGAATTGGTGTATGGGGCTGGAGCTACGGTGGTTATGCCACCACAATGATGTTGATACAAGATGAGAGCAAGTTGCTCGCATGCGGCGCAGCTGTTGCACCGGTTACTTCATGGCTGTATTACGGTACGCGGTAATTTGTCAAGATTCATTCTCATTTCGTAATATTACTACGATAATTCGGAAATGCAATCCGGGCGTCCGCGCATAATAACGCTTAACATTTGATTTGATTTGAGATCGGTTTTTGCTTTTGCTCGTAAATATACTTATGTACAAAAAATGACTTCTCAAAAGTTTATGCTCGGTGTATGGCTATGCGCTCACTACCTAATAATCTTAGTCATAAAGTGGACAACAAAAGCTGCCTCTTTATACCCTGTTAGGGTTAAAAGGATGTGAGACCTTATTTATTTATTTATATAGAAATGATTTCCTTTATTTGTGAAATTAAATTATATTGAAATTTATTTTTTCATAAATTTAAGAAAACCGCGACATTTAAATTAGAACTAAATTTAAAGTTGTATTTCTCAAGCACATTCTTTACTCGTATATACAATTCCTTTGATGATCATTTCTAAATGCAATTTAACAATATTTAACGATACATTTTGTAAGCGCGGAGACTGGAAGTCTGGCCAAGTTGCGAACGTCAGTGTTGTCGCCAATTCATTGTCTATTTCTACTGCAAGACAGGTTCTTGTAGGAAACGTGCCGAGAAAATTGATAATATTGCATTTTCCGTCTTTCAGTCATTTGAGAACGTGACCTTGCATGTCAAACAATAATCCCTAGAAATTTCATTATACCTTGTAGTTTGACAGTGTTTGAGTGCTATTAATGGCTCCCCCAAGAATCTAATAAACAAGAAGATAATAATCATTATTATTAAAATTCTCATTTGTCTGTTCTCATTCAAATTGTCTTCATACAACTAAATATTGAACAAACCTTACAGATTCCATATACACAGAACGATATATGGACACGCCACAAGCCAATCCTATCGGTTACAAGCAATCGGATTTGTTGCTGGCGGCGCAGAACCTTCGCGGGAGACAGTACCTGCTGGTGCATGGCAGTGGTGACGACAACGTGCACTACCAGCACAGTATGCAGCTCGCCAAACAGCTACAACACGCCGATATTGCTTTCGAGCAATTGGTAAGACTCATATTTAACCGACTTCAAAAAAAGGTGATGGTGGTCTGCTCAATTGCCAATGTGTGTGCCTTTACCTAAGCAAGAAATAGTTTGACAATTGCTGTCCCTATCCATCTATAATTATATATATATGTATTTATATATGTATCTATTTATTATTATATATAATTATTATGTTTATATATTTAATTCATTTGTAAGTAGGTATGTATTTATATATGCATGCATTTATTATAGTTTTCTTTTATTCATAATTTTCTCATATAGCTTGCACCCGTTACTTTGTCTCTACACAGCCCCAAGGTAGACTGGCAGAGAATGCCTACTGGCATTAAGTCCGCCTTTTTATACCTTTTTTGTATTGTGTGCAAATAAAGAATAAATAAATACCGATTTTTTATGTACTTAAAAAAACGACATGAATTCGAACCCGTTTCCATCAGACCGTAAGAACCGCTTAGCCTAATTTAAATATCTAATACATATGTTATTATTAAATTTATTATTTCAGAGTTATACCGACGAAAACCATTCCTTGGCGGGAGTAAGTCGACATTTCTACCACGCTCTCGACCATTTCTGGACTCAATGTTTTAAGTTGTAAATAATTTATATAGTAAATTAATGCCTTGTAAATTACTTTGAAAAATCAAGACTGCGCGAATCTCTCTCTCGACTCGAGATCTTGGTATACTTGACACATCGGTTTCGCGACTGTACAGACAATTGGAACTCGATTGAGATTAAAGAATATTAATTTATATAACTTATATGAAAGTTTCATTTATCTCCACGCGCCATACCGACGAACGAAGTGCTTCCAAAATATTCTTTCTAAGCATTAGCCGGTATCAATTCACCAAATTTATGTACTTCGTTCCGACAACTCCGTTCGAGCCGTGGTAGCTCAGTGTCCGGGCGGTTGGCTCAAGTTGCATAGTACGCTAGCAACCCGAGTTCGATTTGTTGTTGTAATTTTATGTGCTGATTCACCACGCGCTCGGCGGTGAAGGAAAACATCGTGAGGAAACCTACATGTCTTAGAAAATTTTTCTAAGGCATGTGAAGTCTGCCAATCCGCACTAGGGCCGTGTGGTGGACTATGCCCTTATACTCTCTTCACAGAGAAGGCCTGCGCCCAACGGTGGGACATATATTATATATAAAGGCTGTAACTTCAACTACATACTCCGTTCCGGAGGGGTCGCTGTCTTAAGCGTCTACGGTCTGCCAGACAAAAATTTGTTGCTTCAAACCCACCATTCGACTATTAACGTGTCTCCTGACACAAGCTTAATCTATGATGCATATAGGAGTTTTTATAAAAAAAATAATAGCATTGTTTTTCAAAAATAGGAACTGATCGGCCCACTGGCATTTCAACTAATTTTTACCAAGTGTTCAGTACTTATGAAACAATTCCGCATCAAAGTATCAAAAATTACCTAAAACAATTT
Source organism: Meandrusa payeni (assembly GCA_029286785.1). Classification (NCBI taxonomy): domain Eukaryota; kingdom Metazoa; phylum Arthropoda; class Insecta; order Lepidoptera; family Papilionidae; genus Meandrusa; species Meandrusa payeni. Next base: position 11,653,271 of record JAGSMX010000012.1, on the reverse strand, counting down.
TCAGTTGTCCAATGTCCTTAAGTATTTGAATTTGTTCACTCTTGTTAATGTAGTACCAGAAAACGTATATTGTGGTATCGAACGAACTTCGTACACAAGAAGTTCACTTTTTGGTAACGTGACGCTCTTGTGTTACTTTAAGTAAAATTTATGTAATCGAAATACTTCGGTAGAACAAAAAAGGATCTTATTGAATCCATAATCCATAGTTTTTTGCATATTTTTTACATTGCATTTCCACTTAACAACAGGTGGTATCATAGTCAAGCACTTATTTATAGAAAGCATAAAAAAAATAGAAAAAATATATACTCTCTGACTGAAACTGTTCATAGACAAACATTGATGAATATTTGACACTGACAGAGGGTAATTGTTTAGAAAAACAATTTGATAAATTTTTATAATGTAAGTTCTATAATAAACCAAATTTCCGATGTTATTTAGGACATCCTGTATTTTACCATTCAAGCAATGGCGGAATATATTCTTAAGAAGGTATGATTTATTTAATATTTTATAAATAATCGAATCCATACTAGCCCAGTGATAAATGACGAAGTTGGATGCAAGCCTTACAAACTTACAAACGGTCCTTCTGAAAATCGTTAGGAGAGGCCTATTTCATGTCATACGACTAAAATAATGATGATATTTACAACTTCAAAGTCGACACTGACTCAAACCGGTAATAAGCTAGCAAAACGATAAATATAAATTCAACGGGACTGTCGATACGACATGCCTAAACATATACCGCGGCTTAGTTTATGTTCATCTGATGATATTATATATCTATTAGTCGCATCAAATAGATATATTACCTAAACTGTTTCGGAAAGGAGAGTCCCTGTGATCCAGACACAAATGAATCAAAACCACATCACAGAATGCTCCATAAATGGAAGAGCCAGAAATGATTGCGAATTAGATATTAAATATAAGATAAACCTAGATAATATAAGTACTATTATACTAGATAATAAGATTAAAAATAAGTTCCTCGATTTTTGTAAATATGTAGCGAATAGAGCAATAAATAACAATAAAACTATTTAAGAAAAAATCAACAGATGATCAAACTAAACTATATATATTTATATATTTTTTTTTTAATTATACATATATAAATTATTAACTTATATCTTGTGATTTTGATTCTAAAAAATAAATATGGACAAATTGAGTACAAAGAGAAAAATAAGAAAAAAACAAAGAAACAGATAAATGTTATACTTATATATATATATACACCATATACACACACACATATATATATATATATATATATATATATATATTTATATAGAATATAGAAATTATCAACAAGGAAATCATTAAGATTTGTACAATCTCTGACCCCTCTATGAATCTCTAGTCATAAAAACAAATAGTATTTCCCGGAAAGGGCGAAAACATGTCCTATCCGGGAAAATCCCTTAAAAAAAACTGTTTCACCCTTAACGACTTTGTCATTTAATTACGTTACGTTATATAAGTTACTAGTTAATAAGATAGTAAATAAGATCATTTTCAGCGTGTCAGGAGAGAACACAAAGGATTGCGGCCTAATACTAGACGATCGTGCATTATGTGCAGTAAAACACTGTAACTCCAGTATATGTTATCCACAACAGCGTGCTATCATCATTGGCGCAGGAATGGCAGGACTTCCTACTGCTGTCCGATTAGACCAATGGGGCATAGATAATACTTCTATGCTTGAATCTATTGAAAGGTTTATTAACAACATAACTATATCAAGTAAAATTAAATAATCTACTCTGTGGAATTTCAATATCTCTTTACAGATTAGGTTGTAGAATTAATTATTGCTGGCTCGGAGATATTATAGCAGAGCTTGGAGTTCACTGAGGCCTGATAACCGCTTCACTCATCTACTACATTTGCTAGTGGCGACAGAAAGTCCACCTCGTCCTAGAATACCGGGTTCTGTACACACACGAGAATTCTTCAACAGAGCTGTCAGTGGAAAAATGGCGTTACCACACACAATCAGTGCTTTCTATAAGTTCCGCCAGATAGAACAAGAAGCGGCCCATCTAGCTTACCTCGGAGGGAATAAGCAACGCGGGTCCTTAATTAATTTTATGTGTCTTAGAATTCAGCAGGAACTTCACGACTATCCGTCTACACAGCAAGAGGATGCCGCTAGAATAATGTTTGGTCTTGCAAATATATTAAATTTATATAGATAGATAAATCGTTTATTACACCAAAATTTATGTATAAAGGCGAACTTAATGCTATTTAGCGTTTTCTTTCAGCTAACCTTTAGGGGCTAAGATCAGGCTAAGGGTAGTGCCCTTAAAAATACCGTTTTTAAACATCTTACATAGTTAAATATACATTTATATATACAAACAGATACGTCAATGTATGCTGTGGCCGTGCCCACTGTGTGATGATTTGCGCGATAGGCTACTGAACGGTCTGACACGTACGTGTCCGGGTCCGGTCTACTTCCGCGATCTGGTCTCCTCGGAGGGCAACTTCCTCAAGTTCAGGGAATTTGCACACGCCTGGCATAAATGAAGGAACCGTTAAAAGTCGTCTGGCGCCGTCTGCTGGCTGCGTGCCGTAGAGCCCCTTAACGTTGAGCTTCGAATGGTGGAGAAAGGCTCTGATATAGAACTTGTAGGAGTCATGAAGGTGCGTGTACCACACGGCCAGACTTCGCGTACCCTCCCGCGTTTCGGCCCATATAACCGCGAGGTTGGTGGGGCCATGGGAGGTGGTAGGTAGATACGTCAATATAAATATAAAAATATATATAGTATGTTAGCTAGCAACACCTGACACCCAGCGATTGTTATGCATAATAGCTACTTCTATGCTTGAATCTATTGAAAGGTTTATTAACAACATAACTATATCAAGCAAAATTAAATAATCTACTTGGTGGACTTTCAATATTTCTCTTTTACAGATTAGGTTATAGAATTAATTATTGCTGGCTCGGAGATATTGTAGCAGAGCTTGGAGTTCACTGGAGGCCTGATAACTGCTTCACTCATCTACTACATTTGCTAGTGGCGACAGAAAGTCCACCTCGTCCTAGAATACCGGGTTCTGTACACACACGAGAAGTCTTCAACAGAGCTGTCAGTGGAAAAATGGCGTTACCACACACAATCAGTGCTTTCTATAAGTTCCGCCAGATAGAACAAGAAGCGGCCCATCTAGCTTACCTCGGAGGGAATAAGCAACGCGGGTCCTTAATTAATTTTATGTGTCTTAGAATTCAGCAGGAACTTCACGACTATCCGCCTACACAGCAAGAGAGGATGCTATTTTAAAACACTATTTCTTCATAATATTATATATTTATATTATATATATTGTTGTATATATTGAGAAGTATTGCCTGCCATTATTACACTCCCTCAACACTACGAACACATAGTAAATAAGATCATTTTCAGCGTGTCAGGAGAGAACACAAAGGATTGCGGCCTAATACTAGACGATCGTGCATTATGTGCAGTAAAACACTGTGACTCCAATATATGTTATCCACAACAGCGTGCTATCATCATTGGCGCAGGAATAGCAGGACTTCCTGCTGCTGCCCGATTAGACCGATGGGGCATAGATAATACTTCTATGCTTGAATCTATTGAAAGGTTTATGAACAACATAACTATATCAAGTAAAATTAAAAAATCTACTCGGTGGAATGTCAATATCTCTCTTTTACAGATTAGGTTGTAGAATTAATTATTGCTGGCTCGGAGATATTGTAGCAGAGCTTGGAGTTCACTGGAGGCCTGATAACTGCTTCACTCATCTACTACATTTGCTAGTGGCGACAGAAAGTCCACCTCGTCCTAGAATACCGGGTTCTGTACACACACGAGAATTCTTCAACAGAGCTGTCAGTGGAAAAATGGCGTTACCACACACAATCAGTGCTTTCTATAAGTTCCGCCAGATAGAACAAGAAGCGGCCCATCTAGCTTACCTCGGAGGGAATAAGCAACGCGGGTCCTTAATTAATTTTATGTGTCTTAGAATTCAGCAGGAACTTCACGACTATCCGCCTACACAGCAAGAGGATGCCGCTAGAATAATGTTTGGTCTTGCAAATATATTAAATTTATATAGATAGATAAATCGTTTATTACACCAAAATATATGTACAAAGGCGAACTTAATGCTATTTAGCGTTTTCTTTCAGCTAACCTTTAGGGGCTAAGATCAGGCTAAGGGTAGTGCCCTTAAAAATACCGTTTTTAAACATCTTACATAGTTAAATATACATTTATATATACAAACACAGATACGTCAATGTATGCTGTGGCCGTGCCCACTGTGTGATGATTTGCGCGATAGGCTACTGAACGGTCTGACACGTACGTGTCCGGGTCCGGTCTACTTCCGCGATCTGGTCTCCTCGGAGGGCAACTTCCTCAAGTTCAGGGAATTTGCACACGCCTGGCATAAATGAAGGAACCGTTAAAAGTCGTCTGGCGCCGTCTAGCGAGCTATTATTTTGAGTGCCGTAGAGCCCTTTAAGGTTGAGCTTCGAATGGTGGAGAAAGGCTCTGATATAGAACTTGTACGGAGTCAAGAAGGTGCGTGTGCCACACGGCCAGACCTCGCGTACCCTCCCGCGTTTCGGCCCATATAACCGCGTGGTTGGTGGGGCCATGGGAGGTGGTAGGTAGATACGTCAATATAAATATAAAAATATATATAGTATGAATAAACTAATATATATACGACTTTGTCATTTTCACTGTTTGAGTAGAAAGTATTCAGATTAAAGGTATTAGTGGACGAAGCCTCCCTAATCTCAATCGGCAAGCTGTTTCAGAGTTTTATAGTTGTGCAGGTAAATGAATATACACAAATATGAAAGTTTAATTTATCCGCTTGTACTCTACTAATTAATAAATTCTTTCCATGATGTTCTCTGTTCATTGCGACGAATCCAATGCCGGACATAAGTCTTTCCCAAAGTCTTCGACTAATATATCCGATACCTCGCTAACCACTCCACATGTAACCAACTGCTGTAATCCTTATCTCTATTAAGACCGCTCTATGGTGCTCAGACAGAGATGTGAGTATTTAAGAAAACGATTAACGGATATCTCATTGGTAGAACGCGGGTGATATTCGAACCTACAACCGTAGGGTAGTAAAACATTTAGCTATTAAAGTTTCACTAAAAAACTCGCATATAAGCATCAAAGTACGGTAAATAATAGTCGTTATTTCTCTTATCTTTTCGTTGATGGTTACACCTGCTAATATGTTTCTTTCTTTCTCCCAGCATTAACTGGTCTAGAATGCTATTTGGTCCGCTTTTGTGAACCTTAGGTGTTACAGTAAGTGTAATAAATAAATAAATATAATCACTGAGTCCAATTTGGTAGGATAAAATAAATTTTAATACATTAATAATCAACAGATTAAATTCTTTCTGACTTATCTGAGCATAGACACGCTTCAATATGTGAAGCTGTCAGTGCATAATTGTTTTAGAAAATAAATGGTGTAAATTTTTATAGTTAAAGTTCTATATTATACCAAATTTCTGATGTTATATTTCAAGTGGAAACCCTGTATTTTACCATGCAAGCAATGGCGGAAGATATTCTTAAGAAGGTTGTTTTTTTATTTTATAAACATTCGAGTCCATATGTTCGGGGTATTTGGCAGGGTCATGGTCCTACCTATCGTTTCTATATCGTTATAAATCGTTTATATATACGTATACAAATTGTCTGCTGGGATAGATCTTTACAAATCTACAAAGCGTCCATCCGCGACCGTCGGAGGTTGCGAATAATCCTTGCGCGATACAAGTACTTTATGGGAAAACCCCACCCCCTCGATAGGATTAGGAGCGTTGCTGGAGTTTCTTCGGCCACTTCTTCTCCCAGCGCTAACGCTTCCCGAAGTGGCATTTAAGTTAGTTTAGCTTAGATTGTCCCAATAGATTTCGTTAATAAAATAATTACCGACCGAGTCGTGGTTCATTCCTCTCGGGCGCCCTCGGATCGGATTGCTAACGCGTAATAATGGTAACCGTCCAAGCCGAGGTTACCCCTCACCGAGGGGCCCTTGTGTCAAGTTACCATCTAATAGAGGTTCAGTCTAAGCGATCTAAGAGCTGTGCCACCTCTCAAATCCGGTGAAGCAGTAAAGGCCAGCTTCTCTGTGCCAACTGTGATAGTTCGTCCAAAAAAAAAAATGTCTGCTGGGTATGAGTAATCTACTAATATATTCCGCTTTTAGAATGTCATTAATTCAATCGAAATACCTTTTATATTATACATTAATGAAAAAGAACTTTGTCAACTAAACCAGAAGGGTCCAATCACCTAGGATTATATTAACTTTGATTTTTCATGGTCCTGAAACATCTCTTCTTATACATTTTCATAAAGACTTTGTACTTTGAATATTACCCTTCTCTAGTGTATCACCAAACTGATCAAATTACGTTAACAAAACAAGTTTACATAAAAATTACACATCAACAACGAGTTTACCTATACACGTATATAAAATTGGAGTGTCTACATGCTTTTTACTACACGCATTTGAATATATATATGGTACATATACGAAAATAACATTTCTTACAATTGTCTTTTCTGTCTGTTCCTGTCCAAATCTGTCTCTGGAACAGCGACACAGATTTTGACGGGACTCTCACTGGCAGATAGCTGATGTAATATGTTGAGTGTTTTCCAATGCCAATCAATATAGGTTCGTCCCAAAAAAAAAAATTTGTGACAGAACAAAGTGTGTCATGTCAGCTAGTAATTTGTAAAATACACTGTGAAATTTCTATAGTTAATTCAAAAGTAAAATCCACACGCAATCACTTTAAGAAAAAAGAACTCTATATAATAAAATATATGTTTTATATACTTAATACATAGTTTATTTACAGTAAATCAGAAGAGAACACCAAAATATATGATTGCGGGCCAATACTAGACGACCGTGCACTATGCGGTGTGAAGCCTTGTGACCCCGATATATGTTATGCACAACCGCGTGTTATCATCATTGGCGCAGGAATGGCTGGACTTTCTGCCGCTGCCAGATTAGGCCAACGGGGCATAGATAATATTGCTGTGCTTGAAGCTATTGAAAGGTTTTTAAATAACATAAATAATGAATAATTGTAGTAATTCGAAGTCTACTCAATGGATTTTTTTTGCAGACCAGGAGGAAGAATTAATTCTTGCTGGCTCGGAGATATTGTAGCAGAACTTGGAGCTCACTGGAGGCCTGATAATTGCTTCACTCATCTGGTACATTCGCTGGCGGCGACGGAAACACCACCACGTCCTGGAGTGCCAGGCTCTGTACATACCCGTGGACTCTTCAACAAAGCTGTCAGCGGCAAAATGGCGCTACCACCCACAATAAGTGCATATTACAAGTTCCGCCAGATAGAAGAAGAAGCGGCCCAAATATCTTATCTAGGTGGAAGTAAGCAACGCGGGTCTTTAATTAATTTTATGAGTATTAGAATTCAGCAGGAGCTTCACGACTATCCACCCGAACAACAGGAGGATGCCGCTAGAATAATGTTTGGCCTAACGCATATATTAAGTGCTCGATGTTCTGATGATACCGCATTGCTTCATGCAGATCACTCCTGTTGTTTTATGAATATGCCCGGAGGAGATGTCCGAGTTCCACTTGGATTAGTAGGGACATTAGCACCGATGCTCCGGCAAGTACCCGAAGGTGTTATACGATATTGTAAGCCGGTGAGCTCCATCTACTGGGGCACGTCTCAAAAAGCCGGACATCGTGCTATTGTTTGCGCATGTGATGGTGAAGAATTTCCAGCTGATTACGTCATAACTACAGTGTCCCTTGGTGTGCTTTGTTGTAACGCTAGTCGATTGTTTTGTCCCACATTGCCAGCCTCCAAGATGGACGCTATGCGTTTCCTTGGTTACGGATATTGTAATAAAATTTTCCTCGAATATTGCCGACCATTCTGGTTCTGGCATAAAGGAGATTTGAATTTTTGTTATCAAAATAACGAGCTTTGCACCCGAACTAATTGGTCTCGAGGTATTACTGCGATAGAAATGGTGCCTAATAGTAATCATGTTATATGCGTTTGGGTAACGGGCGACGAAGCTATGAAAATGGAATGCATGTCCGACAAAGATATAGCCGAGGACGTAACGGATGTCCTACGAATGTCTACAGGTAACAGTTGCCTGCCATACCCGGTTACAGTTCTAAGGTCACATTGGATTTCCGATCCTTTCTTCTGTGGTTCTTACTCCTACGAAAGAACTTGTACTAACGGCGAGGCACAAAGGGCTTTGGCGTGTCCTTTACCAGGACCTGCTTCACCAATACCACCCATTCTCCTCTTTGCTGGAGAGGCCACTGTTCCCGGACATTTTGCTACAGTGGCAGGCGCAAGACTAAGTGGCATAAGAGAAGCGGAGAGAGTTATACAAATGACAATGAGATATAAAGGTCCACCAGTGCCAGTTGAACGTTGTCCAAAAGTAACACCAAAATTAGCAGCAAATACAGGCAATTGACCTAACAGTTTTGGGCCTTAAACACAAAGCAGTATTAAATTAAGGAAATTATTAAGTGTATAATATACGTTGTACTTGCTACTTTGAGTTATATGTCCTTGTCTCAGCTCTGTAGTTCTAGGTTCGTAGAATAAGGCTACGGTATCCCCTGCCAGAGAAAGCGACTAAAAGGGGCCTCGGGTTCACTGGGCGACAAGTGTGGGCGCCTTTGTCGTCCGCCGAAGTGGACCTGGGAAGAAGGCGACATCGGATGGCCCGTGTCGCCTTGCACTGCCGCCAGGGACGTGCTCTCCGAAGAGCACAGTGCAGGTTCCAGTGCGTTCCACTGGAGATCCCGGAGCCCCTCACCATGCACCGAGGAAGGAGGAGGTTTTAGAGTGTAAGGATCCTACATAACCCTGCCTTCCCCCCAGAAGTTGGGGTATCGTGGTGAAGATTTTCCTCACGTCAACAAAAAAATAATAAAACCTTGTGGCAAAAATGACCTGATGAAAAATGAATAAAGGAAAGTGTATTGGTGTCTCCGCACCGGCACGGAAATTGTTGAAGCGCGGTTGAATTGGCTGCAAATAAAATATTATGAACCTCAGCTTCAGGCTATTAACAAATATATTTCCCAGTTCAAGAACTGACATCGCGAACGCTCTTAGTATCATAATTATATCACTATATTCTGATACCTTTATTCTCTTTGTTCTCCTACATTCGTCGATCACTATCCGATATGACTTGGTCATGGATTTTCATAAACCTTCCAATCATAATATCAACCAACATACATTCGTTCATACATTTTTAGGAAAATTAATATGGATTTTAATTGAAAATAAAACCTTTTAAACGTAAACAAACAAATTGGTTTAAAAACGACAGCGATGCGAGTTAGTCACTGTTTATCATACGAGAGAGATAGAGAACGCAAATTATTAGTAGAAGTAGAAAAAAAACTTCAATTTTGTTGATTTAACGTACCTAGGATACTTTGTCACGGATTTACCGTCCGAGCGCTTTGCGCCTGGGATTTTTTTAAAATCAGAATTGACACTCCTTAGAAATCTGTTAAAAACTATAGAAAGCCGCTTTTTAAAAGCCATTTCGAAATGTAGTTTATACGGACATTTTGTGTGGACTTTCAAATAACACTGTATTAATCTTGGTTCAATTCAAATTGATTTCGCGGACGCTGTTCGTTTATTGTTGTAATAGATTGGGTGTGAAATATAAATTGGGTATGTTGCAATTTGAATGGACTGAAAGAATAATGTATCCGTTATACATTATTCTTTTCCCAACAACATCTTAGATAGTGGTTCGAACAATAAACAACATTTCTGTTTTGATATTGTTGTTTTATGATGAAAAAAAAATCAGATTTTAGCGATTTACTCAATAATAAAACCATGTAAACAATAATATAAACTTCAATGTAAAGACAATTCATAAGAAGATAACATTTATTGTATGATTATATACATTTCGCAAAGTGAGAATGTTATTTATAAATGTTAACAATAATATAAACTTCGTAACAAAATTATGATACTTCGAAAAAAAAAGGAGAGCACCCGTGCGTCCGTTTGATTCGTCACAGCGGTAATACGTTTGCATTGACGTTGATTTTTCATTGAAGTCGTTGTTTCAATGAAGTCGGATTTTGTACTCGGAAATATTCTTGTTACCCTTTAAAATTCCCATATTAGAATAATGTACTAGGATAAATTGGTGAATATCATACGAGAGCCACGAAGGATATGAAGCCTGTAATAAATCCGGGCTGAGAACAGTGACCGTTGCGCGCCGCCGCGAGATCCACTCTGCAGATGGGCGACTGCGGGAGCACGCAAGAACACGCCGAGACAGATGCGTGGCGTGACGCAGCGCGCAGGACCGGCGCCCCGCGGTGCGTGCACACGCCCCGCGCTCGTCCGTCGCTTCCTGAGAAAAAAAAACATCGATATCTGCGTGGTGCGTAGCCTGCAGCGTGCTGGCAGGTGGGCGGGCGTTGCGTGCAGCGTTGCGGTCGTGAGCCGGTGCCGGTGCAGGCGGTGCGTGGAGCCGCGTGGCGAGCGCGGCGCCGCGGCCCGGGCGCCAGTCGCTCGCAGCAGGCGGCCGACGCAGGTCGCTCCGCGTTCTGTCCACCGCCCACTCCGCGCCAGTGTGCCCGCGATCGGGTGCACTCCACCCCCTTACCCTGCAACAGTGCTGGCGCACTACACCCCCTGCACACATGCACTTTTCATTCATCCCTTGCGCGACCGCGGCTTGCAATCGCATCGTTCTCGGTTCAGTCTTATCAATCGCCCGTGCGTCTTTATGAGACAGTGACCCTGAAGCTGGAACAACATAGTGTGGCTTATTGAAGTGATCTTTTCAAACTGGTAAGAGGGTTGATTTAAAATATATTAACCAGAAATAATTTCTTGTCGACCTCAATTTATTCCTTGCAGTGTATTCTTTGAAAATAATAAGCAAAGTATTGATTGTAAACTATAAGACAGAACGATAGAAAAATTAACATAAAAAAGAGAAATTGAAGAAATGAACCTGAAGAAATGGTTACCTATATACATTTTTGGGAGACAAGGAATGTATTGCGTTTTATCTTATAGGAGTTGTCACGAGGGAGAAAAGACCAGTAGTACTGGCGACATGCCAAATGCCGACCGCGCGCATCTTTTAGTTACAAAATATTTTAGAAATATTAGCGACATTGTTACTCATTTAAATTAGTAACATGCTAATGGTCTGCCTCTAGATAAAGTTCATCCCTAACGTTCAACCGTCTAATCAAAATAGGAGCTTAATCAATCTAATCAAATCAGTAAGATTTTTTTTACGCTTACATAATAATTCATTGCTTCTATTTATCGAAATTATTAAAATATACTCGAAATTATTAAATTTCAGAATAACCATTTAAAATATTTGATCTTTTCTACAAATATAATTATGTCATCAGAATAAGTTTGAGAGCTTTTGAGATGAAAATGAGCGATTATTTCATAATTTGCAGAACAATCATTAATAGAAAAAATATTATGTCTTTTTACAAAAATACGCCAATAGAGATTAGGACAAATGATTTTACACATGTATTACGACCGTAGAAAACTCAAAAAAATATCTATCATCTAAACAGTACATGGATTTTTAGTTTAATAGACCACGTGAATGAATCATATAAGACTTTTTTGCTTGATCTTTCATAATTGGACTGGAGTAGTTTACCCGCGTCTGTCTTTCCCTGCGATTACAATATGGGTAATTTCAACAGTAGAGTGAACAGGCATTGACTAATCTAGTGCGCCTTACCATCCAGGACTGCATTTCCACTTAACATAAGGTGGTCAAGCACTTGCTTAGAAAGTATATAAAAGACGGATGAGTGAGCCCATAGCTTACCTACAAGCTAGCAATTGATTTGTACGAAAGCGAACCCAATTATAAGAAATTGAACGTTTATTTATCACTGTCGCTTTAAATAAAGTTAATTTTAAATTATCACACATTACCGCGCATCAACAATCAAACAATTTAAATTACAGTTCTCATTAAAAGAAAGAATTTTCACTATTCTTCAAGCCATTATTCAGAGTGCTCTATTCACAAATGGAATTTCCCGAGGGAGCTGAAAGTAGTTATGCTCTTTTTATAATATTTAGCGTTTGAAGTAATACGCGATAATAGGTGGTCTCAGCGCGGACTGGCCGAGTATTTTAGCAAGGCTAGGAGCTGTATTGTTTAAAGAAATGGTATATAAAATTCGCTCATAATAATGCCTGTGTAATTTTGTGAAGAATTCAATAATGGTTTTATTTTATCTTCTCAGTTCTAATATGTGTGAAGCAAAAGACAAGTGCAGTTTTCCCTCATTTGGAATCTAACCATAATATGCTTCTAAAGTGACTTCTAGTTATTACTCGACGATACCAATTGTACGGGCTTTATTTTAATTTATTGAATAAGAATTCTCTTTGGGTTGTTATCGCGATTTAATTTTAAATTGTTTTTTGTTTATATTCTCGATATTTCGGGTATTTTACAATATTCACGTTTTTGGTTTTCATTCCAATATATTTTTTTTTCATTTATTTATTTAATACATTTTACATATAATATTTTACACATTAAAGCGCATCTCAAAAACCTATCCAAGGTTTGTCTGGATGCTCAGCATTCAGTTCTGGTCCATTTTTACAATATTAGTAATATAGAAAGAGAACACCGCAACACCTCGTCACGAGCATCCTTTGTAAACTACAAGCAATCTCCGTTGTTGTACGTTACCGTTAGATTTTAATTTAAAAAATGATTAATTTTTCGTCCGTTAATGAGTTAACAGAATTTTTAGATAAGTAGTAAATATATATAGGATAATAATAGGTCCAGTGTTCCAGCTTGAAGTTTTGAAATGAGAAAAACATGGTTAAAAGGCAAGAATATACACAAAAAGGTCAAAAATATTATTCATGTTTTAACATTTAGCTCAATGGCAATACTGGTGCATTGTCTATGGCCTCAGACAGCCATGTCTTTGTCTATTGATCGCTTGATCTTTGTCGGTGTCAAGTCGTGATCGTACACCACACCGAGTGGTCAATGACGCTTCGAGCGGAGCTTGTCTTAGTAGTATTCAAACAGTTAAACTCTTCGAAATTGTTTTAAAGTAATTGGTAAAACCGTAACACGGAAGTGAGGATAAGTGCTTCAGTATTTTTTTATATTTATAAATGTTTTATTTGTGTTCAATGCTATGCTATTGTACATGAAGGTAAGGGTTTAATGTTTTTATTCATAAATAATTACTTTCTCCGAAATTTCTAGGATATTTCGAAGGAGCGTCATTTTAAGGTTCATTGGCATTGGTGTCTGTAAATTGATAAGAAAATTAATGGTTATAAACGAATAAATTATTTATTTTTTCGTGTGACTGATACATGTTAATTCGTAAAATTATAGGTAGGATTTATATGATAGGCTGTGTAAATTCTGAAATGTTTATTCGTAAATATATAACATTCTTCTTTGTTAAGAATAATATATTTGATATAAATTAAAGAGTCCCATTTTTTCATTTTATTTTAGTTTTAACTGCGTGACTGACTCTAACCTCACAAACTGTAATGTTTGCAATCACAATTTAATGAAAATGTTAGGCTACTTCAGTTTTCATTAGGGATTCTTTTTTCATTTGAAAGCTGGTGATTCCCATGTGGTCCCATTTCAATTGTGTCGCATTCTGACATTGGCATCCATATGTCTTAAATTTTATTTGCATATAAATTTTATTTAAGGCTTACATCGTTATGGCATCAAGTCATATCACGCCAACCGATTTGATTCATTCAAGGGTAGTTTGATAAGAGTTTGGTTCGGTTCTGATTAATTCTATTTCCTACGATAATTCGGAAATACAAAGAAGAAAGTCGGACTTTAAGTCGGTTTTTTACTCGTAAATATACTTGTAAACTTAATTATACAGTTTGAGCAGTTGGATACTTTAATGACAAGAAAGTGTCACGTTGCTTGTAAATGAGACAAAGAGAGAAATATTCTTCGCCTTACACATCACAAGAGATTCATAATGCTATTATACATTCTAATGTTACCATAAATACAATACTTTCTACATTTCTACGGAGTTTTATGTTATTCAATTCGAACACTAATATCACCTTGCCCTTCGGGAGTGTCCGGGCGAATCAGGTGCCGCAATGCCAGTGATCTCATAAAACTACGACCTCTTTGAAAGCGGCTCTTTGCTAAGCATAAGATAGTGAGGTATTTTTGGTTAGGTTACAAATATGTGAAAAAATGTGAAATATTAATTTTTCTGTACTATATGATTTAATCGTAGATTGAAGAGGCATATTTTTCGTAGTCGGTTGAACAAAAAGTAAGTCTAAGTTACTCCTTACCTTAAATATTTACAAAATAATACATATTTTACCAAAAATTTTACATATTTTACAAAAAATATAACTGTGTATGTAATTATACTACATATATAATATTTGTTTTTTTTGCTATGAACAAATAATTGCTATATTATTTTTATTTTAAAATAATTTGTTTTAAAGAAAGCCTTAAAATATTCAAGCCAGTCGTTTAATAATCTAGTTCAAAACAAAGAGTTTTACTTTAATTTATTCATTAAACTCAACTTCCAATTTTCCGATTCAGTTACAATTACATTTGTTTACGGTTTAACTAGTTAACTCTTGGATTAAAGTAATTATTGGAACGAATTCAAACATCTGTGAATTAGCTAACTCCAATTTAATTAACGAACAATTATATTCCGCTGTGATTAGATCTGTATTTGGATAACTAATGGGATTGCCAAATTGTCATTTCATTTGTTCTGTTGCTGACGTTAGGAACAATTTGTGAGCTCTCCTCCCAGGGATGCAATTTCCCCTAGCACATAATTGTTCCTTAGGCTTTCCGTTATTGCTGTGCTCGAACAACTGACTTTTGGCCGAGTCGCATTACTCGATCGCATCGTTTCACGTCGGGAACAAGTTAGATTTAATTAAACGGAACAACTTCTTTGTTCTACTATGACTATTGTGTTGAACGAATTCATTGCTCCGTGCTTACATATTTAAAATATAAAATAGTTTGCCTATATTTGTGCGCAGTATAATAGCATCTATGTAGTGTGTAGATTAGGCAGACACAGCTGAGTTGTGTGATAAATCCTGATCGTCGGATGCCTCACAACTGAGGGTCGTGACCATCTCGTCGGAACAGTCTGCAGCCGTGCGTAGACCATTGCTAACCGACGAAACGATAGTGGTGCGGATCTGGTCAGTCCTGTGATTCGAGCTTTAACCTCGCGGTCTTGTTCCGTCAATTTTTCCTGATACAAGCAGCCTTTCCAAGTTGTCACTGTTTTTTCTGGCAATGTGAACAAAGTATTTCAGTATCATGCGTAGGCATATGGTAGACAGCCTAGCTTTAATTTTAAGTTCGCTAAGGATGGACATGTTGGTATGATGTGCTGTCCATGGGATCCGTAACATCCTTCACCAGCACCACATCTCAAAGGTCATGTCAGGGGTACTTATCATGTCATCACATGATAAGGGGTACTTCTAAATGTTATAGATATGACTGGCCGAAAATATGTATACAACGAAGTCATTTTAAAAAACGTTAAAAAAAAATAATTTCATTTTTTTTTCATTTGATAACCTAAAATTTATAAAGTTAAAATTGTAAAAAGAATATAAAATTACAGAAACGAATAAAACAAGAGAAAGCAATCCTACATATAAATTCTAGATATAATAATACATGTATTTGTTTAAGATTTGTCCGTGCATAAACTATCGTAGCGTTATGATTATATTCTTTATCTATAGACTTAATATTTGCAATCAGCAATATAAAAACACGATAGTATATTGTCAGAAACTGTATTTTGTTTCATCTCGTATAAATTTCCTAATAAACTTCTTATTAGTTGTTCTAGCGTCAATAATATTCTAGTTTTTTCTGTGTTGCCTAATATTAAAAATATTACACGAGTTTCATGCCAGATACATATATGTGTTATTATCTGGCTTCCCCGGGTCTGACCCAATTCCGAGTGGCTTGGCGAGCTAATATTCAAATAGATAAATCAAACGTCTACAGACTTTTTGCGTGGCAAAGATTGATGATAAAATTTTTGCAAAAATTCTTTGAGATGGTGATATTACGTGAAGGCAGCTATTATAATACAAATATTATCGCCGGGTGGAGACTGGAGATGAGAGATAAGACCGCGAGTCCGAATATATTAAGCTGGAAACTGGATCGTCACGCTCGTGCCTTTGTAGGAGCGGAACGTAGTGTTAATAAGAGGTCAGAACATAAATTACCAAGCTATTCTCCTACGAGTTTTTAAATAAATTGTTTATATAATGCCAAAATAAAACAGAAACACACACATGCACACATCGTAACATATTTACATACACACATAATAAGTATAACGTAATATGTAAACGTTATTTATATAAGTTCGATTTGTGCACATTGCCAATATAATGGGAGCGTACTGTCTCCTAAAACACAATATTTTAAAAGACTTCCTTAAGATAAATTATTTTCAAAATAAAAATAATATAACAATTATTTGTTCACATCAAAAAAAAATTCCAACCCAAATTATTCTTTATAATCGTTTCCTCAGAGCTAAGGGTCGTGACCACCAAAAGAGCTGCTTTGAACGAGCATTCCTTACTCTTTCCTATTTTGGGCCAGGTGGATAGCCGCCTGGAGTTTAAATTTGGTAGCTCGTCCGTCCATCTAGTTTAACCCAAATTATAGATGTATTATAATTATACATTTTTACTAATATTAAAATATTTTTTTTTAGAAAAAAATAATAAACAAAATTCAAGTGGTAAAAAACGTAAATGTTTTACTGAGTGATGACGGATTAGACGCGTTCTTTTAATTACGCAAGGTTTTTTTACAAAAGTATTAAGTTACACACACATTTGTGCTCGTTGTCGTTAAATATTCAATATCTAAATCACCAAACATATTTCTGTCTATATGGTTTATAGTGTCTTGATATATTAAACAATTTCCCAGTTAAGGAGCTAGGACATTAATATTTCATTTTATCATGTGTATAATAAAGATTACTATTAATTTCATTGGCATAGGGTGACAAAGCAGGACGTTTACATGACCATCGACGTCTTACTGCATTATGCACATAACGAACTGAATCTGGACGTAAAACCATTATATCTCAAATACAAGAAATATGTTTAATTTTCCCACCTAATAGAGGTTCAGACTAAGCGACCTAAGAGCTATGCCACCTCTAAATCCGGTAAAGCAATAAAGGCCAGCTTCTCTGTGCCAACTGTGTTAGTTCGTCCAAAAAAAATTTTTTTATAGCGATTAGACCGTGGAAATTTTATGATTTTTTAAAAATATTTCTAAGCAAGTGATTGAACACGATCTCGGCTGATATTAAGTGGAAATTCAGTCCTGGATTGTAAGGCGACTAGCTTAATAAATTAGGTATTTATTAAGCTAGTTCGCCTTTTTTCACTCTGCTCTTGAAAATATTTTAATTGCATGGAAATACTGACGGTCGGTAAACTATTCCAGTCTTTTGCTCGTATTATATACTAGAATTGTATATTGTTAAAGTTATATACTATGTTTTTTAAAATTTGATAATCATATTTTTATCTTTGTTTCAGATGGTGATCATTTGTTCGTTTCACTGGATCGAATTCTTAAACTTTAGAGTACAGTAGATTATAGTTATAATACGTAAATAATTAATGCGTACTAGCGTTCGGTACTGTTCTTAATACTCAAAGTGCCTCATAGTGTTTTAAAAGTTTAGAATATTACTGTTTTGAAGTGTGTAGAAAACATCCTATGATCCTTGGCAGTGTAGTGCATTGAACTTTTAATAAAGAGTGGTTAATTTCGTGGTTCGAGCTGGTGGAGGAGTTTAAACCGAAGACTTTGAAGTTTTCGCAGTGATGATTTAAAGGTCAGAAGATCATATATATACATACTGTGATAAGAGCGTCGTATTTCCAGCTTCTTTCAAGCTAGTTATTTAAAGTTAATAGCCTAATGGTTAAGGATATGGTCTGCAAAACGTAAGGTCATAGGTCCCCCATTTGACTATGTCCTTAAGCTTTGTTGAAATGGTTAGTTGTTAGTTATATTTGTAAAAAAAATATTGTTAGCATATTTATTTATATATTAATGATATCTTCATATTAAATATATTTAATACAACCAAAACTTTATTTAATTTTCAATATTAATTAATTTTTGATTTACAATTACGTACAGAAAAATGTCCAATATGAAAACGATTCAATTTCCCGTGTCCACTATATTCAGACAACTAATAATTTGGTTTTCTATTATTACATTGGCGACAATCCAAGTGTGGAGACATCGCTATGGCCTTCGCAAAGGTTAATTATTTTAATTCTATAATGTTTACATGCGTAATATGATTTATATTTGGAATTGCTTTATTTATTAGAGAAATTTTCATGGCCAGCTGGAACTTTGAAAGATATGTAAGCCGTTTTTCTTTTGTGTTTTCTGTTTTTAGACTATAAATTCAGATAAGTGGCCTCTTGGTGTACATTCTGTTTCCATTTAAACTTCTCGTCCGTATTTTTGTTGAAAAAAATGGCGTCTACTATTTAAAGGTTATTGAACCCACGAGCACGACTTTGTTTTATTTTCATATCTATTAATATAAAAAATATTTAAATACAAATTTGTCGTAGTTTTCGAGTTTCTTTCGTTACGATATAATTTAAAAACAACGGTCCGTTGCATAGGATAAGGAAGTTTGTTGACAGCGAATGTGCGTAAATTAAAAAAATTTACTGATAAAGTGATCAAAATAAAACAATTTCAATTGTTCTTAATAATTTATAAATATGATTCAGCACTTTTAATTATTAATAGTAGATAATTATTTTTTTCTTTTATTCAGCCGACTTTTAAAATATTTTATTGTACCTAGTGTGTTTATAAATTTTTAATTTATTCACTGCTTTAGTGACAAATTTTGTTACACTGTTTTTTAAAAAACGCAGCGTACATTTGTTTTTAAATTTTAAATTTCGAGTTTATAATAATTTCTTAATTATTTTTTTGGTTGGTATTCGTTAAAATGGCGCCAACTAAATAGTTGCGTGCAACATAATGTCATTGAAAGGCTGGTATTAACAACTATCCTAGGTGCGACAGTAAATGACATATAGAATTGCGTGATCGGGAAAAAGTTCGATTTGAAAGAGAATATTGGGACTAGAATTAAAAAGGTTGACCAGATGTAAAAAATTAAATAAGAAAGATTGGATAAGAAATTTTATAGTGGGGAAGCAATACGGGATTCTAGAAGGGAAACCAACCAGAAGGGCGATATTTATACAATATACAAATAAATAAAATTGGAGTGTCTGTTTGTAATAGTAAAATAACCGCTTTTTACTACATGCATATGAATGTAAAGGGTACATATACCAAAATATGTCTGTCTGTCTATTTGTTGCGACTAATCTCTAGAACGGTTGGACCGATTTCGACGGGCATTTCATAGATGGCTGATGTAATAAGCACTACTTTTGCTTCAGAAAGTAAATAGTGTTTAATCGCGGGTAAGACAACGGGGCCTAGAGGCCAGGTATTAAATGACATTAGAAAGAGGCCCAATCGGCGATTATGCGTTCGTATGGTTGTGAAATAATTAAAAAAGGATTTGAAGTACTGTAGTAAATGAAAGTCCGTGAATCTGTCTACCCTTCTAGGTGACAATCGCAAGTACCTGTCTTCTCTAATTAACTCTAGGGTTGTGTATTCTAATTCTTGTCGAAATAATTCTAGAGTTGTGGAGTTGACGTTCGAAGTTAAGGCTGTTGTGTTAAATATGTATCGTCATTTTTCTAAGTCTAGGGTATGGACTGCGAAGCGTAAAGTTCGTATCTACCATTCACTCACTCAGACAAATCATATCCTTTTTTTTTGTTGACGGGGAGGAAATCTTCACAAAGATACACCGACTTCTGGGGGAAAGGCGGCGGTTATGTGGGGTTCTTACCCACTAAAACCTCCTCGGTGGCCCTTTCCTCGATGCATGACGAGGGGCTCCGGGAACTCACGTGGAACGCACCGGAGCCCTCTGCACTGTGCTCAAGGAGAGCACGTCCCGGGGGGAGCTTACTCCCTCCCCCCTGTGCCCTCGCAGCGCAAGGCGACACGGGCCAGCCGATGTCACCTTCTTCCCGGGTCCACTTTGGTGGACGACGCAGGCCCCCACCCTTGTCGCCCAGTGAACCCGAGGCCCCTTTTAGTCGCCTTGTACGACAGGCAGGGGATACCGTAGTCTTATTCTTGAGAGCCCAGAACTACAGGGCTGGATAAACCATATCCTATCACAAGCTTAAGCTTAGTTAACAAGAATGTTAATAATATTTATGAAAAAATAAATTGTTAGCATTCTTTTTAAATAAAAAATGCATTACGCTGAGAATATTTTGTTTTTTTTTTAAAACATTTCATTACTACTTAAATTAAAAAACGTTACTTTTTAAATTATTCCTAGATTTTGCATATCTATATAACACTACATTTGAAATGCGGGTTCGCTACAGAGTGTGGAAAAACTTGGCGAAGAAGTTTGTCATTTATCATATTTAGAGTCACGTAGCGGCGAAATGGTCTGCAATGTGGTTAGGTGTGCTGCATAATGTTGCGCTTACTTCAGAGAAACTAACTTTGTACTTTCATGTGAGTTCGAATGAGATAAGAGACATTTTCGTTAATTTTAAATTTTCTGGAGTGTTATAATTACTTCTATATGTGCTTTAAATTTAAGTGCAAATGGAGTGACGCTGTAGTTTATTATAATTTGTGATTTTCAACTAGGTTTAATATCCCGTCCTTCTTTGCATTTCGTAATAATAAAAGTGTGACCTTTATGTCCCATTAACCCTAGTCCTATTAAGGCTTTTGGGTAGACAGAGACAGTGGTAATGTGAAAGGAAGTAAGCAAGCTTAGCGGCCTTCATTGTCACAAATTTTAGAACTTTTTTATATGTATATATTTTGAAGATACCAGTCATTATATATTAATAATTTCAGTCACTTAGAAATTAGGCGTTAGTTGATATTAGAATCGCGAAGTAAACAAAGTCAAAAGTCGAATGCGAATGCTAGGCTAAAAATACTATCTTATTATTTTATATATTTCTACTTCCATTTTTATAGTTTGAACCCAAAAATTTAAGATCATAATTAATTTAAATATAAAATTGCTTTAAAACCTATAAAACTAAATATCAATCTAGGCTAAGAGATGGTAAGGGAACTAAACTTTCGTGACCATATACGTACCGTGTGCAAAAAAGCATTTCAAAGACTTGGATTTATCCTCAGACAATGTAGGGACTTTAATAATACACATGTCCTAAAAACTTTGTTCAACGCGCTGGTACGCAGTCAGTTAGAAACGAATGCTTTTCTGGAATCCCCTTGAAGAATAATACAATCTAATGGTGGAAAAAATTCAAAATAAATTTTGTAGGTTTTTATACCATAAACAGTACGGCGTGTATCCCTCCTTCCCGCTGTTGTATCCGAGTCTCTTTGTACTGGGTATGGACGGATACAGCAGGCTGCAGGTGAGAAGAGACGTTGCGCTCGTTCAGTACGTATGGAGGGTGCTACGAGGCTGGGTGCAACATCCGGAAGTGCTGGCCGCGTTGTAGTTGCGAGCGCCAGATAAATTCCTTCATATGCGTCGCCGTCCTGCGTTGTTGCTAGAGCCTACATCCAGGACCAACCTGTCCACGAATGTATGTTAGGATTGTCAATTTTCTCTCACAGCATATTGATATATTTCAGTGTGACCAGCCGAGGTTCACAGAGGTTGCTTATAGATATATCGAGATGATTAATGTTTGAGTTGTCACTTGAGTTAAATGATTTTTATGTTGTGATGTTAACTATTATTGTATTGTTATTATTTTGATTAATTATTTGTGTAGACTACAGCACCGAATTGGTTTAGCTGTAATGGTGCTGTAAGTTTTTATGTCTAATAAATAAAAAAAAATCATTAAGCATTTAATATTCCAGATAATTACAAAAACAATTTAAATTAATTGGATAAAAACATATCGTGCTTCACACTAATCTTGTCTTGCGTGAAACTTGAATCACTGAGCCGTCAAACTACTTGCATAATAGATATACACTAGAGCTTTATGCTTTTCGAACACGCGTGTGAAGAAATTAATCGTTCGTGAACAACAATTCAAACAGTGACGACCAATTAAAGCCATTAACAACACGGAATCACCTGCTACCCGAATAACGTTTAATCCGACAGATTTATTTTATTGATAGTTCTGATGTCATTGTGCCAATTGATTGTTCAATTGTTTCGTGTCTACGTAGCCAATCGTAGCACGTATTCAATTTATGTCAATCTAGTAAAAATATATATTTGTAAAGTTAATTTGAAATAGTGTTTCAATTAGAGATGCACTAGATTTGAATAAAATTGGAAAGAAAGAAACCATGAAAGTAAATTATTAAATTTTTAGTGACAGTCTCTACATTTTTTATGGGGCAAAAACAAGTGCTTGACCACGATCCACCTTGATGTTAATTAGTGATATAGTCAAAGGCTCCCACGTCGTACTTGGATGGAAAGACTGATGACGGCAACATGTTCCACTCCCATATGTCCCAAAATGTCTATGATATTTTCTGTAACGCGAGTATGAGGGCATAGTCCGCTAGGCGGTCTTAGTGTCGGTTGGCAGATTTTACACGCTTTAAATTTTTTTATGTTCTCATCGCCGATCACGTGGTAAATCGGCATTTCATTTCTTTGGCGGAATGGGGATCGAACTCGATATTGAAGCGTATCATAGAATTTGAGGCGACCGGCATGACATAGGCTTTTAATATATCTTGATTAATTTAATAACAGTTATTATTGCTAGTAATTATAATAGTGTTTAAATTACTGACTTTTCGAGGAATATCGAAGAACTGAAATATTTAATAACTAACAGTTCACTGTTAGTTACGACATTAAACATTGTAAACAAGAATTAAAACGATTAAAATGATAGTCATTATTAGTAATTACATTTCAATAAAATTGATAGAATTCACTATCCGCTTTTCACAGAGTTTATCCGGTTCCATATATGACAAAAGGTGAGCTCATCGCCGTACATCATTTGTTTATACAAATTTTAACAAATTATTTGAAACCATAAGATACAGTCTCCTTGGGAGAAGACGCGTCGCGACCAATCGAAAGCCTAACCGTTTAGCCTAACAGTGCATTAATTAATTACTTAATTTAATCTAAGCGTAAAATTTTCTTAATCCATAGAAATTAAACGGTAGTTTTTTTTATATAATTTCTAAGCAAAATATATAGGGTAAATAAAATACTTGTTATATATACGTCATAAGTGAGCCTTTTAACCTTCTTCTAGAAAATTGGTAAACTTTTGCGCTGTTCACAAGAAATGTAAGAGCGGATAGCACAGATGTTGCTGTGAAATAAGTAATGACCAGCCGTAACAAGATCCTCTTGCAAGATTCTCTGCGCAGTTGCACAAACTAATATACAAGAACATGTATGTGCTTTTAGAAACATATTCTACCATAGTACTAATGAAGTTATTTTGAATAATTTTCTACAAACTTGGCTACTCTATAGAATAATAAATTAGGTAGCTTTAAAATTTAAATAAATTTTTGGTAGAGTTTTTTTCGTAAAAGGGGCAAACGAGCGTGTGGCTTACCTGAGACCCCACTGCTGGGCACAGGCCTTCTCTGTAAAGAGAGTATAAGGGCATAGTCCGTCACACATGTAGGTTTCCTCACCATGTTTTCCTTCACCGCCGAGCGCGTGGTAAATCGGCACATAAATTTGCAATAACAAATTTATTTGTGCCGGCATCGGGAATCGGGTTACTAGTACCATGCAACTTGAGGTGACCGCACGGGCACTGAGCTACCACAACTCCTGATGCTAAGTGATACCCGTGATTATTAAAATTATTGTGAAGTAACTGATTATGTATATTTATTTATCTATATAATATTTTAAAACGCTATTTTTAGCGGCACTACCCTTAGCCTGCTTTTAACCACTAAAGGTTAGCTGGAAGAAAATGCTAAATAGCATTAAGTTCGCATTTGTACATATACTTTAGTGTTATAAAGGGTTTATCTATCTATCTATCCCCTATTTAAGGAATTGCAACTGCATTGTCTACCTATAAAACAATGAATAGCTCGGTCAAATCTACTTTTAAATTAAATGATATATTTATTTTAACACACACACATTTTACACATATTTATCATACATATTTTAATACACATTTTTGTACTCAGATATTTGGGACAGATCTCTAAAACCTATATTACGGAGATACCTAACCCCGAATTAGTCTTACGGACTAAATATTGATAATTTTTATGTGTTCCTGATGGTACCGACCCATTCGTAAAATAGCAGAAGTCTCTGTAGTGATTCTAGCTAAGTTAATAACCGTTTTATGGTTTGCTTTTACCCTAAAAATATCATAGCATAGGGTATTATGTTGTATGATAGGCGTAAGGAAAGTGACGAAAAAGTCGTTGACGCAAAAAAGTAGTGTCGCTAAAGACGTTCTCAGATTCAACATCTATGCGTACTTTATTTATTTAATTTTCTAAAAAATAGACGTTATTGTCTTCAGAGGTATAGATTCTTTTGTTTTGGTATAATATATTAAAAAATTATAATAACTATCTAAGCAAGTGCTTGAACTACGATCCCACCTAGTGTTAAGTGGAAATGCAGTCCTGGAAGGTAAGGTACCCTAGTTTGGCACACTTTTCAACCGACTTCAAAAAAAGAGGAGGTTCAATTCGTCAGATTTTGTTTGTTTGTTACCTCATAACTTTCGACTGGGTTAATCGATTTGGATGATTCTTTTTATTTGAAAGTTGGTGCTAGTTGTGGCAATTCGGTACAACTCTGACAATGGCATCCATGGGAAAACCATATTAGTTTTAACATTTTTAGTTATTTAAGTAAATTCGCGATAAATGGGAGGCCACGCAGGATGTACTTCAAAATTAGTTTCATGAGAGTTTGGTTAGGCTCGTATTAATTTTATTTCCTGATATTTCCACGGTAATTCGGAAATACAAACAAGGCATACACGCGTAATGACGTTTAACATTTAAATAGATTTGAAGTCGGTTTTGGTATTACTCGTAATTATACTTGAATTATATCATTTTAAAAGTAGTCTCTATTAAACAGGTGTAGTACAATTACGAGAGTTACTTTAAAATTATTACCTTACTTTGATAAATTCAAATAAACTTGTCGTAAGTAACATAACAGCTATCAGTTTGATTTCATTGATTAATTTAATATATTTGCCATTGTATATTATTTTACATTATGTTTACAAATATATTACTGATTTTAGAAAGACTGCGTTAGAAGGCGTAGCCTAGTGGCTAAGAAGTTTCTTACGATCTGATGATTAGGGTTCATATCCCAGCCAAGAAGTTTGCGTTTTGCGCTGGCCGCATGTGACCTAATAAGATGAAATGCCAGTCCCTGCCTATTTACCTTAGAAGAGGACAAAAGAGCTTATAATTTTATATTACCTCTAATTATTTTTCATAATTAAATAAATTTTAATTAAAGCTGAGGAGCGGATTCGAGCTAATTTGACCCTTGGTCGAGAGCTTTTATACCGGCTTATGAAATTCAGGTGGGCTTTGGGCGGAAAAGCACGTACAAAAATTCTCTCACGTTGTGTTTTCATAACTTTTTTATTTGGGAATGTCTTATTAATCTGTAGATGAACTGAAATTCTTGCACGTACCTGCCCTCATTTCATTAATATTTATTGATTAATTAATCTTACACTGTGTAAAAATAAATCCGTTAGCTTGTCTTTATGTCTAATTTCACAGCGTAAAAGATGAAATGAATGGATCGTTTAAAACCCAATAATTCATGTAAGGTGTCTGATATAAGCCAATTTTTAATCAATAAGTTAAAGTTAAAGTTACAGCCTTTATATATGTCCCACTGTTGGGCGCAGGCCTTCTCTGTAAAGAGAGTATAAGGGCATAGTCCGCCACGCGGCCCTAGTGCGGATTGGCAGACTTCACATGTCGTAGAAAAATTTTCTAAGACATGTAGGTTTCCTCACGATGTTTTCCTTCACCGCCGAGCGCGTGGTAAATCAGCACATAAAATTGCAACAACAAATTTATTGGTGCCGGGCACCGGGGATCGAACTCGGGTTGCTAGCGTACTACGCAACTTGAGCCAAGCACACGGACACTGAGCTACCACTGCTCAATCAATAGTTGAAAGCAAATAAATGCATATAAATCTTAGATATAACATTTGTTGACAACAATGAAGCGTCAATACCCTAATGGTTTAGAGTACCTTCTGCGAATTGTGTGGTCGTAGGTTCGAATCCACCATTCAACTATTGACGTGAAACATCTAGCACAAGCTTACGCTTAGTTGGAATGGTCAACAAGAATGTAAGTAATATTTCAGCTTTCTTTTTTAAAAAAGAAAAAATGTAGCGAGTTTATACATATATTTTTGTAGTAAATCAGTAATATAATACCATTTAAATTTTATTACGTAAATCGATTATTCACTCGTTCGGCGGTGAAAGAAAACATCGTGAGGGAAACTACATGTCCAAGAGAAAATTTTCTAAGACACGTGAAGTCTGCCAATCCGCATTAGGGCCGCGTGTCATCTTATGCCCTTATACTATATACAGAGAAGACCTGTGCCCAGTAGTGAGACATATATATAAAGGCTGTCACTAACGTAAATATAATACTCTCTAATAATACGTGCCAAAAAAAGAATATATATTTGTTCCAATATTTGGATTAAGATTATTGCAATTTTATAGTCATAGTTACTGTTTTATCTTGATACTGTTTTAATCAAATATGGAACAACGGGAGACATTTAAAAACTTGAGCTTTAGACGCGTTTTGTAATACATAACAACAGAACCACTGATGCAGGCAGCAGCCTGATGTGCGGTTTACCATAATAGCCCTTGCAGTCCGCATTAAAGAAAAATAACAAGTACAAATTTAAACCAGATATTGCTTAAGTTTGAACACCGCCCCGATACAAGTTCTTGTAATATTAAGTCTAGAAAACTTCAAAAAACTTTAGCCTTAGACCTTGCTAACCACTCGCGTTTAAAGTGAAATTTTACGGAATATTCAAAGTCAAGTTTTTTTGCTTATATATAAATAAAATAATTTGCCTTCGTTTCTTTTTATCGATATCCATGACTTCTTAAATAAAATAGATTAAAAATCTATTTCTAGTGACTTGTGATTGGTATTTAAAATAGAATCTTGAAAAAAATGGCGATTTCAAAAATGATAAAGTGGGAAAGGGAACCAAATTTAATATAACAGAGTTTTAGGTCTTCGAACTTGAGTAATTAAATTTAGATTGTAATTTACGTAGCTTTTCAAGTGAGATCTTTTTATAATATCTAATACGATCATTGTGAGCTACGTAACTGGGGCATTTACAATTTTTGAAAGCAAGAAATTAAATAAGACTGGGTTGTAAACGTAATTTGATGATGAGATGGTCGATATGAACAGTAACGTGGATTTTATCTCGAAGTTGTGTTTTCAACGTTATTGCTAACAATCGGGTTATAAAGGCGTCAGACGAGAGAAAGTAATTATTTTAAAAATGAATAGCATTATTCTTCTTGTTAATTGACAATTTATGACTGTGAACGATTAATTTAGATAGTAGAAGGTTTTGCATATTATTGAAAACATTCTAGAACAGTCCTTGGCCGGCCTCCAAGTCTTCCAGTCGGCCCACTCATCTTAATTTGAGTAAAAGCGTTAATCGTTATTGACGATTGAACATTAACAGGATTTTGTTCTTAATAATAAAATCAATAATATTAGATCACCAAATACCTTGACTTAATTTACGAGGTGACATCCATGTGGGATGTGGATTCTATCATCATTATCTTTATAGTCGTATCTGGATCAAGACCTTTTCTTGTAGCGAAAAGTCTCGAACATCACCCCAAGAGATAGATGGCTGGGTCAAGGGTCAGATGCAAAAGGCGGTACTCCTCGACACGGCATATATCGTCAAGAGGTTTGTCTCTTTGTTTCTCCTAATCATCGGTTGCTTGGGCCCTGCTTCACCTTTGACTACCCAATATTAAATCGAACGCTTACTATTGCTAATCGGCACTAAATGCCGACAAAAATATTTAAAAAATATGTACGTTTTTAAAGTCATTGCATCCTGTATCGCATTTACCTTGGGGAGTGTTCTGAGGAATTGTCCGGAATCATCCCAGCTACCGATTTCCATTACCGCACATCTCGGCAGAATTCCAAATTCCACCGCCACCATCTTGATGGTTGGTGTTCAACGACTGTACGTTTTTCGCGTAACTTTCTCCCACGCACTGCCAACTTGTGGAATCAACTGTCGCCAGCGGTGTTTCCGAACGTTTACGATTTAGGGACCTTCAAGAAACGAGCCTATTCCTATCTCAAAGGTCGGCAACGCACCTGCAGCTCCTCTGGTGCTGTGGACGTTCATGGGCGACGGTGATCACTTAAGATCAGGTGAGCCGTATGCTCGTTTGCCACTTTTCATATAAAAAAAAAATAATAACAATATAATAATAATAACTTTCCTTCTAGCTCAGATATTATGTTAATAATTTTGTTAGTAAGACAATTATGGTAGTAACAAAACAATACTTACAGGTATTTTCGTTCCTACAATAAAATGCTACTTACAATTATACCCTACCACATGCAGCCTTAATGCTTGACTAGTTTAGATAATATGTTACTATATATGTAATAGAGTAAGGTAATATGTACTAATAAAATTCCATTCTGTTACATATTCGTCCATAGATTGCGGGGTTACTTTACGTAATTAATGCCCTTTCAAATTACTTTATTTTAATATCAAGGGTTCTGATAATACGAAGCTCTTGTTTACGTTTCCTTCAATGTTTATTTTGATTACACTTGGTCAGCCATCCCAAGGATTTCCCCTAAAGTAAATAATGATTCCGTTACGAAGGGACCGCCATCACCCGTTAAATAAAAAGGCATCGGAACTTGAAAGGGAAATGTAGCTATAAGATATTTTATGCGTTTTTTTTGGAAAGTTTTTAAGGTAAATAAAGATAAAAAATAAAAGTAAATTTATCTTAATTTACTTTTTACAATTTATATAAATATGTTTTTACAAGTATATTTACGTGTAAACACAAAATTCAATTACATATCAAAACATTGTTAGATTTAACGTTAGTCTACAGCGACACTACTACAATTTTAAGAATCCATTTATTAAATAAATATTTTTCAATACGAAAAATTAAAATGATTTAAATATGCCTTCAAGTATATGCTGAAACCCAAAGGAGTTTAATTATCCTAAGTGCATAAGTGGAATTCATTTAATACTGTGCCAATTAGTCTTTCAGTGCAAGAAACAGGCTGCAGGGTGCGGTTTGGCATTCCACGCCACGACCTCTTCGCTTATGCCAAGAGGAAATGAATATCACTGAATAACGAAGCCAAGTTTTTAGTACATTTAATTATAGAAATAAACCTTCTTTTAAAAGGAAATAAAAATAAATTTTTTTGGTCAATCGAGCCAATCTAGATAAGCTTCCATTCGCAGAAAAATTAAAAAGAATTATACTTATGAGTAAAAACAAAGACCGATTACAAGACGAATCAAACGTTAAACGATATTATACACGGACGCCCTCTTTGTATTTCCGAATTATCGTGGGATTATTACGAAATAGAAATAGAACCTAACCAAACTCTCATCAACCTTTGAAGTTGCCATCCAATAAAAAAAGAATCATCGAGATCAGTTACTACGTCAAAATTTAAAACTTATATGGTTTTCTCATGAATGCCATTGTTAGAATTGGATCAAATAGAGACCCACCAGATGTCAAGTTAAAAAAGAATCGGTTCACTCAGTCTAAAAGTTACACGTAAAAAACATAAAAATCATACAAACGAATTGAGAACCTCCTTTTTTGAAGTCGGTTGATCAAATTAAAACAAGAGTAGTAGCATTTGCCTTTATTTTTTTTTTATTCATTTATTTAAATGAGTAACAAAGACTCATCATTACTTCAAACAACTACCAAATACCTTAGACTAAATTATAAAATTGAAATATTAAATTCTTATTAAAACTATTTGATTATAATATAAAATAAAGAAATATAATATAATATTATACTAAAGGCTTAACTATAACTAGCACGAGGTTAACATTCATATTATAATATTTACTATTTAATGAAAGAATATTTAGTTCCGGGATAGTAAGCAATCGCTTTCCACATTTGACCAAATTTATTTGCGAATGCAATACCTATTGTTATAATCTGTAGGTCTCGTAGAATAAAATAGTCCAACAACTAATACACTCGCTTTATTGAGACAGCGTAACGTTGTACAAAGAATTATTTATATCGAGTCAAAACGTCACAACTGCGCGTCCTCGCCATCTTTATACAAAATTAATTAGAAGTCAGATTAGGAACTAATAAGGTTAAACTATTGTTTACAATGCCAAGTTCATGTGACGATCAACTAAATTATTAATTATGAATTAAAGATACAATAAGGTTCAGGTAAATTATTAAGATATAATTGGAAGTAGTTATTATGTATAACAATCGCTGGGTGTCAGGTGTTGCCAGCTAACACTACCTATACACGCCAGATATTTGCGTTTAAAGACCATACAACGGGCTCAAATTTTAGGTGTACATACGTAAGAAACCCAAAGACGAAACCTCTTTATTACAAGTCGGCTTTGACTAGCAACTCACACCGTAAGATTGTAAAGTTGAATAGTTATTCACAAGGCTGTCATTGTTGTCCCTAATATGAATGCGGTTGAACTTATTCCTTAAAGATAAGTTACAGCCTTATATATCTAATATATATGTCCCACTGTTGGGCGCAGGCCTTCTCTGTAAAGAGAGTATAAGGGCATAGTCCGCCACACCTATTGCGGATTGGCAGACTTCACATGAAAGAAATTAGAATTTTTTTCTTAGACATGTAGGTTTCCTCACGATGTTTCCTTCACCGCCGAGCGCGTAAATCAGCACATAAATTTGCAACAACAAATTTATTGGTGCCGACACCGGGGATTGATCTCGGGTTGCTAGCTGGCGCCTACTATGCAACATAAGCCAACTGCCCGGACACTGAGCTACCATGGCTCTCAACTTCGACTTTACGATAAACGAACATGAAATTCATCGTATGGAAAATTTCTAAGAAATTACTTTCAATCGATTCATTGCTATCGACACCGAGAATCGAACTCTGGTTGATAGAGTAGGTATAGGTGAGTGTTCTGACACTGAGTAACCATGGATTCTATGTTATTCAGTGTCTTATGCGATATATTTTATGGGGTATAAACTAGTACTTGACCACGATCCCACCTGATGTTAAGTGGTGATATAGTCGATCATATATTTTAAGTGCTCGGCAATAAAGGAAAACGTAGGAAAGATATATCTGAATTTCTTTCTGTTAGAACTATGTCCCTGTTATGGTATCCCGGTACCTTGATATTTTTCTAACACCGTCACCGTAACCTGAAGGGCTGTGCGCAATAGTAAACGACTACTTTAACTTAATTTACTAGTTATAAAAAATTTACAATTAATTGGAATTTGTTATAAAAAAGCAGTATTTTTACTAGGCCAATAGAAAAACAATTTGATAGATACTCGGCCGGCATCTATTTATTTGGACTGTTGAAGTTTCCGCAACACTATTGATATCATTGTAAAGTAGTTTGTTGGCTCCACTCCAAATTTTTTTCGCCGACCCACTTTGTATTAATGAGAGTGAAAGCGTTAATCACTATCGAACACTTAAGCGGAAATTTTCTTTATCAACAGAACGACAAATTATTTGCGACGTATGGATTTTTAATTTCGATAATTAAATGTATACATACTCGTATTTCGGTGAAATCACATCCGTCTCGAACTAACGTATCAAATAATCGAATGTGCTTCGGTATAACAACCAAGTGTAGAGGACGTATGTCGTATATCGACTACTTTATTCATTCATCACTAAGCAACCATTTGACGCACGTCTTTATCGTACCGGGAAGATTGATTAATCTATTTATTTATTTATTTATTTATTTACAAAGTCACACAGCACTTAGGTGTTAAATTTACAATCTTGTTCAATTAAACATACTGCCAAGTTTGGACTTCATTATTTATAATAAGTTATTTTAAGAGACGTTTGAAATATATTCTTTTGTGTATTCAACTAATCTAAATACATATACGAGTATCTTCTTTGAAAACAAAACAAAACAAAAGTGCCCTATTTTTGACCTAAAATCTGTATTAATTTTCTTTTAAACTGATTTTTACTTCCTATAAAAATATCAATCTCAGAGAAATAGTTATTATACGTTTTGTGCGTTCTGCAGGCAATTGAATTTTTACCATAATTGGTACGTTTAAACCAATCTGTTCCATGTCCCCGACATGGAACAGATTGGTTTTGTATGTGCGGTATGAGGGAGCTCTTAGCTGCACGAAAGTCGACGTTAATTCAGTGCTGTTTATAACACCGTGACAAGCATCAAAAAGAAACAGCATATCCAGAATAGATCGTCTATCTTTCAAAGACAACATTTTATGGCGTTTACAAGATTCCATATAGTCATTGTTATAGTGATGGGTTCTGTAATTTAAATATTTTAAGAATTTAAATTGTACATTGTACAATTTAAATAACCTGACAAATGGGTCCTGCTGCCACCATTTATTTGCAATTAATTGGTCAAACATATATATTAAATAATCAAGTGTCTCAAAATTGATAAATTAATTAATTACAAAAATATATTTCTTTTTATTTTTATCCACCGTATCTATTTTTAAAACTTTAATATACTCCAATATGTTTACTTCAATATGGTTCATAATGACATAAATATACAGAACGCATGTGTCAATACAAAATTGTGTTATAAAATATCATCATAGTAAATAAAAGCTGTATTTGACAGTTAAAAAGTAGTGCTCCGATCGTCACCAAACTGACACGATTTACTCGTAAGGTCAATATGAAGATACCTTAAAAGTTTGATTGAGATCGGTCCAGCCGTTTGGGAGCCTATAGGGATCAAACCCACACACATTCTCTTTTATAGTAGACAATTCTCTTGGTCTAACGTCAAACTAACTTGACTTACTGTTGCTGTTGTCAACCTCTTTTGGGCATGAGATTTCATTAACTTTCTTTTCTTTTTGTTCTATTTTTTGTTTTAAATTTTTATTCTTTTTTGTTTCTACCCCGTGTCGAATAAGTTTCTATTCCATATTATTCTAACGCTGTTCTCTGTCTCGTAGTTTATGTATGTGTGCAAGGTTGCACAAACACATAAGCTCGGTGATTTACACGCCTATATAAATCGAGTATTTAAATAATATAAAATCAGAATCACTTTGTGTGCATTAGCGAAATTCACTGAAAGTTCTACCAATTAGAGCCTTTAATCAAGAACGCTTGGAGTCTTGTGGCTTAACATTTCACCCTACATAGACTTTATAAACGATGAGGCTACAGTTCTCGAGCCAAAGTCTTAAGATAGTTTTAGTAGCTTCAAGAAGGAAGATAATGTTTGTTTAATATTTATGTAAGAGATAAATGCTTTCGTCTCTTTAGTTTATTTAAATAGTTTACAGTTAATAAGATCTTATATTTTAAGCGGCAAACTGATACTTAATCAAAAAAGGTTTTATGTTTGTTACCCCATAACTTTGGAGTGGATGAACCGATTTTGATGATTATTTTTACATTTAAAAGCTGGTGCTTTCCATGTGGTCCAATTTTAATCAAGTCCATTTCTAACAATGGCATCCATGAGAAAATCATTTGTTTTAAATTTCATCGAGTGCGATACAAATGTACGAATAACTTAATATCATGCCAATTGATTTCAATGATTCATTATTTATTGGAGATAATGTACTTTAAGAGTAATTTGATGAGTTTGGTTAGACTCTCTGCCGTGTTCAGTCTTTCCTCACGGCTACAATCTGGACACCTTTATGTACAATGTGAACAGACACCTTATAGGCTCACGTGCTCCATCCTAGGCTTCATCTTCGCCTTCCATCAAGCGTGATAGAAGCCAAACGTGGCTAACGTTATTACTTATTTTTCGTTATATTTCTTCGATGATTCGTAAATGCAAAAAGGGCGTCCGCGTGTAATAGCGTGTACCGTTTGATTCGATTTAAAGTCGGTTTTGTTTTTGCTCGTAAATATACTTGTTTTAGAAACAATAGTTTAGGGTGTATTAGGTATTACGTTGTTTCAATCCCATATGTGACACGTAGTGAGCCTATTGCTCTTTACGTTTCTTTTAGTGAATAAAAGATATAAAACCACTAACTAATAAATGATAAAAAGGGCACTTTCACTTAATTTGATGCCTTCAAGTAAAGTACATAATTTAGAAATCTAGTACTTCTTATGTTTATCATTTTTCCCATTTTTGATGTTATTTTTGAGTATAAACATTTATATTCACTAATAGCAGGGTCCGTTTTCCAACCACCACTTTGCCCTCTCCCCACTTAGTTCACTTAGTCCTCTTTAATTCTCTACGATGTCCACTTTCACGACATCCAGTCAGTGTTTGGCCTAGACCAACCGCTGTATCTTGGGCCTTGTACAATTGCCGTAGTCTCGAGTCCTAAGACTTATGTGGCCATACCATTGGGGACGACTTTCCTGCAGCATGTCTGTAACGTCTAGTATTCTATACTCTATCAACGCTCGCGATTACAGGCAAATATCTTTTTAGGCCGCTCAAAAATATCACAGTCCGCGTGTATACTAGCTATTTCAGGTAAATCTAAATCAGCATCCGCCGTGTTCACTGGATCAAAGTCAAGGTTAATTACATTAACTAAAATTCGTCGTATAGTTCGTTCGTTTTTGTTTTTGTGTTTTTTGTTAACGTACATCAATAACTGCGATATTTCGAGGTCTACTGGCATGATCCAAACGGGGTTAAAATGATGCTATTTATTTATTTATACTGTTAAACTTTAAAAGTTTCAATTATTTATTTTGAGAGTGCTTATAAATTTTATATGCCCACAGGGCATAGCTGAAGACAAATCGTGAAGCTTATAAATAAACATTTAGTCACTGAATTGACACATATTTCAAATGACCCTCAAATAAAATATCTGTCTTTTCGTGTTTACATCAAAGTCAAATCCGTTCATGTTTCCAACAAATTATTTAATTTGGAAGAGCTAAACTCAAGCTATTAACATCAGTTATTGATTAGAATTTCTTTAGCATGCAGCTGTTAATATATATTTCATGTCTTTTGTGTGTTTTTGTGAATCCGTGGCACTATGAAATCAAAGTGGTGGTACTGAAAATAAAATGACATAGATTCAGTTTTATTTATTTTAAGTCTTTTTGAAGAAGCTCATGCCATGTGCCCGTTGTCAGAAAATATTTCATTCATCACACTGCAATAGGCACAATTATATAAAATATATGTATTATATAAAATATATACTGCTGTAAACTTGACAAAAAAGGTTTTGTGCACGTTGGAGTTAGCTTTCAAACGGGCTACGTTAAATATATGTATTTACTAATAGCAACAAAGATTTATAATAACGCATAACCATCGAAATTTATAAAGATTTAATTATAAAACATGACAATAACTGTGAAACTATGGGTCATATGAAATTAAAATATTACGTTTCACATTACACCTAGATATACGACCGTACGAAGTTATTTTCAAACAGCATCGTAAACACGATATTAAGCAGCCAACTATTATAATAAAGGTGTGGAACATTTCTCTTTCATGACCTCTAAATAAGCCGACTTAGGATAAGTGTCAAACAAAATCGCTAACATTTGGACCTCAGTGACCGATACAAAACTATTTTTCGATGCTGAAAGTGCAAAAAAATTCCTAATTTAGTATATCGAAGTATAATGTAACAAGTATATTTACGAATAAAAACAAAAACCGACTTCAGATCGAGTCAAACGTTAACACCATCACGTGCGGTCACCCTCTTCGTATTTCCTAATTATCGTAGGAATATTACGAAATAGAATCAATCAGAATCTAATCAAACTCTCATCAAACTACCCTTTAAGTACATCCTATCCAATCAAAAATGAATTCACGAAATCGGTTGGCTTTCTATTCGTCTATTTGTCGCGCACATACTTAATGCATTTAAGACATATGTTTTCTCATGGAATCCATTGTTAGAATTGGACCAAAATAACTAAGACTAAAATGTATAACACCACACTGGAAGCATCTACTTTCAATAAAAAAAAAGAATCAACAAAATCGATTCACTCAGTCGAAAGTTATGAGGATGATAATAATAAACAAAAAAAAATATACAAACGAGAATTGAGAACCTCCTCCATTTTTGAAGTCGGTTGAAAATAGTGATAGCCTAATGGGCTAAGCGCCCGTCTTTTCGATCTTTTGGTTGTAGACTAACATTTCTGTTTCTCTGTTAATAGCGTACAAAAATATTATTTTATAAAATTTGTGTCCGGTTTATATGAAACTACTAAAAGCTAAAAACGTTTAAATTATGTGAGAGATTATTATTTTTATTGTTTTTTTTTATTTATAATTATGCAATTTAAAGTGACGTATAAGAAACTAGCTGACCCGGCGAACTTTGTTCCGCTTTAATGGCAATAAATAAGCAGATTGTGTTTTTTTTTCTTTATTGGAAAAAATACAAAAAAAAATTAAATAACTACATTAATCATTCATTATTATTTCTGTATTTTAGTACATAGGTTGCTCTTCACTTAAGTACCTTGTGATACACGACATTTTTTGTTTTATTATCAGGCGCAAAAACAAACAACGCAGATGGTCTTCCGACCCGTGAACATGCCACGTATAATTGACCATGGGAAAAACATGAATGTTCTAGATTTAAACCACAAACTTTTAAGGATTGGCCTTGTGATTTGTTGATGGTCATGGCAAATGCAAGACGTATCGGAAATTGAAGTCTTTTAAATTCAAACGGCATATCGGTTGGGATCATCGGGATCCTCATTAAAACTAATGACATCAAATATCAAATTGTCATCCATACGTCATTACATAGCTGTCATTTTACGTCAATTACATAGCTGTCATTTGCGTTTTGTTATTCCAAGTCTGATTCTTTTTTGTTATACCACGTTTTATAGTGACTGACGTTTCATGTCAAGTCACATGGGAACGCTGTCGAACGGGATAAAAAGTATCCTATGTCCGTCTCCTGGCTCTAAGCTACCTCCCTACCAATTTTCAGCCAAATCATTTCTGCCGTTCTTGAGTTATAAGTGGTGTAACTAACACGACTTTCTTTTATATATATATAGATAGCGACATCAAAAGGTCTGTTGTCTTTAACGAAAACGTAGTCAACTGCAATGCACCAGTATGACAATACTCAACGGCTTATCTCGTAAACGATACGTACGATCTTGCGACAGAAGCACAGCCATTTGGTACTGCGACCCCACTGGAAAAGGATTTTTATTGAATTTCAGAGAGGGTCACGTAAGTAGATTCTCCCGACTGGCATACGTTGTTTTGCTTTTTTAAAATCGTCTAAGATGTCTCCAGTCGATTATTTGGATAGTCACAATCATTCGACATGTATTTTGTTTATTAGTAATGTGATCTTATTTTATTTTGTATTCATTTGACAAACACACAAATTACTTTCTTTCTATTCTACTAATTTTTTCAAATAAAACTATAAAAATGTTAAAAAAGCGTTCTTAAGACGTCTCATTCAGTTCCATACGTGACAGGTGGTGAACTTACACACAGAGTACAAACTTCTACTACTCTTCTAGTACTACTTTTAGCTTTCTTTACCTATAATATTACCTCTCCTATAATACCTGCTGATTATTACTATTGACTTTCCGTTTTTCAGTTTCTTACGTACAAAAAATCACTAGCCAATTTGCCCACTATGTATTGCAATAGACACACAATAAACTTGATGAAAATAATATTTTTTTTGACACATTTTCAATTAAATTACTAAAACAAGTCTTGTAATGGAATCTACGACCTTGTTTAGCAGACCACATTTTATTGACACCATTTTGTAACACATGTAGGTTTCCTCACGATGTTTTTCTTCATCTCCAAGCGCGTGGTAAATCAGCAAAGTGCAACAAACAGATTCATTGGTGCCGGCACCAGAGATCGAAACTCCGGACACTGAATAACCATGACTCTGGAGTATTAATTTTAAACCCATTTATAATTTCTATCTTACATATACAAAGTAACGTGGAAAGAAAAATTACAAGTTTAATTTCGCGGTAGGGAAAGCTAATGTATTATTTCATTCCTTGCGTAGGCGTGGCTCTAGACTTTAATCAACGACAGGAAATGGAATGGAATTTTATCTTACTGTTTCCACTAATTCTACGTTACAATGCCACTGAGTAATTATATGGAGTGTAAAAAAAGTTTGTATTATTTCTAAAGAGCTTTGTTATTAAAAAGAGAGCGTGAGCTTTAATAACTCCTTTTCACTAGCGCAATGTACATCTTTTATTAAAAGCTTCCATTCGATATTTATTTACACTATACATATATCTAGAGCCATTTCTTAATATATTCCACTTTAAGGAATATTAATTTAACATTAACTGTAAATGTAACCGAATAAAATATTTGAACCAAAATATACGAGTATTTTCAAAGTGAAGTTGAAAAATGTTTTAGAATTTATTATTACTTTATCTTGGTTTATGACCCTGATATAATTATATACTCCACCTAGTAATGCGAACTATATGCTTAATAGCTATTTTATCAGAGCATCTAATGACTTCAACAACCTGTGTAAGAAATTCAATAATGTCGACCTATTTTACGTCAGTGATGCCTCACTACGTAAGCTTTTTATAAGTAAATTTAGCGAAATTTTGTCTGCGGGACCATGATACTCTTTTTCCAATATTGTGTTACCTATGTTTGCGTCTTTAGTGTTTTATTTTTCCCTAATTTAGTTGCGAAAACTTGTTATTTGCTAATCTAGTGATTTATTTGTAAATTATATAACAAGCATTGAATAGCTGTAAGTTTTCCTGTATCAAATAAATAAATAAATAAATAATTATATAATATGTAAATGAAGGTGAAAATATTCGTATCGTTTGACTGTCCTGATTAGAAATTTATTTTGGACTTTGTAAAAGCAAATGCTTGACCACGATCCCACCTGGTGTTAAGTGGTGATATAGTCGAAAGATGGTACGCGCTAGTTTAGTAAGTGCCTATTCAATCTACTCTTGAAGGGTGCCACGTCGTACTTGGACGTGAAGACTGACGCCGGCAACTTGTTCCACTCCTTTGCTATACGCACGATGAACGATGACTCAAATCGCTTCATTCGGACGCGCGGGACATCGACTATGAAAGAACGTCCGAAACTAGAATGGGGATGGGGAAATTAACTCGTGTTGTTATGTGATAATATAGTCTTGGATGGCAAAAACAACTCATGAAAACCGGTACACTGTAATTGGAGAGATGCTAGATGGTAGCACCACGATCTCGCAGAATACCGGCGTAAAGTAGAAACATATTAAAATAAGATCAATAACACATTTGTAATTTTAGTCCTTAGTGATATCTTTGTGGGTGGAGATAACATACCGCGTGAGCCGTATGTTTGTTTGTCTGTTCTTTTATTAAAACTTTATTAAAACACAAAATATTACTTGTTAAAATTTAATTTGTGTCTCGTTTGGGTTCGATAATGAACCCATTGCTAGGAAGAGGAAATATTGAGCTGGACAAATTGTTTCCGTCTCTTGCAGTACGCATTGTGAGAGACGACACATAACGATTTGTCAAGACACGCGGGGCCTTCCCAACAATAGGATGGAATTCCCACCTTTTGCTTTCGCGTACTAAAATGGAAAATGAACAAGGAAATTAAATCATGCATGTATAAAATTTTAATTTTCTTTTTTAAATTGGGAAATACTTTCTACGCCATTGTAATATATTTAAAACTAGCTGCACCCCGCGTTGTTGCTCGCGGTTAAAAACTATTAATATTTTTCTAAATAAAATAAGCCTAGCCTAATCCTTATTATATAAGCTATCTACCGGTGAAATTCACGTAAAAATCGTTCCAGTCGTTCCAGAGATTGGCAGGAACAAACAAAAGTTGCGACTAATGTTGTGTTGGATAAATGTACCGTATAAACATTCATACGCATGTAGTTAAAATTATTTCGATATTTCAAACAGACACTCTAATTTTATTTATTTGTATAGACTAGTTAAAAAAAATTTAAAACGTAAGGTAATTGAAAAACAGCATAGCGGCTAAACGTCTTACTATCTAACCATCACTGGTTAGAATCCTTGCCAGCTTATATGTAGACATTTTCGTTTTTCGGTGTCTTAGCACTAAAATCCCATGATTTCGATCGGATTTCTATAAATATATATCTATATTAAAATATTCATAAAATCATTTCAAAATGTCTTAGTTAATTTTTTTCTTTGTTTGATTAAAAA
This sequence comes from Meandrusa payeni, assembly GCA_029286785.1. Lineage (NCBI taxonomy): Eukaryota > Metazoa > Arthropoda > Insecta > Lepidoptera > Papilionidae > Meandrusa > Meandrusa payeni. Next base: position 11,612,408 of record JAGSMX010000012.1, on the reverse strand, counting down.
TACGACGGCTATCAATTACTGTAGCGTTCTCAATTTTCATGAAAGTCTCGACTTAATTTGAGTAGCTGATAGGGAATATCTTACAAGTCAGCTTATTGAAGGCAAGATGAGGCGAACAACACTAGATGGGTTTAGTCAGCGTTAGTTTTGTTTTTTTCAATCAAATACTAATGAACCTAGGGGAAGATCACCTATGAGATGGACCGACTAGATAAGAACGGCTATGGACGTACCCTTGTATCAATGTGCGAAAAAAGCAGCGTACAGGGAGGAGTGGCGGCGGCTTGTGAAGCGGGTCACTGATACCTAATACGTGATAACCACGACGAGTCTGTAAAGACTCAAGCGACGAAGAAGAAGAAGAATTTATATCAAAACATTGGATCTTACTTTTCGATTCGACGATGGATGTAAAACCATCTGGATGTACAATCATCTCGTGGTTTTGCTATTATGCGAGGAAATAATGTTAAAATATTACCACCATCATATACCAACATAGCGGTGTTGCAGGAATGGACTAACACGTTCAGGGCCAAACATCAGCGTGTAGATATAAAGTATAATAACACTTCTATGTCCTAAATCAGTAGGCATAGATAACGATAACAATACACAAGCCCAAGGTAGACTGGCATAGAATGCCTTTCGCATAAAGTCCGCCTTGACACTTTTATTTTGAGCTTTGCTTGAAATATTTGAAAAATAAGAAATATTTTCTAAATGTCTTTGATGTAAATTAACTTTTGCTACAACATTATAAACCGGACCATCGGATACGATTCGGACAACGGAAGCATTCTGTTGTACCAGATATACCATTACCGGTCATCCATCCAAGTAAATGTCAGAGCGACCGTTCTCGAACTTTATAAACCTGTCACGACAAATTTAATTTTAAACTCAATTGTAGTTTCATGAAGAGTGGTCTTAGATAAGTATATTGATATTAATATTAATATGTATATGGTATTCCTACACACATTGTTCACTTAGATGCATCGGGCGGTTTGTGGTAAGAGCGAATAATAGAGGGCATTTGAGGGCGTGGTATATCGCCCAAAAAGTGGACGGATCAGGTTAAAGCATCAGTAGCCTTCCCCTACATGAATAACAGCCACTAAGTATGAATGGAGACATGTAGCCAAACGGGTCACAGTCTCATGGAAGCAAATCAACCTGAAAGTGGATATCCGAGTGTCCGAAAACGACGAAATATAGTTTAGGACAGAATATTTTTAATACGGATGTTAAGAATACCTTGGACTGCAGAGGCGACGAAAGACTACACGGCCGTTCATCTACAAAATGGGCCGATCAATTTAAAGATACAAATCCTCCAAATTTATACAATGTTGAGAGCTGATACAGATGTAGTCAGATCATCCAATCCAGATGGTGGTGACCATGAAAGGACCTTGCAGAATTTTTTCAATTTTTTTTTTTTTTTTTTTAAAGATCGCTAGTAATATTTCTTATTTTTTTTGAGAAATATTACTAACAATCTTGTTAACCATTCCAACTAAGCTTAAGCTTGTGCTAGGACATGGTTCACGGCAATAGTCGAATGGTGGATTCGAACCCACGACCTTACGATTCGCAGGCCGTACCCTAAACCATTAGGCTATTGACGCTTTTATATGATATTTTCCTTTTATAACAAAATTGTATTAGATGTATGAAATTCAGACTTATCTCCAATAAGATGTGTACCATTCAGCTGAAGCACGCTGGCTTGCCGTCTCAATCTACGTGGAGTGGTTTCGTATTCAGTTAGGTGGTGGATCATGAAATAGATTTTCGTCACACGTAGGCATTTTATTTTCTCTAGTAAGCTGTTTCAACTCTGTACCTTATATATTATTCAGTCTTTAAACGCTTTGATTTAACATTTCTGTTTATCTTTTCCCTTTTACATCATTCTTTAACATTTCTTTAAGTAATATTTACTAGTAAAATGTATAAATATAATTTGAATTCAACAAATTTTACGTATTTCACCGTGATTTAGTTTCGAATTTTAAAATCTTCTCGGGGAAATTTTGATATTATTTTTATCGTATTTTTTAAAGTTCCTTTTTATAAAAATATTTCTAACATTCAACCATCACAACTAAGCTTAAGCTTGTGCTGGATGGTTCACGTCAATAGTCGAATAGTGGATTCGAACCTTACGATTTTCAGATCGTATCCTAAACTATTAGACTGTTGGCGCTTAAGATTGTAGTTAATTCAATAATTGTGTAATATTGTGTAAATAATGTTCAAAGATAAATTCAATTATATAACAAGGCGAACCATAATGGAGGAGACATATAAGAATTTATTACGCGAGATATAGATATACTAAATAAAATTGCATTTTGCAGACCACTGTAACTGGGTACCGATGCGTGATTGGAGAAGAGATTCGTTACAATTTTATTAAAAAGAAAATTTCCTCGGGAAGTATATCAAGAATTTATATCGGCATTTACCCAATAGAAGCTCTATAAGCGAATGGTTCATTTAATCAGCGTGAATGCGGAAATATTTTCTTTCTCTTGATTCATTATACAAAACGATGTTATTTGCGGAATATTTGCGTGTATTGTATGCGGACAGAAGGGGAGATTGACGCAGGTGGGCGCCGTAAGAAGTAATGAGGTCTGTGGTAATGTCACTCAACGCGTTAGGGTGGGGATGACCATCAATTAGCGCTATTTTTAATTACTATTGTGACATATTACGGTTACTGCTATGATAAATGTCTCTTATTAACCATTAGTTGAACACCGTTTTTATCTTTGGATATATAACAAAACCCTTATTCGTCGAATTTACCGTCTCGCCACGAACGCTACGAACTAGAAGCCTTAAAACATCTCTGCGTCACATTGGTATTCTGCGTGGTCTTGGTATTTCCCCGATTGTAAAAGCTCGCAATAGCTGTAACCGCTATGATAGCCGTATTATTAGAAAGAAACCACGGACGGGACCCTGACGTCTAAGGTACTTAGACCTATTCTACCTATATCAATAAATGTTTCCTATTATATATCTGTTGATATATTGAAAATAGCGTGTTAGATTTCGGAACGAACGCAAATGATCCTACTGTTCTAATTGTGAGGGGTGTGGTTTCTATACTTCAATCAACAACAGGAAATGAAATGGAAAATCCATTTTATTTCAGACTGGGTTAATGTTGCCCTATAAAAGCGTTTTGGGTTTAATGGGCAAATTAACGTCATGTTGTTTGGGTAGGGGATTGTGCTTCGGTGCCTTTGGACTCACAAATTGACGGACATCGGTATATAATTCCAGATCGGTATTAGTTAAGCGTGGTGTCCCACTTCGTATGGGATTCGAAGGCAAGTGTGCTTGTCCGATAGAAGTAGTAATTTCCAATAAAGATAATCTTATTTTTAACTATATGACAATACTTCATAATATAGACAATTTTTATCTTAAAATAAATCGGTCTAGCACAACACAAATTTGGGTTTGTGCTTTTTCTAATGTACTTTATTTGTTTGCTGTGTTCTGTTGAAAATAGTGCTACCTCTACAGTTACTGCAGTGCTTTCATGTTATTATTTTTTTTATTTTTTTCGATAAAGATAATCTGTTTTTTAACTATGGCAATACATCATTATTTAGACAATTTTAAGAGCATTAGTAGGAAAGGTACTTTTTGTATATAGATCCTAGAACGTTTAATTTGTGTCGTATATTGGTCGACTTATCGGGAAAGTATTACGACATAACTCAATAAAACCGTGTAATTTCTTCTCCTCTATAATCCTATTAAGGGATGCGAAATGACTTTATAGTATAACCTTTCTAGAGGTGTGGGTAATACAACATTTTTAAAACACTTTTTATTTATTTTGGATATTTTTATGGGGGCAAAGAATCATTGCAGCTCACGTTATGATTGATGAACGCCACCACCATCAAGTGAATGGAGTTGTAGGTGAATTGACGACTACTGTTATGAAAGCAGGTGGTATGGTTCCTAGTTTTTAACCTGGCTGGGGCCTACTACTGTAAGGATCACTGCATATATTAAATATGATTAAACTAAGTATTTTTTTTCTTTCTCTATTTGGGGACTTTTGCCCTTTTGGGCATGTCAGCCCCATCATATCCTAACCTAAGTACAGACACATCGGTCGCACGAAGCGAGAAAGAGTCATCAATGTTGTATGGCTATAGCCACCAGCTTCCTTGCTCCCTCTGAGGTCGTGTCAGCATTAAGAAGGCACCCACATGTTGCTCCCTCAGTTTTAGGGTATCTATTAATGACTTTCCTTCCGCTTCATGTTTAGCACATTCCCCATAACTAATTCAGAATGTCGTCACGTTTGGAAATGACGATATCTGTAATATAAGCTATTACAGATATCGTCACTTCCAAAGCTAAACCGGATAATGATTAATTGATTTCATTGTTTAATTGACCAAATCTTTTTATTTACTAATATCTATAATAATTACTATGAGTCTTTTATTATAGACGAATTTAAAATGTTTTTCACGTTTTGATGACCATCATATGTTTTATGCAAGTTGAATCGAGTATGAGCTTGCCAAGTTTTCCGAGATCGATCTTTCCAATGATAGGGAATGCGTCGTCTTATCCGCAGTTGCCCGCGTACGTCTAGTTCCCATGTATTTTAAGACATGCTGTATAGTGTTACATTTAAAATATTCTAGAGCACATAGCAATGTCATTTTTAATACAGCAAGCGCTCAAAATGTTCGATTTTTGTGAATTTTTCATTCACATTTTGATATTTAAATTATTTTTATATTTGCACTGAACCGTCCAATGCACTGGTAAAGGTATACCGATTCTTACCAAGATTGTTTAGTGAGGCCTAGAAAAAATCCTTATTTCAATAAAGATGGCTGGACGATAAACCACAAGATATTATGTGTTCATTGGATGTAGACTAGAACAAAATTTAGTAAAAAAAAATCAAATTAGACCAGGATAAAATATGAAAGTGATGTGAATCTTATCACAAAATGCAACATGTTTAATTAAATTATTTAACAATGTATGTAATTTAATAATTATAATTTTTGATTTCAGGTACTCATCTTTATGAAAAGTTTAAAAAAACGGTTTAACCTTATAAATACATGAAAGTAGTAAGTAATCATTTTTTTTTCTTTTTATAGTCATGTTTCAATAGTGATTTTAGCGACTAATAAATTTAACGATAACTTGTAACCAATTTTAATAAAATACTATAAATACATAGTGAAGAGGGGTTGTGATAAATATAAGGTGTGTTCCCATGTGTGTTTGACAATAACGGATTTAACTTAGGAATAAATAAATAAGCTTTGGTAGCTTACCGAAGGTAGCTTTCAAAGCTAGTGCTCCGATTTGTGATAAACCCCACTACTAAAAGGATTTTTTCGATGGATTTCTACAGATTGCATTTTGGAGAGTGTGCTCAGAAACTACATGATCTAATTCCCCATCCCCTTTCCACCATCGGACTTCTAGATGCACTGCGGGATTTCATCCTTATGTTGTGAACATCCCTCAAACCCGAACGAAGCAATTTGTTTTGTCTTTTGGGCATGTCAGCCCTATCATACCCTAGCCTAAGCACAGACACATCGGTCGCACGAATCGAGAAAGAGTCATCAATGCTTATTGGCTATAGCCACCAGCCTTTGCTCCCCTCTGAGGTCGTGTCAGAGCAGCATTAAGAAGGCACCCACATGTCACTCCCTCAGTTTTAGGGTATCTATTAATGACTTTCCTTCCGCTTCATGTTTAGCACATTCCCCCATAATTAATTCAGAATGTCGTCACGTTTGGAAGTGACGATATCTGTAATTTAATCTATTACAGATATCGTCACTTCCAAAGCTAAACCGGATATTGATTAATTGATTTCATTGTTTAATTGCCTTGACCAAATCTTTTTATTTACTAATATCTATAATAATTACTATGAGTCTTTTATTATAGACGAATTTAAAATGTTTTTCACGTTTTGATGACCATCATATGTTTTATGCAAGTTGAATCGGGTATGAGCTTGCCAAGTTTTCCGAGATCGATCTTTCCAATGATAGGGAATGCGTCGTCTTATCCGCAGTTGCCCGCGTACGTCTAGTTCCCAAGTATTTTAAGACATGCTGTATAGTGTTACATTTTAAATATTCTAGAGCACATAGCAATGTCATTTTTAATGCAGCAAGCGCTCAAAATGTTCGATTTTTGTGAATTTTTCATTCACATTTTGATATTTAATTTATTTTTAAATTTGCACTGAACCGTCCAATGCACTGGTAAAAGTATGCCGATTCTTACCAAGATTGTTTAGTGAGGCCTAGAAAAAAAAATCCTTATTTCAATAAAGATGGCTGGACGATAAACCACAAGATATTGTGTGTTCATTGGACGTAGACTAGAACAAAATTTAGTATAAAAAAATCAAATTAGACCAGGATAAAATATGAAAGTGATGAGAATCTTTTCCAAAAATGCAACATGTTCAATTTAATTATTTAACAATGTAATTTAATAATTATAATTTTTGATTTCAGGTACTCATCTTTATGAAAAGTTTAAAAAACGGTTTAACCTTATAAATACATGAAAGTAGTAAGTAATCAATTTTTTTTCTTTTTGTAGTCATGTTTCGATAGTGATTTTAGCGACTAATAAATTAAACGATAACTTGTAACCAATTTTAATAAAATACTATAAATATATAGTGAAGAGGGGTTGTGATAAATATGTAAGGTGTGTTCCCATGTGTGTTTGACAATAACGGATTTAACTTAGGAATAAATAAATAAGCTTTGGTAGCTTACCGAAGGTAGCTTTCAAAGCTATCGCTCCGATTTGTGATAAACCCCACTACTAAAAGGATTTTTTCGATGGATTTCTACAGATTGCATTTTGGAGAGTGTGCTCAGAAACTACATGATCTAATTCCCCATCCCCTTTCCACCATCGGACTTCTAGATGCACTGCGGGATTTCATCCTTATGTTGTGAACATCCCTCAAACCCGAACGAAGCGATTTGCTTCGTCTTTCATTCTTCGTACAGCAAAGGACTGGAACAGTTTGCCCGCGTCTGTCTTTCCTTCCGATTACAATGTGGGTATTTTCAAGAGTAGAGTGAATAGGCATTTACTAAGCTAGTGCGCCTTACCATCCAGGACTGTATTTCCACTTAACATCAGGTGGGATCGTAGTCAAGCACTTGTTTAGAAATTATAAAAAAAAATAAAAAAATTTAGTAAGTCGAACAATAAGCCACTTCGCTCTTGTGAATTACAATTTAAATAACACTTTTAACATATGTTTTACATACTGTACTGGTATCTCAGTGTTTGGGCTCTCGCTTTAAAACGTAGTACGTTAGTACGATGAATGAAATTATTCATTGCCATTTGTAATCTTATTTAACACGTGTTCGGCGGTGATGGGAAAATGTGTCAGGCATACACGTTTGGACAGACATAGTGACAATACCCTAACTCTACGAATCTACTACTCTCTTTCTTAATCTTACTTATTACCTATACTTATTATCTACTCTCTTTACGAATAACGCCTGTGCCCAGCAGTGGGACATAGTTTGCTACTATAATTTTCTTTATTAAATTAGACATTACATATTATCGTCCTAATAAGTACCCGTTATGATACCAAAGGACGTTCACAGTGCACTGCGATACCACTAAGACTAGTTATGTTTCCTTGTTATTATTGGAATCTACTCCTAAGCTTGCCTAGAAATGTAACTGGGATCTCGACGAAGAGTGTGGCCAATCAAAATTACTTGCGGAATAAATATGTAGACATAAACATTGGCACACCTACATGCAACACAGACTCGCAAAAATTATACTTCGTCCATGACGAACCTGAGACTATGTAGCAAAAGTTTCAAGCGATTACATAAAACAATTTGTTTAGAACTTAGGTCTGATGACTCCAAACGTTGCAAAAATGGCCATTTTGCGTGCCGCCTTTTAAGGGAATTAATTTAATTCATAGCTTGGGAAAAACGCGCCATCTAAAGGCGTATTTTAACTCAATATATGAATTCTATTTTTGAAATGTATTTATTTCTTTGCAACTTATATTTTTATTATTTGCTGGGCTTTTTGTGGGGGCATTAGAAAGCACGCAGTGCACGCAGTCCACAGAAAATTAAAGAATTTAAAAAAATGAATTAAAATACAACGTTAATAACCCTTACAAAAAATATGGACTTACAACTTTCTAGCGTTTCCTAGACTATTTTTTTAAATGTTTTAGCTTTTCAGAAAATACTTCTTCTATAAGCTCTACAGCCCTTTGTGAGCCTTGGCTTGGTCAAGCAACATCCTCCACCTCGGTCTATCCATGGCCGCAGTCCTCCAGGTTCCTATGCCAATTTCTTTGGCGTCTCGATTTACACCGTCTATCCAGCGGAGCTTTGGTCTTCCCCGACCTCTTCGACCTTCGGGGTCCCTCGTCATAACTGCCTTGGGTATCCTGGCTTCATCCATTCTCTGCACATGACCAGCCCATCTAAGTCTGTTTAATTTGATGTGCCCAGCCACGTGCAGTTCCTGGTAGAGGTCATAAAGCTCCTGGTTATAACGGCTCCGCCATTGGTTGTTTTCGCACACAGCGCCAAAGATAAGCCTCAGGATTCGTCTGTCAAATACTAACAGCGCGCCAGAAAATACTACCTTATGTTAATTATAGGTAATTACGCTGTAAGCATTATAAATCATAAAGTGTTTTATGGCGACCTTAGAACATAAAAGAGTTTAGAACATACAAGAATTTTAATATAAAACTTTTTTTTACTCTAAGGGCTACTATTAATAAGCTTCAATGAAATATCGTTACGTTAAGCACCATCAAGCTACGTAACTGCTACGTATCCGTAGCAATATTAAGCACGCAAGACATGTGATTAAACAGAGCGCTACGGGCTTATTTTCGTTTTTTATTACCAAGATGAGACGGAGCGATAAGGCCCTTTATCGAGTTTGTAGCAAATGGGATAGACGTAATGTAACACTCAAAGGGGATTGATTCTACAAATAAAGACAAATGAGTTTCCGCGGAGTTTATATTTCACGTGAATGTTTAGTTATTTTTAATACCTTTATTTAAATTACATTTTTAAAAATTATTTTTAACATATTCATAATAATGAAAAGGTTGAATAGAAGTGAAAAACTTAAGCAAGCATAACATTGCTCTTGCGCTGCATGTTTAGTAGAAATAGAGAAGGATTATCTAGATAAGGTTATAGAATCAACAGAGACGGGAGTAAAAAATAGGATTAAGGGAAATTTGTGTGTTGACAAGTACAATATTTAAAGTAAAAACAAAAATTGAAATAAGCGTTAAACAGTCTGATGCGCGGACTGCCTTTTTTAATTTCTTTGCTGTACGCACGATGAAGGATGACTCAAATCGCTTCGTTCGGACGCGCGGTACATCGACTATTAAGGAAGACCCGTGGATTGTCTAAACGTCCGAAGATAGAATGAGATAAGAGAATTAACTCGTGTAATTCCTTTGCACACTCTCCAAAATGTAATCTGTAAAACACCAAAAGGCTACCCACATTGCGCCGATCTAAATGTAGATTTTGGTCACCGATTCTGAATTATCGTAGGAATATCAAGAAAGTATTAATCAGAACCTAACCAAACAACCCACCAAATAATCCACCAGAAATCGGTTGGCATAGTATCGGCAGCCCTGTAGTTCTGGGCTCTCAAGAATAAGACTACGGTATCCCCTGCCTGTCGTATAAGGCGACTAAAGGGGCCTCGGGTTCACTGGGCGACAAGGGTGGGGCCTTTGTCATCCGCTAAGGTGGACTCCGGGAAGAAGGCGACATCGGCTGGCCCGTGTAGCCTTGCACTATGAGGGCACAGGGGAGGGAGTAACCTCCCCGGGACGTGCTCTCCTTGAGCACAGTGCAGAGGGGCTCCGGTGCGTTCCACTGGAGATCCCGGAGCCCCTCGTCATGCACCGAGGAAAGGGCCACCGGGGAGGTTTTAGTGGGTAAAAACCCCACATAACCGCCGCCTTCCCCCAGAAGGCGGGGTATCTTCTTGAAGATTTCCTCCCCGTTAACAAAAAAAAAAAGTATTAAAATATTCGCCCACTTGTCAGGTATAATTTTCTCATACATGCCGTAGTCAGAATTGGACCAGTGGACCACACAGGAAGCACTAAATTAAAAAAAAAGAATCATCAAAATCGGTTAACCCAGTCGAAAATTATGTCGAGTTTGTTAAAACATAAAAAATCTCCTTTTTTGAAGTCAATTGAACAAGGATATTCTGACTAGAACTATTTATATAAAGAACTATGTATATAAAGAACAAGTTATATAAAGAATTAGTTATATAAAGAACTGGTTAAATAGTAGTGGAAAATAGACAAACGAAATAAATAAAATGAATGCCAGTGTCATGTCATGAAGTGAGTGTAAAATTTATGAAAAAATAATCACATGGACATAGTTTTCAGATTTCCAACCTTTCAGGTTTATTGAGTTATAGGCAAAAATATGTGAATTCACAATTTAATTTTGCACGCCCGGCTGTTCGGGCCGTATTTTAACCTAAGTTTTTAGGCATTCGAAAAAGTTCATTGGTCGGAGCCGGGTGAGCTTTTTATTTCTCTCGTTTCGTGTCAAAGTTGATTTACACCCGTATGGGTTCCACTGCATTCGTTGCAATTCAAATTGGAAGTAAATGAATACTGTTCCCGAAAATTTTGTGCGCGAAAATATAAACCATTGTTCGACTTAAAATATTTTATAAGTATACTAAATAGAATATTTCGCCAGATTCGTTATCTTGGTGCTGGCGACCTAACTCTTCATAATAGGCTGTACCTATCATTATATCTAATATATGTTTAATAGTGGCCTAACGTAGCTTCCCTTTCTACAAATCGCAAATATGGTATTCCTTTAATTCTTACCGATGTTGTCACTTTGAATTTTCTTAAACAATTTTTAATAAGACAAAAAATATCCAAAAATAGGAAGTGTATGAAGTACTTACTGAAATAAATTACTCAAGGAACCTATTAAATTTAATTAATTCATCTGGATAACTTGCCAGTCCCTTTTTTCAATAAAGCCAACATGATGAGTAGACAGACCGTTCGCCTGATGGTAAATGATAATTTACTTATAATATTCAAATCTCTCTCATCATCATCTCTTAAAGATGTTTAAAGATTTTTTCTCTTAAAGATGTTTAAAGGTTTATCTTTAACGAGCTTTTAACACTTTTTGTTTTTTTTTGTCACTTTTTGGGATAGACAAAGACAGTGGCCGAAAACGTAAAGTTGGTACAAGTCGAATAGGATTTGGACCACCTGCCGCTATCACGGTAAAAAATATTTATTTCAGTTCAGAACCTTGTCTATATACCTGTACGCGGCATATAAGTACTTAATTCTTTTCGCATAGAAACAAACATACGTAGTAAATTTGAAATAAATTAATTCTATAAAAAAAACACTGAATATCTGTTATTTACGTCAATCTAACGTTTGCAAACAATTGACGATCTAAAAAGGGCATCCGTACCATTTATGTATATAAAAACGGTTTTATTTTCGGCCAAGTACCGCACGGAGCGAAGGGGTAAGTGACGCACAAGAGCGAGAAAGGGGGCCCTGTGGGCGCGGCTCTTACGTCACTGGTTACGTCAAGGTTGATCCTACAGCGCTATCTTTATGGGCTGCCCTACCAAGAAGTGCAAAACAAATGTATGTCACATATCTGCGCCACAGTGAACGCTATGCCGAGAGGACGCTTGATCGTTAAAATAATTACAAATTGCGTACAGACTGCAACAGGAGTAAAGAATTTGCTTATTTAAAAATTTTTGTACAAAATGTGTGGAATATCAAAATTTAAGTCTTCACTGAACAATATTTTAGTTATTTATATATATATATATATATATATATATATATATATATATATATATCTATATATATATATATATATATATATATATATATATATATATATATATATATATATAAAATTCAAGTCAAAATTATACGTCATAAGTGTGGATTTTGGAACTGTTTGAAGCGTCAATAGCACAAATTTAATAAGCTTATTTGGAATGGGTACCAATAAGGTTAAAATTTGTAAGCAATCTATAAAAAAACAATTCCGTACCAAAATAACATTTGAAATTTCCATTACTTCAACGGGATTTTTTACATAGCCTTCTCTTGAGAATTTCAAAATAATTTTATTCTGCACTCGTCGTAAGAAAACATCTATTTTTAAAATGTGTACACGAGGACTTTCTGCTGATTCTTCATCTTAACTTAAAGTTATTTTTTTAAAGATTGCTAACAATATTGTTTTTTACTAATATTATTAGCATTCTTATTAACCGTTACAAATAGGCTTAAGCTTGTGTTAGGCGATGATTCACGTCAATAGTCAAAGGGCGGATTCGAACCCACGACCTTACGATCCGCAGCCCGTACCCTAAACCATTAGGCTATTAACGCTTATGGATGGCATTAAGGTGGTTAATGAAATAAATTTTAGAGATTGTGCACACGAATTACGTGATCTAATTATTATTATTATCAATTTATTCAAATAAGTAACAAAGACTCATCATTATTTTAAATAACTATTAAATAACAACCTTAGACTAAATTATAAGATTAAAATATAAAATTATTATTATAATTATTTGATTATATATAAAATAAAAAATATAATATAATATTATACTATATATTATATTATATTAATTGCCCCATGTCCTCCTACCTTTAAACATTGGACATTTAAGATATAACACGGGCTTCTTTCCATTTGTATTATACGAGTACATTCAATAAATTTGGATGTTTTACTCCATACGTCCTACTTTTATTATGCATTAGAAATGATTGAAATAATCAGAATTTCCCTCAGATAACATGTATGGTAAGTTCGTATAGTATTAACCGAAGATTACATCTCAGTCTTATTTAATGTGGGTTTATTTTCAAGCACTTCCTTAGAAATTATAAGAAATTATCGTGTGCCTAGAAGTTGGAAGCTCTTATTTTACTTCTACATTAGAATTCATTCGCCTTCGCTTTAGGAACTCTTAAGTATTTGGTTTTCTGGCCACATTCCAAGTCTCAGTTACCAACTTTGCTTAATTTTGGTAAAGCGCCGATCGTTAATAATACTTTTTGCGTGAGTGCGCAAAAGTGTTATAGAATAATTGAGAAATATATAAAACAGAAGTGTTTTTGTTTTGTAACTTGAATAACTGACTACTAACCGATTGGTATATATTTTCAATCGACTTCAAATAACAAGTAAATTTATGAGCAACAAAAAAACTGCTTCAAATCGAATCAAACATTACGCAACGGGATTTTTAACGTAGCCTTCTTGACAATTTCAAAATAATTTTATTCTGCACTCGTCATAAGAAAATATCTATTTCTAAAATGTGTACACGAGGACTTTCTGCTGATTCTTCATCTTAACTTAAAGTTATTTTTTTTTAAAGATTTGCTAACAATATTTTTTTTTGCAAATATTATTAGCATTCTTATTAACCATTACAAATAAGCTTAAGCTTATGTTAAGAGATGATTCACGTCAATAGTTAAATGGCGGATTCGAACCCACGACCTTACGATCCGCAGCCCGTACCCTAAACCATTAGGCTATTAACGCTTATGGATGGCATTAAGGTGGTTAATGAAATAAATTTTAGAGATTGTGCACACGAATTACGTGATCTAATTATTATTATTATTATTATTATTATTATTAATTTATTCAAATAAGTAACAAAGACTCATCATTATTTTAAATAACTATTAAATAACAACCTTAGACTAAATTATAAGATTAAAATATAAAATTATTATTATAATTATTTGATTATAATATAAAATAAAAAATATAATATAATATTATACTATATATTATACTCGTACTATATTATATTAATTGCCCCATGTCCTCTCCTACCTTTAAACATTGGACATTAAGATATAACACGGGCTTCTTTCCATTTTCTTCCAAATTTATTATATATTCAATAAATTTGGATGTTTTACTCCATACGTCCTACTTTTATTATGCATTAGAAATGATTGAAATAATCAGAATTTCCCTCAGATAACATATTGGATAAGTTCGTATAGTATTAACCGAAGATTACATCTCAATCTTATTTAATGTGGGTTTATTTTCAAGCACTTCCTTAGAAATTATAAGAAATTATCGTGTGCCTAGAAGTTGGAAGCTCTTATTTTACTTCTACATTAGAATTCATTTGCCTTCGCTTTAGGAACTCTTAAGTATTTGGTTTTCTGGCCACATTCCAAGTCTCAGTTACCAACTTTGCTTAATTTTGGTAAAGCGCCGATCGTTAATAATACTTTTTGCGTGAGTGCGCAAAAGTGTTATAGAATAATTGAGAAATATATAAAACAGAAGTGTTTTTGTTTTGTAACTTGAATAACTGACTACTAACCGATTGGTATATATTTTCAATCGACTTCAAATAACAAGTATATTTATGAGCTTCAAATCGAATCAAACGTGAAACGCTTATTTCCGAATAAACATAGGAACATTACGCAATAGAATTAATCAGAACGTAAACAAACTGGTCTTAAAGTGGATCCTTTCCAATGAAAAATGAATCACCGAAATAGGTTGGCGTGATATTGAGTTATTCGTCCCTTTGTGGCGCACATACTTATGCAAATTTAAGACTCATTAAGTTTTCTAATAGATCCCACTGTCAGAATAGGACCAAATTTTAATGGGACCACACGGCAAGCACCAGCATTCAAATAAAAAAAAACATTAAAATTAGTTCACCCATTCGAAAGTAATGCGATATCAAACTTAAAAACATACAGACGAATTGGAAATCGCCTTATTTGTTCCAGTTCTGACATTGGCATCCATGTGAAAACCATATTAGTCCTAAATTTACATTAAGTATGTGGCCGACAAACGGACGAATAAATCAATATCATGCCGACCAATTTTAACTTGGCTACTTTTATTTTAGAAATATAATAATTTATTTCTTTCACGGGTGGCGCAGCTAGTTCAGAATAAAATCGTTAATTAAAATCTTAAGCGACCCGACTATAGTCCAAAGTTCGAGTCCATTGTAGTTATGATACTTTGTATCATTTACGTCCCTCAAGTTTATTAATTAAGCAAAGTTCTTCGCATCCCTCGAGGTAAATTAGTTTGACACATTTGACACAATTTCCTGTACCCGATAGGTCATTAATTAATACGAAGCAAGTAAAGAAGCAAAATAATCGAATCGTATTAAAATCATTTGATTTAAAATTAAACATAAATAAAGCAGCGTAAAGGCTTTTAGACTTCACGCTGTCGACCAGAAGGGTAGGTAGAAAATAGGGATTTCCACTTTTGCAGTCCTGACGCTCCTCCCTCGCTTCTAGTTCATTCGAATTTAAGATGTGTAAGTGAAATATTTTAATATACTATTTATTTATTTACATTTATTGTAATACCTTAAACTATGAATCACAAAGGCGGACTTGATGCCTTAGTGTTATTCTCTAGCTGTCAAAGGAATGATTTTTTTCCGTCCCATCATCAAAGGTGCCATTAGTACTATCGTATGTCTTCGTTTTTGGGAGCGGTATTCTTTAGAATACTTTGTATATTATACTAGCGTACCCAGCCCGCTTCGCCGTGCTAGATTTTGCTTTATTTTATTTAAACATTAAACTTACATCATTAAATATTTCATTTCTCTCCGTATCTCTCTCATTCTCTACTCGAGCGGTTGAAGATTACCTACACCCATGTATATATCAGTAAATACAATATCATTCTTATCATTTAGGGAATTATTATACTTCAATATGCTTCAATGTTTTTCAATATACTCCAATGTACTTCAATATAGTTCATAATGACATAAATATACACAACGCATGTGTCAATACAAATTTGGGTTATAAAACAATTAGAAAATCATCATAGTAAATAAAAGCTTTATTTAACAGTTCAAAAAGAGAAGTGACCGATCGTCACCAAACTTTACACGATAACTCCTCAGGTCAATCAGAAGATTCCCTGAAAGTTTCATTGAAATCGGTCCAGCCGTTTCGGAGCCTATACGGATCAAACACATATACATGCTTTTTTATATAATTATATAGATTAATGAATTAATAGACAATTTTATGTTTTATAAATTAAAGCTTTATTTAGAGGCTTTATTAAATATTTTATTACTTTTAATGAATTAAAAATTCTACTATAACTATGTGGGTCAGTTAAGAACGTCAATATTAAGGGAGGTCGTAGCAAATCTACGTACACTACGAGTGTACTTTGCTACGATTACAAATTAATGATACGTCTTAATCAAAGTATTGATTTTATAAACTTGTTTCTATTTAATAATACAATGAATGAATCCTAGAAATATCATGTTCCTATCCACTTGTTTGTTGTTGCGTCCATAAAAAGCTGCTCAGTCACTTCTCCTTTCTGTTGATCAGTATCTGACGCACAACTTTCTAAGTTATAAAGAGATTAGGAAGAAAACATTATTTATAAGCCTCGACTTATATTTATAAGTATTATCTTATCATGATAAAATATATTTGTAAATTTAGATTTATTTTTCTTCTATTAGACTGTAGATTATTAGATGTAGAATTACTGAGACCGTTTAACACGCCTAAATCGAGATCGTTTAATAAATAAAATGATAATCTAAGATATCGCATAACAAAAAATCACATTTATCACTGTTTTTGAAAGTTATATTTATGTAAAGTTCTTTCGAGTAAATATAACTGAAGTGATTAAGTTCCAACCAGCCCTATAGTTCTGGGCTCTCAAGAATAAGACTACGGTATCCCCTGCCTGTCGCAGAAGGCGACTAAAAGGGGCCTCGGGTTCACTGGGCGACAAGGCTTGGGGTCTTTGTCGTCCGCCAAGGTGGACGCGGGAGGAAGGCGACATCAGCTGGCCCGTGTCGCCTTGCACTGCAAGGGCATAGGGAGTATCCTCTACCCCCCCTCCCCCGAGAAGTGCTCTCCTTGACACAGTGCAGAGGGGCTCCGGTGCGTTCCACTGGAGATCCCGGAGCCCCTCACCAGGCACCGAGAAAGGGCCACCAGGGAGGTTTTAGTGGATAAAACCCCACATAACCGCCGCCTTCCCCAGAACCCCGCCTTCTAGGGGTTCTTCATCTTTTGAATATTTCCTACCCGTTAACAAAAAAAAAGTTCCAACAGACTTTTTAAAAAGAAAGCTAAGGATTTTTTTTAAATAATAACATTTCAAATAACCTTAAGCTTGTGTCAATAGTGGAATGGTGGTTTCGAACCTATACAACTGTACGTTTTGCATACCGTACCCCAAAACTATAGTTTATTGACGCTTAATAAGCAATGAATTACTCAGAAACATTGTATAAGAAAACGTCTTAAAATTGTAAAAGAAAATTAAGAAGAGTAATGTTGCAAAATGTTTAAATTTAAAAAGTTTCGCAGACAGTTAATATTTGGCTTACGGCTGTCGTCAGTTCAAAAGTATTAAGGAGGCGAAAAGACAGTGTGAAAGTGTGCCCCCTTCACGTGCACATTCGTTACTTTTGCGAACATTCACGGGCCTCTTTAAAGCCAGACTGGCTCGTCTCTACAAATAATCTTAATTAAAATCGCCTCACGCTCAGACTCGCCGGGGGCTTTACAAATATGAACGCGAAGACAACTTATGGCACGTGACTATTTTCTAAAAAGATTAACTGATAACGAAAAAAACACGCAAATTTATATGCGGAGAATACTAAAATACTTGTACAACTGTAATGAAATGTAATAAATATGTAAAAAAGGGTAAGAAAAAGGGGTAGAATAAAAAAATAAGCTCTCCTTTAACCAGTAGGTAGATGAAACAGTTTTCGCTATCGAATTTTTACAGATTTTATTAGGTCCCACTCACCAGACACAACGTTTTAGCAATTCATTGCTATAAGCCAGCGATCACCAGATCGTAAGTCTGACTTGGCCTACCACTGCTATAAAAAAATGTTGCAATGCGTGTTAATTAATACATAGTTCATGTCAATGATTGAATGGTGGTTTCGACCTACCGACCTTGTATCTGAGAGACCGCAAGATCATCTTTGATTAGAAGGCTATGTACACATCATAAGTATAAAATCTGTGCTTACTATATGTCGCTGGTCGTACTTTCTATCATGGATGAAACCTTTTTTTTTTGTTGACGGGGAGGAAATCTTCAGAAAGATACCCTGCCTTCTGGGGGGAAGGCGGCGGTTATGTGGGGTTCTTACCCACTAAAACCTCCCCGGTGGCCCTTTCCTCGGTGCATGACGAGGGGCTCCGGGATCTCAACGTGGAACGCACCGGAGCCCCTCTGCACTGTGCTCAAGGAGAGCACGTCCCGGGGGGGAGGTTACTCCCTCCCCCCCCTGTTCTCTCGCAGCGCAAGGCGACACGGGCCAGCCGATGTCGCCCTCTTCCCGGGTCCACATTGGTGGACGACTCAGGCCTCCCTCCACCCTTGTCGCCCAGTGAACCCGAGGCCCCTTTTAGTCGCCTTCTACGACAGGCAGGGGATACCGTAGTCTTATTCTTGAGAGCCCAGAACTACAAGGCCGATCATGGATGAAACCTGGGCTAGGTTAAAAAGGGCAGATTAGATTTTAGATTAGATTTACATTTCCTCCCCGTCAACAAAAAAAAAGGTTAAAAAGGGCAAGGCTAAAAATGCACATGCTAACATTTTTCCTTTGCCTTATCATGCCCTTTTACTTTATTCCTATAGAAATGTATTTCTATAAAATGTATGTATGAAGTAACTTATTACTAAGTACTTTTAAAAGTGAAAAGTGACATAAGTAACATAACGCATATTACACAATAACTTCTAATACTACGTTCGTAGCAGGCCCGGGGGTGCGTAAAGATGTAGTGATATAAAACACGCAATGTACGCGACGGAGTTTATGGTGCACGCTTCTAGTTTATTGTTGTTTGTAAATTTAGCTTTCCAGCTAATTCACAAAGTCAACTTTGTCTATCTACTAACAGTTGGAACGTAAGGAACTAATGGTTTCCGACGTGAATTAGATTCATGTAGCGATAACGTTATTGTGACCAATATCCTTGCCAATAGTACACCAATACTACCGTCATGTGTAATTGTGGGGGAAAGAGGTTACGATACGCTTATTAAAATATATAGGAGCTAATGCAAACACTTGCATACGGTATACGCCGTCTTAATATTCATAAGTTTTACGGTTCCCTTTGAATTAGAATAAAATAACTTGAACTAGTACATGTATCTGAATACTTTTTACTCAAACAATGAAAAATTACGAACTGGTATATATATTGTCGTTTATATATTTCATGTGTTTCTATATTATTATATTTATATTGAAGTATCTATTTGTGTATATGTAAATGTATACTTATATATCTATATAATAGTTTTAAAACGCCATTTTTAGCGGCACTACCCGTAGCCTACTCTTAACCACTAAAGGTTAGCTGGAAGAAAATGCTAAATAGCATTAAGTTCGCCTTTGTATATATCTTTGGTGCAATAAACGAATGATCTATCTATCTATATATCTCCGTTTTAACTTGAACTAAACACTTGTCAAAGCATAGTTTTTCCACCCCTTCCTCTGGCGGCTTGCGTGATCTTTAGTGATCTATTTCGAGAAGCGGTAATAACGTCGATCTTATTTGCTTATGTCTGAATACATAGAAAAATCATTTTGTAGTCATTTTACAACATAATAATATTTTAAACACATATATTATAACTTTCAAATATAAAACGGCAAACGTTAAAAATATAATACATAATTTAATAAATTAATTTTACAAACATTAATAAATTTATATTTATAAAAATTATTTTAATTTACAAGCATTGACATCAACCAACTAATCTGTTAATGATCCGGACATTGGTGTGTACTCTTAATAAACATAGACATTTACACTCCATCTTTGTATTGATTTTGGTGTCCGGACGCAACGAAAGAACTCACTCTCGTAATTTTCCCGAACTCGTCGAAAGAAGTATAACTTCAAATACCGTAGGGTGAAAGGAGAAATTAGCCAAACGAATGTTAAGTTGTCAAAACTGCAGTTTCGTTGCGAGCATAAAAATCTGTAGGCACCCTGAGTTGTATCAGTATAGTTACTTTTAGTTACGGTACTATAGCGTAAAGCCTGAGCTCTCGGCTAGTCTAAAATCTCTTTAACTCATTTTCACGGTACGCTGTTGTGGCGTAGTAAACCCTTACGTCGTAAAATAACAATAAGAAAAACAAACAACATGCCAATTTGGGACTAATAACGCTCCAGTTTGTAAATAAAGTTTACGATTTCATTGAAAAAGTTTATTTAAGTTATGCAAAAAGTTCGTAGCATGTTTACGCATTTACTAGCGCTCTGAACTTCGCTTGAAAGTTCCACTCGCAATCGGAACTGCCGAAATACACGCGACACGTGTTATAATCACGATATTTTACACAATAAGAAAATAAAAAACTTCTAATCGAAGATCCAACCGTAAACATAACTACACGCAAATTACGTCTTTTATTTCTAAAGTATCATGTATTTATTTATTTAATAAGGTACATCAACAATATTACACAAGCATACATTGTAGTAATAAACAAGTTGACAAACTATGTCCTGTTGTGTATGCCAATTACAGGTGTACACAACATTCGCCAACTTATCATAGTTATATTACGAAGTTTTAGCGCTACGAAGTTTTTAATAGTTTTATTATGTTCTCTTACTTCTTTCACATTCTTACACGCTGTCGTTATGGAGTACTTACCTTGTATTGTATAGTCTTAAACAAATACCACAGTCAACAAGCATTCTTCGAAACGATTTTAGGAGTTCTATGGTATATCTTTGGAACCCACGGTCGTATGCAAACAAAAATTATTTGCGACCTTATTAAAATCAAATATTTCCAAGCAAAAAAAATTGAAAATCGGCGCTATCCATTGCTTAAAACATAAAAAAATATAACTTCTTTTCGAAGTCGTTTAAAAAGTACTCCTGGACCAAGGTAAATCGGTGTTTGAGCTCATTGTCATCAGTGTAGGACCCAGAACTTCAGCGCTCTCATAACAGTATACAAAGTGTACCACTTTAGTCCCAAAACAATGGACCACTTAGAGTTATAATCAATCAACTACCCGCTGGACTATTCAGGTCACTGCTTCGACTTATAATTAATTGTAGAACGCAAAGACTAGCCCACCTACAAAATTAGAGGAACCATTATGAATTCTCGGAAGCTTCATGCCAATTACGTATATTTAAATGTATGCCTGATAATATATTCCTTAACAAAATCTTCGAAAATCTATTGTTTTATATATTGAAATTAAAAGAATTCACCAAGTTATATACAATGTTTCATGTCCTTGACAATGCATTTGAGTTTAACTCCATTATTGCGCATCTTATAAGGTAATGCATATTAACGGCTACCCAAAATGCAGTAGTAATATTTATATATAGATAGAAATCTTTTTTATTGCCCACATTTAATGTACAATAAATTATAGTAAAAACCAAAGTTAAACTAAAAAGGGCGAGAGCAGCCTTATCGCTATAAGCGGTCTTCCAGGCAACTTTGTAGAACAGAAGAGGTAAAGTGAATAAATTACATTGTAAAATTTACCTTTTCTTTGTAATCAACAAGTTGTAAAATTCATTTCTAAACTACACATTGGTGACGGATTGTGTAAATGTCTGTATACATACAGAGTACGGTTTACAACATCTCGTATATCAGTGTGTTAGTGCTCTCCAATTTATGATACTATACATTTCTCTTTATCCCCGTACGTGTTCGTGTTTTATGTTCCTGATCCGACATGTAGATAATTTAATCGGCCGTATAGTTGGTTCGAAGTGGAACGTTCCACTAACAGATGTGACCTAAAGTGTTAATGTTGAGGTTTGTATTCGATTGTCATTAGAGAGGTTACGTCCAGGATATATTTTTACGATCTCCAGATCTAGTACTTGACTACAATTGAAGCGTTTTTGTTGTTTTCTTTACGAACACTTGACTTGGGCAGTAAGTTAGTGAATGCGTTACGAAACAAAATATGTGATCAGGTGAGGCGAAGGGAAGTCTAAAGGGGGATATAAGATAGAAAAGGTGGAAAGATATAGGAGTACCGTTTCGTATATTACTGCAGGGAAAAGAAAGATATTGCGTTCTATTTTGTCTGTTATATTTTAATATTTTTAGAAGCATTGCACACCCATCGATCGCACCTTGAAATTTGGCGCCCTGGGCCTTCACCCTATCTCGACCCCCAAACGCCGGTACTAATTTACATACTTATAGATGGAGCTAAAGAATTTTTACTTCAGTCGTGCGGTCTAATGCACACTTTTAATTTTGAAGGGCGAAAACGAGTATGTCACGTGAATAGCTGAACATAACCAGAAATTTGTAATATAATTCTACAAGGTACATAACTCTACATTCCAGTGCGTGTCGGAGGCAGATTGCGGCTTCGCTTTAGTTATTCTTGCAAAATGGCGTCACATCACCAACAGGAGTACTACCGCGTCGGGGATAATGCATTGGCGTAACGGGTAAATACCAAAGCCGTCAGTTAACATGGGTATGGTTATGTGAATAGCCTTTGTTTAGAATTACACGCTTCAGAGAGTTTCTCTATCGGATTCAAGGCTTAGCGTAATCTTTGTGGAAAATAGATCAGCTACATAAGACAGCTGACACGTACGTATTATATATATGTATCTATAGTGTTGAGAATGTTTAGATTACAATCGAAGACTGCGTAATACCTCTTTTTAGAGTGTTCATGATTCAAGTCGTCTATGTTTCCTTTTATTCGGTTTTAGAGGTGCTTTGGAAATCACGGACCAGCGAGCGCAGCGTACGACGTCCAACCGTAAATTGGTCTGACGACTTCTTAATCCCGCAGGGTGCAGCTAGATGAAAGCTGCTTATAACCAATCCTTTTGGAAATTGTTATGAGTTGATGTTCTACGTCTGAAATGATGATGATCATGGAATTGATCACACTTGCAGTTTGAGTCTACATCTACGTATAGTTGTGAGCCCTTGATTCGTGGAACAGAACTACGGAAACTAGATACCCAAATCACTGGCTACAAATCTATGAAATAAGCTCTATCAAGCTTATTTTTTCATACTCTCGATGGACAGCGCAAATTACGATGACGTTATATTAGTTTTTAGCTAATGTGTTATATCAGCACACCATCTGTTTCCAAGGTTGTCGATTAGCAAATAGCCAATGCTGACATATGAATGTTTGATTTATAACTTAGTAAATAGTTAATCAAATATTATAAATGCAGACAATTCTCTGTAATGAAACGAAAATAAATTAACCACAACCGTATTTCACTGACGGGGTGTACAGCGTTAGTTTAATTCATGTTCTTTTCACCCAAGGTAAAAACTTTGTAATTTTTTTTTGTTAACGGGGAAGGCGGCGGTTATGTGGGGTTTTTACCCACTAAAACCTCCCCGGTGGCCCTTTCCTCGGTGCATGACGAGGGGCTCTGGGATCTCCAGTGGAACGTACCGGAGCCCCTCTGCACTGTGCTCAAGGAGAGCATGTCCCGGGGGGGAGGTTACTTCCTCCCCCCCTGTGCTCTCATAGTGCAAGGCTACACGGGCCAGCCGATGTAAGATGTCGTCTTCTTCCCGGGTCCACCTTAGCGGACGACAAAGGCCCCCACCCTTGTCGCCCAGTGAACCCGAGGCCCCTTTTAGTCGCCTTATACGACAGGCAGGGGATACCGTAGTCTTATTCTTGAGAGCCCAGAACTACAGGGCTGCGGGCCGGTCTGCCACCGGCCCGCCTGCGCCATCTCCGATGATGATCTTCAGTCAGTCTGTTTTTATAAAAAAAGACATATCGATGGTAGAGACCTAGGCCATTTGACGCGACTTTTTGCTCTAATAAATTCTATAGTAACAAACATTTAGAAAGAAAAAATGATCCAGTATAATTTTTATTCGGTGTACCTTACGTTGAAATCGCTTATTAACGTCTAACCTCATACATTGAATATTTATTATAGTAGATGAACATATATTGTTCAGTACTTCTCAATGAGTACTTTGGATATTTAGGGAAGGCACTGATGGAGGAGAAGAATTACACCAATAAATATACGGCACTAAAATTCGGTCTGCGTAAGCGGTAAGCGTTAAGGCGCAAGAGCGTGAGCGACATGCACTGTGCGTGGGGACCGTTTTCGCACTGTTATTTGCAGAGTGCATTAGCAAAAATGTGTGGCGGGCGGACGGCGCACTGTACCAAACGGTTTTGGTTCGGTTCTAGTAATGACGTACAATATATGCCGCTCCGTCCTGATGCCCGTAACATATTATTTATTTTACATTACATTATTATAAAAAGTAATACATATGTAATATACTCGTAGTATTCTAAAATTAATTATTAAAGTGGTGAGCGACTCGCTACAGATGGAATGGAACTTAACGATGCGGTTTGTTCAAGATATTTTTAAAAGCTCAGCAATGTTTAACAAAAGCTGGGTGATTGTGGTGTACATTTCCGGTACTTGTTCCCCCCATTTTGCTTCTTACGCTATCGTGCCACACAAGGTAACTCATTAAAGGTACTCAAGCCGTATTAGTGTAGAAATGGTGTCTTTTAAGTGCATGCTGATTACGAAAGAGTTAAATTTTAGCCTCTTTTTTGCCATTCTAGCGGAAATTTTCAAATATAATAATACTAAGGCTAGATTATGTGATATATCCATAGCACTTCCAAGGGGAGATACTCCTCCGGATTACTCCATCTTGCTTTCCTCTCGAATCCACTTCTAAGGCAACAAGAAGACCTCCTTTGATTGCCTTATATTTTTTTTTTTTTTTTATATGAAAAGAGGCAAACGAGCTTACGGCTCACCTGGTCTTAAGTGATCACCCTCACTCATGAACATCCACGACAACGGAGGAGCTGCAGGTGCGTTGCCGACCTTTGAGATAGGAATAGGCTCGTTTCTTGAAGGTCCCTAAATCGTAAACGTTCGGAAACACCGCTGGCGACAGTTGATTCCACAAGTTGACAGTGCGTGGCAGAAAGTTACGCGAAAACGTACAGTCGTTGAACGCCAACCATCAAGATGATGGCGGTGGAATTTGGAATTCTGCCGAGATGTGCGGTAATGGAAATCGGTAGCTGGGATGATTCCGAACAATTCCTCAGAACACTCCCCATGGTAAATGCGATACAGGATGCAAAGAGAACCGACATCTCTTCGCAGACTCAGAGGGTCGAGTCGATCGGAAAGACCCTGATCGTCGACTATTCGAGCAGCTCTACGTTGTACACGGTCAAACGGAAGAAGTTGGTATTGGGGAGCCCCGGCCCAGAGATGCGAACAGTATTCCATATGAGGCCGTACTTGCGCCTTGTAAAGTTGCAGACGGTGGGCAGGCGAGAAATACTGTCTTGCTCTACTGAGTATGCCAAGTTTTAGGCCAATTTGGCTTTGCCTTCCAAGTGACCACGAAACTAAACGACACTCGATATATCGACGCCAAGGATTCCAATGCTGGAGGATGCGACCAAGGGAGTGCCCTCGAACTGAGGGGAGACGATAAAGGAGTTTTTAGCGGTAAACACGCATACTTGTGTCTTTGTGGGGTTAAATTGGATTAGATTTAGTCTTCCCCAATCTGAGACCCTGTCGAGAAGAGTTTCGACTTCGGACACAAGTTTGTTCCGGCACTCTTCGATGCTTTCCCGAGAAGTATTGGCACGGCCTGTGTACATTGCATCACCTGTGCTATCGTCTGCAAAGCAGTGAATGTTGCTGATTTGCAGCATATCATTGATGTGCAAAAGAAACAAGGTAGGAGACAGTACACAGCCTTGCGGAACACCAGCGTTCACTGGTTTGGAGTCCGAGCATGCACCGTCAACAGCGACCTTGATGCTACGGCCTTCGAGGAAGCTAGTGATCCATTTGCATAACCTCTCGGGAAGCCCGTACGATGGAAGCTTTGAAAGAAGCGCTCCGTGCCAAACCCGATCAAAAGCCTTCGCCACATTGCTCTCAACTGCCTCAGCCCATCGGTGTGTAAGATAAACCAAAAGGTCACCAGTTGAGCGACCGTGACGAAAACCGTACTGGCGGTCGCTAATCAGCTGGTGATCCTCCAGATACCTTAGGAGCTGGCTGTTTATAATGGATTCCATTATTTTTGAGAGCAAAGAAGTGATGGCAATAGGCCTGTAGTTAGATGGATCAGAGCTATTGCCCTTTTTGGGATCGGGTGCAACCAAAATACACTCGGCGTTGATCTTCAGTCAGTCTGTTTTATAAAAAAGAGATATCGATGGTAGAGACGTAGGCCATTTGACGCGACTTTTGGTCTAATCAATTCTATAGTAACAAACAGCACAATTTTCATTCTTCGATTTACAAAGAAAAAATGAATCAGTATAATTTTTATTCGGTGTACCTTACGTTGAAATCGGTTACTAGCGTCTAACCTCATACAATGAATATTCATTATAGTAGATGAACATACGAGTATATTGTTCAGTACTTCTCAATGAGTACTTTGGATAGAATGGAACTTAACGATGCGGTTTGTTCAAGATATTTTTAAAAGCTCAGCAATGTTTAACAAAAGCTGGGTGATTGTGGTGTACATTTCCGGTACTTGTTCCCATTTTGCTTCTTACGCTATCGTGCCACACAAGGTAACTCATTAAGGGTACTCAAGCCGTATTAGTGTAGAAATGGTGTCTTTTAAGTGCATGCTGATTACGAAAAAGTTAAATTTTAGCCTCTTTTTTGCCATTGTAGCGGAAATTTTCAAATATACTATTACTGAGGCTAGATTATGTGATATCATGTGAGTCAGTAATGACGCAGAAGGAGACCGCCGATCGGGATCGGGAGAGGGCCGATCCCGTTCGGAGATGGCGCAGGCGGGCCGGGGGCAGACCGGCCCGCTACCCTGTAGTCTGGGCTCTCAAGAATAAGACTACGGTATCCCCTGCCTCTCGTAGAAGGCGACTAAAAGGGGCCTCGGGTTCATTGGGCAACAAGGGTGGGGGCCTTTGTCGTTCGCCGAGGTGGACCCGGGAAGAAGGCGACATCGGCTGGCCCGTGTCGCCTTGCACTGCGAGGGCATAGGGGGGAGGGAGTAACCTCCCCCGGGAAGTGCTCTCTATGAGCGCAGTGCAGAGGGGCTCCGGTGCGTTCCACTGGAGATCCCGGAGCCCCTCACCATGCACCGAGGAAGGGCCACCGGGGAGGTTTTAGTGGGTAAAAACCCCACATAACCGCCGCCTTTCCCCCAGAAGGCGGGGTATCTTTCTGAAGATTTCCTCCTCGTTAACAAAAAAAAAAAAAGATTATGTGATATATCCATTGCACTTCCAAGAGGTGATACTCCTCCGGATCACTCCATCTTGCTTTCCTCTCGAATCCACTTCTAAGGCAACAAGAAGACCCCTTTTGCCTTATACAATAGCCGGGAATAACTTAGCCAAATTCTGTAAGCCCAGGACCAAAACTAAACCCTAAATCTAAATCTAATGATAGCTTAGGTTGCTTTCCAACCCGATACTTTAAAGGGCGTAGAACCTTGTTTAATTTCCTTATTCGTTTTTAGTATTGGTGCCAAATTTCATAAGATCACTCGCTGGCTTTATATTGCCCGAAAATTTTATCAAATTTTATTGGTCATCAATTAATTTCGTTGGGCCAGCCGTTTCTTGTCGTTGTTGGGTTTACCAACTGTCCCATATACGTAATAGTAAGTAATATGCGGCGTAGACAGAGACAGTTTTCGCCTGTTTTCTCTTTATTTTGGCAACAAATAGTCCTTATTGTCTATTATGTTAAATCAAAGCGTTTTTCCAATTTGTTATCGACCAACAGTGAAAATAATTAAAATTATATAGTTTATATCCGCGTTCAAACTTAAAAAAAGTAAGGCAAGAGTAAACAGAAGCCAGTCCTGGGAAATTGGTAATAATTAAAATTTTAAACCTAATAAGTCAATTGCTAAAAATATCCACTTCTGAAGTTAAGTCCTCCATTGCAGAAGTTGGCATTGGTTGGCGTTGGCGGTTTTCACCAAGCTAATTTTTTTTTAAATAATTGCCAGACATTTTCACAAATATTACTAAAATTCCTGTTACTCATTAAACTCAAAAATATGCTTATTCCAACTAAGCTTAAGCTAGAGCTAGGAGATGGTTCACGTCAATAGTCGAATGGTGGATAAGAACCTACGACCTTACATTTCACTGATCGTACTATAAACCATTAGGCTATTGATGTTACAATTATTAAGCCCCGTATTTTTTTTAAGGAGCAACAATATTAGGAGTTAATGTAAAGAAAATAATATTTCAAATAAATTTGTAAACAATACCGATATCCTCAGAACAATAACGCCCACATATCATTGCTCACACTACACACCCATATGTGACAAGTGGTGACAGCATCAGCATACGCCGGGCACAATTATAAGCAATTACAAATGCAAAAAACAATTTGGCAATTAATTGCCATTAGCCAATTGGATTTCGAACTCCAGATCGTAATACGTAATAAGTTTGGTAAAATGCATACACCGTATTCTATCTCTATCTGTCCCGGTGGAGTTAAAAAGACTTATATATTGTTTATTAAAAGGTATAGTTAAGATACAGAGTGTCACGTATTATACGTCCCGTAATGTTCATACATGCGAATTCGGATCGCAATGACGAAATTATAATCAAGATAATTAACGCAGACAGGAAGGTCGGGCTCTGGAGTAGGTAATAAACGTTGGCAGTAAACGTAACAAATGTACTCATTTTAGCTATTTCCTCACAAGTTTTCTTTACTTTATGCCCATAGCCAGCATATCTGCTGACAGCAGACCATATCTAACATCTTATTACGTCTTTATCGCCTAGTGTTGAGATGTTATACATTCTTACGTAATTTACTCGAATATTTCCCGTTGATTAAACATATATTTTCATGGATTTTATCGCGTTATAATCTTATTTTCAACCAACTTCGCAAAGGAGGAGGTTCCCAATTCGTCTGAGTATTTTTTTTAAGTTTGGTATAACTTTCCACTAAAAGCTGGTGCCATTTAAATTTGGTCCAATTCTGACATTGGTATCCATAAAAAAACCATAAACGTGTTAAATTTCCGACAAATATGCGCGCCACAAATGTACAAATAAATCAATCTCACGTCTAGCGGTTTCGAGGGTTTTTTTTATTAGAAAGGATGTACTTCAAGGGTAGTTTGAAGAAAGTTTGGTTAGGTTCTGCTCAATTCTATTCCATAATAATCCTACGATAATTCATAAAAACAAAGAGTTCGTCCGCATGTTATAACGTTTAAAGTTTGAACCGATTTGAAGTCGGTTTTTGTTTTTGCACGTAAATATACTTGTTGAATTCCCACAATTTCAAATACTTTATAGCGGTTTATTTTCACGGGAGGCATTTGATATATGATGTCATACTTGAAGGTTATAGTCTTGATTCATCTGATCAAGTATGAAATGTAAACGGACTGCTACTATACATTCTTAAAATATATTACATAAAATGCAATCCAAGTTTATTACGTCGTACATAACAGGAAGTTGGCGTATCGCCATAAACCAATCACATTATTGTTTTTTTTTTGTGCTTTAGAAATATATTTCGAATTGTAAGTTCAAGTGCTGAGGCACTTGCTACAGTCTCGTTTAAATTTAAATAACAAACAATTAATATTACAATAATATAACATTTTCTATATCAGTTAGTTTCAAGAAGGGGAAGACACCTAGAGGTTCAGACTAAGCGACCTAAGAGCTATGCCACCTCTCAATCCGGTGAAGCGGTAAGGGCCAGCTTCTCTGGCCAACTGTGTTAGTTCGTGGCAGTGGAAGACACGTCATAAAAATGCAATATTTATATAACTGCATTGCGTCGGTGTTAAATTTTTTTTCCTAGAATTATACTCGAACAGAATAGATGACGCTGAATTATCAAAGCAAATTTGCAAATAGCTAAGCAGAATCCAAAAGATTGAAAATGGGCAGTCAAATAGAAAATATATGTCTAACGTTATTTTATCCATTGTATAGCTTCCCTATATCGATAAATTCCTTTCCAAAAAATCTAATGTTTATTTATTTATAATTATAGTAACACCGCAAGATATGGTTCATAGAGGCGGCCTTAGCCTTGTAGTCCTGGGCTTATAACTATGTCCTGCCTGTGGTAAAATACGACTAAAAGGGAGATAAGAGAGGGCTCTTTACTTCTGTTAAAGATGTTGCCTTAGCAATGTAAGGGTGGTGGGGAGGAGCTGTTCCCCCGGGACGTACTTCAGCACAGTGCAGAGGGGCACCGGTGCGTTCCACTGGAGATCCCGGAGCCCCTCACCATGCACCGATGATGGCCATCGGTGAATTTTAGTGAGTACACCTCACATAACTGCCCCCTTAAAAAAACGCCATAAACAAAAAAAAAAGGTTCACAAAGGCGGTCTTTAATACAAATATATCAAAGTCATAACGATAATTAACAACAAATAAATATATAAATACACGAATATATCATTAACTGCTTACAAAATCAAAGGTTAAAGTACTTTAGCTTATTGAAGCTTTAGTCTAACAGATTATGCGAGCGTTTAGTCGTCTTTCAGCAATACATGGCATATCTATTAGCCATAAACATATCGGCTTTATACAACTTTGAGCTTTAAATGCAATACATTTACAATCGAGAATGCACTAGAGGATATGTGAAACGTTTAATTTATTGAGGTCGTAAGTTAGGGCTATTAATCATTCTAAATCCTCTCAAGTCTGGGTATAGCACCTGGGAACTATCGACTATTGATAATAGCCATTTGGTAAACGACATCTGACTTACCTTCATTAATTACTTGTAAGCATTGTAAAAGCTTTAGTCAAGCTGTGGCTAAGATATGTATTGTGTTAATAGTTTAAAAAATAATAACTTTTTTTTTAAATTTTAAACTTTATTCGAAACGAAAAGCGTCAAAAGCAATTCAGGTTACGGTTTGTAAAACATTAATTTTAATTATAATATTTGATTTTTTTAGAATAATATTATAAAAACCCTAAAAAATTAAATCAAGAAAATAACAAAATTAAAGTTTTTGTATTTTATATGGCATTTTTAATATATTTTACTTTTAATAATAATATTGTAAAAACTTTTATATGTGGTTATTTCAACTACCAATGATTTTTTTTAAGCTTGCTTACAATAGTTTCTTGTTCTCTTTTTAAATATTCCTAACATTTTTAACGTTGCCTTGTTTTGACAATTTCAAAATAATTTTATTCTGCATTCGTCGTAAGAAAACATGTATGTCTAACAAAAAAATTGTAGACGACGAATTTCTGCTGATTCTTCATCACAGACTTAAAGTTATTTTTTAAAAATAATGCTAACAATATTTTTTTTAACATTCTTATTAACCATTACAAATAAGCTAAGGCTGGTGGTAGGATATGGTTCACGCCAATAGTCGAAAAGTAGATTTGAACCTACGGCCTTACGTCATTTAATAAAACTATAGCCGTGAGCAAAAATAAAGGGTCGGTTAAGAAAGTTTGAATATCTCGAAAGATGAAGACGCTAGTTAACTGAAATTGTGCATGATAGACAATTAAATATCCTTAAAATAAAATATTTTTTTTAATTTATTTATATTTCATTAAAAAAACATAAATTTAAACGAAAAAAGATATCTTACGTATTTTGTTTATTTAAATTTTAGTAAAAAGTTTTTATTTTGTTGCATGTGGCGTAACTATGTAAAAAATTATATTAAAAACTTTCTTAAACGACCCTTTATTTTCCCTCACGAGTGTTATATAGAAAATATAAAGGTTATTAAGTATTCCTTTTATACTTAAAGCTTCTAAGCTAATAAAGTTTACTCTATTTCAGCGCTTCAAATATTGCAATACTCTTATCTGAGTATTCTCTCACACATGTTGTTACATGTTCGCGTTTCATGCTTCACATCTGATATGTAGACAATTTCACCGTTTGTGAAGTCGAAACCGATACAGTTGAACAAATTTATATATGAACGTATGTGATCGGAAATGCGGAATAAAATTTGAATGGAACTCTTTATAAAACATTTTACGTTTACCAACGATTTTAAAAATGAAAATAAATAATACTTCCTTTTAAAACTTTATTCAATGAAGCGAAACCATTCACTTGTGTCCGTGTTCTTTTCTAATGTACTTTAATTGTTTACTTTGGTTTTATTAACCCTAAACATAGCAATGTATAGCATAACATGCATGTAAAGATATACAATCTCTTTACTTAAATCTATTCTTTAATTGTATTTTGTAATAATTATTCTAATGTGTAATGTGACAATTGTCAGTGTCGTGACATTTATTTAAAAGAGATAGAGATGGAATAAGGACATCAAATGTTGTTCCTCTAAATATTCTATAGAAACGTTAATTACATGGAAGACTATGTAGACTTCATTATATACATTCCTAAAAATGCGATACTCACTGTACGTGTAGCACTCAATAGAATAGTGTACATCTTGGTTTTCCAAAAACGTCTATTCATATCACGATTTTTTTGCCACACTCTTGCCACAATAAGGGTTAATAAGAGTGCTACCTCTACAATTACCACATTTTTTTAATGCCTGATTTTTGAAGGTGGTGTTGGAGAATGCTCTGGTTCACACGTCGTAAACCCTATTGTTATTAGTTTCTCCGCGACCACTGCGTCCCTCTTTCTCATGACCATTTTTAGGGTGTAGTCTATTATTTTCTCTTTGGTGCGTCCGTTGCCCTTGTCACCAGTCTTCCTATGGCGTTTTAAACCTTCAAAGCGGTCAGCTTTAGATCCCATATGCGTGACATAATCCTATCACTGCACACCGAGCACACAATTTTGTGATTGATTGTTTTGCTCATAACAAAACCGATAAGTATATTTACGAGTAAAAACAAAACCCTCCTTGTAATTCCGAATTATCGTAGGAATATTACGAAGTAGAATTAATCAGGACCTATTCAAATACTTATCAAACTACCGTTGAAGTTCATCCCCTCAAAGAAAAGAATCATCAAAATCGGTTCACCCAGTCGAAATTTATAAGGAACGTAAAAAATATGATTCATTTTTCATTGGAAAGGAAAAGTTTAGCTAGGTTCTGATTAAATCTATTTCGTAATATTCTTACCATAATTCGGAAATACAAGGGCCGTCCCCAAATGAAGCAAAAAGGCATGGAAAATGAATGAATGATACTTGTTACCCTTAATTTACTTGTTTAATTTAATTCACAATACTGCCAATTTATTCTTGTCACAATAGAGGCACACGTTTCCCTTATCATGTAATTTTTTAATCTGTCATTCGAGTCACACCCAACATGCTCCGTAACGCCCGCATTTCTGCGGCATTAATCTTACTCTCGTGTTGTTTCTGCCATACCCAACTTCCATTGCCGTACGAAATTGTCGGCACCAACACAGCGTTGTGGACTGCTAGACGCATGTTAATTAACACATTCCGCTTACAAGATATAATTTAATTATTTAATAATAAGTGAATCCTTGCGACTACCCCAGCGGGCGTTCAATATGACAAAGTATTATATACATACGAGTATATACCTTACTGGACAAACTTACTTATTATTTAATAGATTTACTGACGATTAAAAAAAATTCAATGTTATAAAAAGAATGTTCTATCAACCATTGTTTGAGCTTAAATTTAAAAATTGTGCCACTTTTTAGTATGTTACCAATATATTTGATAAATAGTCGCCAAGAGTTTTCCTAGCCTGTTATTTTTTTATATTTCAATTAGGAATTACCAACGTGTGTTCCAATTTCGAACATTCGAGCTATACTTTCCTTCATCATGCGTTTGATTCAAAGCATCAAATAAGCTGAGTTGAAAAGTCGATTTAAGACTTGCCGTGTTGTTGTTATTTTTCATAGAAAAATGGGCAAACGGTCGGCTTTGCGCGACCGTTTATCGTGTCACTTTATTCCATGCAATGTCGCTCTCCAGCGGTGTTTCTGACGATTTAGGGACCTTCAAGAAACGAGCCTACTACTTTTTCTAGAGCGGCAACGCAACTTTAGCCCCTCAGGTATTGTGGACATTCATGGGTCACTATGGTAAGTGACCAAATCAGATTAGCCTTCAGCTGATATTAAGTAATAGTCATCCAGGGATACAACAGCCTTAACTAGCTATCTTTTAATCTCAGAACTGTGGTCACTTGGCTCACTGGGTAGCAATATATATCTTCGAAATCAGAGTACTTCACGACAAGTGTAACACCAGAAGCTGTTTTAATTGAACTACAGTGTCGAAATCACAAACGTTTTTCTAACCATATAAGTAATTTATTTAAAAAATTCTGCATGCTTAAGTAAATGTTGAGGCATAATCAGCCCGTCCAGTGCTTAGTGAGCAGTTTTCGCATCACTAAGAGGGGAGAACGACGCAACGACGTGAAGCGATCCCTTAGGGTGCGCCCCTTACGTCACTTCGTACGCCAAACGTTGAGTTGAAAGGGGAAGTATTTCAACATTCTTCGTATACTTTATATACATATAGCGTGATACGCTGTGGTTACTCTGACGGCCACAAATCGTATGCACCTGAGTTCGATATCCGGCACCGTCAGATCCAAAATTCACCAAAATAACTATATATGTTTGCTTCTAGATCTGGATAATAGAGGTTGTTTATTGCGTTAAGGTAGCTTTTGGTTTGTTGGGTATCAGTTGTTGACTAGAAACACTATACACGTTTTGCTTGCAGATAGTTTATTCGCTACTAACTTCTTTAACAATATTCAATTTGATTGTGCATGCAGTGTGTAAAGTGTGCGTGTTTGTCGGCGTGTGTGTGTGTATAGTATGCAAGTTTAAGTATTTTAACAAAATCAATTTGATCTCAACATGCCGCCCACCAAAAGGTCGGTTAAGGCCTTTTACAATATTAAAATTCCTATGATCTCGGTTGCTAAAAAAAATACAATATAATAGGATTTCAAGTATTTACACACAAAGTTTATCATAACTTTGGGTTTACACACCGTTGAACTAATTGATATCTATTGGTAAAGGACACAATTTAGTCACAGATCTTTGTGTTATATGATCACCGCTTTTTACACTGTACACACGAGTCACTCCGTCACTACCCGGTGCTTCCTGTGATGCGGCCCAGCATCCATTTGCCGGGTGGAAGATTGTCACCTTTAATAAGTACAATGTGTCCTATATCCAATTCTTTAATATTCTTATTCCACTTGTGTCGCTGTTGCAGTCTTGATAAATATTCTAATTGCCATCTGCGCCAGAAGTCAGACAACAATTTTGAAGGTGCTGCCATCGAGACAGGTGACTGAATGGTACTTCTTGAAGATCAGGATTGGGGATGGTGATTGGAGATTCGCCAATTAAAAATGTCCGGGCGTCAGCGGCAGCGTGATATCGTAATCATCTATGGGACTTAGAGGCCTAGAATTGAGACACGCTTCTATTTGGCATAGAAGTGTGGACATTTCTTCGTAAGTGAGGTCAGATGTCAATATCCTCCTCAAATGGTATTTCATTGACTTCACACCTGCTTCCCATAATCCACCCATGTGAGGGCTGTATGCTGGTATGAAATGCCATTGTGTTCCATCAAGGGCAAGAGACTCTGCAATCTGACTTCCAAATTGTAACTTCGCTTCTGCCCAAGCTGTAGCAAGTTCTTTATTTGCTGCAACAAAGTTGCGACTCCTGGTCACTCCATACGTGGGCACATTTTCCACGCCTGGATACGAATCTTCTCATTGCAGCGATGAAGGTTTGACGTCATATCTCCAACCAGCTCGAGGTGAATAGCTTTTGTAGACATGCAAACAAATATACATATGTATGCTTTAGTTGTTTTTACTCCTCTACCCTTCGACATCAGGACTTGATAAGGACCAGCAAAATCCACACCGCTGTGCAAAAATGGTCTTGTTGGAGTAACTCTTTCACGAGGTAAGTCTCCCATGAGCTGTGCTCTTACGGCAGCCTTCTGTTTGACACATATTAAACATTTTCTACATTTTAATTTAACTAAATTTTTGCTTCAGTATCCAGTACTTCAGCCGTAAGTATCCTAGTACCAGTTGGTGGCCACCGTGCAACGTCTTCATATGAGCATCGGCGACAATAAGTTTTGACAGGTAAGTATCATGACCTAGTATTGCAGGATGTCTACTATCTTCGTCAAGGTCAGCATGCCGTAATCTGCCGCCCACCCTGAGGACACCGTCACCGTCAAGGTAAGGGTTCAACGATTTTAATTTGCTTTTTCCTGCACTCCATCTTTAGTTTTAAGTAGTTTAATTCTTCCTTAAAGCTTTGCTGTGATAACTTAATGCATGTTTTCAACGCTTCATCTAATTCCTTTGTAGTAACAGCTAAATTTTTATTTTGTAACTTCTTTCCCTTTAGAAATCTTTTGCTATAGGTTATAACTTTGAGTAATTCTGTTAAATCATCACAATTTTCAAACCTTGTGCATAAACTTGCTTTGTTATTTTCCATTTTTAGATTTACTTCAATAATTTCTTTTCTTTCCAGGTTCGTCGTTATGTTCTTCGGTCTACTAAAATCGATATCTTCGTTTTTTAACCATTCTGGTCCTTGCCACCACATCTTGTTTTCTTTCAGGTCTATCAAGGGCATACCTCTTGAAGCAACATCTGCTGGATTGTCTTTCGATTGGACATGATACCAATTGTGATTGCCAATGTCTTCTAAGATCTCAACCACTCGATTTCTCACGTAAGTGTTCCATCTTGCAGGATCTCCAAATAGCCAAGACAGCACTATAGTGGAGTCTGTCCATGCATATATCTGAGAGGTAGGTATTCTCATAGCTTCTTTTACTTGTTTTAGAAGACCAGCAAGCAGGACTGCCCGTTCAGTTCAAGACGAGGTAAGGATTTAGCTTTAGTTGAAGCTACACGTGTTTTAGCTGCTATAATTGTAGTCTTCACTTCTCCTTCTAAGGTTTGTGCTCTCATATAGGCAACTGCACCATATGCTTTATTCGATGCATCACAGAATCCATGAACTGAAACATTCTTCATAATTTCTTCAGTTGTTTGGAGCCATCGATCTACTTTTATATCAGGTAGGTGTTGAAAACTGTGTCGTATTTCTACCCATTCTGAGCAATCGGTTCATCTACTCTTTCGTCCCAAGTTATGCCTTGTAACCATAGCTTCTGTATAAGTAGCTTCGCAGGTAAGATGGATGGTGCTAACCAGCCCAGCGGATCAAACAATCTTTGTATCTCTGCGAGTATTGATCTTTTTGTTATTGGATCAATTATGTCCGGTAAGTTTAGATAATATTGAAATTTATCTTCTCCCATATTCCATTGTAGACCAAGTGCTCTAATACTGCCATCTAAGGTAATATCCAAGCTAACCTTGGAGCTTCGTTGATTGGGTTCAAAATTTCTTAAAAATTCCGCGCTATTTGAACACCACTTTTGCAAAATAAAACCTCCTTTTCGTAATATAAAATCAACATCCTTGGCCGTATTGACTGCTTTTTGCAAGTTATCCTTTCCGGACATTAGGTCGTCCATGTAGAAATCGTTCTTGATAATATTAGCCGCATCGGGTTTGTTAGACCCCTCATCCTCGGCAACTTGATGCAACGTTCGTACGGCTAGGTAGGGAGCAGAAGCCGTACCAAACGTCACTCTGGTGAGTCTGTAGTCCCTTACAGGTTCGTTTGTATTACTGCGCCAGAGAACTCTTTGTAGGTCATGATCGTCCTTAGCTACGTAAATCTGGCGATACATTTTTTGTATGTCTGCTATGAAGCATACTTTCTTCAGACGCCACCTAAGAATTAAACTTCTCATATCATCTTGTAGTTGAGGACCAACAAGTAATTCGTCATTAAGGGAAATTTGATTGTAACCCTTTGCGAAGCATTGAATACTGGTCTGACCTTACTCGTTTCCTTTTCTGCCTTTATGACTGCGTGATGTGGCAGGTATACTGCAGGATTATTTACTTCATTCTCCGGAACTTCCTCCATATGTTTTAACTCTTTATATTCATCCATTACACTGATATATTCGTTTCTTAGCTTTCCTCTTTGTCTAACCTCCGTTCCAATTGATTTAATCTTTTTATTGCTATATTTCTAGTGTTCCCGTGTATGCATAAAAGATTTTCTGTTTTTCTTGGTAGCCTTACAACGTACCTTCCTTCCTCTGTTCTAGCTGTTGTAGTTTTGTATATTTCTTCGCATTTTCTTTCTTCTGGTGTGGGTAATCTTGCTTCATTTGTATCTTGTTCCCACATGTGTCTTAACATATCATCCAGATCCACATTCAGGTGCATGTTTATGATCTCATCTCCTTGAATATTATTTTGCATACTCCCAAAGAGGATCCAACCCAGGCTGGTATTTTGAGCGCATGGAGTACCTGGAGGACCCTTGATAATTTCACCTTCCATAATTTGGGCACATACGTCAACACCCAGTAACATATCTATTCGCCCTGGTTGATTGAACGTGGATCAGCCAGGACGAGTCCTTCTAAGTGCGGCCAGGTGTTGTGGGAGATGGTCGTGGTCGGTAGTCTTGTTGTTAGTCGTGTTGGCATTATATACGTCTTGATCTTCATTTTGATTGTTTCCATATGTCTTGGTGAGACGTATAACTCGGTTGATTGGTTCACATTGGTTCTAGAAGAACCGATACCCGTAATTGTTCCATTGACTTTTCTTCTGTTTACATTTAATGTTTGCACTGCTCTCTCACTCACGAAGCTCGCCTGGGACCCTGTATCAACAAGAGCCTTTACTACCGTATAGTGCCCATAGTCGTCTGATATCTTCACCAGCGCCGTTGCAAGTAACGCTGTGCTTGATGGTGCACTACTGATAGGTACGATCTTCGTGTTCACTTCCACATTCTCCATTAGTTTCTTCAGATTGTATCGGCCGTATAAGTTTCTGTTTGTCCGATATGAATGTTGATGATTGGTGGAGGAGTGAATGATGACGTTTGTGGCACATACGACAAATGTGGCACTCTGCAGCGTGAAGCAGAGTGACCGACGGAGAGGCAGTTAAAACAAATGTTGTTACTCTTACATATGAGGCCCTGTCCTCTAGTGAAAGTTTCGAAAAGTCCTGACAGTGGCTCAAAGTATGGTCACCCTTGCATCTGACGCATGTTTTGTTGTACTGGTCACGTGAAATACCTTTTCTCTTGACATTTTTTCCTTTGCTGTAGTAATAGGTGCAACCAATTCTAATGTTCTAAATTTAGTTTCTAAAAACCTTTTTAAATCATCCCACTTCGGTAGCTCTTCGACGTTATCTTTGTGCGCGAAGTCTTCCCATTGTTTGTGGGAGTCCTGATCTAACTTCTGCACTACTAAAAATATTAAAATAGGATCCCAGGAGTCGGTAGCTATGTTCTGATTGTTTAAGCTACTAATCACTTCGCTGGTTTGATCTAACAAGTGTTTTAGGTGTTGAGCGGACTGTATGTTGTTTTGCGTTTTTCTTAAGGAAAAAAGTCTTTTTAAAAGAGAATTTACTATTAGACGTCTATTGCCGTATCTATTTTTTAATATCTTCCAGGCAACCGTGTAATTATCTTCAGTGACATTAATGTGTCTTAATAAATTTAAAGCTTCACCCGTTATACTAGTTTTTAAATAATGCAGCTTTTGCACGCCACTCAGCGACTCATTGTTGTGTACTAAAGACCAGAACATGTCCTTGTACGTAGGCCAATCTTCATATTGCCCGCTAAATGTCGGTAAGTGTATTTTTGGTAAATATACATTTTGATTACTAGATACCTGTTGATTTGCAGAAGTGTTGGCGGAACTTGAATCATTTAACGGCTTCGTACAAGCAGACAGCATATCCTTAAGGTCACCTTGAAGGATGTTGTACAAGTCTTCGTACGTAAAAACTCTTCGTTGAGAAAATATGGCAACGCTCCTTTAACTCCTTCGGTGTAATTTTAACAAGGTCATGATGCGCGGTTTTAAATGTTTGCCAGTAATCATCAATAATTTTATACGTGCCTCGATGAATCCTTTGTTAAACGTGCCTTAGGACACTTCTTT
Source organism: Meandrusa payeni (assembly GCA_029286785.1). Lineage (NCBI taxonomy): Eukaryota > Metazoa > Arthropoda > Insecta > Lepidoptera > Papilionidae > Meandrusa > Meandrusa payeni. Next base: position 11,572,069 of record JAGSMX010000012.1, on the reverse strand, counting down.
AAATTTGCCTGAGTTTTTCTTGAACAACGTGGCCGTGTCCTCCAAAATTGCTAAAATATGCGTTTGGTCTTGGGTAGGCCATCATCACACTTAATAAAACACGAAAATAGTTCCAAAATCACACGAAAATACACTAATAGTTTTGTACAATAATTGCATACACTTTTAATTATTCTGCCGGTATGTCGTCGCTTGCTCACTAGTCCTATCCGGCCTGATTTTCGACCATATGTTTATTGCGTTAAGGTAGCTTTTGGTTTGTTGGGTATCAGTTGTTGACTAGAAACACTATACACGTTTTGCTTGCAGATAGTTTATTCGCTACTAACTTCTTTAACAATATTCAATTTGATTGTGCATGCAGTGTGTAAAGTGTGCGTGTTTGTCGGCGTGTGTGTGTGTGTATAGTATGCAAGTTTAAGTATTTTAACAAAATCAATTTGATCTCAACAGAGGTTAAAGAGATTTTGTCATATATATGATATACGACCAGACGAAGACCCAGATGAAGACCCAAGAGAAGGTGACAGGTAACATGAGGTGAAGAAAGAAAGAAGTAACAGAGCGAAGTGGAAATCGAAAATCAGGAAAGCTGACCCCACCACCATAAGGAACCAATAGCAAGGATGAGAGACATCATATAGATGATATACATAGCAATTGCAACATTCTTTTCACCAAGCTTATAAATCTGAAACAGTACTTGAAGAGATTCCACTCCTGTTGACTAGGGTGGTGGAAAAGTTAAGAAACTGTTGTCTGTTGTCTTATGGGTGATATTCTACAATAAAACCAGTTTTATCTTATAAAAATAAATATAATTTATTTATCAATTCAAACATGAAATGCTGCTTAGGCACAATTCTATAAATTTGATTAAGCAATTTGATATTAGTTACACGCAGACACTTAGATTTTTAATAATTTCCTAATCAAGTGCGTGACTGTTCCACCTGTTATGTCTAAAGAAAAAGAATCATCAAAATCGGTTCACCCAGTCGCAATTTATAAGAACGTAAAAAATATATGATTCATTTTTTATTGGAAAGGAAAAGTTTAGTTAGGTTCTGATTAAATCTATTTCGTAATATTCTTACCATAATTCGGAAATACAAAGAGGTTATCCGCGCCTTATATCGTTTAAAGGACCCCAAATGAAGCAAAAAGGCATGGAAAATGAATGAATGGTACTTGTTACCCTTAATTTACTTGTTTAATTTAATTCACAATACTGCCAATTTATTCTTGTCACAATAGAGGCACACGTTTCCCTTATCACGTAATTTTTTAATCTGTCATTCGAGTCACACCCAACGTGCTCCGTAACGCCCGCATTTCTGCGGCATTAATCTTACTCTCGTGTTGTTTCTGCCATACCTAACTTCCATTGCCGTAATGAAATTGTCGGCACCAACACAGCGTTGTGGACTGCTAGACGCATGTTAATTAACAGATTCCGCTTACAAGATATAATTTAATTATTTAATAATAAGTGAATCCTTGCGACTACCCCACCGGGCGTGCAATATGACAAAGTATTACAAAGTATTATATACATATTTACCTTACTGGACAAACTTACTTATTATTTAATAGATTTACTGACGATTAAAAAAAAATCAATGGTATAAAAAGAATGTTCTATCAACCATTTTTGAGCTTAAATTTAAAAATTGTGCCATTAACTTTTTAGTATGTTACCAATATATTTGATAAATAGTCGCCAAGAGTTTTCCTAGCCTATTATTTTTATATTTCAATTAGGAATTACCAACGTGTGTTCCAATTTCGAACATTCGAGCTATACTTTCCTTCATCATGCGTTTGATTCAAAGCATCAAATAAGCTGAGTTGAAAAGTAGATTTAAGACTTACCATGTTGTTGTTATTTTTCATAGAAAAATGGGCAAACGGTCGGCTTTGCGCGACCGTTTATCGTGTCACTTTATTCCATGCAATGTCGCTCTCCAGCGGTGTTTCTTACGATTTAGGGACCTTCAAGAAACGAGCCTACTACTTTTTCTAGAGCGGCAACGCAACTTTAGCTCCTCAGGTATTGTGGACATTAAGTAAGTGACCAAATCAGATAGCCTTCACCTGATATTAAGTAAGAAATAGGATAAATAGCCTTAACTAGCTACCTTTAGTCTTAGAACTGTGGTCACTTCGCTCACTGGGTTGCAATATATATCTTCGAAATCAGAGTACTTCACGACAAGTGTAACACCAGAAGCTGTTTTAATTGAACTACAGTCTTGAAATCACAAACGTTTTTCTAACGATATAAGTAATTTATTTAAAAAATTCTGCATGCTTAAGTAAATGTTGAGGCATAATCAGCCTGTCCAGTGCTTAGTGAGCAGTTTCGCATCACTAAGAGGGGAGAACGACGCAACGACGTGAAGCGATCCCTTTAGGGTGCGCCCCTTACGTCACTTCGTACGCCAAACGTTGAGTTGAAAGGGGAAGTATTTGAACATTCTTCGTATACTTTATATACATATAGTGTGAGACGCTGTGGTAACTCTGACGGCCACAAATTGCATGCACCTGAGTTCGATATCCGGCACCGTTAGATCCAAAATTCACCAAAATAACTATATATGTTTGCTTCTAGATCCGGATGATTGAGGTTAAAAAAGATTTTGTCATATTTATGATATACGACCAGACGAAGACCCAGAGGAAGACCCAAGAGAAGGTGACAGGTAACATGAGGTAGTGGAAGATTTCCCAAGACGATGTCAGGGACAGAGCGAAAAGGAAATCGAAGATTAGGAAAGCTGACCCCACCACCATATGGAACCAATAGCAAGGATGAGAGACAGAGTCATATATATGATATACATAGCAATTGCAATATTCTTTTCACCAAGCTTATAAATCTGAAACAGTACTTGAAGAGATTCCACTCCTGTTGACTAGGGTGGTGGAAAAGTGCACAAACTGTTATTAATGGGTGACATTCTACAATAAAACTTCAGTTTTATCTTATAAAAAATAATTGTCATTTATTTATCAATTCAAACATGAAGTGCTGCTTAGGCACAATTCTATAAATTTGATTAAGCAATTTGATATTAGTTACATGCAGACACCTAGATTTTTGAATAATTTCCTAATCAAGTGCGTGACCGTTCCACCTGTTAGGTCTAAATAAAAGATGGTACAGCACTAGCTTACTGGGACTTGCTTTTAGTTAGACAAACCTTCCCACCGTACGAGCAAAACTTAGAAAATGTATAGTTGCTTGAGTGTAGCTTTTGTACTCACGGTAAATTAAGCTGTCGTAATTGACACTGGGGTATAACGGCGGTAGGGAAAACGTCTTCACGGTCAGTGAGTACTTACAGAGGAGGTAAACGAGCCACCGTAAGTCAACCGGCCATGTGAAACGGATTCCGTCACACTGGCACAGCTGAACTGTGACCGGCAGACCTGATGATTTTCAATATACCATCGTTTAAAATGGTCGCTTCATGGAGAATACGTCGAACGTTTAATGCCATTACATGCGGATGCCGTGTATTAGAATTAATCAGAACCTAACCAAACTCTCGTCAAACTACTTTTAAAGTCCATCCTTTCCAATAAAAAAATAATCATCGAAATCGGTTCGCGTGATATTGAGTTATTCGTCCATTTGTGGTGCTCATATTTCACCAAATTTATCAGAATTAACAGAACAAAGAACAAAGTTGTCAGAACTGGACCAAATTTAAATGTGACGCAGGAAGCGCTAGCTTTCAAATAAGAAAAATCATCAAAATCGAAACTTATGCGATAATAAAAATAAAAAATACAAATGAATTGAGAACCTGCTCCTTTTGAAGTCGTTTGAAAATGAATGAAATTAATCAGAGTGAAATTTTAAACACATCACTGTAACACTAAACGTCACAGGTTGAAGCTGTCATACTTCCTTAGACACGTTATGAAAAAATGATGACAGCGACAGGTTGAAGCTTTGTTAAAAGTTGTGTGTTTATTTACTTTTACCAATTTAATTGAGGGTAACTATCAGCATGTGCTATTTATGGATGTCAATTAAAATTTAATATTATTTAATATAATATTTATTTATTTAATTTTTCAAATTTATTTTCATACTTTATTGTCTATGTTGACTTTCCTTTACCAGTCCTTTTTATTATTTAACTAGCGGACCCGACAGATTTCGTTCTGTCAAAAAGATTTGGAATGTGGCAATTTTTTGTTCCTATCTAAATTATAGTAGGGCCAAAAAATTCTCCTGAACAGAACTGCAACCCTGATGATAGGGCGATGTGTGGGGTTCAGCGCGTTTGACCAAAGTATCTTGGCTTCCACGAACTTTCTGGGACCCACTAAAAACCTAATTTTTGTATGCAATTAAAAACTATTTTTAATTATTACAAAGAAGTATAACTTCTCAGGCGCGTACATAAGTACACGCGCCCATTTTTATTTTATTTTCGTATTTTCAAAGTTTTTGCTTCACATGTTTATATATTGTTAATTAACCTAGATATTCAGTAGCTGATTTTCAGTAACTGATCCTTCCACTCCTCCTACAACTTATATTTTGTTGCGAGTGTTTGTGTACTCACATAAGATCAAACTTTCCTATAAATACTTACTTTTTTTTAATAAATGTTTACATATAATAATAAGTGTTGGGAATCACCAGAATCATATATTTTGTGGTTTTTAATTTTAAAACAAGAACATAATCTTTAAAAAGCGTACCTCGAGAGAAATTATAGTACAATTATCAACCATGACGTGTTCTAACTTAGTTAAAATTCAATTGATAATAAGTGTGCTGCGTATATTAAATAGGTCAGGAGGGACAATCAATCATTCTAAATCCGCTCACGTCTCCGCTCGGCACCTGAGAACTGTTTCAAATTGATAGCTACTACTCGGTAATCGCTGCATGACGTTGCTTTAATTAATTTTCAGTAGACCACCTCTGCGATGGAATACCAGATAAGCTTCCAAATCCTTTATCTCAATCGGGATAAACAGAGAACATAATCAAAGTTCACCTTACTTACATACTTAGGATTTGAAACAATTAGAAAAAACACGCCAAAAAATTGTGCCGGTGTATGGCGATGGGCTCACCAACTGTCAGGTATGTGAACTAATAAGTATTTGTAAAAAGCGGAGAGCGCAAACTATCTCTGTGTATCCCTTAAGAATTAATAGGACTTGAGAGCATATATTATTTTAATTTTTGAAAATTAAAATTTATTGAAAAATACTGTATTATCCAAGTTTACGTAAGATATCCTTTTTCGTTTAAGTTTATGTTTTTAATGAAATATAAATAAATGTATTAAAAATATTTTATTTTATTTTAAGGATATTTAATTTTCTATCATGCACAATTTATAGCAGTTAGCTAGCGTCTTTATCTTCCGAGATGTTCAAACGAGTGTATAACTTCAAAAAATAGGTTCAAAACGCCAATTCCGATAGTTAAAAGTGGAAATATTGCGGTTATTTCTGTATCACGCTACGTGAGGGGATGAGGCCTTGCACGGACCACAACTGACTGTGTAAGTGACATGTTTAATTAACGTAGCAGGACAGGTGGGTCGATGCACAAAACGAAAGTTCTTGCAGTAGTCGGAATTAACGTATACTCGTACATGTTACGTACTGATTTACAATTCTGTTATATTACATTTCTTATGCATATTTTCTTTTAACGGCTGTAAACAGAGAGAGAAATCCGCACTTTCAACCAACTTCAATAAATAAAGGTTCTCAATTCGGCTATATTTTTAAATACTGCAAATATAGCGCCGTTATTTATGAATTTATTATAAATTTATTTTTGTTTGTAAAGGTTTTTTCAATTGATGGTGTTTTACTGATTTAGTTCCCCAGCGTGTTTGGCTTTTTTTTTATATAAATAGGCTCACGTTTGGCTTCTATCTTGCTTGATGGAAGGCGAAGATAAAGCCTAGGATGGAGCACGTGAGCCTATAAGGTGTCTGTTCACATTGGACTTAAAGGTGTCCAGATTGTACCCGTGAGGAAAGACTGAACGCGGCAGAGAGTTCCATTCCTTAGCGGTCCGCATAAGGAAGGTGGAAGCAAACCGCTTCGTGCGTATTGATGAAATGTCTACGACGTAAGGGTGGTACTGCACGCCGCGCCTAGTTGTTCGGTGATGGAAAGGGGAGGGGGGTATTAGGTCATGCAAAACCTCCGCACACTCGCCGAAATGCACCCGATAAAAAACCGCGAGGCAGGCCACTCGTCTACGGTGTGCGAGGCTCTGAAGGGCTGGGGGTATTTTTAACTGAACTTTAATTGACTTCGATAAATTGATCAACTGTACAAACTTATTTCTCCGTATACATTTTGTTTGTGAAGGTTCGTTTACAATTAGGTCCCGTATTAATTTTGTTGGCATAAGATATAACTATCTAAGTCTATGGAATTGCCTTCTTATCTTTAGATTAAAATGAAAGAATGAATAGAATACAGGCGCCAGACCTTCGTAATTTAACCATGATATCCCGAATATGAAAGAGAACGTCAGCACGTATCAGCGTTTAACGTTTGGTCAGTCACGTGTGATTTGATTTTTAGGTCGGTTTTTGTTTTTACTCGTAAATATACTTCAAAACATACATGCACACATTATAAGGAGAATTGTTAGAAATCATTCCTAACGCTAAGAACTACCAAGTCTAGTCTCTGCTAAATATATCTTAAATCTTCCGGCTGTAATTACGACCCTGTTTAATAGTGAAACTTTCAAATGAGTTTCTTCAGCTGATTCTGGTAAACTATTTGCGTTACCCAACTGTGCAAACAAAACTCATTGGCTAATGGCCTCTAATTAGTGTAAAGTCAATATTTTCGAAACACATAACACACTGAACAAAATAATACATTAATGAGAGCTATAACCGGTTTTTATGATTGGAATCACTACGTTGATAGGCTAGTGATTAAACGTTAGACTGACGATTTGATGGTCTTGCGTTCAAATGCAGGATTAACGTAAAGCAAACAGATTTATGATATCCTTTTAGCTCTAGCGGCATAGGCAGAGATTCTCATTAATCAATCATCTCAATCATGAAGCTTATCTAGCCGTATATATGACAGATATTGAATAAGCTTTTAATATGTAAAAAAGTAAAAACAGCAAATCACAAGTACAAAAAATTTTAAAAACAAATTTAGTGATACTTTAATACTCAAAACTTTCTTCTTATGATCTAACGGTCAATCAAAGATGGCAGATCTATGAATGACATCCTTGCACCGCACGACAAAAATTGTAGTCTGCAACGCTGATATTCCGCCGGCGTCTAATTACTGATCAGAATACTCACATTACTGTTCATATACAGTAATTTATATAGCACGATTGGTAGAAATAGTTGTTATTAAAATATACTGGAAAGTACTAAAAATATTGGACTTACGCGCGCAACTGCAGATGAGGCGACGCGTTTCCTGTCGTTGGAAAGATCGATCTCAGAAAACTTGGCAAGCTCATACACGCTGGAATTGAGTAAAACATTTAGTCATCTGATCATCGTTCACTTTGTTTAATAGCTTATATCATAAATTTTCTATCTATACACTAGTAGTAAATGATGTTATAAAAAATCTAAAGAATAACCTATTTATGTAAATATTTAATCATTATTTGTACAAAATAAAAGTGTATAAAAAGGTGGACTTAATGCAAAAAGGCAAGCTTTTAGGTGTCCTCCCTCCTCGCGTCGGTTTCCTCAATGCTGAGGGTCGTGACCATCTCGTGGGAACAGTTTGGTTTTAGTGATCCGTTGCCATTTTCCTCTATCTGCAGCCGTGCGCAGAGCATCGCTAACCGACGTGCCTAGAGTGGTGCGGATCTGGTCAGTCCAACGTGTCGGGCTTCGACCTCGCGGTCTTGTCCCGTCAATTTTACCAGTCACAACTAGCCTTTCTAGGTTATTGCTGTTTTTTCTGGCAATGTGACCAAAGTATTCCAGCATCCTGCGTAGGCATATGGTGGACAGCCTAGCTTCGATTTTAAGTTCCCTCAGGATGGACACGTTGGTACGATGTGCTGTCCATGGGATCCGTAACATTTTAGGTGTAAACTTAGAGAAAAAATGTAAATAGCATATTTACATAAACAAACATATATCTTTTTTTATTAATATATCTTATTGGATAGATTGATAAAGATGATATATTTCAATGTTGGTAAATCGCATTTAAAAATTATACACTCAATACCAAACTTAGGTCCAAACCCTTTAATGCAAATATATACATTAGGTATCTATACTAACGAATGGAGAAAAGAGGGCTCAGTGTCAGTGCCAGAATTATCTTCTGCTACTTTTACAAACGCGAACGCCTCTTAAAGTGGCATCTTAGAATATCTAGTAATTCTATTGAATCATCTGATAGATCTGTTACACATCTAATGGCCTAAGCAATGACCGGCTGTATCTGTACCGTACGACCGGATTAAAAAAGTCCCCGAAACGCACATCTCGGGGGTACAAGTAAAAAAACTGAGGATCCGTCAGGAATTTCCATACAGTTGGTGACTTTATAACTCCAGCTTATTGCTGAGCGCTCTAAGAGCTGATGGAAGATAGGTCTTGAAGAATAAGTTGTATAGGCCTAATAGGCTACGACAGTCAGCCATAAAAAGCCCGCCTTAATGGTCGTCAATGATTCTTGAATATCTTTCATAGCTTGTCTGATGTTATAACACCAATCTACGTACTTTGACCAATTATTAGATCGTATATTCGATTTACTAGTTGCTACGCGCGTGTTCAAAACACGTACATAAATTTAATGCAACTGTTGTCAAAGCGTTTCACAAGAAAAGATCTTGTATCGCTGTAACACGCTTTCAACATATCGTCTACAATATACGAACAAATGTAGCACTGAATGTATCAGAGTATTGGAATGAAACTTGTACGGACTTTTTCTATTTGTTCAGTATTAAAATGGATCGCCCTTTTTAAATTATTGGAATTACGAGTATAACGTTATTTAGTACGTTCTAAAAAAAATGACATCCTTATAACTCTAGCAGGGTAAACAGAGACAGCGATCGTTCTCCGCTTTTGACATAAATAAAAAACTTTTGCTTTTCTTTGTTTTGTAGTTGTTGCAATTCCCATAAACTCCATGTTGTGTGTCCTATATGTTACAGTTGGTGAGTCCATCACCCATCACCATTCACATTTTTAAAAAGGTTTCTAAGCTCTAAAATCAAATGATAAGTCAAACATTTACCAAACGGCTGTCAAAGTTTTACATAAAGTTAATAAAATAGTGAATTAGCATTTTGCTCAACTATTTAATGTAGTTTAATATTTAATGCATGGTTTTGTAGCTTAAATTACCATTCAAGGGTTACAGGGAACCCGAATTAAAATGGAAATTTCATTTCCTGCCGTTGATGGAAGGTTGAAATCACACCCCTCGTAATTAGAATGTTGGGATCATTGGCTTTCTTTCAGAAGTCTTGACACGCAATTTATTAATATCTCTCGAGATAATATACACATTAAATTAAAAGTTAAAAACAAATTAAAAGTTTGCTAAACCACAAATGTTACGGGTCTTCGAGATGAAATTAAAAAAAGGTTTTTATTAGAAATTAAATGTGTTATTAAAACGTAATAGTAATTTAATAGCCTTTTCGGTACGAACTCGGTACGGCTCGCTTTAGGGTACGAACTGCGAATCGTAAGGTCGTGGGTACGAATCCACCATTACTAGACTATTGACGTGAACTTTCTTCTTTTTTTGTTAACGGGGAGGAAATCTTCAAAAAGAAAACCTTCTGGGGGAAGGCGACGGTTGTGTGGGGTTTTTCCCCACTAAAACCTCCCCGGTGGCCCTTTCCTCGGTGCATGACGAGGGGCTCCGGGATCTCCAGTGGAACGCACCGGAGCCCCTCTGCACTGTGCTCAAGGAGAGCACGTCCCGGAGGAGAAGGGCGGTTACATCCTCCCCCCCCCTGTGCCTTCGCAGTGCAATGCGACACATGCCAGCCAATGTCGCCTTCTTCCCGGGTCCACTAAGGTGTCCCTTGTCGCCCAGTGAACCCGAGGCGCCTTTTAGTCGCCTTCTAAGACAGGCAGGTCTTATTCTTGAGAGCCCAGAACTACAGGGCTGGTGAACCATCTCCTAGCACAAGCATAAGCTTAGTTGGAATGGTTAACAAGAATGTAAGTGATATTTATGAAAAGAAAAAATATATTCCGAGTTTTCTTTAAAAAAAAAAACTTAATTTTTCATGATTCGTACACCTATATTTAAATAGGAGTGTATTAAGTCATCTCATTACAATCGCTAGAAATATCGTGAGTTACGCTTTTGTACATAAGCTATCAATTATAAAAAAGGCATGTATTAAATATACCCATCTTTTTATAATAAACTTATTATGCAATAACCACTTCCCCTCTCTATCTTTCATCACATGTATTATAATAATGTAATGTAATATTAGTAATAAGTCATTTATCTTCTTACTTAAATATAGATTGGTGTTAATAATTCTTCATCTTTGGCATACGCAAGTACGACCATATTTCTTTCTTTCGCTCTCAGCTCAAGTGGCTTCCAATGTCTCAACGACGATCCTTCAGAACACTTTGTACATTATATTCTATTTTACGTGATCCATTTGCACCTGAACACTTGACATGTAAATTTCAGTATCAGGGTGATTCACACGACCGTTGTCTTCGTTCTACTGATAGTAATTTTCTCCATATTTCTTCCTGTCATACTGATTTTATGTATAAATCCTTTACCTTTACCGCAATAAGACTTTGGAATGCGCTGCCAACAAATATACGTACAGCTGGAACTAAATCTACTTTCAAACATTTACTATGTAAGCTTTACCTAAGCAATGAATAGTTTGTCAATTGCTGTCCCTATCCATCTATAATTCTATATATATATGTATTTATATATGTATCTATTTATTATTATATATAATTATTATGTTTATATGTTTAATTTATTTGTAAGTATGCGTGTATTTATTATAGTTTTCTTTTATTTATTATTTTCTCATATAGCTTGCACCCGTTACTTTGTCTCTTCACAACCCCAAGGTAGACTGGCAGAGAATGCCTACTGGCATTAAGTCCGCCTATTTGTACCTTTGTTTTTTGTATTGTGTGCAAATAAAGAATAAATAAATAAATAAATATTTTCCCGTAAATTGCAAATTTTAAAGAAAAGAAAAAAAAACGCATGTACTAACATTTCGCGTTTTACGTACCTTTTTTTTTGTTCTGAATCTGTGAATCTTTTTATAGACCATCCTCCGGTACCCTGGATGGGCCCGGAGGGATGTGTGGGACTCGGCCTGGGCAGCCCCTACCCACTAAACCTTCCGCGAATGCCATCAGCCGTTATGAGCGGGGTGCCCCGGATCTGTCAGCGACAGGACACCCCAACGACCGGCCGGTCCCGGCAAAGACCGGACTTCATCCTCAAAGGGGACTTCTCCGGCACTCAGAGAAGTCCCGACGACGCCGAAGCATGCTGGGGCCCGGTACCCATAAAACGCGTTTTACGTACCTTACCTTAACTATAGCTTAAGTACTTTTACAGGTTTTATCGCCGTTTAATCTTATCTAAGAGTTTCCGACGTTTCCAACACTTTACAGCTGTCATGATCACGGAGTACGTCAAAGTATTCGTGCAAGTGCGTAAAAGCACGTACATACGTATGTTTATTAGTATAACATGCAAAGTTCAGGGATCCAATGCACGGGGCACGCGACTAATACGTCGTATATCTCCTTTATAGGTAAAGTTGAAACGAAGTAGTGAAGAACTTTATTTGAGTTTGAAGTTGAATGTGAACTCATTGTAAGGGGTTGAATAGCATCAGTTAAACGATCCATTGACATATCAAGAGGATTATAACAATCCTTTATTTCTTATTACATTTTAAATAATACATGTATTTTACATACATTATTTGTATTTGTGTTATTGATTATTTTAATCAACAACTCGCTAGAACTACAGTTGTACAGGTCTTTGGGGTAATTCTTCTTTTAAATCATAAAGATTTCGACATCTTTTCTCAAGAATGTTAGATTTTTTTTTCTTTTTTTTTTTGACGAACAAAGTTGGCACAGAGAAGCTGGCCTTTACTGCTTCACCGAATTTGAGAGGTGGCACAGCTCTTAGATCGCTTAGCCTTAACCTGTTAAAAGTTAAAGTTACAGCCTTTATATACATAACATATATGTCCCACTGCTGGGCAGATGCCTTCTCTGTAAAGAGAGTATAAGGGCATAGTCCAACACGCGGCCCTAATGCGGATTGGCAGACTTCACATATCGTAGAAAAATTTTCTAAGACCGAGCTCGTGGTTAATCAGCACATAAAATTGCAACAATAAATTTATTGGTGCCGGCACCGGGGATCGAACTCGGGTTGCTAGCGTACTATGCAACTTGAGCCAACCGACCAACTAACAACTTGAGGGCGGTTGGCTGTATTTACCTGTATTAGGTGGTAACTCGACCCAAGGGTCCCCCCGGTGAGGGGTAACCTCGGCTTGGACGGTTACCATTATTACGCGTTAGCAGTCCGATCCGCGGGCGCCCTAGAAGGCCGAACCACGACTCGGTCGGTAGCTATTTTATTAACAAAAATCTATTGGGACAATCTAAGTTAAGAATGTTAGATTCCTGCAAGGGTCCTTTTGAGGGGTTCTCATCGCATTTAATTCTGCCAGCTTTAGTGTGCATACATTATCGCTTCCGCGCTTAATAGCGTACAACGTTTGATTCGAAATACTTCGATATACTTGATTACGTCGATAGTTCAGTTGTCAAAAATATACGTATAAACGTTAAAGTAAAATGAGATTTCCTATCTTCAAACAAATTACAGTTGAGCATGCTAAATACATACATTGTGTTTGGTTGATTTCCACGCTACTAGTAATACTTTTCATCTTTATGGACTAAGTTAAAATGGCGCCGTATAAAACTTTATTCCAGTTAAACGCGTAGACTTATGTGAAACGAAATGAGTTTTATATATGTAAAAATAATTGAACATTTACGTATTTAATGACAGTCAAATTTGAAGTTATTTATACTTGAATTTACCGAACTTATGTTGATAAAAAATGTACTTAGTTACATTTGATGTTGAAGCGCTATGAAACGCTTAATATTATATTTTTGTGTTAAGAAAGTTTTTTTAACCCATACATGAAGGAGATGGATGGATATTTATTGTATGCAGGATTTTTTTCTATTTGTTTTAGCAACAAACAACTTTATCTAACTATTATTTATTTCTTTACATAGAACCGTTTTAACAATTTGTAATCGACCAACAGTGTCGGATATAATTAAATAAATTTTAATTTACACCCGCATACACTGAACCCTGTTAAAATAAGTATTAAAATAAAGAAGCAAAGAAACAAATTAGTTAAGATAATTTACTGACGATTTGAATTTTTATTATTGCGACGTGATAGAATCCGAAACGAAGAAATTCGACGGAGAACAAAGGTAGTCGACATAGCTCTTAAAGTGAGCAAGTTGAAGTGGCAGTGGGCCGGACACATGTGCCGAGTCAGTGATGGTAGATGGGGGAGGAAAGTCTTGGAACGGAGGCCGCGCATGGGTCAGAGAAGTGTAGGGCGCCCTCCCTCCAGATGGACCGACGACCTTGTAAGGATAGCCGGAAGTGGCTGGATGCGTAAAGCGGAGGATCGTATATGGTGGAAGACATTGGGGAAGGCCCTGTTAACGGGGAGGAAATCTTCAAAAAGATACCCCGCCTTCTGGGGGGAAGGCGGCGGTTATGTGGGGTTTTTAAAACCTCCCCGGTGGCCCTTTCCTCGGTTCGTCGTAGAGCACGTCCCGGGGGGGGGGAGGTTACTTCCTCCCCCCCCTGTGCCCTCATAGTGCATGGCTACACGGGCCAGCCGATGTCGCCTTCTTCCCGGGTCCACCTTAGCGGACGACAAAGGCCCCCACCCTTGTCGCCCAGTGAACCCGAGGCCCCTTTTAGTCACCTTATACGACGGGCAGGGGATACCGTAGTCTTATTCTTGAGAGCCCAGAACTACAGGGCTGATTGGGGAAGGCCTATATCCAGCAGTGGGTAGACACAGGCTGATGATGATGATGATGATGACTGACGATTAACGTTATAAGCCTAATGAATGAGCTACTATATAATATATGAAATTTCCATTTGAAATATGGATTGACAACGTTGAAATGCATTACGAAACGAAACCGCAGTCCGCGTAATAATGCTATTTAGAACCACAGATGTCGGTATATTTTCATACTTTATGCTTATACCGGTGCAGTAATGTAATCAACAACTCGATAATTCATGCGCCGATGAAAATGAACCATTCAACATATCTGATGTCTATCAACATAACGTTCGATCTAGTTAAACTGTACGTATTTATATCTCTGACGTGATTTTACAGACTGCCAGACGAAGTTTTGTTTGTCATCGCAATGATACACAAGTAATACTTTAAGCATACAAATTATAAAATATACAGAGAGTTACTAAAGATTTTTTTATGACGAACGACTTACTTCTTACGAATCTGTGTAAGATTGGCAAGAGAAGCTGGCCTTGACTGCTTCACCGGATTTTTTTAAATTTTTTTTAAGAAAAAAGAAATCTAGCAATATTTCTTTTTTTCTGAAATATTACTAACAATCTTGTTAACCATTCCAACTAAGCTTAAGCTTGTGCTAGGACATGGTTCACGGCAATTGTCGAATGGTGGATTCGAACCCACAACCTTACGATTCGCACAACCTCGCGATAGGCTATTGACGCTTAATGGTTTAGGGTACGGAGGTGTAAGGAGGTGGCATAGCTCTTAGGTCGCTTAGCCTAAACCTCTATCGCTAGTAACTCGACACAAGGGTCCCCACTGTGAGGGGTAACCTCGGCTTGGACGGTTGACTAAAGAAGACACTGAAACATCTACTGTGAAACAGGATAATGGTGTTGATTTTGTAATCCATCTCCAATTTTATGCGGCTTTGCTTATGCGTCTGCGCTAATTTTTAGCGCCTCACGGTGACGTAGTAAAACGGTTATAAAGTTATTCTTAAAAACTCTGTGAGTTATATGTATTTTTTTTTACTTTTTCACAGTCGATCTTTTTATAATTTCTATATCTGTAACATTCTTTTAACCGTAATGCAATAGACGGACAGCAATTGCCATCTCTTTTTATCATGAGAATTTTACTTACCTTTTGTTATGTTATTTTTGTGTAATGAAATATAAACTTGCAACAAATAATTTAATTAATGCCGGCACTGGAGATCAAACTCGGTCTGATCGTACTAGGCAACTTGAGGCGACACTGACCTACCAAAGTTCGGTGATGAAAACAACGCCAAATTAGAGTACATTTGTCAGTATGCTTGCAAAACCAGCGAAACAAATTGATTTAAATTGCATTTCCTATTAACTGGTGTGTTCATTTAACACGTATATAGAGCGATCGATAGCATCGTGCTGGGGTTATGCATACTTTGTAATTACATCATCGTTATTTCTTTGTGTGTTTGTTTGTAAGAGTAATATTACATTTCAACACGCTTACATTAGATTGAACTTTATGTAGTGGAAGTGGGACGTCTTAGAAAGTAAATAATAGCTTAGAAAGTATTAAAAAATATATGTATATATCAATTTAACGAAATATTTCAAAGTATCTTTAATAATTCTGGGTACTTTGAAAATTAACACCTATTAAGTAACAATGGCACTGCAATAAATCTTTCTTTTTTTTTGGGACATAATAAAATTTGGTAAATAAATTTTAATGTAAAATAAACGGAAATCTGACAAGATCTAGTATATATTTAAATTTATAGGCAGTAATAGGTCCATTTATTATTCCATGCTAAACCTATTATTACCATAATTTCAGTAGAAAATATTTTGCCTTGTACAATTTTGACGAACAAAGCGCCATAACGCGCGGCTTGCATGCGATTCTTGCACCACGTTACACGACGCGGCTGGCCGACCACATTTACGTGAGCTCAGAGATATAATGGGTGATTTGTGATATTAATTTTAGGTACAGAAGAGCCAGAAACCCGCCAAGCTTAGTAATTAAGTCCCTTGAAATAGTCATTAACACTCTTGTGTACACCAGGTTATAACCATCTTTGCCGTAAATATGTGAAGATTTAAATTATAATAAAGCTAATAATACGAGCTATGGAGAAGGCTATGCTCGGAGTATCTCTACGAGATCAAATCAGGAATGAGGAGATCCGTAAACGAACGAAGGTAACCGACATAGCTCGCCGGATAAGCAAGTTGAAGTGGAAATGGGCAGGGCACATAGCGCGTAGAACAGATGGCCGATGGGGCCGAAAAGTTCTTGATTGAAGACCACGGAACAGAAAGCGCAATGTGGGACGTCCACCCTCAAGGTGGTCTGACGACCGCATAAAGGTCGCTGAACGCAGCTGGATGCGGGCCGCTTACAACCGGTCCCTTTGGAAATCGTTGGGGGAAGCCTATGTCCACCAGTGGACGTTTTACGGCTGAAATGATGATGATGAAAGCTAATAATAATCGTTTCGGCAACCGGGTTGATTCCAATGTCTTTCACATCATCTGAGGCTATTAGGACTTCGCGTATTGGCTGCCTTCCATTCTCCCTGACCCCGGCTTTAATTATTTGTCGTTTCGTGTGTATGATGTATGTAAATAATACAGAATATATTATAGAGTTCAAGTAATAAAATACTTTATGTAAATCATTATACAATCAGACGGAGACATTTTTTTTGAAATACCTAAAAATCATTCGTACAATAACCTAATAAAGAAAATAACACAGAGAAACGAAATACTGATACTACCCATTTTACTTGAATATAAATATTTCAAATTCATTACGACGCTAGATGAGTTGAATGCTCTAAAAAATTATGATTAATTGGAAATCAAACCGTCACCATTATCGGTAACGGTTATTTGTCCGCATGTATCATTTGACTAACATATTGTTAATAGCATCAGCTATACACGTATTTTATAGTTCAATCGAATGCACTACCTAATAATAAATAAATAAATGCGTGCAACATCATATCAATATTAGCATGAAAACATTTTCAAGAATAAAAGAAAATTCGTTAGTAGTTGAAATACTGCCTCGACACTCAAAAATAAACTTATAAATGTATTAAGTCTAGGTCATCTACAATTCTGAATACATTAACATATACGTTAAAGTGGACTAGTGTCGTTCAAACTTCAGCTGAAATAACACATTCAATGTTTACCGTGTAAATGTACGCTAGGTTTCACGCTAGAACGAGGCAAAGTGGAACTCTAAGCAAATAGGAATCGATAGGAACTGTTATCGTTTAGTATTTACTATCAGTACACATTTTGATAACATTCTAGTTCATTTAAGCAGTATACATCTTACTTTATTCTTTGCTCGAGTATTACTCATTAGATAACTACTTTAACAGATTTTATGGCATATAAAATCGCCTCTATATTTTATATATAATGTTTGTAATTATAACTTTCGACTGGGTTAATCGTTTTTGATGATTCTTTTTTTAGTTGAAAGCCGGTGCTTCCCGTATTGTCCGATTCTAATAGCAATAATGGCGACCATGAGAAAACCATATAATCTTTATTTTGCATTAAGTATGTGCGAGATAAATGGACGAATAGCTCAATGTCACGCCAATCGATTTCGGTGATAATTTTTTTATTGGAAAGGATGTACTTCAAAGATAGTTTGATGACAGGTTACGTTTCAATTAATAGCAGCCCTGTAGTTCTGGGCTGTCAAGAATAAGACTACGGTATCCCCTGCCTGTCGTACACGGCGACTAAAAGGAGCCTCGGGTTCACTGGGTGACAAGAGTGGGGGCCTGCGTCGTCCACCAAAGTGGACCCGGGAAGAAGGCGACATCGGCTGGCCCGTGTCGCCTTGCGCTGCGAGGGCACAGGGGTTCGACGTTGAGATCCCGGAGCCCCTTCGTCATGCACCGAGGAAAGGGCCACCGGGGAGGTTTTAGTGGTTAAGAACCCCACATAACCGCGGCGGGGTATCTTTCTGAAGATAAAAAAAAAGGTTTTAATTAATTCTATTTCGTAAAATGGGAATATTGATAACCTATAATTCGGAAAGAAAAAGAAGGCGTTCGTGCAACAGCCTGTAACGTTAGTTTCGATTTGAAGTCGGTTTTTGTTTTTTTTTGTAAATATACTTGTTACCTCCAGTGGTTATTTTAAAATTTGTTTACAGTGTAATTAGTTTTCAATGAAACGTTAACCGTACAACTAAAAGCCCGTTCACATTTTATGAGGACGTCTATTGTTCCTTGAGAGTAAATTGTTGGCGCAATTTAAATTTTGCACAACAAACTGTGTCAAAACCGAGCGGAAGCCCAATGTTTAGACTTCCTGTTAACTTTACCTCGCGATAGAAAATACAATCTAAACTTTAATATAATTTTATGTACAAGATTGTTTTTCGCTCTTTGTCTGTTGAGGTTTTCACTCTTAGAATTTCAGTAAAACTCGTTACGATAAATTGCTATGAGCTACCGTGCTTTTTGTAATCATTCGAATAAAATTATAAAGTCATAAATTTCTAGTACCTTACCACGGAGACGGATTTTATTTTAATACATTTGAAGATGTGAGTTAGGATTCCACTTATATAGGTCACTTAAAGAAACTCACGTTGAATACGAGTCTCATCTGTGGTCTGGGCCCAAGTAGTTTTTTTTATTAATCCTGTGGGAGGCCTTCACTATTGTTGATATTTGCGGGAAGAATAATACTCGAGTCCAGATTTGTAATGTCATGTAATTTCTAATCTCTTAACTATATATACAAACTTATGTGCTACGTCCTTACTGGTACTAATTATAAACTAAGTTTGTCGACCAATCAGGAAGGGACATTGAGCAACAGCTATTTGGTAATGAGAGTGAGCGAGAGGTGACCCTCTGTCACACATCCGCGCGCTCCGCACAGAGACAGCGATACGCTGTTTAAGACCCCCGACATCACTCCCCGCTGAAGCGTACGCTCTTCTTTACGACGCGGCCCGATCTTGTTACGTAGGGATGGCTGGTAGCGAGCATGTTACTTGATGTTGCTGTGTTTCTAGTTACAGGTACCTCTTCCTTGTCTGTTTCACTCTCAATTGTATATGCGGGCTTCAATCTGTCCAGCGATATTACTGAAGTTCGCGTTGGAAGTTGAATTTTGAAATATTTTTCGTGTCGCTTTAAAACTTCGTATGGTCCGTCGTACGGTGGTGTGAGTGGTGACCGCACGGTGTCATTGCGGACGAATACATGTGAGCACTTTGAGAGATCTTTGTAGACGAATGGTCGCTGTGACGTTTGTTGCGGACGTGTTGTAGGCGTTAATGACGTCATCGCTTCTGTTAGATGCCGTAGAAAATCTGCGTCGTCATATTTCGGCTGAGTAGGCACGAAGAAATCGGACGGTATCCTCAGATTTGTACCATAGGTCATAAGCGCGGGCTGAAATTGTTGTCGTCTCGTATAGCGCTGCGTAGCCCCAACAGAACTGTAGGTAAGTCTTCACCCATGTTATAGACGCGCCACGAGCCATGAGCGCGGCCTTCATAGTTCTATGCCATCTCTATTTGACCGTTAGATTGAGGATGGAATGCGGTGGTTCGAATTCTGTTTATTCCAAACTTTTTAATAATGTGTTGAACAATGATGATTCGAACTGGCGGCCTTGATCGGTTGATATTCTTAACGGACAACCGAAGCGTGTTATCCACTGTTCGTAAAGCGCTTTAGCGACTGTCTCTGCGGTTATGTCTTGCACGGGAATCGCTTCGGGCCATTTCGTGCATCTATCGATAATAGTGATGCAGTATCGATAACCGTTGGATGGTTGTAGGGGGCCGACTATGTCTATGTGTATATGTTCGAAGCGTTGCGATGGCGGAAATGTAGATAGCGGCGTTACGACGTGGCGATGTACTTTAGCGCGCTGACATTCTGTGCAGGCTTTCGTCCAACTTGCCACTTCTTTACTCATCGCTGGCCAGAAGAATTTGGTGATCATCTGCTTTCTTGTTGTTCTTACGCCTGGATGGCACAGTTCGTGTTGCGCTTTGGAAAGCGGCGTAACGATGTTCGCAAAAATGGGCGTGGCGTTGTTGTGGACAGCTCACACGTGATTGGACGGCTCATTCCAGGTAGGGTTAGATCGGCGAATTTTAAGTTCGGTTGTACTTTTAACTTCTTTAGTTCTTCGTCGTTGCTTTGGTCGATAGACAATTGAGCGAAGTCGATTGCAGTTGGGCATTGTATTTCCTCTATGCGCGACAATGCGTCGGCGACTGGGTTCTCTTCGCCTTTAGATACTCGATTTTTGAGCAGAATTGGCTGATGTAGCTGAGTTGACGTTCACGGCGCGGGCTGTCGCTGTTACTCGCTGTCTTTGTCAGTGCATACGTAAGAGGCTTGTGATCGGTGTAGATGGTGACTTCGGAGCCTTCTATTAATCGACGAAAATGTTTTACAGCTGAGTAGATCGCTAATAGCTCGCGATCGTACACGCTGTAGCGGCGTTGAGTAGCACTCATAGTTTTCGAAAAGAATGCCAGTGGTTTCCAAACTTCTGAGTTTTTGTTGCAGTACGGCGCCTAGACTATGATCTGAGGCGTCGGTCATGATGACAAGTTTGTTTCCGACAGACGGGTACGCTATAGTGTTGTGGCTTCTGAGATGCTTTGGCGGCATTTTCAAAAGCGTTTTCGGCTTCAGGCGTCCATTCGATTGGCGTCTTGTCGTTTTTTTCTGTTATGTAAATACTTGTTTAGATCGTGTTGTAAGTCGGCTTGGTGAGGTAGGCAATCACGGTAGAAATTTAGCATGCCTAAGAAACGTCGTAGCCTCGATGATGGTTTTCGGCTTGGGGTATGTAGATATGGCGTCTGTACGTTCTTGAGGAGGTCTTATTCCCTCTGCTGTAACTTCGTAGCCCAGGAAGTTGATCGTATTCTTTCCAAACTCGCACTTGTCTACGTTGATCGAGACACCGTATTTCGAGGCGTTTTAATATTTCGTGAAGCAGCTTTTTATGCGATTCTTCACATTTTGAAAAGAGCAGGATGTCGTCTATGTAGCAAAAGCATCCGCTAATACCTTGTAGGACTTCATGCATGAATCTTTGATAAGATTGGCTTCCATTTTTGATACCAAACGTCATGCAGTTGAATTCGAATAGGCCGAAAGGTGTGATTACGGCGGTCTTCTTTGCGTCTTCTTTATTTATAGGTATCCAGTAATATGCAGTCTTGATATCGATTTTGGAGAATAATTTCATGTCTTTCAGCTGATACGTGAAGTCTTGAATGCGAGGTATAGGGTACCGGTCCGGTTGTGTAACCGCGTTAAGGCGTCTGTAATCTCCGCAAATTGTATTCCTCCATCTTTTCTTAACAACATGGAGCGGGCCTCGCCCAAGGACTCTTTGATGGCTGGCATATACCCATCTCCGTCATGCGCTCGAATTCTTCTTGGCCGCTTTGCATTTGTCGGGCGGCAGGGGATGCGCGCGTGCAGACAACGGTGGGCCGGTTGTTTCGATGTAATGAACTACGTTGTGTTTCGGTGGCTGCTTCCAGTGACATGGGCCGAAGTACGTTAGGATAAGTCTTCAATATGCCATGGTAATCTTGACTGGAATTGATAAGGTGGATGGCTTCGGAAGGTGTAGAAATCTCGATGGCATTTATCGATAGTTCTGTCACCATATCGACTAACCTTTTCTTATGCAGGTCCACAAGCAGTTGAAAATGGCGAAGAAAGTCAGCTCCTAATATCGAAGTCTTGACATCTGCAATGATGAAGGTCCACGTGAAGCTTCGACGAAGGCCAAGGTTCAGCCTAATCGTTTTCTCACCATACGTTTTATGGGCGTATTATTTGCGGCAAAAGTTGGAAAGCGCTATCTCGGCTGTTTTTCTTGTCTTATTTGTCGCTGCCAGTACGGAATGTCGGCGCCTGTGTCCACGAGGAAACGTTCCCGAGTGTCGCGATCGTGTACACATAGGCGATTGCTTGTATGGGAGACATCGACGCTCGCCACAGTCGATGTCGGCGTTAGTTTTCCGACTTCTTTATTTCGGCGACAGCACGGTGACTCGCAACGTATCGCTTTGTCGCCAAACCGGAAATGGTATTTGCATTCCCATGTAGGATCCCCAGGCTTCACTGATGAACTGCGTCGCGTATTGACTGCGAACGTGAGCGTGAGCGCCAGCGAAAGGGACGGCGCTGATCATTATGCTGCGAACGGGAGCGTATTTCGGCAATTTCAAGCGTAAGTTTTTCGATTTGCTTCGTTAAAATTCGAGTCTTGTATTAGTTTCCTCTTCTGTAGATTTTGAGACGACGGCGACGGAAGCGTTATGTGCTGGCGCGGAGTATCTGGCCATCTGGTCGGCCATGGCGGCAAGCACGTCGAGCGATGATTCAGTATTGATCGAGAGAACTACGCGTATTTGTGTGGGTAGTTGATTGAGCCACCTGATTTTGAGGCCGTCATCTGTTATCATCCCGCCTCCGAGTTCACGCATTCTTCGCAGTAGTTGAGAGGGCTTCTGGTCGCCGAGCTCTAAACCGCTGATAAGTTGTTGAAAATTCTTCACTTCGGATTTATCGTACACGGCGAGTAGGCGGTTTTAATGGCTTGATATTTTTGCCTCCGGCGGAATAGAAGCGATATCCGTGAGATGTCGCAGGTCCGTTGCTTGGAGTTGTTGCAGAACGAAGCGAAATTTTTGGTCATCCGATGTTTTTAGCGGCTCCACCACGGCTTCGAATTGGATGAACCATGCCCGAGGAATTTCCCGCCAAAATGGTAGTAATTTCGACTGGATGGAGACTCCTGCCAGGTCTAAGCTTGGTAACGATGCTTGTTGGCTTGAATCTTGATTCGAACAGCTATGTTGATCTTCCATGTTTTGATCACGTCGGGGTCACCAATGTGGGAGGCCTTCACTATCGTAGATATTTGCGGGAAGAATAATACTCGAGTCCAGATTTGTAATGTCATGTAATTTCTAATCTCTTAACTATATATACAAACTTATGTGCTACGTCCTTACTGGTACTAATTATAAACTAAGTTTGTCGACCAATCAGGAAGGGACATTGAGCAACAGCTATTTGTAATGAGAGTGAGCGAGAGGTGACCCTCTCTGTCACACATCTCGCGCGCTCCGCACAGAGACAGCGATACGCTGTTTAAGACCCCGACATCACTCCCTCAAGCGAAGCGTACGCTCTTCTTTACGACGCGGCCCGATCTTGTTACGTAGGGATGGCTGGTAGCGAGCATGTTACTTGATGTTGCTGTGTTTCTAGTTACAGGTACCTCTTCCTTGTCTGTTTCACTCTCAATTGTATATGCGGGCTTCAATCTGTCCAGCGATATTACTGAAGTTCGCGTTGGAAGTTGAATTTTGAAATATTTTTCGTGTCGCTTTAAAACTTCGTATGGTCCGTCGTACGGTGGTGTGAGTGGTGACCGCACGGTGTCATTGCGGACGAATACATGTGAGCACTTTGAGAGATCTTTGTAGACGAATGGTCGCTGTGACGTTTGTTGCGGACGTTGTAGGCGTTAATGACGTCATCGCTTCTGTTAGATGCCGTAGAAAATCTGCGTCGTCATATTTCGGCTGAGTAGGCACGAAGAAATCGGACGGTATCCCCAGATTTGTACCATAGGTCATAAGCGCGGGGCTGAAATTGTTGTCGTCTCGTATAGCGCTGCGTAGCCCCAACAGAACTGTAGGTAAGTCTTCACTCCATGTTATAGACGCGCCACGAGCCATGAGCGCGGCCTTCATAGTTCTATGCCATCTCTATTTGACCGTTAGATTGAGGATGGAATGCGGTGGTTCGAATTCTGTTTATTCCAAACTTTTTAATAATGTGTTGAACAATGATGATTCGAACTGGCGGCCTTGATCGGTTGATATTCTTAACGGACAACCGAAGCGTGTTATCCACTGTTCGTAAAGCGCTTTAGCGACTGTCTCTGCGGTTATGTCTTGCACGGGAATCGCTTCGGGCCATTTCGTGCATCTATCGATAATAGTGATGCAGTATCGATAACCGTTGATGGTTGTAGGGGCCGACTATGTCTATGCGTATATGTTCGAAGCGTTGCGATGGCGGAAATGTAGATAGCGGCGTTACGACGTGGCGATGTACTTTAGCGCGCTGACATTCTGTGCAGGCTTTCGTCCAACTTGCCACTTCTTTACTCATCGCTGGCCAGAAGAATTTGGTGATCATCTGCTTTCTTGTTGTTCTTACGCCTGATGGCACAGTTCGTGTTGCGCTTTGAAAGCGGCGTAACGATATGCCTTGGTAAAATGGGCGTGGCGTTGTTGTGGACAGCTCACACGTGATTGACGGCTCATTCCAGGTAGGGTTAGATCGGCGAATTTTAAGTTCGGTTGTACTTTTAACTTCTTTAGTTCTTCGTCGTTGCTTTGGTCGATAGACAATTGAGCGAAGTCGATTGCAGTTGGGCATTGTATTTCCTCTATGCGCGACAATGCGTCGGCGACTGGGTTCTCTTCGCCTTTTAGATACTCGATTTTGAGCAGAATTGGCTGATGTAGCTGAGTTGACGTTCACGGCGCGGGCTGTCGCTGTTACTCGCTGTCTTTGTCAGTGCATACGTAAGAGGCTTGTGATCGGTGTAGATGGTGACTTCGGAGCCTTCTATTAATCGACGAAAATGTTTTACAGCTGAGTAGATCGCTAATAGCTCGCGATCGTACACGCTGTAGCGGCGTTGAGTAGCACTCATAGTTTTCGAAAAGAATGCCAGTGGTTTCCAAACTTCTGAGTTTTTTGTTGCAGTACGGCGCCTAGACTATGATCTGAGGCGTCGGTCATGATGACAAGTTTGTTTCCGACAGACGGGTACGCTAGTGTTGTGGCTTCTGAGATGCTTTGGCGGCATTTTCAAAAGCGTTTTCGGCTTCAGGCGTCCATTCGATTGGCGTCTTGTCGTTTTTTTCTGTTATGTAAATACTTGTTTAGATCGTGTTGTAAGTCGGCTTGGTGAGGTAGGCAATCACGGTAGAAATTTAGCATGCCTAAGAAACGTCGTAGCTCGATGATGGTTTTCGGCTTGGGGTATGTAGATATGGCGTCTGTAATGTTCTTGAGGAGGTCTTATTCCTCTGCTGTAACTTCGTAGCCCAGGAAGTTGATCGTATTCTTTCCAAACTCGCACTTGTCTACGTTGATCGAGACACCGTATTTCTCGAGGCGTTTTAATATTTCGTGAAGCAGCTTTTATGCGATTCTTCACATTTTGAAAAGAGCAGGATGTCGTCTATGTAGCAAAGCATCCGCTAATACCTTGTAGGACTTCATGCATGAATCTTTGATAAGATTGGCTTCCATTTTGATACCAAACGTCATGCAGTTGAATTCGAATAGGCCGAAAGGTGTGATTACGGCGGTCTTCTTTGCGTCTTCTTTATTTATAGGTATCCAGTAATATGCAGTCTTGATATCGATTTTGGAGAATAATTTCATGTCTTTCAGCTGATACGTGAAGTCTTGAATGCGAGGTATAGGGTACCGGTCCGGTTGTGTAACCGCGTTAAGGCGTCTGTAATCTCCGCAAATTCGTATTCCTCCATCTTTTCTTAACAACATGGAGCGGGCTCGCCCAAGGACTCTTTGATGGCTGGCATATACCCATCTCCGTCATGCGCTCGAATTCTTCTTTGGCCGCTTTGTATTTGTCGGGCGGCAGGGCGCGCGTGCAGACAACGGTGGGCCGGTTGTTTCGATGTAATGAACTACGTTGTGTTTCGGTGGCTGCTTCCAGTGACATGGGCCGAAGTACGTTAGGATAAGTCTTCAATATGCCATGGTAATCTTGACTGGAATTGATAAGGTGGATGGCTTCGAAGGTGTAGAAATCTCGATGGCATTTATCGATAGTTCTGTCACCATATCGACTAACCTTTTCTTATGCAGGTCCACAAGCAGTTGAAAATGGCGAAGAAAGTCAACTCCTAATATCGAAGTCTTGACATCTGCAATGATGAAGGTCCACGTGAAGCTTCGACGAAGGCCAAGGTTCAGCCTAATCGTTTTCTCACCATACGTTTTATGGGCGTATTATTTGCGGCAAAAGTTGGAAAGCGCTTATCTCGGCTGTTTTTTCTTGTCTTATTTGTCGCTGCCAGTACGGAAATGTCGGCGCCTGTGTCCACGAGGAAACGTTCCCGAGTGTCGCGATCGTGTACACATAGGCGATTGCTTGTATGGGAGACATCGACGCTCGCCACAGTCGATGTCGGCGTTAGTTTTCCGACTTCTTATTTCGGCGACAGCACGGTGACTCGCAACGTATCGCTTTGTCGCCAAACCGGAAATGGTATTTGCATTCCCATGTAGGATCCCCAGGCTTCACTGATGAACTGCGTCGCGTATTGGACTGCGAACGTGAGCGTGAGCGCCAGCGAAAGGGACGGCGCTGATCATTATGCTGCGAACGGGAGCGTATTTCGGCAATTTCAAGCGTAAGTTTTTCGATTTGCTTCGTTAAAAATTCTAATCGTGTATTAGTTTCCTCTTCTGTAGATTTTGAGACGACGGCGACGGAAGCGTTATGTGCTGGCGCGGAGTATTCGGCCATCTGGTCGGCCATGGCGGCAAGCACGTCGAGCGATGATTCAGTATTGATCGAGAGAACTACGCGTATTTGTGTGGGTAGTTGATTGAGCCACTCGATTTTGAGGCCGTCATCTGTTATCATCCCGCCTCCGAGTTCACGCATTCTTCGCAGTAGTTGAGAGGGCTTCTGGTCGCCGAGCTCTAAACCACTGATAAGTTGTTGAAAATTTTTCACTTCGGATTTATCGTACACGGCGAGTAGGCGGTTTTTAATGGCTTGATATTTTTGCCTCCGGCGGTTGTACAGGATATCCGTGAGATGTCGCAGGTCCGTTGCTTGAGTTGTTGCAGAACGAAGCGAAATTTTTGGTCATCCGATGTTTTTAGCGGCTCCACCACGGCTTCGAATTGGATGAACCATGCCCGAGGAATTTCCCGCCAAAATGGTAGTAATTTCGACTGGATGGAGACTCCTGCCAGGTCTAAGCTTGGTAACGATGCTTGTTGGCTTGAATCTTGATTCGAACAGCTATGTTGATCTTCCATGTTTCAATCACGTCGGGGTCACCAATGTGGGAGGCCTTCACTATTGTAGATATTTGCGGGAAGAATAACACTCGGAGTCCAGATTTGTAATGTCATGTAATTTCTAATCTCTTAACTATATATACAAACTTATGTGCTACGTCCTTACTGGTACTAATTATAAACTAAGTTTGTCGACCAATCAGGAAGGGACATTGAGCAACAGCTATTTGCAATGAGAGTGAGCGAGAGGTGACCCTCTGTCACACATCTCGCGCGCTCCGCACAGAGACAGCGATACGCTGTTTAAGACCCCGACAATCCACTACTAAGCTCTTTCCAGATAAATTGTTTCTATTCTATTCTATTTAATAATTTTTGATTGGTCTCAAATACAATTATTATTAGTGAATCAAAAAAAGTGAATATACTCCACAAGTAAGTACTTTCAATCTTTGTTTACTTCAAACGATTCGCGTGTGTTCGCTAAGAATGTTTTACGACGGAAGATGTCTGAGATTTATGAGTTATAAATTCTGTTAGGTAAATAGCTTCATCATTTTAAATTTAGTGTACAGTCATTACATGGAGCAAGGTTTTAAATCCACCCTCATCATATTGTAGCATGCGCACCATTCATTTTTATTGTACACTGTTCAGTGAACTTAAAATATGTTCGGTAACCAATTTCTTTATTTATAATAGGCTATTTTCATTGAACGCCCACAATAATTTAAGCAAATGAAAAGACGTATTTAACGTGAATGAAGCGATTCGTAACAATATATTTTACTTTGTACAATTTAATTGTGAAGTGCTGCTTCGATTAATGCCCGGCTGCTAACAATTTTTATACTTTCTAAGCAAGTGTTTGACCACGACCTCATCTGATGTTAAGTGGAAACGCAATTCTAAATGATCATGCGCATTACCTTAGTAGATGACTATTCACTCTACTGTTGAAAACTACCAAATTGTTGTCGGAGGGAGAGACAGACACGTGAAAACTATTCCAGTCCTTTGCTGTACGAATAACAAAAGACATAACAAATTGCACGCACAAAAGAAATCCAGCAGTGCAATTATGCAGTGAAATCTTGAAATGCGATGGTGGAACAGGGATGCAGGAATATATATATATATCTATTAGGGTAAAGGCTACAGTCGTTGGCCCCGAGGCAGTCATTGGCCCCCTATCACTAAAACGCAAATAATAAGGGACTGAATAAGCGAATCAACCAAAAGAAATATTTGAAAAATTGCGCTATTTATTATGGTTATGTTAGCAATGCTGTTCACGAATCCCCGCAACTGTCATGGCACAGATTGAAATTTTGTAAACAACGTGTGTTTTTAAATGCAAAAATTAGCAATTGGGTAAGCATATGCATAAATTAAATTAATGCTTAAAAGTTATTTATTGCTATGATTTCTACCATTTCCGGTTCTAAGAAACTAATTAACTCTTAGGAATGATCGGTGATTTAATGTATTTGAGAATGTTATAGTTTACACCAATTTCGCAGGGGCCAATAACTATATCCGACCAAGACATTTTTTTTTTAAGTTCTTACTGACAATGTCATGAGACAATGATATATTTTTTTTAATTCATCGAAATGCTCATAGTATCCATGTTCTGCAAACTTAATTTGACCCAGATTGCCCTTCAATTTGCCCAGAAATGCAATACTTGCTGCCAGTAGCTGCTTAAGGGGGCCAACGACTATAGCCTTCACCCTATATATCTATATATATTTATATATCATGTAATTCCCGAGTAAGCCTTACGCCTGTGCTCAAGACTGAGCAGATTGATTTCAGCTACGTCACCAATTAACCGCTTTCCTACCGTTTCCGAAGCTGCTGTCTAAGACGTGAATTTATTAGACACATAAAAAATAATTCTGTATGCTCTTAACCCTCTGGCTCCAATAAGAAGGAGTTAAAAAGTGTAGTATCAAAGCAAATCGCAATGTGAAAGAGAAACAAAACGTCTCAGTTTTCAATTGATCCATTGGACATTCACAGTACTTTTCAGTAACCGAACGACTGATATTAATGGCCTTGCAACGAACGAGAGCTCTCGAGAAAAGTCGTAGTGCTGATATCAAAGAATTTATGTGTCGAATTGTTGATATACGGGATTTTGTAAAACGGGGACCCAACATTATTCCTTACGTACACATTTGTTTAGAAAATGTATAACAAGTAATGAAATGTAGTAAAATTTGAGAAAGTAATATTGCTACCATCTTTTTTTTTTGTTCACGCGGGGAAATCTTTTTATAGACCATCCTCCGGTACCCTGGGCGGCCCCGGAGGGATGTGTGGGACTCGGCCTGGGCAGCCCCTACCCACTAAACCTTCCGCGAATGCCATCAGCCGTTATGAGCGGGGTGCCCCGCATCTGTCGGCGACAGGACGCCCCAACAACCCGCCGGTCCCGGCAAAGACCGGACTTCATCCTCAAAGGGGACTTCTCCGGCACTCAGAGAAGTCCCGACGACGCCGAAGCATGCTGGGGCCAGGTACCCATCCTGGCCCCGCTTCGATTACGGGGGCGGCAAGAGGAGGCGTTGCCTGCGGAGGGGGGGAGCCTCTGCGCTCCCCTCCCTGACCCGCTCGTCAGCCTCCTTCTGGGACATGACCGTCTCACAGAAGGAGGCTACCGCCGTACAAGACCTGTCGCTCGAGACCATCGCAAGAGCGAGGCTCGGAAGCGACAGTTCAAGTAATATTGCTACCAGTGTTTATGTCCTCTAATATATATTATTGAATTATTACGCATTTCAATAAATCAAGCTCAACCACTTTTTATAAATATTTACTAACCATTTTTATTACATGCATAAAAGTGAACAGCTATAGGTTTTTAAACTAGGTTTATGATGGATCGTAAATCCACGATTAACATTTTACGATGCGTTGAAGTAAATATAATCACTCCAATGCGTATGGCAACATATTACATGATTGGATCTGGAAGTAATTTAATTTGATTATCTTTTCCAGAAGCGGATATTAGTTTTAATGGCTTTATGGTTATTTAAAGTTGATTTTAAATTATAACTATGACAACTGCAAATTCGCATTAAATTAATAATATGGGAGTTATAACAATGCATCTGCTTTGTGTGTGTATATATAAATAAACATGGGAACAATTAAGTTATTAACATAAAAAATAAGCTGTCACATATTAATCCTTTTTCTGTAAAAAGTATACACAGAAACCACTGTCCGCTTTTCACCGTTCCTCTTAGGTCCCATAAGTGACAGGTGATGAGCTCATGTTACACGCTTAACTCTAATTTTAGTGATATTTAAGTAACAAATGGATGAATGGAAACGCATTGCTACAAGGTGCCACCGACAACGAGATCCTAAAGTCGTCGGCTTACTCTTTAGTATATCAATACTTATATTTACAAAAAAAATTCTCACGTCGATTTAAACAGACGGAAAGAAGCAATTAATATTCGCTTATTTTTCTTTACCTATTTTTTTATGCCGTCACCGGAGATCGAACCTGGGTTACTAGCGGACTATGCAAACTGAGGCGAAAGGCCGGGCACTGAGCCACTAAGGTTTTAGTCAGAAGTGATTTTTAATTTATATTTTACTGATATTTGAACCGCCGGCCGTCATATCGTATGTTGAACGCATAGTATGCGTTGCTAGAGTAACCACTTAATATGCCAAATTGTCTCATAAAACAACAGGCGGAAGAATAGAGGGATTTGGCAAAGGGAACAGACATAGGAGACCATGCTGGCGCCACTTCAGGCTTGTAACAGTTTGACATGCAATGAAACATACTGTAGCATGCCAAATTTTGTATGTGTTTTATGATAAATGGCTCATTGTTAAACAAACATTATGTAAATGAGCTATAATTTGTCTTGTAGAATTGTTATAGATTTCTGTATTTTTCTAGATTTTTTCAGTTAGAGGCAAATGATTGCATAACGTAAACAGGTAGAGACGAGATATTTTAAAAGTATGGAAAATTAAATATCGCGGATAAGAAATGGAGCGTAAATTGCAGATAAAACATAATGCTCGCTCTGAAAAGTAATTTCGGAAGCTGAAAATCATTCTGCGGCAAATGGAGGCTCGCAAAATCGCCATTTCCATCATATTGCAAAATGGTGCCGCTTCTTGGATTGATTGCTTTATTTTAATATGTTTAAATTCGTACTTTGACGAGGCTGCCGGTTGATGACGGAAAGTTTTTAAAGCTTCGCATTTACTGAATTTCAAGCCGTTTTTTTAATATACAAGATATTGGATTTATTTAAATATAGAATAATACTTAGGATGTTAATCGCTGCTTAAAATTTTATTGCTTAATCTTAATTTGTCAAATAGTGGTGTGTTTGAAAATATTTGTAAGATAAAGAACAAGACTTCACTTCAAAAATATTTAAGAAACACAAACACACACTATAAGAAAGGATGTCAAACACCCTAGTACTATGACTGCTGTAAAGTTTTCGAAAATTCTTCAGTCAATCCGTGAAAATAGTTTTATTAAATGAGTGATATTCCCGTTAAAATCTGGATATCACTGGGTCGGGCTCATATAGCAGACAGCTTAAATGGATTAAAACCATTGACCACCGAAACGCTAGTACCTGTATCAATCTACTGTCAGATTTATCGCGTAGAAAGGCTGAAGACTAAGAACGAAGTACATCGCATAACTGAGTGACAGTGTCGGTAGAACAGAACCCTTTTTACATGGAAGGAAATGGTCTTATTCATAAATAGATGAAAAAGGGATTTATAAGATAAATCTTTTATTGGACAAAAATATACGAACAAATTTGCATTCAAGCAAAGCATTTTCTTGCAGCCAAAGGCGGAAGTAGCGGGCTACTTATGAAGCTAAGTAAGGCTCGGCCTAGAAAAGACTCCTCCCCCTCCCGACTCCACATTCTGGGATAAGATGGTCGCCTTAGCATCCACAATCTCAGGTAGAGATTTTGAAAGAACTCGCCTGACGAGCAACAAGAAAAGTATTGGAAAAAACAAGAGGCGTGACAAGATCGTCCAAAAAGAACTTCCGTTATTTCTGCTACACATTATTATTTTTATTACTAGAGATGCGTCCTCACTTAATCTCATTTTATCTCTTAACTAAGTCAGATATAACTGCTTGACAAATTAGATAATGAATTGTAATAGAAAATATATTTTTTTAACCACAAGAATACAGATAATTGATAATATATTATAGTTTTAAAGCTTCTCCGAAACACGCTACTTTAAGGTACAAATTTCATGTCTATCATTTAATTAATTTTTGTCGAAAAATATTAAAAAAAAAATGACTCCCCATTTATTATTATATATTCGGGGACGGCGCAACGATTTCTGTCATTTCACATCATTCTTTACAAGATCCAATCATTGTTTTTTATTATCTCACTTGCCTCCTTCATTCATATTCATTGCTTTTCTCATAATATAATACTGTGACTAGAAAATTCAACCTCACAAGCTTAAAAGTAACTTCCTCTTATACGTTCATTAATCACCTTGTCCATTCAACTAAGTATGTTGTACTTTTAATCCGTACCCGTATATATGGTGTCCTACATTCCAACTTTCTGGATTACCGTTCTAAAAAACATTTTTAAATTAAAATAATATGTAGTGTTCACTACTTATATGTACAACTGATTGTACAAGTAAATTTATTGGCAAAAACAAAAAAGTACTTCAAATCGAATTCAATGTTGAAACACTATTACGCGCAGACGTCCTCTTTTTATTTCCGAATTATCGTAGGAATCTTATGAAATCGAATTTTTTTATACGTTACTTTTGCTTTGAGCAAGGGTTTGACTACGATCCCACCTAATGTTAAGTGGAAATGCAGTCCTGGAAAATAGGGCGCGCTAGCTTAGTAAATGCCTATTCACTCTACTCTTGAAAATACCCACATTGTAATCGGAAAGAAAGACAGAGGCGGACAAACTATTCCAGTCCCTTGCTGAACGAACAATGAAAAGACGAAGCAAAAGCTTCGTTCGGGTTTGAGGATTTTCACAAGAAAAGGATATAACAACCGAAAGCTAGCTATCTAACGCCTGTGCTCAAGACAGCAGATTGGTTTCAGCTGCGTCACCAACAGCCGCTTAGGTCGCCTTTCCACCGAGTCCAAAGCTGCGAGATGCCATTTAACAGCGCCTGCCCAAATGTGACAACAGTATTCTATAAACGATCGGATCTGAATTAATCAAAACCCAACAAGACACAAGACCACATCGGAAGCACCAGATTTCAAATAAAAAAGAATCATCAAAATCGGTTCACCCAGTTGAAAGTTATGAGGTTACAAATATAAAATACAATACATACGATCTGAGAATCTCCTTTTGAAGTTGGTGGAAAATGTATAATGTTCTGTAATTTTCTTCTTGTTTTATTTTGGTGTACAATAAAGCTGTATTTCCACAAATATTATTTATGGAATAAAATATGTTAACAGATTTTAAATTGAGCAAGCCGTGGTAGTTCAGTTTCGCCTCAAGTTGCATAGTACGCTAGCAACTCGAGTTCCATCAATGATTTTGTTTGTTGCAAATTTAAATGCTGATTTACCGCATGCTCGACGGTAGAGGAAAACATACAGATGAAACCGTTCTAAGACATATGTTAGAAAATGTTAAAAGGCATGTGAAGTTCGCTAATACGATATAGGGTCACGTGGTAGTCTATTACCTTATGCTCCTTTACACAGAAGGCCTGCGCCAAACAGTGGGACATAAATCAAACAAACAAAGAAACATTTTTATTTTCCCACAATAATTTCAATAACAACTTACTTAAATTACAATTATGGGCGGGGGACTAGTGTCCAAACTAAGGACGAACCTGTGTTACGGATCACCAGGCCTAAACCCCACGGATTTTAGCAAAACTTTTAA
This sequence comes from Meandrusa payeni, assembly GCA_029286785.1. Classification (NCBI taxonomy): domain Eukaryota; kingdom Metazoa; phylum Arthropoda; class Insecta; order Lepidoptera; family Papilionidae; genus Meandrusa; species Meandrusa payeni. Next base: position 11,537,856 of record JAGSMX010000012.1, on the reverse strand, counting down.
AACTATTGGAGAGAGAAGGAGAAGGTATATATACATTAATATTTATAAATAAATAAAGGTATATATATTAGAAGGAATATAGATATATAATTGTTGTTACGTGTCATGTGTGTGTGAATGTGTTTGTTATTTTTTACGTACAAAATATGCTGAAATTGATTAATATTTAGGTATTAACTTGTATTATATTTTCCGTTTCTTTATACTCGTAGTTTAAGGATTTTAACCAATCAGATATTTTGTTTTTACAGTTTTTCTTATTTAGCGGGAACAGATTAAGAATTTTATTAAGCCTTCCAGAACATCTTAGAAGAAACGTAATTAAGAATAGAAATTTTATTTTTTTTCATTGACGTCGTTGAAAGATATTCACATGTCGAAAATTTGATTGTCGAAATTCTACAATTTACTAATTACTTAATTAAGAGAGACCTATTTATATCTCTTAATTAACATCATTGGTATCTTTAACCTCGTGATTAATGTAGTGTGGGTGGAATCGAGTTGATTGCTCGTTAATTGACTGCCATGTGTACCCTAAACGTATGTAATAAAAGAAGTTATAATGTTTGCACGAAATGTTTTACGAGGGCTAATGTGTGTGAACTATGTTGCGGTATGTACGACGATAATAGTCTTTTATAATTGACTAATATATTATTTATTAGGCTTTGTACAAGTTGGTATTTTTTCCTGTTATTTTGTTTTAAATTTCAACAAGTTTATTCATATTTATTTACTGATTGCAACACCTAAAATTAATGTTCACAAAGGCGGACTTAGGGCCTTAGTGGCAATATCTACTAGTCAATCGTGTGTGAAAGAGACAAATACATAATTATACTTTCACAACTTTTATAACATAAATACATTTGAATACACATATGCAGTATTATAATCTATATATATAAAAGAGAACGTGTGTCGGTATGTTCCATATAAGCCCCGAAACGGCTTGACCGATTTCAATGAAATTTTCAGGGAATCTTCAGATTTACCTGGCGAGTAATCCTTTAAAGTTTGATGATGACCGGAGCACTCCTCTTTGTAACTGTCAAACAAGCCATACGTCGTATTTTTATTTCTGACAATAACTTGAGCCCGATATGTTTTTATCTAAATGATAAGAATTAAATTGTATTTACTGATATGTACATGGGTATAGGTAATGATCTTCAGCTCCAGAAGAGAATTAATACTAATGAATAATGAGAGTTAAATTATTTTTTTTATGATACATCATTTGATTTATTCTTTAAATAATAACCCGCTGAAGCGGGCTGAGTATGCTAGTATTCCGAAAACGAAGACAGACGATAATACTAATGACATCTTTGGTGATGGGACGGAAAAAATCCATCCTGATTTAAGAAAATCATATGTATTAAAAAAACAGCAATGAAACACAAAGTCAAAAATCAGCTGATGCTCGGGTTGTGTTTCATTGCTATTTTTTTAATAAAGTAATGTAATTTTTTATGAATCTAACGTTTTATTTAACTATACTAACGTTATGGAGTGTAAATAATGCTATTAAAACTTATATAAATTATATTTATTAATTAAAATTTGAAACATATGAAAATATAATTTAATATGAAGACGGATTAATATGCACGCTAGAAACTTCATCAGTGATCATTGTGAGTGCATTAAAACTATCTCGTCTTCGGAACAAAGCGATAGCTCTAAATGTTATTGAATAATCGTTTCATAACTGAACAACTTGATCTTTGCAAAGCTATTACTTTAAAATGTAAGTTTCAAAATAAGCTCGGAGAAACCTATTCCGGCCACTTCCAATGCTTCTAGGAAACGAACTCAAATCCGATTTATATCTATAGAAGTTTCCGTGTAACTTTTCTCAGTTACTTGAACGGGAAACTTTCTAAAATATTTTTTTACAATAAAAGTGTTCCGTAACAATGAATCACAGTCAAGAACTTTTATTTAAGAACAAATTTAGAGAATTATCATCGTTTAAATCGATAGGTTGTAAAACTTAATGCAACTTTTTGAATTTTTTACCTAATTTCGCATCACGTTTTAACAGGACTTAGAATGGTTATGTAATTCAATCTATCATGTATACCAATATACTATACATACTACACTAAAAAATAATTTTAATCTTAACCTAATTGCATTTTAGAAATAAACTCCGATGGTTTTGTGTAGGAATTACTGGAGACATGACTTCCAAAACCTGTACTTAGTAGCTTAGTAACAGAACAATTTTTCATTTCAGTATTTATTCATTTTTATTTATAGATATGGAGCGAGGAAGCTTGTGGCTATGGCCATACAACATTGACGACTTTCTTTCTCGCTTCATGCGACCAAGGTGTGTGTCCGTAGTTTAGGGTATGATGTGGCTGACTATGCCCAAAATGGCAAAAGTCCCGAATAAACAAAGAAAAAAAAATTATAGATTTAATAAAATCCATAACAAACATAAGTATTTGAAATATATGTCATTCGATAACATGGCAATAAAAATATGTTAAAATAATTACCCGTAACTTTTGTGTTATTTTATCACAATAATATTTTACATTACACTAATGCAAAACATAACATAACATACTTTGGTCACATTGCCAGAAAAACAGCAATAACTTAGAAAGGGTAGTTGTCACTGGTATAATTGACGGGACAAGACCGCGAGGTCGAAGCCGGACACGCTGGACTGATCAGATCCGCACCACTCTCGGCACGTCGGTTAGCGATGCTCTGCGCACGGCTGCAGATAGAGAAAAATGGCGATGGATCACCAAAAACAACGTTATACTGTTCTCACGAGATAGTCACGACCCTCATCATTGAGGAAACCGACGCGAGGAGGAGAGGAGGAATGCAGAAACAATATTCATGCGTATGTTTGTGACAGTGGCATCTGCTTAGTATATTTTCAGTGCTGAATGTAATTTTCAATATGTAAGGAATATAAATTTCTTAAAAGAGGTCGCAAGGATCAAAGGATTTGGCAAATGAAACCGATTTGATAGTGGACCAGTGCCAGAATTAGTCATATTTATTTTCAGTTCATAAGCTGCGGAATACAAGGGAAGACCTAAATTATTTCTGATGTAGCATAAAGCTTTATTCCCAATTCAAAGAAAAATAGCAGAAGTCGATATTTGCAACTTAACTCGTGCAAATTGCAGAGTGATTTTTAACGCTTTTACGTTCTATTGAGAGATGTTTGCATCTTTACACGAAATTTATAATATGTAACACAAACACATTTGTAGAGAAACGAATTTAGAAAATTATTTTTTGTACAGAAAAACGAAATAATTATACAAGACGGCTGGGATTCGAACCCCGACGACCCTCAGATTTAACAACAACAGAAAACAATCTGACAATCATTGCCAAATGTGAAATTTATCAATTGTTTTTTTCATTTGTAATTTTTGGGTTAATTTGAAGTTCGGAAAACAGGTTTATTTTTTACTTGTAATTATTTTTGATGGTTTCTAATTGGTAAAAAATAATTATTGATTTAAACTACTGAATAACAATATACGTGGACTATCTACATTAATGCAAAAATAATACTTAAGACGCTGTGGGTCCAATTCCAAAGCAAGTAGCGACGGTAATTGAAAACCACCCAAGTTTATTCAAATTTAAAACAAATTCTCAATGTAAGATCAACAAGGTATTATCGGGATGAAAGTAATTTAAAAGTTTCAATTGCTTCTCTCTTTACACAGGGTTGTCAAAAAAATAGAATAAAAAGGGGAGAAATAATGATAAGATTAGATTAGATTTATTTGCAAATCATGGTATATATTGCTGTTACAAGGGCCGACATGTTTCGCTTATTATAATTAATCGTGCTCTGAAGATTAACTGTACCGTCTTTCGTCTATCCCACCACTTAACATCAGGTGGGATCGTGGTTAAGCACTTATACCCCATAAAACAAATTACGGATTTAATTATTTGTATAAAGAAAAATTGTGACGTATATATAACAATAGGACCAAAATTTAGTAAAAAAAATTGAATGTATGTCCCCATATACGAGTATATCGGTAATAGCTTGTCTACCACTGCCACATTTTGTCCACTTTGAATCTTAAGTTATTTTGTGTTTTCCTTCTGCATTTAAACTTCGTATGTGTACTATGTCTCTGGTGGTCACCATACATGTTTTTCTTATGATTCAGCTTAGCCTAGAATAAGTCGTCACTTAAAAAGCAATTGTGGTTTAGAAATAATATTCATATGAATATTTATTGCAAATAAAAGTGGACGAGCGTTAATAAGTTCGCGTGCGAAAGTTTTGATTGCATCTTAATGACTTTACGAGGTCAAAGCGAAGGGTACAATTTCAGGGCGTCTCATATGTAAATACTAAATATTTAGTTTCTGATAGGTTTATAAGCAAATTAGCAATATAAAATTCTAGTTTCCGTAGGTATTCTACGTTTCCAGCCCTGTAGTTTTGGGTTCTTAAGCATAAGACTACGGTATCCCCTGCCTGTCGTAGTAGGCGACTAAAAGGGATCTCGGGTTCACTGGGTGACAAGGGTGGGGGCCTTTGTCGTCCGCTTTGGTGGACCCGGGAAGAAAGCGACATCGGCTGGCCCATGTCGCCTTGCAAGGGCACAGGAGGGGAGGGAGTAACCTCCCCCCGTGAAGTGCTCTCCTTGAGTACAGTGCAGACGTGCTCCGGTGCGTTCCATGGAGATCCCGGAGTCTCTCGTCCTGCACCGAGGAAAGAGCCACCGGGGAGGTTTTAGTGGGTAAAAACCCCACATAACCGCGGCCCATCCCCGAGAATCTTTTTGAAGATTTCCTCCCCGTTAACAAAAAAAAAAGAAAAAAAAAGGTATTCTACGTTTGTTTGAGATTTTGGTACTGTATTCGTTAATGACAATTACCACCTATGTATCCCACTGTTGGGCACATATATGGAAAAATAAAGGATTGTAGACGCTAGAACTACGTAATATAATTATTATAATTAGAAACTCCAAAATTAATAAAATACGATCAAAATATATGATACAGTTTTAACAGAATAAAAAGTGTTAAATAGATGTATACTTAAAACAAAATTATACAATTTTGGCTAAATTCTATAAAAAATTATAGTTTTACATCAGAGATATCATTAAAATCATGAAACAACTATTTTATTTCTGGGCCATGTTACAAAAGATATTAATTTATTATTAATATTTACAGTTGGTATTTCAAATTGAAATTATTCAATAAAGTTAAGTTATACAAGTAATAAAAGTTATTTAGGTGTAGAAGGTGAGAAGAGGTAGCCCTGAACGTGCAATTTGGTAATCTATAATCTCTGCTGACTCTGTTACGAATGGGTTATACAAGTTAAATTTTGAACTATTCTTACCTAACTTTCTGATAAAGATTTGTTACTTATAAATTTCATCTCATCGATATAAATTTCAATTCTAATCGCTACAATCTCTTTCATTTTAGTTTTAATCAGATTTGCATAAGTTTATCTTATGCAAAATCCGATTAAATTAAGTTGATCTAGATGGACAATGGTCGGAGACTTCGTCTGTATTAAGAATAGGTGGACAATAGTAAAGCTTTTATTGTGTTCAGCTTCAAGGAATTGGAGATAAAACTGGGTTTTGTGTTGCTCTTGCAACAAAGTCCATTTTAAAGTTCGACAGTTACAGCGTGCAGTGGACCATGAGACAGAAATGGTACATTCTTCGATGTTTATTTTGTAGCGACAACAGATTTCATCGCATTGTGTCCTTTGAAAGGTACGGTAATAATGACAGCTGTTACACAATATCCTGCATCGATTTAAATGAAAATAAAAAATGTCTCACATCCTTTTATTTTTAGTGTGGTTAACATAGCTAGCAATCACATATGCAATAAATTATTAATTCCCATATAAGAATCCGCAAAATAGTATATACAAGTAATTTAGCGACATGTAAACACTCTCACATAACCTTTTCGGGGTAGACATAGACAGCTTTTGCGTAGCATACACACTTTTCACCGAGATTATTCGGTCCCATATGTGGCAGGTTGTGTGCCTATCGCTATACACGGGGCACAAATTTTTTATACTTACAAAAACCAAAACGGCATTTCATCGTAAGTCTAAACGCATTCAGCTCATTGCTATATGCTGATAATTGAAGCGTCAATAGCGTCATGGTTTAGGGTACAGTCTGTGAATAATAAGGTCAAAATTTCGAATCCATCAAATCCACCATTTGGCTATTGACGCGAACCATCTCCTAGCACAAGCTTAAGCTTAGTTGGAATAGTTAACAAGGATGTTAGAGATATTTCTGATGAAAAAAAAGAAATACTGTAGTATTCTTAAAAAATTATGTGTCTGGATTTTGCAAAATTGAATTTACTTTTTGTTTTTTTTTTAAATGTCACAACGGCTTTTAACTACTGAATTGTGGTTAATTTCAGAGTTGTAAAACCCTTTGTCTTTACTCTACGTGAACCGATGTGCCATACTCTAGCTCCCCCAACGTGGGTGGTTAGGGATTTTCTAGTTCTACTTCCATTCTTCTCCAGGTTTTTTGAATTTACTTTGTAATTTGTAATTTTTTGTAAAAATTGTGAATTGAATGTAGTTGTAATATAAATTTGTCCCTATTCCGATATTAAGGGGGTCAAATGTAATTTAGATAAATAGATACAAAGACACAACCGAAGATATTTTTCTCGCTTATCTTTAGGTGACAGATGTAATTTAAAAGAGGAAAGTGTAAAAATCTTATTATTGGTTATATTCGCAGTAACTGAGCTTAAATTTGGTATGGAGCTTAATTCATTTGCACATTTCGTCTCCGTTTATCAGCCTGCGAGTTGGTCTCATAAAACCTTAATGGACTTTCTCTGTCTGGCTGTAATTTTGTATTCTCTCAATGGCACCCTGCAATCACTTGGAACTATATAAATATTGAATTTCGACTCGAAAATTAATTAACGTTTAAATAAATATTTGTAAAACTATCTACTATCGTCAATTAATATAATATATAATAACGTAATATTTATCACGTTTTTAACCATTTGGATATAAATTACAACACAACAAACAAATATTTTTTTATAAATAATATTAACGGCTCGATCGATTTTGACGACATTTAAACTGGCACATAGCTGACGTCATAAGAAGTAACTTAGGCTACTGCTATTTAAGAAAAAATTTAATAAATGGTTTTTAATGATGAACTCTAGCGGGGCTTATTAGGCAATATATGACAGTTGGCAGCGCATTGCCATACACAATTACAATTTTTAATGCAAGTTTTTTTTTTTACGTAAAACAACAAAAAACTCGGCAATTCATTAGTGCAAAGCGAGATGGGCTTTGAATCAGTGACCATTAGATCGTTATTTAAATAGCTTAGTCACTAGGATATTATATTACATTAGATTGTTTCTAAGTGAAATATCTTATGGAAGACACACTAGTCATTCATTGACAGTCATCGTCATAATCTTGGGAGAGACGGTCTCTTTCGCGGTAATAGAATTACCAAATTCTAGGATCAATCTCTTCTTGTATTTGCGCCCGACGTATGGCAAGCCGAGGCCCCAATAAGTTTAGTATAATAGGATACAAGTATATTTACAAGCAAAAAACAAAAACCGACTTCATATCAAATCAAACGTCAAACGCTATTACGGGCGACCTCTTTGTATTTACAAATTATCGTAAGAATATTACGAAATAGAATTAATCAGAACCTAACTAAAATCTCAAATCAAGAAATCAGTTGGTTGGTTGAGTTATTCGTCCATTTGTGGTGCACACACTTGATGCAAATTTAAGACCTGTATGGTTTTCTCATGGATCCCATTGTTAGAATTGGACCAATAAATAGGACCATACCATTAACACCAGCTTTCCAATAAAAATAATCATATCATAATCGGTTCACCCAGTCGAAAGTTATGCGGTAACCAACATAAAAAAGTATAGATGAAATGAGAAACTCCTTCTTTTGAAATCGGTTCAAAGGGGACAGAGATCTTTGTGTATGTTTTAACAGACTAAGCTAGTGAGAGCTTATTTAATTATTTTTAGATAATTTGTATTAGTTCAGTAGTTTCCGGCTTATTTTGTCTACCTTCCTCTTAAATAAAACCTTTAGTAATTATAATCATACTTTTAATAATAGATTTAGAGAGAGTTAGAGTTACAGCCTTTATATATATATATAATATATATGTCCCACTGCTGGGCACAGGCCTTCTCTGTAAAGAGAGTATAAGGGCATAGTCCACCACGCGGCCCTAGTGCGGATTGGCAGACTTCACATGCCTTAGAAAAATTTTCTAAGGCATGTAGGTTTCCTCACGATGTTTTCCTTCACCGCCGAGCGCGTGGTTAATCAGCACATGAAATTGCAACAACAAATTTATTGGTGCCGGCACCGGGGATCGAACTCGGGTTGCTAGCGTACTATGCAGCAAGAGCCAACCGCCCGGACACTGAGCTACCACGGCTCTAATATAGATAATAGATTTATATATTCGATATATACCTAGAACATCTCTGAGAACACCAGTTCACATTTAGAAACGGTTGAGGTGATCTAAATATTTTTGCTATAAAAACTACATTAATCTCGTAACGGTCTCGAGACAGCAATTTTACAGAGTCGTAAAATTGACGTGAAACGATTGTAAAAACTGATTGAAGCACGCGAAAATGTTGGACCTCCTCCAAAACCAATATGTCTCACGCCTTCCCAGAAGTACCATTTGAACTATTAACAAGCATGGTATCGAAATTAAACTTACTCGGACTGTGTAAGTGTTCCTTTATTATTAATAAACAACGAATAACAACTATATTATTAAGACGTGAAATACGTAACTCCCTTCGCCTATTTGAATAAGTTAAGTTACATTTTTATTTCAAACCAAAAATTCATGTACAAACCAGTTCGATAATGGCCGCAGTAGTAGAAACTGTGTCGCAGCTATTAACGCCTATCTCCAAACTATTAAATACAAATTGAGTAAAATTAAAAACTTATAATGTAATTTAGTTTAATCGTTTTGTTTGTGGGAGTGTGTTTGTGTGTAAAATGTTGCGTGTGTTGAGGAATGAATGCTGTTGTGACTGTATGTATAAGGATGAGTATGAATATAAGAACGGTATAGAAAAGAAAAATATACGTGAATAAGCAACTGACCAGGACAAGCAATTTAAGAGCTACGCTAATTCTCAATCCGGTGAAGCATTAAAAATTACTCTCTTTGTTAACTGTGTAGTTCGTTACAAAAAAAAACAAAAGAAAAACCATGTATTGTAAAGAATAATTGAACCGTAAAATCTGTAACAGTTTAATAAGTAATAAATTATGGTATAAACTGAGTAACATTTGTTTAAATACATTTATAAATTCATATACATGTATTAACGCATTCAATACGTCGCCAATGTGGTTAATATGTGGGCTCCATTTACCGAACCTACTTTTCACTTCCGTGTTAATAATAAATATATCCGCGTAAATATTAGCGTTGTTTTTTTATCCTTTTACTTTGGCTATAGGCATCCTGTCACGTTGATAAAGTTCTAGTTATAAGTAGATTAAATATACGATAGATTTTTTGAAATGATATATCTTAATGTTCTATTGACACTATGCGATATATTGTATGAATATAGCCGTGCACAAAAATAAAGGATGGGTTTAGATAGTTTGAATATCTCGGAAGATAAAGATGCCGACTGAAATGAATTGTGAGTGATAGACAATTAAAAATCCTTAAAATAAAATATTTTAAATCATTTATTTATATTTCATTAAAAACATAAACGAAATAGGATATCCTACGTAACCTTGGATAATACAGTCTTCTTATTCTGTCTAGCGCCTACAGCCAGGGTCCGCTTTCCTACTTAGTCTCCTCCACTTTGCCCGGTCTTCGGCATCCTCGTTTGTTAGGTGGTTCATTAATATGTTCATTAACTTGGATATTACAGTATCTTTCATTATATTTAATTTTTATTTAAATTTTAGTACTTAGGGTTGCCTCCATGGCGACAAAAATATTTTATTTTATCTTAAAGATATTTAATTGTCAATCATGCACAATTTATTTCAGTATCTTCCGAGATATTCAAACTTTCTTAACCGACCCTTTATTTTTGCTCATATATCGATATTTTTCATATATCGTATCGGTTGTTTATACTTAAGTAGCCCAATAAGAAACCGCGGAACAGATTATAAAATTCATACCGGTACTGCTACCGCGGAGAGTAGGAGTGTTTTAATATACATGCGATATTTAGCTATCGATATTAGATGATTCGATAATATCGGATTCAAGCGATATACGGCGTTCAAATATCGTGCACTCCTAGTAATTATTATTATTTTTTTTTAAAGAAAGCTAGCAATATTTCTTTTTTTTCTGAAATATTATTAATAAAAATAATAAGATTATTATTAACCATTCCAACTAAGCTTAAGCCTGTGCTAGAACATGGTTCACGGCAATAGTCGAATGGTGGATTCGAACCCACTACCTTACGATTCGCAAGCCGTACCCTAAACCATCAGGCTATTGAGTGACCTAAACGATTCAATCTATTTCTATTTGACCATACTCACTATTGTTGTGAGAGCAATAAAAAAAATTAAATGTTTTGGCGTACGGTCTGCGTATTACTTGCAAGTTGATTAAATTTTACAGCGTTACAGCTGCCGAGGGCACATTGCAATTTTGTATAAAGTATTCAAACGGGGCCAAGCTGTAGAATATTGTACAAAAAGCTTTTAATTTTCCAATATTATATTTTAAATTAAACATAATATAGTATCTTGTTGTATGTTGTAGTACTATGTATAATTAGTATTCAGTTTGTTTACATTATTTCCTTGCTGTTAAATTCAAACATTAAAACAAAACTACGGAGTTCATATCGGTTTATTTTAAAATTAATGACGTTTCGAGTACTTTACAGTTCTTATCACGAGTCACACTGAGGAGTTTGACGTTACCATTGTTTGTAGGCTACTTCAACAATTATAGGAACAAAAATCTTCTCAATGTCTTTAAATTTAATCAAACCTTAAACGATATTACGCTCGGACGTCCTCTTCGTAGGAATTTTACGAAATAGAATTAATCAGAACCTATCCAAACTATCCTTGAAGAACATCCTTTTCAAAAAAAAATATCCTATTATCTATTTAGATTTCAAATAAAAAGAATCATCAAAATGGCTTAATCTAGTCGAAAGTTATAAGGTAACAACCATAAAAAAGTATACAGGCGAATTCTTTTTTGAAGTGGGTTAAAACGGATAAACGAATATTGATATGTTACATTTTTTACTTTTACTGATTCACCGGTTTGAGAGGTGTCATAGCTCTAAGGACGCTTAGCCTGAACTGAAAATATGTTAGTTTGACTCGAAGTTTCTTTGTCAACAGTGATGGGGCGTGGCGCGCGCGTGCGCCGCAAACGAGCGGCAAGCAAGGCGGAGACGTGTGCGGGTGCGGGCGCGCAGGCCGGCGCGGCGGCGTAGCTCGGCGCGGTGGCGGGTGCGCGCGCAGCAGCGGCGGCGGCGGCGGCGCATGCACGCCACCGGCCACACGGACCGCTCGGGCGGCGGCGGCGGCGGTGGAGGCTCCTGGCGCCTCCCGCCCGACGAGACGCTGCAGGTCGCCGACCCCAAGTCCGCCAAAGAAGAGGTACGTGTCATACAGTTTTATCTTTTTAAGTTGTACAAACTTTAATAATTCCTCCAACGCCCCAGGTCTGAAGAGATCCCTCTTGGCGGTCTTATCGCTGTGACTATTAAACGACGAATTAAAAAATATTATTTTTACTCATTTATTTATTACTAGTGTATCCACCTCGCTTCGCCGGGCTAGATTTTGCTTTATTTTATTTAAACAATAAACTTAAATCATTAAATATTTAATTTAACTTTCACGATATTTTAAATTATTCATTTCTCACCGTATTCATTCTCTTCTTGAGCAGGTGAAGAGCATTACCTACATCCATGTACATATCAGTAAATACGAGTACAATATCATTCTTATAATTTATACATAAACATATCGGGCTCAAGTTAATGTCAGAAATAAAAGTACGACGTATATCTTGTTTGACAGTTCAAAAAGAGGAGTGCTCCGATCGTGACCAAGCTTTACAGGATTACTCGCCAGGTCAATCTGAAGATTCCCTGAATATTTCTTTTTTTTTTAAAGAAAGCTAGTAATTTTTCTTATTTTTTTGAGAAATATTACTAACAATCTTGTTAACCATTCCAACTAAGCTTAAGCTTGTGCTAGGACATGGTTCACGGCAATAGTCGAATGGTGGATTCGAACCCACGACCTTACGATTCGCAGGCCGTACCCTAAACCATTAGGCTATTGACGCTTGAAATTGATCCAGCCGTTTCGGAGCCTATATGAAACAAACCCAAACACTTTCTCTTTTATATATATAGATTTTTAGATTAATTTTAGTTAATTTTCTAAACAGGACCTGTACCCAGGAGACGGTCACAACTGGAGAAGTATCATATTTTCTTTGATGGTCATCAGTTTTGTGATAGCAGGAATTGTCACAGCTATTTATTTATTAGGGTAAGTAGAATTTGACATAATATATATTCTAATACTGTAATCGACGGTTGAATTTATTAGTGGTTCAGGCTAAGCGACCTAAGAGCTATACCACCTCTCAATCCGGTGAAGCTGTAAAGGCCAGCCTCTCTTGCCATTGTGTCTTCAAAATGGGAGAGAACACTGACTGCTGAAACACAGGTGTAATAGTACCTAGCTCGTGAGTCAAGAAATTCAGATGTCTTTCTTTCTTTATTTTTGTGGTTACCAATTAATATTTTTTAGTGGTTCAGGCTAAGCGACCTAAGAGCTATGCCACCTCTCAATCCGGTGAAGCAGTAAAGGCCAGTCTCTCTTGCCATTGTGTCTCCAAAATGGGAGAGAACACTGACTGCTGAAACACAGGTCTAATAGTACCTAGCTCGGGAGTCAAGAACTTCACATGTCTTTCTTTCTTTATTTTTGTGGTGACCAATTAATATTTTTTAGTGGTTCAGGCTAAGCGACCTAAGAGCTATGCCACCTCTCAATCCGGTGAAATAGTAAAGGCCAGCCTCTCTTGCCAACTATGTATTCGTATATATTATTCTGTTTATTAGTATTTATTCCTATTTCGACCTTAAAAAAAATAGGATTTATTATTTATTTTTTGTAATAAAGTTATAGATTATATATATTGTTATATATAATACAGGTATGTGGACGAGTTGTTATACTGGTCCGGACGTCGTATGCGCCTGGACGAGTTTCTCCGCGGCGATTTGACCGGGGAAAGGTTACCGACCACGTGGGTCAGTTCGCACCAGCTCGTGTACCAGGCCGACGACGGAAGCCTCCTGGCGCTGAACACATTCAACAACACTCTCACCGTACTCGTCACCAATCACACTCTAGTGAGTGCGTCCCTAGTTATTATTTTATTTCCAACCGACTTCAAAAAAAGAGATTCTCAATTCGTCTGTATAATCCTTATCATATTACGGTCAGTGTTTCTTACTATGTCCTTATACTCTCTTTACCGAGAAGGCCTGTGCCCAACAGTGGGATATATTATATATAGGCTGTAACTTTAACTTTTGTTTTTCCTCTAAATATACTTGTTTATTGTCACAGAGGCAGCTAAACGTGCGCGGTTATCAGTGCTCCCCAAACCTACGTCATGTCTTGTTCCAACACAATATCAAAGAGGTATTTATTAATTTCTATACACCAATCAATAATATTTTACACCAATTTCTATAATATATAGTTATACAATTTAATGTAATGTTTTTGTTTTCAGGTTTACCGGCGGACTTTTACAGCGTACTATACAGTTTATGACGTCTCAAATGAGTAAGTATTATAACATAATAAACGTTTAAGATACTTGTATAAGATACTAAAATTTTATTTTATATATTTCGAGCATTTAAATTCACAAACAAAGCAACAAACTATAATTTCGTGTAACACTACTGACAAATATATTATCTTTTAACCAGCTATTCTTTATTTATTTTTTTATTTGGAACAACAAACGAATACATATTAAGAGCTTAAGATAAAAAATACATAATATAAAAAGAGTAATATATATGTAAATGACACCGTTATCCACATAATGTCCACAAAAATGTCTATAGGACTACACACACTTTATATCTGTATTTATATCTATATTCACAAATTTAAAACATCTAGTTTCTTTTTTAAAGTTTTTTTATAAGAGGTAAAGACAAGAAATAAGACATCAATGTTGGAAAAATGGTCATTATACTGCTTCATAATCCGAGTCAATGGAGCGCGATCACCGGCGTTGGTTCTCGTAATAATGGGAGAAAACATTTTATGAGTATGTATCACGAATGCACTGAGAACTGCTAGGAACACGAAAGTATATATTATTAATTAGCTCTGTACAATCGAATTTATTATGGCAGATTTTGTACGGAAAAATTTGTTCATGGTATAATCTTCTAACTTTCAAAGAATGTAAATTGAATTTTTCTAAAAGAATACAATAAGAGGATTGTTGATGAGAGCATCTATAATTGATAAGACGAAGAAATTTTGCTTGTTTATATATTCTATATATTAGGCTCCAGGGATTTCATGATATATTCCCGAAATCCTCTATATACAATTTTGTATATAAAGGATTTAGGATAGAGGATTTCGGAGGCGATAAATCGATTCAGCTAGAATTCATTTTTAGAAAATGTTTTTCGAACTATAGAAAAAAAATAGAGTCGGTTAAGAAAGGTTGAATATCTCGAAACATAAAGACTTTAGCTAACTGAAATAAATTGTGCATGATAGACGATTAAATATCCTTAAAATAAATTAAAATATTTTTATAAATTATTTATAATTCATTAAAAAACATAAACTTAAACGAAAAAGGATATCTTACGTAAAGTTGGATAATACAGTATTTTTCGTTAAATTTGATTTTTATTTAAATTTTAGTACTTGGTGTTGCCTCCAAAACTCACCAGTGTAAATCCATGTTTTTAGACAATGAAAACCTCGGTTCGACTCCACGTGTCTCCAGTACGATTATTTCTTTCCTATTTTCAAGTTACCTTCTTTCATGAGAAAAACTATTTTGGAAGCCTTTTATCAAAGCATCTTATTCGTATCTAAGTATACTATACTAATAAAATCTAAATATTATTACCAATAAACACGATTTACCTAAAAAAAATAACGAGGAAAGCTCGGTAATATAGGCACTACAAGACTTAAAGCCGTTGTCACCTTCGAAGAAACTGTAATATGGATTTTATAGTATAAATATGGTAAAAACGAAACCATAGAAATATAATACTGACATTGGATTCTAAACTATGTAGACATAGCTAGCAAGCTTTACTGCTTATTATTAATTATAAATATAAAATTAGACGTCTAGTTTTAAAGCTTTCGTTATGCCAGTCACCACATTCCGCTGTTCGGTGAGGGACAAAGCAGCTGGGAGTGGCAACACGCAGCTTGGCTGGGCTCGAACGGTGCCTTGTTGTTGGCAGCGGATAATGAGGTGTTGGCGCGACCCGGGCCACCAGCCCGTCGTGCACCAATTCTTCGACTTACCACAGATGCTTATTCTGGCAGTGTCTACAATGGTGTCTCAGATTGGCTATATCAAGGTATTAAGATAACCGTTTACATTGGTTTTTACCCACTAAAAACCTCCGCCGTGGCCTTTCCTCGGTGCTTGGTGAGGAGCTCGGGGATCTCCAAAGGAACGCACCGAAGCCTCTCTGCACTGTGCTCAAGAAGAGCACTTCCCGGGGGGGAGGTTACTCCCTCCCCCCCTGTGCCCTCGCAGTGCAAGGCGACACGAGCCAGCCGATGGCGCCTTATTCCCGGGTCCACCTTGGCGGACGACAAAGGCCCCTACGCCCCGAGGCCCCTTTTAACTAAACTAGAGATTTCCTGTGCGATAGGTGGTAGTCCTTCTTCCCATAATTATTTATATATGTAATATTTTAATTATATCTTTTTTTGTGTGAATGTATGATTGCTTTTCAATTGACCACTTTTAACATATTCTCACAACCTTCATAGTTTAGTGTTTCAAGTCACTTTAAAATTTCATGCTTGGTTTTATATAATATTTTATCTCTAATATTTAATATCCTCTTAATTTTGTTGTATATATAAGGTCCAAGAAAACAGAATTGTTTATTAATTTAAGTTGATTTGAATTTAAGCATTTTTTTTCTTCATGTAGTATAAATATATATTATAATCTTAAAAAGATTGAATTTATTTTGAAATCATAATGCATATCAGGACGCGTCTGAATTTCATAACTTAGTTCAACTATTCTTATGCAAACAGAGGAGGTGACAAAAACAGCATCGGCGACTTGGGGGTCTTCAGATGGAACCTTGGTTATGTACGTCCAATACAACGATACTATGGTACCCGAGCTTCAGTTTCCCAGGATATCAGAAGGAATCGGTGGTGCAGGTGCAACAAGATCTGGTTTTTTGTTGCCTGCCCTCAACAATAGCATTCATGCTGTCTTTCCTGATCACATGACCGTTAGGTATCCCACGGTAAGTCATTTAGGATGCTATTGAAACCGAATTTAATGTAGATTTCTCTTATGGTAATCATTTTTGTATGTAACTTTGGTTGTTTTGCAGCCCGGAAGCTCAATACCGAAGGTTACGCTATGGATAGTGGGGGTGCAAAACACAACATTCCCTCCAAGATGGGAAGTTAAACCTCCAAGTACTTTAGATGGAATGTATGTTCTTCTAAGTGATTTGTGATCTAATGATTAATTATTCAATTGCATCATTCCATTGTTTTCTTTTCCTTCGCAGGGAATATTATCTCATATCAGCCCAATGGGTGGGCAAAGATAATTCACATGTCGGCGTAGTTTGGATGAGTCGCGCTCAGAATCTAACAGTATATAGTAGTTGTTATGCGCCTAATTGGACTTGTACAGAGGTAACCCTGAGTGATTATATAGTTATTATATACATATATATGTGTGGCTGTAACTTTTTATTTAAAATTAAAAAGTTACAACTGCGAAGCGCCAATAACCTAATGGCTTAGGGTACGGTCTGTCGTAGGTTCTATTCCACCATTCGACTATTGACGTGAACCATCTCCTGGCACAAACTTAAGCTTACTTGGAATGGTTAACAAGAATGTTAGTAATATTTCTAAAAAAAAAAGAAAGATATTGCTTTGTCACCTTTGTCTTTTTTAAAAAATAAATAAAAAATAAAAAAATAAATTCTTACACCAAATCAAATATAAATTTATATCCTATAAGAAAAACATTTTTGTAGTAAGAAAAAGATAGATTTATATAGATTAGGTTTTTTGTTTTCATATGTTTTCTATCACCCTAGTGTTCTTTCCAGACACATTCAGAAAAAGCAACAGATGAGCCGTGGCTAGAAGTTCATCAGAAGCCTGTCTATTCAGAAGATGGTAGTGCCTTTTTACTTTTAGCAGCCGTTCAGGAGGGCGGGGGCCAATATTACACGCATATCAAACACATTGACGTGTTGCGTCAAAGAATAGCGGTACTGTCACACGGCAAGGTGGAAGTTGCCGAAATTCTCGCGTGGGACCAGATAAACAATCTGGTTTATTATTTAGGTAATTCTTTTTAATCTTGCTTTATTGCCCTATAGCATATGCTAGATAAAGGTGTGATTATATTGAGAAGGAAAAGTATAATGAAAAAGTGAAAATGAATGTAAGACTACAAGTATTTGAAAGAGATAAGATCATAGCATAAAAAAGGAAAAGGTAGACGATTTTATGCTTAGCATGGATGAATGACTGGATAAGAACAAAAAAGCATCACAGCTCTGCACTCGAGAATATGGAAATGAGAATTGGGTTTGACAGAAAAAGCATATGATTCAAATTAACCTAGACATTTACATGCATGTAGCCATTATGAAGTGTAACACACTAAAAGTTTCTGTGAAAGTTGGGATTAGGAACTGAGACAGATAGGGATATTTATGATTTATATTAGGGATATCATTATTTATTAGTAGTTTGGACATGTAGAACAGGTGAATGTAAAAAGGAACGACAACAAAGAGATAGAGAGTTAGTAATTAAATAGATCTAAATAAAGATGCCGTTAAAAAGTCTATAGAAGCAACAAACTAGACTGACCAGATGTATGGATATGAAAGACAATTAGAAGTGTTACAAAATGTCCGCAATGGAAGTGTCCATATTGTTTGCCTAACCCTTTCAGGAGCATAGATGCTTATATTTTATATTTTATTTATTAATAACATTATAAAATTTTGTTTTATGTTTTTTTTATTAAAGGTTTAGACAAAGAAAAGTTAGACATACCTAAACTACGTTCTGATATGATCGAGGAGGCAAAACAAATTAAGTATTAGCGTTGGTTGCAATTGAGTGCTTCGTTCTATTGATTCATAAATTTGCCTTGTGTACTAACCTCATCAAACATAGCTACATAGCTTATATTTCGACACATAGTTCACATTTATACACCGGTCTGACTGCACGTTATTTTAGATCAGAATGAGTGAGTGAAAAATGTGTGCCAACGAGTGCGACAGATATGATTCGTTTGTATGAATTGATCAACTGTAGTTATGTTTTAGGTAGTGCCGATAGACCAGGTCAGCGGCAAGTTTACGTGGTCCGCGATCCAGGGTATGGTTCTGGCAGCAATTCAGTGCGGGCTCGAGCTGAACGCGAGGAGCCGCGATGCCTGACTTGTGAGCTGGCGGTGTGGCCTGCTCGCCTTCATTACGCTAATTGCTCGTACTGGAGAGCCACCTTCTCACCGCCCAAGCCTAAAATTGGAATAACGCACTACGTTTTAGAATGTGGCGGTCCGGGACCTCCACTCGCAGGATTACATAATGCTAGAACGCATAAACTAGAAAGAATACTATATGATACGAGGCCTTATAGGTAAGTGTTCTTGGCTGTTCCATTTTCGTGTCTATTGAAATATTTTTATGTCAACCATCAAATGCGGCGGATCAACCCGACTCTTGGCACCTTTCTCCATGTCATGCATCCTAGAAAAGAAGTAATTAGGATGACCATGTCCCAAACTAAAATACGTTTTGGTGGACCGTTTAAAAATCAATGCATTGCCACGCTATATGTATGTATGAACCATCAAGCAGGGTTCGATGACGCGTAAAGATCAGTCAAAAGAAGTCTCTTATCGACTTGTTTATTAACCGACTTCAAAAAAGAGGAGTTTCTCAATTATAGTCTGTATAATTACTTTTATGTTTCTGCACTCTTATGTCCGTCATTTATAAACCCGTTTTAAAATATTAGATTATTGAAAAAGGCTATTGGTTCCCATGTCAATTTTATTGGACAATAGGCTACGAAGGTATACCAGAGGATATTTGTAGGTTTATGACTTTCCAAAACTATGTATAGATGATTTGAGAACCTCCTTTTTGAAGTGCCTTGCAGGCAGCCCGCAACGGCTAACATTTTGTTTCTTTTCAATAGATCCGTACGTCTAAGGGAGCTAGCTTTGCCGACGCGACGTTCGTTTGATGTGCAGCTAAGTAGTGGTTCAAAAGCCCGCGTCCAACTGCTACTGCCACCTTCTTGGAGAGAGGAGCTTCGTGATGCCGCATTTCCTGTCCTTGTTCATGTGTATGTTTTGGCAACATCTGTATTAATAAAAGAGGACATTTTTTATTTGTTACATTTAACAAAAGCCACAGACTTACACCAGATATAGATTACTTATAGTATACTACGAAACGTGTTTCGGAGCCAATAGCTAAAGGGAATGATCCTCGAAATATATCTGTATCTATAGATAAAGTATATATCTAAACCATGGAGCGCAGGCTTTAATAGGATAGGCTTGGAATAGTTAATTAAACTGTTAGCATTCTTGAACTTAAACTGTCAGTTAAATATTCTGGACATTCTTTCCCTCAAAAACATAACTGGAACATATATTACTTGATTTAATAAAATAATAATTTTCCACTACAAAATCGTTACATCCTATTGACGTGTATATTAGTTGTTATCCAATTTGATATTTTGTAAATGAATAACATAAGAATTTCATAAATGAAACAAGGCCGTATCTCTAGTGAATATATTAATGGAACATGAGAGTAAATATTAATGTTTTATGATCATATTTCAGTGACGGCAGACCTGGTAGCCAACAGGTCACGGATGAGTTCCTTGTGGATTGGGGATCATATATGTCCTCCCGCAATGATGTTGTTTACGTCAAATTGGACGTGGCCGGAGCTAGAGGGTTGCCACGGGCGCTGTTACGCGGTCGCCTCGGTGGAGTCGAAGTTGCTGATCAGTTAGCTGTTATTAGGTGTCTAAATTTAGCTTTTTCATATATTGCTTTATATTAAAGGCGTGGAAAGATACCTCAAGTTGATTGTTCTTCGCAATTTCAAGTGTTGATTTATCACGTACTCGGCGGTGATGGAAAACAACTAGAGGAGAAACCTGTATGTCTTAGAAATTATTTTTAAGGCATGCGAGATCTGCCAATATACACTAGGCCTGTGTAGCGGACTGTGCCCTTATACTCTCTCTACATAGATGGCTTATGCCCAACTGTGGGAGACATATATTCTATTACTATACTCATGGGATATTTTTATCATCATCATCAGATTCGTAGCATAAATAAAAACAGAACAGTTAATACAATATTTTTTTATTGTTAATTTTATTTAGCTAATTGTTTAATTTTACGATCTTTTGGGTCAAATACCGGCTTACGAACCTTACAACTGAATAAATCTACCCGTATGTAGCTAAATATGTCACCATTTTATTCTTATACCGCTTTTTATCATTGATAAATTTGTCTGTTTGTTTTACTGGTTGGTTTGTTCCCTCAGATACCTGTTGGAAACGTTCAAATTTCTGGACGTGACTCGTGTTGCCGTATGGGGATGGGGGTATGGTGGTTATGTTACGGCGATGCTTCTAGGTTCACAGCAATCCACTTTAAAATGTGGGATAGCTGTATCGCCAATAACTGATTGGCTTTATTATAGTAAGTAAAATATTTTTTATTCTTACTTATTTAAAAATATTTATCGTTATTTCTCGTTCTATTTATAGATTTTAAATATAAATATATTACAAGTTATGTTCGGAACACCGATTTATTCTCACCCAAACTTCACATTCGCTCATGCGTGAAATGCCTATTCCGTACCCAACACAGATTAGGTCATGGACAGAGACAACTAAAGCCATAGACAAACTCAATCTCTGTGGTTGAATACTCTATACCAATGTCTGACTAATATTATTATTGTACCTCCGTTTTTATTATTTTTTCATTGTTTGAATAC
The DNA here is from genome assembly GCA_029286785.1 of Meandrusa payeni. Classification (NCBI taxonomy): domain Eukaryota; kingdom Metazoa; phylum Arthropoda; class Insecta; order Lepidoptera; family Papilionidae; genus Meandrusa; species Meandrusa payeni. The sequence goes on along the minus strand of JAGSMX010000012.1, from coordinate 11,516,411 downwards.
CGTCTATGCATCTATTTGTAGATAATGAAAATGAAATAATAAAATAATAAATAGATGCTGCATTCACGGAGCGCATCCTCGGGCAGCCGTCTATCAATTACAAGGGATACGTGGAAGCAGACGCCTCGCAGCGCGCGCACCACGTGCCCGCCCACGCTCTGTATCTGGTGCACGGCATGGCTGACATGAGCGCGCCCTACCCTCACGCCCTTCAACTGGCGAGAGCATTGACCGATGCAGGCGTTCTCTTCAGATATCAGGTTACTGTCATATAAGGAAAAGACCGATCGCGTTTCTATCAGAAGGGTTACACTTTCCTTTTCTGTAATACACACACGTGCAATTATTAACACACGCCGGTCGCCCGAAAGGGTAAGCAGGGATCACCGACTTCCACTTAGTACGATCTTGTCATAATTTTATTAATAAAAGCAGATTCGTGTTCAAGAAGTATTTTAGAAATTATAAAAGAATATTGGGTAAAGGCTAATTTTTTTTTACATGTATATACGTATGTCCTACTCTGTATGATATTTTAATTATATCATTGTCTCTCTCGATATCGGAAGTTCCTATAATAAGAAATGAAGCCTTAAAAATATTTTAAATGAATAATCTATTTTTAGGCGTATGCAGATGAGGGGCACGATTTAAAAGGTGTAATCGAGCACGTATACCGTTCAATGGAAGATTTTCTACGTGAATGTTTATCTCTCGACCCTGAAGACACAAAGCTGCCTCCGCCGGATAGATAGGAATAACTGTAGTCCCCAACTTTAGAGAGATAAGGGATGTCCTTTACCCGGAATTATCAGAGTTATTTATTGTTATCATATTTATTTGTAAATATGTATATAGAATATAGTGCTTTAATTTAACGAGTTACAATTTTTTTTTCAATCAATTTTGTGTTCGTTTTTTTTAGATATATTAAAGTAAGCTTAAATAAAACGTGTGTAATAAGCCTAATTGAGATTAGAAATAGACAATCGTATGATGTTATATAATTTTATAATACAATTAATACATAAACAATTGTCTGCACCAGTTAAAAGTGAATAAAAGGATTTATCTTCCTCTATTATAATAGAATTAGAATATTGGAAATAATTCCAAAAGAATTAACAATAATTAGAATTAATTACATTTTTATTGAATAACTTATTCATTCAAACCATTATACCTTGCTTAGCGACCTTCAGCTATCGTACTATCCTTAAACTGTCTTTTTGTGAGACTTAATAGGGAATAAATTATATTTGGACGAAAATTTTGTGAATTAATCTAACAATATTGTCAAGATTTCTCTAAAAAAATTTAGTCAATATGCAATTTAGTAAAATATAAAAATGTTTAAATATATAATACCGTGTTAATATACACATTGTTATCACTTTAAATAATAGAGTTTCGAGCTTTTTCTCTTAAGCTTTTACTAATAACCCTTTTTTCTACTGCCACTTTTTACATGTGAAGCTATTGAGGTTTTCTACGTAACTCGCTATAGAATGTTTCTCACGTAACTTTCTACTAATTAGGAGGCATTACTAAAAACGAATTCTTCTTAATCCTAACATTAAATCATCATAAATCAACCGTGTTTATAGTCCGTTTACATCCGTTGTTGAAACTAGATTATGTGTGATTATGCAAAGAGGAGCTTACCATTTAGGGAATCTAACGAGGCATTTTAAGTGTTGATATTAGTTTAATTATTAGTTACAGTTTTTGTAAAATCTCTGTTGAAATACCTCAGGGGTGAGTGTACATAATATGTACACCCTTATCATAGACGTTTATAAGACCGATTTAAAAAGTATTATTATAGCAGTAAATGTAATGTTTAGAAATGAAGTGACCTTGATCATCCCTTAACCTTAGCCGCTTTTGCAGTCATATTTACATTAACTACTTAAATAATAACTAAGAAAATAATAAGTGTACTTTTATTTCGCTTTCATTATATTTATTTATTATCTAATTTATTTAATTTTCAATTTATGAGACATTGTTTCATTTATTTCCAGTCAATATATAAATATCTCTAACTTAAATTTAAATCAAACTTATTTCTAACCAGAAATAAGCTTAAAAATATAAAATATAAATAATCATAAAAATTAATTCATATTTTATATATATGAATTGTCTGATGTCAAATAGATGCTTATTATGTATGATAACTAAGAAATTTATAAGATATTTTTCTTTTATTTTCAATTATTCAACAATATGTTTCATTTTTTTTTAAATCAATCGTTTTATGCGTCAATAGCCTAATGGTTTCGGGTACGGCCTGCGAATCGTAAGGTCGTGGGTTCGAATCCACCATTGGACTATTGCCGTGAACCATGTCCTAGCACAAGCTTAAGGTTAGTTGGAATGGTTAACAAGATTGTTATTAATATTTATGAAAAAAAAAATATTACTAGCTTTCTTTTTTTAAAAAAAAAAATTAATTATCCTGTCAATTGTTATCCTTATTTTTAAGCTCATTTCTGATTATTAATTTATATTTTATATGAGAGACATAAGTGTCATCTGATGTGAAACTAAATTTATTATTATTATTATTATTTAGACTTTCTCCTTCTCCAGAAGAAACCAGAGAGTTTCGGTTTTAATGAAAACCACGGGCCTACGCCAAGTGGGTTTCATTTTGAGGGTTGTCTAAGTTAGCGGATTCATCCTGCAAGAACTTCCGAACAATTCGACACGTATTTAGTACGGCAGCTTTTTGCATGCCGATATACGTACTGCTGTGTAAGCCAATCTGTTGAATGTAACATCATTACAGTTTTGTTCAGGGATAATACCAGTACTGGAGAGCACCAGAGGCACAATGTATACTCTGTTCATGTTCCAAAGTCTCATTATTTCCTCTTTAAGCTCTGTGTATTTGTGAATTTTTTTCGGTAATAGTTTTTTGGATATTGTGTGTGTTAGGTACAGCTATTATAAAGGTCAATCTATTTAATTTATCTATTACAGTTATATCGGGCCAGTTGTTATGTACTATTTTGTCTGTTAAAATTGCTCTGTCAAAGTATACCTTGTGACTCTGGTTCTCGAACACTGGCTTTGGGTTATATTGATAATATGGAACTGTTTTCGGGTGAATAAGTTTATGTTTGATGTCTATCTTTTGATGAATAATATGAGCTATTTGGTTGTGTCTGTGTGTGTAATCAGTTTGGGCTAAAGATGGACTATTATTATTATATAGATATAATGTTTTGTTACGCAAAATAGTTATTTCTCAGCTAACAAATAAATAGTAGATTTAATGTTTATTTACAATACAAAAAAATATTTTAAATAGTGAATTGAATTATTAGCTATCTAAACCGATGTACTAATGGCTAACGTGTCTGTACAAAATAGAATAAGATAGATTTTTGCCTTCGACGGACGGGTTATAGTACATTGTAAAGGCAGCCAGAGATGGATTTGGATTGATTGAAATATCAATTTTAACCATGAAATACAGAGTGTACACAGAGAATACATAGTAATATATGGTTGTATAAACCTATTCATAATGGATTTACAATAGAAAAGTATCTAATATGGAACAAAAACAAAGCAATAAGAGTGACGTCATTAGAACAATGTGTAATTACGCGAAGCTATTCATGAGTTGGTTACGAAGTGGATGATCGTTGTTGGTAGCACCGTATCTGTGACATAAGTAGGTAATATGTTGTTGTTCTATTGAGATAGACGTCTACCGTCATTCGTTAAGTGTTATCGGATACCTGTATAGCCGCATATCGTACATTCCATGTTTGTGAAGACTGCAAATTTGGTCTAAATTTTACAATTAAAATACCCTAAAAAATACGTCGATGAGATTAATTTGAAATAAAATTATGGTCTTAAGGATGCTGTGATTCTTCTATTGCGTAATTTTAATGATATTTAAATTATAATGGATAAATATGGTATCCACATCCGATATTGCGTAGGGCCTAGTCGAATTGAATTCGTTATAACTAATAAAAAAAAATCATATTAAGTAAAGTTAATTTTACAAAATTCTTCCATTGTGAACATATTGCTTTGTACATTAAAAAATATATGTAAATGAAAAACAGACAATATATTACGGGCAAAGTGTGCGTCACACAATATTTGAGAATATATAGTTATTACAAAACGAGAGAGTACGGAAACCGGGTGCTTTAAATTATACATCATGTTAATACGTGTTAATTTCTTTAGCGTTTGTTCTCTAGTTATACAATAAATATTTATTACTCTACGCCGAGATGTGTGGCACTTGAGGTATAAACGTCGCGTTCGAAATGACTATCTCACTCGATTTCCGCGATACAAACGTGTTGAAGGGGAATTACGATACGTCTGAATGTTAATTACCAGCGTAATGATTAACGAGAGGGTCTCTGCAGATAACACCAATTAAATTCATGTAGATATAGTAATAAATTAATATTATACAGGTTGTTGTTAAATTTTATCACGAGAAATGACTCTATAAGGAATTATTTGCACGCCGCTTCTCTCTTTTGTAATTTTACGTTGTTTTTTCCCCTAAATTAAATGTAGTAATTTAGTCTTCCATTATGTCGAAGCTTCTAAACCATATTGATGTAAATTAAATCTTGGATCTGAGAGTAAGAACTATGTGATGACTATGTCAATTATTTCTTTATTCCAACTGATCAAATGTTATTCATAGTCTTTGTGTCATTACTTTGTAGTATTCTCTTTAAGCCTTCGGTATGTTAGTTTAGATTTCACTTCCTAGTTTGTTTTAAATTAATGGATGTGGTGTTAAATGTGAATCAGTAATGCTGTGTCTTAGAATCTTTGAATTTTTCCGCTGGGCTGTACTCGACAAAAAGGTAAAAATTTATCCTTTTTTTTTTTAATGACTAACTACACAGATTGGCCAGAGAAGCTAGCCTTGACTGCTTCACCGGATTGAGAGGTGGCATAGCTCTTAGGTCGCTTAGCCTGAACCTCTATCGCTAGTAATTCGACACAAGGGTCTCCCCCGGTGGGGGGTAACCTCGGCTTGGACGGTTGCTATGTTACGCGTAAGCATTCCGATCCGAGGGCGCCCGAGAGGGCCGAACCACGACTCGGTCGGTAGCTATTTCACGGATAATCTAAGGGTCATTCGAAAAGCTAAACTAACTTTGAGTGCCACTTCGGGAAGCGTTGGCGCTGGGAGAAGAAGTGGCCGAAGAAACTCCAGCAACGCTCCTAGTATCTAAGGGGTGGGGCCTGCCCTGGCATAACAAAATTTATTCTTGAAAAATGTCTTGTATTTCGGTTTCCTTTTGAATTAGAACGTATCAAGTACATGGAAATAAAGCTGTAGAAGTCTCTTATTGTATTTATTTTCAGAATGTAAGTAAATTCATATGTGATAGTATTAGAAATTAGCCATATTTTATGTGACGTATTCGTTTTGTTCAAACAAATACTGCAACAAAGTCGAGTACAGTTGGAATGTGTGTTAGTGCCTGCTGATTAGAACGTGGTGGATTACTCCTGAGCCGTTAGATTGATATATCATGCGTTATTGAATATAATAGATTTATTCGCCATCATTTGGAAATATGTACTCTTCATTGCATTTGAATACAGAAATATAATTTCAGATTAATGAATGGTATATGAATAACTTATTATATTCAAGAGCGCATCGGTTGATGATCCTATAGAACGTGCTATGTGTTATTGTTAATCAGTGTTATGAATCTTGTCGTCTTGTTTAAGACTTATGCTCACGAAGACTAAAATGTCACTCATACTAACAAATTTCTAGTGCAAATAATGTACCAATGTACAAATTTGTCATTCAAAATTAGTTGTTACAAGTCTAGATATCTGTATATTCAACGTAATTCAGAACTAAGAACTATGGACCCGGCATATCCACAATCAAATATCGACAGAGAGTAAATATTTGTGTGTATTCTTAAATAGTTACTTAGCTGATAGTAATAAGAAAACAAACCAAATTATCCTCAATTGTGAAAATTCGAAGTTAATAAGTAAAAATGAAATTCAAAGAAGAAGAAACGACAAGCAACTTATTTCAGTATGTCATTTCAATTTTATTTACTAAATGATCAAAATAGTCTTAATAAATTATTTGTTTTATCAAAATTAAATAAATAAGAAATTTTAACTTCCTGCACTTTTTCTTCTTAATAATTTTAAGTATGCCTTAATACTGGCTTAAAACGGTTTGATGCTTTTGGATTTTTATATATATAATATAACAGAGTTAATTATTCAACATCAATGATGAAAGTTTGAGTGACATTATAGTTTTTGGTCGTTAGTGATGTATAGATTAGTACTTTTCATTTGAAATATCCAAGATTATTATGTTATTGTAAATTTTCTTTGAATAAATAAAATTTTCATAATCGTTCAATGTCGTGTTTCATTTTTACTTTGTTAAATTTCATTGATCCTGCATTGCACCGTACAAAAACACCTGAAAGAGATAAACTCTGTCTGCCCCACTTGTGTGTAAACGTGATACGATGGATCTACGTTTTATAACTTTATTATATATAACCTTATTACATTACCTAATCAAACGGAGAAAAATAAGTTATTTAGTTGCTATTTTTTGGTATAAATTCTAAGGGAGGTCATACTGTAACCTTTTAGACTTTACAGCAGTGTCCGGTTTGATTAGAAATAAAATGAAGCACGCGATGCTTATGGCTTACAGGTGACCTCCTTCGACTAGGATTGATGAAGTTTCCTTTCCAGACAAGAATTATTAATGGATTTCATCAGGTATACACATATTGATAGTGTCCATTTGTTAACAGCTACGGTAAAGTAACAGCCTATATATATTCCACTGTTGGGCAGAACCCTTCTCTGTAAAGAGTGTAAGGGAATAATCCGGCAAGCGGCTCTAGTGTGGATTGGCTGACTTCACGCGTCTTTCAAATTTTATAACACATCTAGATTTCCTGCTGATGTTTTTTTTTTTTATTTCTAGTTCCCCTAACGTGGATAGGTTAGGGCAGTTTTTCTTCCATCAGCCCTGTAGTTCTGGGCTCTCAAGAATAAGACTACGGTATCCCCTGCCTGTCGTACAAGGCGACTAAAAGGGGCCTCGGGTTCACTGGGCGACAAGGGTGGGGGCCTGAGTCGTCAAAAACAAAACCAAAAAAAAAAAAGTTTTTCTCCCATGCCTTTCCTCTCATCCTTTATATATTTATTACAATCTTACATTCAACTTATACACAATTTATTTCTACTTTTACTTATTATTATTACCCAATATTTCTATTTCTAGTATACACTTATTCTTATCTTATACTTATTTCTTATTACATTTCTAACATTAGGCTTATTTCTAATCTTGTTTATATTACGCTTGTCTTATATCTATCTATCTATGCTACTTTTATATAATACTATTTTCAATTTCTTATACTACATCCTAGTTCTAAATTTAATTTTTTATGGCCAATGGTGGGCTCGCAACTCACATTATTTTTAATGCGTGTTTGGATGCTCCTTACTTGCTAAGTCTTATGCCTTTGTGCTGCTTTCTCTGCTATTTGTTTGCAGTAGCCAAGGAATTTTTGACTGACATCTTTGTTACTCACTAGTGATGGTAGATTGTCATTACTAATTTTAATACCTAAAACAATTTCTGTGTCTATTCTTAAGCTAGCGTGGATCTTCCTGCTGATGTTATTCTTCACCGCCGAGCACTTGGTAAATTAGTGCTTAAAATTTTAAGAAACAAATTTATTGGAACGGGCTCGGGATACGGGGCGATATATTGGAACGGGGAATTAATACGGCTCTTAATCACAACCACCAAATATTGGAAGATTTCGTAAATTTGTATACTACTACTAATACTTAAAATATGGTCAAAATTTCGCAATGACATATTTTTTTCATGAAAGACGGCGAGGCAATATTTTTATTTTTGTTTTCTCCGCATACGTGGGTTATTGGTAAAGTCTCACCGTCAGACGAAGCGCAGAGCGTGGAGAGGAAAGTATCACCCCGGGCTATTTACCGTAAAAGTAAACTGTTCGGTATTTTTACTTAGAGTACAGGGTCGTTGGTAATTATTGGTTCGCGGCGCGTCAACAACGACGTCATTAAATTACGTTTTCAACTCGCTAATCGGGAGCGGTTGCATCAGGACGGTATTGTTCCTGAATTTAGGCCCGACCTTGACTTAGTAAGTTGACAGAGTGGACCAGAAGCCCGCAAGCGGAAAACAGGACACAGGTAAGTCATCTCTTATTATTTGCGACACGCAATCTCGGGGGTCTTGTGCTGTGGGATTCCGACGTACAAAACGTACGGTGCACATTGACCAATGAATAAACAAATCTTTATACAGGGTGCTACAAATGTATATATTCATATTTCTTATTTAAAGTGTGGTAGCATAGTAGTTAAACTTCTGACTGCGATTTTATGGTTCGAGTTCTAGACGTATTGTAACAACAACAAAAAAATGAAGTAAGCTCTCATGTCCTTTTAAGTCTAGTGGACTAGACAGAAACAGAGCTTTTGCAGCTACAGCAGCACAGGTAGTGAACCTATCGCCAAACACCAGGCACAAATATCGGCAAGTGTTTTGCTTTTATTTAAAAAAAAACAAAGAATAATTCATTGGTAGGATTGGTAGGATAATTAGGATTCGAACTCGCAACAGATCGAAAGTCTTACCGCTTAGACGCTAAGCTATCTTTTTATAAATCTTCTTCAATCGTTAATTGTATAACATCGCCTTTATCCAAATATTATAAATACAAGTAATAGAAAACAACGATAACAAATAGAAATTTCTCTTTTTTTTTATATAAAGAAAGTAAAGAATAAATTTATTTTGTACCATCGTTTTTTTCTTAGCTTAATTTGAAGGGTACACGAAAATTGACTGGAAATTCAATTTCACGTCGCTCTCGTACCCCAATCTATAAAAGACGTGATCCTTGGTAGAGTGACGTCGAAGCTTTCCGTGCTATGAGCAGTTAACTTTCTACATAAATAAAATTATTCACAAAACAAATAGAAGGAAATAAATGACGAGTTTAAGAATAGTTCGCGACGACTTCACATTACGTGGCACTACATTGTAAGCTAAGCTATGCTAGCAACATGTATTCGAACCCCATTGCGGGCACCAATGAAATTATTTATTGAAATTTGAAGTGCCTTCACAAGTTTTATAAAATTTTCCTAGACATGCTCTGAGTAAAGTAGTATAGAGTAAAACTTATATAATTGAATTAACACTCTTAAGAAATACTCTTTATTGCATTTGGATTCAGATTAATTTCAGATTAATGAATGGTATATGAATAACTTATTATATTCAAGAGCGCATCGGTTGATGATCATAGAGAACGTGCTATGTGTTATTGTTAATCAGTGTTATGAATCTTGTCGTCTTGATTAAGAGTTATGCTCACGAAGACTAAAATGTCACTCATTAGTATTTTTAGAACTTTGTTGAGAACACTAGAAATATGTTAGAAGTAGTCTTCTAACAAATTTCTAGTGCAAATAATGTACCAATGTACAAATTTGTTATTCAAAATTAGTTGTTATAAGTCTAGATATCTGTATACTCAACGTAATTCAGAACTAAGAATTATGGACCCGCATATACACAATCAAATTTCGACAGAGAGATATTTTATTGTACTCCTAATTTATATCAATAACCTTTTAAGTAATTAATCCCTGTAATAAGAAATTATTTCAATTTATCATTACGATTTTCCGGTTACTAGGGTATACATGAAATACATGATAGATTTTTACTCCTATATATATTAATAACCTTTGCAGACTATGTTCTATAACTCTATAGATTTTATTGTACCCCTAATTTATATTAATAACCTTTTTAGGTAATTAACCACTGCAATACCAAATTATTTCAATTTGTCATTACGATTTTCTGGTTACTAGGGTATACATGAAATACATGATAGATTTTTACTCCTATATATATTAATAACCTTTGCAGACTATGTTCTATAACTCTATAGATTTTATTGTACCCCTAATTTATATTAATAACCTTTTTGGTAATTAACCACTGCAATACCAAATTAGTTCAATTTGTCATTACGATTTTACAATTTCTAGGTTATATATGAAATACATAATAGATTTTACTATCCTTTTTCAACCGATTTCAAAAAAGGAGGAGGTTGAATTCGTCTGTATGTTTTTTTCTCATTACTATTTTTTTTCTTACTTCATAACTTTCGAATGGGCGAAACGATTTTGATGATTTCTTTTTTTGAAAACTACTGCTCGGGTCAGGTCGGTCCAGTGTGGTCTAATTCCAATATGGTTAAATCCATTTAAGTCTTAAATTTGAAGGACTAATGCTATATCAACTCAAACGATTTCGATGATTCATTTTTTTCGGAAAGGATGTACTTCATGGGTTGTTTGGTGGGAGATTTGTTAGGGTTAGATATTTTGTTTTTACTCGTAAATATACTTGTAAAATACTGAGAAATTCTAGCCAGTATAAGCAACTTAAAATTAAAATTAGAATAAAAATTCCCTGTATACAGTCCGAGAGTAAGCTATGTGCACTGAATGTAGAATTCGATCCGATCCCGGGCGACGGGCCAAGGCTTAACAAGATGCAGTAAGACGCTTGATATGCAGTAAAGCTGCTTCAAAGTATTGCAGCTTACGAAATGATCTTAGAAGGTTTCTTGGTTAGCATAATGTAAGACACAAAACGCGACCTCCTTAATCCCATTTACATAGTCAATTGAATATCGGTACTGTTTTGTTAAAATATACAAATTCTTCTTTATTACAAATACATTTGTAATGAAACAAGGGTGCATGATAGCCCAGTTCCAAGTATTAAGGCGAGCTTTATGTGGGAACGAATTTGTAATAGAAAATTATTATTTTTTCCATCATTTATCCAAGCAATCAAAAATTTATGTTTAAGACGAGTAATAAGTGAAATAAATTGTGCATGATAGAAAATTAAATATCCTTAAAATAACATAAACTTAAACGAAAAAAGATGTCTTACGTAAACTTGGATACTACAGTATTTTTCATTATTTAAATATTAGTACTTAGTGTTGACTCCACGTGGCGTCAAACTTTCTTAACCAACCCTTTATTTTTGCTCACGAGTGCATAGTATTATATACCAAAACCTTTTCCAGAACACTCTGTCTATCCCCTCCGTAGTTTTTGCAGTAAAAGGTGACATGACAAACTTCTCTCCAGATGAAAGATCAAGTAGAATTTGTGTAATAAGGAATAAGTGTGGCTTGACAGAGAAAGATCTGGTAATGTATTTACGTAGCCCAATAACATTCAACTGAATAATAAATATATAAATAAAAATAGAAAAAGGTGGAATTATATATTTGAAAGTTCTTCAACACCAGTAAAATGTCTTCTTAATAAGCCCCGACTTCAACCTTAAAAATAGGTTCTTTGAAATTGGTACTTCTCTCAGTTTTAAAAACATATTCAGTAAAGTTCCGAAGTTCTACGTTTGACCTTATACTTTTCGTAGCCGACAGTTTATTGCGCTACGACCTGTGTCCGTCGTAGGCTACAAAGCAACATAGTGGCGAGTTATATAATACTCGAGTATTTATCACAATGGCTAACGTAAAATCGCATGGGCCATTTATTATGAGTTAGCGTGCATGGTTTCAGATTGCATCTAAATGGGCTCGCGAGGTGTGCTCGAAGGTTGAACACTGCAGTGGGCATACGTTTGTGCTACATCGCGATTATTTATAGACGGAAAATTTATAAATTTAATTGTAATTAAAAGCAGTTGTAGCCTAATGGCTAAGCATTCGATTATACGATCCTGTTGTCATGCATTTGATTCCTTTCGAGTTTGTTAACATTTTTCCACAGCATATATGACATAGGGGACCTATACGGGACCTAAATGGCTTGGTGAATACGATGCTGTAGCAAAGAATATATGTTTTAATTATACTGTGCTTAAGTAATGTAATGGATTAAATAGAACTATGGCCAGCAAAACGAGCAGAAATTTGATGAAATTTTAGTTAGGTTCTGATTAAAATTATTTCGAGCGCGTGATCTAGCAGCACATAAAATTGCAACAACAAATTTATTAGTGCCGGCACCGGGGTTCGAAATCGGATTGCTTGCGGACTATGAAAGTTGAGCCAACCGACCAGACACTAAGCTACCACGGTTATAATCTGACTTCTAATTATTTTTTAATTATATATACAATAATAAGAAGTGAAGACACGCCATTCTTTGTATAATAATTACTTGTACAACGTTTCTAAATAAAAAGTCACACACAGTTAACACTTCTTTGTATATGTATGTATATGCTCGGTACAAGCCGAAGAAATCGGATACTGCCTACCTCGATTAGGTTACGAGAATGCGAGTGTTTATAACTAATAGCTTTATCGACTTAACAAGATAATGAAATGCTTACGCTTAATGTGATTGAAGCCTTGAACGGTAGCAACCATAAAAGTGTCAATCAGCTTAGTAATTATTTAGTCTTTTGTTCTTAGTTTAAAGCTTAGCCGATTAAGGATTTCTGTTCGTATGTTAATATATCTCTCTAACGTCTTTTCAACCTATGTAAGTAGAGAGAGGTAGCAATTGCTATCGGTATTTGGCTGTCAGATCTTAAATTGTAGCTTTCGATCATTCCAGAATGCATGCATAAACATGATATGAATCCAAATCCGATTAGGATTAGAGGAGGAGGGAGTATTTGATCTAATGGAGCCCCGTTCTAAGCCTCTAGGGTACCCACTAAAACCTCCCCGGTGGCCCTTTCCTCGGTGCATGACGAGAGGATCCGGGATCTCAACGTGGAACGCACCGAAGCCCCTCTGCACTGTGCTCAAGGAGAGCACGTTCCGGGGGGGGAGGTTACTCCCTCCCCCCCTGTGCCCTCGCAGCGCAATGCGACACAGGCCAGCCGATGTCGCCTTCTTCCCGGGTCCACCTTTGTGGACGACTCAAGCCCCCACCCTTGTCGCCCAGTGAACCCGCCCGCCCTCTTTTAGTCGCCTTCTACGACAGGCAGGGGATACCGTAGTCTTATTCTAGAGAGCCCAGAACTACAGGGCTGCGGGCCGGTCTGCTACCGGCCCACATGAGCATGTCTAGTTCAAGTTGACTTTAATAACTTTACCAACATCTGAATCTGGTAGTGGTGTCAAAGGATTCGGAATAACTACTATTCATTTGGAAAACTACCATTGTTAATAAATAATACACTGCCGTTTTCTAGCAAATGTTGTGGGTGGAGAATCGTTACAGAGGCGGTGGCAACACAGACCCTTTAATCCTCTTGAAAATGTAACTAAAACCAATCTGATGAAGTTCCCTCGACAGTAGAAGACAAACAACTTAGATTTATAGAGTAAGGATGCCTTCTGCAATTGATCTAGGAGCTGTAACGAAATGCCTCAGAAAATTCTAAGTGTAAATATTGAAAACCGTAAAAAATTATTGCTACAAGCGGACTCAAGTGATTAGCCAATAGAATATTGCTTAAAAACAAAATACAATAAATAAACCAGCACAGTTGTGGGTCAACAGGACGTTGATTTAACTGTAAAATAGTTAAATGCGTCTTATATTTCAACCCTGCTTTTCCGTAAAGGCTATTTTTTGCTGCAAATCGGAAAGATCACGCGACGGTTACGCTCCACTGCTGGCTTTAATTAAGCTGCAATGATAAGCTCTAATGTATTGTGTCCTTACGTTGCACGTGACGTTTTCATTATAGACAACAATCTCTTTGAATTTTAAATCGAATTGTTGAAGAGCCGCTTGGTCACTACGATGTGGTAGGTCTTGATTTGTGGACTAGCTTTTCGTAGTAAAGTTAAAATTATCATTGTGATTAGCTAGGTCATCTATGCTAATACACAGTACTACTACAAGAAATAAATTGTACAAAGTTTTGTCTGATTTATGATCTAACAACCAGTTATATCTTCATATTCACATCCTCATAAGCTTAAGGGAGAAATTCAAAGATTATTTTTTTTCTATCTTCTCTCTCTACTCGTATAATCACTTACGATTCTCTCTCGTCCCGTTAACCTTACCGGGGTAAAGACAGCTTTCGCTATCAGCTTTTCAACAAGCCTATGAGATCGCATCCGTGACATTGTGTCCATGACATTCAGCCCGGAATTTACCGTGATTTTAGTGCTTACAATAAGGAAAATCTGCGATGCATTGGTACAAGCTGACTAGGATTCGAACCATCAGATCGGAAATCGAAGCTCTACATCATCTCTTTTGGTTTTAATTTACAGGCATATAAAAGTTGCTCAAGTATTCTCACAAGAGTCAATATAAACTCAAAATAGAAATAAAATTCTCGTGTAACAATGTTAGTTATCAGACTCCTCCGAAACGTTTTGACCGATTTTTATGAAATTTCATGTGCATATTCAGTAGGTCTGAAATTCAGTTACATCTATTTTTCATAAGTAATAAGGGTTATTCACCCCTAACATTTTTTTTGGGACAAAATATTTATTTTTTATAATGTGGGATTAAAAAACATACAACCCTAAATTTTCACGGTTCTATCACCAACCCTTGTTTTTTAATAGTCGTTTCAGTAATTTAAATTTAAACTTTGTGTCTCATAGCAGATTTGCAATCGACTACACATCGAATCTAGGAAAAAAAAAAACAGAAAACTAACATAATATAGAAATATTTTTCTATGACTTTTTATTTATTCTACATCAACATCACCAACAACATCAGAAAATAGAATAAGAGTAAAAGAACAGAAGCCAAATCCGCGGAGCTTATTATAATGTACAATTCAACTTATTACCATAATCCTCTCGGGCATCGCGACCAAACTGGACCGATGCTTCCATCAGGGTTAAATTTGCTTCCCTCACTGCTTCCATTATTTGTTCTGTGCAAATATACAGCATCTTTTACAGAGCGAATATTTAACAGACTTAGATGGAAATATCATCTTTATTGTATTTATAGTATAAAGAGATAAAGCGGTCATGAAGGTGACCTAAGTTTATACCTAAGAATGGGCTAATTATTTATTGAAATGATGATTTAATGAATGATTGCATGTGCACTGCCGACCTTTATAAAAGGGACAGACACTTTTTGAAGTCTAACTTCTCATATTTACGCAAATAAAACCTTTTTATCAATATTCCTTAAAAATATAGAAATTACACAAGATTCTTTTTCTTCTTCCCAGTCAATCAAATCAAATCAAATCATGGTTAGAGGTCATGTCTCCGCTTATGACATCCAGACAACGCGTTTAAGGATGGCCGCGTAGCTAGTAATTTTAAAGGACATAAGTAACTACGCAAGATTATGAAATACAAATTTCTTCATAGCACCATTTTTAGATACGAGTACTTTTATATCATAGTGCATTCGTAGCCCTAAATTTTATTGTTACAGCGACCTTCGAGCCTGTAGATATATGCTTAATAATACTTGTGGGTAAAAATATATCTTTTAAACAAGTATATATTATATATAAGATGTTACTACTATATTGTGTAAGGGTATTTTTTTAAGTATTCCAACTTGTTTCTCCGTCTAGTTCGCGCTATTATATTATTTATTTACATTATATACTAAATTTACATAACAATATACCAAATATCAAAAACATTCATAGTATATTAATATAAGGTTGTCAAATATCTCCTTCCGCCTTTTGTCTTTTGAATTTCGCGGCTATGTACAAAGCGCTACAGAGCTCGTATCTAGCAATACTATACATAATTTGAAAGGTCTTGACATAATCTACAAAACGACGCTATGCATAATTAGTTTGGATATTGCGTTCAACAGTTATAGACGTGTACACAAAAATTCACTAACGCCGAAATTCGCGGCTTGGCCACTGTTTGGGACGATTCACCGGCCTTCGACCACGACCGTTTTCGCTTGATATTGTCGTATGTGATCCATTTTTCGTCGCCAGTCACCATCCGCTTCAAAATGGGTCGAGTTCGTTCCGTTTCAGCAGCATATCGCAGGCGTTGATTCGGTCCAGAAGGTTTTTGCGTCAAATCATGCGGCACCCAAACATCAAGCTTTTTTTTGTATCCAGCCTTCTGCAGATGGTTTAAAATGGTTTGGTGACTAACTCCCATCTCCTGGGCGATGTCACGAGATGCCACATGCCGGTCTAACTCGATGTAGTCCATGATTTGATCGGTATTTGTCGTCACAGGTCTTCCGCCGGCTGGCTTATCCATGGTGTCGTTTTCACCGGCTCTGAATCGTCGAAACCATTCCTCCGTGGTTCGAAGTGATAGAGTACCATCCCCAAAACACCATTAATCTCACGGAACGTTTCTCTAGCGGATTTGCCTTTAACGAAGGAAAACTTTAAAATAGCGCGAATTTCGGCGTTAGTGAACTTCTTGTTTACACGTCTATAACTGTTGAACGCAATATCCAAACTAATTATGCATAGCGTCGTTTTGTAGGTTATGTCAATGACCTTTCAAATTATGTATAGTATTGCTAGATACGAGCTCTGTAGCGCTTTGTACATAGCCGCGAAATTCAAAAGACAAAAGGCGGAAGGGAGATATTTGACAACCTATTATAATTATATAATACTCAGGACTGAAATTATTTAATAGTTCGTTATCTCTAATCAATCTATACGAGACATTTTTTTTTACTAACTTTTACTACAAAAACTATAGAGAAAATACACACTATGCTTTTGTATGTTTCATAAAATGTTTTAGTATATATGTATCGATTACTCATCTGGAGACTATGGATCAAAAAATTACTTCTTCTTTTGATAAATGTGCGATGAACACAAACGGACCGACATCGACAGCTTTTGACATGATTTATTGATGGTCATTGATTATTGCAAGATTAACAATAGAAATTTATCGCCCTAATAGATATGTAGGATAGCATACAGGTTATTAATAGGCAATTAGGAACCTGGAATCTATATGCTATCTATAACGTCATAGATTGATTATCAACTGTACAAATCAAAGCTGTCATGGATAGTATTTTATCGGTGAACGATTCTAGAAATTGGTACCAACATTAAATATACTGTTACATCCTTTTAATTGAGCTATCATCATTTTATCATTTTATAACTTTTTTTTTGCTAACGCGGGGGAATCCTTTTAACGGACCGCCCGCTGGTGCCCAGGGTGGGCCCGGAGGGATGCGTGGGACTCCGCCTGGGCGGCCCCTACCCACTAAACCCAACCGCGAAAGCATCAGCCGTTATAAATGGAGTGCCCTGGATCTGTCAGCAACAGAGCACCCCAACGAACGGCCGGTCCTGACAAAGACCGAACTTCTCCCTCTAAAAGGGGACTTCTCCGGCGATCCATTTTATACCTAGCTTAGCATTAGAGCCCAAGCTTGGACAAAAATTTTAACATATGACTTTTGTATAATTTAATATTCTTTTAGTAAAAACGGCGTAGTGTAGTAAATTAAATAATAAATAAATAGGAGTAATTTAATGAAAAAATGTGTTAAAGTCGTTGTTTGACCTCTTAGGCACCTGGGCAGGGCAGGTCATGTCAGTTGTTTGATGTATTAGCAGATGGAGGCTATTGTAGCAGCTTCTGTTGTCGCACGAAGCCGACCCGCAGTTTTAAGGAAGTGCCACGACTTTTCGGAATGCTAGCGTAAATTAGAAATATAACTACTTCTGCGTATTCCTATAAAGACGAAAATAAATTAAATTACCCACCAAGTACGTAGTAGTACAGGATTCCTTCGTTACCAGCAATTTATATAATTACCATTACATCGTAAACGGTATAACATTGGTATCGCGTTACCTCCAACCAAGCTAAAATTAAATTCTAACGAAATAATCAAAATAAAAATAATTTATCTAGCAACATAATTTTTAACGTTTGGGTTTGTTTGCTCTATGTATAAACGCCCGAAGACATCCCAAACAATAAAGGAAGTTATAACTCAGTAGATAGATATAGTTCACAGTTGATATTATTTACTATATTTAGCTTAAATTTACATTTTATACCGGAACTACAAGTTAGAATCGCTAACACACTAGTGCATAACTTAGTTTTAACTTTGATATGTTTGCATTAAAACTATTTATCGTGTTTGTTGTAAACTATTTCCGAACTCAACAACCTTCCACATAACGATATATGACCTAACTAGCTAATCCCGCCCGCAATGCTGCCTAGGAACCACAAATACCTAAATGAATTCTCTTGACTGTACCTTAAAACAAAAAAAGGTAAAAATTACATAAAGTAAACACTAAAACTTAACTCTGCCTTAAACAATTAATGAAGGTATAATCTTCTTACCAATTCTCAACACTTATCATAAGTATTTCCGCCGCTATTGTCACCACTATTCTCTTACTCACCACTCACTTACAGAATAATTTAATTATAAAACCACACAACTAAACTGTCCGACTAATTAATAATTTACAGTATGTACTTGATCGATTGTGTACGACAGTGTCCAGGCGGTTGGCTCTTGTTGCATAGTACGCTAGCAACCTGAGTTCGATCCCCGGTGCCGGCACCAATAAATTTGCTGTTGCAATTTTATGTGCTGATTAACCACGCGCTCGGCGGTGAAAGAAAACATCGTGAGGAAACCTACATGCCTTAGAAAATTTTTCTAAGGCATGTGAAGTCTACCAATCCGCACTAGGGCCGCGTGGTGGACTATGCCCTTATACTCTCTTTACAGAGAAGGCCTGTGCCCAGCAGTGGGACATATATATTATATATATAAAGGCTGTAACTTTAACTTTAACTTGATCGATAACCTCTTTTATGAAGTTGGTTAAATAAAAAGTAGCCCATGTGCTCTTTCAGACTATAATCTATTTCTGTGCCAAATTCCATCCAGATCCATTCAGCCGTTCTCGCGTGATAACAATAATCCAAATATTCGTATTTATAATATATGTAAAGATGATGAGCGTTTTACAGTATATGTAAATATTATAGACTTATTGCAATAGACAAGTCGAAAAGTTGTCTTGCGCAAACAAGATACCAGTAACTAGAATGATCTAAGTAACTATCCGAAGTATTTCTGAGCACACCTTTACTGAGAACGAACATCTACGTTGAGCTCTCTTAGCTTCTGCACTGTTCCGATTTACATCTGCATAAAGACAATTTGATTATTAGCTCTGTTCTGTTCAATATTCAAAGATAGTTGCAGGTTTCCAATAAATACATTTCTACACTATCCAGCTCTATTCTGTGGTATATATTTTTAAAACTTGATTTTAATAAAGAAGATTCGTTATAAATATTTTTGATTATATATAAAGAATAAGCCAGCTATTTGTGACAGATGGTAATCCCATCCCCATACACATTTACAAATTTTGTTGTACTTAAAAAACCGAAAAAAAAGGGTAATTAATTTATACAGCCCTACCTAAGGATTCAAACCCGCGACTATGAAATATAATTGCTTGATATTGCTTTGATTCTAATGACTTATCCGATTATTTTCCTTATTTCGTAAAAGCGGATTCGGCGGTCCCCTTTCTTTTCTTCTGTTGACCCACTTAATGAAGCAGTCGCTTTATGCTTTGTATTTTGCCTTTCTTTTGTCCAACACGCGCTAACAGCGAGTCGTTAACGCCGTAGAGCGCTAAGAGCGATAAGTTTTAGAGATATAGAAAAATAGAGAATAATTTATAAAAATACATTTCGATTAGTAGCTACTAGGGCATTCTTCTTCTTGGTCGCTTCACTCTTGTCGGAGTGGTCGTGGTGGGCAGCAGACAGCACCCGCCGCACGACGTCTCGCCACCTCCGCCTGCTGGTCGTCAATCGGGCACATTGAGGGGAGCACCCACCATACTCCGCACCTGATCCAACCATCGCATTGGCGATCTACCTCGTGGTCTACTTCCCTCTACTTTGCCCTGCACGACAATACGCTCTAAACAATCGTTTCCACGACGGCTTACATGCTCAAAGAACTTGAGTATTCGCCGACGTACTTGAGTAGATAGACGCTCGTTAATACTTAGCTCTTCAAGGATGGAGGCATTTGTTCGGAATTACTAGGGCATAGTGAATTAATTATCTTTGTTAAGAAAATAAACAAAACATATCATAAAATGGTATTCAATGGAGATGAAATAAATACAAGGTTCGTAAAATGACTATAGAAGTGAATTCAGCTATAATGACTCGTGATGACATACATACATGAATGATTGAAGAAAAACAAAAGAATGTAAGAGACATACTAAAACTTAACAGCTGTTATTATAGCATAGTCAAGCCGTTAGTATAACATTATATTATATTTTTTATATTATTATTATAATCAAATAATTATAATAATAATTTTATATTATAATCTTATAATTTAGTCTAAGGTTGTTATTTAATAGTTATTTAAAATAATGATGAATCTTAGTTACTTATTTGAATAAATTAATAATAATAATAATAGCATAATAAACAATATAAGGGATATGATATGTATTTTATAAGATGCAGCGTGTTTCGGAGAATGTTTTAGTATGTAATTTATTGTTCGACCAACTGAACCCAGTGGTGTTAACCGAGATTAAAAACGATTTATTTTATTTTAAGTTTAGTTTAATAAGTAAAAGTAACTACGTACATCAGCTTTCGTACGTAGTTACTTTTACTTATTAAACGCCACTAAAAGTTCCGTTAAAATCTGTCCCGCCGTTCCAGAGATTAGCGGGAACAGACAGACAAAAAAAATTGTAAAAAACGTACGGTACATGTACCGTTCGACTGTTGACGTGAACCATTTTCTTATTAATGCCTAAGATTATGTTTAATTGTTAACAAGAATGTAAATAATAGATGTGAAAATAAATTATTGTTTCCATTCACACTTTTTCTTTTTAATTCACAAAAAAAAAACATTCATTGACTTGTAGTAAAAAGCGGTTATTTTAATATTACAAACGAACAAAACAATTTTATTCATTTTTATAGATTTCTCATTGTCACCTGATTTTTCGGTCTAAAAAACAATAGTTTTTAAAAATTCGTACCCTTAGATTGTATATTATTTATTATCCAATTTAACTTGATAAAGCAAAATAAGCCGAAGTTAGTATATATCTTATGCAACTTCTTCAAAGTAAACTATTTGTAGGTAGAAAATAAGAGACTATTTCCCTCTGTAATACAATAAAGAGTAAATTTGTATTGCAGTACAGAAAGAACGTGCACAGAATGTCGCTACTCTAAGCTTTTACAAACGATCACTACTTGTTTAGCATATTAATGCACTTTTAAAAACACTAAACTTTAGTTTCTATGTTCATGTTATTGAATTGTAAAGGATAAGTATGTTTGGCGAGGAAGCCAAGGTGTACGCGACGTTATAGATAAAATGCTGGACAGAGCTGCGATGGTAACGGCTGCATACGCAAGGAACTTGGCAATCAAACTCTCTCTCCCTGGCCGAAAATCCAGGATAATGTGTGAGTATCGAGAAACATGGAGGAGTGCAAGGTTTCCTAAGATCATATCGGAAACAGAGGCGAAGTGGAAATCAATTACTTAAAGCAATTTCGTCACAAATACACGACTACCAGATTATAGCCCTGTCACACCTGTGAGACATGTATGATGGAAAGTTAAATAAAATCTATTTATGAAGGTAATCCAAGCACGTTCTGCTTTCAACGTTGAACAAATTATCTCCTTATTAAATTGCTCTCCGATGCTGCATTTCAATACTTAAAAGATAATTTAGTTTTAAAATAAGTAATTTTTGACGAATTTTTATCTGCAGATATCATTTATCGGATACCTCATATTCGATATACCCTATCACGTATACAACCAACGCTAAAGTGACTATAATTTGGAATATTGTCTCTTGATTTGTACGTTTATTAACGTACTCATAACATTGCACATGTTGTCTTCTTCTTAAAGTACCTCCTCGACTAGCATATGTCGGCAGTCAGTCACCATATTTCTCACTTCCTTGCGACATGAAACAGATGAGCCGCACTCGCAATTACCACTTTCTAATGTTACGCAGCCTTGATTTCCTTCTACGACCAACACTTCTTTGGCCATCGACTTTACTTTTATCGAAGATAACTCGTGCCTAAGCACGTGACCGAAGCACGATACTTTTCTCATCTAGATAGTCTGCAATAGTTTCTGCTTCTTTTTGACTTGTTATAGAACCTCCTTATGTGTCACTTTCGAAGCCCACATGCATTAAGCATTATGTTAGCATACGACTTTTTGTATTTAAAAAGCAAATATAATTGTTTTTTGTTTGTAAAAATATAATTGTTAATTGTAATTGTTTTAAACAGGCCTAGATCCAATTGAACTCTCATCAGAAACTAATCGAACGAAGATAAACATGTTTGAATAAAATGATAATCACCCGCGATCATACCCGTTACAGAAATTTTTAATTCGAGCCACCGAACTTTAATGAACTTCCTTTGAAATACACCTCCGAGTCAAATACTCATTATACAAGTTACGTTTTACAGGTAAACTGATTCAACACCAAACGATTTTGATCCCTAATGAATGATATTTAAGAGTGCCTTTACCACTCTTTGTATCACAATGATCGCATTGAGGTTGGTATAGGAATAAAAGGGGAGATTATCGGAAAAGCCAGAATGCTTCAGTAAAGCGGTAAATGGTGCTCGTGGTGGATCAGGAATACTCGTGTCATGGCCAGAAGCTTATTGGCTAAGCCTTTGTTTTATGTTTCACGTGATTAATTACTTTGAAAAATTATATTTAATGGAAGAGAAACACAAGGTAGTGCCAACGTTAACAATTAAAGAGAAGATTACGATGACCAAAATTATTCTCCATAAACAAAACATGTGCTGATACCATTTGTTTAAAACAAAAAACAACTAAAAATATTCTTTTTTTTAACATTCTTGTGAACTTCCAGCTAAGCTTACGCTTGTGCTAGAAGATGGTTCACGTCTATAGTTAAATTGTGGATTCGACTCTACGACTCTACGATTCGCAGACCCGTACCATAAATCATTAGACTGTTGAGGTTAATTTCTTTCATTTTGTATCTTTCCAAAGCCCTTCTAAAACCTTTGTTGGTCGTTTATTTACATTTTCTCTTTATAGGAAAATAGGCAACCCAGAAATAGGATTACCTTATGTTACGAATAAGTGATCACAGCCAATCGGAGACTTCATTCTTTTGAAGGTTTCTTTTATGAAACCACTAATATTGGGGGTTTAAAAGCCACGTTATTCTGTGAAATCATCGTACCCCGGGTCGAGTTTAGTGTAGCTTTACAATACTTTAAAATTATAATTATAACAGTACTATCCGGCAAACACGTATTTAAGGACGCGGTGAGTCATTAACGGGGAAGACAGAGCAATCGCTTTAAGCCTCTAAGTGATCAGAGCTCATAAAGATGCATTAGACGTAATGATTCATTGTACATAAGAAACCAAAAAACGGAAACTCATTATACAAGCCATCGAAATTTACCATCGTTAAGTCGAACGACTGACCAAATATCACTGTTAAATCGTTCTTTATATAAATGATCTGTTTCGGCTCGGAAACTAGCAACTATTTCTAGTATTAACAACGTTATTGGCTAGAACAAGCTAAGTTCTAATGTTGTCGTAGAGTTTCATTTAATTTGGTAAAATTAAAGCTCTTGTCGAACAACGAAACGCTACGTCATTCCTTGAGTCGTATAAAGCTGCAGCACCTGTTCGCCGAATAAAACGTTATCGTACTAGCAAAAGTTTCACCGAAACAACTTTGTAGATGTCTGCACGCTTACAGGCTAGAGCTTTTGTTGAATAACCCGAATATCCTTGAAGAGCAGCACTCAAAGAAATTTTATTGTGCATATTTTAAATTGTTATTATATGTTTTTACGTTATGTTTTAATATATGTTAGAAACTTTGATGGATAGACGACATATGACAATGTTAATATGACTGAAAACGTAGGCATCACCTTGCAGTCGGTGATGGGTCGCCATGCGCAACTGCGAATCTATCCCCACTCAGCGTATATATATACCTCATATAGTTCTCAGTCTTGATACACAGATCAAAAGAATTGAGATAACTTACTTTAAAAAAAAATTGGTTGTTTATATTAAATTTTTTTTCAAAAACACATTTTTGACGTGACAACGTCTTATAAATTGATGATTGCGAGTGCCACTCACTAAAAATTTAGAGTCACGGTCGTGTCCCGCTGCGCTTGAGCCGAGGGTAACCGATCATTCACGAGCCATGTCCTGCGTGTCTGAATATGTGAGCGAGAGCGCGGCATGAGAGGGGGTAGCGCCGATAGTAAACAAGTGAAAGCGCGGAGAAAAAAAATTGCCGAACAAGTAAGATAAATCATTTATAAAATATAATATGGGCGAACTCTACTCGTCGAAATAATGTAAATCAATCAATAATTGTGATTTAATAAATTGTATATTCATTTTAATTTTGTAATACATGTATAATTTTAGTCCGTGCCAAGTGCTCATTGTTCTAGGATTCATTGTCACGAATTTATAGTCCGAGCGCCTTGCGCCCAGACACTTGGGTTTTTTTTATTATAACATATTTATTTCCTTTCATAAGCTATCCTTTTATGCATAGATAGATAGATAGATATAACTTTATTGTACACCAAAATCAAACAAAAGGCATTACATAAGTAAAGTACATTTTACAGTTCGTTGTACTATTTCCATGTTTCACATCTGTGACGTCGTCTTACGACGACTTACTTTTTGTTTGCAGGACTTTCCAGTAGCTTGATAACAGTCGTATATGTATCGAATTCCCTTCAGATATACCAACAGCTCTCTCATAGATCATGAAAGAAGCCACAACAGATATCTGTGTCAAATTTTTATGTTACCTTTAAAAAGAGCAAGAAATTGAATTTCTTCGTTAAAAGAATTCTTTAAGTAAACTAAAATGGATAAAAACACCCGCAAAGTTGCTTGAAATATTTAACTTTCAAAATTTGATTTTGTTAGTTATTGCTTTTCTTACATTGCTTTGAAATTTGTACTCGTATAACAAGTACTTGATGGAAATATTTTTCTTAGATAGTTATTTTTAAAACGTTGACGTAGACGTAACGTATACGTATATATAAACGTTGTAGTTGAACTGTAAGTACCTGGTGACTTTTGAAATATTGATATCTGTGATTTAAGAGCAGGAGATCCGTAAGCGTGTTCGTCCCTTTGCTATAAAAATATTACAAACTGGCTGAGATCGAACCATCGACTCACAGATCGTACGTTGAACACATTTTTTTTGTTGACGGGGGAGAAACCTTCAACAAGATACTCCGCCTTCTGGAAGGAAGGTGGGGTTATGTGGGATTCATACGGACTAAAATCCCCCTGATGGCCCTTCCTTGGTATACGGTGAAGGGCTCCGGGATCTCTAGTTGAACTTACCGGAGCTCCCCTGCATTGTGCTCTCGGAGAGCACGTCCCAGGGGAGGTGATCCCTCCCTCCTGTCCCCACGCAGTGCAAGGCGACACCGGCCAGCCGATGTCGCCTTCTACCCAGCTGTACTTTAGCGGACGATAAAGGCCCCCATCCTTGTCACCCAGTGAACCCAAGGCCCCTTTTAGTCACCTTTTACGACAAGCAGGGGGATACCGTAGCCTTATTCTATGAACCCAGAACTACAGGGTTGTCTAACCTAACTATAGCGCCTTCTATATTCACATAACTGGAATTAATAAAAATAAATGGGATGATATGCTTAAAAGGACTAGGCCACTCCGCCTCGAATGATAACATTTGCATATAATAGCGCAATGACCTTCAGTGTGTAGTTCTCGATAAAATACGGAATTGCTCTCAAAAAATGAGATAAACTGTCCCAGCGACATAATATTATTCAAACGTTTCGAATATCTGTAGCGTAATCTAGCATCCAAATTACAGACTTAATACATCTCTGACATAATACATAGATAAAAATAATACTTTGTACATACAATTTAACAAAACAAGAAACAAATAACATAACTAAGGTACATTTTTCAATTGTACAATACACGACCTTTTCCCTAAGAGCGATCATTACTAGACAACCTTAGTGGACAAGAAATCAATATGAATTAAATACAGATAGATATAAATATTATTACTAAACTATGCATATACTAATATTCGAATCGATCATTTCAATGTTGATGTGAACAATCTCCTAGCTCCAAGCTTAACCTTAGCTAGACTGGTTAACAAGAATGTAAGTGTGAGACGTGGAAAGTTTCCAAAACCATCTCCCATCATCGTCAACCGATGTCTTCGCCGAATCCTCGGTATCTACTGGCCCGAGAAAATTTCTAACAAACATCTTCTGGAGCGCTGTCGTGAAAGCCCGATCGACCTCCAAATAAGGCGCCGTAAATGGAAGTGGATTGGCCATACCCTCCGAAGAGATGCCGATCACATTCCCAAGCAGGCCCCTGGAATCCGCAAGGAAAGTGCAAGCGCGGCCGTCCTATACAGACATGGCGCCGCACAGTTGCAGACGAGGCGAAGAACATCGGGAAGACATGGAGTGAGATAAAGCGTGAAGGTCGAACGCGATGGAGGTTCACTGTGGATGCCATCTGCCCCACTTAGGGGACATAGGATTATATATATAAAATATACGTTTATCGTTGTACGATATTCATTGATAATACCACGTTAAGAAGTTAAGAAAAATTGTTAGGGACTTAGCAAGTCGCACAGAATTAGGTATAGCCACAGTCTATTAGCCTGCTACGTGAATACCTTTCCATTAAAAAAATGTAATGAATAGGAGCTTTTAGTTTGAATATAGTAATAGTTTGTTTTAAGATAGCCGACATTACAAAACTAAACAAAACAAGTAAGATATACATATTTATATATAAAAAAAATCCGTCAAAATTAAAAAAAAAAACCATGAAAAATAGATAGCAACCTTTCCCCCTTCCCCCCGGGATGTGCTTCTTGAGCACAGTGCAGAGGGGCTCCGATGCGTTTCTCTGGAGATAGGAAGGGTCGACGGGGAGGTTTTGGTGGGTAAAAACCCCACATAACCGCAGCCTTCTCCCCAGAAGGCGAGGTATCTTTTTGATGATTTCCTCCCCGGTAACAAAAAAAAAGGTTTCCCTACAGTAAATACTTACAGACCCTACTGCCGAGCACCTACGAGCTTGCACAGTATTGCTTCCAATATAAGTTCAGAATAAGAGACCCAAGAACTCTGCCACGTCTCAGATCCGGTGAAACTGTTGCGGTGTGCTTCTATGGCCAAGCGTAGGTTCATCACAAAACAAAAACTTAATCAATAACTATTGATGATACACGTACAATTACAGCATCCAGGACTACATTTCCGCTTAACATCAGTTAGGATCGTAGTCAAGCACTTGCTTAGAAAGTATAAACAAAAAAGTAAAGCTCGACCGCCCAGGTACTATATAATAAAGTCACACACAATTTAATGAAAAGTTGTACTTGGTATTCATTGGTAGCAGAGCAGTAAATTCTGACTACAACTTTGTTAATTAGACAAAGTCGCAATTAAGACTCCAAACTTACTTGGCAGGTGTTGCACTGCAGATTGCATATTAAATTAAAAAGATGATATCACGTCACTCGCATATAGTATGGTTTTACTAGATTTTTAACTGACTTCAAAAGAAATAGATTTACAATTAGTCTTAGTTTTATATAATTTGTTTCTTGTTTGAATTTGGTTCACAATCAAGTGTTAGCTGGCAACACATAGCACCCAGCGATTTTTTTTTTTTAAAAAAGAAAGCTAGCAATTTTTCTTTTTTTTTTTTTTAGAAATATTACAAACAATCTTGTTAACCATTCCAACTAAGCTTAAGCTTGTGCTAGGACATGGTTCACGGCAATAGTCGAATGGTGGATTCGAACCCACGACCTTACGATTCGCAGTCCGTACCCTAAACCATTAGGCTATTGACGCTTCAATTATATTGTTATGCATAATAATACTTTCAATGATATCTTAGTGATTTACCAGAACCTTATTGTATCTTTAATTCATAATTAAAAATTTAGTTCAGAGTCACATTAACTTGGCATTGTAAACAATAATTTAACTTTATTATTTCGTAATGTGACTCCTAATTAATTTTGTACAAAAGATTGCGATTACGCGCAGTTGTCACGGTATTCGTTAAATTAATTCCTTCTATAACGTTATGCTGTCTCAATAAAGCGAGTATACTATTTATTGGACTATTTCCTTCCACAATACCTACAAGTTATTACAAAAGCTAAATCTAATCCATTTATACATCTGTATTCAATGAAAACCTTTGTAGTTTGTTTTGATTAGTAGTAATTAAAAGGAAACTGCAATTCTTGGAAGCTTTATCTGACCACGTGACTCGGTTTCGAAACACATCTAAGTTTGTTGATGGACTCCGCCATGTTTTTTCAACTTAATTTTAGAAGCTGGCCAAAGTTAAATTGGATGTTTGAAAACTACTTCAAACTTGCTAATAGGATTTTTAGTATCTTTTTAATATAAGTAAACTTAAAAAGCAGTGATAGCCTTTTAGCTAACTTTCGACCGAATTCGATACCTATTCGAATCAGCCGGATAGTTCAAGTACGTACGTAGCTCTCGCTTTTTAACCCTTGCGGGGTAGAGGTCAGAGATAACTGTAGCTATCCGCTATTTACCCGAACCAACACTTTCCACATCCAGCCACTTAAAGCTCAAGGTCGTCAATCCATCAGTTGTTGTTTTATAAATAAAGAACGGCTTAACCGATCTGGACCAAAACTTTACATCTAATTAATTTAATGTAATTTACCGAATTTTATCAGAAAACAATTCTTTTCTCTACCCTTACAATTTCAGAAATCTCTCTTTAGACAGGAATATTTTAGCTGCCCTTTTTAGACATATTTCCGTTTCCTTGCCATCTATTGGTGCGATAAAACCGATTTGACGATGGATAGGTAGGAACGGTCTTCAATTTATAACAAAATTTGTGGGTTGAATTTTAAATTTCGGACAGAGTAAGCAATCGTGAGTAGGCATTTTGATGCATCAAAATATACGTGAACTCGTGTAAAATATCCCCCCTGTTTATGATCTATATAAAGGATATTGTTGAACAAAATACATAGTATAAAACTACATACGTGAGCAAAAATAAAGGGTCGGTTAAGAATATTTGAAAATCTCGAAAGACGCTAGCTTACTGAAATAAATTGTACATGATAGACAATTAAATATCCTTAAAATAAAATATTTTTAATAATTTATTTATATTTCATTAAAAAACATAAACTTAAACGAAAAAGAGTATCGTACGTAAATATACAGTATTTTTTTTAATTTAAATTTTAGTACTTAGTAGAGGCAACATTTTTCCATTGTCATTCATTGTCATTTATTACGTGTTGTGTATAATCAATCAGCCGCCATTTTGTATTTTTTATTAATCATTGAATTCGCCGTTACTTCATTAATTATTAAAATTCATAAAAGTATATTTTATATTAAAGTTGTATTTTGTTGTACCTTTTTAACTTTTTTAATTGATATATGTAAAAGATTACTTAGTGCGGTTAAATTTAAACGTGATTTGAAATCGCTATAATGAAACGTAAGCTCTGGCGTTAAAGGCTCGCCATTAGCGCGTGTTGAACAAAAGAAAACAAAAATGGGAGCCTTAAAAGCCGCTTCATTAAGTGGGTCAGTGGGAACGGAACGCGTAAGCAATTACAGAAGGGACAAATTACAGAATTGCACAAGTGGAATGAAAAAATGTTTACTTGCATTGTGTTATTAGAAAGTTATTTAAATTATTTTCTTGATATTAATTTAAATAACAATGCTCTCATTTATATTTTAACTAAGCAGTGTAGATAAAAGGCAAACGTTTTGACGAACAACGGCTAACATTCAGGCAAATAGCCACTGATTGACGACAAATAAAAAGCCCAACAACCATTTTTATTGTTTTTATTTTATACTTGAAGCGTCAAAAGCCTAGGTTTAGGATACGGTCTGCGAAACGTAGGTTCGAACCCACCATTCGACTATTGACATGAACCATCTCATAGCACATGTGATCAGCAATCAACATTCATCTCCTCCATACAAAATTTAAGAAATTCATGGTATATGTTCGAAACCTGAGGTCCAATTTTAAGGGGTTATGTGGGATTCTTATCCACTAAAACCCCCCTGGTGGCCCTTTCTCAGTGCATGGTGATGGGCTCCGGGATATCCAAAGGAACGCACCGGAACCCCTCCGCACTATGCCCTCGGAGAGCACGGCCCGGGGGAGAAGTTAATTCCTCTGTGCCCTCGCAGTGCCAGGCGACACGAGCCAGACGATACCGCTTTCTTCCCGGGTCCACTTTAACGGACGACAAAGGCCCCCACCCTTGTCGCTTAGTGAACTCGAGGCCCCTTTCTGTTGCCTTCTACGACAGGCGGGGGATACCGTAACTTTATTCTACGAGTCCAGGACTATAGGGCTACAACACCTAATTGAAATTAAACGTTTTCAAACAAAAACAATACTAAACAAACAAAAATAATACTATTCTCTTTTTTAGTCGGTTAAAAATATTCTGTGCCAGCAAAAAAAAATAGTTTTTTTACTAACAACAAAAGTTGTCCATTGAAATTGATGTCAAACAAAATACACGGAAAAAATGTTTAATGGTCACAGCCCTCTGCAACGGGGAAGTGGCACGTGGAAGAGAAATTACAGAATAGTATTTTTAAATGCAGGAAAATTTTCTGTTAAAAATTCCCAGAATTTTTCGACGCCGCGGGCGGTAGCATTCACTAATTCGCCAACCTATATATTTTCGTAGGAATGAACCTTAAAAGCATTCCTGTGAAATAAACACGTTTTGATAAGCCGAGATCGCTCAGTCAGGAAGGCAACGTCTTAACACATTCTATATTATATTAAAAAGCTTTATTAAAATTCATCATTTTATCTTAGTTACTAGGATGTTCTGAGAGGGCAATAGTCTATTTATTGCTTTTCTACGGTAATATTATTTACTTTGATATTTTTTTTTAATAAAGAAAGCTAGCAATATTTACTTACATTCTTGTTAACCATTCCAATAGTCAAATGGTTTATTCGAACCTCTGACCTTACGATTCGCAGACCGTACCCTAAACCATTAGACTATTGACGCTTTTAAATTAAATTAATACTTTTAAATGTACAATATAATTATATATACACTATAAACCGTAAAACGGAATTCTTACTTATACTAACCGTCTGAGAATTGAGTCCCGACCTTCAAATCGAAAGTCAAAGGCTGATAAAGCCTAATGGCTAGGCTATCCATTGTTCCTAACCTGTATATTATACAGCTTACAACAATATTTTAAGCCTTTAGGCTAGCTTAGGGTATTAGGTTTAGCAAATAAAACAAATAACTTTTATTGGAATTATAATAAATACATTGGTTAATTATATAAAAGAAAAACTAAAGAGAAAAAACAAAGTCGACTAGAATCGGGTTGGATTACGAAATACAATTAATCAATAAACTTTTGTTAAGGGGGGGAAATCTTCAATAAGGTCTTCTAGGAGAAGACGGTATTATGTGAGGTTTTTACTCACTAAAACCCCGCTCCCGGCTCGAGAATCACAAGTGGAACGTACCGGTGCACTATGCTTAACAGGACGTCACGGGGAGACTAGTCCCCCCCCCCAGCACCTTCGCAGGGCAAGGCGATGGGCGGGCCAGCCAATGTCACCTTCTTCCCGAATCCACAGTAGCGGACGACAATGGCCCTCACCATTGTCGTCCCATGAGCCCTAGGCTCCTTTTAAAAAAATCATTGAAATCGGTTGGCATGATACTGAGTTATTCGTCCATTTATCGCTGACATACTTAATGAAAATTTATGACTTGTATGGTTTTCTCATGGATGCCAATGCCAGATATGAACCAATTGCGACCACACAGCAGTAGCTTATTCTTATGCTTCTATAAATATATTTGTATTTTAACGAAAAGGAATTTAATAAATAAATATTACACAATGTATTGTTAACCTTCTTGTAAGGTAAATTTCATACTATGAATACTTCAATGCTTATGTAATTATCTCGGTAGTACAAGAAAGGCTAAGTTAAAGGTCGTCGTGATACAATCAGGATTTAGTATTGCATTCAACCTAACGTTAGATTCAAATCGGAAACATCGCGTGCGCCGTCGGATTCTTAAGCGGAAATGGACGTTAGTGATAAACAAGGTCCAAGTGGTGTTAATGAATCAGGTGAACTATTTTAACACTACTATTTTATATAACTCTTTAGAAAACATTAGATGAGTTAAATTTTTTTGGACAAAACAAGATTTTAAAGGCATTTTATGAGTGCTAAGGCATTAGTAAAAAAATACCTCGCCT
Organism: Meandrusa payeni; assembly: GCA_029286785.1. NCBI lineage: Eukaryota > Metazoa > Arthropoda > Insecta > Lepidoptera > Papilionidae > Meandrusa > Meandrusa payeni. The sequence continues at coordinate 11,483,917 of JAGSMX010000012.1, read as the reverse complement.
TCTCGGGTGGGTGGAAAGGTTTTGTGTCAAAAAAAATCACCCCAGTAGCCATCTATCAAAGCGTTGGGACTCCGAAATCTCCAGCGGAACGCTCCGGTGCTCATCTGCAATGAGCCAGAGAACTATAACATCCTCCAACCTCCTTATTCTCGAGAGCCCAGAACTACAGGGCTGAACATCCTCAAACCCTAACCAAACATCCTCTTTTTTGATGTCGGTTTATAACTTTATTTATTACCATTAATTTCAAACAATGTCATACAGATAAACGGGAGAGAGATTAAGTATTCTAATACTCAGTCTATATTTCGTGGTAACTAATACATTAAGACTTATCATTCAAACTAGATTAAGGCCTATTCCGATCCAACGCTTTGCATGACCCGTCAGATTTATACCCAGGAAATGGACTAAGCTAAAACGTCAGGGCTATAATACGACCTCTGTGTTAATTACCTAGATAATATGCATGAACATACATAAATGAAGAATACTTTATCATAAGGTAATATAGTTTTGATCTATTACGGCATTAAAATATAGATAACTAGATTTTAAATTACTTTATTCGTTAGTTAAGTTATTTGACATTTAACTTATCCAGTTTCTCAAGATTTCAAAGCCTGATATTTTCGTAAATAAGACTATTATACTTGTTAACCATTCTAAATGACCTTGAGCTTACATCAATAGTCTAATGATGGACTCAATCCTTGGACCTTTAGCAGACTGAATCCTAAACCAAAAAACAAAGTATTTGCCTGTATAATTATTAATAATAATGATTCTTTTGGGGTACCGACAAGAAATCACTGGCTTAATTACAAAAAATAGTGTTCCGTGTACGGTAATGGACAAAAGTGGTTAATTAATTACGGAAAAAGATCGCTTTGTTTTGAAGGAGTGCAACTGTATAACAAAATAACCCCACACTTCAAGAGATATGCACACTTAGCGCATTCAAAATGCAACTTGCTAAATTCCTCGACGATAGCTAATCGTCTCCAAGCAAATGAATGCATTAGGTGACTCCTTCTTTTGTTTAACAGCGAACTTATTGTTTTATTATTTATAGTTATTTATTGTTCTCATGTAAGTGACCTGTAATGTCTAAAATGAGAATAAAGTTTCTAAAACCTAAAAGTGGTTAAAGGTTGCTCTCCGTCTATACTCATTTTTTGCATTTTTTAAGTTTAAATTTCTGTTCTACATTTTTCTAGGCAGCTTATTGTCTTCGAAACATAAGGTCGTAGGTTCAAATCTATCATTCTAATATTGAATTGAACCATCTCCTAGCACAAGCTTAAGCTTAGTTGGAAAGGTTGACAAGAATATTAGTAATATTTAAGAAAAAAAATTAGCATTGTCTTTAAGCTACATTGTAAGACATACAAGTACATGCGAAGTTATACCTTGAACAATGTTACCTGTTAGAGAAATAATAATGAAATTCGAAGTTGCGAAAATAACACAGTCGGCTTCGTTTCTGAACGTGAAGAAACGACCGCGCCCCTTGTCACGGAAAATTGAATTATTACGCGGAATGTGTCAACGAATGAAATTGCTATATTTTCTTTCGTTCCAATTGAAACAAAAGAATATTTTTATACTTATTGATATTTTAATATTATGTAATTTGCAAAAGTGTGAATAACCTGTTTGGAATCGGCGAATAGCCATTCGCCTATTGACGTTTTCAATAGACTTCAAAAAAGGGGTAGGTTCTCAAATGTGGTGATCCAATTTTTATTGGAAAATATATACTTCAAGAGTAGTTTAATGATACTTTGATATTTTTTTGATATTTGCAATCTTAACTCTCTCATACAAAATTCAACTTACTTATTCAAGTAACTGTTTCGAATTTCCAAGTTCCGATTTTAGTGCTGACATCGTACATACAATTTTAACTGTACTATGCAAATCCTGTAAAAAATAAACCTATGAATTCAATCGCAACATACTCGATATATCTTGTGTGTCGAACGCGAGATATATGGTTGTTGGATCGTGGCCAACGTCCGCGCTCGCTTCCATCAACTAGTTTATTCCCCCGGCGTTAACTTCATCCTGTACAACGTAATCCAACTGCCTTTGCAACTTTTAATTGCACTACAAGATTAATAGTGCATCCTACAAACATATTCGAAGCGTCAATAGCCTAATGATTTAATATATAGTCAGCATTCGTTAGGTCGTAAAAAGTTTGAAATTTTGCAAATTGTAATTTTTGACTCTTCGCTCTCAAAAAGTTGCCGACCCATGCCCTAAACCATTATGCTATTGACGCTTAATATTTATATAAATATCGTAAAGATAACACATATAAAGCATAACTGAAAAGTCCGAGTCAGTAAGTCGTAAATCACGTCACACGAAGGCTTTCTATCTGCATTGCAGCTTAGACAATTCCGTGGAGCCTGTGCTCGCTCAACTGGACGGAAACTATTGAAAGTCCGCAATAGGCCATTTACTCTGACCATAGCAAATAATTCCTTAAAAAGTTATTGTGTGTCTTTTTCCTTAAAATTAAGTTAGTAATTAACCAAATGATTTTAACGAATTTATCTTACGAATTCAATAAACAAACTTGTGTATAGTTTTCAGTATCACATATTTCTATTCGCGAAAGAAATTTCTTTGCTGCAGATTAACTTAAAAATCACTACTAAAACTGCAGCAAAAAAATTGTTACTATTTTAGTAATATTTTTTAAAACACTTCCAAATAGTATAGCATCATTTACTAATGAAATTTTGAAGAAACTGTCCGTCGCTTTAAAATTATAAATTCTTTTTAAAACGAATTTCCTTTTCCTTGCCATCGCTTTGGCATCGAAATCGATTTACGTAGAGATACGTACGTTGTCCAATTTATTTGGACATTTTATTGGAGAGTTTCTATTCAAGATAGAGAATGTGATTGAATTTGTAAGACTCCAAATATTTGTACACAATGACGATTTCTTATTTTGACGCGAGTATTAAACAAAGACTGAACAAAATAGATAATTTAATTTCAAAATAACGTTTACAAATACTTTCTAGTCATGGTCACGCATGAAGAATATATGACAATTTCACATCGTCAAGTCATTTATTTTATTTACTGTAACATGCAGTGTGTTTTGGTGAAGGTATTTGTTAATAATTTATAAATGCTAATATGACACCAATATTATTTGGTTTTAAAAATTGTTAGCGACAGTTGGTCCTACTGAATGCCAATTTAGTTTTAAATATTATTGTTAGCGACAGTTGGTCCTACTGAATGCCAATTTAGTTTTAAATATTATCTATAAAGTTAATGGACTGACTAATATAAAAGTACTTTAGTTTAGTCAACTAAAGTACTTTTATCGGTTGTCGGCAACAAAGGCCTTTTCCGCTTCCGTCTTTGAAAGAGATGCATATACTAGAAATTTAGGATAAAAAGGAGAGGACTCTCTCTGTAGACAATTAATGTACAGTTTAGAACAAGTGACTTATGCTGGAGGAAAAGCCCTTTAAAAGTGAATCTCTGAAACAAAGTCAGTAAGTCTTTAATAAATTACCTCTAAGGCTCTTAATGTATTGCTGTTAATAATATGATAAAATATAAATTATGTTGTGTGCGATGTTGAGAAAAGTAACTCACAAAATAATAATCTTCTAACAAATTCGTTGATTAGATCTTATTGACATGTAATTCTAGTGTTTATTATCGAATTTGACATTTTGTAAATCAAAGGGAGGTTTTTATTATTATATACCCTGCTATCCGCGATTATAAACTATTTATTTCAATTTTTCCAAAATCAAAGTAATCTAAGTTACTCCTAATACATTGGCTATCTACCAGTGAAAGGCCTGTCAAAATCAGTGAAGCCGTTCTTGAGATTATCCAAAACAGACAGACAAAAATTAAAAAAAATGATACTTTGGTATTTATGTACGGTATATACATTCATATGCATGTAGTAAAAAGCGGTTATTTTAATATTACAAAAAGACACGCCAATTTTATTTATTTTTTAGAAATGGTACGACATTTCAAAGTCAAACTGCGGTCAGTAATGGATCGCAATATCCACTAGATACTTTTTTATAAATGCTGCGGGCTGGAACGTTGCACTGAATGAATGAATGGCGTTACGGAACGACGTTAACTGAATTTTTCGGCCATAAAATTGAAGCTTCGTACGTGGACTGTGTTCATTTTCGTCAGCACGGGGAAACTGTGGCTCATGAAACAATGATTCTATTGTGTGAAAAAATTGTTAAGGATTTTCGATTTAACAAACACTAGGGCTGCGTGGTGGCCTACGCCCTTATGCTCCTTTACAGAAAAGGCCTGTGCCCTGCTTTTGGAAAATATATTAAAGCTGTAATTATTCGTCATCATTATTGTTAACGAGTACTTAAACATAGACACAGACATAGACATACAACAAACAATACAAAAAACGGACAATTAGTACATAAGACATGATACCAATACTGGACAGCGTCTCAGCATATGCCGTCGCAAGGATGCGACAGCGCTGACTTTCAGCGGTGCGCAGGACTAGGAATGTCATCGACAAACATTACTCTATAGCATTTTATGAGGTCCCACGTAAGTCATCGGAATCTAAGGTCCAATGTTTTCAACACTTGGACCTATTTGAATGTTATCCCTTTTCCTAAGTCAAAATCGCAAAACAACTAAAGGGTCCCACACATTAACAGTTCGCATGCAGTCTCTGGTCATATCAGGTGACCTGCCGTTCAATGCCCACTCACTTAAACGATTAAAAACCTGTAAGAAAACTGTGAGTGTGTGGTCTATTGCGATTAACTGACAGACTAATATCGGCGGGCGGACTGTTAATGTGTAGGACCCTTAACTGACAACCCCCTCTTTTTTTAAGATAGTTGAAAATTTATTTATTTATTTATTTAAATCAACAAAAATTATAACACCGTTACAGATAATACCAATATGATGTTACAAAATATTATTAAAATTATAACAAATAAAAAGCTCCTTAATGTAGTGACAATAATATATAAATATAATAAAGTCAAACACCTTCTACGCACTTGTAGGCAGCTTCGATAAACACAGACTCTGTGCAACAAAATATATCAATGTGCAGTGAGATGGTATTAACAAACCCAACCGCGCGCGACAGCGGAGAGTTCCTGGATAAGTTAGTCCTGGAGACAGCAAATAGCACGACGGAACAAGAAATGACTGCATACCATATCGCTTAGCTATACCAACGGCTCGGGTAATTATGTAAACACGCAGTAATGCCCTACCCCAGTGTAATTTTATTACCCATTTTGAAGAAAATGTACAATTTGATTTAATTTATTGCTTTAATTTTCGTTCCCCCAGAACCACGTAAATACAAATTTACGGTCGCCTGCTAACTTCCCTGAGCTTATTAGGGAAAGGCTTTCATTTCAATTTACTGACTGCTTCAGTTGGAGCAGATTTGCTTAAAATTGAATTTAGAAACCCTCAGTAGTACTTTTATCATATAAATAAAATTATCCTTATGAAATGCAAACATAAATTAAATTAAAACACAGTTTGATTTATGTAATTGATTGATGTGATGATACTTTGAAGTCCTTATTCATATACCAGATGAATACGGACTTACGGTCTCGAACGAGTCCAATCATGTATAGTCTGGCACATAATTCTACAAATATGAAGTGCTAATCTTGTGTTAGCTGGTAACACATGACATCCAGCGATTATTATGCATAATAACTACTTCCAATGATATCTTAGTGATTTATCTGAACCGTATTGTATCCTTATTTGCATGCCGGTTAGGCGAAATATGCTAGTGCCTAACTAAAAAATTATTCATCAAGTCAGTTACCATATTTTCCGCAAATAAAGGTTATTATTATTATTATTTAATTCATAATTAATAATTTAGTTGATCGTCACATTAACTTGGCCTTGTAAACAATAATTTGTCTTTATTAGTTGGTAATCTGACTTTTAATTAATTTTGCATAAAAATGCAAAACGCAGCTGTGACGGTATTCGTTAAAATAATTGTTTGTATAAGTGCGAGTGTATTAGTTAGTGAACTATTTTATACCACAAGACCTACAAGTTATAACATTTGGCAAAGATCGAGAAAAATGCAGAGGAGTTCTGTGCATTTTTCTCGATCGTCATCATCAATGCTAAAATAAAAGGGTACCAGAAGGCGAAATTTAGTCTTACAACAACTTACAACAATCTAAGACTAGAGAGGTAAGAGAGGTAAGTCTTATTTTGTCATTAACCTCATATACCAATATCCCAATTAACAAGCATGTGAGTATACGATTTTATGTAATTCTCTGATATATCTTCGGTCATAAATAATATATAGGATAAGTGTCAAGAAATTCGCTGTTGACCTTTCAGCAAGTTTATAGGTATTGATCACATGCTCGGCGGTGAAGGAAAATATAAGGCGAAAACCTACAAACGGCAATTCAACGAAATGAGGTTCAGGCTAAGCGACCTAAGCGCTATGCCATCTCTCAATCCGGTGAAGTAAAGGCCAGCTTTTCTGGCCAACTGTAGCTCGTCCAAAAAAAAAACTGCAAATCATTAATACAAGCGGTCTGAGACTCGAACCCGTGACTATCAGATGGTAAGTTATTTATCAATGCATTTTTTAATAACTTTGCATATATTAAAAATCTTCGTTTTGGAGTCGGTGGAAATAACGCTATTATGTAATGTAATGTGATATAAGAACTTTAATTTGATATTTTATTAGTAACAAATGTTATAAAAAGTCCATCAAATCTTCAAGAAGTGAACTTATCCACTCCTCATTCGGACAGCTTTGGTAGTACAGAGCCTTGATCGCCGCATATGACATTATTAGACCACAATTCAGCGCTTCGAAAATATCTTTCCAAATGTTCGTCTTTCACTGTCAATTCGGCAGGACTCGGATACTTGCTACACGTGTTACCGCTGCATCCTTCGTCTGAATTGCAATTGGAAAATGATAGGTTCCTTAACAATTCATAGTTAGAGAGATCGGTTGAAGCTTGCGACACGTTATCCGCGGAACGTCTGTGATTACGTCTCTTTAAGCCAGGCGAGATAGGAGCTTCGCTTTTAATTTCCTCGGAACATTCTTGATTAGCTACCTTAGTTATTCTATCCCTTCCTTGCGTTTCTAAAGATCGTGCTGCTCCGCTTTTTAAGAACTTACCCTTAGGGTTGCCAGTTTTGTTTTTAGTATGAAATTCATTGTTATGCGATCGAGCTTTATTTGCAGGTTTCTTTTCTAGTGTATTAATTGATTTATTTTCCATATTCCCACATAGACGTTTGGTTAATGTATTTCATTTTATTCGTACGTTTACTTACTTCACCAGAACATATTACTATTGCCTATTACTGGAAATTGTATCACCTTGTGATGACACTGTCAGTTGTCAAATGTTGTTTAATAATAACAATTTCAAAGAAGATCTTATATATATTTTTAGATTATATTAAAAATAAAAAGCACACCTATACGTGTATAAATATCACTACATTGAAGTCATATACGTGAGAGATTAACTGTATTTCTTATAAATTAAAAAATTTAAATAGCAAATTACTAAATATTTGTTCTTTTTTTATCACATCATTGTTAGTAAGGTTTAAGCGCCATCTTTTATTCTTCATAAAAACTAACTTCAAATAATTGTAGTCATTTATCTATTACAACCTTATAAAACAGGTGGCGCTGTTATATAGACTTAGTATTTCTTAAAATGCAATAGATGGCGCTACTAACATTTGTCTGCATTATATACTTGTATAAGGCTTCAAACCTAATACAGTATCGATCGTAAATAAGCAATATATATATGTATATATATATATAGTTAACGATTTTAATTTTTAACCGACTTCAAAAAAGATTTTTATGTTTCTTTTTATTTCAACGCTGTTGTTTACCATGTGGCAACATTCCAATTTTTTAACAATGGCATCCATGAAAAAAACATGTCTTAAATTTGCATTAAGTACCTATGTGAGCGACAAATGAAGTGATAACTCAATATCACAGCCCTGTTTGCGATGATCCATTTTTTATTGCAGAAGATGTACTTCAAATGTAGTTTCCTGGTTAGGTTCTGTTTGATTCTACTTCGTAATATTCGTACGATAATTCGGAAATACAAGGAGGATGTCCGCGTGTAATAGGGACTTATGGATGACCCTTGTGTCGAGTTACTAGCAATAGAGGTTTAGGCTAAGCGATCTAAGAGCCTCCACCTCTCAATCCGGTGAAGCAGTCAAGGCCAGCTTCTCTTGCCAATCTGTGTAGTTCGTCATAACAAAAAAAAAAGGGATTTATATTTGGTTCGATTTGAAATCGGTTTTTATTTTTACTAAGTAAAGTTAGTAAAGAAAACTATTTTTTATTAAAGCACAAATTTAATTAAACGATAGTAACAATAACGAATAAATTATTTAATTACAATGAATGGAATGATTCGACGCTATCCCAAGTAATCGGCCTGAATAATTTTGGAGGGTAGATAGGAATCGCAGAGCGCAGCGGCCGTGGGCGATACCGCCTCGATCTCCGCTTTCACACCGCTTTGCAACATATCCTCTAAGTCTTTCTTTATGACAGAACCTGAAACCGAACTGGCGTCAATAGCCTAATGGTTTACTTCCTGATTCCTTACTTTTTAACCGATTTAAAAAGTGTGAGATTTTTAATTCCTCTATATTTCTTTAATGATCGTTCACTCATTTATGAAACGATTTTTTATTATTTCGTTAGTCGCAAAGGGAGTTGGTTTCAATTCGGTCAAATCTTAATTGTTGTAAATATGTGTATTAAAATAATTTAGACTTACCCGCCGGTGTATTGAGATATGGTCTTTTGACCAAACTGGCAATTTTCCTCTTGTCTACTGCTGTTAGTTGAAGCCGGGACCCTTTGTCCGCGAGGGTCATGACGTCACAGTGTCTTGCACCTAGCAGCTGTAGTGAACTACAAGCCAATGATTGTGAGAGATGTGACTGAGCCTGAAATTATACGAGTGTTTATAGGAAAAGGAGCAAATCTGAAGTGATCACCGTCGCCCATGAATTTCTACAACACAAGAAGCTTAGGAAACTGCGGATGTGATGATAGCCTTTGACATATAGGTAAATTGAAAGTCCCCAAATCGTATCGCTCGTAAATATTGATTATAATTCTATAAACCTGAATAGACTGAATATCTCTCACGTAATTAACTCGTGTTGTATGGTTTACTTTAAAGAATAAGCTCTCACGTCCTGTTAACCTTTTTAACGGAGTAGATAGCAATCTGTCTGCTATTTACCAAGCTTATTAAGTCATGTTTGTGTTAGTACTGCCCATCGCCATACACCGGGTGTGAATATTAGCAAACAAAATGGGTACGTGTAGATATGTACGCGAGTGAGAAGTTATACTTCTTTGGCATCATTGAAATTAGTTTTCATTTGCATGCAAATAATTAATTTTTAAATAAAAGTATAGTTAACACAGACAATAAAGTTTTAAAAGTAAATTTGAAAAATAAATATTACATTAAGTAATAATTTTTTTTTTGTTCACGCGGGGGAATCTTTTTATAGGTACCCTGGGTGGGCCCGGAGGGATGTGTGGGACTCGGCCTGGGCAGCCCCTACCGACTAAACCTTCCGCGAATGCCATCAGCCGTTATGAGCGGGGTGCCCCGGATCTGTCAGCGACAGGACACCCCAACGACCGGCCGGTCCCGGCAAAGACCGGACTTCATCCTCAAAGGGGACTTCTCCGGCACTCAGAGAAGTCCCGACGACGCCGAAGCATGCTGGGGCCATTACATTAAGTAATAATATTTTAATTCATATCAATAGATAATTCATACGGATAGCTTACCTCAATTATATTTAACATAATAATTTCACAACACTTGTAACAGGACATAAGCACAATTATTCTCACTTGCTTCAATCTGTTACTTTTGTGTTTTAGTGATGCGCGCGCATTTTAAAATTTCATTAATATATAATAATTCACAATTAACACTCACTCTCATCATTTTTTTATAGCGTGTCTAAAGAAGTAACTTCAAAAAATATGTGTGAAAATGGAAACTTATCGATCAACTTTTTGGGTCAAGAGTGCGAATGAAGCCTGCTTTCTTTATATAGAATAATTGTGCTAAAATAATTGTGTAATAAGTGTGGCAAAAAGCGTGAAGCTGAAATCTTTGAAATCAGTCTCATATTTTTTATTATTTTAGCGTCTAGATATTTTAGAAAATTTCTTTCGAGGTCTACACACTTAAGTTTTGTAGCCTTGACAACAAATATACTGGACTACACCCCTATTAATTAATCCCAATCGTATCCGAATTTGAATCCAAAAGACAAATGCATAGTTACGTGCCCGTAACGGTCAAAATACTTTTCTACATTATATCAGAGTTTACTATAGAAATACCACTTACCAAAGAGCCGTATTTATAAGTGAGATATATCTCGTATCCATGGGGATCGGCATCGACCAGGGCCAAAGCCTTCAGACGCAGTTCCGTAACAAGACGACACAGAAGCTGCCGGGTACACACGTCAGGATATCCTTTGCCCTATGTCATACGATAAACGTAACGTGTACTAATAACCACAGATGAGTTCACTAATTGGAGATTTTTTAACATATTAACAATAAAGTTTAATGAAACGTCAATAGCCTAATAGTTTAGGGTACGACCTGCGAATCGTAAGGCCGTGGGTTCGAATCCACCATTCGACTATTGCCGTGAACCATGTCCTACCACAAGCTTAAGCTTAGTTGGAATGGTTAACAAGATTGTATATTATATTTCTGAAAAAAAAGAAATATTGCTAGCTTTCTTTAAAAAAAAAGTCCATTTCTTGACCTAATTTTCAACTGTGTTTTTCACCGAGCTTATCTACACTGATACACAAACAGTTACAAATATAATTGCATGTTAATAGTTTACTCCAGTTGTCTTGTTTTATACTCACTGAGACACATTCGTTGCTGCGGTGTCGATCTTATGTTATCGATATACAAATTCATTACCATACCAATTATGGCCTAAAAAATGATGCATGTTAATAATTGAAAAATCGGCTTAAGTTTACAAAATAATTGATGGGTGACCTTCTTCATATCATCTTTATATGAGTATCTGTCATAATATTAATAGGGTACCAAATTAAAGCCATTCTGATACATATATTACCACGCGCATGGCGGTGAAGGAAAACATCGTGAGGACCTTCATGTCTTACAAAAAATTTTCTAAGGCATGTGAAGCCTGGCAAATCGCACTAGGCCGCGAAAGCGGAGTATGCCCTTATACGTATCTTATCTTTACAGAGAAGGCTTCCGCCCAACAGTGGGACGTATATATTATATGTATAGAGGCTGTAACTTTAATTTTAACTAGAGATGAAACGGATAGTAGTGTGGCCGAATACCGGATACCGGATATTCGGCAAGCTACTAGGCCGGAGCGCCGGATATCCGGCTGCCGGATATTCGGCCATTTATTGCGTTGACGCGATCAGTTTGATTTGAATATCGGCGCGGTAAACGAGATCACAGCTCATTGGTTGTCTCCGGAATTTCAGCTGCAACACGGCGTTCTTGCTATGAAACCGTTTTCCGGATCACACACTGGAGAAAATATAGCAAAGGAACTGAACGCTATTGCTGCTCGCTGGGATGTTGATAGAAATAAAATTCATTTACTAATCCATGATAGTGGCACTAATATGGTGAAAGGAGTTCGAGTTGCAGAGTATGATTCTGCTAGATGTTTCATACATTCGCTTTAGCGAGTTGTTAATGAGGCAATGAAGGTCCAAGCTGAAGTATTAGACATGATTGCTACTGGAAGACGTCTAGTAACTCATTTCAATCATTCAGATTTAGCACAAGAAAAATTGCTTGCAATTCAAAATGAGTTACATTTACCGCAGCATCAGTTAGTGCAGGACATCAACACGAGGTGGAACTCTACCTACTACATGGCAGAACGCTTGTTGGAACAAAAAAGGGCAATCTCTCTTTATGTTGCTCAACATGACACACTCACTAATTTGACGATACAACAATGGGGCTTAATGGAACAGTGCATAAATCTTTTAAAACCATTTGAAGAAATTACGAAAATTACAAGTTCTGGCCTTTCCTGTATACTTTTTGGAACTGTTTCAATGAAGTGGCAAAGGATAATAGAAGTGATTGTCGCGATCAAGAAAAACAAAATCCAATTGCTAACGAGACTGACTTTTTTTAAAGACATGTCGGATCGATCGAAATCACGACCCATACATTTGGTGGTCAGTTAATCTAAATCAGTACCCGCAGTTGTCAAGGTTTGCTAGAATTTATCTTTCAGCACCTGGCAGTAGCGTTTACAGCGAAAGGCTATTTTCAGAAGCTGGTCTGGTATACCACAATTTGCCACTTGTTAATTTTGAGTATTAAACTAATAATTAATAAAACAAACATTTTTGACGTGCGATTATAAAAATTAAAAATAAACGGTGTCCATAACCTATTGGAGTATGATTGATTTGCCTTGAGTAAAATAATGAGATTTTTTAATATTAAACTATCCGGTATCCGGCCGGATACTGGATTACTATCCGGTATCCGGCCGGATAGTGAAAACAAGGCCGGATAGGCCGGATACCGGATAGTTACCGGATATCCGTTTCATCTCTAATTTTAACCGATGCGTATATCCGGAAATTACGAGTAAAAAATTAATTCCACAAAAACCACATCAAAAAGTCTAATATAGTAAATCGATTCTTTATTTAAATAGCGAAACTTTTATTCATTTGTTCATACGAGTATATCACAGTTTGTTGATCGTGCCTATTGACGCCTAAAACGTCATGGTGTAGAGAAGAATGGAGAAGAGACATTAAACGCAAGAGAATGAACTGCTCCCATATTAGCATTTATCAATAGACTTTGTTACAAGCAAAAAAGATAATAGACATTGAAATGTAATTGAAAAATGGATGACATACAGTTAAAATTATTAGCGGGCCCAATCTAACCAGTGCTCCTTCGTCTAACAATTTCTGGAAAACGGCATCCTTTTCCACTACCAATATATATTTTGCTGTAGTCCTGAACTCTTTGATACCATCAACATCTTGTGGTATGAGCGTTCCTTAAAATATTAAAATGTCGATAAATAATTCTAAATTATTAGTGAAAATCGTCTTGGTAAAATAAGGATTGGTCATATGAGAATAACTTAAAACTAACTAAACATGTCCAATCATTGTTTTAATGAGTGAAAGAATACTTTCAAACATCATCATCATCAGCCTGTGTCTATCCACTGCTGGAAATAGGCCTTCCCCAATGCCTTCCGATATACGATCCTCCGGTTTCCGCATCCAGCCACTTCCGGCTATCCTTACAAGGTCGTCGGTCCGTCTGGAGGGAGGGCGCCCCACGCTTCTCCAACCTATGCGCGGCCTCCACTCCAAGACTTTCCTCCGCCATCTGCCGTCAATGACTCGGCAGATGTGGCCGGCCCACTGCCACCTCAACTTGCTGACTTTAAGAGCTATGTCGACTACCTTTGTTCTCCGTCGAATTTCTTCGTTTCGGATTCTATCCCTTAGAGAAATGCCGAGCATAGCTCTTTCCATCGTTCATTGTGCGACTTTCAGTTTGTGGACCAGCCAACGGTCAGAGTCCAAGTCTCTGCACCGTGCATTTTCGAACATAAGTGAATAGAAATACTGTTTACAATTGCTTACAATTTTTAGTTGCTAATGATACTGTACAATCTTGCCTTATGAAATGTGACATAAACATTTGCATGTCACTTAAATGACTAAACATATCGTGACCTTTACTGTATTGCATTTTGTTCTGTATTGAATTCTATTCTATCACGTAATTTACACGTTAATTCCTGCGATTACTAATTACGAAACGGGAGATATTGATTGCCGATAACGACGTAGGTATAACATCTTGGTGTTAAAGTATTGCGAAGATTTTTAAACACTATAAAAAAAGGGGGAGGCTAATCAATTCATGTGCATTTTTCTTATTATTTGTGTACTCATAGCGCCATCATCTATGAACCGATTTTGAATTTAATTTTTTGGAAGGATTTGGTTTCTTGATTTTTACACATTTTGCCAATAGTAAGTGTATAGTACTCCAAAACGACAACCAGCAGGAATTTTGAACAATACAGAATAAACGTTAAAACTTAGTACTATAACTACGATACTACGGAAATAAATGAAAGCGTTTGCATTTTTTAAATTACGCATTCAACGTATAGTTCGACTATCATATATATCGTGATTTAGCCATACGAGAGCTTAACGTTGTGCCTGATGTTGTGTTATGACACTTAATCTTCGGGTATCGGTATGTCAATAATGCTCCTAGCGGTGGTTACATGGCGATTTACTACTATATTGACGGATCTCATAGTTTAAAGATGATGTTGTTTGCTACGCTATTTGTGCGCTTCTTGAGTGGTGTCGTGCGCAAATGAAGTCTTATGATCTTTAAACATTAAATTCGATTTGAAGTCGGTCTTTATTTTTTCTCGTCAATATGTTCATCTCATCGTCCTATAGGAGATCGTTATTGTTATGTATAGGCAATTGAATAACTTATGTACTTAATGAAAGTTCAGATGCCTATTAACTTTCATAGTAACCATTAATAACAACGATAAAAAGATTTTTCAAATACGAACTTACCACCCGTCCCAAAACAATCAACACGCGACCCGTCTCGTAATTGTAATTCGATCGATCCAGCAATCAGTCCTTTTGCTGTCACCATTATTCCCAAATTCCAAGGAGGTGATTGTAGAAGGCAACACACATCTCTGACGGCAACATCCAAATTACCCTGATTTCGCAATCTTGTTACGTTTTGATAGAAAAGTTCCCTATACATAAACTTTTATGCAATTAAATCAAAAATTAATTTTATCCTTATTTATTATATATATATATATTTATAATATTAATAAAAGTGTATGTAAAACCTTATTTATATACAACCGATTCGTGTCCACCTTAGTTTTCACAGGTTCTTTGGCTGAAAATCAGCGCTGCCCTTTTCGGCACAAGTTTTTTAATTTTTCACAATTTTATTACTTTTGTCTATGTAGTTTTTTGTCTTGTTTTACCTGTTGTTTCTGTGTTCTTGGGTCGAATAAATGTTTATTCAATTTGATTCAATTTGATATTTAATAACGTACCTTCTGGTAACTGAAAGATTTTTTGTAAGCAATTCATGGACTTTCGTTAACACAAAAACTACAGTGTTAAACCTCGTCTTGTCATCACGGTTCGAGTAACTTAGAGTTGTCTTCTTCGCGTTTCCGACAGCTTTTAATGTTACTCTAAAAATGGGTACTAGAAATAAATAAAATTGGAGTGTCTAATTGTAATATTGTATGCATATGAACACACATACGATATACATATATAGCAAAATACATTTTTTTCTTTTGTCTTTGTGTCTGTTTATTCCGGCTAATCTCCGGAATGGCTGGACCGATTTTAACGGGACTTTCACTGGCAGATAAGATTTAAGACCCTATAAATATCTTTTACACCAAGGTCACTAAATAACTAAAAGTATTGAACTTTTAACAACATTACATCCAATTACAGTCATTGTTTAGTCCGACATTCATTCGTCATTTTATTTTAAGGCAATTCATTATGTGTCATTAGGAAGCTTTACCTAAGCAAGGAATAGTTTGTCAATTGCTGTCCCTATCCATCTATAATTATATGTGTATCTATTTATTATTATATATATGTTTACATATTTAATTTATGTGCATGCATTTATTATAGTTTTCTTTTATTTATTATTTTCTCACATAGCTTGCACCCGTTACTTTGTCTCTACACAGCCCCAAGGTAGACTGGCAGAGAATGCCTACTGACATTAAGTCCGCCTATTTGTACCTTTTTTTGTATTGTGTGCAAATAAAGAATAAATAAATAAATATACTCTTTGCATGTATTTGTTTCCCTTGGTTTTATATACGTAATACTACATATAAGTTACTACATCTCTATTTTTTTTTGGACGAAATAACACAATTGGCCAGAGAAGCTGGCCTTTACTGCTTCACCGGATTGAGAGGTGGCATAGCTCTTAGGTCGCTGAAGTTAGCCTGAACCTCTATCAGGTAGTACTCGACAAAGGGTCCCCCCGGTGAGGGGTAACCTCGGCTTGGACGGTTACTATTTAAACGCGTAAGCAGTCCGATCCGAGGGCGCCCGAGAGGGCCGAACCACGGGGACAATCTAAGCTAACTTATACGCCACTTCGCGAAGCGTTAGCGCTGGGAGAAGTGGCCGAAGAAACTCCAACGCTCCTAATCTTATCAAGGGTGTGGGTTTTCCCATAAAATACTCGTATCGCGCAAGGATTTTTCGCAACCTCCGACGGTCGCGAATGGATGCTTTGTAGATTTGTAAAGATCTAACTACATCTCTATCTATTAAGATATATATATATATGTAAAAGTAAAAGATCCTCGATGATTACACCTACCAATTTGTTTCTCTCACTCACACTGAGTCGACTGGTAGAGAATACAACTATGACATTAAGTCGGCCTTTGTGAACCTTTGAGGTTTTATAATACGTGTTAATTTATTAATTATGTTATACCTGTCTAAATCGTAAACGCAATTGCTCCACAACCGTTGATTTCTTAAAACAAGCATCGGTGTATCACCCTTCTCTGCAGAACGGTTTAGTTTTCCTAGAATTTCTTCTATGCTTTGAATTAACGCTTTTCTAACATTGCTTCTTTCTTTCGAATAATCAGTAGGACTTTTTACTGAAAATATTTAGTTAGGTTACACTTGCGGTTGTTTTTTATAGCTATGTTGTTAGCCGTAATGCTTATAAAACTTTTAATAATTATAAACCAGATTATTTTAGTTAGTTATTTTCCCAAAAGTTACCTATGAAGATATGCTAATTACCTACAAGTAATTGTAAGTACAAGTTATAGTAAGTTTCTTGTACATAAGAAACTGAAAAACGGAAACGTAATGATAGCGACTAGGATTCTAAACCTTGACCGAGAGGTCGTAAGTTGAGCGCTTCGCCAATAGACAATTGCTACTTATGAAATATTATAACTTACGATATGTAGCTGTAGCCTATAGGCTATCGGTGAAACAACTTAATAGATGTTGTATCTTACGATAAAAACCTGTGCTCACCTGTCTCATTAGATGACTGGTCTAAAATTTGTTGAACTTCAACAAAATTCAGTCTTCGTTTTGGTAATGAAATATGATTAGTCAAACTTTCCACGTCATTTCTACCGTAAAGTTTATTAATAGCCGCCACCAGCTTCGCATCTTGCTTAAATTCTGTTGTTGATTTCGACCCTGAATCCATCGGCGGCATTGTGAAATCCCTATTCATTATATCCATTAAAAAGCCCGGCAATATCTGAAAGGGCCATTCAAAACTAAAGTAATTGACAAACGAACTCGATAGAGCTCTTATTAAATAAAGCACGGGGAAAAGTGATGATGATCCTTACCTACCTAGTGGCGTGATGTTTATCGACCGCAAACAATAACAGCGTCACAAAACCTTGATCGTAAAAGGCTCCCGAGACAATAAAGCTCCTACAGCGTTTTTACAGCGAAATCGAGCGAAGAAGCGAACGGGACAAAATCATCGTCGGTGGCACATCCGACTCGTGTGCGCTAAAAAAAATGACACAATAGATATAATCGAGAGATAGTCGAGGCAGGCGTCTCAAGGAGCAGATGACACGGTGTGACGGCAGCACAAAAGGCGTGAAATGACGTCATAATAGCCTCGAATTATCGCCCCCTCTTGTCTCAGGCAAATATTTAACAGCAAAGCAGTTTTTGTTCCCTTTCTTCGGCAGGAGATCGTAAATAACAGGGTAACAGAGGCGAAGCGACGGGGACCGTTACCGCAACGCTTTGTTACATGTGACATATTGCGATGAGGTGATGTTTATGTCTTATTATGGATTCGTGTGAGTTACGGTTAGGCTTCGGATTTCTCGGTAAGGTAGTGCTAATACGATTTTTATTATAAACAGTTGTCGGGGCAATTAATAAAAAACTTATATATATATAAAAAGTTGACAAATTTATTGCAAAATTTATATCATATTCGACTACCACGATTGATAGTAATCTTTCGATCGTGGTAGTCGACTTTCTTTATTTATATATTAAGTATTTTTTTAAAAGTTACTAGCGTACCTAGCCAATACATAAACCTTACATCATTAAATATTTTATTTAACTCTCTCAATATATGAAATTATTCATTTATCTTATCTTCTCGAGGGGGTGAAGATCATTACCTACACCCATGCTCATATCAGTAAATACAATATCATACCCGTAGTAGTAGTATCATAGTAAATAAAAGCTGTATTTGACAGTTCAAAAAGAGGAGTGCTCCGATCGTCACCAAACTTTACAGGATTACTCGCCAGGTCAATCTGAAGATTCCCTGAAAGATTCATTGAAATCGGTCCAGCCGATTCGGAGCCTATATGGAACATACCCACACACTTTCTCTTTTATATATATAGATTTCATATAAAGTTACATTTTATAATTTCTGTGAAGTGCTGGAGCACGATCCCACCTGATGTTAAGAGATGTTACATAGATTAAAATCAATTTATTTGAAGAAATGGTTTTAGCACTTTTTAACTGGCTATGAACACCGTTATTTTATTATAGTTTATTGCTTTGCTAACCCTAAACCATAATAAAAACTTTTCACTTCTCTTACACTAAGATCTGTAAAAATTAAGTTGTAAAAAGTAAGTAATGTATATATTGTTAGTTCGTAGTAGTTATCTACCGACTGCCATTGCCTGTCTCAAAATTCGTGGAAACTTACAGACCTAATAAATTCTAGACGTTGAGTTTATTAGAAACACCTATTAACACTTGAGGTGTGAGAATGTTGCCATTAAAAAGAGTTCCCAACCGTAGTGCTGGGCACCCCGAGGCGCGCCGATAGCATCGACGGGTGACAGCCCGCACAAATACCATACAAATTGCTCGATAGCTCCTTCAATTTGATTGTTGCAATTATTCGGCGAACCCTTTCGCAACGCCGCGACCGCGGGGAGGTGAGAAAGTACTTATCTGTTAACTTGATCGCGAATGCGGCGTCCCAACTCTTTGAGGCCGGCGTGAAGGAACAATGGTCTGGTTTTGGTGCTGGTAGGTCACCGCGGGACTGATTTTTTATAAGATTAGTTGCTAGATAAGATTTGCGACATCGTGTTTTCGTATCTCAAAGTTATTAAAAAATTGCCGTGCATTGTTTGGTGTTCCTGAAGTAATGCATGGTTTGAAACTATATGTCGTAAGAATGGGTGGTCTAAGCCGAGAAAGAACCACGTCTCTTAGAACTCGATTACTATTGGATTGACAATGTCAGTCATAAGTTCGAATTTCAAAATTTGTTTGAAGGATACGTGTAATATTTTATATATTCAATAATCTATACATTAAGAGAAAAAAGTTAATGTTAAGTTAATTTTTAGGATCCTTACACATTATCACAAACTAAACTGTGCATACAAGTGTATGGCGACAGGTTAGGCATTGTGGAGGGTAAAGAACAACACAACACAGTAAAAAAATGGAAAGATAATTGTAGAAAAAAAAAGTAATTTTTATTTTACTTTACACACATATTAATGAATACTACGCAATGTATAGAGTTGAATGTACAGTGTTTGAAACAAGATAATGTGAGCTCATTCTGCATGGATCGATCGGTTGAAATGTTGAGAACAAACTAATCAAACGATAAAAGCAACAACAATGACAAAAGATATCCCCACAGCGCCTCAGTCCGTCTAGTGAAAATGACCGCTGTAAATTGTTCGAAATGTCGTGAATTCACGCCATAAAAATCCATTAAAGTATAGTTTTATTCAATAAATAATATTCGCGTAAATGCGATAAGTCAGTACAAAATACACCCCCAAAAAAACACAAGCGTCAAAAATATGTAACTTTTTGATCACAAATGACCAACTTCCCACAAAACGCCTTTCATCCGCTCACCGAAGCGGAAATAAAGCTTGAATTATACAAACTGCAATATAAAACATTGGCGTGGCGAGTGGGAGCCCGAGCCGCGGGGCGCCGGACCACAATGGACCACCATCGCGCTATCTCGATGGACGATACGTTGCCGCTTAATTGACTGCTCAAAAGTTATTTTAATACTTTGTTATTGAATTCAGATATGAATGTGAACATTATTTTCTTATAAAACTGTTTAGTGAAAAGATTTTTTATGTTTCTGCTTATTAATTCAGCCTATATTCTCTTTTTCTGTCAAAATTCGGGCTGTTACTTATACGTACGTATAGTTTTAGATTGGCCATAAGCCTACTAGTATCTCAATCAATAAGAATTCTTCCCTACGATTTAGAGTTTCCAGGTATATCTTCGAAACCCAGCTCCAATAATTCAAAATCACCGTACCGGGGAGTCGCTTGGTGCGGTCGAGTGAACAAATATAAATATATAAAATTGCTGTCAAGCCCCGTAACGGAAACAGTTGAACAAGAAGGAAAGGTCTTGATAGAGAACTATATCGGCCCATATAACCGCGAGGCCATATACCCACCACCTCCCATGGCCCCACCAACCTCTCGGCCAGTGGGGCTATAATTTGGCTAAGATTTGAGTCAAGAACATCAAGAGTTATGAACTACAGGATATAGACAATAACAGGCAGACCAAGGCGCGCTTGTTATATTCTTAGTCAAGGCAAAAATGTAGTACTTACAAGTTTTTTTACAACGTTGGGTATTTAAAGCAGTACACACGTAAAGGACAGGGGCTACTCATATCACGGAAAATATCTGTAACATTACAGATGGACGGACAAAATATTGTTTCGTAATTGGCTGGCCCTTGTCGATGCAATTGCAATAATAACTTGTAACGTATTCAAGTTATTTCATGCGCTCTTATTCTGAGATCGAACCCGTATTCCCACAAGCGATCTCGTGATGGAATCGCAACTATTTCTCACATGTAGTGGCCACTTAAGCTTTGTTCTCGTAACAATACCAACAAACGCAAGACTACGAATACGTCTAAAATTCACCTCACAAGAGGTTTACAAGTGCTGGGGGCATTTAGGACTTTGTTTCATTTATTGTTTTCTTTGTAAACGATTAAATTGATACGTTCCTTGTATTTAATGGTTTTCAAATATTTATTTTATTAATTTGGCATAGTTATTCTATGGGTACATTTGCAATCTAAAGCTAAGGTAAATAAGCTTAAATAAATAAAATCTCTCTCTTTGAAATTAATTCTTAAAAAAATTCTAAACAAAATTATATGTATTACGACATAAAACCAATTGGCCTAATGGCTCAGATTAAATCTTTATGATCGGAAATTCAAAACTCATCCAGTACGAATAAGTATCAGTTTTTCGGTTTCTTCGTATAAAATATCACTTGCTAAAATGTGGTATATGCAGTGTATAGCTGTGCTCACCGCCTGTGACATATAAGTCCTATTAAGCTGGGTGAAAAAAGGACACGAGAGCTTATTTTTTCTAAAAATGTATATGCAAGTTTTAAGTATTTCCCAAAACCTAAATTAATACTAGCAACCCCATCGCGGCTGTGAAGTGGCATCCCGTTGCGCCCTAACATCGCACCACGCCGTTCTCACCCCACTTCACCCCGCAATATGCTACTGGATAAATTTACATGTTAAAGAGCGACTGTCACATATTAAAGGCCATAATTATACAATCCATTAGATTTATAGGCAAGAAACAATGCCTCTCGAGTGCGTTCAACCCTTTTGTTTAACTGAAGTGTAATGGCGACAGTACTGTGCTCATTTATGGGGTAATTAATAGGAAAGTTCTCATGGCAATGAGAGGGATTACTGACAATTAAAACCTTTTTTGATTCCCTTTAGAGAATGTACGAACAATAAATTCAACGACCTTCATTTATCTATTTTAAAAAAGAGAGAGAAATCTCGTAATAAACATCTATCGAATCACAAATACCAAATAGTATAAAAACTAGTTACTAAAATTAAATAATGACCAAACTAAAGCGCTATGAATTTAATATTTCATTAGTGTATTCAGTATATATATTAAAAGTATAAAATTCACAATATATAACATATACTACATTATACACACACACAGTAACAATCACACACCTGTTCTTAATATTGTGTGTATACAAATATATTTACCAGTAAAAAGAAAAACCGACTTCAAGCCTTATGGAATATCACGAAATAAAATTAATCACAACCAAACTCTCGTCAAAGTAACTTTAAAGTACATTCCTTTCCCATAAAAAATGAATCATCGAAATCGGTTGGCGTGATATAGAGAACCTCTTCCTTTGGCCATGTCGGTTAAAATCTCACATGTTCTTTTTGAAGTCGGCTTAAAAGTTAATATGATACTCGTCTAATAACACCCTGAGTTGTGAGTTGCGCGGGACAGGTGCTCGACGGCAACATGCTTCAAGAAGGGAACCATGATTATTCTATTAGTAATGCGTTTAATTTTATATATTCCTCGGCCGGGGTGGCAAACAGGATTGCAGAATACAAATACAGGTTCACTTGCCTTTAGAGACAGAGCTTTAAGGTTTTAATAAATAATAATAATAAATAAAATTCTTTATTTTCGAAAACAAATCTTCTTTTAAGTATAGAATATACTTGTGCCAGAAGATCCAGCTCATCCTTAACTGTATAATTTTTTTTTTCAAAGTTAATTAATATAAAATAATATTAAGTGTGTGTGAGAGTGTGCTAATGTGTAAGTGTGTAGGAATGTGTGTGTTTATGTGTTTTAAATAAGATATACCTCTACCATTTATCTGATGTTTAGTGTTCATTTCATATTGTTATTTCA
The DNA here is from genome assembly GCA_029286785.1 of Meandrusa payeni. Lineage (NCBI taxonomy): Eukaryota > Metazoa > Arthropoda > Insecta > Lepidoptera > Papilionidae > Meandrusa > Meandrusa payeni. The sequence continues at coordinate 11,460,915 of JAGSMX010000012.1, read as the reverse complement.
CATACACTGGCAACTCTCCGTTCTGCTACCAGCCATCTCGGGCGCCCTCGGATCGGAATGCTTACGCGTAACATAGTAACCGTCCAAGCCGAGGTCACCGAGGTGTCTAGTTACTAGCGATAGAGGTTCAGGCTAAGCGACCTAAGAGCTATGCCACCTCTCAATCCGGTGAAGCAGTCAAGGCCAGCTTTTCTGGTCAATCTGTGTAGTTGGTTAAAAACTTTTGCTAACAAATAGATATTCAATAACAAATATGTTTTATTATACATGGCATTGCGGTCCTTCGAGCCGGATATAAACTACTGTTAAACTTAGAAAGGCCAATTACTGCCGTCCACAAACACTCTCCAGCGAATTTTCAGGTGCGTTGCTAATCTTTTCAACCGACTTCATAAACCATAATACATGCACACTTAAGCCATAATTTTTGAACCAATTTTGATTTTTTTTTTCGTTTTTGTAATGATTTGATTTTAAATAGGCCGTATAAAAATGTTGTGGTTTAAATCCACGGGAAGAATGTTTAATTATTGAAATATTGTTAGATTTATAACAATTCAAGATAAGGTAAGGTAAGTAAGTACCTGTAGTTCTAGGCTCATAGAATAAGACTACTATATCCCCTGACTGTCGTAGAAGACTACTAAAAGGGGGCCTCGGGTTCACTGGGCGACAAGGGTGGGGGCCTTTGCCGTCCGCCAACGTGGACCCGGGAAGAGGGCACAGGGGGGAGGGATTTACCCGATCAATCATGATTTATTTAATTCAATGAAATTATTAAAGCAGGCTAGACAAAAACAGCTATCGCTGTTCGCTTTTTTACTTGGCTCATCGCTATACACGGCAGACAAGTGATTTTTTGTACTTAAAAAACCTAAAAAAAATTTGATTTGATCCCGCGACCTTCAGATCGTAAGTCGAATCATTTAGAAACTAGGCTATCAATAACTATTTATAGTTGTAAAAAATCAATGCGTTATGCAAAATTAAAAAAGTTGTAGAAGGCTGTTCACTCCAAACGAACACCTTTATTTTGCTTCCACAAGCTATGTCATTAACTACTATTTAAAGAGTATTATTTACCTCATGCAAGATTGAGATTCCTAGTAGCACTAGATGTCCGCGGCAGCTGTCTTCTTTACGCAGCTGCACTAAACCTAGAAATACAATCTAAGTTTTCCGCTTATAACAATCAGTACGGACGACGAGAGATACGCAATCGCATTATTATACAAATATCCGTAGCCTAACTAGCATAATACGTACAAACGTTGAAAATACTATAATAACAAAGTGTTAAAAAATCTGTTAAAATTACTATTTATCCAAACTTTATACATTTAAAAAATACGTAAATGTTAAAAATTAAAAAATAGAAAACATTGAATTCAATTAACACTTATTCGTTTCGATTCATATTACTTTTAATAAATGGCGGCAAAAACTTTTCTTAAAGATCTGGTTTTTCACCAACCAGCCAATATCAAATAAAGGATAAGTATTTTTTTTAAATTGTGATATTTACAGATTAAAAATTACACATAAATAATTTATACAATAATTAAAATTTCACCAAATAATAACAAAAATATTAATTTATACAGTAAATGTTATAATAAATTTAAGTACATTTTATTGTTTCATTAATAAATAAATCTTTTTTCGTTAGAAGTATTTATAATAACAGCTTTATTTGATGCCATTTATATTCCTCTTTAAAACATAACACAAGTTTGTAGAAAAAAAGTAAATTGTGATACATATGATATCCATGATTTTCTCATGGAATTATAGAATTTTTCAGCTCGTTAGTGTTTAGTAAAAAAGTTAAGTAAAATACTTTGAGAAGAATAACAAAAGCAAAATGAATAACAAATTTAAAAATCTTATCAAGTGTCCTTTGACTTTTGTTCACATAAAACTTTTAAAAGTACAAGATTTGTTTTTACTTTACTTTGCACCGATAGATGCAAGGAAGGATGTATTCCATTCAAATTATGTAATATTATGACCGGATTAGCGAGTCAAATCATTAATAAAATTAATTATTATATTTTAAAAAATTTAAATCGACATAATGTTTTAGATTTTTGAGATATTCTCATATTATGTTGAACAAAACATTCTATTTTATCATATAGTTATTGCTTTCATTTTATCGTTTTCTACAAACGTTGAGTGTATGTGACAGCTGCGTGCATAGATAAAATCTTGCCGAGGACACGTGGAGTTTTTGTCGCAGTCGGATGCAGCACGCGCCTTCGACCCGTCCCTACGTTTTTCCTTGACTGAGATAAATTATAAAACGAATGTTAGTGTTTGTAAACATTGAAATCATACTATTTATTCATTTATATTCTTCTAATTTCAAGGAGTTTATTTTAAATTTCTAATGAAAAACAGGAATATTTTTTTTAAAATCAAGATTTCGAACATATTCATTAGATTCTCCGTATGACAGTATTTTAGCGTGTGCCGGAGTAACACACAATTATTTTTTTACTAGTGGGACGTTTTTGACAGCAGATCTCATTTAATTTATACAGTTTAGACTGTGGAAAAACAGTGGCACAGATTAAACCAATTGTCGCCAGTGTTTAAAATGTTGCAAGCAAATAATTACTGATCAGTTAACTGAATGAGTTTCGAGCTGTGCAATTTCAATGACTAATAATTTGATAGTTGATTTTCTGCTACGCCGCGACGCTGTATATTATTATAGTATAGAAACAAAGTAACAGATTAAATTGAAGTTTACGCCGTATGTAATAGTCTGCGACAGATCGGCACCAAGTGTAAGTAGGAGTCAATAATCAGTTAGCTCGCACCTGGCAGCATTGTAGGCAATTATTTGATAAACGACGCGCTCCCGTGCTAGCTCATAATATTAGAAATTACCTCTTTTTGCTACAGCAATGTCGCTACATTAATTATAATTATAGATGTTTTTTTTAACGTGCAACTGCCATTACTTTATGTACTTAATATGCTATTACCCTAATCGGTTTATTGGGTAATTTTAGAGTAAACTCAGACGGTTTGTAATAGTCAATGAGTTTCGAAAAAAAAAAGTGAAATTTAACCGACTTCAAATAGAAGGAGGTTCTCAATTGTCTGTTAGCTAGTTATCTTCGTAGATAAATTCGAAGAATTCATTTGTCTTTGTTTTATTTCCACTTATAAATATACTTGTGTTATTCGTGTGCTGATGGAGCCTTGTAAATTAAATAACGATAAATATTTCGGGTGACCTCAGTAGGCTTAAAAATATCCTTATTTGTTTTATAAAATTAAAACACTTTTAAAGTAAAGCATATTTGTGGATCACTGTAGCGGTTTTTCCTGTTGCGTTACTGCGCCGCCACAATTGGGAAAGTACCACAAGCTCGCAGAATGCCGGCGTGGAGTATCCTACGATAATTTTATAACTTATCCATTTCTATCCCCTTTTTATTTTTGAAAAAAAGGCGGAGTGATTTTTTTTCAAAAATATTGCTAACCTTGTTTACCATTCCAATTAAGCTTAAGGTTGTGCTTGGAAATGGTTTACGTCAAGTTGCCGAATGGTGAATTCAAATCTACGACCTTAAGTTTTGCAGACGGTACCCTAAGCCATTAAGCTATTGACACTTCATCCCATATTTTATTGTTAATACCTTATTTTATTTTAATCAAAATAAAAATTAAGAACAAATAAATGTAAATAACGTTTTTGGAAATTTTGCTACTAATTCTGTTCAGATAGCTATTTATTTTTATTTGATCGCCAATTGGCGACCCATCGTCGAGTGCATAGGGAGGGCTGAATTCCCTCACACCTCGCGTCAGCTGGCGATCCTCACCCTCTGTACATTCCTATTAACTTCAATTGAGCTCGACAAATTTACATGAACCCTTGGGGCTACGAAATTAGCGGCTGATGATCTTGACATTAAAGATTTGAAATTTCTCAAAATCTTTATACTGTCTTAGACTATATTCCCTTCTCTACTCTAAAAAAAATATGATGTTGTAACGACGCGCTAAAATATGTGGCACGCAAAAAACACTAATTTGTTTTTCAAACAAAAGTTTTTCAAAAATTTCAAGAGAAGTATAACTTAAAAAAATAACTTAAAGTAAACTAACTTTTGTAAGTGTGAAGCTTGCTTTCTTTCTCGATTCTGTATTGATGTTATATCCCCATATCAATCTATTTTACACTTTTAATCCAATGAAGATGCTATTATAAGCCCGCAATACACATGCAGTTTCACTATAATCTCTCAAGATCAGGCGAGCCATATACTCAATTGGAGACAATATATAAAAAAGCTATCACAACCTATTATCCCACTGGTTAAGACAGATGCAATAATTGTTGTCCGTCTCTTACCAAACTGTCTCATATGGTAGATGGCGAGCATACAATGGCATTTTAGCAAATCAATTTATTGTACATTAGATTCTGGAAAACTGAAGCTCAAGCACAAGCCGATTATGATTCCAACCCCAGATAATGGGAGAGTAAATTCGGACGCAAGGCTACACTAAATTCGCGACATCGGCTAAAGTTCTCGATTGGAGACCAAGGACCGCCAAGTGTAGTGTAGGACGTCCACCCGCAAGGTGGTCGTCATAAAGGCCGCAAAACGCAGATGCAAACCGCTTACAACCGGTGTTTTTGGAAATCGTTGAGGGAGGCTTATGTGAAGCAGTGGATGTTCTACGGCTGAAATGTTGATGAAGCTATCAATACTAAAATATATTAAAAAAATTGCCGTCTAATAAATGACTAGTATTGGTGTCATATTTCATTATCTATCAATATTTATACACTATATAACTATTCAACATATAGCAAGTAGACTTAGGATTAAATCCGTTAAATTTTCGGGTACTAGATTTCTCACGTTATGGCCCCAACCACGGTCGTGCGCCACAGCACCATATGGCCGGACCTACCCGACTCAAATCGCTATTATATTGCTTTTAATTGATAACAATTTAAATGTATTTGATGATTCACACTTACAAACCTCATTATTATTCATCGAGTCATTATCTGCGTGTTCGCATTTTACTTTCCGATGCTATCTTAAGCACAAATGTGTTTTACCTTTATGTTATTGTCGTCACGCCACTAATTTAGACCGCTTGCTACCGTCACTTATGCATTAGGGATATGCACACAGTTTTCAATCTCAATGGAGTTTTTAGAATGAGACTGATTTACTATAACTGAGACAGATATTATTTAGTTTATTCTGTCTCATATGTAACGGATGGTGAGCCATCGTCCATTATCACAAATTTTTGCATGTAATTTATCCTGCACTTATTACACCGAAAAACCGTAAACAAATTGCTACACATTGTCAATTGGAATCCCAAACTGTCGGATTGTATTTTAAATATTAATCATAGTGGGTAGGCCGAAGAAATGAGATGGTGAGTTGATGGTGTGACAGCATCGAGGACAATCTCAGTACCATGGAAAAGATTACCGTTTGGAGAAGGAAAGCCAAGGACCGGATCGACTGGTAAAACATTTTGATTTAGCCAAGACCCGTAAAGGGTTATAACAGCGAAGAAAGAAGAAGATATTATAACCATGTTAATACTTTACATCAATTTAGTAAAGTGTATTTTTCTTGAATAGGAAGTACTGGGTGCTTTATCGCATATACAACAAGATCAACGAGGGCCTACAATAAAAGATACGGCTGTGTTTAACTGTGCGTCTAGAAGTCCGGCGGTGAAAGGGGATGGGAAATTAAATCATGGAACACCTGTGTACACTCTCCAAAATGCATGCTATAAAACCCCAAAAGGATGTCTAACATCTTATGTCTGTTCTGAAGAACGATTAGGTTAAAAGATGAGCTATAATAGCCCTATTTGGATTAATTCTACTCCGGGGACTTTAGCAAATAACTTAACATATTAAAGACAATAAGCACCGAAAGAGACGGAAAGTTAAATTTTATTTTCTGTTTAGATTTGATCTTAAATGATAACACCTTTTTTACAACCATAACAACTTAGGCACGCTAAAGAAGCAAACGTTAAAATGGAATTATGACCTATAAAGTCGTTCCATTTTGCGGAGAAATTTTATTGTTCAATAAAAACATTTTGCAACAAAGGCATATTGAATCCCTGTGGTTTTCGGAGGCCGTAAATCAGGAGCAAGGACCCCTCGGTCGACTAGCTAAGAGATGCTCCTGAACTGTCAAGGTCTCGTTGTGGTCATCCGCATTTCTCCGCGGAGTGCAAACAAAGCGTGTTTGCCGTGGAAGTTTAGAAGACAGGATGGTAACTTCACAGCCCGCAGTTAAGTCATGTTTACGCGACTAAACTTTGAAACTTAGAATTGTTAACTCTTGATATTCTTGCTTTTATTTTTTTCTAGGAAACTAAGCATTTTTAAAGGCAATACTCAAATTACGTCTCTTTTTTAATAGGGTAGACAGACAAGACAGTACTGCAAACTGTGTTGTTATTAACGCGCATCTCCAGAGGTCTCCATAATATTTACTTAAGCTGAAATGATATTCAATACCGTTTAGTAACAGTAAGAAGAAAAATTATGTGGTGAAATAGTCTGTAGTGTGTGTGTGTGTGTGGGTGTGAGAGTATGCGTTAATATGTAGTAGGTTTAGGTACATAGGTGTCATCAGTATTGTATTTTTTGTACATTTTTTTCTGTATAATTGTATATTCATGCGAGAGAGCTTGTAGCCATTTAGTAATAGGTGCCTTACATGCTTGAAGTAAAGGGTATATTGAAATTAAACGGTACTACGCGCGGACGTTCCCTTCATTTTTGAGTATCATATTTTTATTACGAAATTCGCTCAATATTCTCATTATCTTCCAAATTTTTGGTCGTTGATGTTATCGAGTATTAACCTAGTCTTGCATTGGAGATTAGTTCGTCTTTTTTGGGTATTGTTTGGGTTATTATTAGGTCTTGATTGGATTGGAGCTCAAAGAACAAGCATTCGTCCATTCGATTTTAAGAGTCATCGGGACCCAAAGTCGAGGATTAATATAGCAATCCTTTGAAGCAAAGAAAAAAATTAAAATCACTTCATAAATCACGGCGCTAAGAGTGCTCAAATATAACATTTCAATGTATAGAAAAACTCCTCTTTTTTTAATTTAAAAGGAGATCAATGCTTATTTTGTTGTTAATAACGTACTAATCGTAATTAGGGAAAAGGTATTTTTGTTACATAATAACAATAGAGGAACAATTATAAATGATGTGTCGCGTGCCGATGCACGCAGATAGCGTTGCAGTGGCCGGGCCATATTGCATCCGTGTCATTTACATAATTTCTTACAACACACGCCGCACTAAATTACGGGGATGTCACTAAATTTAATGGTTTTAATTTTAATTTTAAATTGTCTATTGCCGCTCAATGGGGATAAAGTAATTTCTATTGACTGTTACGCACGCAGTTGATGTCAGATGTTAATTAAATTCTTAGTCTTCGTTTCTGTATTTGTGCTAGCCGTTCTGGGCTCCAAGTCTGCTGTTACATTTGTGTCAAAAAGATCGTTCAGTGACATTATAGTAATCGAATTTTGCTAGTTTCGGTAATCTGCTAGGTTACTTGTGCCCTGTAGTTCTGGGCTCTCAAGAATAAGACTACGGTATCTCCTGCCTGTCGTAGGGGCTCCTCTCTGCACTGTGCTCAAGGAGAACACGGCCTGAGGGGTCGGGGAGGTTACTCCTCCCCCTGTGCCCTTGCAGCGCAAGGCGACACGGGCCAGCCGATGTCACCTTCTTCCCGGGTCCACCTTGGCGGACGACAAAGGCCCCCACCCTTGTCGCCCAGTGAACCCGAGGCCCCTTTTAGTCGCCTTGTACGACAGGCAGGGGATACCGTAGTCTTATTCTTGAGAGCCCAGAACTACAGGGCTGCTCAAGTTGGCAATGATCCTTCGATATCTCTGCATTGCGCCAAAAACCCAACTCTAAAGTTTAATTTTTTAGACTAATTATAACAAAGAGTGGCCGCGCACCTCCAAGTAATCCTTGTGCCAGATTCAATGGGCTAATTACGCTGCACATATGAGATTAACTCATTAACAAGGATAGACGCGAGATTCCGTTGCTAGCACAGCCGAGCTTATCTGCTAAGTCTAAGACAGTTCACAGGCGGAAGCGATTAGCAAAATACAAGTTTAACATGAAAATTTGTGAACCCAAATTAATCGAATAAGCAGATTTCTATTTTTTACTTTACTTACCATCTTAAGAATCTTCACGCTACGCGAATGCTGCAACCGACTTAGTGTGTCATGAGGTACTTCATTACAGAAGCTGATGTCATATGTTGTCTGAGAAATCTTCAGATATTACTTCTCTATATGAAAAATTATTATAATTTAAATGCATTTAGTCTAATGGTTTAGATTGCGGACAGCACATCGTTGGATCATGGGTACATATTCACCTTTCAACTATCGACGCCAAGCTTCCTTTGGAAAGAAATAAATTGTAGAAAAAAATAATTTCTTCTTCTAGATATATAGCATATAAATTTCACAAATTGCACTAAAGAGTAGTGAATTTTTTAATTATAATTACACTTAAACAATAGGTCACTATTTTATTTCGTTACATCTAGAGGACATCAGATTCTTCAGACACTGTTATTACAGACAGGATGTTGTAAAAGTAAAATGAAATTTATAATGATTAGTATGTTTAGTATTAAATTGTAAATCGTGCATTTTAGGTAATTATTTTATTAGCAAACGTTACAGCTATTACTTAAAATTTATATATTATTACTAACATGTGTATATACTATTTATCCTAATTTAACAAAATCAATGTTGTTTTTTTATTACTTCTAATTTACTTATTTCTATTAATGCTATGTGCTTTCTATTATGTCTATATATAGTAATTTTGATCTCGCTCAGCTTATCACTAAGCACATAGCTACATAGTCGCACAAAGGCCTTTGACGCGCGCGTAGCCGGGGCGGCGGAGGGGACGCAGGGCGGGCGGCCCGCATGATCGCGCGATCACCGGAGACCCATTTGCGGCTCGTTACACGCCGATAGCACCAAACAAAACACACCCCAAGTAATTAGGGAAAGCCTTTTCCAGATACCGTAAGCACTTGTGACTTCACCACGAGCCCGTAACTAGCGACAGGTATTTCTGTATCTACCCACAACCGTACATTAATGAAAATAGTGTGTTTTTCCGCAATTATCACTACTAATAGCGTTCGATTTGTTTTTCAATTTAATGTCATTTATAAGGAAAAAGGTATGAATATTTTTGCCATTTGGGATTTATCTATTACAGTTTTACGCGTATCTGTTTAAGAAATAGGAATTCCCCCTTATAATACAAACAAAAATGTATGCGTTGAGTATTTGATTAAGGATGAATTTAGATCGTAAATCGATTTGTTATCTATGATAAGATTTTGAGGAAAATTAAAGTGTCTATGATAGAGGTGAAAAAGAACTTATGTTCCATCGATTACAGTTGTTCCATGGCGGGCTTTCTGACCAAAGCATATTACATTATTCATAGAGAACTTTGTCTATTTCATATAAAGCGTACGCCGCAGAAGCTGCTAAAGGTTCCGACAGCATAGAAATTATATCTTTATGACATTTTAACAATTGAAAGTAAAACTTTACTCTTCATAAAAATAGACAATGTTCAAGAGCGGAGAAAGGTGCAATTTTTTTACGAGCTCTCGACCACAGACAAACTTCTAAGTCTCTTCGCGGTTAAAAAAAGGTTTACATTGAGTAAATGTACATCATTTGTTCTAACCGCGTTACTATGTTTGGAATCGAATGCTTTATGCTCTTTAATTTTGTATATATATTTATTTGAAAAACTGATCTTTAATAAGTAAAATTTTCATATTCATAACTGCCCAACCCAAGGCACACTCTTAGAGGCCCTTCCTGTGAGTTACTCACAAAAGAAGTTCACGTTAAAAATCTTAAATCAATAAAGCTTGCTTTAAGTTTTAATATCGTTAACAGGTGCAAGCAAGAATAAAGTATTCCCATGCGTTTCATTAATGAACGCAACACAATCCGTGCGTAAAAAATAATCAAGATTGGAAATAGATACGTGTAGTAGCAAGTATAGAGATGAGCAAAGGAAATAGTGTTGCGATCAAGTTCCCTGTAGGGAAACAAGATGTGACCGGGTGGCTCGTGACGCCGGACCACCTGGGATTGTGGGACAATGGCACCGTTTTTGTCACATGTCCGATCATAGACCCGTAATAGTTGACGCGCAAAGTAAACAAAAGACCAGTTTTGCACTTCTAATTAAAAAAAAAACGTGTGTATGTACTTATAAACGCTCGTAAGAAGTTATACTTTTGAGTATTTAAACAACTGTGAACAATTGAAATCAATATTATTAAAACAAGAATATATTTTTAAAATTTAATGTCAAGCCGTGGGCTATATTATATTTCATGCTTCTTGATAATGTAGCTATAATTCAAACTAGTTAATTCGACCACTAAAGCTATGAACATGCAAACAAGCGTCAATAGCCTAATGGTTTAGGGTACGATCTACGGTCGTAAGGTCGTCGGTCCAAATTCGCCATTCGACTATTGACGTGAAGCATCTCCTAGCACAAGCTTAAGCTTAGTTGTGATATCAAATTTAGCTAGCATTTTTTCTAAAAAAAAATTGTACTGCAAAAAATGTTTCGGTGCTGTTAGTACCTAGGCCCAGATTGCATCTTCGATTACTAATGTAATCCATGAGCATAACGATCTGCGCAGTATAAATTAAGAAAGGTTGGGGTCGGCAGGAAGTGTAACGGTATTGCTAGCCAAAGTGCGACGCCAATCATTGTATGCGGGTACACAATTAGACGCACGTGTCGTGCTGAGAATCAACTAAAATAAATTTTCATATAAAGTGATTTACACATTCATTCACTCATTTAATTGCAATAAAATAACATCAGTTCGCTTCAAGGGACATTTTTAATGATTTTTCTATATTGATTAAGCACTGATAGCCATAGTGGCTAAGTGTTCGACTTTACGAGTTAAACATTCTAACAAACTTCGTGTAAGTGCCCCCACTTATAAGCCTTCCTCTACTGAATACCGTCGCGTCGCCCGGAGGCCGAGACACGTTCTTGACAATCGACGCGATTACCATTGCACAGGGCAACGCTTCCCGAAGTTGTACTCAAAGTTAGTTTAATCCGTGAAAAGCAACGTAGCGAGTCTTGGTTCGATCCTCTCGAACGCCCTCGGATCGGAATGCTTACGCGTAACATAGTAACCGTCCAAGCCGAGATTACCCCTCACCGGTCGTGTCGAGCGATAGAGGTTCAGGCTTAGCGACCTAAGAGCTATGGCACCTCTCAATCCGGTGAAGCAGTCAAGGCCAGCTTCTCTGGCCAATCTGTGTAGTTGTTCATTAAAAAAAAATACTTTACCATCTAGTCAGAGGCTCACATTTTAAGTTTCCTTTTTTCGGATTATACGATATGTACAGTGCCTGTGACCGATAGACATACAAGTATAAAGGCTGTTACTTTACTACAATAAATAAATAGCAATTGTTCCTTATTATTATAGAGATAAAGTTTTTAGATAAACTTTTACTGCTGCCTTAATCTAGTCAGTCCACCTCATAGGAGATTTTTCTCTTGGCCTGGTACCCTCAACCTTTACCAGGACTACTTATCGCTCAATATCCACCTCCCCTGGACGGCATACGTGACCAAAAAAGGTGAGGATACAAGACTGTACCAAACTGTACCAAACCTGTACCTTGTACCAAAGCTAATAATAAAATCTAATAATTGCTGCAATAAATGGCTCATCACCACTAAACGAATGTACGAGGAAGGCGCCCGTTAGAGATGCGTGTTGTGAAGTAAGTTGTGTGTGCAAACACATGAAGTGACATCCAAGAACACTCTGTCAAGAATGATACTGACGAAGAAGAATAAGATAGTAAAACATAACAATTGCTCGATAAAATCGTCCCTTAATCTAAAGTCAACCCGTTTGTCATAATATAATCTTAGTGTCATTTTACCACTGATCGGTTCGTCTCCCGCCATTATTTATAACTCGTTCCTGAATAAAATCATCTCACGTTCAACGCTCGCGTTGTGTGGACATCTGGATACGGGGACAGTCCATTACCATAGAGTTATTGCATAATAATCTAGTCGAGCAGATGTGCGAGCTGATTGCTGGTATATTTAGCTAACAGGTGCTGTGTGATCCCACGTGGCCACTCAGGGCTGCTACGCAAATTCTAGATATAGCAAAGGCAACATTAGTCAAGAATTTGCGATTGTTCATTAGAGAAAGGAAAGTCGTCGGTTAAGAAATTCAGACCCCAGAATGCTGAGCTAAGAAAGAAGTTCGATCTATACGTAGTTTTCTAACTTCATCAGAGCTAAATCTGGGGGTATCTGGGAGAGAAACACCATGACAATATTGAGGCGTTTAGTGACCATAGGAGTCAAAAAATTTACCAGGGGAAAAAATAGTTATTCAATAGGTAACTGACGAAAATCCTTTCATTAAATTAAGGAAAATTTTAAGAGTTTATTATAACTAATACTAATGTAGTAAATATTATATGTAGTAGAAAAAATATTTTCTTTGTAACAATATTTAAGGTTAAACTAGGAACCTAATAGGACTCAATACCATTGGCTTGGTCACCCACGGAAAGCCAAGAGCAACCGACATGCTGGCCGATATGGCTGTACCGGGTGGGTCTCTGAGGCTTCCATGGCGCAGGCGGGAATGACGTGCGGCAATGGTGGAATATTATGGGCTTTTAATCAGTGGAAGCCAAATATAATTAATTGAATATGTACTATGTGTATAAAAAACTGTCTATAATTTTAAACGAACGGTTTAACAATAAATATGCTTGGATAAATACATACAAGTTGGCAACCCTAGAAAATAGTACTAACCTAGCAGGATTAACCAGTTGTTGCGATTTTATAGAGTAGGCATTGCATAATAATTACCGATGTGATAATAGTGAGCTGAGGACGTATGCAGTGTGGACGTGACCGCCGCCCGTAAAGAAAATATTTCGAACACTTCGCTAATAAAATAAATTCAATGGAAATCCGCAGCTATATTGTCTGTAATTAAAAAAGTGTTTAAAATACTTTGCTAATAGGGTCTCTATTAATACTAACATAATATTGATATTGTACGAATGAGTTTAACTTAACAGTTCCATTTATATAGCATATAGTTTATTTTAGATAATATTTCACATAAAAAAAACAAGAAATAAAAGGCTTTTTTTTTTTAATAATTTAAAGTAACAATTATAATAAAAATAACAGGCTAAGCATAGCCATATAACTTGGCAATGCTACCAGCCTTCTAGGCACGCTGCCAAGCGATGACGGTTTGGCACAGTTATATTTTTTGTAAATATTTCTTTTTTAGTTAGTATTAGGTACACAGAAGTTATCTTTTTATTAAAAATACTTTAGCGACTTTAAAAAAAAATAATAGCACACATCAGTTATAGAATTTATAAAATAAATAAGCTCTCACATCAACTTTCAGAATCAACCTTCGCTTTTAAACAAACTGTGCCGTACTCTAGGCACAAATTTGTTGTTTGTATAAAATAAGAATAAAATACCCACGCGTACGTAATGTACAATTATTATTCAACTTAAATGTATGGAAAGCATTAACTACACTATTGATTTGAATAGAGAAAGCAAGTTTTGATAATTTGGGAACTCTAGGATTTGGGAACAATGAAGAAAGAGACGACAAAATTGTCACGCAATCATCAACTCACTAAGTGACTGCTTGGTACGTAGGGCGTATATATACGAGTATATATATATATATCAGAAGTACTCGGAACCGGGGAAATGTATGCGGAGATGTATAGAGGAGTAAGATCCGAAATGTGTCATGATTATGCAAAATAGAAATTCGTACGCTGTCACCTCTCAATCGGGTGAAGCAGTAAAGAGCCAGCCTCTCTGGCCAACTATGTAGTTCGTCCATAAAAAAAACTCCTGACTATTCGTGCTGTATACAAATGTACCGCTTTCCCTTATCAGCTATCAACCAATAGTGTCTGGAGATGTCCGAGACTTTTTGCTACAAAACCGTTCGTAGAAACGGAACAATGATCGTCTAATATACACAAAATGGCGGTCACCACATATAAAAGTATAACCAAACTGGTTAGTTATTTAGATTATTTCGTTTATATATATATTTTTGGACAAAATTATTCACACGAATTTCGTCACTAAGGCGGATCATCAAAACACTAACCAATAATTATTCTTTTAATGTCCAAGATCACTCAAATTACAAAATTATCGAGTGTACTTCAATTTAATAAGCAACATGTAAATAAGATCTAAACTATCATTTGAGAATCGTCAACGTTATTACAATGTTGACGTGTACTCAACAAATGGCTGGAGTACTATGAATCAGGCTTACAGCAGGTGGTTTCCTTGTAGAAAAGTTTTTGCCGAGATATCTGCGCGCGCAGCTGCCGTGGAAGTCGCGAAAATTGCAAGCCCCTATACACTTGGCCACTAATAATCTAGGCATTAATAGTCAGTTGCTAATGACCGAATGGAAATGTACCTAACGTTTGGACAAATGCAATACAATTACCGGTCGATTGTAAGACGCCATGGTGTATTGGCAAAGCATACGGGCGCATATGCCATTACGCTGAAGGAACTTTTTTTATCTTTATACGTTAGATTAAAATTAGAATATTAAATAGATAGCAAAAGTTACGTATTATAACATGTTTTAGTGTAATCTAAGTATATCTTACCTTAAAAATGTATTAGGAGATTCAATATATTCAATATGCAAAATAAATCTATGGAACGCCGTAATTTACGTCGCCGGTATCAAAATAATCTCGCAATGCCCAATATAAATAATGAAATGTTTTACAAAAGCGCTTATGACACCGCAATAAGAGTAACTAACATTTTTTTTTTGTTTACGAGGAGGAAATCTTCAAAAAGATACCCCGCCTTCTGGGGGGAAAGAGGCGGTTATGTGGGGCCCCACTAAAACCTCCCCGGTGGCCCTTTCCTCGGCGCATGACGAGGGGCTCCGGGATCTCCAGAGGAACGCACCGGAGCCCCTCTGCACTGTGCTCAAGGAGAGCGCGTCCCGAGGGGGGAGGTTACTCCCTCCCCCCTCTGCCCTCGCAGTGCAAGGCGACACGGGCCAGCCGATGTCGCCTTCTTCCCGAGTCCACCTTGACGGACGACAAAGGCCCCCACCCTTGTCACCCAGTGAACCCGAGGCCCCTTTTAGTCGCCTTCTACGACAGGCAGGGGATACCGTAGTCTTATTCTTAAGAGCCCAGAACTACAGGGCTGAACTAACATTTACCGACTGATATACAGGCACTGAATGGCAACATTTTTAAAATTTAAGCCAAAATGGTTGATAGAACATTATTTTATACCACTGAAAATTACTTTAATTGTTAGTAAATTTATTAAACAATAACTAAGTAAAGTTTGTCCAGTAAGGTATATATAATACTATTGTTGAATATAATTTGAAACTCTTATGTGTGTATTACCTTTGTACATGTCATGCAATAATGAATTTATTTATTATTATTGGAGGCTTTGGAGGATCTCGGTCAACAAAGAAATATTTACATTTTTTGGTTGATCATTTTACGAGATATGCTTATATTTTAACATCGAAGAATCAAAACTGTAATGATTTTATTAAAATAATTAAAAATGTGATACAGAGCAGCAATATAACTATGGTATTAACAGATCAATACCCTGGCATTAATTCCAGAGAATTTAAGGAAGATTTCAAATTCAATTTATGAGGTTGATACCGGACACAAGAAGGTGGAATGAAATTTATACCACATTACAAAACTTTCCCCAGTGATTGTCTGCAAATGAACAATTACAATATAAATTGTAATTGTTTCTCTTTAAGGGGGGAGATGTAAAGATATGAAACCTCTTTACTTAAATTTATTTCTTTTTCTGTATTTTTATAATTTTAAAAGGTCAATAGATTGTGTCATGACATTTATATATAAGATAGAATTGGAATACGGATATTAACTGTTGTTTCTCTACATATTATAAAACGCCGGTTTGTCTTTTATTTCAAACAAACATAAAGACATTATTATATAAATATAAAGCGAATCCTAGTGTATTTTAGTTTGACGTAGTTGTGCGTGGCGATGGAACACATAATTTCTTATGATGGTATCTTAGCCATGTTCGAATGACGATAACAGTGCGGAGTCGATTTTATTAACATTATGCAATTTCAATATAAGGAATATTTCCTTTTTTTTAATGCTCGTAGTTGGCACTATTTATTAAGTTTTAAATGCAACCGAAAAAAGAAAGAGTCCGTGTTGTAACGTTTAATAATAAACTATACACATATCTTTGTTGCATAAATCAAGTCAAATCATAAACATCGTCAAATTTTCAATAAAACGGAGCAATTGAATGCAAAACATTGCAAACCTTTTGTCCGAACGCACATGCGCCCTTCAATGTTTAAGAAATACCTTACAAAACGCTTTTCATTTCGTTTGAATCGCTTTGCGCAGATTGTGCGCGAGCGCAAGATGAGTCAGAGATTGTCATAGATTAATATTAATAACAAGTAGACGTGATAATGGTGGAGATAAAAACATTTACTCTTGCAACATGGGAGGAAGGGTGGACAGCAAACCTTTTGAACCGACTTCAAAAAGGATGTTCTCAATTCGTCTGTATTTTCTTTTTGCTTATCGCATAACTTTGGACTGAGTTAACCGATTTTGATGATTCTTTTTTGATTTGAAAGTTGGTGCTTCTTTTGTGTTCCATTTATATTGGTCCAATTCTGACACTGGGATCCATGAGAAAACCATATAAGTCTTTAATTTGCATCAAGCATGTTCGCCACAAATGTACGAATAACTCAATATCACGCCAACGGATTTTGGTGATTCATTTTTTATTGGAAAGGATGTACTTTAACAGTAGTTTGATGAAAGTTTGGTTACGTTCGGTAACCTTGTAACGTTCGTTCACGTTTTCTTATTATTTTCAGTAATATTCAAAATTTTGTTACGTCATGCATGTATTGTGTGAATTTTATCATTATATTAATATTTAAAAAAAAATATTTATTAACAATTTATGTCTTATGTTGGTAAATAAAAACATGAACATATTATGCAATTTGTAAATCAAAATTCTAAAAAAGATTACCACCAAATAATAATAGGTAATCGCAGTTTAATTCTATTTCCTATTAATTATTAGATCAGAATATCTACCTAACATATTAAATTAAAAATAACTAGGCTTTGTAAGTACGTTGTATAATCTTTGACCACGCGTAATTAGTAGCGGAGTGCGCGTTGTCTGTCAGGAATTCTTTTGAGAAGAGACAATCGGAGGAGGCCATAGCGAGCGTCCCGATCAATGGGGTATCGTGTGTCGGCCACCTGCGCGCCTGCCCTTTATGCTATATACCGTCGCCAGCCCTGCACCAACGTTGTATGCGCTTCTGCGCACGCTTATATGGAGCTTTAAGAATCGAATTAAATGGTTAATCTCGTTTGAATTTCGACCTTGTGGAACGGAGGCAAGAGATATATAGTAGAGTTTTATAGTCAAAAAAAAGTTCTCATTTTAATTATCGATTAGTCGGCTATATGTGGCCTATATCTCTAAATTGCGTAAGAGAGATTGATAACATTGTTATCGCTGCATTGTTATTGCATGCACAACCAGCTATAGAGGATCTAAGAGCTTTAGTTAAAGTTACAACCTTTATATATGTCCCATTGCTAAGCACAGGCCTTCTCTGTAAAGAGAGTATAAGGATATAGTCCGCCACGCGGTCCTAGTGCGGGTTGGTAGATTTCACGTATCTTAGAAAAATTTTCCTAGGATATGTAGGTCCCTCACGATGTTTTCCTTGATCGCCGAGTGCGTGGTAAATCAGCACATAAAATTGCAACAGCCAATTTATGGGTGCCGGCAACGGGGATCGAATTCGGGTTGCTAGCGTACTACGTAATTTCAAGCGACCGCCCGGACGCTTAGCCACGGCTCTACGAGCTTTAGCCACCTCTCAATCCGGTGAAACAGTCGCGGCCTTCCTGGCCGACATGTGTAGATTTGTCAAAAAGAAGATTAATCATTAGTATAAGCCATCAAAGCCTTAAATCTGCTAAAACAATTTTTTTTTATTTTTTTTTTAACGAAAGCTAGCAATATTTCTTTTTTTTTCATAAATATCACTAACATTCTTGTTAACCATTCCAACTAAGCTTAAGCTTGTGCTAGGAGATGGCTCACGTCAATAGTCGAATGGTGGATTCGAACCCACGACCTTACGATTCGCAGGCCGTACCCTAAACCATTATTAGGCTATTGACGCTTCAATTGCGAGAATTGAAAGAAGAATTGTGGAAGTAAATCATGCAATTGCTTTGCATATTCAAATAAGTGTACTTCTGCATTCAAATGTTATTGTATATACAAGTTTAAAATGGAATCCTTGAATTTAAGTATTAAAAATAAATATTACATATTAATATTAATAGATTAATCTACACGACATCTTCTGATACCATGTTCCCTCGCAGGCAGAGCATATTAAAGTGCAAAGTTCCGCGCAAAACAAGGGGGTAAGTCTCTTCGGATCATATATCGAAGGAACTTTACCATTATAGCCATGGCTAAAACAATAGGCCTAAATTAACCTTGATATACTTATAATTTTAATCTGTCGATCTTTGGTGCATCGTATGCGCGTATCGTACAATTTAACCATATTTATGAATTGTTACACAAAGAAGTAAAACTACAAAAACATCTCAGAAGTAAAGCTTAGACATTCGGCGGGTCTCCACCCTTACATAGTCGATGTTCCGGGCGTCCGAACGAAGTGATTTGAGTCATCGTTCATTGTGAGTACAGCAAAGGAGTGGAAGAAGTTGCCGGCGTCAGTCTTTCCGTCCAAGTACGACATGGGAGTCTTCAAGAGTAGAGCGAATAGGCACTAAACTATCACCACTTAACATCAGGTGGGGTTGTGGTCTACAATACTTTATACCGGATAAAAAAAGGCAGTATAATGTCATTGAATACAATAAATATTTGGAACATCCATAAGTACAAGATACTCATATGAATGAATATACTTTATTGTTTAACACATAATACTCAAATGGCTGTCGATAAAAAGTATATGCTATTGATGAATTACAAGGCTGAAAAAAGTTTAATAATAAAAATTGTAAAAATTCGATTTTACGTACTCTTAATGGCTTTGCCTATATGATTATTACTCGTGAAATATAATTCCAGTTATAAGAAAAAATATTTAAAATTAAAAAATAAATAATAGAATAAAAGTAATTTTTCACTCAGAATGCTTTCGCAATTAGTGTAACGGCTCAAGCCGAGGTCCCCTCGCGCAGATTCACTCCTGAAAGAGATTGTAGCTAAACTGTCTAAGACTACCCGTCAGATTCCAGTGAAATTGTAGAGGACGGAATCCCTAGACCACAGTTTGTAAAAAAAAATTCGTTGCTTCACATATCGATACAAATCTTCAAAACATTAGATCGCAATTTGAACGGTTAATATGCTTAACGTTACAAGTATTCGACATTAATTTAGCTATATTACACTTTTTCCCAGTATATATCGACACAGTCAATCACTAGATCTCACACGATGATACGACCTACCCCCGAGTGCCCCGCTGACTCCCGAGAACGGTACTCATTATCCGAATGAAATTTCCTATCGATATAAAGTTAAAATTATCGATATCAATTGCTGTATCGATATTGTCGGACGCCCATTTGTGGTCGGTATGGGAAAACATAAACGATTGGACCAATTTATAAAAACCGCGCGAGATTGGCGAACTTACCTTAACTTAACCGTGGCACAGCTGCAAACCACTTACGAACATCTTGCTAATTAATTAAATGTAAGTGCAATTGCTTATTATACAACTTAGAAATAACTTCATTTATTAGTATTATAATTCAATTTGTACTTGCGTAACGTGCGTATGGCTTTTTTATAACTCTTAGATAAAATAACTATTAAAAATGCTATAAAATTATGTGAATATATAATTGTGTAGCATTTACGTTTTTTATAATAAATAAACAGCTATATACTCTAGTAGCGGCTGTGATGATAGCCTAGCGGTTCGACTTATAGTCGATGGTCGCGCGTTCGAATCCCAACCGGTGTTTGATTCTTTGTGAGGTGCCATCTCCTACAAGAGGTCGGATTATGAAACATAGCGGTACCTCGACATACACCCAATATACGAGTGTTTTGAGATACGAACAGCTGAGCGAACGATATTTTGTTTGAGATGAGAGCAAGATTTGAGATACGACGAATCGCACACTACACCGCTCTAAGTCTCTCCCCTCAGACTAGACACTAGACCTCAGTCTGTCCTGTTTTTCGCAGCATTTTTGATAAGTGCGGTTCGCGTTATTGCTTTTGTAAATTTACAAAACATTTGTGGCAATGGCATTTCAATTATTTTCAATGGGGAATATTGCTTAGAGATACGAGCAATTTGACTTACGAATTAAACTCTCGTGCACCACATTACTTTCAAATGAAATTATAAAAACAGTGCTTATAATACAGGATTTTTCTTTTAAGCACATTTGCATTATTGTATCTAATTTTATCATCAAAAACGATTGAAATTCAATTCCTATCACAGCAGTCGGAATAAGCCGACAAGATGCGAAGATAACCGAACGGCAGACGACTCATTAGGTGTTTAACATCAAAATAAATAGAACAAAGAAACATTCAACAGACAACAAAGAAGCGTCCGAAACATATCGATCACACCCATCCCTAATTCAACTGATTGTGGGAAATTAGAAAGACAATAGCGATTATATCACAGTTAATAGCGCCCATCAACTATCGGATAGGGTGACGAGAAGGGGACTTTAGCTATCTGGTGGGATTAACGAGCACAAAATCAGCCTATATCTACACGAGAGTATTAAATAGTATTACAATATGTTATCTGTGACATGTTGTTCTAAAACAAGTATCGAGAAGAAAAAAAAAATGGCGCGGGGACTCATGGGGGGGATCATCTAACTTACATTTTACAATTTTCATCTTAGACGTAAGAAATAAGTGTATGTGTTTTAAAAAAGACTTGGCTTAAAGGTCTTGTTACCAAGCCATAAAATATTCATCAAAACAAAATCATCAAAACAAAATCATCAAAACAAGTATCGAGTAAAAACAAACATCGACTTTGAATCGATTCAAACGTTAAATGCTGTTACCGTCTATTACTTCTGAAGTGAAATAATAAATAAAAAAATGAAAATCCTTATTTTTAAAAACAAAACATATGAAACATAAAATCTTCTTTAAGTATAAAATATACTTGTTCCAGAAGATCCAGCTCTTCCTTAATCGTATCATATTCTGCTTATTTTTTTAATTTAGTTAATATAAAATTATTATATGTATGTGTGTGTGCATATGTGTCAGTGTGTATGAATGTGTGTATTTATGTGAGATTACGAGAACAATGTACAAAAAAGATATTATTGAAATTGTTATCGTAATATTGTCTCCGTGTCCGCGTAGTCTAAGCCACTTTAGTAAAAGTTATAAATTATGAAGTTCTGGCTTCTATATTCGTTTTTTACTTCCACATTCATGCTCCTTCTCCTTGTGGAGTAACCTAGATGTGGATTGTGATAAACTTACCTATAACAGAATCAACAACCATTCAGTTTGTTGATATATCTACGGAACCCAAGGTCCTATGCAAACAAAATTTATGTGAGAGCTAATTGAGACCAAGTTTTTTTAAACAAAACAAAGTTTCGTTTCATAAACGAAGGATATTAGGTGAGCGGTAAGCTTCTTTGCCACTTTCCCTATAAAAATCGCATTAGTACAAGCCACTTGGAATTTCGAAATTCGAATCCCTGCTACCAGATCCTAAGACACTCAGCCAATAAACTATCATACCTTTTTGTAGACGAAAGATGTAGATAACAATCTTTATCTTTTCGCTACTTTTAAACGAATGTCAGAACTTATTTGTTGGGTTCGTTAATACCATCTTACTGCACATTGATTGTTGCACAGAGTCTGTGTTTATCGAAGCTGCCTACAAATGCGTAGAAGGTGTTTGACTCTATTATATTTATATATTATTAACAATACATCAAGCAGCTTTTTATTTGTTTTAATTTTAATAATATATATTTAACTAAGTTTTTATAATATCATATTGGTATTATCTGTATCGGTGTTATAATTTTTGTTGATTTAAATAAATAAATAAATAAATTTCTTTGCTTATTTAACAAGCTTACTGTTAGCATTTTAGTTAATAGTGAACTAGTATATGTAACTAACGTACCCAGCCCGCTTCGCCAGGCTAGATTTTGCTTTATTTTATTTAAACAATAAATTAATTAAATATTTTATTTAACTCTCACATTATATTAAATTATTCATTCTCTTATCCTCCTCGAGCGGGTGAAGATCATTACCCACACTCATTTACATGTCAGTAAATACAATATCATTCTTATAATTATATTTCAATATGGTTCAAAATGACATATATTTACACAACGCATGTGTCAATAGAATTTTGGGGTTTTAAAATAGAATAGAATATCATCATAGTAAATATAAAAGCTATATTTGACAGTTCAAAAAGAGGATTGCACCGATCGTCGCCAAACTTTACAGGATTACTCGTGACGTCAATCTGAAGATTCCCTGGAAGTTTCATTGAAATCGATCCAGCCGTTTCGGAGCTTATACGGATCAAACCCACAAACATTCACCTTTATATACGAGTATATCTGAGTATGATACAGATATAGACATGTATTATATATATATAAATATATATATATATATATAAGTACATATATCTAAATATACAAATATATATACGTATATAGAGGCCCGTGTGAAGACGCTCATGCATCCTAGAAACTGGAACATGAAATGATCACATAAAAACTCATAATCAAAATGGACACCTACAACGCTGGCATACAAGAGAAAAGCTCTTTATCCATAAAGTGCACAAGTATGCTGCATACACATTGTCAATGCAAAAACAACTCAATTATTTATAAAATTAAGTATATTTTTCATTAACAAGTCGTCAGTATTATGCAAGGGGGGCAACGAATGTATTGTGGTAATATCACAATATGGCGCTGTCAGTTAATTGGAATAGATTATGGGAATGAAGGGAAGGAGTTTGTTTGCAGCGGAGAATGGTCCCGAGGGATGCGCAGTCGATGATCGTTTTACGATTTTTTTTTAACTAGTCATCAAGTGACAATAGAGGAAAGGCGGATTATCACAATATTTGGTAGAGGTCGTGTGCCAACCCTTGAAAACTAAAACCGGTTGCGGTTAGGACTGAATAGACTATTCAAATATCACTGTGATTTAGAGAGAATAATTACACGTTTATACGGTTATCAATTTAAAATTTGATACTCGTAAACAATTACAACCATTTTAATCTAGACAATAATAAGTAAAGCAGTAAAATTTAATTAATAAAAATGTCTTCCCCATTGCTGAGGGTCGTGACCTCCACGAATTATGTGGCGGACAATCGCTCTCCACGTGTTCTGGTCTTTAGCGGTGTATAATACCTCGTGGACTGTCGTATTGGTGTTTTTGCTGATTTGGTCTGTCCAACGTATAGGGTTTTTTTTTATGACGAACTACACAGATTGAGATTTGGCTCGATCTGTGTAGTTCGTCATAAAACCTCTCAATCAGATTGATTGAGAGGTTGGTAAAACGACTCGGTCGGTAAAAATGCATAGGGCTGCCTCTTGGTCATGTTCTGTGTACTTTGCCTTTGACCAGAAGTGTTTCCAGTGTATTGTTTTTCCTGGCTATGTGAAAGAAGAATTCGACAAACCCTACGGAGACAGACCGTTGACAGCCTGACGGTGACTGGCACTTCTTGCAGAATTGACACATTTGTGTGGTGGGCTGTCCAAGTTACTCGTTCCGTTCTCCTCCAGCACCACATCTTAAATGCGTCAATACGAGATCTGTCTGCCTTCTTGACGGTATTCTCTTTTAATCACAATGATATTGTAATGGTCTATAACAATACTGCCCGCAGAGTGTGAGTCGTCAAAGGTTATATGTGATAAATTATTTCCATACTGTCTAAACAAGCCTGATCACGGTCACATAGTAACCTTCCAAGCCGAGGTTACCTCTTCCTTGTGTCGAGTTACTAGCGATAGAGATTCAGGCTAAGCGACCTAAGAGCTATGCCACCTCTAAATCCGGCGAAGCAGTCAAGGCTTCTCTGGTCAGTCTGTGTAGTTCGTCATTAAAAAAGAAATGTTCACGATGTCACCCTTTATTTTTCAAAAGCATCTACATTATAATAATTAATTTAAAAATAATTTATAAATAACAAACGAGTGCACATTATATCCGATCCTTTGCTGTAAGTATAACGAAAGATTAAGATGTCCGCAACCAAAGAAAAGAAGCCAACAAAAGAGGATATTAGCGGAGGAGAGGAAATTAGATCATATAATTTCTGAGCATCCTGTAAAATGGATTCTATAAAACACCGAAAAGCTATCTTACCGCTTGTATTCAAGACCGACAAGATTGTTAATATCTGCGTCGCCAAATAACCTAAAAATTAAATTAGATTAGGTAAACGTCTTACCGTCACTAGGCACAGATGACATTTCCATTTCCAAAGTCTCATAGTAATATTACGAAATTCTAGCACCTAAATACTCTTTCTCTCTTTATTTTCTTCCAGATTCATGGCTGTTATCGTTAAAGATTACGTCTTATCTAGTCTTGGATTCTCAAAAACCTAGTAACATCTCAATACACATTTCTCTATACAATTTAGTTTCTATACAATTTAGTACTTGTCTAGTGTTTCTTAAGAACTCAATGTGCCAACAATGTGAACATGGGACATAATTAAAAGAAACCTTTACAAAAAGAAAACATTTCAAAATCTGTTCATAAACATTAAAAAATCCAAACGTATTAAAATCGTAATAAAGTCCTCTTTTTTAAGTCGGTTAAAAAGCGATTTTTAATCATCTTCTTTATTAATTAGTATACATCAAAATATAAAAACATGACACAAAAATCAATCGAATAAGTTTGATTCCCATCGAAGGACGAAGGGAATTGGTTGCCGGTGTCAAAGGCGTGACCCAGTAACAAGGCCCGCATGTCTGGGACAGCAGACGGCGCGGCTGGCAGACCTGACTCACTGCAGCACTGACCACGCTCGAGGACGTCTTTGCGACATCCGCTACCGTCTCAAGAGGCAGATCATTGGTATTTCCCAACTTGAGGCGGTGCATTACCCCGACTTCCTGAACACGATGATGATTGTTGATTGTTTATCTAAATTGATCAATTACCCGAGGAGATA
Organism: Meandrusa payeni; assembly: GCA_029286785.1. Taxonomy (NCBI): domain Eukaryota; kingdom Metazoa; phylum Arthropoda; class Insecta; order Lepidoptera; family Papilionidae; genus Meandrusa; species Meandrusa payeni. Next base: position 11,435,380 of record JAGSMX010000012.1, on the reverse strand, counting down.
CACACAGCATTCCATTAAATCCGAACTACTTATTTGCATCCAATTTTAGGAACTAATTATATACCTTAAAGTATTTTAGAATATGTAAGTAGTAATAGAATTCAAGCCGTGACAGCTCGGTGTCCGGGCGGTTGCCTCAAGTTGCGCAGTACTCTAGCAACCAGAGTTCGATCCCCGGTGCCGTCATTAATAAATTTGCTGTTGAAATTTTTTGTGCTGATTTACCACGCGCTCGGCGGTGAAGGAAAACATCGTGAGAAAACCTACATGTCTTAGAAAAATTTTCTAAGGCATTTGAAGTCTGCCAATCCGCACTAAGGCCGTGTGGCGGACTATGCCTTTATACTCTCTCTACAGAGAAGGTCTGCGCCAAACAGTGGGACATATATATTATATATATAAAAGCTGTAACTTTAACTTTTAAGACATTCGATCGCATGAAGCGAGAAAGAAAGTCATCAATGTTGCATGGCCATACCCACCAGCTTCCTTGGTCGAAGTCGGGTCGAACAACAAGAAGCTGTTCGTTATTAGCCCGGTTACTATACCGGGTTGACAAGTGGTTGAACTTTCAGTGCACCCAAGCTGTGTTCAATGTGTTCTATCTTATTATATGCTAGCGTTGGCTTTACTAGCATATATTATAAGAAACGTATTAAGGGAAATATCACTTCAAAATTAAAGAAAAATATATTCGTAAAAATAGACATATTTGTTCCATATTCGTGTATTTCTATAAAGTACCAACAATAAAGGTATTAAAAGTGGACGAATTACAGCGTGAAAGCATATATCGTTTAGCGGCGACGTGTGTGTCGATAAAAAAACGTAACAAAACTAACAATGCTTTGAAGATGAGCAATAAAAATGCAATAATGCGTTGATGCGCGCGCACCGGTGTTGCCAGCACAATGACGTGCTACAATGGACGCACTGGCGCGTGCCCACTGCGCGCCCGCTACCACCTTTGACAAAAAATATTAAAAAAACACTGATTTTGTTTTAAATATCTTTTTAACAAATTTCAACACTGACCTTATTTCTAATCGATTTGCAGGAGGTATATCTTATAAATCTTAGGTACAATTCCATATTTTTGGCAATACCCATAAAACTAAAATAAAAATCGTCAACAAAAAAGAATTTTAAAATGGTTTATAAACGAATGTAAGAAACAGAAAAAACGTTTAAAACCTAATGCTATATTGCTATTATTATAATAAAAGGTTTGTACATAATTAAAATTTAGTGCCGTCTTAGTTACTAAAATGACGAAAGCCATATTCTAGATATAAGAAAATTATTTTTACGATGTGTATGTAGATGTTTTTGCGTGTGAGAGCGAGAAAAAATGTGTGTTTCTGTATACGTCTATATTACGTCCTTTATAGAATAGAATAGAATAAACATTTATTCGACACAAAAACACAGAAACAACGGGTAAAAAGACAAAAAACAACATAGACAAAAGTAATTATAATTGTCAAAAATTTAAAAACATCTGCTGCGCTCACACATGCAGCACAGCGCTGATTTTCAGTGGAAAAACCTTTTTGTGTTATATCAGCAAGTTTTAGCAAAAGCAGCAAGAGTGAGTAATTTCCATTTACATTGTTAAATACCGAATAATAATACAAAAAATTCAACGTCATTCTGACCTCGGGTTATCGATCAATTCAATCAATAAAGAAATACGCTAAGCTCCCATAAGCCATTGTGGGCAAATTCAAAAAACAGGCTTATAAGAGAATAAAAACCTCCCTACAAACTCGACAATAATCTTCAATGGACCATTGTTAAGTTTTTTCTTGTATTTGATTTGTTGCTACAAATAGCCGATATGAAAAGCATTTAAGGTACTTAATGTCCAGTAATTGGCGATCAATGAGGATCACTGGGCACATTGTATTAAAGTATCGAATGACTACGTATACCATTGTCCGAAATGAAAAGAATATAAAAAATATGTGCCAAGCTACCCGTCAAGGGTCAGCATTAATAGCAAGCTGTCGAAGTTGACAGATTATAAAAACTTTGCAACGGGTGGTTTTTTTTTAAAACCACAACGATTTAATGGAATGAGATAAGCTGTGGTACTTACTACTTCTGTGGGTGACCCATTTTGACAATAGAAAAAAGAAAGACCAACTTTATCTCATAGTAATCAACGTTTTGTATTGTTCACTAGACTACTGCTTGACCTGATTTTTTTATGAGACAATACTAACCTGCACCAAATGTAATATTAAATGACAGCTGCCCATAACTGCAAAAGTGATTTCTTGTGCGGTGCCCACGTGTTATAAACGCAGCAGAAAAAACGCTCTCACGACCTCTTAAAAGTAAGAGTATACAGATATAGCATTCCACGACCGCTTTTCACTAAGCTTATTAGGTCTATTTGTTACAAATGCTAAGCCCATCGCCGTATAAGGGTTAAAAAAATTTAAGAAGTAATATTTTCTATTTAAAAAATCTAAGAACAGCAATTCATCTCCGTACAAGCCGACCGGGTTCGCGTTTATCATATCGTAAATCGAGCCGCTTGGCCTCTAAGCTATATCCGCTTTTGAAGAAAGTTTTAATATTAAAGTAACGTTTTGATTCACAGGGGCGGACTTATAACCTAAAACGTTATTTACATTTTTTAAAGAAGTCTGTAAAAACCAAAAAAGTAGAGTAGTAAACAAAAATAAAATAAATATTATGAAATAAGAAATAGATAAGAAATATGTACATAGAATAAGAGAATTGTTAAATGTTAAATTAGGTGATAGAAGAGTATAAAAGGAGAAGAATAGAAGAAGGAATTGAATGGCCCTGACCGTCCAAGTGCGGGTAGTAAGAAATAACGTAGGCTATTTTCATAATAAGAAATAGAATTAACTACTATACTATAGAATTAGACCAATTGAATCTGCTCCATCAATGTTTAGATGAACCAATAGCCTTGTTACATATAAAAGGTATTTAGAAAACTTAAATATTATTAAAATTATTCATGTTTTTAATGTTTTCAAACAGTCGTTTCGTGCATGAAAGTGCGGGCTACGGCTAGTTATAAAAGAATTGTCAAGAGGTCACGTGACGCAAGCAAATCATCCTGCGCAAGGTGCAGTGTAACGGTCATCAGGAGCCGTTTTAAAATTTAAACAAAGCACCCGACGCGTAATGAAATCACCGACGGGGCTCGCAGTCCCACGCGCGCTGAATAAGAAATATGAGCTGAACGGATACCGCTATTATCAAAACATTATTACAACACTCGAAGCGCTTCGCCCTTCCAATGTAAAAATTAAACAACAATTGCCTTTAATATTCGCTTGCCGGTACCAACCCTCGGGTGGGTTTTGTTAAAAAAATCTGTCAATCTGCTGCAGATCAATCATTCCCCGTGAATGGGAGGGGTGAGCGTTCAAAACCACAATCGAACTTCACAGATAATAAAAGGCGGACTATATTTACGTAAACGCATCGGTTTGATGCACAACACTACCGTGCGCCGCATCCGACACTGATTTTTGTTGTCCCCTTTACTTCTTTGTGACGGCCCTGTAACTTGAGTGACGTTTGGCGAATACTGCACAAACGTCAAGTAGGCGAATTGACGTACAGTATTGATCTTATTTTTCCATTCAACACAAAGGATGAATTCGAATTTTAACAATAAATTCGATTATTATCATAGATCGTTCATGATTGAAACTAATGAGCGGTGTGAATGTATGTGGCCGTGGTTGTATAATAAGCGTTCGAATTAGGATCTAATATTCGAATGTTTTAGATGACGTAACCACAACAACCAGACAAATCACCAGTTAAGATTTCTCCCGTGTAAAACAATGGGCTCACTTAAGCTGTCGCTATCTTTGTTTACTACGATAACCTTACAATGACTCGGTTACTTATTAGTTTTATAATATTTTAATAAAAAGGATGTAAAGAAAAATATATTTTTTTTCTAATAACTTTTTATAAAATTTTGTCAAATGTCATCATGTCAACGAGACATTTGAACTTATAAAATAATTCATCTATATGAATGATAGGGATAAATATTGTATATAGGGATAAATATTGTAAATAATTAACATTAAATGTCGTAATAGGATTTAAATTTATAAATAAACACAGCTGAGTTTCTTTTTTGACCATTTAACATTTGCTGCCAGTCACCCTAGCGTTATAGAAAATTTGTGACAGATATTTTAAAAAAAGCTACTAAAACTATTAAAAATAACCGTGGTACATTTAGGACCTCGTAGTCTCGATTATGAGCGCATTACGCGCAGTTAATCTTCAAAGAGCTGTTCCTCTCAAATCCTGCTGAAATGGTAGCCGTCACATTCTCTACGACAGCATAGATCCATTCACATAAGCCACTGCCACTATTCAAATACCTAATCAAATGGCTTTGTACAAGGCGTAACATAGTAACCGCTCAAGCCGAGGTTACCCCCCGCCGGGGGACGCTTGTGCCGAATCACTGCTTCAGGTTAAGTGACTTAAGAGCTATGCCACCAACTACATCACTCAATCCGGTGAAGAAGTAAAAGACAGCTTCTCTAGCTAATATGTATAGTTCGTCACAAAAAAAAACAAAGTTACATTGCGTTGTACACACGCAATTAATAACACAGTTCTCACACCGTATAAATATTAGAAGGGTGTCACAATAACCAGTTCATTAATTCGTTTAAAAGAATACAAGGAACTACCACAGGCCAGTGAGCCGACAAGACAATCTACTCAGGGTGTGCACGCGCGGAGACGTGCCCCAGCGCGCGCACGTGTCTCCACGCCCGGACGCGCCCACGTGCCAACCCTGCCAGGTACACTAATTTCCGAAGTGTGTCGTCGATAAACTCATAGCTTACAACTGGTAGTAGAAATCGACATGTGTACGTACTTTGCATTGTAAAAGTAAAGGCAATGTTACCTTAACAAGTATATCCTTTTTCGTCGTTAAGGGTATAGCCATAACATTTTATGCCAGTTTGTTTTATTTAATGTAAATGGATAAATTTTCTATAGCCTTAATACCACAGAAATTAATCTATAAAGTCTATTTTAGTACAGTTCTATCCATACACTTTCAGTGTTTATGAAGAATTTCCAATCATTTTATATCACATTAGTAAAATTAAGCTATAAAATTTGCCGTAGAACAATATAAACGCAAGTTTTGAAGTCAGTCACATTGTTTCCAACTATCAAACTGCACATTCCCGCCGTAAAATTTGACACTTATTTTTTTTATTTTTGATGATTATTTTATGGCTTCGTAACAGGACCTTTAAGCCAAGTCTTTTTTAAAACACATACACTTATTTCTTACGTCTAAGATGAAAATTGGAAAATGTAAGTTAGATGATCCCCCCCATGAGTCCATGACACTTATTATTCGAAAAGAGTGCACAGATAAAAATATTAAATAAAAACAAAACAGCAGCGGAAGTAAAAGCCATACTCGTAACTCGTGATTTTTATGAATTATTATAGATGCAAAAATAAATGCATTAACATTTAGGCCATTTCATTATTAATAAAGTACAATTTTACGTTAAGTTGAAGTTAAATTAGCTATTACAGGATCCTAGAGCATGTTTTTTTTACCCCAATCGAATCAGTAAATAGTAAAATAGAAAGTAATGAGAGTTTACAAAACCCTGCATTAGCGTGGCGATAATCATAGTGTCAGCCGTGCATTTTATCACCGGAGCTAATCACCTACCTCCCCTTTCACAGCGCCATCTTGCTATTTTATTAATGAACTGTCAATAATTTTCTATGGAGTTTTTGTGCTTGGTACAAACATTTACATGCGTTCCATTACAAAGTTTTTCTATTGGAATTCGACTTATTTTAAAATATTATTTTATAAATAAAACATACTTAATAGTCAGCAATTTATCAATTGAAACTGTACTTGCATTTAATTTCTTAATCCAATACCTACGACTTATATCTACATATGTACATAGACTTGGATCTAATTAGTCAATAGATATCGTTGTTCGTAATACTTTTTTGATATTTATCATACTGCTCTCTTTCAAATACATAAATTTCAAATATGGCAATCCACTGACTTCGTAATATGTTTAAAAAGCAATACAGAGATTGCTCTTTTCAACCGACTTTTTCAAGAATTTGATGATTTATTTTTTTATTAAAATTTAAAAATAAAGCTAGTGCTTTCAGTGTCCCATTCCAATTTGCAACTCTAACAACAGAATACAAGCTAAAACCATATCAATCTTAAATTTTTCTTTAATATCTGCGCGTCAAAGGGACAAATAAATCAATATCACGTGCACCGATTTCGATGATTCATTATTTATTGGAAATGATGTAATTCAGGGGTAGTTTGATGAGAGTTTAGTTAGGTTCTAATTAATTCTATTTCGTAATATTCATACAATAATTCGGAAATACAAAGAGGACGTCCGCACGTACTCGTAATAGCGTTTAACGTTAACGACGATTTGAAGTCGGTCTTTGTTTGCTTGTTATATATTAATACGAACTACTCCCATTCATCATCCATGGAAAAATCCAGGTTAAACGACCACCTGGAACTAGACGTATTTTGTGGCTCAGAAATCGGCGGACATGGTTCAACATGAGCACAGGATCCTTGTTCCGTGCCGCTGCATCAAAAATTAAAATAGCCTTAATAGTAGCCGACTTCCGGTAGGAAGAGCACTTCAAAGAGTACTACTAACAAGAGTACTTGTTGTATTAATATATTATTTAAACAAATGTCAATGCAGAAAAAATTATATTCCTAAACAATATTACGATGGAAATTTTACACGCAAACACAACAATGAAATTGGATTCTTAGTTAATAGTATAGTTAAATACGAACGTATACGTTAAATGTTTGCAACAATACTATCAATGAACGATACCGGAACGCGTGGCCTACGTCCAGCCCTATTGTATCTGTACAAATACCTTTGTAAACCGACGGACATCAATATGATTTTACTAGTATTTACGTGTTCCGTGTTAAGCTTGACCAGAGGGGTGCGATGATCACCCATTGACCAGAAAGAATGAATCATTAATTTCTGCGTAAATCAATGTTTCAAAATCAAAACACGATTTTAAAATAAAAAAATATTAGCATTAATATATAAAAGTTCATATAGTTCATATAGTTCATATGTAATGTTCTTTATTTTAAAAAAAATTAGCTCTTATATCTTTATGACCTTAGCTCGGTAGACAGAGACAACAATCGCAGTCCAATTTTCATTAAACCACACATCGGACATAACTTTTCGCGAGAGTAAACATAGAACTTTATTACAAGCAGACTGGGATTCGAAACTCCAACCACAAAACTGTGCTCCATTAAGCCTCTATCTAAAACTCGATCGCTTAAAAACTGTTCTTTATATATTAAACAAATAAAAAATATTGTTACAGGAGTTCCTTCTATCACTTCTTCTCCGTCTCTTCAACTCGTGGAAAATCTGCAGCAACAACAACAGCTACAACTACTGGCTTGACTTTTGGGGGGACGATCATGTCAAGCTGATATTGCATCCAAAATGACGAAGAAAAGCATGCAGTCGACAAATGGTGGTGGACTCACAAGTTTTCTCTCTGTGGCGCAGAACATCTTGACGCTCCGTCTTCATTCGCATTTCTTACCACTAAGTTTCGTAAAAAAAGTAAAGGATTAAAACCTTACAGGACTAATGTAAGATTACATTGCCAGTATTAAAAATGAACACAAGAAGAGATTAAGATTTATGTATTTGCTGAAAACATGGTAATATTTGATGTTATACATAACATTACAGACAGGTTATTATAATTAAGCATGCAAATTAAAATGTATTATAATTTTTAATATAATGTCCATAAATTGTGAAATATATAAGTCAATATTTAAGTCATTATTTCAGTCATAATTACTATACCTAATTACTATGAGAACAGATATTTTCAACAAAGAAATTCGGAAACACTATAAATATTTTAAGCATTAAGCCTCTTGTGTAATCTTGTTTTAAATATTAATCTGTTTAACATTTTCAATTCTATTGGCGTAATAAGGTGCCAATATTTTTACACACATAATTATGCAACTTTTGTTGAAAAAAAAAACAAAAAAAAAATTATTAATTTTGAAATTAAGAGTATTTGCACGAGATATTACATTGCGTCTATTGTTAAGATATATTCCAAAAATCTATCTACAGCACCAGACAACACAACTAGCAACAAAATTATATAGCTAGATTAGCTGCTGCTGTCATTATGCGAGATCGTGGTATTCCCAGATTCGCATGCAAAAGCAAAACCCTCTATAAATGCTCTTCGTTGAATTCGCATGTTCTTTAAGCGTTTTATTGGATGGGATCTCAATTTCTCTATAGAATAAAATACTTTATGTCATCCGAGTTGTGATGGTGATATTGGTAACATAATAGCATATGACTGATATTTACGATGGCACTCAGCGGTAAGCATAACCGTAAATATCCTAAGTACAAATATTGTTCTAATAACAATAAACATAAAGCACAAGCGGTCATAGGGCGCACAACCCTTTCCCACCGCTCTAATTTTACTAATGCGCCGCGAGTACGCGAGGGGCCAATATAGTATTAAGTTAAACAAACGCTTTAAAACTGTTCTGCCCACGAATTTACTAATTATTAAACACTGTTCAATCATGGTATTTGTTACAATGAAATTCTATGCGTTAAAATTTCATAAAATAATACTATATGTTAGAAAATGTAGTGGTACGATTCTTCTAGTGGTATCATTTGCTGCCGCTGAATAACTTACAAATATCACTGTATACTGGAGTAAAGGACGCTATACATAGTGTAATTAAGGTGCTAGCAAGCCGCTAAGTAAAGCTGGGCATCATCTGTATTTCCAAGTGGCAGTTGGGCGCTCCTCGAGCGGAATGCTACAGCAAGCTAGAGCCGAAACTAAGGTTCGCTCTCTGACAGTATTCGACTCAAATAGAAGTTTTATCTGAGTGCGCTAAAAGCTCGGCCACCTCTCAAATGTCAAACTATTCCCATAAATCAAAGAGTAAAAACTGCAAAAAAGATAGGGAAAGTAGCGCAGTTGGAATGATCACCACGCTATTATATTAAAAATAAATATCTGTACATCATGCCAGTATCGTATGAGTTTTGGCTTGAAAAATGCCGAGGGACTCATGGGGAGATCATATATGTGTATGTGTTTAAAAAAGGACTTGGCTTAAAGGTCTTGTTACCAAGCCATAAAATATTCAACAACAAATCGTATGAGTTTCGTTCCCGTGCAAGCCAGCAAAACGTCACAGCAATCAGTACATTTAAAAAAAAAGGCATCAAACTAAACGACACTACATTGGCACGCGTCTAAAAAGTTTAAAAACTATCACAAACACAAATCCGTTCACATGATGTCCGCTGTCACAATCGTACCTAATTGCGCATAATGAGCCGCGCGACTCTGCAATATGCTTTTTTTTTCGTTTATTATTATTTATGTGCCGCGAACTCCCCGCCAATTTGGCCACCCTTCACCAGTAGCGGGTTGAAATAAAATTTAATGGTCCGTCGGAAGCGTTTAGAGTGGTAGCTTAGACAAGAATATATCGAATATCGGATTTCCGGGGTCTAATATAATGTCTAATAGACTTTTATCTATTAGAATTGTATCAATTCTTTATAGGTTGTAATTTAACTAAATTTAAAAAATAATTTTATGTAATTTAGGGTAAATGATCGTCATTAAAGAGGTTTGAAGTCAGATTCTTGGAGTTTTGTGTGTAAGGTTTTCCGTTTTTCAGATAAACAATCCGCCGTCCAGATCTAGGTCTTCTTTTGGCACGAGTCTAACATACTTTATCGCTTAAGTTATATCCATAAACCACCATCTACGTCATATAGCGTTGCCAAAGTTTATCTTGAACAGTTTAGACGCCAGCACCTCACCAACTTACTTTTCCTTAATTTGGCATTCTCCATGGACCCTTCCACTCTTAATACAATATTTGTACATTTTGTTACTTCAGTAATGGGTTCACAATTTTTTAATTGAATAAATGGCGATATAAAAATCAAAATGGCGCGGATTCGTCTTCCCACGCTCCGTCACAACGAGGAACATATTAGAAGCTTCAATTAATTAAACTGAGCAATCAAGGTGCGTTCCCACGTCATGATATCAGGCAATCACGCAACATCTTTATTCCTTTATTAGATTATTCAGCGCCCCCTACCAAACCGCCCTTTTGTTTTCGGCGAAAGCGTGAAATGGGATGACCATAATTACTTTCAAATTTTGTTACAAATGTTAAACGATTTTACACCAAATAGAATTTAGAGATATTTTACATTTAATCTACGTTTGCTCCCATTATCTATATTATTTGTCATCAAGCCTTCGACTTATCAATATAGTTTTGTTAGCCTCCAGCCATAATAATACAATATTTTGTGTTCAATAATTATTTTGTATTATAATATTATATATATCATTAAATCAATTTTTCGGATTAAAATAAATTGCACAAATTAATAATGTTAGCAAATTATACAAATATAATAAGTATTTCACGCGATCTCAATAACAATGGTTTAAATGTGTGGGACATAGAGCAATTTGTATAATTCTGATATAAATCAATCCTTTACATTGAATCAAAGAGAGCAAAGCGCAATGCGCCCATGTTTATGCAAAATATATTTCGGTACCTACTAGGAATTTAAGTAGGGCGGAATGAACGTATTCCATTTAAATATTATTCATTAAATGAAATACTTAGGAGATATAAATTTTTGCATTATTAAAATTTTCTTCATTGTTATATTTCATTTCAATTAGATTTCAATGAATTAATTTTATCGTCTGCGAAGCTTAATCTTTGACTTACTTAATTTCTGATTAAAATATTAATATTAAGTTCACTAAAATTTAAGAAAATTGCTCTATGGGACAATAATATTTATGTATTGAATATAATATTTAATTATTGTCCCCTATTCGGAAATTTCTTGTAACTAGTGGATTAAGATTTATTCACAATTATATTATAGAAAACTTATCTTGAATTAAATAAAAGCGGTCATATGACTAGCATTGTTTGTAAAGGCAGCCTTCTATTTAAAAAAAGAAATTAAGAGAGACAGTTTAAATTTGGAATACAAATAATGTTTAGAGCTGTCCGCGGTCGCGTGCTGCATGGCAAGCAGGAGGCGGTGCGGCGCGGGGCGCGGGGTGCGGAGCGCAGGGCAGGGCTGCGCGGCGCACGCGCGCCCGCATCGCATCGCGCCGATAACGGACGACAATAAATTAACGCCGAACACACGGCTTTTCACAACATAACTATTTAGATTGTCAGTTTTCACCTTGCCTTTTTATTTGCTATCAATTTCAAGGTACAAAAATATTTTTTTTTCTGCATTTGCTTTTAATGCGTTGAACATTTTTAGAATACAATGGAAATATAAAACAGAATGATAACACACTGCAGTAGGTATCCAACGCGAGGCTTAATTTAATTAACGAGAAATGTATTTTAAGGTGTTACTTTAAATTAATACTTTTAATTAAAAACAAAAACCTGATTAAAATCTTATATTTATGCTAAAAAACTAAAAAGTAAACATAATTTTTTTATGATAAAATTGTATACGTCATACCGCGAACGACTCGACAGTTTCAACGGTACTTCACACGTACGCCTTCGTTTATTTCCGATAGATTCTTAGATCTTCTTCTTTCTTCTATTAGACTCCGATGATCATAGTTATACAATGATACGAAGTGACGGCTACTTTCAAAAGTTATAAAATATTTTTTGTGTCTTACCACAAAATATATTTCTTTAATTATTTTAAAAATTATGGATTTCAAAAATACCAGCAAACAAATTCATACATAAGCTCTTTTTGAAGTGTATTATTAAGACACCTTGGCTATATTACCTGCTTCAACAATAGGACCATAACCTTATACAACTAAACTGAATACAATCATCAGCCGACAATTAAATGTAACTTGAATCTATAAAAATGCAAAAACGAAAGATCCCATTTAAAAGCCACAAATAGCCGGGGCGCATCATACGTCGTGTCAGACACCCGGCAAAGCTGCTATATTCCACAAGTCACTGGAATTGCGCATTTCCCAACTATAGCATTAGTTACAGTTGAATTGTCGCAGGCCAGGTCAATCATCGACGCGTTTGTCCTTTGACAGTCGGCGGGGGCGTATTTGTACGTGCGCTCCACCGAAATAGTTGTTTGATTAACTCTCTTTCATGTCGGTGTTCGTCGGAACGCGATTGTCTGCGGATTTGTTTAATTTGAAGCTTTGTTTGAGCCGCTCGTGTGGAAAGGCTTATGGGGTCGCTTTCAATGTAGATAGATGTGGAGATTCGACATCGGGGACGGGTTATCTCGGTTGTCAGAGACAGATCGCAACCTGTACTTGATCTGTGAATAGTATTGGATGCTGTGTAAATGGCCCAGGTATTATAGTACGCCGTTTTGAAATTTTAAAATCGTTCTTTATAATCATAGTACAAAAATAGTTTTACGTAATTATGTTACAGAGTTTGTAAATTATTAAATCGATTTAAAAAAGAAATGAGTTCTTACGTCCTTAGCAGTATAGACGGACTTTTTACCAGGCGTATTACAAAAAATTAATGACAGTTAGTTAATATAAAAATAGTTATGTCAATGCTCCAGCCGAGCGCGTGGTTAATCAGCACATAAAAATGCCTCAACAAATTTCGCACCGGGGATCGAACTCGTGTTGCTAGCGTACTATGTAACTTGAGGCGACCGCCCTGACACTGAGCTATCTCGGCTCAACCCGAGTTCGATCCCCGCTGCCGGCGCCAATAAAATTATTGTTGCAATTTTATGTGCTGATTTACCAAGCGCTCGGCGGTGAAGCATAACATCGCGAGGAAACCTACATGTCCTATATTTTTTTTCTAAGACGTGTGAAGTCTGCCAATCCGCACTAGGGCAGCATGGTGGACTATGCCCTTTTACTCTCTTTACAGAGAAGGCCTGTGCCCAGCAGTAGGACATATATAAAGGCTGTTAGCAATACCTACCAATGCCACCATTTTTAGATTAAAGTCGAATTTTCGACTATAGGCCGAGCACTAGTAATTATTAATAAAAGACGAATATGTCTTAAGAATAACATAGACAATCATATGAATACAACTTTCTAAGACAATGGAGGACAAAGTGGTACTGTACATCTGGAAGAGATTGTAGGCAGAGACGGCTGTGAGAAAAATCCCGGCCCGCGCCATGTGCTGAACCTTTGATCAGCAGCTATCCGTCGCTGTTTGCTCACAACAGAACAGTTCTCAACAATTTTACTGTTCATTTCTGTCCCTCACCCCCTTACTCGGATGAAATCGAAACTAAGTTTGACAAAAAAATTAAAAAAAGAAAATCACCCTTAAAGCAAACACCGAGATAGTTAGTAATATAGAATACTAGCAGCACCCGGCGTTATCCGCCATTATAAACTATTTAAACACAAATATTCTTACGAGCAAAAACAGAAACCGATTTCAAATCGATTCTAACGTTAAACGCTATTACACACAGGCGCTCTCTTTGTATTTCTGAATTATCTTAGGCATACTATGATTATTATTACCAACTAAATCATCAAACTACTCTTAAAGTATATCTTTTCCGTTTGTTGAAAAGTAGCCTAAGTTACTCCTTATTACGTCCAACCGTTCCAGAGATTAGCCGGAACAAACAACGGACAGAAAAATGTAAACATTTATTTTTTAAGTATATACCGTATATATACATATACATTAAGTAAAAAGCGGTATTTGTAAAGAAATGTAATTTTTATTCTTTGTTAAGGACTGATTCAAGATTCAAAAATAAATTTATTTAAAAAATTAAAACTAATAATAATCTGTAAATGTAGTATTATTCAATAAGATTCTTCTTCAACCCTGTAGTTCTCGGCTCTCAAAAATAAGACTAAGGTATCCCCTGGATGTCGTAGAAGGCGACTAAAAGGGGCCTCGGGTTCATTGGGCGACAAGGGTGGGGGCCTTTGTCGTCCGCCAAGGTGGACCCGGGAAGAAGGCGACATCGGCTGGCCCGTGTCGCCTTGCACTGTGAGGGCACGGGGAGGAGCGAGCACAGCGCAGAAGGGCTCCGGTGCGTTCCACTGGAGATCCCGGAGCCCCTCACCATGCACCGAGGAAGGGCCGCCGGGGAGGTTTTAGTGGGTAAAAACCCCACATAACCGCCGCCTTCCCCCCAGAAGGCGGGGTATCTTTTCTGAAGATTTCCTCCTCGTTAACAAAAAAAAAAAAAAAGATTCTTCTTATCTTCGTCCCCTCACTGCTGTGTCCATTGGGTGATGCTGAAGCGGAGTGGACCGTACTCTGCAAACTACCTTCATTATTGTGTAATACAAATTTTCTGTAGGCCCCCTTCTATGAGCACATTGGCCGTTCATTACGTCTAAAATGTTTTGCTACTTTAGAGACTGTTTTGAAGACCGCGTAATGTATATAAAGTACATTATTACACGTGTACATACATCAGATCGAAATAGAATAATCAATTTCGCGAATTGAGTACTTCCGGCGCGGCGGGTCGCGGTCGGAGCGCAAATTGTTGGCGCGTAACGAGTTATTTGGGCGTCAATTGATAAGGCAGGCGACTGCCGAAGGGGGCTGCCAGCGTCCGCCAATCATAGACCAAACTACCAACCTACTCTTCTACACGTATTTAGCAATGAAATTTTCTTAACCTCATGTCTCTAAACTAATGTAGTTCTATATGGGTATATATTAATTTAGAGGTCCGCCCTCTTATCGCTTCACTGTGGTATCCTTACTTGAAACTTGACATACAGGACTTGAAATATCACATAATTAGCAGCTCGAAACTTATTCTGTCAGTCATTAATTATTAGTTACTTAGCCGTTGCTAAGTAACCGTTTAATTTCCGCGCGTATGTATATCAAAGAATTTTTTATTGATTTAATGCTTTTTGTATGCATGCAAAAGTAAATTAAAAAAAACAGTATTCTGTATTTCTCTATATAAAATATAAGTGAGGGAAATTTTATACTCCTCTGTCCTCACAATTTTCGTAATAACGGATACACAGATTTTGCTTCACATATAAATATAATAATTATGAAGATGATAACTGAATTACCAAATGTCAAGTTATTTAAAACAATAGGATTGATAGAACGAATCAATCGAATCACAGAAATGAGAAAATTATTATATAAAATATACACACACACACACACACTATATAATATATATAATTATTATGTTAAACAAATGTATACTTGTAATATGTGCACAATTGCAACATAATGGGTGGATACTGTTTCCTAAAACACAGGTTTTCCTAGTTTAGGAGACAGGACGACAATATATTTAGTGACATAGCTGTATGTGTGAACAATAAAGATATTATTATTATTATATTATTATTATTCACTAAACCAAAAAAGGTTAGGCTTCAAGCCTTAGCTTAGCTAGGTTTCAGATAAGTAACCACCAATATGAACCTTCTTGGAAACACGCTAAATCTTACGGTATAAATAAGATACCTCGCTATACTTTTGAAGTGAAAGTAATGGAAAAAAGTGTCTACCCATTTATAAGTGTAGATTTTACCCTTAATAGGGTTCCAAGAAGACAATGTTTTGTTCAATTGCATAAACCATATTACGTAACAATGTGTATTATTATTAAATAATTAAAAGCACGTTCGAAAATTGTAACTGACCGCTAATCCCTAAAACGTAATCAATTATCGATTTCGAATTATCATCAGAGAAATGGCAACAGCGAGTCGTGGTTCTGCCCTCTCCGGCACGCTCGGATCGGAATGCTTACGCGTACCATAGTAACCGTCCAAGCCGAGGTTACCTCTCACCGGGGCGACCAATGTGTCGAATTACTAGGAACGGAGGTTCAGGCTAAGCGACCTAAGAGCTATGCCACCCCTCAATCCGGAGCAGTCAAGGCAGCTTGTCTGCCCTATCTGTGTAGTTCGTCAATTTAAAAAAAAATCGATTGAATCGCTTGCGAATATGTTTATCGCACTCTATATTAGCGTTTTTGCACGGCTCCTTCTTAAATAATAGGAGCTTTGCCCGAGTTTCTTCGGCCAGATCTTTTCTCCTAAAGCCAAATTTTTCCCATCTTAATAATATTATAATTTTATTTGACCTACGATATTATTATTCAATATTCAATTTATTTTATTTTGTTTACATTATTTTATTTTTAATACGTTGTTTTCTTAATTGTATGATTTAAATGGACCATTGTTATCTTATTTTTTAAAAAAAAAACTGGACTGAAATGGATTTTTGTTTTTTTATGCTTATTTTTTTATCGAAAACAATAAATTGTAACATGCTTTACTAGAATTTAGTAAAAGATCCACTTTAAGGAACGAAATAGTTGTAAAGTCTGAAAAATTCAAATAAATGTATGAAAAAAGAGACATACATAGGATGTCAAAGAGCACCGTGTGGCTCACCTGACTTTCTGACACCTGCACTAGGTGATCGCTGGAAATGCTATAGGAATACAGAAACATAATTTAATCTCTTTGGACCTTTGAAAGAAATCCATGGAAATACTTATTAATCAATCATTTTTTTTTGCAATCACGAACGAATGGTTACGCTTTAAAACTTAAACATGAGTTTTCCCTTTTCTAAACATTTTAAGGGACATTCGGCCCTCACTTAAATGGTATACGTTTAATTATCATATTATTTATTTAAGTTTATTTTTGACTCAATTATATATTTATTTATGAAATTTTTTCATCTATAATTTTATTGTATAAAATATATTCTAATCTCATAACTGTTTTATTTATGTATCATATTTATTATACTCTTATTGTCTGTATAAATTCCATATAAAAGTAGTATAGCGCGCGCACTTCTTTAGGTAGTCGCGGGCACCGCTGAAAATCAGCGTATGCTGAGGCGGTGTCCGATATTGGCATCATATGTTTTGTATTATTTGTCCGTGTAACTTTAACTGTGTTTTGTCTATTTTTCATTCTTTTTAAATGTGTTTTATATTCTGTCTGTGATGTGTTTTGTATTATGATGCCAATAAATAAATGTCTATGTCTATGTCTATTATCCATAGGATTAAAACGTTTATATGTAACAAACTTTGTTAAGCATTTTCAAAACCATTCAAAAATACCTACAGTTATTAGCGTGGGATTATACATCCCCGACCAGATCGGGTCCCGAGGAACAATAGAGTATTTGTTACAATGCGTAATATTCACGCAGTCCATAGGATAAGAAATGTAATCCCGTTTTGTTTTAAGCTTGAAATGTTAATGTTACGTTACAAAGCTGCCTTCTTTCCTGGAGATTACAAGTTCTCATAGTATTCTCTTCACCGCCAAATGTATTAAACATGGATTATTTTAAACTAATTGAGAATAAAAGAGCTCGTCTTAAGACAATTTGAAATTTAATTGGTCAAGAATTTAGTTAACATAGTTGCTATCTATACAAATATATAAAATTGGAGTGTCTGTACGTAATATTAAAATAACCGTAATAACAATAACAACTTTTTTCTACATGCTATGTGCATGTAGAAAAAGGTTTTACGGTGTATACGCCAATATAATTATTTTTCAATTTTTGTCGGTATGTCCGTTTCTTCCGACTAATCTCTAGAACTGCTGGACCGATTATGACGAGCCTTTCACTGACAAATAGCTGATGTAATATAGAGTAACTTAGGCTTAGATACTTTTTAGAAAAAAATAAATATTTTTAATAGTGTGTAAGTAGTAAATGGCTTAGGGAACGGTCTACAAAAATCAAGGCGTAGGTGAAAATTTATTTAAAATCGGCATGAGCTAAATGCTGATAGAATTTGTGAAAATTTGTAATCTTTCTATAATAAAAGCTTCTACTATAGCGTAAATAAGCCGTTACGTTCGGGGACTATTTTTAAAAATGTTGCCAATACAGCTATTCCTATGCATCATCGAAGAGCAATATCTAAGCATCAGGTGAGTTGCATGCTCGTTCGCTGATTCTCCTATTAAAAATATCTTAAGAGGTACCATTGCATTGATAGATAGATAAATACATACAGGTCAAGCTAATAAAAGCGCGTTAAAGTATTATTTATAGTTACAGCCTATTTTCCCTGTTGATGGGAACCGGCCTTCTCTGTAATGATAAGGGCATAGTCCACCACACGGCATAAGGCGGGTTTATGTAAGTCTAAGCCATGCAGTTTTCCTCACGATGGCTTCTTTTACCGTCACGCACGTGGTAGATCAACACATAAAATTTCGTCAATTTTTTAATGGTTACTGAGCTACCATGGTATAATTATATGTACGTTTCGTCAAGGAAATCAATAGTTTTACCGATTCTCGCAGTCCGTTCACACGATACGAGTTGTACGCCGTCGTTAACGGTGTACTTCGCACACTCGGCCTACATATATTCACAAGTATCTACACAAATTGAATACATATAGATGACGCCAATTCTTTTGTGTATTTTAAAATACACTTCAATTATACCAACTCTGTGTTACATATCTGTGTATACGTCATAATACAACTTCCATAACCGGACAGCGCCTTTCAATAGGGTTTACGTTATTGGCTGACAGCCCTGTGCTTCTGTGCTCGTAGAATAAGGCTTCGGTATCCCCTGGACTAAAGGGCGACAAGGGTGGGGGCCTTTGCTCATCAGCTGGCCCGTTTCGCAAAGGAATTACCTCATCCCCCCTCCCCCCGGATCTGCTCTACGAAGAGCGCAGCGCACAGGGGCCCCGGTGCGTTCCTCTGGAGATCCCGGAGCTCCTCACCATGCGCCAAAGAAGGACCGCCGGAGGGTTTTAATGGGTCAAAATTCCACATAACCCCGCCTTATCTTGTTAAACATTTTCACACCGTCACCAAAAAAGAAAAAAGGTTATTGGCTGAAAATCAACAAACATGTGGCACAGCAAATGCTGAGCCAACCAAGTTTTCGGCACGAGGTCTTTGTTTTCCTAATTTTGAGAAATTTACTTACTTTTGTACATTTTTATACCTGTTTTGTTTCTTGTATCGAAGTTTATCTGTTCTATACTACGAGTATTTATAAGGAGGAGGTTCTTACTTCAAGTCTGCATGTTTTATTTATGTTTGTTACCTTATAACCGTTTTTTATAATTTTTTTTTATTTGAAAGCTGGAATGCAATTTTGTCCAACTCTGGTAATGGCATCTATTAGAAAACCATATAATAGGTTGGGGAAAAAGTTTTAAGAAAATTCATAACCAAATTTTAATATAATTTATATAAATTTAACAAAAATATAAACATACCATGGCCATGATCATTTTTCAATGGAAATTTTAAGACTTGTGATCAAAATACCGCGACAAGTGGTTTTGGTAGTCCTCTCGTATTGTTAATCTGACACTGCACAGACCAAATTTGTATTTAACTAGTAAAGTTTACGAGTAAGAAATAAGCATATCTAAATTTGAAAAACAAACAACTTTTAACAGCATTTTGTCCTAAATCTATAATCCTGACCATGCCGCGAGTAATCCTCTTTCGGTAGGACCAGAGAAAGGATTAAATTATTTAGCAACGACATCAGAAAACTTACAAGAAAAACGAATCCAATTAACAATAAGTATTGAAAACAGCTGGCCGTTTTTATGGTTGGCGATTCGAATCCAGCCAGCCTCTACCAGTGCGTTTCCGGTTTTCTGTTCTTACGTACAAAAAATAACTTGATAAAATTTGTGCATGGTTTACGGCGATGGCCTTTTGTTTTGACGGAGGGGTTATGTAGGGTTATTACCCACAGAACCCACCCCTTCACCGGTGGCCCTATTTCGGTGTACAGTAAGGGGTTCTAGGATCTCCAGAGGAACGCCCAGCCGATGTCGCCTTCTTCCAGGGTCCAATATGGCGGACGACAAAGGTCCCCACCGTTGTCGCCCAGTGAACCCGGGGCCCCTTTTAGTCGCCATCTACGACAGGCAGGGGGTACCGTAGTCTTATTTTTTATTTTTAATTTGGCGTAAGTATGATTGCTTGAAATCAGGAAGTGGAGGAACGTAAATCCAATAGCCGAAGGCATTGGAGAATGCTTATTTCTAGCAGTGGATCGACAATGCTTGCTTTGTAATATTTTATACACTGGTATTCTGCGAGAACTTGGTACTTCCCCGATTATGCCGACCCATTACATTACTATACAACAGAAAAAGCATAACAATTTTTTACTTCAACAAGTACAACATATCAACTTTTTAGAATCAATTGTAAATTTTACGCATAACGCTATCGGAGTAACCTGACGTAACATGGAGCCTAGCTGAAAAATACCTGTCGATTTTCCTGAAAATATAAATTTACTAATTGTAGATATCCCATTGGCTGACTGGATCCACATTCTGATTGGCGGGTAGGCGGCGTCGGATGTAAGGAACGTGAACATTGGCCCGTAGTGACACCCCACCTCGACGTGGAGTTGGGCGAATCATCCCCATGTTTATTTTTGTTGTTAAAGTCAGTGAGCTATGAGCTTTCGAAGTGTACGGATGTCCGTTGCGAGGGATACAGAGAGGATTTTATTTGATCAAATCTACTTACGTATTAGTGTTGTGACTTTTTAGAACTGTGCGTTTGTCTATAAGACTTTGTGATTGTTGTATTTGTTCCATTATTACGGAGATGGTGATCCTGTAAGTTTTACCTAAAATATCTTTAATAATTAGCTATAAATAATTTTAGAAAAAGAATGTCTTGTAGACAATATTTTAAATACAGTTTTATTTGAAAGAGTTAGGCTACTTATGATATTCTTTTTACCGGAGTAACTATGTTTGGTTTCTTACAATAAATCTCTCTCCTCTTTGCTATTAGTCCCACATGGTGGTGGCTTTTCGCATTATCGCTTTCCATTACGGTCTGTCCCAGATATCGTTTTGGAGAATCTTGTAATGTCTCTTGTATCCCGATACTAAAATCTTCGTACTAAATAATAAACAAATAAAAAACATTAATTAAATATTATCACAAATTACACATTTCCATTTTTAATCATCCATATTAACCAAGCAAGAATATATAATTTAAAAAAGAAAAGAAGAAGAAGAAACTTAATCTTCCGATTCTCCTCTCGGGTGCCCTCGAATCAGACTGCTAACTCAATTAGAGTAACCGACCAAGTCAAGGTTCCCACGCGGGAACCCTTCCGCTGTGTTGCCACCTCTCAAACTGTGAAACTATTGCGGTCAACTTCTCTGGCTAACCAGTGAAGGTTCGTTACAAAGACAAAAAGATGCTTATGTTCTTTGAAATCTCCTGAATTTTTGCCTTTGAATGCTGCTAGATATGTCCTGTAGGTTTGTAATCAAATACACAATATTTTTACATATTTATTGCTAGGTCATAGTGGTCGTGTTAGCACTGCGTTAGAGTTACTGCTCTATCTGATGTCTGCATTTATTATTCGTTTACTTATTATAATAATCATATCATATTTGTATAATAATATTGAGTCAATAAGAGATAATTGAGTCAAGGCCGAGCCCCCCCTAAAGTTGCAACGGGCACTCTTTCATCACTTGAAGCTGTTAGCCACCAGTAAAACAATTCTTAAACATACCATGTCTGTATTTATTATATGAAGTGCTGAACGCTATTTGGATTTGTATTATTTTTGATATTGGATATTATTGGATGTACAGCACAGTACAGCGATTTGTTTATGCCATGCTAAGATTAAGTGAAGTTGAGAGTTTAATAGTACGTTGATGGAGGATATGACAAGTGGTAAATATTTCAATCTCTCTCTAGTGTCGGTCCCTCATGTCTGAGGATCGTGGTGACCATCAGGGTTGCATCTGGAGCGGATGATTTGCCTCCACCGGCTTCTGTCCAGCGCGTCTCCTACAGCACTGTAAAATTTGGAGGACGACGAGTCTTTTACCTGCGGTGTTCCCAACTACGATCAGTTTATCTAGACTTTCGTCGCCTCTGCGCATTGTGTGTCCGAAATATTTCAATAATAAATACAAATTCAAATTGTCTCTTTGGGTCCCATAATGTATATTGTACATGTATATATTATTTTCAATTTTCTTAAAAGTAATTGAGGTGTCTTAGTGACTTTAATTTTTGAAAATATGATAAGATATTAACTTTTTTTTTCAAATGATTTCTAACAAATATTACTATTTGACCATTTCAACACGCTTAGTGTGCTTGTAGATGGATTATTATGAATTAATAGTCGTATGTTGGACCTTTAGTTTCGCAGATCGTACCCTAAACTAAAACTATTGACGTTTTAAATTACAATATTAATTTACTAATATTTTTTATGACAGTGTTAAATTTTTGTTTTTCTTTTGTTTCCTATCATGTCGATAGAAACTGAATTTAACCCAAATTATTCTAATTGGTTAAAGTTACGTTCTTACATCGTTTATCCTTTAAATGTTTACTATGGAAGCTTTACCTAAGCAAGGAATAGTTTGTCAATTGCTGTCCCTATCCATCTATAATTATATATATATATATATGTATTTATAAATGTATCTTTTTATTATTATATATAATTATGTTTATATATTTAATTTATTTGTAAGTAGGTATGTATATATATGCATGCATTTATTATAGTTTTCTTTTATTTATTGTTTTCTCATATAGCTTGCACCCGTTACTTTGTCTCTTCACAATCCCAAGGTAGACTGGCAGAGAATGCCTACTGGCATTAAGTCCGCCTATTTGTACCTTTTTTTTTGTATTGTGTGCAAATAAAGAATAAATAAATAAATAAATAATTGTTTTAATGTGATTCGGTATTTTGTTATATGCCTTACTAACATTCATAGTTAAACAGCTTTTCAAACATTGTTCAGATATTAAATAAAATTTAGTTTAGTTTTTACTGTTAAGTTGTAGCACCATTTCTAAAACCTTATGTATTCATTGTATAAAAGGTTAAAGGGAGCTAACCCACACGAGTGACTAACCAAATAATACAACATGTACGTCATTGTGCTTTAATTCCGTGTCAAATATGTTAAAGTGGGCAAACAGGCGAGGGTTGTGGAAGGTGATGGAGGGACGGCAATTGAAACTAATTGAGTCTCGTTGAAACCGGCGCGCCTCCGCCCCGCGCCCGCCCTAAGCCAAATAAACTTATTATTACATTTTTAACGCATCTTTGATTTCAACATTGCTTTACCAGTCATTTTCAGTCACCAATAAATAGAGAGTTCGATCCCCGGTGCCGGTACCGATAAATTTGTTGTTACAATTTTATTTACCACGCCCTCGGCGGTGAAAACATCGTGAGGAAACCTATTTTAGAAAATGTTTCTACGGCATGTGAAGTCTGCCAATCCGCATTAGGGCCGCGTGACGGACTATGCCCTTATACTCTCTTTACAGAGAAGGCCTGCGCCCAACAGTAGGACATGTATAAAGGCTGTAATTTTAACTTTAATAAATAGAGAAGAAGCTAGAGGCTACAGTGATTCTTGAATAAAACTAATTTTTCGTCTTTAGAAGTCGGGCAACCATTCCGACATTTGTATAATAACTTTATTTCGAGCTCAAATATTATGGTCATCATTTTGTTAGTAAGATAATACCTATTACCATCTTACTAACAAAATAAAAAGTTAGTAACAAAACAATACATATAGATTGTTAGCTGGCAACACATGACACCCAGCGATTGTTATGCATAAGAACTACTTCCAATGATATCATAATTTTCCTTAACCTTATTGTATCTTTAATTCATAATTAATAATTTAGTTGATCGTCACATGAACTTGGCATTGTAAACAATAGTACTTTATTAGTTCCTAATCTGACTTCTAATTAATTTTGTATCAAGATTGTGAGGACGACAGTTATGACGGTATCCGTTATAAATAATTCTTTGTACAACGTTACGCTGTCTCAATAAAGCGAGTGTATTAGTTGTTGGACTATTTCATTCCACGAAACCTACAAATTATAACAAGATATTTTCGTTCCTTCAATAAAATGCTACATACAATTATTGCCTGCCACATGAAGATTTGGCAGTGATTGCCATACTTACAATCAAGTGCACATGCACTCAATATCAAAAGAAAATAATGTATACCAAGACGAAGACTTTTCTGTCACCATTTATTGAAAAAATTACGTTATTAATATTATAAGACGTACCGTAATGTTTCGGAGACAATTTTAGTATGTAATATTTTTTTGATACTTTGAGTGTGATATGTTGATTACTCATCTCTAACTTATACTCGTAACTTCTTAGTTAAAAGAAATAACATTTTTTTATTATAATTTTGTTTGATTCACAAAAATCTATTATATTTATTATCCATTTGACATTTGGGTAATCAAATAAATTGAGGTTAATTAAACCCAAGTGAATAGTATAACTATATATTTTACATATGCTGGGTAGATCAAGACAGTGATCGCTGTCCGCTTTTCAAAAGCTTAATAACACCCAAACAGTGCCTTGTTGTCTCTGGTTTCCCCCCAAAAAGGGTAAAGGAAGTGAGAATTTATAAATACAAAAATTGCTTGTTCTAAGTTAAATTTACAATACTTATTATTAATTATTTGAAAAACAATTGATAGATCCGTGTAGTACTTAAAAATAACAGCAATTTTGCATATAATTCCTACTAATTCTGTTGCTGACCTACCGAGGACCTTTAAAAAGGATTCTTTTAAAGCTCTTAGAGCAATAATAGTACAAGTTGTTTGCTTTGTAATGGAAATAACACGATACATTACTAGTGTAAATAATTGACATTGTCGGCACCTTATAAACAAGTACAACACGATTTTGAATGGGACAGTTTGATTTGTTAAGAAAAAAACAACTTCAAATAAATTAGACAATGCTCAGAGTAAAAAAATATTATAAAACTTGGTAATTAGGACGTATTCTATGAACACTAAAAAACTTATCAAGTCCTAGGTCCCGAATTTTTAGGGAATTAATATAAAAATAGGGAAAAAATTGAATTGTTGTCTTGGACTCCGAAAATCAATATCATTAATAAAAGCTGGCGTGAAATCCAATTACAACCGGTTTTGTTCAATGGCTTAAATTTTAACTGAATCCAAATACAATAAGTCATTGTGAATGATAAAAATAATGACTTCCTCGTCGTCGGTAGCATTTTCTTATCGCTAAAACTTCCCGCCTCATGCATTCGCTTTTTACAAAGTTATTTAACCAATTAAACCGCGGTCTGCCCCTTCAGAAGGCAATTTTGGAGCAATTGGCTCAATAAGTCTCGGCGAGGGGAGGCCGAACTTTCTCTACATCTAATCGTTTTCATTAACATACACACATAAACGGAACAAGAGTTATAAATTACCTAAATTAACTGATATTAATATATTTCCCAGAATATGTTGTTTGAAACAAATGATAATACTGATATTATAGAATAAAATGACTAATACGGATTTTATCGCGTCTGTCAATATCAATAAGAAATATCAAAAATAAAATGGAAACTTGTTTAAATCCGTAAAAATGTCTTTTATATAATAAGTAATATTCGCTTGGTGGAAAAGCAGACGGTTATAGCAGTCTTTGCCTTCCCCGCCAGTGTTATAAAGCTATATAAACCCCCCTTATATGCTAGGAGCGTTGCTGGAGTTTCTTCGGTCACTTCTTCTCCCAGCGCCAACGCTTCCCGAAGTGGCACTCAAAGTTAGTTTAGCTTTTCGAATGTCCCTTAGAATATCCGTGAAATAGCTACCAACCGAGTCGTGGTTCGGCCCTCTCGGGCGCCCTCGGATCGGAATGCTTACGCGTAACATAGTAACCGTCCAAGCCGAAGTTACCCCACCGGGGACCCTTGTGTCGAGTTAATAACTATATAGGTTCAGGCTAAGCGATCTAAGAGCTATGCCACCTCTCAATCCGGTGAAGCAGTCAAGGCCAGCTTCTCTGGCCAATCTGTGTAGTTCGTCATTAAAAAAAGAAAAATATATATATAAACCCTTAATTGCATCAAAATATATGTACAGATGCGGAAAGAGCTTGGGTAGCGGGTGTTATATAACCCTTTACATGCACACGACACGATCGTTTACGAACGTGTTCTTCAGTGATTTTCGACTTTCTATTAGAGATGGCGTGAGCTAGCACAATCTAGTGTTTTCAAGTTGTTCTTAATTAAGTTAGACTTAATGTAGGTGACCTTTAACCGCCCAAGCTGAAGGTACACCGGACCCTTGTGTCGAGTTAGTAGCGATAGAGGTTCAGGCTAAGCGATCTAAGAGCTATGCCACCTCTCAATCCGGTGAAGCAGTCAAGGCCAGCATCTCTGGCCAATCTGTGTAGTTCGTCATTAAAAAAAGAAAAATATATATATAAACCCTTAATTGCATCAAAATATATGTACAGATGCGGAAAGAGCTTGGGTAGCGGGTGTTATATAACCCTTTACATGCACACGACACGATCGTTTACGAACGTGTTCTTGAGTGATTTTCGACTTTCAATTAAGAGATGGCGTGAGCTAGCACAATCTAGTGTTTTCAGTTGTTCTTAATTAAGTTAGACTTAATGTAGGTGACCTTTAACCGCCCAAGCTGAAGGTACACCGGACCCTTGTGTCGAGTTAATAACTATATAGGTTCAGGCTAAGCGATCTAAGAGCTATGCCACCTCTCAATCCGGTGAAGCAGTCAAGGCCAGCTTCTCTGGCCAATCTGTGTAGTTCGTCATTAAAAAAAGAAAAAATATATATATAAACCCTTAATTGCATCAAAATATATGTACAGATGCGGAAAGAGCTTGGGTAGCGGGTGTTATATAACCCTTTACATGCACACGACACGATCGTTTACGAACGTGTTCTTCAGTGATTTTCGACTTTCTATTAGAGATGGCGTGAGCTAGCACAATCTAGTGTTTTCAAGTTGTTCTTAATTAAGTTAGACTTAATGTAGGTGACCTTTAACCGCCCAAGCTGAAGGTACACCGGACCCTTGTGTCGAGTTACTAGCGATAGAGGTTCAGGCTAAGCGACCTAAGAGCTATGCCACCTCTCAATCCGGTGAAGCAGTCAAGGCCAGCTTCTCTGGCTAATTTGTGTAGTTCGTCATTAAAAAAAAAGAAAAAAAAATATATATATATAAACCCTTAATTACATCAAAGTATACGTACAGATGCGGAAAGAGCTTGGGTAGCGGGTGTTATATTACCCTTTACATGCACACGACACGATCGGTTACGAACGTGTTCTTGAGTGATTTTCGACTTTCAATTAAGAGATGGCGTGAGCTAGCACAATCTAGTGTTTTCAGTTGTTCTTAATTAAGTTAGACTTAATGTAGGTGACCTTTAACCGCCCAAGCTGAATTTACACCGGACCCTTGTGTCGAGTTAATAACTATATAGGTTCAGGCTAAGCGATCTAAGAGCTATGCCACCTCACAATCCGGTGAAACAGTCAAGGCCAGCTTCTCTGGCCAATCTGTGTAGTTCGTCATTAAAAAAAGAAAAAATATATATATAAACCCTTAATTGCATCAAAATATATGTACAGATGCGGAAAGAGCTTGGGTAGCGGGTGTTATATCCGGTTCCGCCTAACCTCCCATGGAAAGCCGGCCTCTGACATGATGGGGCGAGATATATATATATATATATATATCGTCCAAATATGATGAATAAGATATATGCTGTAACAAACTTTAACTTAAACCTAACAGCGGCCGCGCCGACATGTCGGAGGGACCATCGACGCCGGAATGGGACATCAACGACGCAGTAGTGCCCAGGGTCACTAGCTTCGACACGTTCGGGGAGTGGTGCGACGGGCACGTGCGGCGCGTGTACCCACCGGCCTGCGAGGAGGCGCGGCGACACGCGTCCGGCTGGGCCATGAGGAACACCAACAACCACAACGTCCACATTCTAAAGAAGAGCTGCCTCGGCGTGTTAGTCTGTTCCGTCCGGTGCCGATTGCCCGACGGCTCGAGGGTCCACTTACGACCGGCCATATGCGACAAGGCACGCAAGAAGCAGCAAGGTAATTTTTTTACTTCTTCTAACTTCAAAAATCATCTTCTCAATTCGTCTATATTTTTTTAAAGGTTTGAGTACTCATAACGGCGGCGTATATATACTGATATCGATTTATTTATAGCCGTGAGCAAAAATAAAGGGTCGGTTAAGAAAGTTTGAATAACTCGGAAGATAAAGACGCTAGCTAACTGAAATAAATTGTGCATGATTGACAATTACTTACTTTAGTACTTAGTGTCACATGGAGGCAACACTAAGGACTAAAATATAAATAAAAATAAAATTTAATGTAAAATACTGTATTATCCAAGTTTACGTGAGATATCCTTTTCCGTTTAAGTTTATGTTTTTTAATTAAATATAAATAAATAAATAAAAATATTTTATTTTATTTTAAGGATATTTAATTGTCAATCATGCACAATTTATTTCAGTTAGCTGGCGTCTTTATCTTCCGAGTTATTCAAACTTTCTTAACCAACCCTTTATTTTTGCTCACGACTGTATTTATTTTATTTATTCTTACCGTGGAACTCCTAAAAATGGTATGGAAGAATGTTTGCGGATTGTAATATTGGTAGGTTTATGACAAGACTAGGAAAGTACTACGACGAGTACCATTGTCGAAAAAGAAAGAGAACTCGTTTAACAGCTATGTTTGGTACTAGGCTAGAAATCTAGTGACGTCCTGAGAAAGGAACGCAAATGAGGCTAAGAAAGATAAACCGAAGAATATTTAAGCGCCGATGTATAGATGTTAATGGAAGAGAGCCAAGATCGTTCTTAAAATACAAGTACATGAACTCTGCCTATTGCTAAAAATTTCGAGCGTAAGCGTTTATGTTTGTATTTTGATTTCTTATATTAACACGAATATTTCTCATTAAATAAAAGTTCTTTCTCCGATTTTAATCTTTTTTTTTAATTCAAAAAGATAAAAAAAATATTTATTATGTAAGAAATTGTAGTAATTTTTTGTTTATTTTAACAGGCAAGCCGTGTCCGAACCGACTATGCAATGGCGGCCGCCTCGAAGTACAGCCGTGCCGCGGTCACTGCGGCTACCCGGTCACACATTTCTGGCGACACACCGAGCATGCGATATTCTTCCAAGCTAAAGGCGCTCACGACCATCCAAGACCCGAAGCGAAGGGGGCCAGCGAAGTCAGACGGTCAATAGGCGCGGGGAGAAGAGTGCGAGGTCTCGCGCTGCTCCTGGCACGGGAAGCTGCGATCGCTGATAAGATATTAACCGGAAAACAAGAGAAGCAGATGCCGCAAAAAATACCCAACACAACTCATCTCCAGCCGCCGCCTCTGATTCCTGACAACCAAAGAGGTGAGGATGTCTTTGCTATGTCTCTGCTAATCAACTCGGTAAAACGAAAAATAGTTCTAGATGTTAGGAACTACATGATTTAATTTCGTGAACCCTGTTCCACCATTAGACTTCAGGACGCGGTGCGGTAGATTCCATCCATTTGTTGTGAACATCCCTCAAACCCGCTCAAGCGCTTTTTTCACCTTTCATTATCCGTACATCAAAGGAGTGGAATATTTTGCCTCCGATTTCAAGAAAAAAATGCATTTAGAAAATACTAAGCTTGTGCGCCTTGCCATACAAGTCTGTATTTCCATTGTAAATCAAATTTATGGTAATTTTTTGCGTTTGAAACTAAGAACATTTTATATGACCGATGATAATCCGGCGCGTAAACCCGCTTCGCTAATCACCTCGAAACAATATGCTACTCTCGCTAGCTTAATAATTTTATTAGCTATATCGCCGTTCTACACCCGGAACGGACCTACCATCGATTACATTTTTAACATTTACTCTGAAACGGTTGATTGCATCTTTTCGTAGAGCCGCTTTTAAAAATTTATCGCTTTAAGAGGTGATCAAGTGGAGCGCGATCGGCCTCAACCTAGCACGATTTCAGAGAGGAATGCCGAGCCATTACACAACAACAAAGGTTACCAATGCACGATAACATTCCTAGTCAACGGCAACCGTCGAGCAAAAATCAAAGGAGACATGGTTGAACTTTCCTTACAGATGCTTTGATAGAATTATTAGAAATTCTTTGGATATAAGGCTTAGATGCCGAACTAATTTTAATTGATTCATATTTTTGAGATTGTATTAAAATATATTTATTTTTCCAACAGTTCTAACCTGTGCGTGCGGTCCATTCGAATGCACGTGCCGATGGCGGCCGGAGATACCTGCGGAACCCTACGTCGCTAACACGTGGACATCGACAGAACATCAGAGCTACGCGACGTATCCAGCCCCCGCACCACCGGCGCCTTCACTCCAACATCAAACTTACGACACGTCATTACCTGCCGATGACATTTTCCACCCAGAAGAAATCTTCCAATTAGACCAACCCATAAGACTGGACTTTCCAATAGAAGAGAGCACGTTAGAATCTCCCCCGACCTTCGCCGATCTCAACAACGACAACTCCAGACCGGAAGACGCTTACTGGCTGGAATGGCAGAGAGCTGCCGGTGGTTCGAGTCGAGCGAAACGCCGTCACCGGAGCTCTTTGGTAACAGTTACCAGCATCCAGAACCGTACTGCGAACAGCAGGCTTATCAACAAGTTTACTATCCTGAAGAGGCGCAATATTACCCCATTGAAGGTTCTCGGGAGTCACCAATTATGGATGTACAGGAGCAACGCTTCTATAGATACGGTCAAGACTGCGCTCAGAATAATGTGGAGATGCAGTCGTGGAATTACTCAGACTGTGCCTTCGCGTCCCACTTCGACGTCCAGCATTCGCAAGGAGTAAACGCGTTCGGTGGCCTTTTATAATGTTCCTGACAGTTCATCTTTTAATCCAAAGGGCGTTGGCAGAGAGACAAAAGTAATTAACATGTAGATGAGGTATTACTGATATATTTCTACGTATCTGATACGCAGACGTGTCAATATAAGTTGACTGGGATTTGAATTTTTGATATCATATATCATAAATCGGGCTTCAGGCTTTAAGCTATAGTTTTTGAGCAAGTTGAATTCTATTCCCGGTACGGATGAATTAATTTTAGGTGATGATTTATCATCGTCGTGGTTTGTGGTGAAGGAAAGTATCGAGAGAAATCATTATAAAAGCAAGCCCGAAGGTAGATGCGTCTGCTATGCTTTAATATCATCTTTAAAGAGGTCTGCCCAACAGTGGGAAATACATGCTTATATAGGATGACGTTAACGACAGATAAATTCCGCTTCCCAGGATTTAGACTATTGTGTTTTGTCCCTGAACAGCAATGTAAATAGCGTTATGTATATTGTAAATAGATTTGCACGTATGTTGTACATTCCGTATGTTGTAAGCGTTACTTGTCAAACTTCAATGTGAGGGTTTTTACTTTGTATTGTTGTTCCGTTTGATGATTGTTTGGTCATTGAATGAATAAAAAAAAGGTTTTTTTTACAAAATCGTCTATTTATTGTATATAAAAATTACATTAAAATTGTCAATTTTACACATTTTTTTTTATTTCTAACAATAAAATTGGTCACTACAAAATAGTCCGTAAAGCGATCACTCTTTAAATTTATTATGTTATGTTATCGATTGCGAAACATTCCAAAAGAATATTAAAATATACACCACATTACAACGTCAAATGTTTTAACAATTTTGAAGTGTCTCCGCACAACGAGCCATTTCACCATACGTAACATTTTAAAGTTCCACTCACAGAAAGTGGAAAAAATAAAATCCGGTACATTTCAATAATCCATCTTCATACAAATTATAAAATATAATCGAACTCGATAAACAACTTTAACAACACGGTTTCACCTTTCAACTACAATTCCATCGATCACCGTTAAAACCAAACCGAAACCAACGAGACCATCCCAACTGCTTCCTTACATAAAGTTATTCGAATAAAATCTTTTTAAAAGCATATCACTTTTAGTACAGCTAATTACTACTATAATCGATAATTCCTTATGTTAATATCAACAAACGATTGTCCTTGTGATGTCCCCCTGCTAGGGCCGGATTTACTGCCTGGGCATAAAAGACTAGTGGACGACAAATTGTTTGAAATTCCAATGGCAAGAAATCCTCCACTTAGTTCAATGAATGAACATTGAAAAAAAACTCAATATTTTTCATTTTTTGAGAAGTTTCGAAGCCTGTGGATGCCTTTCCACCTACTCCTTAAATCCGGCCCTGCTCCCTGTTACTAATAATTCAAGTGAATAATGTGCCAACATTAAAAAGCTTACATAAATTTAGCTCGGTATGAGTTACATACTTAACAATAGGCCCGATATGAAATTATAAATACAATGCTGTTATTGCTTCAATGGTATTGCGAATAAACGGGGGCCGAGCAGACATCGGCACAGTACTATCACAGCGAACGGTAAACCCGAACAGTGTCTCCAACCCAGATTATGCTCCAAAATCAAACATCCAGGCGTCAGATGCAAGCAAACGTACAAGTTCCTCATAATCATTGGACAGACAGAAAACGGAAGAAATCGTATGTTTTTTTATAAGACTCGCCCCTTTGGGCAAACAAACTTACGGCTCATCTGATCCTAAGTGATCACCGGCCATGAGAAGCAGGGACACAGCGGTCGCGGAGAAGCTAATAGCAATGCAGCGGGGCGTCCGCGACGCGTGAACCCAAAACGATCTCTGGCCATCTCCAAATTCAGGCATTATATATATAATAAAAAAAAAATAAAAAAAAATAATAAGGAAAATAGTAACTGTAGAAGTGGCACTTTTTAACAAATGCAGAGTAAACAATTTAAGTGTATTGGAAAAGAGCACGGACACAGGTCTGTAGTTGCAATCTAAGAATAATAAAAAAAAAAAAGTGATCACCGGCTCCCATGGAGAAGCTGCAGGTACATTGTCGGTCTTTGAGATAGGAGTAGGCTATTTTCTCGAAGGTCCCCAAATCATATAGGTTCGGAAACACCGCTGGTGACAGTTATTTGTCCACATGTAAAAGTGCGCGTAAAAGAGTTGCGCGAGAAACATACAGTCGTGGAATGCCAACCATCAATATGGTGTTGATATTATATTGAATAACAACGGAATTAATACCACACGTGGATTTTCAATCGGCTTCTTATAGGAAGAGGTTCTCAATTCGTCGTGAAAAACGGTTATATTATAGGTAGGAGTGCACCATATATATCGATATTACATAAAATATCGATATATGGACGCGATATATCGCTTCATTCCGATATTATCGAATCGATATTTATATAAGAAATTAAATAAAAAAGCATTCTATTTTTTTTTACTTATGGTTGACAACTTGAATAAAATAAAACCCTTACATGCGCTGCCATCACGAAGGACTCGTTGCATAAATTTTATAATCTATGTTTATAGTCTGTACTGCTAGCAGAATCAAATCAAAGAAAAAAATCTGGACTGGTATCCGAAGCGAGAACCTCTCAATTACGCGCCGAGTACTCTATTAGTACAAAACTTTTCTAATATTTAATATTAAGCGCTAATTAATTATAAACCAATTTCGATATATGAAAAATATCGACATATTTGTAAAAATACAATATATCGCGTATTATGGATAAAACGTCACGATATATTATATCGAAAAATATATCGATATATTTTTGGCATGAACATCCCTAACTATAGGACTGATTAAATTGATCACCTTAGATTATAAAATAATTTCTGCTACCGATTATGATATAGTCCAGTTTGAACGCTATCTGACGCCTAGAGTATATGAGGTCAGAGACAACTAGCCCAACGTTGGACGTAATAAGGCCACAAACAAATGTCAACGCGAAGCGACGCCCTCTTACGAATATGTAACAACAGTTTAGTTCGCGCTCCATTCCACACTAGCGCAACACTAACAACATCGGACGCAATTCTGTGCGGTTAAAAACGATACACGATGATATTCTTAAACACGTAACCCTATAGCCTAGAGTGCCAGATTTATTGAGAGACCTAAACGTTGTAACTGAAGCGAGATCGATCGTTTGTAGCGATTACAACGCTCTCGAGACGAAAATCTAAGTAAAGGTATACATCCTACTATATCTACTATGACTTAGACAACAAGTTAGCAAGACTTAATGAATAGGAAAGTTTAAGTGTGAATCATTATTCTGTATTTTAATATTTTCTCGAATAACTACATAATCAAATATCTAGTGTTTATTTATTGTTATTTTTGTGCTGTGTGAACTAACTAGAAATTGACACGCGGCCATATTTAGTTTCACTATAAAGAAATTAAATAAAAAAAACAACAAAATAAAAGTAACAATCAAAGAGATATTCAACTGGCAACACAACAAGAGATATTGTAATGGAATAAATAAAAAAAATTGTACTATTGTGAAAACGTATTAATTCTACTAAAAATAATTCAAGCGGTAAGTAACCAACTACTTCCTAAGACACAGATAATAAATGTTTCTTTTTAAATTTATGTAAAAAGTTATAAGAGAAATATGTTTTATATCTTAAATACTTATACTTTGATCATTCCAATGTTAATGAACAATATAAAAAATAAGCTCCCATGTCCTTTTAAGCCAAACGATTTATATAAAGACAGTGATAGGGAAAATATGTTTTAGTTAACATGTTGGGGGTCCTAAATGTGACATAATCATAAAAAGGACAATAATACATATTTATATATAAGATAATAATATATGTAATTTATTATATTAGCCGAAGAGACCATTGGTACTAGCATACTAATTTGGCTACAACAAAACAATTGCTAAAAGTTTGAGCCCGGTGTATAACAATGAGCCTATCACTTATAACCTTAGTATAAAGTAGATAGCATAAGCTGTATCTACCCCGCCAGGAAGGACGTGAGAGCTTATTTAATTTTTTATTTTATTGTAAATAATATAAATAACGCTTTGAAAGAAATTTTATATAATTATATATATAACATAACTGTATTTAAAAAAAACATATTTTTCTTACACTGTCATCATTTGTAAATAATTTAGACACAATAGATGTAAACACTTTTTGCAAGCGACATGAAAATCTAACCGTATAAATAATATACGGTCTAAGTTAATATACTATATTGTAATACGGAGTCACGCCTAGCAAATTACAAGCCTTATAAACGACCTAGATACAGGCAATTGCTTCAGCTGTATATCACTTCAATAATTCTCACTACCCGAGATGACTAAAAACGTAAACATAATTTCAGCAATGAGTGAACCCTTTCACGATAACTTTCTCATACTTACTAACCCAATCGTCCCTTCCCGCCACTGAAAGCGAAATCAATACCAATTACAATATATAGTCGATTAAAAAAGACATTTTCTTTAAATTTTCAGAAAATTAGATTATTAATAAAAGACACTTTCTTGTGACATCTAGTTTCACGTTTAATTTCTTAAAGTGTCTGGTATCCATATAAAAATATTGTTAACAGTACGCATTTTTTAGTAAAAATCAAATTTTCCGAAAATTTTGAAAAATTACATTTTTCTAAATACGATATATGGATTCTCTCCCTTTAATATTGTATTGATCGCCAATTCCAACGACAATATGGACAATAACAAAAGCCTTTTGTAGTTTATTTTCGAGTATAAAATTTGGTGTTACAATTTTATGCGTTAATTTGCCGCGTACTCACAAAATGAATAGGCATTTACTAAGCTAGTTCGCCTTACCATTTCTTTAAAGAAAGCTAGCAATTTTTTTTTCAGAAATATTACTAGCATTCTTGTTAATTCCAACTAAGCTTAAGCTTGTGCTAGGAGCTCACGTCAATAGTCGAATGGTGGATTCGAACCCACGACCTTACGATTCGCAGACCGTTTAAACCATTAGCCTATTAGTGTACCATGAGTAAGTATAATTTGTAAGACACGTGAATTGTGCCAATCCGCACTAGGGCCGGGACTACGCCTTTATACTGCCTTAACACAGAAGGCCTGCGCCCAGCAGTGGGGTATGTATATATATACTTTTTGTGGTTTACCTTAGTCTAAATCGTCGTATTGCTGTATCTTCACCAACAATAATAATTTCGATGTTACTAAACCCCCTTTAGTATACATAGTTAATATAGTTATATTATAGATAGATAAATCGTTTATTGCACCAAAGTATATGGTACAAAGGCGAAACTTAATGCTATTTAGCATTTTCTTTCAGCTAACTTTTAGTGGTTAAGAGCAGACTAAGGGTAGTGCCGCTAAAAATAGCTAAAATATTATATAAATGAATAAATATACATTTATATATACATACATAGATACTTCAATATAAATATAATAATATAAATACACATGGAATATATAAACGACAATATATATATACCAGTTTGTATTTTACATTGTTTGAGTAGAGAGTATTAGATACAGGCGATTTAAAGACATTAGTTGAGGAAGCCTCCCTAATCTCAATCGGCAAGCTATTCCATAGTTTTATAGCTGTACAGGTAAAGGAATTGCCATATAAATTCGTATGACATTCGGGGAACGTTAGAAATTTGTTATAGAAGGTATACGTAGCATGGACGCGAGAAGTGCTCAGGGTAGTGCAGACGTAGCACATACCCGTACTCAATGGAGGCACGTATGAGCCCATGGTACGTTAATTATACCTGTCGCCGCCAGAAGGCGCACTATTACCACAAACTCACTAGATGGTCACTCAACTTCACTCTTGGTGTTTCTCAGTCACAGTCAACAAGCATCGATACACAAACATGAGAATGATAAATAATGCTCAGTGAAACCTAAATAATGCACACAACACGATCGTTTACGAAAATGTTCTTCAGTAATTACCAACTTTCAATAAGAGATGGCGTAAGGTAGCACTATCTAGTGTTTAAGTTGTTCTTAATTAAGGTAGACTTAATGTAGGTGACCTTTAACCTCAGCCCTGTAGTTCTGGACTCTCAAGAATAAAACTACGGTATCCCCTGCCTGTCGTAGAAGGCGACTAAAAGGGACCACGGGTTCACTGGGCGACATGGGTGGGCCTTTGTCGTCCGCCAAGGTGGACCCGGGAAGAAGGCGACATCGGCTGGCCCGTATCGCCTTGCACTGCGAGGGCACAGAGGGAACCTCTTCCCCCGAGACGTGCTTTCCGAAGAGCACAGCGCAGAGGGGCTCCGATGCGTTCTTCTGGAAATCCCTGGTTTTAGTTTGTTAAAAACCCACATAATCCCCCCAGAAAGCGGGGTATCTTGTTGAAGATTTCCCCCCACTCAACAAAAAAAAAGGTGACCTTTAACCGCCCAAGCCGTAGTTACCCCTAACCGGGGGGACCCTTGTGTCACTAGAGTTACTAACCTGAAGCTACGCCACCTCTCAATTCATTGAAACAATCAAAGTCGGTCTGGCTAATCTGTCCTTTTGTATTTGTTGTCGTAGGACCTTTCATCACGACATTACGCGTAACGCCAGTGTCTTAAGACTTTAGTATTCGTTAGCGTATACAACTATTTATTTAGGCTACGCACGATCTGCGTACACGTTCGTGATGGTGAGTTCCACACGTAGCATTATTTATGATTCTGATGTAATTGAGCGAGTACTAGGTGGGCGCGGCGCCGTGCGCGGGCGCACGCTGTCAGGGCGCGGCTTCTTGCGCCAGCTCCAGCTCAGGCCCGAGGCAACGGCCCACGCTGCACTCCATATCTGTACTGTAAAAGTAGAAAATAAAAATTAGAACATGTTGTCCAGCGAAAACGTCAATGAAAAAAAAATTCAAGTAATTTTTGCTTTTGATAAGAGTATTTTACTAAAATGGTGAAAAAATCCGATCTGGTATTATTTATCGCAATAGTGCTTAAAAATATATGGTACAAAACAAAGCAAGTTGTTTTGTACCATACTTGTACTTGTACCACTTTCAAGGAATCTTCAGATTGACCTGGCGAGTAATCCTGTAAAGATTGGTGACGATCGGAGCACTCTTCTTTTTGAACTGTCAAACAAGCCATACGTCGTACTTTTATTTCTAATATTAACTTGAACCCGATATGTTTTTGTATTGATATTTCATTTACTGTATATGGGTGTAGGTAATGATCTTCACCCGCTCGAGAAGAGAGTAGAAATGAATAATTTAATATATTGTGAGGGTTAAATATAATATTTAATGATGTAAGTATATTGTTTAAATAAAATAAAGCAAGATCTAGCCCGGCGAAGCGGGCTGAGTACGCTATTACTCATATAAGAATAAATATAAGATATATAATATATATAATATAAGAAGGATGTATTAAAAAGATCAATCATTTAAATATATCAAACAGCTTTTTTATAACTGATTTACTAAGCTAAATAAAAAAGAACTCCTTACACAGCACTGTCTGTATAAATTTGCATCCTTGCGCTGTTCCACTGGTCACTGGCTTCGATGGAGTCCAGCTGATCTTCTGACGCCTGCGCAGTGGATGTCGAAGCTGCCCCCTCCACTGGCGACTCCAAGTTTATTAATGTTGCCGTCGCCACTTCAACTTTGCACGATTCGTCTGTATTTGAATTAGTCGACTGGCTTGTGTCAACCCATTTTTGTAGTTCTGTTTTAAAAAAAAATATTTTGCATAGTACTCGAAGAAAACAGGAAATAATCTTTCTTAAACTCCTTAGTTCCTTTTCCATAAAAAAAAACTATAATACATAAATACTCTATAATAACTATACAGGGAAAGATTTTGTTTGTTTGTGGGTGACGTCTGAGAGTACCATCAATTCGATAAAATCGATTTCAATCGCCAATACAAAGATACATTTATTATATATTTATTAAAAATGTGGGTATTTTCAAGAGCAGAGTATTTACTAAGCTAGTTCGCCTTACCATCCAGGACTGCATTTCCACTTAACACCCGATGGGATCGTAGTCAAGCACTTGCTTAAAAAGTATAATAAAAACTTTCGATCTAATCACTGGTTAGTATTCCAGTCGGCTTGTACCAAATAATTGATTTTTTTCTGTTTTTTTTAGTACAAAAAAAATCACTTGATACAAGTTTGTGTATACATCTGTCATAAATGGGATCTAAAAAGCGTGGTGAAAAGCGGACACCGAAAGCTGTGTCTATCGTTACTCTCTTATTTTACGGCCCCAGATTCTAGTCCCACTAGGGTTAATAGGACTTGCGAGTTTATTTATAAAATCCATCGAAACTTTGAATGGATTTACAAAATCAAAAGATACGCCGATCGAAAATTTTCGATCTTTTATACTATTATATAAATTTGATAACATAAATTCATCCCAACGTGCAAAATTCAGGCGATCCTGGGGGACCTCTGGTCAGAATTCTTCTACTTCAAATAATTTTGCTACATGAGGCGAATACCCGGACACAGAGCTAACATGGCTCTCAACTCTCACGATGTATATTTTGAATTATTTACATGATTAGCAAATGTAATAAAGTGCGAATAGGAAAACTGTACTTAAATGTGTGTGAATCATAAAAATATATACTAATCGTATGTAGTAAAAGCAATGACCTGGAGCATGCATGAAGGTCAACCATTTCTTGAACGGTCGGTTCTCAGCGAACATGGACAGAACGCCGCTCTTCATTGCATCTGCAATGAAACGAGCGTGGTTCGCATTAAAAATCGACCGACACGTACGTTATACAAACACAGAAAAATAAAAATAAGCTCTCACGCCATAAACCTTTGTAGTGTGGTAGACAGAGACTTTTAACTAAGCTAATTCGGTCCCATATGTAATAGATGATGAACTTATCGCTATAAAACAAAACGTATTAATACGAGTCGATTTAAATTCGAACCCCCGACTGTAGAGCGTAAAGTCCGCCATTGCTTAAAAACCAAACATGTTAAGCAAATAATCAAAATAAATAAATTAGATGCATGCTCACGCCCTTGGCCCAAAGAGGTAGGTAGATTAATTTCTATTTTTCCACCATGCCTCTGTGAGGTGTGTATTTGTAATTACTACTTCTCTCACCTCTGACATATTCCATACACAATCGCATACATGTGAGAATATTAACATCAGTCCATTCTTTAAGGTATGCTGAGACTGGTTTTCACACTATACACACATCTGCGATTTCTATATTAAACTGATTTTTACGTACTTATCAATAGACAAAATTGCTGCCTCGTGAATGCAGTGGGTCTCAACCTCAAACACATAATTCGTCGCAATGAGACCTAATAAGCAAGAAAAGCGGATAGCAGGGGCTATCTCTAACCCCCTCATAGGGTTAAAATGATGTGAGTGCTTATTTTTCAACTAATAGCTAAACCATGCATTAACAAATGTAAGAAATAAATTAAACATCACCTAAGAAATACCTGATCTTTTAGACGATCTACGCAAAACAACAAGAAACCATTTTTTTAGTGTTTTATGACAGCAAACAATTGTCTAGAGCAGTGACACTCAACCACTGTGCCGCGGCACTTTTGTGTACCGCCAATTTTGCAAATATGTAATAATGTTAATATTATTAAATTATATCATTTAAAAGAAAAATATTTTTAACATGAATATATATTAATATTTCGTATATTTAAAATTTTTGTCATAAACTATTTATGCAGTGTGTTGTAGTAAGTAGATAATTTTTATCTTTTTCTTTGTGTGCCGCGAAATTTTGAAATCGTTATATATGTGCCGCTACAAAAACGTTGAGAATCACTGGTCTAGAGCTTTATGCGAAAAAACTAAACTACGGCCGCACTATGATTACATGCCAACCACAACAAGCTACGTACTAGGTACAAGTTTATGTGCGCATGCGCATACCTTGTTTGTGTCTGTGGTCGCAGCACGGCGGGAGCGGGAGGTGCGGGCGCAGCGGGCGCACGCGCACTCGATAGAAGCGCGACCCGCGCGGCATTTGATAGCGGTTGCCATTCTGAAGTAACAAAACAAATACATTGTACATTATACGTGTATGCAGTATACGTGTAATTTTTTTTTCTCTTTATTTAGGACAATAAACAATAGTACAATTGATATTATAAAAGACATAATAGAAATAAAATATGTAACTGCACTACCAACAACATTATCCGCAAACTATTATCATTATTATTTTAACGTGCAACACATAAAAAACAAAAACACTATCAACAAAATTTAAATTAAGAAGAAGAATAAGGAAATAAAGGAACTAATAAATACTTATTAACTAAATTAACTAAATAAGCTGTCTTTAATACATTTTCTAAATTTAGTAGTAGGCAATGAAAACATATCAACATCTGCGAAGTACTTATTGTATATATCTAGCACACGTCGGAGAGGTGAACGCACACCAGCATTGGAACGACAGGACTTTAAAGAAAATAAATTATATGCCCTAACCTCTCGCCGATAAACTGTTCTGGGTACAACGTAACATAAATTATTTAATAAATAAGAAAAGTCAAATTTATTGTTACACAATCCACGTAGAAACATGGTTTGAAGAAGCATGCGCCTTGATTTCAAGGGTAAAATTTTGTGTTCCCTTAATATATCATTGTAAGGAGTACGATTTTTATGGCACCTGTAGTTCAAGGTTTTAAAAAACTTGTTCTGCACTCTTTCGATATCAACATATTTATTGTAAACAGGATCCCAAACCATTCAAGCATATTCCAATTGAGGGCGAAGCAAAGAGTTGTAAAGGTGTATATAAGTTGGAGTTTTTTTAAACTCTCTAGAAGCGCGTAATATGAAACCGTACATCTTATAAGCTTTATTAATAATGTTTTCAATATAATAATAATAACGTCTATTTGCGGGAAATATGTTAACTGACATGACGATAATTTTAAGTTAGGCACTAGCATAATTCAGGCATGCAAATTGATTTGAATTCATTGATTCTAATCTACAATTTAAATAATTCTTTTTACAAATTTAACATTTAAAAATTACGCACTAATGACACTTTACGGTTTAAACGTGTAAAATTCGTTAAGAGAAAAAAATTGTTATGAATTAGCCACTGTTTGAGTTTCTTCTGGAATTGCTGCAATGGTAATTCTCTCATTTCCCTTGATATTTTGTTATATATTTTTAAACAAATAATGTGACAGTTTTTTTGATAAAACGTAGTTTTCTAGGAAGTGTTAACTTAGTCATATCTCTGTGTAAGTATTTTGATTTATGTCTGGTATCTACATATTCTTTAAATAAATTAGGATACCAAGCCTTCGTACGAGCGATATTTTGCTTTGAGATGAGAAGAAGATTTGAGATACGAGAAATCGCACACTACGCCGCTCCAACATTTTGTCCCACCTCAGTCTGTGTACTTGTTTCGATCGAATTCGAAGCATTGTTGATAACTCGAGTTTTTGCTTTTTGTACATTTACAATACATTTGTGACACTGCCATTTCAATAGGGAAAATTGCTTCGAAATACGAGTAAAATTATGGAAACGAATTAAACTCGTAAGTCGAGGTACCACTGTATTTTAAATTCAAATCAAAGAACTGTAAAACGCCGATTTCTGGATAAGCTTTCTTGATTGGAAATCATCACTATACTATGTCATACTATTATTTTTTGCCGAATGGGCTTGCATATCACGTGACATTATGTTATACTGCCACCCAATAACGCTTGGTATTTAACTTTTTATAGACAGACAGAAAAATAACATACAATAATTTTAAACATTGCCGGTCCATTCGTGCGCCTGTCTATTACTACTACATCAGCCGACTTTAGATTTATCATTGCCCGACTAACATAGCAGGTGAAAAAATTACATTATAGATGTATAAGAACTTCACTGCTGTATTCTTAGAGTCTTCTGTACCACAGT
This sequence comes from Meandrusa payeni, assembly GCA_029286785.1. Taxonomy (NCBI): domain Eukaryota; kingdom Metazoa; phylum Arthropoda; class Insecta; order Lepidoptera; family Papilionidae; genus Meandrusa; species Meandrusa payeni. Next base: position 11,392,426 of record JAGSMX010000012.1, on the reverse strand, counting down.
TACCTTTTTCGCGTAGCAAAACTCCTTGGATTCGACTGTGGCAACGGTGTAGAGGCGTCTATCACTTTCAGTCTTCGCTTCTAAGCTGAGGTCTAACGCCGGCAAGCAGTCGCTGTGCACGAAGTACATCACTGACGCTTCCTATAATATTTAATACATTGGTAAATGTGTTTATCTTCTGTAGATTTAGTCTAAATTAAAATGGCGCTGTCTAATATTATATTTATTAAATTCATTAGGTAAAATGTGTGAGATAGTTATCGGACAGTATTCAAAACATTTGTTAAGAAATTTCTAATAAAAAAAGCTCTAGAGCTCTCTATTCGACTGCGACTATTTAAACAAATTGTACAACAAATCCGATGCAATCGAAGTTGTGGCAACATCGTCGCTTTAAAAGTTAAATAAGATTATTTTAAAGTTCCACACGTGGCCAGTATGTTATTATCCTTAAAAATTGTTGTGGAACATAATCATTAACAAACAATTTGGTCAATGTTAAACAAAATTACAAAAATATTTTTGATAAACTTTCCTGTGTGCTTCCAACTAAGTTTAAGCTCGTTAAACGTGAACGTCTCCTATCACGTCAATAGTCATATGTCGAACTGTACCTTAAACCATTAGACTACTGATGCTTGAAAAACGTAATTAAAATCATAGTACTCAGTTGTCATTAGAATTATAGCACGTTGAACATTATGTAAATATCACCTGCATAACAGTATAATTGAGGTGGGCAGGGTCCCATAGTAGCAGTACGGTGTGTCCGGGAAGGCAGGAGGACAGGCTGAGCGTGCCGGCCGCCAGCCCGTACGGCGTGTGGCAGCGCGCGCGAGTTCTTCGCCCTTCCTCACGCTTCGGCGACGACCTGGAACAACACATACTTTAACTGCTTATATATTAAATATATTTGTACTATTTTAAAAATATATTAATGCAAGTGAGTCAAAAATAATCATACAAATCTCGCTAGTCGCCTAACCCTACTACGCTACTAACCCGATTTCAATTTCTGGTGGCAGCAGCGTTTTTGTTGCAATTTTAAGAACTAGTTCACCACGTGCTCGGCGATGTAGGAAAACATCGTGAGGAAATCAGCATGTATGAGAAAGAAATGAAGGCCAAATGAAAGTCGAATTCGCACGAGGCCCGCGTGATGTATGCCCTTGTATTATCAGTACAGTAAAGGCCTGTGCCACAGTGGGACATATGTATGCTATAATTTTACTATACTTTACTCAAGATTAAAAATATACTCCCAATTTCGTACATCCGATCTCGAACCTTCTTAATTTCCAATTTGAGCGCACTATTATTAGTATTGCAAGAACTAATAAACTCTTTCAAAACAAATTATTTTTGCATGTCACATTATTCTCGATAAGCATCAAAAAGCAAGTGTATATACGTAATATTACGTAATACTACGTAAATTAAGAATACTTGTGTGTGTGTAATGCTTAATGAATGTGTAAAACTAACATTGAAGACGCGTATACACACCTTCCCTCGCTGTCATCTTCCCTGCTCTTTTCTCCTTCATCATTCTTCTTTTCTAACTCTTTCTTCAGCTCTGCTATTTGCGATTGGAGCGCCGCCTTTTCATTTTCAACCGTAGCAAGCTGGGAAAGTATTTCATGCTTGATGAACACTAAATATTTATAACACAAACTGTATGTTAAATACGTATTGTAAAATTAGATTTAAGGTCGCTTCAAGTTGCATAGTACACTGTTTTAAGCACCCGCATTTTAAGTGCTGATTTTTCACGTACTCGACAGTGAAGGAACACATCATAAGGAAACCTATGTCTTAGAAAATTTCTAAGACATATGGAGTCTGCCAATCCGCACTATGGCTGCGTGGTGAACTACGCCTTTATATTAAATTTGATAAACTCACAAAAGGATTTCTACCAAAGATGATTTGTGAGGCCATTGAAATTTAATAATACCGTAATCTTAAAGAAGATATAGAAATTATCAAAAAAGAAAAGTTATTAAGATACGAAGATAAATAGCTACCAGTTTGAACAATCTCTGACTCCCTCTAGTCAGAGAAACAAATAGAATTTCCCGGAATGGGCGAAAACATGTCCTTTCCGGGGAAAACCCTTAAAAAAAATCTTAAAGAAGTTGGCTAAAGATTTTACCATTTCCTCTGAATAAAATTAAATAAGCAACGAAGCTTAATATATAGAATACATATCGGGTTGCTAGCGCCACCACAGCAGTTATATATATAATTATTATATAGTGTATATATTCATTTATTCGTTTTGCGCTTGTGATGAATACCTGCGTCTTAAGCAATGCGTCGTAGTCGTTGGTATCAGGATCGGTGAGCTGCTGTATGGTCTCGCGGTACTTGTTGCACTCGCGTGCTAGGGCCTGCTCGCGCTCGCGCACCAATTCCAACTGCCGGTCCTTCTCCGACAGCAGGCGACGGGTCACGTCGTTTATCGTCACCTACGTAACAAACGAATAAAATGCGTTATCTCCATATTTAATTAATAGGACATAGACCTCCTCCAACGACTTGCGAAAGGACACCGGTTGTAAGTGGTTTGAAAAAAATTGATTTAAATCGAATCGATTGTTACTTATCGAACATTAAATAATACAACGCGCGGACGCTCTTTTTATATACGAAGTATCATAGTTATTCCACTGACAGTCATTAATTTTTGGTTCAAATTGCTTATAATATAATTTTTATTTATCTGGTACGTTCAAATGGTACGCCTACGCCGTACGCTTGTGCCACACTACATTGGTCTCATACCCTCGTATCTTACTTCTACTGCATATTATTTATAATTAGTATTACAAATAATTATATTTAATAACTAATCTTTAGTATTGGCATGTAGTGTAAGCGTAGTGACAAGTGTTTGCAGGAAGATCTTAGCTGTCCGTACACAGGTCTATGACCTAGCATGGAGGCTAAAGTTAGTGGTAAGACCAACCCTATATCGCCCTGCATTTGTATTTATTTTAATTCGATATGTTATCTATGTATATTTTGTTTGTGTTTTTATATGTATAAATAAAAATGTTTTTCTTTCTTATACGCTGGCTAATTCTGCCGCAAAGCACATACTTTGTGTACATTCCTTGTCTGTGTCAATCCGGATAAGATAGGCACTACATCAGCTCATATGAATTTGAAGATGGATTGACTGGTGATGAATGCCACTAAGGGTCCGCTTTTGTGTGCCTTAGTATGTATTATAATAATGAATAATAATAATAATGTATGGATGAATACATTAAAAGGATTTTAGCAGTACCTGCTTATCAGCTTCGAATTTTGCTTTCAGCAAGGATACTTCGGCGTTAATTTTTTGTTCGCACTCAGCTCTACACTTCTCCACTGCAACTCTAACCGCTTCTTCTTTCTCCACTTCCGCGTTCTCCTTCGTCTGCATAACGATTGCGTTGTGACTGTTTATTTCTATGACATCGGCTCGCTCGATCTTCTCTAGGCTTGATTCCGACGGTGATCTGTCCATATTAGTAAGTGCTACATATCTAAATCTGAAAACAATTAATAACCATTTTTTTTAAAAGGGGAAGGGACTAGCGAGCATGTCTCACCTGATGTTAAGTGATCGCCGCCGTCTACAAACACTAGAGAAGCTTGACTCGTCGATAGAGTGTTGCCAACCTCTTTATGACGATCAACAGACACCACACACCACCATTCTCAAACCGTGATACTCTCCCCATTGTGCCCGCTCATTCGTTCAACAGCAGAACCCCTGTGGTGACTCTAACAAACTGTTAGTTTTTTTTATTCGTTATAACCCTTACATTACTACTAAATATAATAGAGGATGTCTTTAATAGTTATTTAACGCTAGGTTAAATCTTACCTAGAACGCATAGAGTCGATTTCCGCTTTGAAATCCAAGTACATCTTTTGTTTTGTGCTTCGGTTTCTTCGAGTTTCTTTTCTACCACTCTTAACTCTTCTCTAGTTTTCTCAAGTACATCTTTAAAACCCTGACATTCTGTTTCTAGTCTCTGTACTTGCATTTCGTGCTGTGCCGTCATTTCTTCCTTTTCTCTTCTCACGATATTGATTATTTCATCTTTATCAGTGAGAGATGCTTTCATGTCACTCAATTCAAGCTCATGATCCACCGTCAACCTTTGAGTCTGCTCTCGAAACCTTACAGCTGCCTCTTCATTACTCATCTCCCATGTCTGTATGACCTCTAAATATTTCCCAGACATGTACTCCTTTTGCTCATCAATTTCAACTTTCAATTTAACCAATTCTTCCTTAATGTACATTATGTTGACTTTACACAGTGTACACAATTTATATAAAAAGTCTTGAAGTTTCTCGATGTTTATTTTATGTGTATCCATATTGTCCTTCAAATCAAAGAAACAAAATTTGTTAATGCATGAAGTAAACAATTGCAACGGTCGAATCTCACAACGCGTCTAATATGACACACCACAAAATACATGATCCTTTTCTAGTGCCCGAAATGAAGTGAAAATTGTAACGATTGTAAAATCAATGACGAGATCAATTAGAAGACAACATGCAGTGAATGTGTTCTACGGTCGAAATGATGATGATAAGACATGATACTGAATGGTAAGATTAAAATAGGAAAAATATTTGACTAAACCATACACAGGATCTTGGGGACCGCTTCCGAAAAAGAAAATAGACGATAGTACTAATGACACCTTTGATGATAGGTTGAAAAAAAAATCGTCCCTGATTAGAAAAAAATCATATTTTTAAAACGTTTTATTAGCATTATTTGCGCTCCATCATGTTAGTATAGCTGAATAAAACGATAGTTACATTACTTTAGTTACATTACATTACTTTAAGTAACTACTTTAAGTACAGTACTAACTACTTTAAGTAATGTAATTTTAATAAGTAAAGTAAAAAAACAGCTGTTTTTAACTTTATGTTTCATTGCTGTTTTTTTAAACATATTTTTTTTAAATCAGGATCGTTTTTTCCGTCCCATCATTAGTACTATAGGCTGCCTTCGATCTAGCGATCTCCAATACCCTATATATACGCTTGAATATACCATAGCATAAAGGACAGGTATGGTGAAGAATGAGGAAATGAAGAAAGATGAAAAAAACTATGAGCACCAGTGTACTTATGTACATGTCGAATATATATCGAGCAGAATGCAGACGGAAATCACATGGAGGCATAGAAGGACGTTAAATGTAGTTGGAGCTGACGAGCATGTATTCAAAAGCATGTAATACAAGGTCTTTAGTTTTATTAATCTCTACCTACCCCTTTGTGTTAGAAATGCAAGGAATTTTATTTATTAATCTATAAGAAATCTCACTATCAATACATCTCTAGTACATTACCACATACACAAATACGGCTATCATATTTTCAAACTACAACAAAAGTAACGCATAAAGCAAAAATAATACAACAGACTTTTATGGGGCCGGCGTAGACAGGAGCAACAAAAAAACAACTAGTTACCTCCACCCATATGAGACCACATTATCACAACGTACTATAAAACACATCTTTTTAAATATCCCCAAATTAACAACATATCATTTGTTGTACTGAAATACAACCAAATTATTTTAATTAGTTACTAAACCTAGTTAGTACATCAAAAAATATTAATAAATATTCCATTTAGTACGTAAATCAATTATCAAAAATATTTAGGTCTTACATGAGTGGAACATTTGATTACGCTAGATTCAAAGTGCACCTGTCGATCGTCCCGGCCCCAATCCAAGCTGGACGGTAGCGACTCCTCAATATAAAACTCTGAGTTTTCGAACTCCTCGTTTAGTTTCGTTGGACTTTCCAATGCCTCCAAGATAACTGGAAGTGTTCGCACCTCGGTTACCGTCGACACGGCCATGGTGTCTGGCACGCAAGATGTCGACGTGTCCATTTTCTGTTTATGCGACCCGCTCTGTCTGCTCAGCTTCTCGAAATCGCCAGTCTCGGTTTCCGATTCGAAGTCCCTGCAAAATTAATGTTAGTATAGATATAATTTACACTAAACACAGTATAATCTATTTTTGAATGAATGGACCATACTTATCGAGATCCACTTGAATGTTGATGTCTCTTTCATCGTGATCTGACGCTGATAACCTGAAATAAATTATAACAAATATTGTCTCTTATACCTTTATAAAACAACTTAAAAATGCATAAGAAATTTTTTAAAATTAGCTCTGGCGTCCGATTTTGATTTTGCCTTTTGTTTTTTTTAACTCAAAAAAAACAAAAGGCCAGTCAAAAAAAACGGCTCACCCCCAAGCAAATGGGACCTATTAGGCCCTTGGTGAAAATACAGATTGCTATGTTTGTCTGCCCGTGGTTAAAGTACGTGTGCATTTTTATTACATCACAGTACATATTAAATTATTTTTGATTTTTTTAATGAACTTTTAACGAACTACACAGATTGGCCAGAGAAGCTGGCCTTGACTGCTTCACTGAATTGAGAGGTGGCATAGCTCGTAGGTCGCTTAGCCTGAACCTCTAAGATTTTTGAGTTCAAAGACACCTAAAAGTAAAGGTAACTTAGTATGGGCATTACTCAATTATCTCAGTACATTTTTTTAAATCGTACAACTTTTTTATGTAAATTGGAGTAAAAAAGAACATTGGACACACAGTAATTTAAATTTTTACTATGACTTATTATTACTATATAGATCTTTAGATTATCTGTTTCTTTGTTTGTATACATTTTTATTTTTATGTACGTAAAATTCTTTAAAACTATTGAAACTTCAAACTTAAAGCACATGTTTGAAATAATGTTTTAATGATATATAAACAAACCTCTGCTGAAAGAACTTGACCGTTCTCTCCATATCACAGCACGGTACATCCTGAGCCAATTCAGGAAAAGTGTTCGAAAGAAACTCGACGTCCTCATCCGTAATCTTCGGAAGACCCCCGTCAAACACGGGCGGCGCTTGCGTTGCGAAAGTCGGGGGAAGATCCGTCATTCCGGGAAATAAGTTCTTAAGGAAATGGCCGTCGAACAACGAATTGAACTCTTGGCGTCGATTCACTTCCTCTTCGTGGATCCTTTTCAATCTCTCTGCGAGATCTGTTGCCCACTATAGTACAGATGATAGATTATAATATTAATACAGTAAAACTTTAATAAGTCGAAAACCTCAATACTATAGAGTGTGAGAGGTCGAAATAGACAGCCATTTCGGTGTAAATTGTCCCTCCAATTGTCCTTCACGTATAAGCAAAAATACAAATATTGTGGAGGCTTAGAAAAGCTTGTCTCTGTTGAGGCAGATTCAGATCTTAAATAGTCATTTACGGAGAGGATCCCAGAGCACGTTGTTTTATAAAATAGAAGTCGTACATAAAATCAGTCATAGCCTATTGGCGTGGGAATGTGGTGTGGGAATGTTGACTTATGATGTGTTATTTCTTTCCTTTTGATCTTATAAAAAGTCTTTAAAAAAGACACTGGATATTTTAAACGTGTGATGTGCTTAAATTACAAATAAAAAAGTGTGTGTAGTACAACAGACATATTGTAGACATTATTATTGTGTGGAAAACGGTGTAGTTTACTTATATATTACTCTTTTTACATTATGTATTTTTACTTAAAGTTCTCAATATATATTCGTTTGTAAAAAAATGATGTTCAGGAATTCTAATCCTAGGTGGCTTGAGGCAACTTTTGTTTTCGCTTTTCCGGTTATTTGTGCCCGATGTGTAAGCCATAAATCCCTATATTTTATGCTCTGTTTATCGTCCTTGATTTAATAGGTTGATGTAATATTGATAGTTTATTTTTGTTTTATTATTGTCTTAGAATGCTCTTAATTAAGAAATTTGTGACTGACATTGAAAGTAGCTGTAGCGTCGGGAAATGCTCGAATCTAGTGCTGGGTCTTAGAACTAGTACCTTCAGGTGCGAGGTGGAGAAGGCGCGTCGTCTAGCGACCTCGTTGGCGGCCCGCACGAACACGATGGGCGCGCGATGCAGCTGCGCCACGATGCCGAAGTACCGAGCCAGCCGATTGAAGCACTGGAACGACAGCATCGCGTGCGCGTCCTGCACCGACATCGAGTTCTCGATCATCAGCACCGCCCTGCCACCACATATACATTTTGCATTCAAAAATTTAACTAATACAAGTAATAAAGTAATAATTGTGGCATAAACACCATTTACCACAGATTATTAAGTGTATTTACGAGTAAAAACAAAAATACCGATTACAAATTATATAGCAATATTACAAAATACAAGTAATCGACAGCTAACCAAACTCTCACCAAATTACCCTTGAAGTATATATATATATACATTTCAATATAAAATGAATCATCGAAATTAGTTAAAATTGAGTTATTCGTCTTTACTTAATGCAAACTTAAGACTTAGATGGTTTTCTCATGGATACCATTGTCAGAACTGGATCTGGACTGAAATGGGACCACACGGCAAGCATCAGCTTTCGAATAAAAAAATGAATAATGAAAATCGCTTCACCCAGTCGAAAGTTATGAGGTTACAAACATAAAATAACATACAGACGAATTGAGAACCACCTTTTTTAAAGTCGGTTGATAATTATTGTTGATAATTACGTTACTGCTTATACCTATATGCAGTACAAAGTATTGTTACTTTAGACAGCGTATATACATCACCTCTAAATGTACATATTCGAGTGGAAAATATGTCTGTGGGACTAAAATAACTGATATAAGGGAGATTTAACTCTACACATGCTGTGAATATATTTATATTAATACTATATGCAACGTTTCTTATATATAGAGGAAAATGTAGATATAGCTATAGAAGTACATTTCATAGAATATATGTGTACAAAAATTATTTACACTAATTTCTATACTTATTTAGATATTCTACACATTTACTTACTCCAATCTTGCTTTCAGGATATGTGAGAGTTCATCCTTCGAATTGGCTATCCGTCGCCGAATATCAACGAGCACTTGGTGGCCACCTAGAAGTTTCTCTAGCTGGCAACAGTGCGACTGCACCAAAGTTGGTAACACTGAGGGGTCACACGCGGAATTCAAACGGTCACGATACTGAAATTATAACATTGTTTCTAGATAAGCTCGAATTTTTAGTGTTTAAATACATAACTATTACTTTTATAGAACTACAACAGTATCAAAAATGCAACATGTTTGTATATTTTTTATAAAACGTCAAAGTAACAAATAAGATTTAAAACACTAGGTAATATGAAGAAGGTTGTCATCTGAAATATTTTACAACTAGAAATCAGAAGTAACCAATTATTACTTTAATATAAAATATATATTTAACCTAATGACCCTTTAAAGATAGTAGGATAACTGGTGCTATCGATTAATATCCTCTCTACGAGCTTACTATATCCTATAGGTCAATTGTGGGCATGCCCATAAGTATTTTAACAGATGATTTCGCATTATAATATCAGAAATCGCACTGATGCAATCTGGCTGGGATTTTAACGCCCATTCATAAGTAGAAGGTTTAACAAGTTCTTATGTCGAGCTCGGCCTGCTAGAGGCCTACTGACTAAAACCTCCCATCGTGCGACTTGATGAAACGAGATGTAGTCGCTTTAGTATTCACCATCTCCCCCGACGACACGCCCAGTTAGAAAAACCAGGCCTCCCGCGTCAGTGGAGGGTAGCCACGCTCACCCAGTGGCCCCAGAAAGGAGGTTGGAATAGACTGGCAAGGTAATGAATAGCGGCAAAAGTAATAGTAACATTAATTTTAAACAATAGTTGTAATCACAAGGAAAATTTCAAACTACCTGTATTAGGGATGCTGCCTGGTCATGTTGATCTCGTTCAATTTTCTTTACATCACTGAGCAGCTGGTCTAATCCATAGAGACGATCTTCAATGCCCTTTATCTGCTTTAGTCCATGCAAGTTTGCATACTCTAATATATGGTATAGTTCTGCTTCTCGTTCTTTGAGTGGTTCGGCATCAATCTGATCATACAAAATTAATACAACTACAGAAATAATGAAGTTAAATGTAAGTAGATCACTTTGTAATTAAGTCCAATCAAGTCAATATTCATTTTATTTTGCAAATCTTGATGCATAACATCCGATTATATCCTATATTCAAACATTTTCCCCTCTCGGGCACCCTCGGATCGGAATGCTTACGCGTAACATAGTAACCGTCCAAGCCGCGGTTACCCATCACCGGGGGGACCCTTGTGTCGAGTTACTAGCAATAGAGGTTCAGGCTAAGCGACCTAAGAGCTGTGCCACCTCTCAATCCGCTGAAGCAGTCAAGGCCAGCCTCTCTGGCCACCGGTGTAGTTCGTCATAAAAAAATCAAACTTTCTGTATGGTGAATGTATGATCAACGTGTGACTTTAAATAAAAAGAGATTAGCATTGGATTATTGTTTAAATGGCTAACAACCGATCGTAGGGTAGACTCAAAAAAAATCAAAATATATAAATATAATTTATAAATAATCATATTGATAAATGTTTTTTTTTTATGTAATCGGACATATTTTATCGTCTTCCTCATTATATCGAACTAACCTTTTTTTTTCTACTTCACTGAGCACAAATTTGCGTTCTCTATCTGTCTCATACCGCACTCTCACTTACATCCTTTGAACGATGCGCCATTTACCATATCGTGCACTATCGCCAATCATCGGGAACTCTCGGCTCGAGCGTAACGGGACATTTAGCGCGAATGACATCCAGTATTCATCAATTTATAAGACGTTGTAACGTCAAAAATATTTCTTTGAACACAATTTAAGAATGGAAAGGTTATCAATGCACGCAATTGTGTTTTAATAGTGTATTTGTTGTAATGAGTGTTTTTTGTCGCCGTCATATTACATTGTAGTTTGGCGACATACATGTGAACTTGTTCAACTATTAGGCACATTGCCGTATCTTCCTTACCTTACAAATATAATTGTATTAACTTACCAAAGCTAATCCTTTTTCGCAATAATCTAAGATATCCTGCAGAGAAGCTTTGTTCCCTTGAGCGAGTATCCAATGCAGTAAGCTCGGCTCTTCCTTGCCGTCGTAGGAGCTAGCTTTAAATATGACGCCTTCATCGGACTCCTCGATTTGTTGCACTGCCTCTGATGATTCCGCATCTTCTTTACTCGTGGACGGGTTCGCTTGGTTAAACACTGTAGATGAAATAAATTATTAAATAAATAAAAAAAAATTATAAGCACACAAATCACCAATTCGTTAATGCCGAAATGCACATCCTTTCTCTTTTTTATAGTATCTTCTTCATTCCATCTACTCCAATTTACCTTAAAGAACGTTTAGCATTTATCCATTTTTCCGATCCTCTACCCTTACGTTCCTCTGAAACACTTAACCTTAAAACTCCTACTCATTCCTCAAACTTTTATGTGAAGTCTATGACATTGGAGGCAAAAATGTTTAAATTTATGAAACAAAAATTATTACCATCTTCTTCCGACAACTTCAACGCATCAACGCCAAAGTCTTGGTAGGCTCTGTTCTCCGTACTGTTATCCAAAGGCTGATTAATTCTATAATGGTGTCCCTCAAAGTCTGTCTCCTCGAATACATCGAAAGCTGAAAACCGGTGCGCTTCGGCGTGCAATTGAAGTGCGGAGAGTATTGGAATCTTTCTTAATGATTTTAACACGTCGTTCAGACTATAAAACAAAGATTAATGATTATTAAAACTATGTTTAACTGTTATTGTTAACGAACAATTGATTTGACGGTTTGACAAAGAGGGATTGAAACGGAGAAAATTAAATTTAGAAATGTCTTCTTACATTCTATCTTATTTTTCGCCTATAATTTGTGCCTCGCTTATGATGATGGGCTCACCATTTGTATCACATGTAATACCTAATAAGCTCAGTGAGAAGCAGATAGCGTTGCCATCTCTACCTTTTTTTTATTAACGCGGGGGAATTCTTTTTACAAACCATCCTCCGGAACCCTGGGTGGCCCTACCCACTAAACCTTACGCGGATGCCATCAACCGTTATGAGCGGGGCGCCCCGGATCTGTCAGCAACAGGGCACGTGCCATCTCTACCTACCACAATGTAGGGCTTATCACGACGCGCTGTTTTTTTTTATTTATGTAATAGCGACAAGTCGACATAACAAATTGCAGTTAACAGTCCGCCGCGCACAATTATGTATAAATAATTAAATAAACGTAACGTACAATAGGTATTAACATAAATTTAAGTAAAGCCAAGGTGAATTAATTAAACAGCAACGAAGGTCAGTGTTAAGGCGGGGGCACATATACACAATTTTGTTTAAATCTTGAATAGTTAATCAATGTATTTATTTGGGTTGATACGAATAATTACGGTCTTCTGTTGTTGCAATTGGAACGGATATTAAATACACAAAAAAAACATTCGTTGTTCTTTGCGCTGTTTACAAAATTGTGTCGTTGCACGTAAAATAAAATTTCAATTATATGTTTTTTTAATACACAAATATAAATTTTATTCGTAAATATATTGATGGATAGAGTTAAACACACCAAATTATAATTTAAAACATTTTCTAAAAAAATGTCAAATAGTAGACTTTAAAACTCACCGAGCGTATAAACAACCATAATAGGCATGAAATAGGAGTAATACCATAATAGGAGTGGAACGTGGAGTACGACGTGGGAGCCTTCAAGAGTAGAGTGAATAGGCACTTACTAAACTAGCGCGTACCATCTTTATCTACATCACCACCTAACATAAGGTGCGATTGTGGTCAAGCACTAATTTAAACGCCATCAAAAAAAAACCCAAAATCCCGTTACATAAATAGCGAACGTTATTCAACAATTACACGTTCAATAATATGCAAAAAAATACCACGAAAACTTCATAATTAACTTAAAATTAATACTTACCTATTTAACATTTCATGATATTCTTCCTTTTTTAGACGATGTTTCCGAAATGAATCTTTGAAACTTTTCGATCGTTCGCAGAATTCACTATAGATATCTTCTAAATTAGCGACAACAGCCGCCCAACCCTGTACAAAAAAAAAAGATATAATTTAGTCGTTGTACATAATATCAGCCTAATAAAATAAATCTGGCAATACTAAAATGTATGTAACAATTTTTATAATGCGTTCAGTCCATCAATACAATAATATAATTACATTTTTTAAACGTTTCTGAAGAATTATGAAATAAGTCACTATCATAAAAGTTTTTATGTAAGAGCAAAAAAAGACGCTGCTGCGTGTGTAGTTTGCACGTCTTTTTACCATCACATGGTGGGTGGTGCCAAAATGCGTGGTGTTCGTGAAGGGCAAACGGACTTTACAAATAAAATTTACTTTAGAAAAAAGTACGGGGGAATCAATTTTATAATTTAGAATCTTATAGACATGATATCAAATTTTATGCGGCTGTTTTCTATAGATACGCTTTCGCGCTTAGAGGAGCGGCTTAAGTCGCCACCCTTCACATAATTATTTGTAATAGACATTCAGGAGAAAGGATTTTAGAGTTCGGCCACATTCAAAAATTTTGGTGATGTTTTAAAATCCTTTAATCCTAAAAAATAAACAAAAATGGGATCCATTTTTGTTTATTTTTTAATCTGTTCCAGTTTTTAGAGCTAAAATATTTACTTCTTTTTTCTGCAATTATTGGAAACAGTACCATCATCATTGAAATCGCTTTGTTTTTTAACGACGAATTACACAGATTGGCAAGAGAAGTTGGACTAGACTGCTTCACCGGATCGAGAGGTGGCATAGCCTGAACCTCTATCGCTAGTAACCGACACAAGGGTCCCCCCGGTCAGGGGTAACCTCGGCTTGGACGGTTACTTCACGGATAATCGATCGGTTTGCGTGATATTGAGTTATTCGTACATTTGTGGCGCACATACGAGTACTTGATGCAAATTTAAATGGGACTAGACGGTAAGCACCAGACAGATGAATTGAGAACCTCCTCTTTTTTTATTCAGATTTCATGTGACTATGTATTAATTAAATGTATAATAGTATTGACCTATTAGATTAAGAAGTTAACACATCAAATATTGATACACTGCAAGACACTTACTTGATGTTGCAAATGCTGTTCTAAAACTAACTGGTCACAGCTCCTGGACACTTCGTGTGCAAGATCACTGAACTGTTGAGCTAATGACGCGCACGATATTACTGTGTGGACAGTTGGAGGTAATGAACAACACATTTCAACTGAACTCCTTAAGTCAACAACAGATTTCCCTTCGAAAGCACTGCGAGTTTCACTGCGAAATGCTCCTGTACTCAATTCCACAATCGGACTAAGATCGCCTACAACTAAAAATTTAAAATATATTTATAAAATACACATACTATAAGTATATTACAGGAAACTTACGGTGCAATAGAATGGTCTTAAACATTATTACAACATTCAATATATTGAAAAAGATACATAACAATAAGAACTACTTAACAAAAGATACTAAATGTAAGTATTATTAATTGATTTTAAAGGTTTTGCATTTGTATTGTAATCTTCTCGCTTTCATACTTTTATCTTTCAGTATATAAAAATGTTATATATAGGATTACAGGCCTATTAACATTTTCCATTTAGGCAAATCTATATTTTTTTTTATTTTCCACACTAAGGCTCTGAAGCACGCCTTACTAAATTACAGCCACAAAACATCGCGATGGCGTTTCGGAACAGGGACCCGAAGGCAATAGACCACGCCAATCAAGTAAAGGCGTTGGCGACATCTGCGAAGGCGAAGTGTTGAAGTTTAAGCAAACTCTTTTATAAACGGAGCACATATAACAAATAAAAATCCAAATAAAAAAGGCATGGACGATCAGTCCGTGGAAAAGCAGTTAAAATATTAAAAAAAAAATTACAGCCACAAGTCTCTTTCAAAATTTTACTTTTACATTATCAAAAAGGTGTACACACATAATCTCTGCGAATATGTAAGGATTTATTATCATCAATACTTACGAGACTGTTTCAACCGACTATCTTTCACTGAAGGTTTGCAGAACATATATATAGGATTAGTGTCTGTGCCGGCACTATAAGATGAGACTATGTGATCTGATTGTAGAACTTCTCCCCCACTCACAAGAAGGACAAGAGAGGTCGCTGGAATTTTAATTTTTCTCTCTATTGCAGCTTTTAAGCTGGCAACACTGGAATTGAGTTTAAAAAGTTTTATTAAGTTATAAGTCAATACATATAATAAACATGGTTATTTAGTAGAATAAGGTGTATTAGTGGAACATCCTCTGTAGTCTGTTATTTTATAAAATTTTATGTTATAGAAATCTGATTTCTATAACAGTTAATTTTCTCATATTCATCTTTTTTTTTCCTTACTCTTTTTTGTATTTGAAAGCAAATGGTTCTCATCAGTTCATGTTAATGTTTTTTTAGTATTTGTGCAGTCATAGACTTGACATTTATAAACCAATTGTTGGAATTGTATCTGAAACTCCAAAGATATACCAGAGAACTCCAAAAAAACCATATAGAACAATTTTCCTTAAAGACAACTAAATGTGGAATTAGAAAGAGGATATAGGTGACAGACTTTTGTACTATAATACATAACATAATATGATACTTAGGAAATATGTATCTCAATGCAGATGTCAATGAAAGCAAAAGGTGTCTCAATAATTTACTAAGTGGAAGTCTGTGATCTCTGCCTTGCCCTCTAGGTGCTACCAAGGATAGGCATGTATATTTGTATTATTACGTAATAAACTTACCTTTGTAAGGTGAGGTTCATATCATATGTGGTCATTTGACCAGCATCAACATGGAACACATACAGCATCTTGTTTTTTTAAATACTTTTCTTTAATAATAATATTAGATATGGTCTCATGACATCATGATCATAGTAACTTTGATAAGAGAAATACAAACCTGTAACAAATATTAAAATAATTAAACATAGTAGCATCAATACATCATGACACTTTTTAATATTAAATAAGTAATTTAAAATTTACAATACAAATAAAATCATGAAAATTATAACAAAACTAACTTAACACTTAACACCAATTATTAAAATGGTTAAAAGTCAAATAAATATTTGAACAATAACTACACTATTGTGTATATTATGTCAACAATACTTGTAAACAAATTCTTGATGTTTGCACACTTTGATGAAATTTTTTAATGCACATGAGTTATTTTATTATTTAATCTAAGTACTATGTATTCATGAATATAGCAAATAGATTATTGAGAAATAAACTGCGCCACAAATAATCGATTACCTTAAATAATCGTACTTACTGTTTATCAAATTGACCTCAAATAACCACTGATTTATTAACAAGAATAAAGATGTCCAGTATGTTATATAAGAAATAAAGTTAAACATATACTAGTTTTATACCTATTGTCGACGTGAACTCTGCTAATAATATAAATTATTCAAAATAAATCGTTAATTTTATCAAAATGAAAATATTTTAAAAACTTTTATTAGCATTCAAAATAAACAACATTATAGTCAAATACTTTAAGTCCATTTAAAAAATGATAAAGTATTACGTTACTTCTAACAACACGAAGATGACAAACAAAATATTAAATATAACTTCTAGCTATGAAATGGAACATGTTATTTTTTGCGTTTGAACAACAAAGATACTTACACAAACAAAAATAGGAGATCATTCAACGACCTATTTAGTAAACCTTCATTTGAAAGGCATAATAGCCTGAGTAGGATTTATTTTTATGATGCAGTTGAGCAAGAGAAAAATATAATAAGTAAATGTTTAATCCAATGAACAATAACTAATAAAAATCTTCAGGTCAACACCACCATTGCTCTTTTGACGTAAACGACGTAAACTGACGTATAAGAACGTAAACTAAACTCAGCTGACAGACAAGTTAATGTTGCAACTATAGTGTGTGGTAAAATAATCGAGGTGTATCAGGTTTAAGTAATATAAATTTACCTTAGTGACACTACACATGTGACAGAATTCATAAAGCAACAAATTAGCGTTACGCCACCATTACTGGGTAAATTTTAGAGAAATCACCAAGAAAAAAACCAAAATTCTTTCAAAAATATTTGTGTTAAACTCTATTAAATTGCTTAATTTTTTAATCAAAAATACAAATATCACTTTCCGAACCTTATGACAGCAGATTTTAAGTTTATAATAACAAGTTAAATAATATTATTTTAAAATATTTAAGTATTATTTTGTAAAAAATTGCAAATCTTTATACAGGATTTTAATTATTGTCTAAAAATTTTATATTTCGAAACAGCAAATATGTAGTGCTATATTCATAACTTTCATACCCTCTAACTAAACTAGCGCTATTCGGTTTTTTGATCTGTTTTACTGCTTCTAGCCACATATTTTTACTTAACGCTTATCGTACATTTAACATAAATCTACTTGACTCTATCCTTCACTATATGGCACGATAATGATATTCAGCCTTATTAACATTTCTATATACTCTGTGGTCTCTATACATTTACAAATAAAGAGGGCGCGGGGACTCATGGGGGGATTATCTAACTTACATATTCATCTTAGACATAAGAAATAAATGTATGTGTTTTAAAAAGACTTGGCTTAAAGGTCTTGTTACCAAGCCATAAAATATTCTTTAAAAAAAATACAAATAAAGAGCGAAAAATGTGCGAGGGAGAGAGCGGGGCTCATGATGGGTTCATCTAACTTTCATCGTAGACGTAAAGTGTATGTTTTAAAAAGACTGGGCTTTTTTTTTTTTACGTGTGTAACAAAATGCGGATGCACACCCCGAAGCCATAAGGGCCGGCGACGGCGGTAGTGTCGGGCTCCAACCGACTAAAAATCTTCACACGGTATTCCCCCATACGACCATGTATATGGGGGTCACGGGATAACATCCCACAGTTCTTCCGCAACCCCCGGCCGTGCCCGTACTCCGGGCCCTACCTAGGAGGGTGAAGCACCCCTGAGACAATTACTACAATGCGGCGCGTCGAATACAAACGCGCCGTCGTTCCCTGTGGGAACCCTCTCCGAGGGGGGCGCCGGAGCAACGGCCAATGTCGGTCGCGACGCCAGGTTCCCCGGCCTAAGGAGGCATTCGGCGGTCTTGTGCTCAAAAAGACTGGGCTTAAAGGTCTTGTTACCAGGCCATAATAGCTTCAAATAACAAATAAAGAGCAAATTTTATCGAATTAATTATTTCATACTTTGTTTCTTTTTTATTCGGATTTTTTTGTTTACATTTGTTTTATAATATTACCTTAACGACATATACCTCGGTCGTTTTATCACACATTCTGTAATTTCCTTCGATTTTATCGTAAAAGTACATTAGTAAAGAATCTTTGCACAAATATTAGAAGTTATTAATAATCATTTTTATTAATGTGTTTATGTTTTATGAGTTTTGGCATTTATTTACAATCTAGTTTTTGTTACGTAGAGTTCTTGTAATTGTTGTGGTTTGGTCTAAAAATGAGGAGATCGCCTAGATATAGATATGACTTTAAAGATAGCGCAGCAAGTAATAGTGCTAAAAAGAAGAACGGTAAAAACTTTTCACACTTTTTAGGATAATATGTTTTTTTTTACTCATGACAATAAAAATCTTTTTATTCGAAAGTAAGTTTTCTGTAACCAATATTAGTGTCTTTAAATATTCATGAACATTTAAATTTATAGTAAACTAAATAATATTGTTCTCGAAGTGTTGTATCATTGCCCTAATTCACACAAATAATGCACGTACAGTTAGCGAACACAACACTTTCTTAGTAGAGAAAAATATAATTCGCTTAATAGTATTTTGCTTTTAGTAAGTAAATTATTATGATCACTGTCGCAGTTTTATTCCGAGTTCTGGAGATTCGAAAACGGGGCACAAGTCACTTCGCTATCATGACTGTTTAAGTTTACATTTATGTTTAGTCATTCAACGTACTTTAAATGCAACGACATTCAATTGTAACATGATACGTTACGGACTAGATATAATATCAAATGTGTGCGTCTTTATATGCTCATTTAAAAGAGCATCTTTCGAGGTTAGTGTTGACAGTTTTTGGAGCCAAACAACGGAATTGAAAACAATTCGTGTTTGTAACACTGTTACATTATATACAAAAATATTGAACTAGCAATCGAATATCCGCATTAAGCGTTTCGATATCGGACTTCAAAGACCAATCCTGCCATGAAAATGATTGCTGCAAATTGTTCAAAAAGCCGGAAATAATAAATAAAATTAAAGTTCGTAAAAAACAATTTTATTTCATCACCACTTAAGTGTTAAATATTACTTACGTCGATAAACCCTCCTAATCCTACCAGAGGAATTGTAGGTGTGTTGACGACTTTTTTGGAGGAATATCTTTTTTAAATCTCACTCAGCGAGAAAAACGCAGAAGTGTACTTTAGTAGAAACTGCTATAGTGGTTTACCACTATTTGAACTCTTTTGTCGTTTCAAAGAGAGGTAGTGGTTACAACTAGGCGTCCGCATCGCATTATCCGTATGATCTGCTGCCATTCCTAACTGTTGGTACATAGAGATAAGCTTTTTCGTTTGGTCAGTCCAGGGCACGAGTGAACTATAGCGCGAACGTGTTACCGAGAAGGTAAAACCACCGTTGTATACCGTGTAAAAGCTTTATAATATATCAACCTTTATGATATGCGGTATATCATATTTTAATTGTATAATTTAGTTGTAACTATCTTGAACGAGCATCGTGCAATTTAAGAAGATACTTGAAGATCGCATCAGAAGTACATGTGTGCGCCTTGGTTTGTGAGTAATGAAGGTACCAGGACTGCATTTCCATTTAACATCAGGTGGGATCGTAGACGAGCACTGCTAAGAAAGAATTAAAAAACAATCAATACCAATCAATCACTTACATACACTGTGTATACACCTCCACCTCTTTAT
The DNA here is from genome assembly GCA_029286785.1 of Meandrusa payeni. NCBI lineage: Eukaryota > Metazoa > Arthropoda > Insecta > Lepidoptera > Papilionidae > Meandrusa > Meandrusa payeni. The sequence goes on along the minus strand of JAGSMX010000012.1, from coordinate 11,372,434 downwards.
TTCTAACTGTAACTACATTAATATTGTTAGTTATAACTTAATTATCTACACTTTAAAATAAAATGTACGTACCCAATAAATAAATCTCAGGGACGGCACTGTCTCGTAACACAGGTGACGAGAGTACTAAGAACTTAGTTAAGAGAAACAGAACTTGATGCTAATAAATATTATTTTATTTATATAATATAAGGGTTACTACGGTAGCTCGGTGAAAGTCAGAGTCACGTGATAATTTTCGCCATCCATCGCGATCCAGAACCCATGTGAGACCGTTGCACGTTTTCGGTGATCCGGACATCTTTTCCACAAACTGTAATAATATTTCCCTTACTCTCAAAAGCCTCCCATCACAAAGGCACGTGAAGAAAATGTCTAGCTATTAAACGATAAAAGAGAAAATACTTAAAAGGAATTATCATCGGTGAATCATTTGCCATGTTTTACTGATGATAATTCCTTTTATACTTAGAAAACAATTGTGATTAGTTGTTAATAATATATGTTAATTTCAATATCCATGAAAACACGATTATGGAACTACATTATGAAATGGGTTATGTCATTAAATTGTGTTTCAATGTAACGGCTTCAACTTACTAGGCTTGAACGAATAGAACACTATTTTTATCCCTAATTTTAAAAATGAATTATAATCTATATACATAATAAAAAACGAGTCCGGCGGTGAAATTTGCCATAGTTTAAGTTCGCAAAGAAACGTAGTGCAGAAAAAGAAGTTAATTATTAAACTGAACTAAAGAAATCAATCATCGATTACTATTATATATTTGCTACTTTGGTATTGATATCGATTAAATACATGTATCCTCACCCCTCCCTACCTTCATCAAATATCTTTAGTAGATTGTTTCTGTATACCGGCAAAAATTATACTTTTGAAGTTGTCAATTCGTCTATATTTTTTTTGTTTGAAATGTGTCTATTAGGTCCCTTATTAATTTTGTTAGCGGATGTCCTTGGTTTCCGAAGATATACCAGGGACCTCCTATTTATCGTATGTAATGTTTGCAACATACTTGTCGGTTTATTGGTAGGTTTATGACAATTTAAGACTAGGTAAGTACTCCTTAACGACAACGATCATAAATGTGAAAGAAAAATACAGGCACACTATAATATTTCTATGGAAATAAAACGTCTGTGCGTAGCGTTAATATTTAATCTGCAGCATTTTTTTGCTTTACTCTTAAATGTACATACTTTTTAATTTCATTGTATAACTCCAAAGCGCCATGGCGCTTGTCTACTGCTTCATTATACGATAGGGAAGTAAATGCCTTTACTGCAAATAAAATTTTCATTGTCTGGCGTCAGTGACAATGTTATTCACAATTTAAAATGTTAGTTTATGACTTAATCCTTTGTCGTATGTGAATATCGTGACGCAAGGAGTGTGTCAAAAAAATATAAAACAACGTGAGTGTTGCTTACTCACGTTCGTAAATCAGATAGACAAAGATTACGGATTTGTATTTGGCATGGTCATTTCCATTTGCAACAATTGCGTTATGTTACGAAGATTTGACGCTTATATTCTTCGCCACAATTGTGATCGTTGTGGATTTGGAATAATATCCACCAAACCAAGTCTTAAACAATTTAAAACACCCTTAGACTGCAAACCCAGCCCATCAGGCTATTGGCGATATAAAAATACGTGGTACAGTCCTGTCGGGTGCCATGGCAAATTAGTGCCTTTTGCGCTTAGTACAACAATAGCATAGTAACTTGATTGTTGATGTTCCTTTTCGGTGGTGCAGTAATTGAGTCATAGTGGTTCATGCTGTATAGACTTCAGCTAGTCTACCTCTCAATCTGGTGAAGTTGTATAGGCCTTCAAGCGAAAAACGTTACCTTTAAAAAAGAGCCTGGGGACTGGCTCTTAGCGCTCGCCAGTAGTTCGGAGACTTATTCATAATCTCAATAATCTTTGTATAACATAGTAGCCCAGAATGACTTGCTCTTTCGAACGCCTTTTTATAAATATGATAAAATATTAATATGACTCAACTAAAAACAGTTTTTAGAAGTTTTTTTATTAAGAATATCCTGTAGCTAAGTTTAGATAATACAGTGACTATTTAAAGTTTTGTAGTGAGCGTTAATCGGCCTCAGAGCGGTAACACCAAAGCTAACCGAAACGATTCATGTCACGTTGCGCACGTCCAAATAGCAACAGATTCTGTGCTTAAACAAATCTTATTTACAAAGAGACACGTAACGTAAGTTTTTTTAAAATTTTGAATCTACTGAATACACTGAGCGTAGATTATTTATTTGTAAATAATATAATATGTGCGATAAAAGTATAAATTAATAAAAACTACCACCACTTTCTTGTATTCAATTCAATATTGTATTGAATATGTATGAAAATTGTATGTATGAAATAAATTCAATATGTATGAAATCAATTTGAATTCCTCCTTGTTCTTTTATTACTAATTCAAACCACGTTTCATCTAAAAATACGCTAAGAATGTATCGACGTGACGGGCAAGAATTTTTTGAGCATCAAGAAATCGTCGTTTTCTGTAACATTTATCTACATTTACAAAGTCATTACGTTTATCAATAATCGCAGCGATGTGATCTCACCGTTTCGTTCACTATCTTATATTTAACATTATTTTAATTCAAAGACAACGATATAAACTTGACAGTAAATTCTGAATATTATACATTTTCAACAATTGATTACCGGTAGCTTCAATTTGAAAGAGTTTTCATTTTGCTTACGGTCTTAAAGCGCAAATGACGTCGTTGTCCGCGAATAGAGCAAGTTCCATTACACTTGTGACCAAAGTGAGAGACGATAACGGTAATCAAGTATTGAGATTCAAAACATTCAATGCTGATTGCATTGGAAGCATCCCTGTGTGCTGTTTTAGTAATGACTAGTACTGTGGCCATAAATTTTGAGTAATTGAATATTTGCAATTAAGTATTATATGTAATTTTTGATAATATTTATGACAAAAATTCTACGTGTACTAGGCCTACGAAGCTATGGGCTATTGCTTTTTTTTCATTGTGTAATGATCTAATTATGTTTTTTGTATTCATTTGTTTCCGGCCTCCTACCCCTCCTAAGCGCCGTGTAATTGACATTGAATGTGTTTTTTTTTATTCTCTTCTTTACTACAATCTGTCTTCTTTAATAGGGACATTCAGCAGTATGTACGGCATTAGGATGTTGTCTTGTTCGGTATGCAACCTGTGTTGCATCCGAATTTATTTTCAGTATATTAATGTTTCAGAAAGTCCTGCGGTAGTCTTCGTTTGAGACGTCTAGTTGGTTGTTCATGTCCATCAATGCCTGTGCTAATACATTGGGGTGGTTTGCTGTACGGTCTTTGTGTGTCTTGACATATCGCACTATCTCCTGTTTAATTGTAGGGATATTGAGGTCCTTGTGTAACAATTCATTTGGGACACATTGAATGTGTGAAAAAAAAATAGTGTCCTTAGACCACTCGATTTAAGTATAACTTCTTTAGCTCCATCTAAATACATGTAAATATATATACACGTCTATATACGTATAATATTTACACAATATATAATATGTACACGACTGTTCAAGAGAGAAAGAAATGTGCGCGCACACTGCACTCTTTTGCGAAACGTTGTTGGTGATATATTAAGCGGGAACTAAATCGCATAACGACGCCCTTCCCATCCTTCGCTTCAGCGAGTAAAGTAGCAGCCAATAATAAATCCTTAGACATGCAGGTTTCTTCACCTTGTTGGGAGCGCCTGGCCCTGAAGTTACCAATACTTTCCAGATAAATATATCATAAATATGTGAATCGAACGATTCAATTGCTGGGTGTTAAGTCCTCACACTTCCGTTGTGGCAAAGCGGAGGAATAGATTAAACAAGATACATTTTAATGTTAAACACATGGTTAGACAAAGAAAAATCGACACCAATCTAATGTTAAATATTTATAAATTAGTATTATTGCAGTTACCGGTAACGTACATATTTACTTTTCGAATTTAGTTTCGTCAAATTAGCGTTCATTGAACTGAATATATAACTTCTTGACGCCGGTTACAACTTAATTAGAAAGAATTAAATTATTTAGACATAGATAATCGTTAATTACTTTGACATTTTAAATACACAACTTGTAACAATAAATATTCGATAATAAAAGCAAATATTACCCGTTTTATTATTTAATAATAATTAAGAATCTAGGCTAAGTACACAGTTCCCACAGATTCCCGTGGCTCATCGGCGATAAAGAATCAAGGAGGATATGAAATTACCAGTATTATTACCCATATGTGTACATATATGTGAGTGCAACTTCGGTTATCTTCAGTAACACAGCGGCATTGTGTTATTCTTAGCTTTGGTTCTATTACAAATATATGAAACACAAAAATTTTAGGGAGAAATTTACGGAGGGCCCTGTGCCAGAGGCAGTGCATTAATCTGATACAATTATTTTTTGAGATGTTTTTACCGAATCTAGGTACACTTCCGGGCGATCGACCTGGCACAAAACAGAAGAGAGTAGAGACAACTAGTGAGTCTCGACTCTCTTTGTGGTCACAACCGTCAATTCTGAGGATACCATTTAGAAGAGATTTACTTGTATATGCAAATCGCATTTCGTAACATATTGTTATATATCGCATGTTATAATCATATTCTACATATGATATAGACTGCATAAAGTTACGAGGATATGTCAAAAAGTACGGGGAATGGTGTGATTAACGCAGGTAGTAGTTTTGTTAGCCCATTCCACTATTTTATATTAATTGTTGTTATTGTAGTCTATTGTACTGAACATTATTTTTGTGGGACCACCTTAACTATCAAGTTGAATACTATATTTTGTTGTTTATGTTTAATAATAATTGTTATATAGTATCTGAATGAATATTTATTTATATATATATATATACTTAGGTATTTGTTATATGTTTAGCATATTTATTTACGTATTATTATTATTATTATATATTGATAAATGCATATGTTTATATATATGTATATTATTGTTTTGTATTAAAATAAATATAATCACAGACCCACTAAAATATTTTTAGACAAAAGTTTCAGTCCATACAATGGTTGTCTGGAAGAGATCACTCTTAGCGATAAGACCGCCCATTATGCATGCAATGACCTTGTCCAATGTGAAAATTGTGGTTACTATTTCTGTGATGTATTTTGTTGTTAATTGTTGCGCAATAAAGAATATTCATTCGTTCATATAATTGTAATAAAACATAAATATTTATGTTATCTGAGAAGGCAAAAAAACACATATGTGCTTCATTTATTTTATTTATGAAATAGTGTAAAATTGTCAAAAATAACCAATTGTATGTTTTGGTGTATAAATTAACAAGGATAAAAACCACTTAATTAATATTTCCATTATTTTATGACAACAATGTCAAGTCAGAAAAAAATAGATTTATAAAAATATATTATAAATAATAATTGCATGTACTCTCTACTGTTCATAGAGAAAAATCTAAATAGGCTAGTTCACAGTTCTTTAGTCAATCACTTGATTAATGAGCCAAATAGTATAATAAATATATCACATGAGGTAATTTAAAAAAATGTTACTTTTACAACTGATGTCAATAAAATAGAAATTTTGAACACTAAAATTATTACATATTCTCAATGTCAAATAGTACAAAAAAAAATGCTGAGTAATCTCTCATTACAACCATTAAAGTTATATGAAACAGAAAAGAAATATCATCATTATATTTCAGAGTAGCTGAATAATATAATAAGTTGAAATATAAATGAGATTTATAATTTATGTAATGCCTACTTTCTTTATGAACAACAATAAAACTTTACAATCGAACGCAAATGTATATTGAAGCCCACATTTTGCTTTTCAAGGTGATACACTTGACCTCTGCACAATCACATAAGTGATTACAGTCTTCATTAGGAAATTGTGATGATATTTAAAAGTTGTATGCATATTTTTACATTATATGTAACAATATTAACTCTATAACTTGAAACCACTATAAGGCACAGCGACAATGTTTGACCTCAAATTGACCTCTACCAAACAAACATTCATACCAAGTATAATGGAATGCAGATTGTAAAAGTAAATTAAAATGCTTAAAAAACATATTATTATGCAAGCATATTGTCAAAAAATTAAAAATGGAAAGATATAAATACCGTCACCACAAGCATTACCAAGCCATTTCATTCAAGTATTGGTTTCTCCCACTTGTAAGAGCCAGAATACTTGAAATCATTCTCAGCCAATTTGGCATCTGCTTCAGCAGGCCCTCTAGATCCATACAAGTAAGACATAGGTTTAACATGTTGATCCTCTAATTCTCTAAGAACTGGAGTAAAAATACGCCAAGCTTCTTTTAATTCATCATTGCGGACAAAATGCATTTGGGTGCCAGTAAACACATCTAAAATCAACCTCTCATAGGCATCTGGAACATCAGCACCTCTGTAGCGCAAACTGTATGTTAAATCAAGTTCCGTTTCTATTAAGTCAAATTTCATTCCAGGAGATTTACACATAAGTTTTAAATATAAAGCTTCACCTGGTTGTACCCTTATAACCAATTCATTTCTCTTGGTGTGGCCAAAAATATCTCCAGGCACATCTTTGTATTGTACTCTTACTTCTGCTTTCCTTTCATTGAGAGCTTTTCCACATCGAAGAATAAATGGAACTCCTTGCCATCTTGTATTGTTAATCCACATAACAGCCAATGCATATGTGGGGGTGACAGAATCTTTTGGTACTGTTGGATCATCGAGATAACCCAGTTTTTCATCTCCTTGTCCATTAGGATTTCCAACATATTGTCCAACTAATATATCACTTAGCTTTATAGGTGGAATGTGTCTAAGTACTTTTACTTTCTCATCTCTTATATCATTTGGATTCATTGTTACTGGTTTTTCCATAGCAACTAAAGATAAAATCTGAAGAAGGTGGTTTTGCATCACATCTCGAACAATGCCAAAGTTATCGAAGTATCCCCCACGACCCTCAGTCCCAAATGGTTCCTTAAATGATATAAGGACTGAAGCAATGTTTTCCCTATTCCAAGAAGGATTAAAAATTTGGTTAGCAAACCGAATTGTCATCAAATTTTGAACCATTTCTTTGCCCAAGTAATGATCAATTCTATAAATTTGGTCTTCCTTAAATAATCCTGCTAAATGGCTACTTAATTTATCTGAACTTTCATCATCCCTTCCAAAGGGCTTTTCTATGATAACTCTAGTATAACCTTTAATAGCGTGGCATGCATTTCTAATATTAACAGTTACTTCTTCAAATACCGTAGGTGGCACGGCTAAATAAAAGATTCTATTTGCGAGTGGACCCTTTTCAAATTTGTTGATATGTTGGTTTAGGAATTCATAATCTACTCTTTTATCATAAGATCCAGACACATATGAGTTGGCATCCCAAAACGCTTCAAACTTTTCTTCTTCACCTTGACGCACCTTCATATATTTTTTGCACTTTTCTCGTATGTCTTCCAGTGTTTGCTTTGTTCTAGCATAACCTACAAATTTCGTAGTTTTCGGTAAAAGATTATCACGATATAAATACCATATTGTGGGATAAATCTTTTTCTTAGCTAAATCTCCGGATGCTCCAAGTAACACAAACGTATGAGGATAATGAAAATCACATTTATTTTCCATTTCTTCCTTGTTTACAAGCTCCAACCACTAAATAATAATATTTATACCTTTTTACACTTCACTATTCTTATTAATAATAGTAAAAACTTTACACTTAAAATACTGATAACTATTATAATGTAAAAATTATAAAATAATTGACGAGTTAATGCGTAAGAATAAGGAATTGTGACAGTATTTTCTTAAGTTGATTCTATATATACAGTAACGGTACTCCCTACGTAAACATTATTTAGAGTTACCAATAAAAATAAATAATTTACCAATAATTGTTTAAAGAATATTAAACATGTGTAGTATAATTTTAGATAAATAAACCTAATACTTTTTAAAAGGATTATTTTATATGGATGTAATGAAAGACATCCTTAATCTACGGAATTTAAATTTTTTGCCCTTTAATCTTTTTAGAGAAAAGAGTATTCAGTGAACCTGTCATGAAGTGCGGCCCGTTAAAGAAGATGTAACGGCAGGGATGTACCGTAGTTTAAGCACGATACAGAGGGCAAACTTTACTTTGGCTCTGCGCACAATACACTTCCATTAAAGTAGGCAACAAGCCAACATAACTTATTGTTAATTATAACAAAATGTGATTGATGATTGATGATTGAGACCGTAATGGTTGGGAATACTCCCATAATTCTTGGAAAATATTAATTTGGCAATGTATTTAGTGTTGCACTTTAAGACGCTACATTAGTCCAAAATAAAGGATTAAAGAAGAAATATTGTTATTCTTGAAATTTATAGTTGGTAAAATAAGTGTAACTTTTTTATTGTTTAATAATTATTAGGTTATACAGATAACAATTTTTCTCACAATTTTCTTTATGGCCTTATGCTAAATTCATAGTGTATATTCATTACAAATAACAACCACAGTGACGTTTGGATGACGTGACGCTATATGTTTTTGGTTTTGTCACTAGTGTAAGGAAAAGGAAATAGATACTTTTAAGTTTAAATATCGTGTTTAATGAATTTAATCTATAAATATTGTAGTTTCAGTTTAATGTACATAATTTTATGAACAAAGTGTTTTTCATAGAATCTTTACGATTTTGGGTTAGGACCAGTGGATATAATTGCATTTGTAGGTATATTTAGTTCAACGACCTTGTTACTGACAGGTTCATCGTTGTGACTGAACTAATATATGAAAGTGGTATTGTAGGCGATAAATAAATTACAGCTGAGGATGGAGCCCTCGAGAGATTCAGGCAAGTGTATTATTATTAAATTATAACGTTACACTCATAAAAGGAATTTTTCTTACCTAGTAGTAGTTTTTGTCTTCTAATTCCTCGTTATTCCTTTACGTCTTACAATATAAACAACCAAAGATCCTACTGTTAGAATATTTATGCCTACATTTATATTCATTTATGTTTGCTAGTTGCAATAACATGATCATTAATTAATTGTAAAACTTTCTTGTGTGTACCATTTAATTCATAACTTTTAATTTAAGTTATTAATACTGCTAGGCTTATGCATATATAACTTTGTGTTGAATGAGTTTTAAATGACCACAAACATTCCATGTTTTCTGATGTTTTCATTAATAAGTGGATAAGAAAGTGCTGTATTTATTGTGATTAATTTTATTTTAATGAGAAGCTAGAATTTAAATTGCAAAATTATTTTTAAATAGACGGTTAAGAGTGAGTGTTAAGATAAATCATCTGAAATTGATCAATGTTTTTTCTGAATTTATTTAAATTTTTAAAAATGTATACATAAAAAATATTACTGTTGTTGGTGTTAAATTGTATTAATTTTTTATGTGAATAAAAAATAAGAATACTTAAAAATGTAAAACAACGAAGATTATTATTTTTTGCTAATTATAATTGTGTATACAGATCTTATATTTCTTGTAGCTTTAGTAGACTTTTCAAAGTAATTGACAGTCATTTATTCATCATTCGTTTATATTTGAATTATGTAGAATATTTATGCAATTGAAATTAATGTTATAGAAAATATATTGTCCATATTATCTTATATTAATTAGAAATATTACGTAATTTAAATGACTTGGGAAATCTGAAAGCCTTTAATATAACATAAGCTGTATTATTGAAATTTTTTTCAATTATATTTGAAATTAATACCTTGATCTATTCTTTTCTATATTATTTTATAACCAAGTTTATGATAATCTACCACATATATTTCTTAGTCTTGATTCCTTAAATGTATATCATTTTTTTTAATTATTAAATATGTATGTATTTTTAAATTAAAAATATACTAATAACAAGGTCTTTATTTGCCACTATAAATGTTTTATAAAGTCATACACCGCATGTAAATACTGTTTCGTAATATTTTTTATTGCAATTTTTTACTCCATTTATGTTTTAACTTGAATGTATTTTCAATCAATTTAGTTTTTAATGTTTAGTGAGCTTAGTGTTATTCTATGTGTCACATCTTGAGAGTTATATTGTTAAATTTAAAAACACTACAATAATATACTCACTATCACAAGTTCTATGCTGCTTTCAGCCCACCACATGTAGAAATTTATTTAAATTGTATGTAATGAAAGTTTATGGTGTTTGAAATTTGTTGGTACATTAGTGTCACTATTTTCACATAGATGGCGTACTTTCGTATTAGTTTTCTGTAACAATATAGATGGCAGTGTGTTTAGTTTTGAATAACTGCATGCTTATTTGATGGTTTATTGAGTCTGCTTTATATGCTATTAGAAATTAGGAGCCGTTCGTATTTACAATAGAACATTTTTAAAGTCTTAAATCTCCATTATTCGATAATTCAACCATCAATAAGTCGAAATAACCAGTGAGTTTCCTATTCTCCAAAAAATTAAATTGATCTTCTGATAACAAACATTTACCATGATGGGGAAAAATTAGTTACGGACTTCCCTGCGGTCTACTAGACAATGTACGTCATTGTTTCTTAGAGTATATTTATCTATTTCACCTCTATAAGTTAGAATGACTCTTAACTTCTGCAAGTCCAATATTTCCTTACAAAATTCGTCGAAACCGTATTTCACTATAAATCTAAATAAAAGTGTGATTTTTTGCATCTCTCTTGAAGTTATCTTACTAAGGTTATGAACGGGCAAAAGTCCTCAATGTGGTGCATTAAGTATGTCTTATTATTAAAATTACCTGGATAACCAAGCGTTGTTCGGTATTTTTCTCGCCCACTAACTTAAATAACTTCCACATTGTACGACTAACTCTAGATTTCACTCGTTCTCCGAACCCATTGGTATTCCCTAGCCTTAACGGAGTGACTGCACCATTTTTTTGTTTCAAAATTTGTGATTTATTTCTTTCGCACGTTCTACCATTGTTTATTGCAACCCAATATGATCTATGTACGCTAGTTGTCTTTTATGACATAAATATCGACTACTTTATTGATTCATCACTAAGCAACCATATAACACACATCTATATATATATAAAAGAGAATGAGTGTGTGTTTGATCTGTATAGGCTCCGAAACGGTTGGACCGATTTCAATTAAACTTTCAGGGAATCTTTAGATTGATCTGACAAGTAATCGTCTAAAGTTTGGTGACGATCGTAGCACTTCTCTTTTTGAACTGTCAGATACAGCTTTTAATATCATTCTATTGTTTTTAATCCAAATTTGTATAGACAAATGCGTTGTGTATATTTATGTCATTATGAACATGTACTAATGTGTACAATGGAGCATATTCAAGTATAAGAAAGATAATAATTAATGATTTTGAATTATTCAAGGTAAGTTATAGCGCCGCGTATATATCCGTATACTGATGCTGCTGATATGTACATGGGTGTATTCTCTTCACCCGCTCGAGAAGAGAGAATATTAATATATTATTACTTTTATTTTATATTAAGATAATAATATAAAATAGAAGAGAATGAATACGGAGAGAAATGAAAGACATAATTTATTGTGAGAGTTAAATATTTAATGATGTAAGTTTATTGTTTTTCTTACACTAACTCTCAAAATACTTATTTTACACCCGAATAAACTTAATTAATAAAGCCTTCAGGATGTTTACCGGAAGGGGGAGAGGGATCGATTTTTCTGGACCCTAGCACATACATATTTGAATGCATGTTCATCGATTTCGAGTAATTTAGACGTCACTATTGTTTCTTATGTCACGAATTAGGTCCATCTCCATTAGTAATATAAAAAATAAAAGTAAATAGTAAGGATTGTAAATAAAATGTAGTAAGCTATTTTCATTTAGTACCAGAAATATTCAATCTTAATTAATCTCTATATCATGCGTTTAACATCGTTGTATTCGAGACGCGTTTGCTTGAATCTGCATAAGAATATATATACTATATATTTGCTCCATGCGATTGCAAATAGTACAGTTATACTCAAGAAGATACCGTGAGGGAGGTCGTTTTTAATCATGCTACGACAACGTACAATTCTCAAGGATGTCTCGACAACCCATAGCACTGCAATGCTGCATAGCCCTTAACATTTTTGTATAAACTAGAAAATTGGTCGAGGGAAAGATTAAATCTAGCCATCTTTGTTCATAAAATGTCAAATTATTTTAGGTCACCCACTATTTTGAGATTCAATAAATCAGATGTACAGTTGTGAAAGAAACGAAAGAGGTGTGCTAGAATCGTACTAAATGGTAGTCAGTGATATCTGCCTACCACTAATGGTGACGGGCGTGAATGATTATTTATGAATGATGAGTGATGAATAATTTTTTCGTAATACCATACGTTTGTCACGTGTAGATTTTTATTAATATCATAAAATCAAAAGTATTTTACGAGGTGTTATTTTTATTGGCATAAAGGTTTACGTTACGCATAATACTTTTGATCTTCTCGAGTCTTCTAGAGTCAGTAATCTATTGTGCCTAGAGTACTGGCCTAAGCCGCAGCCTTATCAGCAATCCTTTCGCTAACATTCTCATACCATAGGTCCAGTCCGAGTGCTCTAAGAGCTCTCCTCTCTCTGGCGAAGTTGTATAAGCCTCCGGGCTAACACTGACAATCAGCCTTTAAAAAGATATCTAAGAGAAACTTTAACGACATACAATTATTGTTTCTAATAAGAAATATTAAATCGTACCGTACACGTATACGCAAATGCGTGAGCATGGTAGACAAGAGTGAGATGCAATTTGGGAATTAACACGTGTGATTCGTCGGGACAGGCAGAGCGGGTGGTTGGGAGGGTAAGGGGTGCGCAGTCGTGTGCAGTGGACCACTCGACGTCGCACAAGGTCAAGGAGAATGATTAACAACGAAAATACAGCAAAACAAACTCGCGGCGCAGGGGGAGCGGGGACGCGGCGAGGCGCGGCAGTCGTAGCAGCGACGCCGCTAGCTACTGTCGTGTACCGCCGCCGCTCGCAACGATCTCGAAAATCGATGCACGATCCGCAACCTGCATTCGACACGAACATACATCGTAATTTGTTGACCGTGACTTATGATGAGTGACGTCACGACGATCGCCTTGCGCCCCGGTCTTTTTTATGTCGAAATACAAGTCGAGTAACGTTAAACTTAACGAATCACCGTTTGACATCGATATCTGTTTTTAAAAGAATACAAAAGTTTGGCGGCGATGTCGAGAGAAGACAATGTTTGGTTTTTCTGACAATTTCAACAGTGTATCAAAACTTTAAAATTTCGATGTTGTGCAATAATATCAAAATTTCTCATATTAGAAAGAATTTTGGGTTTCCTAACAATCTGTTTTATGTATAATTTCGATATTAATTAATTTCCGTCTAGGTAAGTAATAGTACCATTATATCAGTATTACGGCCACGTATTAACAATATTATATTTAAAAAAAATATGTTATGGCATAGACATTATAAATTAATGTTACATACGTTTGAAAAATTTAATGCCTTTGGTCCAAATATTAAATTGTCATCATTTTTTTTTCTATATTTAAATATTTACGAAACATTGTCTAATTTTTTTTTTAAATCTTTGCTTTTATCGTGACGTTTTGTCACGTATAGGATAGGGATATTATACGAAAGACCTTTCGTATTTTTCCTTCTGCGCATTTATAAAGTTGTAATGTTTTTATGGCCTATGTCTTTATCTGACACGAGTCGTAAAGAGCATTGCAAGGTTGCAAGTGTATTGACTTCAATATACTGAATAACTTTATCTCGATGTCCTAGTAACTGCATTCCCATTGGTATAATGTTTTCATTTTTCTATTGCGATAAGAGACAAGTTTCTTCTTTTGATAGTTTGACGTCAGGGTGATGTAACCGATTGCCGAATGCGTGCCAAAGTAGACTCCGAAAATCGGTAAATTGTAATGAAGAAAACAAAACATGTTTTAAATTTCAATACAATAGCAGCGTATTGTTTCTCCGAGTTAACTCGGTCCTTCCGAAAGTAATTCTGAAAATGTCGACTGTAAATTTCTTACTTTTGTTTTGTGATTGTGTGCGAGTTGCTTAATATGGACATGGAGTTTCATTCGGAAACAATATAAACAAAAATGTGGCGAAAGCTTACAAGTTATTTTTGATTATCAACGTGTATATATGAAGATAACGATATAAGCTGCCACATCATGGGACATTGTAGCGTGTCGGTATGATTGCGGCGGAGATGAATTTCATTTTGCGCGTCGGAAACACCTTCACTTGTTCCACATATATGTATACAGCTTTTTAGCTGCATTTGCTATTACTCTTAATATCAGTATGATGTTGTCTTCCTATTTATAAAAAAGTAATTATTACCTTTTCTTTATTTAAATCCTTTTACGACGTTTTTAAATCTTAATCAATATCAAAATACACAGGAGAAAAATTGATAATTGATCAATTCTACCTATGTTTTATTCTAGCAGCAATATTTTATTCATAATAGGTAAATAAAAACTTATTTCTAAACACCATAAAATATTAAAAACTATTTAAAATCCGGAAATTTATTTGTATATTATTTTTGTTTAGATTTTACACCTCGTGGGGTGAACAGAGTCAAATTTCACTGTCCGCTTTTCACAATGCGTATTAAGTACCATATGTGAATAAATGAATAAATTTAATAGTATTATTAGATTAATACCAATAATGTTTTAAAAAGAAGAATTTAAAAAATATACGATATAGCCTACGTAGTCATTTTTCGCATTGCGTGCACGTGAACTAGGCTATCATTTTATTTTAGTGATTTATATTTTTAATTTTAGCTTGTCTATTGCTTATAGGAATCAGTCTACGATAATCCGACTATAACTACTAGTTACTAGGCTACTGGCCGAGTTTTGGTTCGGTCCTCTAGGGCGCCCTCGGATCAGAATGCTATAGGTCCAAGACTGGGTCGGCGGTAAGTTAGTAATTTATATTTAGAGTAAATTATGATTATACCGAATGGCTAAGTGGTTCGACTTACGATGGTCGCGGGGTCTAATCTGATTTTTCGGTTTTTTATGTGCAAAAAAAATCACTTGTAAAAAAATTGTGCCCAGTGTGGGACCTAATAAAGTCAAATAGGAGAGGAGGGTTTGGTCTGTATGTATTTTTCCGTTTTTTGACTGGGTGATCCAACTTTGATGATTCTTTTTTATTTAAAAGCTGGTGTCTCCAGCGTGGCCCTATTCCAATTTGGTCTAATTCTGACAATGGCAACTCTGAGAAAGCCATATGTCTTAAATTTGTATTAAGGTATGTGCGCGACAAATGGACCAATAACTCAATATCATGCCAACAGATTTCGATGATTCATTTTTGATTGGAACGGATGTACTGCAATTGTAGTTTGATGAGAGTTTGGATAGATTCTAATTAATTCTATTTCGGTAATATTCCTACGATAATTGGAAATACATACGATTCGATGTGAAATCGGTTTTGTGTTTATTCGTAAATGTTATATTTGTTATAATTACTAACAATAACATATTGTATTGTGGCAACGCGTACGTGAATATAATTTTATTATTTACCAAGCGATCCAAGAAGATTGTATCACTGTCAAGGCCTTCAAGTTTATTAGAATTCATTGCCGCCTTCGTGCCAGCTCACTTTTTGAATTCTAATACTCCAATTTACTTTTTGAACATGAGTTATTGGAATCAAATTGTATCACTATAAAGTTTTAACGCATTAGCAAATAAAAATAAATTGAATTATTAACATCGTTGTAATGGACATTTGTATTTGTTATTATCAAAAACAATAAAGAAAAAGTAATTTAATTTTTTTTGCCCGAAAACGATGAATGTTAGCTACATATAATTTATATATTATTTTACATTATATACAAATAATAAATTTAAAAAGACAATACTTACATGGCTTAACCAGTATAATTATGAAACAATTGAAAAATTAATAAGTATAAATTGATAGATCATTTACTGTGCAAACACAGTAAAACACACACACATACTCACACATACACACCAAAACATTTAAAAAACAGATTTTATTTTCGACTATTTATTAACATTTTGTTACACAATTTTTTATCTTTCGTTTTTTTTACTATATTAATGTTTAAGATTAAAAAAGTGACGGGGGAAGACATTAGCTCCTGAGATACAGCTTACGCTAGTTCGGGAGTTAAGGGACTCACCTTTATATGTATTCAACTTTATTTTTTGCAAATAAACTATATTATATTATTATTATATGTTAATATTCCGTGCGTATTTTAACCAACTTCAAAACGGAGGAACGTGTTGGTTCTCAATTCGTCTGTATTTTTTATGTTTTGAAATGACACCACCGTTCGCTCAATTAGGTCCCTTATGAATTTAGTTGATTTGGTAGGTTTTATAGGACGTCGGAGTGTGAAGATATTATATGATATGAACTTAAACATCGTACGGTACGTAACAACCAACGAACCGAACGAACGAACGGAAGGTAATTTGTTGATTGTAATGTGCACAATCTAAGAGAAAGAGCGGTGAGTGTGGAAGAAGAAAGAGAATGTACGAGTTAGAACTTCATACAGTATAACTATGATACTAAAATAATGCAGAGCGCGTGCGTATAATGTTTGATCCATCATGTTTGATTCGATTTGAAGTCTGTTTTCGGTTTTTACTCGTAAATATACTTGTTTTAATAACCAGTTTGCGTATTTTAGACATTAAATTCTATTAACCGCTTGAAACATCAATAATGGCGTGTAATTGTTATCGGCGCGGCGGTCCCTAGTCGCGAGTAGAGCGCGTCACGCCTCGGGAAGTGTTTCTCTTTGGCTTGGTCACGGCCAAGGTCTTTTGCCGACACACTGCGCTCGCTATTATGTAATCGCTGGTAAATGATAAAATGCGCGTTTTGTTTGCGGCTCACCTAGTTTACTAACATACCATACATTTTGTTGTATTGTAATAGCTACGGAATGTATCGAGAGAAATGCATCATGTACTTCGTTTAATTTATTACAACTGATAAAGTGATTTATTGGTTTCATTTATGACAAGTTAATTGGCTCTTTCTCTCTCTCTCTCTCTCTCTCTCTAGACTCGAATATTATATTGATTTGTGATCAATGCCTGCAAATATAATTAATTTGTGAGTACTCAGAGCTGTAATTGGACTTAAGTTTCTAGTTTAACTTATTAATTTTGTGTCTAGTAATTTTCCAATATCGGAATAATTATTAGTCAGTCAATCTCTTGATTTTCAATTTTCGTGTCTCTTGCTTTGTGGTCATAGATCTTTTGAAATTGAATTCTATATTCTATATTTCTATAGCTATAGCTAAATGAAAATATATAATTTATTGGTAATTTAAGATTTTTGCCGGTGTGCTGATGAGATTATAATGCGATTTATTCTTTGTCTCCAAAATGGCAGGAGCATTGTTTCGAGTCGAGTTCCGGTTGTTCTCCCCCCTACCTTGCGCCTGACGACGAGAGCAGCGCAGAGTGGCCGGCCGAGATCTCGTATTAACCGAGTGCAAACAAAAACCACCTGTAGTCGTCAGAGAATCGCAAGGTCGCAGGCCCCCGCGGCGCGCTTCTCTGCGTTCCGTTTACCTATATCTCGCGGCGAGTGCACGCGTCGCGCCGCCCCCGCACTGACTCACCGCACCCGCCACCCGCCTGTCCGTGCTCCGGGTCAACTCTAGGACGCTTGTCTTCTGTACTTTGCAGTTAGGCGAAATTTGTGACGTCATTTCGAAAATGTTCAAACCCGTTCATCCATTAGTGTATTATAAATTGCATAGTTTCGAAGATAGTTGACTTGAACACTGCAAACCGTGACATCATACGTTAGTGATTCTTCAATTTTTAATAATAATTAAAGTAACTTCATTTAACCGATATCTAAGGTTTCTTACCAGTTACTTAAAGAGATCTATCTATCAGAAAGTTACAGCTTTAGGATATCCTTATATAACCCGGAAGGCGTGCGTCAAGAGGTAATTAAATGTTTATTTATGTTTGGCTAAGTATGTGTTGTTTTTTTTTTTTTTTGGCAAAGTGGTTTGTATATGCCATTTTATATTGATCCTTGCTATCGGGATACAAGGATCAGATATAAGAGCAAGTGTTTGTTGTGTTGATTTTTAAGGTATTTAGTAGTTATTTATTTTGTTGTTTTTGGGCTAAGATTAGGAGTATTTATGTAATAATTTCTGCCAGATTGTATGGGTTAATTGCAAGGTTGTTAGAATTAATTATGTGTTGTATTCTTGTTCTACTAAATTTTGGGCAATCTTTCATTAGATGTTCTATAGTTTGGGGGGTAGTATCGTCGCATGGACATTTATCGTCCGGTGTTATATGGAACCTTTTTGGATACGTTTTGTGGAATCCATGATTGGTTAGCAGTTGGGTTATATGAAAGTTGGGGTTTATTTTTTGGAGGGTGGATGAGAGTGATTCATAATTGGGGCACCACTTTGGTTGGTTTTTCATAGTAATTTTTAGTTTCATTTTGTAGGTAATTTTGGAGTTTGTGTTTTGCAAAAGATATTGGGAATTGTCTGTAATCAGGCTCCTTTGTCAAGTTTAGTATGTTTTGTTTGGGTAACGTTAAACAGTCTATGGCTTCAACGAGCGGAACGAAAATGAAAGTACGTAAAAGCGAGTTGGGCAGTGAGCGAGCGTCGCTATTGTCAATGTTAATTGTAACTGGCGGGCGTGCGTCAAGTCAAGGTCGGCGGGGATCGATAGCAGTGCAGTGGGGAGGGAGTGGGGCGCGGCCACTCCCTGCATGTATGCACGCATGCATGTATGCACCTCCGCTCACTCCGACCGCGAGACCACGAAAGTGAAAGATAAAGTGAGAGCATTCTTTCAATAGCCACGGGCGTCTCTCGTCTGTATTATTATAACAACCTGTAAAGTCGTTCTTTCTTTATCTTAAATAATATTATACTTGTATCATCGTCAATGACGATGTTTAAATGTGTATGAGACTTAATTCCTATAATAATTTAAATAACTACGTGCCATAATGTTTTCAACCGACTTCAAAAAAGGAGGAAAGAATTGAGGTTCTCAAAATTCTGTCTGTCTGTATGTTGTTTGTGTTATACTATCTCAGAATTTTCAAGTTGGTGATTTTTATGAATCGTTTTTTTTTATTTGAAAGCTGGTGCTTCCCGTGGGATTCCCAATTTGGTCTAGTTCTGACAATGGCAATAATTTGAAAACCATCAGTCTTAAATTTGCATTAAATATGTATGCGACAAACGGACGAATATCACGCCAACGGATTTCGATGATCCATTATTTATTGAAAAGGATTCAAGGGTAGTTTGATGAGAGGTTTGGTTAGGTTCTGATTATTATTTCGTAGTATTCCTACCATAATTTGGAAATTCAAGAGGGTGTATGCGCATAATAGCGTCTAACGTTTGATTCTATTTGAAGTCTGGTTTCGTAAATATACTTGTTATAAACAATCTCAGCTTATTTCACAAGTACTGTTTTGTGAATACCGTGCTTATTCCGAACGCTGAAGGTTACCTTTGACCAGTCCGTTATGATAATGCGGTCGTGACTGCTTTCTTCAATCCATTGTACGATTTTGCGTGAGCAGATATTTTAATATTATTAATTAAGCTGTTCGTTCTTACTTTATCACTACATTGTGTAGCAAATTAACATTGCGAAATACCTACGCGCTAATGTGTTTTCTTTGTTGATAAATAATACAATACTGGTAGGTAGTTAGTTGATCGGTGTTTGCTTAGTCATTGTTGGTTTCGATATCTATTGTGTGGTCCATCAAACCCATTATAATAAAAGCTCCATCATTTCGTCCATTCGTTTAATGGCGGCTAAGAAGTATTTTGTTACTTAACTGGCTATTTGTAATGTTTTACCCGTATCTCTCGTTATTATCTCCACTTTAGTTAGTTAACAAAATTATATTACTTACCACACAAAGGATGCTCAATTGTTATACTTTAGTAGTGCCAACTATTTTTCACTATGCACGCATGCATGTATGCACGCATGCATGTATGCACGCATGCATGTATGCACGCATGCATGTATGCACGCATGCATGTATGCACGCATGCATGTATGCACGCATGCATGTATGCACGCATGCATGTATGCACGCATGCATGTATGCACGCATGCATGTATGCACGCATGCATGTATGCACGCATGCATGTATGCACGCATGCATGTATGCACGCATGCATGTATGCACGCATGCATGTATGCACGCATGCATGTATGCACGCATGCATGTATGCACGCATGCATGTATGCACGCATGCATGTATGCACGCATGCATGTATGCACGCATGCATGTATGCACGCATGCATGTATGCACGCATGCATGTATGCACGCATGCATGTATGCACGCATGCATGTATGCACGCATGCATGTATGCACGCATGCATGTATGCACGCATGCATGTATGCACGCATGCATGTATGCACGCATGCATGTATGCACGCATGCATGTATGCACGCATGCATGTATGCACGCATGCATGTATGCACGCATGCATGTATGCACGCATGCATGTATGCACGCATGCATGTATGCACGCATGCATGTATGCACGCATGCATGTATGCACGCATGCATGTATGCACGCATGCATGTATGCACGCATGCATGTATGCACGCATGCATGTATGCACGCATGCATGTATGCACGCATGCATGTATGCACGCATGCATGTATGCACGCATGCATGTATGCACGCATGCATGTATGCACGCATGCATGTATGCACGCATGCATGTATGCACGCATGCATGTATGCACGCATGCATGTATGCACGCATGCATGTATGCACGCATGCATGTATGCACGCATGCATGTATGCACGCATGCATGTATGCACGCATGCATGTATGCACGCATGCATGTATGCACGCATGCATGTATGCACGCATGCATGTATGCACGCATGCATGTATGCACGCATGCATGTATGCACGCATGCATGTATGCACGCATGCATGTATGCACGCATGCATGTATGCACGCATGCATGTATGCACGCATGCATGTATGCACGCATGCATGTATGCACGCATGCATGTATGCACGCATGCATGTATGCACGCATGCATGTATGCACGCATGCATGTATGCACGCATGCATGTATGCACGCATGCATGTATGCACGCATGCATGTATGCACGCATGCATGTATGCACGCATGCATGTATGCACGCATGCATGTATGCACGCATGCATGTATGCACGCATGCATGTATGCACGCATGCATGTATGCACGCATGCATGTATGCACGCATGCATGTATGCACGCATGCATGTATGCACGCATGCATGTATGCACGCATGCATGTATGCACGCATGCATGTATGCACGCATGCATGTATGCACGCATGCATGTATGCACGCATGCATGTATGCACGCATGCATGTATGCACGCATGCATGTATGCACGCATGCATGTATGCACGCATGCATGTATGCACGCATGCATGTATGCACGCATGCATGTATGCACGCATGCATGTATGCACGCATGCATGTATGCACGCATGCATGTATGCACGCATGCATGTATGCACGCATGCATGTATGCACGCATGCATGTATGCACGCATGCATGTATGCACGCATGCATGTATGCACGCATGCATGTATGCACGCATGCATGTATGCACGCATGCATGTATGCACGCATGCATGTATGCACGCATGCATGTATGCACGCATGCATGTATGCACGCATGCATGTATGCACGCATGCATGTATGCACGCATGCATGTATGCACGCATGCATGTATGCACGCATGCATGTATGCACGCATGCATGTATGCACGCATGCATGTATGCACGCATGCATGTATGCACGCATGCATGTATGCACGCATGCATGTATGCACGCATGCATGTATGCACGCATGCATGTATGCACGCATGCATGTATGCACGCATGCATGTATGCACGCATGCATGTATGCACGCATGCATGTATGCACGCATGCATGTATGCACGCATGCATGTATGCACGCATGCATGTATGCACGCATGCATGTATGCACGCATGCATGTATGCACGCATGCATGTATGCACGCATGCATGTATGCACGCATGCATGTATGCACGCATGCATGTATGCACGCATGCATGTATGCACGCATGCATGTATGCACGCATGCATGTATGCACGCATGCATGTATGCACGCATGCATGTATGCACGCATGCATGTATGCACGCATGCATGTATGCACGCATGCATGTATGCACGCATGCATGTATGCACGCATGCATGTATGCACGCATGCATGTATGCACGCATGCATGTATGCACGCATGCATGTATGCACGCATGCATGTATGCACGCATGCATGTATGCACGCATGCATGTATGCACGCATGCATGTATGCACGCATGCATGTATGCACGCATGCATGTATGCACGCATGCATGTATGCACGCATGCATGTATGCACGCATGCATGTATGCACGCATGCATGTATGCACGCATGCATGTATGCACGCATGCATGTATGCACGCATGCATGTATGCACGCATGCATGTATGCACGCATGCATGTATGCACGCATGCATGTATGCACGCATGCATGTATGCACGCATGCATGTATGCACGCATGCATGTATGCACGCATGCATGTATGCACGCATGCATGTATGCACCTCCGCTCACTCCGACCGCGAGACCACGAAAGTGAAAGATAAAGTGAGAGCATTCTTTCAATAGCCACGGGCGTCTCTCGTCTGTATTATTATAACAACCTGTAAAGTCGTTCTTTCTTTATCTTAAATAATATTATACTTGTATCGTCGTCAATGACGTTGTTTAAATGTCTATGAGACTTAATTCCTATAATAATTTAAATAACTACGTGCCATAATGTTTTCAACCGACTTCAATAAAGGAGGAAAGAATTGAGGTTCTCAATTCGTCTATATGCTTTTTTATCATCAGTACCTAGCCAAACTTTCATCAAACTACTCTTAAAGTACTTCCTTTGCAATAGAAAAATGAATAATGTAAATTGGTTGGGGTGATATTGAGCTATCCGTCCATTTGTGGCGCACATACTTGATGCAAATTTAAATCTTATATGGTTTTTTCATAGATGCCATTGTCAGAATTAAAAATGGACTACACGGGAACACCAGCTTTCAAATAAAGAAAGAATCATTAAAATCGGTTGACCCAGACCAAAGTTATGAGGTATAAGACATAATCGTCATGAGCATCCGATTTCGAATTCACTAAGTAGGTTGAGGCCAAGCGCTTCAAGAGCTGTACCTCTCTTTTTAGGTGAAGTCTTCAAAACCCTACAAAGACAACCAAAAAGCTTAAAAGGATACATAAAAAGTGTTTAAAAATACAACAAAATACATATAAGTCCTTTTCTTAAGTTTCTCCTATAAAGAGCCTTATCGCCTACACTTTCAAGACAAGGTTGTTTAATCTCTCTTTCTCTCTTGGTGAACACTGAACATCAGTCATAAAAGAGACACTTGTTTACATCGAAGGGGCGCCAAAGTACGGCTTCGGTTCTTATATACGCACCTGGCATACCCTGTTCATGTTCATTTTGTGGTTATTTGGTACCTCTTTTCTGGCAATGTCCTTCGCTCCCTTTACTTTTGTGGTATCGTTTCCGGTTCAAAAAATTAAATAAGTATAACTTTATAAATAAAGAAATGGCGAAATCCTTATATAATAAAACAATATAAAAAATAGAAATCCTTTTAAACTTTGTAGGGCAGATAGAGATAGCTATAGTGATCCGCACTCTTTCACCCTACTATTCTAATGTGGTCTATCACCATACCTTTGGATTATTTTAGTAGCGTTATAGGTATATTTCTTAGCAACCATTGAAAGTTTTTATTAATTTAAGATATATAATCCTTTTCAAATGACTTCAAAAAAGAGGAGGTTCTCAATTCGTCTGTATGCTTTTTTTATCATCAGTACCTAGCCAAACTTTCATCAAACTACTCTTAAAGTACTTCCTTTGCAATAGAAAAATGAATAATGTAAATTGGTTGGGGTGATATTGAGCTATTCGTCCATTTGTGGCGCACATACTTGATGCAAATTTAAATCTTATATGGTTTTCTCATAGATGCCATTGCCAGAATTGGAAATGGTGGTCCCATTTCCCAGTCCACGGGAACACCAGCTTTCAAATAAAGAAAGAATCGCTAAAATCGGTTGACCCAGACCAAAGTTATGAGGTATAAGACATAATCGTCATGAGCACCCGATTTCGAATTCACTAAGTAGGTTGAGGCCAAGCGCTTCAAGAGCTGTACCTCTCTTTTTAGGTGAAGTCTTCAAAACCCTACAAAGACAACCAAAAAGCTTAAAAGGATACATAAAAAGTGTTTAAAAATACAACAAAATACATATAAGTCCTTTTCTTAAGTTTCTCCTATAAAGAGCCTTATCGCCTACACTTTCAAGACAAGATTGTTTAATCTCTCTTTCTCTCTTGGTGGAACACTGAACATCAGTCATAAAAAGAGACACTTGTTTTACAAGGTTAAAACTATTATTACTTCCCCATCCCGTGTTTATATAGCGAACCATCTGTCGCAAATTCAGCCTCACCATATTTTGAATTTGGAAAAAAAAACCGCTTGAAAGTAAACAGATCCGATATCACGATGAAACAAAGCTTTTGGGTTCCAGGTACGGATTTCTACAGGACCTTTTTTGACAATTTTTTTTTCATAAACGACTCCTATTTCAATTTTGATACATATCTTTGTGTAGGCCTTGTGTGGGATCCGTGGTGCAATATAATGATTTCTTTTTTAATTATACGCGATCAACATAAATACGATGGCCGGTACTGGCCAGCATCAATAATGTACCATAGTTAATATTATAAAAGTAAAAGAGCTAGCTTGATTTATTTTAATTCTCAGAACTTGGCTGTAACTTTAACTGTACAAGCTGGGATTAGCAGTTCTAATTTAGCACTGAGATTCGATATAGTATTTTCCATATTTTTTATAAAACTTATGTAGGTATATATGCGGTGCTTATAATGGAACAACATTCTTTGATGGTTTTTTATTAAAAGGTGAAATTTACAATGAATCAATGATATTGAGACTGTATTAAAGCTGAATTGTGTTAAGTGACATTGCGAAAATTTAGAGGCTAGAGCGCGAGGTTACGTCTGGTCTGTGAGTGACGTATTACTTAATTACAGAAACGAACCGCATCCACGATCACGAAGCCGCCGTCGAAACTCCAATTATAAAGATGAATCCTATTCCATTATATAACCATAAAATGTCTAAAATATTATCTTGCTCCGTTCTCAATTATTTGCTGTTTAATAGCGTAAAAAATGAAATCGATTATGAGCAACTAGTTTTCCGACATAAAATCAGATTTATTCACGTATGATTGTATAGGGACCTTGAGCGCGGGCTGGTGGGACCTTCGCGGCGGTAACCGCGCGGAAGTTGACGGCTACGTTTTTTGTCAATTTCGAGCTCGTTGAGTTTTAGCGCGCATTAGTCACCGGGCAACCTTCGGCGTCGGAGCGCGCTGCAGTGCGATATAACTGCGACGTAGCCCCTAGTGCGTTCGCAGCCGCTATCACAATGTCACGAGCAAGTCCGCTTCGTGCCTTGTGATATCAGTCGCCTACCCAGCTCTGTAGCTTGCGTCGTAGATCGCGATCTCGGTACGTCCGGGGCGCAAATTGATCGTCACCGTACGTTAGTTCTCGAGTCTTACCGATTTCTGTACCTTATAGTGCCGTGAAAGCGCAGTTATTGTGTCCGCTCGTAGTGATGTGAGGATGTTAGTGCGTGGCCATGTCAGTGGCGAAGAAAGACAAGCCGACGATGTCGGTGACGGCGCTGATCAACTGGGCGCGGCCGGCGCCCCCCGGGCCGCAGGTGCCGCCGCCCGCCTCGCCGGCGCCGGTCACCATGTTGCAGCCGCTCGCGACACCCTCCAACTTGTCCAACGTTGATTGCTCCATCGACATGCAATGTAAATATACACACAAACACCTATTGATGTTTATATTGACACGTCTTTTTTTGTTGACGGGGGGAAAATCTTTATCAAGACAACAAGATACCCCGCCTTCTGGGAAGGCGGGGTTACGTGAGGCCCTCTTCGATGTATGACGAGATCCGAAATTCTCCAGTAGAACGCACCGGAGCCCCTGTGAACCGTGCTCTGTAGCACATCCCGGGGAGGTTACTCCCTCACCCAGCACCTTCGTAATGCTAAGGCGGCACGGAACCACCAGTTCAGTCGCCTTCGTCTCGAGACCACTGTAGCACACGACTAAGGCTCCACCCTTGAAATCGACACGCCTATACTGAGGTATAGCTATTTTTTTTTGAGTCGAACCTACACAGATTAGCCCGGGAAGCTGGCTTTGACTGTTTCACCTGATTGAGAGGCGGCATAGCTCTTAGGTCGCTTAGCCTGAACTCTAAAGAGGTTTAGCATATACCACTAAGATGTTATTTGTCTATATGTATGTGGGAATGTATTATGCTGATCAGCTAGGTTTCACCGGGGTTTCTGAGATGCACAACTGCGCACTGGTGTGTGTTCGTCTAGCATTGTCTATTACTTATACTAAAGTTGTCAAAGAAAATTATTTTTGTACAATGCTTAGTTTGGTAATATCTTCAAATATTTAGCTTTATACCTACGACTAACAATATCTCTTTTTTGTAGGTAAAAGGCAAATAATTATATAGTTTACATGATGTTAAGTCACTGATTTTTATGAGAAGTTTGCAGGAGTTCTCAGTTTCTATTTTCAGTTTTTATTTTCTTTGTTACGTTTTCTACCCTATATTTGGTTTCAGTCGAGTAAATATATATTTATTTTTAACAACATTATGAAATGAGCCCTAGAAAATACCCTGTTACACTTGAGATCTAATAAGCTAGGTGAAAAGGGGGACGGCAATAACTTCTACTTGCTATCTCCGTCTACCCTTCTAAGGTTAAACTTATGTTTATACAGCCCTTAATCGTATAACTATAACATGTGAAATATGTTCGCAAATTACATTTCAAATAAGTGCCTACTCTCCCTAATTGCAATTATAACTTTACAAAGTAATTTGAATTGTTTGCCCGACACAAACTGACTCCTATATAGAACCGTTTTTCATTAACTTACGTATTTATTGATTTTATTATCAATATTTTCGGGATCTTTCTGGCAATTGCGATCGAGGGCTTATTGAGCAATTAAGATACAACGATAATTAAAATTCGGTATAACATTTTATTACTTAGGTTGTGGTAGCGTAGTGGCTATACGACGATTACGTGATATTTTTTTGATTTATAGCCGTGAGCAAAAATAAAGGGTCGGTTAAGTTTGAATATCTCGGAAGATAAAGACGCTAGCTAACTGAAATAATTTGTGCACGATTGACAATTAAATAACCATAAATAAAATGTGTTAAATTAAAAACCACCTGGAAGAAGACGTATTTAGTGGCTCAGAAATCTCCGGACATGGTTCAACATGAGCACACGATCCTTGTTCCTTGCCGCTGCATCAAAAATTAAAATAGCCTTAATGATAGCCGACCTCCGGTAGGAGATGGCACTTCAAGAAGAAGAAGAAAATAAAATGTAATATTTTAATTAATTTATTTATATTTGATTAAAAACATAAACTTAAACGAAAAAGGATATCTTACGTAAACTTGGCTAATACAGTATTTTTCATTAATTTTTATTTAAATATGCGGCGATATTAAGTCCCACCCTTTATTTATGCTCAAGAATGTATATTTGATTCGTGCACCGGCAGGACACGTGAATTTACCCAATTCTTTACAACACACAGAAACCTAAGATATTTTCTGTATGTTATTGCCTTCTATAAATTTTACTCATATTGTTTTTTATATAATATCTATATATATATACGTCAAACTGGTTCTATAGAATCCATTAAAACAGCCACTGATTTTAGTAGTGTACATTGCCATTAATTGTAAACACGAATCGTCGATTTAGTACAAAAAACGTTGTAATCAAGATAAAAGCGTCGTCTGCGCTCTCTCCGACTAATGTTCAAACAAATCGCTATCTCTGATTGGCACGGGATCCAAGACTTACTAAATGGCGTAATTACTGATGCGTACCATATTAATTAAAAGTAAACAATACACCATTGATTTCACCTTAAACTAGTATATTTACGAGATAAAACAGAAACCGACTTCAAGTCTGTGACGGATCAAACATAGAACACATTCGAACTATCCGCCATTTTAATGCAAAACAGACATTAATGGCGCAAAATAGCAAAAAGTATTTACTATACTTTTTATTAACAGTGATATTGTTCATGTTAGACCCTCGCGTTCTATATCGAATGTAAAAAGAGTTTTTAACACGGCTATAGTAATCACAAAAAGTCGCTGATCGTGATAATTCGCATTACGTCTTCAATTCACGTACATTGTATTCTGTATATTATCTACTTTTAAAAGGACTTGTTTGATATGGATAGACAATCTATACCTTCAAATCCTAATATAATAAGCAAAACGAAACAGTTACTAGAAGATTCATAGTTATTATTAGACAAAAAACTAAATTAATACATAGTTTTTCATCGCAGGTAACACCGCGTAGTGCAACTAGTGTATTAACTGTACGTCATGCACCGAGGAAAGGCCACCGGGGAGGTTTTAGTGGGTCAAACCCCACATAACAACCGCTTTCCTCCCAGAAGGCGAGGTATCTTTTTGAAGATTTCCTACCCGTTAACAAAAAAAAATAACTGTACACTGTAATTAAAATATATATCCTATGTTTTCAACCCCATAATAGCGCTGAAAATTACGCTTTAAGGATAATTTTAATTGCTCTCTAAAACATCAGCCGTATATGCTTGACAGATCAAGGCGTGTAACGAGATTCTTTTGACATGTCATATATTACGCGTGACTGCCATGCACCCATCCCTCAGTGCGTCACGTTCAATATCATCTTTTACGTTACATATGTTTGACACACCCTAGTTATATACTTAAAGCCAAGTCTTTATTCATATTGAAGACACCTTATGTAAATACATGAACGATGTGATGAATGGAAATGTAATATAAGTTGATATTACAGATGTGGCATTTACAAAACGTGTCTTTCAAGAACCTTATGTATTTATGCAGCAAGCCAATAGTGGTTACTTAGTGGTTCGACTTACGATGTGATGTGTCGCGGGTTCAAATTTGAAATTTGTATCGAAAGTCTTTTTTGCCCTCGCAGTGCAAGGCGACACGGGCCAGCCGATGTCACCTTCTTCCCGGGTCCACCTTGGCGGACGACAAGGTCAGGCCCCCCCCTCCCCACCCTTGTCGCCCAGTGAACCCGAGGCCCCTTTTAGTCGCCTTCTACGACAGGCAGGGGATAAACTGAACCCAGAACTACAAGGCTGCTGTATCGAAAGCCTACTCTATCTACCCAGCTAGGGTTAAGAGTGTAGAGAGTTTATTATTTTCTATTTCTACCATTCCTTCCACCACGCTTTTAAGATATCCTAAAAGAGGGTTTCGTGACTTCTTCTCGACGCCCATTTGATAAAACAAAACATTGATGTAGTGTGATTACATTTTTTTTATCCGACCTGGTAGAATATACGATCCGAAGATACATTGCTAATTTATCTAACATACATTTTAAAAAGAACATTGTTGGCATGTAAGTAGCTCGTATTACTTAGTGATACTGGTACAAAAGTATATTAACAAAATATATTTAAAAAAAAACAAATTTTATTCGTAAGAACCGAGAAATGAATATTTATTACTACAAGCCGAAATACGAACCGTGAGGTTCAGGCTAAGCGACCTAAGTGCTATGCCACCTCTCAAATCCGGTGAAGCAGTAAAGGCCAGCTTCTCTGTGCCAACTGTGATAGTTAGTCCAAAAAAAAAATACGAACCGTCGACTATGTGATTGTAAATTCGAACACTTAGTCATTAAGCTAACTCTGCGTACCATCACAAGTATATTTAGGAGCAAAAATAAAAACCGACTTCAAATCTAATCAAACGTTAAAAGCTATTACGCGTGGACGACGTCGTGTATTGACAGATTATCATAGGAATATTGCGAAATAGAATTAATCAGAACCTAACCAAACTTCCATCAAATTACTCTAAAGTACTTATATCCTATCCAATAAAAAATGAATCATCGAAATCGGTTTGTGGTGCAGTTACATACTTGATGCAAATTTAACACTTATATGGTTGGATGCCATTGTCAGGAATTGGACCACACTGGGAGCCAGTGTGGTCCAATTCTTGTTGTTGGTCTTGAGCACAGGCGCAAGGTGGCCAGCCTTTCGGTGTTTTACAGATTACATTTTGGAGAGTGTGCACAGGAATTACACGAGTTAATTCCCTCATCCCCATTCTACTTGCGGACGTTTAGACACTCGGCGGGTCTTTTATAGTCGATGTTCCGCGCATTCGAACGAAGCGATTTGAGTCATCGTTCATCGCGCGTACAGCAAAGGAGTGGAATAAGTTCCCGGCGTCAGTCTTTCCGTCCAAGTACGACGTGGGAGCCTTCAAGAGTAGAGTGAATAGGCACTTACTAAACTAGCGCGTACCATCTTTCGACTATATCACCACTTAACACCAGGTGTGATCATTGTCAAGCGCTAGTTTGACAAGCATAAAAAAAGAGCACCAGCTTGCAAATAAAAAAAAAATAATCAAAATCGTTTCACCCAGTCGAAAGTTATGAGGGGTAACAAACATTAAAAAACTCTAAAAAATTGAGAACCTCTTCCTTTTTCGAAGTCGGTTGAATACTTTCAATATTATAATAACAACAATACAAAAGTTAAAGTAACAGTAAAACCTAAGAAACAATAGAAATACAATGTTATTCTAATTGATTTAGACGAAGTCCTTTGACGGGGCTTTATGGTAAATTGCTTTGTTGTAAACCTACACAAACGTTTTCGCAAAATATAAAACTTTATTCCAAATAATTCTGTATACTGTATTGTTACCGAGTTATTTATCCAAATGTTCAATTCACAAATGCCTACGTGTATTAATATTTTTTGTCCAAGCAGAACAAATCACTGATTTTTAAATTTTTCAGACACAATGAATGATTGTAATGCATAGATAGATTTTTGTAATCAATTGTAAATTCAATACAATATATAATATGTAAATATTTTATTTCTATTCAACTAAGAAGCTTAATACAATAGACATCTATTGTTCTTCTGCCAGCCGTTACGTCTAAAGCATCTTACTTATCTATGTAAAAAATAAATTATTTTTGTTTGTTTATTTTTCATTTCTTTGGCCACTTTAAAACAAAAATGTATTCAAATCCTTTTGTAAAGTTAATAGTCGTTTAAAATACAAAGGAATTTCAATGAAAGAAAATATATAGCAAATATCGTAATAGAAAATGTATTTTGAAACTTTAACTTACAAGAAAATATAATTCTTTTTGTCGTGGAAAATCCCGAAGCACTTTGAGTCATTTTTAATCATTCGTACTTGCAAAGGACTTGAGTAGTGGGCCCGCGTCTGTCTTTCCTTTTTATTACAATGTGGGTTTTTCAAGAGTGGAGTGAATACGCATTTAGTAAGCTAGTGTGCTGTACAAACCAGCACTGCATTTTCGCTTAACATCAGGTGTGATCGTGGCCAAGCACTTGCTATAAAAGAATAGAAAAAAAAGAGTAACAGAGGACGAACGAATTTACCTTTTAATTATATTTTTATTTATATAATTTTTACTAAAAAGAATTTACTAAAAGAATTTTAGAATATTATTTATTCATTTCATTTCAATTTTTGTATAAAGAAAGATATACATTGAATAGAATTAGATTTCACTTATTTACTAATAACATGTATATATAAGACGACATGTCTCGTTTATAACACCAAAGCATGCAAATCAAATATCTGGTATATGTCCACATTTCATAATAAATAAGTGATAAGTCCATATGAAGATAATAATAATTAAAACAAATCAGAAAAACTATGCTATAAACCTTTTTAGTATATCAATAAATTGATTTGATAAAAAAATAGAAGAAAAGAACCTTCTCCTATTTTTGAAGTCCGTTAAAAAGGTCTTTTCTCTTAGTACTGTTACAATTTCTTTCTTAAGTTGATAATATCTGTACTGTTCGCCCTGACATTTATCACGACGTAATGTTTCATTATTACATCACACGTAAATTCGATGAATTGAGTCGGCTTCTTATTTTTTTTCCCCACTTAATTATCAACCTTCACCTGATAAATCGAATTGAATTCTTTACTTTGTTGAGGTCGTACGTGCAGTGAAATTGGGTCTGTCTGCATTAACTGCGGTTTACGGCGGCGGCCACTAATTTACATCATGCGCCACTTTGTTGACGGGCGTGGAAAGAAAGTATAATTACATTATCGGCAGCTCGCAACGAGATATCTAAACCGAAATTGCACTCAGACAATTATGTCGGACGGCTTATCGGTTGGTAGCGGGCGGGTAGGACACGTTGATTATATATACTTATCAACAAGCTATTCGCAGTAAATAAGTACATTTATTGTCTTTTTATTATCAATTTATGATCCCGTGTAAATAAATGTTTGGTGTGGATGCCACTAGCATGCCGTTTGGTTTGCCGCATGCACCGGCAAACTTTTAGCAATTGATATTTTTTCTTAATATACCAAAAAAAAAATAATTACAACAAAAATCTTTTGAATTTTTTTCTTCAAGTCCGTACCTTGGTATGTGGGTAGTCTAGAGCTCGAATAAACCAACTGTGTGAAAATTATGGTTTTGTGACATCACAGTTGTCGATTTTTGCCAGTTTTGGTAATCTACTAATTTAGTTGTGCCAGTATAGTTCCAATGACCACTGACATTCCAATATCGTTTAAATTTTTGCTATTTGTTAGTCTCGTACATAATGACGTTTTGCAAATATACCAATACATTTCAAATAAATTGGGCAATCACAAATAATCCTAAAATAATGAAAAAAATTAATAATGATAATTGAATTGAAATAGATTGGTTTCATAATGAAATGTCATTGGCACATAGCAAACTCTTAGCCCCGTACGGATGAAGTCACAATTACGAATGGATTTATTATTATTTTCTAAGTTACGCCTACTGCAAAAAACGCTTTTTGGGATAATTCCAAACAATTCCTCAGACAACCCCCCATGGTAAATGAGATAGAGAATAATCTTCTGTGAGTAAATCAGTCACGCCTGCTAGAGGAAATCTTTTCTTGGACGAGCTACACGATGAATATGAATGAAGCAAAAGAAGTGTGTCGAAATCGTGCGAAATAGAAGACCGTTATATCTATGTGAATGTTTGCTTTAAACATGTGAATTATTTCCTAATTTTGTCCATGTGTGGGTGGCGACCTCGTGATATTTGTGAACTTACTGGTATATTCCTATTTGAGGAGCACCTGCCCTGCGCAAGCGGCTAGAGATATTATTTTGTCAACCAGACTCTTTTGTATAGAGGTGATATAAAAGATTTTGTGTTAAGTCATACAGCATCAGAGCAGGTAATCTGTTAGATTTTGCTTTTGATAATATGTTAGTTCAGTTGTACTAATGTCGTTTTCCGCAGTACCACTTTGTTAGTATTTGGTAATACGTTCATAATAACATCTTCACAATATGCAGTTACATTTCATTTAATCAGGGCTGACTTTGAATTGAAACAAACGTAGGAATATAACGAAATAGAATTAATCAGAACTTAACTCTCGAAGTACATCTTTTAAAATAAAAAGTGAACAATCGAAATCGGTTGCCGTGATCTTGAGTTATTCATCCATTTCTCGTGCATATTGTTAATGCAAATTTAAGACTCATATTGTTTTCTCAATTTTCTTACAAATAAAAAAATCATCAAAACAGGTCGAAAGTTACAAGGTAACAAAAAAAAACGTACAGACGAATTGAGAACCTTTGAAACCTTTTTGAAGTCGCTCGAAAAATAAAACCGTTGAATACTTTGCAAAATAATACAATACACGTACAGGAATATAATCTTATAACGTTGAGTGATCCAGTATCATCTTGGCACAAACGTTTTGCGTCACATCTACACGCTTCATGTAATTCAGAATACGTAATGTTTAGTACCTCAGGTGCCACCAAGAGATCGATCCAGACTCACCACTATAGCCCGGTATTATTAAATCCAGTGTTAATGTACCTAGCGACTAGTGTTCGAGTTTAAGATCTTATGGCAGACTAATTATATTAAGAATAATTCAAACAATAATATTGTGGTTCTAAATTATAATCTTGTTGTTCGATCACGTTGTTTTTATGATATGAAAGAAAACTTTAGCACATAAGTGAATTAAGTTACTGTTGAAAAATACTTTTTTTTTTAAAGAAAGTTAGCAATATTTCTTTTTTTTTCAGAAATATTACTAACAATCTTGTTAACCATTCCAACTAAGCTTAAGCTTGTACTAGGACATGGTTCACGGCAATAGTCGAACGGTGGATTCTACGACCCACGACCGATGATTACGACCACGATTACGATTCGCAGGCCGTACCCTAAACCATTAGGCTATTGACGCTTCTCTCATACTTATTGTTTATAGTTGCTAATATAAATCTGCTAATGACACACTTGCTTTTTAAAAGATGATATAAACTCATACACTCATATGGCTAAACATGTGACTCTTATTGTGTTTAAGACCTATATGTACCATGTTTTGTAAATAAAATATTCTATGTTTTTAAGAGTTCGAATCCAAGCCGGCTTGTGCCAATGTGTTTTCGTTTTTCGGTTTCTTAGTATATTTATGAGTAAAAACAGCATCCGACTTCAAACGTTAAACGCGATTACGCGCGGGACGCCTCTTTTGTATTTCCGAATTATCGTAGGAATATTACGAAATCAAACTTAATCAGAACGTAACCAGACTTCCATTAAACCACTCTTAAAGTACATCTCATTGTTAGAATTGGACCGAATTAAAATTCCCATTCTACCCATCCACACGGAAAGAACCAGCTTTTGAAAAAAAATCCTCAAAATCGGATCCCCCAGTCCAAAGTAATGCGGTAACAAACATAAAAAAATACAGACGAAATGAGAACCTCCACCTTTTGTATTCGGTTGAAAAAAGATCACTTGTTAAGATTATGCGCGGTGTATATTAAGGCGAAGGGAAATGTAATGAACATATTAAATCTTTGAAACTTACGCTTTGGAAATCATTCCTCTTCGTCCTTGCTAAGGATTGGTGACCTCGGATGCTACCTCACACCGTCTTTCTGATTGTTTGAGACCATTTTGTAGGCGCTTCCCTGGGCATGTTGCCCTGTTGATGTTGCTGTTATCAAATGTTATAAGGTAAGCCTATGCTTATAAACATACTCTATATACATTATGAGGACGAGCACAGGAGATGGATGAGTAGTGGTCGAGGATCGTACTCACACTGGCATGCTTTCGAAGAGGCCTATGTCTAGCGATGGACTGTTGCAGGCTGATGATGATGATAATATTATTGCAATACATATTGCATTCCGGAACATAATATAGTTAATAATAAAACGAGACTCTATAATACTATATTATCTAAAATTTAATGCTTAATGGCATTTTTTCTGCCTCATAAAGAATAAATGCGTATAAAATATCTATACATACAAATATAGTATTCGCAAACGTCTCGAGTTTCAGGTTTTGACCC
The DNA here is from genome assembly GCA_029286785.1 of Meandrusa payeni. Classification (NCBI taxonomy): domain Eukaryota; kingdom Metazoa; phylum Arthropoda; class Insecta; order Lepidoptera; family Papilionidae; genus Meandrusa; species Meandrusa payeni. The sequence goes on along the minus strand of JAGSMX010000012.1, from coordinate 11,336,491 downwards.
GTCTCGAGGACGTCCTGTGCAGAACGTTGAAAATTCCGATTTCTCAATCATGCATAAAACATTTTAAGAATACGCGACCAACAGCTTATATTCTTTTGTTGCGATTTCCGATGGAAACCTTTCTATCGCCCCCCTCCTGATTTAATTTAAATCGACAGACTTTGTAATTGTTTTCCTTGTAAAGTTCAACTTTATTTTTCTTACAATCTCCCTCAAGCTCCCTCCGCAAATTGAATTTATTGTTCGAAGACGACTCACCAAATTTCAAAGTAATCATGATATTTCTCAAATACGTATTCCAAAAATGTATCTTCATGATGTTGTGACTACAATCGAGAAATGTATCATTGCGGTTCGGACATATAGAAAGGACGCATGGAAATAATGATACCGAAAAGTCGGTAGGAGGGCCGTAGATCTATATTTATATCGACCAATTTGTCGATATATTAACAAGTATATTTATGAGTCAAAACAAAGACTTCAAATCAAATCAAGCTTTAATTAATTTTAAACTTATATGGTCTTCTCATGGTTGCCATTGTCAGAACTGGACGTGAAATGAGACCACACGGAAAGCATCAGCTTTTAAATAAAAAAGGAGAATCATCAAAATTGAATCACCCAGTCGAAAGTTCTGAAGTAACAAACAATACACGAGAGGAAGTGAATGAAGCGAAAGAGATATGCCAGGATCATATAAGTCCGTGATCTCTGCCAACCCGAATGAATATTTGAATCATTATGACATTAAGTATTTTGTGGGAACAATTATATGCTATGCTATCGAGTTGATAAACATTTTATTAGCAGTTAGTCATTTAAATTTCGACAAATCAGTATTTGCTCAGCGGAAATCGAATCTAAATTGATTAAGTAACATAATCAAACCTATCGCAGATATGATTCTCTTGCTGACAGAATTTTTGTGCGTAACCTGGCTATTTGTCCAGCCATTAATGTCTACTCGGAGAGACCTTTATATACTTATATTTAGAGGTACGCTAAAAGTCTGTTAAGGCTTGCTTCTAGATATCCAGAGGTAGGTTCCCGTGAAGTGTGTGTGTCCCAGTAAAATCCGCGGTCTATTGATCGGATCTAAGAATGTAATTATATTCAAGGCACGTCGAAAGGCGAGAAAGGTCAATACCGTATTTTCTATTTAAGTTTTAAACACGAACATTCAATAGCATAACATCGACTTCTATATATGGGGGTCTCAATATCTGGTTTTATAAGTTGTGTTACTAGATATGATTACCCTTATTATTTATTTTCTTGTGAACATTTTTTTGATACCGAGAGAATGTCATCTCCACCGCGCCTTCGTGATTGATTAATCTTTGTGACAGGCCCGCATCGATCGCGCATTAATATCAAAATACTGTATATATTTCACCCATTTCATCGTATTTTGTGTATATTTAGTGAAAAATATAAGGATAATGTCAAAGATAACTTATAAGATTATTATATAGATATATTTTTGAAAATGTTACACATTTAAAATAGTGAAGTAAACAACGTATAATATACTATGTCTCAATTCTTGTTATACTTCCATTAGGGCAAAGTTCGCTGTCCTTGAGCAGATTGAACGACTTTACATGTCCTTAGCTAAGTTAGTTTTCTCATCATGTCTACATGGCGTACATGACATTTACAATCCAACCAATAAAATTTTAGAACATAAAATGTCTGATGTGTTGTTATTCTTTAAGGGCAATTTGGTCTCGTTAATAGTGGAACTTATCTAGTGACAGGTATCAAGGCGCACTATATATACATGTATACACGGCGGTATTCATCAAAAGACGACTAACTGGTACTTTTTGATGAAGCATAACTCTATTACTTTAAACAATGAATTTGTGTGTCTGTAATGGAAATTGGAATTCTTGGATATCTACAAAATAAACATAATCAGACGACATATAAAACTCGTCAAGAATTAACATACCGTTTTTTTCCGTAGTAAAAGTTTTTCACTAGATTTCCCGAAGCTCTCGTGCCGCGTGTAAACAAATTATTTCCTCCGCTTTGCTCCCATCATCCTTAGATGTAGGCGTATGTTTGACTTAAATATATTTTACTTGGAAATGAGATCAATTGAAGTGCTTTGTCAAGTCGTTTGATTTCGCTTTCTCACCTCTGTGAAATTGTTTTGTTATTATTAACTAACTCTTATGATTATATATTATATTGAAATACTTAGGTTATTTGTTCTTTTTGCTAAAAATACTAACGATCTTACGAACATGAAATTGACTCCTTACTGCGTTGTACCAACACGTTTCACATGCTTAAGTTTAAAAATTGCCATAAGTCCTCCCTTGACACGACGGCATATGAACATAACAACGACCTCAGCTCTGTGAAAAGGATAGAGTAATCGTTTCTGTATACCATAATTGAGTAAAAAGGTATTGATAGCTTATTTTTTGAATATTTGCATACTGTATTCTATTCTTATTAATATAAACTCTCCGTATATAAAGAATTACTGATTTGCAATTAAGAGTCATATCCTCAGAGACATCCATTTTGTGGTGGTTATGTCATTCCAAATGGCGTCAACACGTGCTACGTGTATGATTTAAAAGCAGCGATGTTGTCATATCTATACAATCCGCATATCGGGCCTATTCGTTAGTGGGTAATTTGTAGAGTATTTTAATAGTCCAATTTGTTTATTAGGTACGAAATTAACTGGTACTTTTGATGAAGCATAACTCTATTACTTTAAACAATGAATTTGTGTGTCTGTGGACATTGGAATTCTTGGATATCTATAAAATAAACATAATCAGACGACATATAAAACTCGTCAAGAATTAACATACCGTTTTTTTCCGTAGTAAAAGTTTTTCACTAGATTTCCCGAAGCTCTCGTGCCGCGTGTAAACAAATTATTTCCTCCGCTTTGCTCCCATCATCCTTAGGTGTAGGCGTATGTTTGACTTAAATATATTTTACTTGGAAATGAGATCAATTGAAGTGCTTTGTCAAGTCGTTTGATTTCGCTTTCTTACCTCTGTGAAATTGTTTTGTTATTATTAAATAACTCTTATGATTATATATTATATTGAAATACTTAGGTTATTTGTTCTTTATGCTAAAAATACTAACGATCTTACGAACACGAAATTGACTCCTTACTGCGTTGTATCAACACGTTTCACATGCTTAAGTTAAAAAATTGCCTTAAGTCCTCCCTTGACACGACGGCATATGAACATAAAAACGACCTCAGCTCTGTGAAAAGGATAGAGTAATCGTTACCATAATACCATAATTGGGGAAAAAGGTATTGATAGCTTATTTTTTGAATATTTGCATACTGTATTCTATTCTTATTAATATAAACGCTCCGTATATAAAGAATTATTGATTTGCAATTAAGAGTCATATCCTCTGAGACATCCATTTTGTGGTGGTTATGTCATTCCAAATGGCGTCAACACGTGCTACGTGTATGATTTAAAAGCAGCGATGTTGTCATATCTATACAATCCGCATATCGGGCCTATTCGTTAGTGGGTAATTTGTAGAGTATTTTAATAGTCCAATTTGTTTATTAGGTACGAAATTAATTGGTGCTATTAGATAATATATTATTCATATGATATATGCTACGAAGTATGTTTCTATCGTGATTTACATATGATTGTAATGTTGATTTGTCATAATTTATGACAAATCGTAGTCTTTTTTAATATTAAGTTTTCGTTTAAAAAGAAAATTTTGTTAGCCTACAGCTAATAACAATTGAGATCCATTGACTTTAGACTTAATAAGGTCGGCTGAGGGAGACTCAAATAACGGACCTTTCCAGCTTATTACATTTATACAAAGAATGGTTAAGTTAATTTATCAATTTCGTGACAATCTTACAATAACAATTATTGACATTTCATCTTTTGTTTATTTTTTAATTTACTGTTAATAATAAATGCCTCCTTTAAGGGGGTATAATAATACTTCAATTAATTTGTAGATTTTAAAACATATAATTAATATCAATTTAACTGAGGATATAGTTAAAATTTAGTTGATAAATTCTTTTTAATCCCAATTCGGGAACAAATTTTCGCCTTATCTTTCTCATGAATTATTATTAGTAACTGTATATTTGGTAATTGTCTCCGATGCTATGAACATCGTTTAAAGAGGATAAATCATTTTTTTTTAAATGACGAACTACACAGATTGGCCAGAAAAGCTGGCCTTGACTGCTTCACCGGATTAGATAGATAGATAGATAGATAAATCCTTTATTGCACCAAATAAAATGTACAAAGGCGAACTTAATGCTAATAAGCATTTTCTTCCAGCTAACCTTTAGTAGTTGAGAGCAGGCTAAGGGTAGTGCCGCTAAAAATAGCGTTTTAAAACTATTATATAAATAAATAAATATACATTTACATATACATAAATAGATACTTCTATATAAATATAATAATATACATACACATGGAATATATACAACGAAAACGGATTGAGAGGTGGCATAGCTCTTAGGTCGCTTAGCCTGAACCTCTATCGCTAGTAACTCGACACAAGGGTCCCCCGGTGGGAGGTAACCTCGGCTTTGACGGTTACTATGTTACGCGTAAGCATTCCGATCCGAGGGCGCCCGAGAGGGCCGAACCACGACTCAGTCGGTAGCTATTTCACGGATAATCTAAGGGACATTCAAAATGCTAAACTAACTTTGAGTGCCACTTCGGGAAACGTCAAGGATAAATCAAGTTGTCACTAAAGTTAACTGCGAGGCACGTAACTAGTATAAACAGCTGTGGGGGTTTTGTTGGTTTTGAAGAATTTATCTATAACAAGCTAGTCGGTATTCGGAACCCTGATGACCTTGACCTTGAGAACAATCCATCAATCGTAAATTGCACGCGAAGGCACTAGGCTTTGCTTTAAATAAAGAACAGTTAATTAAATGTATGTGATACATATAATTATAATACTTAAAAACTTAGTGTCTGCTTAAATTACTTGTGAACTAACTCGCGCATACACACACATCAATATTTTTCTTTTTATTCTTACTTCATATAATATATTTTTGAATATTTTATGCAGTATTTCAAATCCGTAGGGTGTAAGCCTGGTGATCCATCTCACAGGTTTGTTCCTTGTTTGGTTCTCCCGATCATCGTTATAATTACCGTTATAATTTATATGTTAACAGATGAAATACTATGCGATAGTAAAAAATATGTTAAATATAATAATAAACCATTTATTCAAACGAGCGCACAGAAATAGACAAACATGAGAAGAAGAACATTATCTATTTACAATTGAAAATTGTATTAATTACAAAGCATTTTCTTACACTAATTAAAAAAACTGTATTATCCAAGTTTACGTAAGATATCCTTTTTCATTTATGATTATATTTTTTGATGAAATATATATAAATTAATAAAAATATTTTATTTTAAGGATATTTAATTGTCTATCATGTCTTATTTCAGTTAGCTAGCTAGCGTCTTTATCATCCGAGATATTCAAACTACCTTAACCGATATGATATGATAACGATATAATGAAGAAATATACACGATGAAGGTGAGTAACTAGGAGTATACAATTTTCTTTAAAGAAGGGGAAGCTGTTTGCTGTGCTAACGCGGCAGCCGTCGCACTAATGGACCGGTCGCGTCGGCGCGCTCTGAGCGGGCCGGACTTGATTTTTTTCCTTTTACTCTTTTGGTGCGATGTGTTTTTTCGGCTGCGGCTCCTAAAATATTGGTCGAAGAACAAATGTCGGTCTCTATGTACGTATAACTAAACTGTTAGCCTAAACATTGCCTTTGGATATGCTCGGTGAAATTCACTTTGGATTGGTTAAAATATTTGTTTAATTTGCTTATTAGTCTTAAGTGAGATTCTCACGGCTAAGTTACCCTGGTGAAATAATTATTTTTGTATTGTCTCACACAATTATATCGTTTATGTATCACACACTTCTTAGTAAAAGTATATATTTTTATTATCATATAGTATTTTTCTTAAGACAAGAGAAGTCAATTAGGCTAGCTAATGGATTAGGCTTCGGTCTGCATTTCTGAACCGTTATATCGTAGGTTCAAACCGAACATTCGACTATTGATTTGAACTGTCACCTAGTACAAGTTTAAGCTTATTTGCAATAAGCACCTGGATAACTGAGCTTTGCTTGTTTTTTTTATATATCGATTTTTAGCCTTAACTGAGTGACTGCACTATCTTTTTTTTTTTAATTAAAAAATGCTAGCTAGATCGATTTATCATTATCGAAACCCCCTGCATGCAAAATTTCAGGAAAATCTATGGAGCCGATTCTGTGATTTCAGATTATATAAGGTTGTCAAATATCTCCCTTCCGCCTTTTTGTCTTTTGAATTTCGCGGCTATGTACAAAGCTCTACAGAGGTCGTATCTAGCAATACTATACATAATTTGAAAGGTCTTGACATAACCTACAAAACGACGCTATGCATAATTAGTTTGGATATTGCGTTCAACAGTTATAGACGTATAAACATGAAGTTCACTAACGCCGAAATTCGCGGCTTGGCCACTGTTTGGAACGATTCACCGGCCTTCGACCACGACCGTTTTCGCTTGATATTGTCGTATGTGATCCATTTTTCGTCGCCAGTCACCATCCGCTTCAAGAATGGGTCGAGTTCGTTCCGTTTCAGCAGCATATCGCAGGCGTTGATTCGGTCCAGAAGGTTTTTTTGCGTCAAATCATGCGGCACCCAAACATCAAGCTTTTTGTATCCAGCCTTCTGCAGATGGTTTAAAATGGTTTGGTGACTAACTCCCATCTCCTGGGCGATGTCACGAGATGCCACATGCCGGTCTAACTCGATGTAGTCCATGATTTGATCGGTATTTGTCGTCACAGGTCTTCCGCCGGCTGGCTTATCCATGGTGTCGTTTTCACCGGCTCTGAATCGTCGAAACCATTCCTCCGTGGTTCGAAGTGATAGAGTACCATCCCCAAAACACCATTAATCTCACGGAACGTTTCTCTAGCGGATTTGCCTTTAACGAAGGAAAACTTTAAAATAGCGCGAATTTCGGCGTTAGTGAACTTCATGTTTACACGTCTATAACTGTTGAACGCAATATCCAAACTAATTATGCATAGCGTCGTTTTGTAGGTTATGTCAAGACCTTTCAAATTATGTATAGTATTGCTAGATACGACCTCTGTAGAGCTTTGTACATAGCCGCGAAATTCAAAAGACAAAAAGGCGGAAGGGAGATATTTGACAACCTATTATATACACAAGAATTGCTCGTTTAAAGATATTACATAGATATACTTTTTTTCTTTCTTTTTTAGGGACTTTTGCCCATGTCAGCCCCATCATACCCTAACCTTGGTAGTACACATCGATCGCATAAAGCGAGAAAGAAAGTCATCAATGTTGCATGGCCATAGCCACCAGCTTCCTCGCTCCCTCTGAGGTCGGGTCAGATAACAGAATTAAAAAGCACCCACATGTTGTTCCCTCAGTTTAAGGCTATCTATTATTGACTTTCTTTCCGCTTCATGTTTAGCACATTCCCCCATTATTTGGTGCACATCATCCACCACTTGGCAAATCTCACAGTTCTCACATAGACAGATTAATAAGGATGTTAGCGAAATTTATAAGAAAAATTTGCTAAGAATTATCTTACATATATAACAATTAAAAAAAATCTTAAAAGAGAAGGCCCAATACGGATACATATTATAGATTATTACCTGATATTTGTATGTAGGTAGAAGCTAAAGCGCTGGTCAACAATAAATTGTTCATAGTTATTTTTAAACCATTTGAATGCGTTAAGATGTGTTTCATTAACAGATAAAGAGGTGACAGGGTCTGTGATTACACTTGTCATATCTGGGGCGATAAATGGTGAAATGGTATTCTATTTATTGCGAATTGCTGACAGGTGATAAGAAGAATTCTTGTAAACATCTAGTGTATTGACCAACATGTTGGTGTGGTTTGGATGTTGGTGATCCAATATGATTATAGACTGTATCAAAATTTAAGAAAATAATACTTTTTCAAAAATAGGCCGGTCGCCAACACGATGGTCTGACCAAGTAAAAGGTGCCATCTCCTCTCCTAATTTCTACCAGCTGGTGAGGTCTGCCTCGGACCGAAGCGGATGGAGGCAGATTGTTCACTTGAGGGGCTTTAGTGACCACGGTCATCAGAAATGGAAAGGGGGAAAGACAAAGAAGAAGAAGATAATTAGATTACTGGTAGCATGAATCCTTCATTGTCCTCAAAGTCAGTCCGTTTATTTTTCATTAAAAAATACATTATCAGTAGATTCCTTTAGTCATCGTACAACTGATTAGCAATCTTATCGTGTTGTGAAAATCATCCAAAGTCAGACAATGTTAAAATGTAAATTGTTATTGTAGCCTTTGGTCAAACAGAGTTTATATTTTTGGTCAAACAAAAATAGTCCTAAGTCATGGACTACGTTCTGGACACTATAGAACAGTCATTTTTAGATATCTAATGTGGAAAAGAATCCTCTGTTGTCTCTTATTGCATCACTTACAAACGATACACACGCTTATCAAAATATATATGATGTCAATTCATTATTACGTTAAAAGCGTTTTTATAATAATTATATAGAATCATCATTCTATGTTTCACAATACAATGAAAATTTTCCGTTCGCGTATCACTAGTAACAGCTATTTAAAAATAATTATAAATTAGAAGAAAACGAATATGAACAATAAAACATTTTTTATCCCACAATCATAGCAACTAAATATATTGCAAACATGAGCGGGGGACTTGTGTACTAGGAACAAACCTGCGAGATGGGTCACTAGACCTAAACTCCACGGATATGCATAAAAACTTTTAAAAATATTGGAGAGAGAGAAGGAGAAAGTATTCGTTGAGTGACGTGGGTGTGCGCGAATTTGTGTGTGTGAGGGCGTGTGTAATAAAAATAATACATCTAATAAGGTCTTATATCTCACATATATACTAAACCAAAGTTATGGAGCCTGCTTAATGACAAGATTTATGATACCTAAATAAAAATGCCAACGGGTCAGAAAATTCTGAATCGGGAATTGGCTACGGGTGCTCAGTGGTAGGTACTGGACAGAGACTGAGAGTTGACGTCGTTCGCCGTTCGCCTATCCATTATAACCACGCCAAGACTAGACCCTAAAAAGACCCTAAAAATGTTATCCTAAGTAAGGCACCGACCGAGCCGTGGTCCGGCCTTCTCAGATCCGAATGCTTACTTGTAACATACTAAACTTTCAAGCCGAAGTTACCTCTTACCGGGGGATTAATGTATCGAATTACTACAATACAGGTTTAGGCTAAGCGACATCTATGCCACATGTGAAGCAGTAAAAAGCAGCTTCTCTTGTTAATCTGTCTAGTTGGTCACTCAAAAAAAGTCGACGCGATAACTCTCGCTCAGGCTAGAACGTCAAGTGGACGTTTATTATACTACTTAATTTCGCTCAATAAGTGAGATGCCGACTTTTATAAAAACATCGGTAGTGCACCAGTAATACGTAACTATACCTCTTCAATTCTTCCAATTTTACAATCAATGAAAGTAACAACTAAGCTTAATCTCAAAGTGGGCAAGGGAGGCATTATCGCTATGAGCGATCTCTTCAACGCAACCCAGTAGGATTGGAGAGGTTAAAAATATACATAGTAGTGAATTAAGAAAACTTCAGAAATAAATAAATAACAAGTAAGAAATACTTGTAACAAGGACAGAGCTCTATTGATATTAGAAATAAACATAAGCTATATATACAAAAATATTTACTTACATATTATACAAAACTAACCTTATACATAAATCATACATAATATTATGTGTTTGAGGATGGCGATAAACGCTAAAAATCTATATTACCTTGCTTTGTACCCTTCTATAACAATATCCAACAAAGAAATAAGGTGTAATAGAAAAGTATATTGTTATACTTTTCTATGTAAATTATTTCTTTTGTTATTGTATTGTATAATTTTGTATTAAAAGCGTACTTTTGTTACAGGGCTAAACTTGGAGGCGGGATTTATGTCGCCAATGTCGCCCCCGGAGATGAAGCCCGACACAGCGATGTTGGACGGGCTGCGAGACGATGCCACCTCGCCCCCCGCTCTCAGGAGCTACCCTCCCAATCATCCCCTTAGCGGCTCGAAACACCTATGTTCGATATGCGGCGACAGGGCTTCAGGGAAACATTACGGAGTTTACAGGTGACATTTTACCCCTGTTTTATCTGTACAAATGAATTAAATAAGAAAAATGATTGTTTTGAAACTAGCGGTTAAATAGTTAATATGATATTACTAACCAAATTCAAAATCAGTATCAGGTAAATAAAGTTAAAAGTGATCCGTCCCGTTATCTTACTTTCCAATTTGATGGTACGAGTTTGAATACATCAAATATACATAGACATTTATTTATTGGCATCACAATACAAAAACACTTCACACACTGAATATAACACACATTAAAGAATTAATTTAAAGAAGGAAAAATAGACAAAACACAGTTAAAGTTACACGGACAAATAATACAAAACATATGATGCCAATATCGGACACCGTTTCAGCATATGCTGTCGCAAGGATGCGACAATGCTGATTTTCAGCGGTGCCCGGTACTACCTGAAGACGTGCGCGCGCAATACTACTTTTATATGAATTTATACAGACAGTAAGAGTATAATAAATATGATACATAAATAAAACAGTTATAAGATTTAAATATTATTGAGTCAAAAATAGGCATATGTCCACGCATACATTGTTGAGTTTGAGCTTAGTGTCTGCCTACACCTCGGGGTCAAAAGCGTTGAGTGCTTTTATTTATTTCCTTTCGTGTATAATTAGCATTATAAGGCGTTCAAATCAAATAAATTTTTATCAACTTATTTTTTGAAGAGTCCTCGAAAAAACTCTTAATAAAGTTAGCTAAAGTTGGCCGGGACACATCTCATCATTTTTACGATTTTTTCTCAGCGTTCCTTAAATAATTCATGGCCTGGGAATATTGAATGTTTCGCTCGAATCTACGCGGGATGTTTTTCTTGAATAAGCTATTAATTCTGAACATCGTTCCAAGCGTAATTGTTTATAATCGGATTAACTATCGATCAGTTTGTGTCTGCTCTGCATAATAACAATATCTTCCGTTTATAATTAAAATACTTTAATCAAATTTAACTTACGTCAAATGTCATTGTAACCAACATGGCTCTAAGAATAAGCAAACAACTTGGATGTGGACTAACATATTTTACAGATTAATGTTTGAAGTCTTTCTTCTCTCCTCAATGGCGAAATAAAAAGTAGACTGCGTCTCAATTAGAGTACCATTCAAATATCCAAGGAGTCGGTATAGGATTTTCTGATGCCAAAACCAACTATCACACTCGCCTTTCCTTGAATTTGCCGCCACATGTAACCTTCTTGGCACTAAGTCCTCTTCCCTGTCACTTTAGTGTTGAAGATTATCTTAGATAATTGTCTATTTTACGAATTTAGTGACTGTATTATATAGTATAGAATGTTACATAATATTCATAGCGTAACGTTCATAACTCTAATTTGCTTTTATCTGTATTGTTAAATGTTGCAAGTTGCATTTATAGCTAGTCCTCCAAATAGCATAGACTATCAAGACATTTAAATGAAATGTCTTGATAGTTTTCAAAAAGCTTCGGCCTTCTTGGGGTAACCGCCCAAGCTGTGGTCCCTTCTCGGAGCCCTTCCAGTAGGGGTTCAGGCTAAGCAACCTAATAGCTCTGCCAACTCTCATATTCCGCTGAAACTGTTGCTGCCAGCTTCTCTGGCCAATCAACGTAGGTTCGTCGAAAAAAAATGTTATAACGCCAGTTTTTTGTCATTCGTCTAGCCTTAGCCAGTTACATCTCATTTACTTGTAGTATATAAATTCTAAATATAAAATTATATCACGGTGTTTGATCGCTGTCTACGGACGCAATAGGCTTAATACCCCCTCCGGGTGAACATTGCGTAAATATGGAAACGCCGCTATCCATTGATGTTATTAATAAGCGTATCTGGATAATACACATCACGTAGACATTTTTATAACGCGTCGAGCTTCATGCCTCTCTTTACACGCGGCTTACTTTTGTTTTTATTAAACTACCGAGACAGTTTTCGTTCTAGCGAAATGAAGCGCGTGTCGTTTGCATACAAATGCGTATATATATACTATACTACAGGCATTATATATACACACGTCTAGACTCCTAGTCGAAGCTCATGTCAAGTATATTATGTATATATATAAATGTGAACACCGTGGGTGGCGTTCGGTGCGATTACGTCGTGTAAAATAGAATAATTCGCGGTGCGTTTAATTCCGCTAACAATTTAATACATTCGCATATATTAGAAGTGGAAGGGGGGACACAGGGTTCGCGGTACGTGTCAAACTATTCAACAGTTTTGTACAATCTGTACTCTATACATTATTAAAAACACATTTACAATTCTATCGACCGGCGGCCGACTGTAATGTCATTCAAAAGACATTTAATTTTCACCTTGAGAATACTTTACGCCGACGTGAGGGCAGGTAAAATGGATCATGGGTGTCGGGAATGAATTGTTTTCGAAACACAGCCGGCTTTATTTCCGTTGACGAGCTTCATTAACGTTTGCGGGGCTAGATATATAACAATATTGTGAGAGACAACCATGAACCACTTTATCGTCGTTACCAAAATAACGCTCGCAGTAATTTGTGAAAATACATAAATTTTTATGACTTTTTCCATTTTTCACTACTCCATATTATTTTCAAAGGCTCTGAACGTAATAAATCATTTTTAAATCACACGTGCTTCTAATATTTTACAAAGTTTTGTACAGATATAGTATAACTTCTTTTCGTATTTATTGGCAAAGGAAAATTTCAACCCACTTCAAAAAAGAAGGAGGTTTTCAATTGTTTATTTGTTTACGTTTGTGATACCTCGAGAACTTTCGACAAGAAGAACCAATTTTGATGGTTGTGTTTTTATTTGAAAGTAGGTACTTCCCGTGTGGTTCAATTCTGACAATGGCATCGACATGAAAACTATATAAGTCTTAAATTTGCAAATATAGGCACAAAGCGTCCATTCGCGACCGTCAGAGGCTGCGAAAAATCCTTGATAAGATTAGGAGCGTTGCTGGAGTTTCTTCGGCCACTTCTTCCAGCGCTAGTTTACCTTAGATTGTCCCAATAGATTGTGTTAATAAAATAGCTACCGACCGAGTCGTGGTTTGGCCCTCTCGGGCGCCCTCGGATCGGACTGCTAACGCGTATTAATGGTAACCGTCCAAGCCGAGGTTACCCCTCACCAGGGGGACCCTTGTGTCGAGTTACCACCTAATAGAGGTTCAGGCTAAGCGATCTAAGAGCTGTGCCACCTCTCAAATCCGGTGAAACAGTAAAGGCCAGCTTCTCTGTGCCAACTGTGTTAGTTCGTCAAAAAAAAAGTATATGCGCCACAAATGGACGGATAAAACAATATTAAACCAACCGATTTCGGAAAGGATGTACTTCAAAGGTTGGTATGGTTAGGTTCTGATTAATTCTATTTCATAATATTCTTACGATAATTCGGAATTACAAAGAGTGCGGCCGTGCATAATAGATAGATAGATAAATCCTTTATTGCACCAAATAATATGTACAAAGCCGAACTTAATGCTAATTAGCATTTTCTTCCAGCTAACCTTTACTGGTTAAGAGCAGGCTAAGGGTAGTGCCGCTAAAAATAGCGTTTTAAAACTATTTTATAGATAAATAAATATACATTTACATATATATAAATAGATACTTCTATATAAATATAATAATATACACATGGAATATATATAACGACAATAAATATACCAGTTTGTAATTTTTCATTGTTTGAGTAGAAAGTATTCAGATACACGCGATTTAAAGACATTAGTTGACGAAGCCTCCGTAATCTCAATCGGCAAACTATTCCATAGTTTTATAGCTGTACAAAAGAATTGCTATAAAAATTCGTGTGATATTATATTATAGCATAATAGCGTTTATTGTTTGATTCTATTTGATGTCGGTGATTGTTTTTATTCGTAAATATACTTGTCTTGTAAAGATCTAAATTAGGGTTGTCTAAAATAAATCTTGTTAAGGTAATTAGATATCTGTATGTAGTTTGAAGAATTTATTTTTAGAAACTGTTGCCCAATTTCGGAAAATGAAACAGTTTTTTTTTTCATAAGGATATTGTTTAAACAGTCATATATAAGTATTTTTCAATAAATTAATTATTATTTAGTTTTATGTATCGCATATAGATATGTTATCAAATTAGGCTTCACAATATTTGTTATTTTAAGTGCGCAGCCGTTTTGTTTCACATCCAACAGTAATTGATTGGACAGGTAAAGACAAATCTCAACCATCAATTATATCCCCAGATGTATTTCAAGGATCGTCAAGTTGACGTAGCGCTCTGCCTACCCTTGAGGGTGACGGGCGTGAGTGTTTGTGTTTGCAATTATAAACGTATATGTGATATGGTCGTCGTTAAAGAGATCGCTTTCAAAAAATCTGTAACCCCTGCCTACACTACGGTACCGTACGGTCGTGAGTATTTGTTCATTATGATATGTATATTTATGCATTTCAAACGGTCATTAATGAGAATGAAATGTAGTTACTACAGGATATATACAACCTTGAAACCGACGTCCGTTCAAATTCAAATTGAATATTGGCGTATGGAACAATTCTGTTTACAATTTCAAACTATAAGATTTTCATTTAATAGCTAATAGTAGAGGAAGAGCCGCGGTAGCTCGGCCCTCTCGGGTGCCCTCTGATCGGACTGCTAACGCGTAATAATGGTAACCCGTCCAAGCCGAGGTTACCCCTCACCGGGGGGGGCCTTGTGTCGACCACCTAATAGAGGTTCAGGCTAAGCGATCTAAGAGCTATGCCACCTCTCAATCCGGTGAAGCAGTAAAGGTCAGCTTCTCTGTGCCAACTGTGTTAGTTCGTCCAAACAAAAAACCGTGGTAGCTCAGTGTCCGGACGGTCGCCTGTTGCATAGTACGCTAGCAACCAGACTTCGATCCCCGATGCCGGCATCAATTAATTTGTTTGTAATTTTAAGTTCTGATTTGACGCGATCAGCCATGTAGGAAAAACATCGTAAAGAAATCTATATGTTTTAGAATATTCTAAAACATGTGAAGTCGGCCAATAACTTTTAAAATGTCTTATCTGTGTAACTTCTTTGGTGCAGGTAGCACTAAGCAATTAATTTGTTTCATTAGCAATAACAATTGGCAACGCAATATCTATTCTAGGTTTTGTATAAAATCTATATAACATCCGTGTAATATCCGGCTCACATGACCTTAGGATAAAAACTAAACATTAGAAACTTTAAATTAGTGTTATAAGATTCAAATTGCAGTGTTGTATTTTTTTATCTGCATTTATATTGCATGTGGTGAGGCAATTTTCTATAGACGTCGGAGTGGTAATCTTAAATAATCTTAATTTCTTGATATTTTTTGTTAAAGTTTCCGGTTTTTTTATTTTAATTATAACTTTGTTTTTAAATGTCTACGTTGGGGGGACGTCTTATAGACGGATATCACGCATTAATTATCAAAGATGGTTATATCTGTGCTATAAATAAAATAGATTAGGCGGTTTTTGAATATACGGAATAAAATTATAATATACGGAATTACATAAATACATTACATACGTATTAATCAAGGGGAAGGTTCCAAGGAATTGTTTGAAATACGCGCATAATTGCCACTTTTATTTAAAGCGACAGAACACTATTATTTTTCCAAAAATAACTTAAATTTATATTATCTGAGTAAATGCATTCCCTGTCGATTAACTTTATATTTTTGAATGAACTGAGACGAATGAACGAGAGAAATCTTAACCACTCATTAGGTGGTTATATAATTTTTTGGACAGTTAAAATTTTTGGTAATTTAAATTTCAGCAAACTGTGGTTTTTATTAAAATTTCCTCATCTGGAAATCGTCGTCAACGAAATTAATTTAAAAATTCCTTTAAAGTTCAAATAATCCTGTGATGAAAAGTATTCTTACGCTTTGTATGAATATAGGTACATAAAGAACCACGATACAATACACAAATATGATCTATCTCTTTGGAGTTTTAATTCTTAAAGCTAGTTCCTCGTACTACTGTTTGACATCAGGATCAGGTCGCCAATGGCATTTCACTATAATACCAGCCTATTACAATTCCATTGTCATTTTGCCAAAAACGTAACCTAATAATTTAATTTCTTGATATGTCATTTTCAATTATTTTTTATTATTATACGATTGTTTGATATTGAATAATTGATTGAAATATGTCGTCATATTTGGAAGATGTCATTATGTACAAGATTGACAAAAGGCAATTATACAAACAGTATTGGAGTGGCAGTGGTACGCCATTGGAAAACTATAGATGCCACTATGGCACTGACTGTACCATATATTATGAAAACTAACAAAAGCGACAACTTTGATGTAACGCTACGTTCATTTTGCCACAGTTAATTAGTTTAGCAAACTACGCCCGGGTGGAATTGTGACAAGTACTTGCAGAGAAATGATAAAAAAAGATGGTTAGGTAATATAACAATCATAAGGATTTGATTGATGTATTTGAATCTCTGATTCTGTACAATAGCTTTAGAAGCGCGGTGACGAGCGAATCGATTACTTTGCTCGCGCGTACGTCGTAGACGCGTCTGTGTTTCCAGCAGATCACAATAAAGTTAAATTGATTCGTTTTGCATGAGTGTCCGGCGCGACGATGAAACTATAAATTAATAAATCAATTTAGCAATTGGCCGTTCGTAGTCAAGTGTTGCCGCCGAATACACTGGCTTGATTTGTACATCGCTTGGTGTTGCCTACGTTAGACAAAATCCAGTTTAATTTTTTGTAAAGTTTAATAGAGCTTCTGATATATTCTCTGCTTTTTAAATTAAATAATAAATTAATTTTAATATAATTACGGATGCCATACAGAGGTGTAGGCAGAGATTCCAAAAGTAATCATTACTTTTGTATAATCCAGTCACACATTCGTCATATACCATAGTCGTCGTCATTTAACTGAGAAATCGATATCCACCACAATTAACTATTGAACAAGACAATTTAAAAGTCAATAGCTTTATGGTTTATGGTCTGCAAACCGAAAAATCGTAGGTTTGAATCCATTTAACTATTCCGTTAAATGTTAACGGTTCCGTTGTATATATGATGTTCTTTAAAAAACAACCTATTATGGTTTAAAATGTGACATGGCCAAGTCTATGCAAACGACACAAATTGAAATAACGTAAAAAAATTGTTTTTTTTACCTAAGATTACAAGTCTTGATTGAAAACGCCGTATCATAGACGTAAATCAAATCAGTCATAAAAAAATCTTCTTTTATGATATGGACATATCTTTACGCTTTATAAAATAAAACATGAAATTTAGGTAATGCCTCACGAACATCATGATAAAGAATTTCCCTAAAAATCACACTTTCGTAACCGTATAGAATTCCTTTTTCTGGCGACCCTCTCATATTCCAGTCTCCTCCTAAATAGGAACGACTCATTCTTGTTCGTTCACGGGACCTGAAGTGCACCATCAAATTGAAATTATCTTTAATATGGGACGCGAAGTTTTTGCCGTAACATCAGACTGTAGTTGAAATCCACACATTGCTCTACCGTTTGCCCGATGTATAGGGACTTTGGTTAGAAGTGTGTCTTATTTTTTATATAAATAACTTCTGAAAACATCATTGGAGTTTCATTCCGTATCCCGCTTCCAAACCTATTGTGGTAACAACCAAGCTATCTTTATCTAGATAAATGCATTAAATGCAGGATTAGAATGTAGTTTTTTTTTAATTTTACAACAGTTATAGTCTAATGTCTAAGCTATTCCCAGTCGGTTTGTACGAATTAATTGCTGTTTTTTTTTTGGTTTTTTAAGTACAAAAAATATTTGCGCTCAACGTATGGCAATGGGTTCATCCAACCTGTCACATATGGGACCTAATAAGCTTTAATGTCTTTCTTTTCCTGCAAGGGGTTAAAAGGACCGCGAGAGTTTTATGTTTTAATTTTGTGTGAATATTGTATAGGCTGTTCATTAGTGAGGGGCTTACTTAAAAAATCAATAAAACTCGTCGCAACTAAGTGTTCTGATCGCAATGGATCAAATGAAAATGCACGAGTTACGCGTGCGAACGGCGCCACCTGCTTCGCCGCACTCTTTGTAATCAACGTCACTTGCGTGTAATACGAAGCTTCAAGTTTTAACGACTTCCCTTTGAATTTCAGTTGCGAGGGTTGCAAAGGTTTCTTCAAGCGGACGGTGAGGAAGGATCTAACATACGCATGTCGCGAAGAGAGGAATTGCATAATCGACAAGAGACAGAGGAATCGTTGCCAGTTCTGCCGCTATCAGAAATGTCTTGCCTGTGGCATGAAACGGGAGGCAGTGCAGGAGGAAAGGCAGCGTGCCGCGAGGGGAGCAGAGGACGCACATCCCAGCAGTTCTGTACAGGTAACAAGGATTAATAACATGCCTGACCATAAATCTCCACAAAACATAACGACGTTTTACGTTTTCTAGCTTAAGAAACCTAATTACATTCCAAACAAATGATGTATTAACCGATTCTGACTACACATCCTGGAACTTCTGAAGCGTCAATAGCTTATCCATTTCACCATAGGGCTGCATAGATATAAAGTGGTACATCCCACTTCCCGAAGCAGCTCAGTTCAATTATCTAATTGATATAAAGAATGTTGGTAGTTGCAGTGGCTTTAGAATAATTGAAATTGAATTCAAGATTATTAAAGTCACCGTTGTATTCACTGATGCGGGAATGAACAGATTTGATTTAGGAAATCCCGTCCGAAATACCTTCCTCCTACAAAATGCGGGCATTGAAGTAATAGGTATTTATAATTCAAACTTACGGCCGGCATCGTACGCGCAACCCCTTTGGGCCCCGAGTCTGCAATTCCAATTGTGTCAAAATGAACATTCAGTGACATCACAGTTGCCGATTTTTGTTAGTTTTAATAATCTGATGTGCAGATGTACCACCGTGGTATTCCAATCGTGTACCACTAACACTCCAAATTAGTTTCACTGGTCAATATATGTTAATTTCGTACATAGTGCTGTGTTCCAAACATTCCGCTACATTTCACGTAAAAATGAATTTAGTAGATTACGGTTATTGTCACAATGACGATTGAATTGCAGTCGGTCGGTTCTTATAGTGAAAATTGTGTGATTTGAGGTCTAAACTTGTGAGGTATTCGTGGAGCTGTCCACTTATCATGATTTATCCGCCTCTTTCTCGTTATTATTATTTATTATTATGCGATATTCATCGCCGCATGCCCGTTTGCATGTTTTCATAGGAAAACAATGATGTTAGATAATGCAAGTAGAATACTGTCTGTCCATACTATTTGAAGCTTAGAAGTTTAAAGCAGGGATTCCCAAAATGTTCCTTAGGGTCAAAATCTTTAAGAAATACTTATTTGAATCTTTTAAGGTACTGTATAAGTTGTGGTACGAGTACATAATTGTACTTTTAAATAACTGAAAAAGATATTTGATGCATTTTATTTCTATATATTTTATTAAATTTTGATAACAAAATGATGTCACTTAACTAACTGTAATGTTTTTCAATTAGAGATTACTTTGTATCAATAGGTAAGATCTAGAGATCGAATTTTTAAAATAATTTGGCTATGCTATCTGATCTCCTACTCATCATCCAAGGAGAAATCCAGGGTAAACGATCACCTGGAAGAAGACATATTTCGTGGCTCAGAAATCTCCGCACATGGTATGACGACAACATGAGCACACAATCTTTATTAGGTGCCACTGCATCAAAAATTAAAATAGCCGTAATGATAGCCGACCTCCGGTAGGAGATGGTACTTCAAGAAGTAGAATGCGATCTGAAGTATTGGTTCATTTTGGAAATGGGGTCTTTTGTCCAAAATAGTTTGGGAATCCCTGGTTTAAAGTGTATTAAATAAATATTTTAGGAATAAAATCTAAATTTAAATACGTGATATTGTATGTGACTTTTAATGAAGAGTATTTTTCTTTCTGTAGGGCTGCTGCCCCACAGAAAGAAAAAAAAGCGTGACCGGACGAGGGACCCCCGTCGGGAACGAAGTTCTTTGCGCTTTGCTCTCGGCTTCGAATGTAATTCGCATTTAAATCCAAGTATTTCTTTTTTTTTATTTTATACGTTTTTTTTTCAAAACAAATAACGTAAGGTAAGAAATGGAATTGAAATATCTCTTTTAATAGTTTGGCGAAAATTAAATGGTGATATTTTCATAGCAGTACATAGCGTTTATCACATTCTTATCTTGAAGACACTTAAATATATAAAGCTTTGAACGAAAGTGAGTTAAATCTAGCACAAAAGAATTACAAACGATCCGCCCGTCCCGTACATGTCCCATCTCCTTTATCAAACCTTCTTAGAAAATAAATGTAAGGGACGTTCTCGTACGATTGTGGTAAATGTGTCACTTTCCAGAAACGGATTACGCCTGCTTTAGTTAAATTATATAGTAAAGAATTCTATGAATTGTTTTCTACATTGAATATATTATCTTTCTTAAGTTTATTTATTGATCTGAAATTTATTGAGTATTTATTTATTGAGTTCGAATAATATGCGAATGATAATGAGTGAATTGTTATCTCAGAGAGCATATATATTACTACGTATGGCTATTTCCTTATACGGATTCTTACATGTGAAAATCTTATTTGTGTGTGTATCGCTTCACACCCTGTCATATTTGGGTCTTATAAGCATAGTGAATAGTGATAGATAGGTTACCTCTCACCAGCGGGACCCTTGTGTCGAGTTACCACTTAATAGAGGTTCAGGCTAAGCGATCTAAGAGCTATGCCACCTCTCAATCCGGTGAAGCAGTAAAGACCAGCTTCTCTGTGCCAACTGTGATAGTTCGTCCAAAAAAAAAAGTGATAGATATTTTTCTCGGGGTACGGGTATAGGTTAAAAGCCTTGAGAGCTTATAACAGTTTTAAAACGTTTACTGTATACATTTACGTAATGGGGGATGATGAAATATATAATATACCAATACATAATCAGACTTTGTAATATATACAATACAAAAAAAAGATTTATACAAATAACTAATAATATATTTAGCGTGAAGGGCACATTCTATGTATGTATCGTTGGCAATATTTACCTACTTGTCTTGATGGATCGCCTAATATCTAGAAAGTCAAAGGTATAGCGTATTATACGATCTGTCAGTTTTTTTAATACTTTCATATTGCTCGATCACGATCCCATCTGATGTTATGTGGAAATACAGTACCTGAATGGTACGTTTCGTGCGCTTAAGTAAAACTAATCACATATTAAAAATAATAATAATATTATTGGGACAAAAGAAAAAGAAATATAACAATACTGAACGTTAGTAAATCGCTACAGTAGTTGATTACTGCGTCGCAGCAGTTTACGCCCACCTCGAGATACAGACAAATAAAAACAAATTAAACTTATAATTATGTAGATATTTTTAGAACACAAAAGAGATAAATAAATTATTGTTTACGTGTGTGTGTGTATCACAAGCATCCAGAGATAATTGCGTCAGTATCTTTATAGGTGAATAAGCTGTCTCTGTTTATCTGGTAAGAGTTTAAATGAAGTGCGGGCTTTTATTTAATTTATTGCTAAAATGTTGTTTAGTGTTTCATTTAGAGGGGCAATTTTGATTAATCTTTGTGGATAGCTCGCTTACGTCTTCAAACGAGCAGTTCCAGCTAATTAAACACCGAAAGCGTCTAATAAAAGTATCATAGGTAATTAACTGCGAACGACGGCGGCCGGCGCGCGTAGCTCTCAGCGTTTATTGCCCGTGCTTTAAACACCTATACTTAAATTCAATGCACAAAACGTCGCATATTTTATAATAATATATCGTTAGTTGTCTATTTAAATACGTTAAACAAAAAATTGGTTGTAGCTTATTGAGTGGTAACCCTACGCCCTAACAGTTCGATTTCGATCCCCATTACTGTCATTACATGAATATGTTTATAGCAATTTTAAGTGCTAATTTACCTAATGTTCGGAGTTAAAGAATAAAAAGCGCGAGGAAACCTGTACGTATTACGCAGGCTGGCTTTTAAAGCACGTCGTTTGCCAAACCTCCTTTAATAAAAAAAAAAGTCATTCTAAAGTTTTTGAATTTAGAATTTGAAAAACAAATGTGGTTTGATCGGTCGATACTGATAATCTCCTTGAAAAGGAATTCTCGAAGATATCTTCTTCTTCTTGAGGGCATTGTAATATCTGTCGTCTCTTAAATCCAATTAACGTAGATTAGTCATAAGAGTCTGCTATTTGCCACTGACGTTTCAATATGAAACCGATATATTACAATCATATTAATTATCATTCCATCATTACCAAATACGTTTAACACACACGATTGTACTGCCAGATGTACGCCATCGATAAACCATAGTGATACCAATGAACTAAAGACCACTGAAATTAACAAATATCGACCACAACGGTTTAGCAGACTTAGGTCCTTGCTTGTTCTTGGATAAATGTAACTGGGTTTTAGACCATCGCCAAATAAATGGTCCAACGATACATTAATAAATACTCTCATAGGACAAAATAGATATCTTTAGTATTTTTTTTTAATGACGAACTACACAGATTGGCCAGAGAAGCTGGCCTTGACTGCTTCACCGAATTGAGAGGTGGCATAGCTCTTACTTAGGTCGCTTAGCCTGAACCTCTATCGCTAGTAACTCGACACAAGGGTCCCCCTGGTGGGGGGTAACCTCGGCTTGGACGGTTAAAAATAATTGATATCTTTAGTACTACAACTGTACCTATAAGACGGACGTTCTATCGAAAGTTTTTAATTGAAAATCTATTAACAGTAAGTTGAACACCTTCTTAATGTTTAGAGTTCTTGAGCTTTTTTGTTAATGTTGCCAGATACAATAAAGTAGTTTTAAAGTTTTTCGTAATCTGCTGGCGGGTTTTTTAATTATTTTTTATTTGTTATGTAATTTTTTTGCTGTTGATCACCGTATAAATAAATAAACTTCATTGTACATAACGTCTCTGGTACGCTAGTTTCTAGATTTTTTTTTTAGACATTCGAGCCTTTAAATATAAGGGCACATGACCCGTTGTAATGATTACTGCTTGATCTGTGTGTGTGTATGTAGACCTCATCCTACCCTGCTTAGGAACTTTGAAAGTTTGTTAATTAGACACAGATAGGCCTCCGTTTTCTCGCTGGTTATTGCTTTAGTACCTTGTGTAAGTATCGAGCCCTATCCATATAAATAATTACGCTATCGTATGGATAATATGGTAAGCACTCGTGTGCCATTAATGTTCACGATCGAATGGTACTGTTCTCAACTTTGTTCGCGGACACCCTTTGTTAGTCGCAGCTGTCGCTTCCGGGGACGCTGAATGTGTCGTCCAAGGGCAAACTTTATCAGATTGCGAGTGCGAAGTGCTGAGGCGCACGTGTATACGGAACGCACAAACAACTTTTGAGTGGGTACGCGCTATTATTACGACGCGGGGTCACGTGACTCCTAATTTGAATATCGTCTCACTCTGGAATATTTATGCGACAAAACACTCGCATTTACGCGACCCACGAATTTTGCTTTAGACTAGCGTGGTCCCGCGTACTATGTGTGCCTATTAAATTATATTATAAAAAAATTTTAAACATTTAGTTTGAATATTTTGTTGATAAATAAAAACATTATTCTATGTCTTGTTATTAGATGATATCGGATTATCCGGCTTATTTCGATGGGCCTAATAAGTTCGTCGATAACAGATAGTATTTGCTACCATAGCATAGCATGGTTAAACGTCAGCCCTGTAGTTCTGGGCTCTCAAGAATAAGACTACGGTAATCCCTGCCTGTATAAAGCGACTTAAAGGGGTCTCGGGTTCACTGGGCGACGAGGGTGGGGGCATTTGTCGTCCGCTAAGGTGGACCCGGGAAGAAGGCGACATCGGCTGGCCCGTGTAGCCTTGCACTATGATGGCACAGGGGGGGAGGGAGTAACCTAACCCGGGACGTGCTCTCCTTGAGCACAGTGCACAGGGGCTTGAAGATTTCCTCCTCGTTAACAAAAGAAAAAAAAGGTATATATTATGGTACAATAACAGTGTAGATTGTAATGATGTTTTATGAGCAGCTTAATGCATCCGAAACACAGCATTGATCGAATCAAATCAATAACGGCTACGTCGCAGCACAATAATAATGGTGACATCATTAAATATGCGGACTGTCGCCATCCCGCGCCACCCGCGCCGCCCGCTGTCATGCTCCTTTGTCATTCTTTATTGATATACATTTTATTTTAATAATTGCCAATTTATACATTACACAAATTTAAACATATGCGCCCTGACGCGCAAAACCTCTGTATCTCACTCCCTCCCGTCAGTATTTCAAATTGTTGCTTCTCTGTTCTCCATCGGAAAAAATGGCGCCGCAAATTGTCAAAACATTCGTGCATCAAATTAGAATCTAATTTAATCTATGCCACTAAGTTTTTCATAACATAAATATTTTTCCTTGCCATTTTTATAAATTTTAAAGCTTAAGATTTTATATTTAGCTTATTTAAACATGTAACTTACTTCATAAGATAATCAATTATGTCTAAAGGCCAATTCAATCACAGTGATGGAGCGAGTCTAAATCGACGACGAAATGGAGACGTAAAATAAATTTGATTGATCTATTTTTTCACAGTATTTCGTTAAAAAGAAAAGTAACAAGTAAGTCTCTGTAAACAGAGTATTAGGGCATAGTCCGCCACGCACACCTAGTGCGGATTGACAGACTTTACATGTCTTAGAAAAATTTTTTAGGACATGTAGGTTTCCTCACGATGTTTTTCTTCACCGCCGAGCGCGTGGTAAATCAGCACATAAAATTGCAACAGCAAATTTATTGGTGCCGGCACCAGAGATCGACCTCGGGTTGCTAGCTTACTATGCAACTTGAGGCGACCATACGGACACTAAGCTGTTACGGCTCTCGTAGCGTTAATAACTAATTTAATTATAATTATGGGTGGAGGACTCGAGTCCAAATTAGGAACAAACCTGTGAGATGGTTCACGAGACCTACACCTCACGGATTAATATACACAATATCTTTTTTCTTTTTTTTTACAAAGCTTATGAATTCGTAACGTACATATGCGGACATTATAAGAATTTTTTTTTTAATCTACATAGTTATGTATGTTGTTCTTATTTGTTTATTATGTTCTCAGTTTTATGGCTTTTTTAGAAAGCTTTTACAGCCTCTCCTGGTTGAGAGATCGAGCTCTTAGGTCACTCAGCCTCGACCTATAACATGACTTGATCAATGGCTTTGTTACGCTAGTAATTGCTTAGTAGCTACCTATTTTCAGTTTCCGGTGCCAGCACTAATGAAGTTGCTCGGCCTATATTTCAATGTGTCACGTTCCAGGAATTGTCAATCGAGCGGCTTTTAGAGATGGAGTCGCTGGTGGCGGATCCAAGCGAAGAGTTCCAGTTCTTGCGAGTGGGCCCCGACAGTAATGTGCCGCCGCGATACCGCGCGCCTGTCTCCAGCCTCTGTCAAATAGGTAATATCGAAGATCATAAGAAATTTAAACAAAGGAATTTTTGGGATTTGGGAAAAGCACAGCCATCTTTTAAAAAATCAATATCAATGTTCGAATAACGTCTGTCGGTTTGTACTAACGATAATTTGATTACCGTGGCGACCCCTTGTCACATATAAGACTTAATAAGCTAAGTGTAACATGAATAAGGATAACAAATTTAATTCTTTAGGTACACAATTTTCTAAAAAAAAACAAATCTTCTGTCAATAAAAAGACGTTTGTAGAGGGCCTTATTCTCATTTGTCAAAGAGCATTCTCTAAACAGATCGGCGATTACATTTGTCAGCCGCTTCATTTGACATGGAAAGAGGAAGCCGCGCAAACGGCATCGTATCTATCTACATATCAAAGCGCTATATTTAGCAGATGACAGCATCCCTCCGCGGAAGATGTCGTTGAGGAGTCAAATTAACCGAGACAACATGACGGCAGTGTTACCATGATTTATCATAAAAGTTGTTGGTGTGTAAAAGCTTAGTGGTTAATAAATTCAGCTGGTTAGTGCGGTTTCAAATCTCTCGATTACCTCAAATTCTAACAGCATAAAGTAAAGACCAGTCCTAATTTAAAAAGTATTTAATGTGGATTTCTCTACTTAACTCGGCCTACAGAGTTGTTTACAGTATTAATTCGTTTAGATTCGATTTTAGAAACGGCAAAATTAACTCTTCATACATCTATCGACATTTTTATGCCTATATAATATCACTTACGGTGCACTCTACTCACTCACTCGGGTGAGTACAGAGTAGTGATAGCATAATGACTGAGCGTTTGACTGTAATCACCAAGTCTGCTTTTTTTTTGTTAACGGGAAGGAAATCTTAAAAAAGATACCCCGCCTTCTGGGGGAAAGGCGGCGGTTACGTGGGGTTTTTACCCACTAAAACCTCCCCGGTGGCCCTTTCCTCGGTGCATGACGAGGGGCTCCGGGATCAAACAACGTGGAACGCACCGGAGCCCCTCTGCACTGTGCTCAAGGAGAGCACGTCCCGGGGGGGGGGGGGAGGCTACTCCCTCCCCCCCTGTGCCCTCATAGTGCAAGGCTACACGGGCCAGCCGATGTCGCCTTTTTCCCGGGTCCACCTTAGCGGACGACAAAGGACCCCACCCTTATCGCCCAGTGAACCCGAGGCCCCTTTTAGTCGCCTTATACGACAGGCAGGGGATACCGTATTCTTATTCTTGAGAGCCCAGAACTACAGGGCTGAAGTCTGCTAAACCAATTGTATTGAAATGAACCTTCATGGACTATTTTCGCTAATATGCTAATTCAGTTGTTCTATGTTTTCCAATGTTGTACCACTGATTGTTCCAGTTGTTAGTATTTGTTAATCTCGTATATAATTTCATTAAAATATATAATTCAAATACTATCATCTTCCCCCAAGATAATCAATCAATCAGCTCGTATCTTAACTGCCCGGCAGTGGAAAGATACGGATATTTGCCTCCCTTCTTTCGTACCATTCACTTCACCATTGCGGCGCCGCTGCCCTGACGGCGTCATCCGGCCAGTGGGCTGGAGGTCTGCGCACATTGGCCTTCATTCGGTTACTACCGAGGGCAACCGATAGTCTTCTCTCCTAGCCAGGTGTCCCTTGCCATTTTAGTCTCATGAGCCGCATACCCACGTCACCAAAAGATAGATTTCAATAAATTCATCTGGCAATTACACACGATTTTTAGCACAATAACAATTGAATTGTAATAGAATTGTCTCATGATGAAATGTCATTGACTAAAAACAGTGTCGGGACCCTGGTAACATGAGAGATGCCGCCCCTTGTTAAAATTTATCGCGATGATATTGTTTTTCTTCATCGGTCGTTATTTAAGCTGAAGTAAGTTGTTGTTTAAACTCGGGAGTAAAAATGAGGCAGAATGTTCTAGAGTTCTAATTTAAAATAATATGATATATAATTAAAATAAATAATAATATAACATACCGCACATAAACAAGTGTTGCACTCCAATAAAAAGCAAAAGGACACTTTATATGGTAATTATATTAATTTACTTTGCATAACATTGAACCGGTTTGTAATGTTGTTGTCTGGAGAATACACTACGTCATATATATGTCTGAATTCGGAATCTCGGATCCGGAACTGTGCTCCTTGAGTAAAGGTAATGATTTTTTGATTGATCGATTGGCTTTGCAGCAAATTTGTAAAATACTCTTACCATCGAAATCTGTAATCTCTGTTGTCTCTCTGTCCCAATGAATATGTTTATATCTAATATATTTAACGAGCAATTCTTGTTTTTATATAATCCAAAACTGCTCCAACGAATCCCAACCAATCTCCATGAAATTTAGTATGTGTTTCGAGAGCGATAAAAGGATTTAACTTGAATTCATTTTTAGAAAATGATTATTTTTTTAAAGTTTCTTATTTTTTGAGAAAGAGTATTATTGGGCCTCTTTATCAACGTAACTTTTTACAATCGCATCAATTGGCGATGTTTCAGTGTAAAGATAAAAGTCAAATCAACAACTCTTTATTGATAATCTACTTATTAAATATAAACTGTAAAATACGACTCTGCCTGACATCTATTGGCGCCTAATAATACTATTATTATTTTTAATTGGAAGCGAGTAACTGCTTTAAATATACAATAACACTAAAGTTACACCAGTATCTAAATTTAATTTACAAAAAACACGATTTTCTAAAAGTTTGTTTATTTAATGGGAGTCAAAGCATTATTTTCAACAATGTATTAACAATTATTGGCTTTAATTTCCAGGTAACAAACAAATAGCGGCGTTGGTGGTGTGGGCCAGGGACATTCCTCACTTTGGACAGCTGGAGCTAGAAGACCAGGTGCTCCTTATTAAGGGCTCCTGGAATGAGTTATTGCTCTTTGCCATCGCTTGGCGGTCTATGGAGGTAAGCCATGCATTTCAATTAATTCAAAAAAAAATCAAAGAGCCAGAGTACGCTAGCAACCCAAGTTCGATTCCCGATGCCGGCATCAATAAGAATTTGCTGTTTGTTATACCTAAAAAATGCATTAAATCAATAAAAAAATATAACACACATAACCTATCATGGTTGTTATACAGTTGCTAAGCAACTTAATAAATAATTACTGTCAGATTTAAGTCAAATTTTAACTAAAGAGCAACCACTAGTAATAATTAAATTGTTTGCACAAATTAGTTTGACACCCAAGTTGGTGTTATTAACGATAAGGTATAGTAAGAAATATAAATATAATAAAGTCTATATATTTGTATGAAATAAAAGACTAAACTGCATTTCTTTATAATATTTAGAGAAACAACATTTAATGTCCGTATTTCAATTCTATCTATTATATATAAATGTCATGACACATTACATTGACATTTTACATTTAAAATTATAAAAATAAATTTAAGTAAAGAGGTTTCATATCTTTACATCTCCCCCCTTAAAAAGAAACAATTACAATTTATATTGTAATTGTTCATTTGCGGGGACAATCACTGGCGAAAGTTTTGTAATATGGTATAAATTTGATTCCACCTTCTTGGGTCCGGTAAAAGCAATTTACTATAAAGAATATTAAACACATATGGTATCAGTTTTGGACAAAGTTTCATTTTAATATTTTTAAGCTATCGTACTTTTTACTAATTATAATAATTAATGTAAATATCCTTCACATTTATTGTCTTTATAATTTTTTTCGCATTTGGTAACCAACTTCATTAAAAAAAAGGAAGTTGGTAATTGTGTCATTTTAAATTCTTACTACAAGTGCTGCCATCTAGTGACGATATTTCGAGTCAATGATTTAAATCATAATATAAGACATTAGGCATGTCTATGTAAACTGGGTATTCTAATGAAAGTGATTGTTTAATATTATAATAAAAAATATTATAATTTGTATACTAATATTTATATCAGTGATTATTATACTTGCGTAGAACACGCGAGATATGCGCGAGACTGCAATTATGGTGCATCAGAGCAAAACTTGTGTAATTAGGGAAAGTTGTGTGTTCAGTTTGATTTAGTCAACATTGTCCGAGTTTTTAATTGTCTATGGTCGCAATATAACCGACATAAAACTAACACTAATGAAAGGTAAATCCTAACCATTTATATTCTAGTGCAAGGGTACCTGATTATTAACTTAAAATCTAAAGGCGTGTAAGACAGCTGAACTATCTCTAACAGTTATTTAAAACGAATTTGACAGTCTCTAATGATTAATAATTTAATTTCGGGGTTTTATTAATTAATATATGTTGCAGTTTTGGAGTTGTGTATGTATCTAATATAGTAAATTCTTCCTTATTTACTCATATCAACTATGGATGAAGATAATTCGCGAGTTTTCGTAGTAAGACAATATTATGGGGATATCGGGTGAACTTTAGTGCATGTAATGAACAATTTGACCTTGTTTGTTTCAATTTTGAGTACTGATACACCATGTGCCCGGTTGTGAATGGAGACATTGTGAGGAACCTTTTTTTTTTTTTTGTTTACGGGGAGGAAATCTTCAGAAAGATACCCCGCCTTCTGGGGGGAAGGCGGTGGTTATGTGGGGTTCTTACCCACTAAAACCTCCCCGGTGGCCCTTTCCTCGGTGCATGACGAGGGGCTCCGGGATCTCCAGTGGAACGCACCGGAGCCCCTCTGCACTGTGCTCAAGGAGAGCACGTCCCGGGGGGGAGGTTACTCCCTCCCCCCCTTGTGCCCTCGCAGCGCAAGGCGACACGGGCCAGCCGATGTCGCCTTCTTCCCGGGTCCACTTTGGTGGACGACTCAGGCCCCCACCCTTGTCGCCCAGTGAACCCGAGGCCCCTTTTAGTCGCCTTGTACGACAGGCAGGGGATACCGTAGTCTTATTCTTGAGAGCCCAGAACTACAGGGCTGAATTGTGAGGAACCTGCATGTCTTAGCGTTTTTTCTCACATGAGATGTCCGTTAATGCGCACTAGGACCGCGTAGTGGACTATGCTTCATTACTGTTTATAGAGAATACCCGATCCGAAGTTGCCGAACAATAGGACATACAAATACTGCTACTTTACAGGTGAACTTTTAAGGGATTTTTTTTATGACGAAATACACAGATTGGCTAGGGAAGTTGGCCTTGGCTGCTTCACCGGATTGAGAGGTGGCATAGATCTTAGGTCGCTTAGCCTGAACCTGACATAAGGGTCCCCCCGGTGAGGGACAACCTCGGCTTGAACGGTTACTATTTCACGGATAATCTAAAGGACATTCAAAAGCTAAACTAACTTTGAGTGTCACTTCGGGAAGCGTTGGCGCTGGGAGAAGAAGTGGCCGAAGAAACTCCGGTTAAGGGATTCCAGTGAAATTATTTTCCTTACAATCAACATGGTGCAGACTAAGTGTTTAATTTTTAATTGTTTCCTGTGTATTTTCAGTATTTGGAAGACGAGAGGGAGAACATGGACGGCACGAGGAGTGCAGCCACCCCACAGCTCATGTGCCTAATGCCTGGTAATTATTTATAATCATATATTACTGCAGTGAGCATCATTGACTGTGGTCACATTGTTAGTTTTATTAGTTGATTCATGGTACAGACTTTAGGCTAACAATTTTTTTAAGAAATTTATTCAAAATCTTTTATTTAAAAAAAAACCATCTGGCCATGAGAAAAAAGTAGTATTTATTCAGTACTAATTAAGCACATGTAAAAAGTAATAATATTTATTTTCTTGTATGAAACCTCCTTAGTGGAGTCTATGGAGGTTTTGTTGTTTTCTCGATGAAAAAAGATTTGGCAGTGATGTCAAATAGAAATACAATAGATGTTATAATTTAATTTATACAGTTTAGCAAAAGCAGGAATAAACTTTTAATGTGGTATCTTGATTTACAGAGCAACACAAAGTTATTCTTGTTTTTATTCTTATTCCGTGTACTTCTTATACACATATTTAATTAGTGTCGAGATTCAGGCTAAGCGACCTAAGAGCCTATGCCATCGCTAATCCGGTGAAGCAGTCAAGGCCAGCTTCTCTGGCCAATCTGTGTAGTTCGTCAAAATAAATAAAATTTAATTGGTAATTTAAAATGAAAGAAACATAAAAAAAAACTTAAAAATCTTTAGCTAGCCCATGTGGTTATTTTTTTTAATATCAAACCTGAATGAAATAAAGACCTAGTGATAAATTTGACCTTCAAATGAATGGCACATTTTTAGTGTTAATAATACACGTTTTTATTGTATGTTGTCATCACGAGCCGCCGAAGTGGACAATAAATCAGTTGTTTTATTAAAGCCATGTCCTCGCTCACGACGCAATTTATATTAGTTCCGTCATTTATGTTACTTCTATTAATATATATATATATATATATATATATATATATAATACGTTTACGAAATTTTACTTGATGAAAAGTTCCATGTTCTGATATGTCTTCCTTGTTTTGTCTTTTATTTTATTTATACATATTATAATATAATTACACATAGCTGAGAGACACACACACACACATTTATACACTATTGTTAATGTTTTTATTGTGATTTCAAAATGGGAGAAGACACTGACTACTGAAACACAGGTCTAATAGTACCTAGTCCAGGAGTCAGGGACTTCACAGTTCATTCTTAAATAATTTTTGGTGACCAATAAAGATTTATTATTATTATTATTTATCAATTACAATGGTATCTCGAAATACGATTTAAATTTGTTCCGTACCCTTGCTCGAATGTCAAATTGCACGTATCTAATAGCAATTTTTCCATTGAAATGCCACAAATGTGCATGGGTAAAAAACAAAAAAACGCGAACCCTAATTATCAGAAAGCTTCGAAATGGAGGGAAATCACACAACTTTTAGAGCGGTGTTAGTGCGCGATTCCTCGTAAC
The DNA here is from genome assembly GCA_029286785.1 of Meandrusa payeni. Lineage (NCBI taxonomy): Eukaryota > Metazoa > Arthropoda > Insecta > Lepidoptera > Papilionidae > Meandrusa > Meandrusa payeni. Next base: position 11,303,744 of record JAGSMX010000012.1, on the reverse strand, counting down.
GTCTGCTTCAAAGCAAAATATTGCTCGCTTGGCGACTCTTATCTCAAAACTCTCGTATTAGGGCATTCATTTATCGAGGTACCACTGGATATATTTTTCATATATTTAATAAAGGCCTGAATCTATACAAATAAATAGAATTGCAGTGTATGTTTGTAATATTGAAAAACCGCTTTTACTACACGTAATATGTAACATTTTTTAGAATTTTTGTCCGTCTGCCTGTTTGTGATGGCTAATCCCTGAATCGACCGATTTTCACGGGAGTTTAACTGGCAGATAGCTGACGTAATAAGAAGTAACTTAGGTTAACTTTAATCTTAGACAATTGCAAAAACAAAATTAGAGAGTTAAAGAAGCTGGTATTTTTATGTCATTGTGTGTGTGGTGTTCCCGCAGGCATGACGCTGCACCGCAACTCCGCGCTACAAGCGGGCGTGGGGCAAATCTTCGACCGGGTGCTCTCCGAACTATCGCTAAAGATGCGCACGCTGCGCATGGACCAAGCGGAATATGTTGCACTCAAAGCCATCATCTTGCTCAACCCGGGTCAGTATACTTTGCCTTACTTTCGGAATCTCGGTTTGTAGTTACAAAATCCCTCGTATAATGTTCCCTCCCATCTGTGCTAAACGTATTTTAGTTTACTTTTGCCACATTAGGTTTAAAGAATTTATTTCTCATAAGAACATAAAGTTCACTTAGAAAATGAGAGACAAATGAGATACACCCTGTATAACTTAAATAATATAATTAATGGTGCCTCTGGGCCGCAGGTAGATGTCACATGTGTATTCATCAATTCTTTTAGCTTGCTTTTAAATTGTTAAAAAGTGTCGCACTCGTTCACTTTATTTGGTGGTTTATATAACTGTGCTCCTTCGTACAATATCGTTTTCTTTCCGTAACTGGTACGTGGGTTGATTAGTTCGAGGTTGTTCTTCAAGTTAACGAGTTCATTGCCAAAAAAATGCAAAATGGAATAAAAAACTACTGTAACGAATATTCATACTATGATATAATTTGTATTTCAGACATAGAATGTAGTTCACAATACATATTAACAATTTCTGTAATTACATTTTCAGATATCAGAGGACTGAAGAGTCGACAAGAAGTTGACATTCTTCGAGAAAAGGTGAGGTGAATTTTTCTGTTCTTGTATTATAATGAGTAATGACAGTGTGGTAAGGTGATCAGCCCATTGCCGAGTACCAATTTAAGCAAATAATTATTTAAAAGATAAAGAAATATTGCTAGCTTTCTTTTTTTTTTAATATATAATTTAATACAAAATCACATTTGTTTGAAATGTGTCTTATGTTTTATTTGAAAATTGATGCTTCAACGTTGCTAGTCCAATTCTGCCAATGGCATCCATGAGAAAACGTATAAGTCTTAAATTTGCATCAAGTATGCGCGACAAATATACGAATAACGCAATTTCACGCCAACCGATTTCGATGATTATTTTTTTTATTTTAAAGGATATACTTTAAAATTAGTTTGATGAGGGCTTGGTTAGGTTCCGATTAATTCTATTTCGGAATATTCTTACAATAATACGGATATACAAAGTGGGCGTCCGCGCGTAATAACATTTACCGTTTATTCGGTTTTTGGTTTTACTCGTAAATATTCTTTATTTTCTCAAGCAAAAAAAATATGTTGCAGATGTTCTCGTGTTTGGACGAATACTGTAGGCGGTCACACAGCACAGAGGAAGGGCGATTCGCGTCGCTGCTGCTGCGGCTACCCGCCCTCCGCTCCATATCGCTTAAGAGCTTTGAGAGCCTGTTCTTCTTCCACCTGGTCGCCGAGGGAAACATCAGCGGGTACATACGAGAGGCGTTACGCAACCACGCGCCGCCCATCGACGCGAACTCCATGATGTAAACCGCGGCGAGGTTGCCAACTCGCCTGCTACAGGACACGCCCACAACAGCTGCACGCAAGCTGGCCCGGGCAAAAACTTGGTGGAGACCCAACGCCTTCACAGCATACGGTACTCCTGCATCGTGAGGCCGGGAAGACGACCGAGGTCCTCGGGAGTAACAGCACATCTGCAGTTCTTTTAAGACCTGTGAAGATGTGATAATATTGCTTACCAATTAGACCACCCTATTTTCATGTGAAAATATTATGCACTTTGTTTATAAGTTATTCTCACATTTAATCGCCTTTGAATCGTTCTATTTGATAGTTAAATTGACGTTACCTCAATGCCTTCATTATAATGTGATGTGGTGAACTCTTTGTGGGACTGTCTTATGAAGATGTTGAATCTCTGAAATGTCTCGCCGGTGGCGTGTCCTGTGTTACGTTATTATTTGGCAGCCTTATTTTTATAGCGAAATAATACAACTAATTATAGTTACACGTTGATTATGCCAGTTATAATATTTAAATAGTTATTTGAAGTACACCAACAGTTTATTTATTTAAGAGGACAGTCGAGTCTAACGACGTGAGGATGTCGTCTACACAACCCAGTGGAAATGTTTTCAATTGTGAATTCAATTTGTTTTAGATTTACACTCATGTGGAACCCACAGCCTGGTGTATTTCATGTTATTTATGCTGTTTAGCAAAATATAATATAAAAAAGCAATTCAAAGATTAGATAACAGAAGTGCGATGCGATTGTACCTGCGAAAATACAAAAACGCATTTACGTTTTTAAAAATAGATATAACGTTACTGCAAATGGATTACCTTTTAATGGTATAGGGGTAAATAAGTGAGTGGCTCAAATGACGTTACGTGATCACCGCCGCCCGTGAACAGTTGCAGATGTGTTACGATATTTGAGAAAGAAAAGGACCTTGGAGATATTGAGTCGTATCACTAATGACAGCTGATCCCACACGTTTCTAAGCGTTAAGAAATTACCCAAAAAACGTTTAGTAAGTAAATATCTCAGTTATAAATATTGCAAAGAGATGCAACATCCTATCGTATGGAAGTAGGTCGTCAACATTTTAGACAATTAAGGTTCAGTGGAGTTTACATAATGGGTGCAATAGACACTACGTATAAATGCTACATCAGTACGGTTCGCCGTGTTAGGTACAGTTTCAATCTCGTGTCTTGAGAGAAATGTATCGTATTAAATTAATTAGTTCAAGAATTGTCACTTATTCAACATTCCGTCTCGAAACAGCCCCGATTGTGATATGATGTAAACTGTATGTGAATTTAATCTATGGGATGGTCGATGTTTATAAAATTATTATAACTTCCAAAACGGCTGGACCGATTGTGATGAAATTTTCAGACAATCTTCAGATTAGCCCAGAGGGTGATCATGTGAAGTTTGGCGATCGAAACAGATTCTTGTTGGGAAGCAAGTATTATAAGAATATTAACAACCTGTGTATCAATAATATTGTAACGACCAAAGCAGTGGTTCCATCTCGGGGACTCTTTCGCTAAATCAAGTTCAGAGGATACCCGAGTACCAAATGATGACTCGAACATTTGCTAAATCGGATTAACCATTACAGTGATATTATATTTCTTATCATCGATCATCACCACTCGGAGTTATTGTTTTAAGAAACATTAGGACGGACAAGAAACGACGACGACGAGGCAGAAGTGTTGCACGTCCAGGGCGTGATAACGCAAAACAAGGAAACTGGGGCCGCCTCTTCTATTATTATGTAGTTATAATGTTATTAAATCCAATTAGTCGTTCTTCTATTAGGGAATTGTATTTCGTCACTAAGGTGTCATAAGTTGTTAGGGTTAGCTAATTTTAACGTTTACCAAATCACATCTTCAAAGCATCTTTTTATATGGTTTTGACTGTACTCAATTAGTTTAAAAGTCGCGATAGCTTCTTTTGTTTACTTGTTGATACATTGTTTAATGCAATCCTTAACATTTTTTTTACACACTTTACATTTGTTATAGTATATTAGGTTGGTGCTTTTAAAAGATGCATTGTTGGCGAGTTAAGTAATTTTTGTTATTCGGAAATATAATAATTTCCTTGATTAGCTGCAAAATATATGTGATTGTAAATATAACCATTGCATGTACAATTTTGAACAATAAGTTACGCTCTATATATAGTAATATATTTTGATACTTCACCATAAACTAACAGTGAGATAAACAGAATGGCCTACTCACTGTTTTGTTGTAAATGTAGGCCAGTTTATTTTTTTAAAGCTCATTGGGTATAACTCTATAACCCAAAAAAATCATTAATATTATCCAAAATTATATTAAATTGAAAAAATTCAGACTTCTAGTGTCTGATTATAAATAGCTATGGAATTGGACGCAAAACTTAGTTAAGCGCTCAAGTAGAATGTTAATTCGAGGAAATAACTGTGGTAGCCTATATACGCATTAACTCTGTAATTTGAAATCTATTGTTAAAGGAGGTTCAAAATTAAATTAATGTTGATGTCTTGATATTATTCTATGGATGGGTTTGGATTTTATGAAGGAGGTGTTGCAGCGGTTGTGAGATGATTTATAATAATGTTTACTAAATATCTGACTAAATTTAAGTTATATTTTTTGTATAGACATACATTAAGGCTTTAAAGAAGAGGGTGATCAAAATAAATCATCAAAATAATTGTATTGTTTTATTTATAAAGTCGGCCAATATGCAAACAATATATAGCTTTTAAAATGTATACATAATTATGATGCTTATAACTGAAACCAATGTTTTTCTTTGACTTAGACACAAGGCAAACATTACTAGCTCTGAAATAAACTGGTTTTACATCAATCGTTACAATCTGATGTTAAAATAACAATTATATTTTACAATTAGTAAATACATTAAAAATATAAGTATATTGTGCTTATTTGTTAAAATGAGACACCTCCATTGACTCGTATGCATCCACATTGATTTTAATCCTGAAAAGAAAATAATAATTATAAGCAAGTCAGAACTAAAAGCATACACAATGTTTTTCACCAAGTTATATGGTCACATATGTGACGCGGTGAGCCCATCGCCAAACATCGAACACGAGTTATTCAGCAAGCAATTTTATTGCACATCCAAAACCAAAAATTAGGTATATAATATACAAATTCAGACAAAAAAAAAAATCTATTTATTTGTTTTTGTGCAACAAATTCCCTATTAATTTTCCTTTTCCTTTAATAGTAAGATGAAGGTGATAATGTTACGCTATAACTAACTAAAAGCTATAATAATTAAATAAACTTAAAAGGCAATATTGTCGCTGCCGTTTCGATAAAGTATATGAAATTATTTTAGAACTCATTGGTAATATTAACCTATGATGTGTGGTCCGTGTGACACAAGGATTGCTTAAATCTTATCAATATAGTGATTTTATCATCTTTGGAAGAAATAATATTATGTACTAACTTTTGGAAAGCAGCCTGCAAGTCGTTGACCTTGGTGGGATGACAGACGATCGCCAGCTTAAAGGTTTCTGGGTCGAATAGGGTGGGCAGCCAGCGTTGCGCCGCCGCTTGCGCCTGCTCCGGCCTCACCGCAGCGATCGCGCACACCAGGTCCCTGCGATTGTTAACATTACGATCGCATGACACATGTTGTACATTTTAAGTAGAAAAACAATAGCAAGTTTTGTTTTACAAAAGATTTTATAAGTATTTCAAAACAATTTTAATAATAATTCACATCAATAGTCAAATAAAGCGTTTAAACTTATATCACCGTTTCCTAGACCGCGTTTCAAAAAGCTATTGGCGCCTTTCCTCTTTTTTCTTTTTAATTCTCAAAAATTTTACATTACAAAAGTATTTGCCATATGAAAATAATGAAGTAAATTGTTTTTTTTTTACCGTTAAATTTCGTTAATATGCTTATATGATCGGTTATCATTATTTTGGTAAAAAGAGTGTCTCTTATTAACCAGTTACTTCATACATATATTATTCCAGTTTAGTTATTATAATTTAAAGCCTTTATATATGTCCCACTACTGTACCTTCTGTTAGCAAGCAACACATGACACCCAGCAATTGTTATGCATAATAACTACTTCCAACTTCTTAATTACTAGATTAATAATTTCAACCCTGTAGTTCTGGGCTCTTAAGAATAAGACTACGGTATCCCCTGCCTGTCGTAGAAGGCGACTAAAGGGGCCTCGGGTTCACTGGGCGACAAGGGTGGGGCCTTTGTCGTCCGCCAAGGTGGACCCGGGAAGAAGGCGACATCGGCTGGCCCGTGTGGCCTTGCACTGCGAGGGCAGAGGGGCCGGAGTAACCTCCCTCGGGATGTGCTCTCCTTGAGCACAGTGCAGAGGGGCTCCGGTGCGTTCCTCTGGAGATCCCGGAGCCCCTCACCATGCACCGAGGAAAGGGCCACCGGGGAGGTTTTAGTGGGTAAAACCCCACATAACCGCCGCCTTCCCCAGAAGGCGGGGTATCTTTGAAGATTTCCTCCTCGTAAACAAAAAAAAAAAAGATTAATAATTTAGTTGATCATCATATTAACTTGGCATTGTAAACAATAGTTGTAACTTGTTAGTTCCTAATCTGACTTCTAATTAATTTTGTATAAAGATTTTGAGGACGCGCAGTTGTGACGGTATTCGTTATAAATAATTCTTTGTACAACGTTACGCTGTCTCAATAAAGCGAGTGTATTAGTTGTTGGACTATTTTATTCTACGAGACCTACAAATCATAACATTTCTCTGTAAAGAGAATTTAATAGTTCGCCTCGCGGCTCTACTGCGGCTTGGCTGACTTCACATGTCTTAGAAATATTTTTCTAGGACATGTAGGTTTCCTTACGATGTTTTCCTTCACCGTCGAGCGTGTGCTAAATCAACACATAAAATTGCAACAGCAAATTTATTGATGCCGGCACCGGGGATCGAACTGATGTTGCTAGCGTACTACGAAACTTGAGACGACAACCCGGAATCTAAGCTACCATGACTAATTATTATAGCTCAGATAAAATGATCATGTTGGTATGTAGATGTAAGTAAATAAGTAACATACCTGTTATAGACCTCGCCGACGCGTCTGATGTAATTCAGGAGCGACTGTTTAACAACATCGGCAGGACATTTCTCATTTTCCACCACTTCGAAGAGCGCCGTGCTCTTCGCAGATGCGAACAGATCCTCGTCGAACTTACCATCCTTCAGGTATTCCTCCTGTTTATAATACAAACAAATAAACATTTTTACTATGCCACATTATTTCATTAGCAACTAAATAAATTACAACATGAGCGTGGGACTGGTGTCCAAACTAAGTACAGTTTAAAAATATTTGAATACAATATATTTAATACAAATTAGTAGTAAAGGAATACAGGTTTTGTTTGGGATAAAGCTTACTGACTGAAATTTATAAAGCGTACTTTGACTTTGCACAGACTTAGCTTACCAGTTAAGTCTGCAATGATTTATAGTCGTTTGCTGAGCGATTGACGATTTCGGTAAGTCACCAAAATCGTTGACTTACCGAATCTTACATTATTTTAAGTATATTTTGTCGATGAAAGCAAAGCAATACGTACTACTATGCTCTTGGCCTTGGTGTAGGCTGCGGGCGTGTTGGTGGCGCGGTACAGCGAGAACACGAGTCGGCCCTCGCCCGCCGCCGCGCGCACCCCGTATCCGTACGACAGCCCACCACCGCGGATCAGCCGCCACATGGGACCCTGGACACGAGACGATAGAACTAATAACATCCCTTGTTTGGCGCAAATTTTCAAAGTCACTCATACTGATGCATCAATAGCCTACTGGTTTAGGGGACAGTCCGCGAGTCGTAAGGTCGTAGGTTCGAAACCACCATTCGACTACGGGCCAACAAGCTAAAGCTTAGTTGGAATGGGTAACGAGAATGAAGAATGTTAGTAATATTTTGCCAAAAAAAAAATATTTTTAAAAAGTGATACACAGGTGTACCCGCGCGAGTGCCAGCGGATATTTACGTATAATGACATAACGAAAATATTAGAACATAGTTCGTTGTTCTCTTGTCAGTGTTTCATTAAATTTCAAATATAACAAAACAATCCAGGGGACACGTGGCGAGCTGCGAACAGCTTTGCTCAGCTGTTTAACGTTGTAGAAGTTACCTCCAGCTGCGTGAAGTAGTTGAGTGCGACGAGCAACGGCGCGATGTCGTCGACCGCGTGCCCCAGCGGCCCGGGGCTCATCTGCGCTACGAATGACGACTCCACACCGCCCACGCCCACGACGAAACCGCCACCCCAACCGGACATCAGATCTGCGTCCCAATATAGTGTTGGCCTGCGAAAAATCCACTTTATGACAATGCTAAAATTACTTAATCATTTGAAAAAGGTCCAAGATTTCAGATATAGGTTAAGACATGGCTAATCTATACTATCTAGTACTAGTAAATTCAACTTTAGTCCAAAATGATTCCAGTATTGAAATCACTATTTATAGTATATTCACTATACGTGAGTAACTATTTATGCTTATTAACTTAACTTTAGTTTGTATTTATAAAAATAGAAGTATTCTGCATTCTTTCTCTATGTAAACTAAAAGTGTGGGAAAATGCAGACTCCTCGCGCCAATTTCGTTTTTTTGCAACCATTTACCCCAAAAACTACAGAAAGGATATACACGATAATAATACCATAATATGCAGCATCGATAATGTTTTAGTATATAATATTGATAACACATCTTGAACCATATAAGTTTTTACCTTGAAAATAATAATTTTACTATCACAAACTCTTTCGATTATGTAAGTCTATTTCGAGATGTGGGCTTATAGGCGCATGTCGGCTATTGGATGGGCTTCGAAAGTGACAAAGAGGAGGATCTACGACGAGTCGATCACGTGCTTAGGCACGAGATATGACCTTCTTCAACTTATTTTGATGGGCAAAGTCGCCGGCAAAAGAAGTGTTGGTCGTAGAAAGAAATCATGGCTGCGGAACATAAGAGAGTGGACCGGAATTGCCAGTGCCTCCCGTGTATTTCGCCTCGCAATATACAGAGAGAGATATGGTGAACAGACTGCCAACCTCCGCTAGTCAAAGAGGATGATCGATGGAAAAAGTTTACCCAATTTGACTCTTCATAATCAGTTATAAAGTAAGTTAAAATAAGCCAAAAGTGCATTGTGTGAAGTCTTAATCAAAAGACTAAATGATATGACCAACAGTTAATTATTATTAAAATTCTTAAGTAAATACTTACTGAATCGGCGTTATTTCATTTTCCTTAGCAAACTGCTTCCAAGGATCCGTGCTCAGCTTATATCTATCGAAGTCTGTGGCTATGTGAAGCCAAGCGTTGTTCACGGTGTTCTTGAAGGTTAGCTTGGCCTCGGCGAGCGCAGCCTCGGCCGAGTCGCCTCCAGCATTCAGCTGTTCCACAAGATCCTTCAGGAACTTCTGCTGTCTCAGCACTGAACTCCAATGGACGTTGCTATCTTTGGAGTATAGTGAATCGCGAAGCATATCATACACCATTTTGTGACCACTCCGACGCACCTGGAAATGTTATTAAACTGAGTAATCGAAAAACGTAAATAGGAAAAAGGGGCAAACGAGCTTACGGCCTGATCTTAAATGATCACCGTCGCCCATGAACATTCACAACAATGGAGGAGCTACAGGTACGTTGCCAGCCTTTGAGACAGGAGTAGGTTCTTTTCTTGAAGGTCCCCAAATCGTAAACGTTCGGAAACACAACTGGTTACAGAAGGTTCCACAGGTTGATAGTATGTGGAAGAAAGTTAAGTGGAACACCAACCCAAGACGGTATAGATAAGTAGATAGATAAATACAATAATTACAATTAATTAGGGTAACAACTAAGCTTAACCTAAAACTGGTGTAGATGGAATTTAGAGTTCTGCCATACTTGAAATCGACAGCTTGGATGATTCCGAACAATTTCCCAGAAGGACTGCCCATGGTAATTGTACGCTTTTGTACATTCGCTATGCATTGCTGTGTGTTCAGAGAATAAAAGACTTCATAGTGCTTGACTGCAAGTGGAGTGGACTCTACCCAAATAGTGTTCAATTTAAACTGAACATGGCAGACTAACTAACTAACTACTGCGTGGCTATTTTTACAATAATATTTTTTGTTATTTATCTTATGCATAGTCTGTTAGATTATATATTTCTATGTGTCATTCCCTACGCTTTATATGCGTCTAGTTTTGTCGTTCCGCGTAGTAAATGTGATAGAGAATGCAAAAAGCCCCAACATGTCTTCACAGACCCACATTAAAGTTATTACCTGTGCCACATCATTAATCAACCTCTGTGCAAACACTAACAATCGTTCCTTGGTGATCTCAGGACAGTACAGAACTTCATATAAATGATTCACCACATCCACATAATCTGTTGGTTCACACTGAAAAAGATAAACAATTATTTCTTCTGTGTTTTGTATCAGAGTCTTAGTTACACTGAGAAGAGATTTTGAACAACAAGAATTGATAATACTTTTTGGAAGAGATAGCTTCTCAACTAGGTCACCTTCAGGAGGTGGAAGGGATAAATTAATATATAGGATATGCAAATCTTTAAATACATCCATGAATATCATCTGCAATAGTAGTAAGTCGGTGGTAAGATGCCAGCCTTTAAGATGTAACAGTTAACATAATGTAAGTTTTAACACCTGGTCTCCTTCTGCGAGTCAGTAATGGCCCAGAAGCAGACCGGCCCGCAGCCTTGTAGTTCTGGGCTCTCAAGAATAAGACTACGGTATCCCCTGCCTGTCGTACAAGGCGACTAAAAGGGGCCTCGGGTTCACTGCGCGACAAGGGTGGGGGCCTGCGTCGTCCACCAAAGTGGACCCGGGAAGAAGGCGACATCGGCTGGCCCGTGTCGCCTTTCGCTGCGAGGGCACAGGGGAGGAGGGAGTAACCTCCCCCCGGGACGTGCTCTCCTTGAGCACAGTGCAGAGGGGCTCCGGTGCGTTCCACGTGAGATCCCGGAGCCCCTCGTCATGCACCGAGGAAAGGGCCACCGGGGAGGTTTTAGTGGGTAAGATCCCCACATAACCGCCGCCTTCCCCCCAGAAGGCGGGGTATCTTTGTGAAGATTTCCTCCCCGTCAAAAAAAAAAAAAAAAAAAAAGTTTTAACACAATGGTAAATGATCTATAGAAACTTCAAATCATATAAGTTGCCCCTTAATACTCAGAATTCCTTGTTGCCAGTAATTGGGTATCTCATTAACTTGAACTATTGTATGGTTATATTTCTCAAGTAATTATATATTGGAGAATAAACATTGTAATAAAATTAATACTGTAGAAATGTTTCATTAAGAAGTATGCTAGGGGTGGCTGAATATAAGAATATAACATAGTTACACTGTCAGAAGCTGTGTAAAATCACAAAATTGCAGTTTAAACGGAACTTTAGTACGACTAGTCAGAGATGCCATAAGTGAATGAATAGTGGTTGAATGTGTATAAGCATGGACTATAAAGATTAGTCTATCGTTATCATAAAACTCCTACGCGTGGATTACGAGCATTAGTGGTTTTCATCACATACATAAAAACTTTGAAATTCACATACCCTGGTTTCAATGTGCACAAAATTTCCGAATTGCCCAACAGAGAAGTTCCCCGGTCGATCGAAGCCAATATCATTGCTGAACATAACAGTCAATTGTTCAGTGGTGGAGATGACGTCTTCGTGCGGTATGATAGTATCGCCACGGCGCACTGGGCACTCCGCCAAGCCATTCAGGTGGAGGGTTAACCATTTCCGAGTTAAGTGATCCACATTTGTCGTGTCGAGGATTAGATTTATCTAAAAATTTCAATGAACGGTTTAAAAGACATGAAATTTCTATGCTAGTTGAAGTGATACACATGGACTGACGTATACGCATCTTAATTTACATGCCTTAGTAAAAAAGAGGCAGTTATAGACTTCTATGTTACTTTATTGCTAAAATACTTTTTTTGTAACAAACTATACAGATTGGCCGGAGAAACTGACCTCAACTGCTTCACAGGATTGAAAGGAGCCATAGGTCTTAGGTTGTTTAGCCTGAACCTCTATCTCTATAGCTAGCAACTCGAAACAAGGATCGGAGTTCCCCCCAAGGGAGGACCCAGAGGAGGGGAAATAAGCTCTTGAACATAAGTAGATGTAGTAGATGATTTCAATAGAATATGGTGGACTTACATAAACAAAATTAGTGTTAAGACTGTGAACCCTGGTGTAAAGCGGCACCTGTTTGAGATCGAAGTAGGGACATGGCTGCCCATCCGAGCTCCATGTTGAAATGTTGTGGCACTTCAGATTATCACATGATGGCACTTCAACAGAAGCGAGCATGCCTGCTGGCGGTGGGCGCTGCAATTTAAAAGAAAAATCACAAAATAAGCCCCCAGGTGCTTTTTAACGAAGTAGAGACAGCAATCACTGTCTACTTTCCATCTTAGGTCTCATATCTCCCCCATTTTTGAGACGTAAGCTAATAGTATATTGTTATACACCAGGTACAAATTATTTGTATGTAAGAAAGCAGAAATTTATTGCTACAAGTCAGCTAGGATTCAAACCATAGAGCATAGACTGTACCCACTATAAGCTATCGCATAATAGATTTGACAAGACCGAAGCAATGGTTTTATTTAGCACATACATACAACATATATGTACCAGCACTAAATGCTGCTGGCTATTGTTTCATATTGATTTAGGATTATTAGGAGGAAAAAACATTGATTAAAACTTAAAAACCAGTGGATTGTAATTCCATAATTACCTCATTGAATTCCATAGCTGCTTCAAGCTGTTTGCCTTTTTCTGCTAAACCAGCTTCACCAAGTTTTTCTCTTTGTGCTTGTATCCTTTCCTTTTCTTCCTCCGACATCCTTGAAAAGAAATATTGTATTTATAAATATTGACAATTAAAAGTACTCTACGCGACACTAAAGGGACTGCGCATTTTATGGCGTTGATGAGTTGTCATTAAGTGGAGAGAAAAAAAGGTTGCATAAAGTTATAAAAATAGTAATCATTCCAGAGAACTTGCAATATATTAACACCTACATATGTTTACAAATAGACATAGACATTTTATTTATTGGCATCATAATATACAAACATATTACAGAAAAAATATAATACATATTAAAAAAAGAAAGAAAAATAAACAATACAATTAAGAGAAGGAACGGACAAATAAGACATGATGACAACATTGCACAACCCCGTCTTAGTGTACCCAATGTCATAAAGATCTGGACAGATAATAATATACTTTAACTATAGCCATGTTTAAGAATCCTCTTTGCATACTAACCTAGTTTGTAACTCAATGCTCGGAGATCCGACTATGGTGATCAATTTATCATTGAAATATTTTTCTAGAAGGCCAATCCAATAGTCAGAGGGTTCATCAAGGAGTTCCATTAATACTTGTTGAGGGTTCATTCGCGACACAAACTGTAGACAATATTATATTTTGACAATGGCAGAATATACAGAAGAATTAGATCACAAATTTTGAAACAAAAATATGTGCAGTCACTTGGTTAAGGCTAAAAATCAATATAAAAAAAACCGAGCAAAGCTTGGTCAACCAGGTATATATTTATAACTAGACAGAAAAAGACTACATACTACAGGTAGCCAAAAATAGCAAGATACTTACATCACGTTCATTTTGCGAATATAAAGCATCACCAATACACCGGAACGCAACAGCATGGTGAGGATCTGACTCCAGGCTTGCGATACTTTCTCGGAGCTGCTTCCGAAGTAGTCTCTGCATCCGTTGCATATCAATTGGTTCTTCACCAGAACGTACACTCGCTAAACACCTGCGCGCTTCGTCACGGGCAATCTCGAGTTTCTTTATCGGCACATTGTCCAATTCAATCTTGATTAGCGCTGCCAAATTTTCCGTTAAGTTGTAGGAAACCTGGGGATAAATTATAAATTGTGTAAAGAAATATGAAAGATAGACAGATAGATAGATAAATCCTTTGTTGAACCAAAGTATATGTACAAAGGAATGTTATTTAACATTTTCTTCCAGCTAACCTCTAGTGGTTAAGAGAAGGCTAAGGGTAGTGCCAAAGCATCCAGTATTACTAATAGAAATTTTTATCATATAGTAAATAATTTATGTGGAAAATGGGGAAATTTATTTTCATTTAAAAACTTACGTCACCAGCCAGAGCATCTTCCCTCTCAACGAGGCAACGTTGCAATGGAGCCGCAGCTGTGTCGCAAAGGTATCGCAGTAAAACCGCACAGCCCGTAAGATCCTTCATCGCAGTTTCTTCCGTAAGTATTGGACCGCGCCATCCAAATAGTATCTGATGATGTTCATACACACATCTATATAAATAAAAGTAAATGTTGCTAAGCACAGAACTCGAGAATTTGTCTAGTTTTGTTTTTCATATACCCCTCAAGGTACACGGAAGGTTTTAATAATAATTAATAGTAATTTCACTACAATTAGTTTCAGTACAATTCACTGTGTATGGAGTACGTAGCAGAAATATTTACCGGGAATGTTGGCTATTTGCTAAATCGTCGCAGAACGTCTGCAGATAACAGAAGATTAAAACAGTTGTAAAAAAATAAAAAAGAAATTGATAATCGTTGGATTGTTCCTTATTCACCAATTGTTGAGATATAAATAACATAATTCTCACTCGAAAAACGTTAAATTTATTTAATTTTTACTATTAATGTTTTGACAGAACGTAGTCTGTAGCTTGTAAATAGATAAATCCTTTATTACACTAAAAATATGAACAATGGCAAACTCAATAGTTGATGAAGTTTGTATTATGGCCACTTAAGCAACAGGAAAAGTATGAGTCAAACACGATCTAAAATTCAGCAAATATCCACCAAACAATACAAACTACTGGAAATTTTTTAGGCGACCATGGCATGTTTATCTTGTAAAGAAATTTAATCCGAGCTAGACACAGTGTGGTGCAACTTTACCTTTTTTTTTGTTAACGGGGAGGAAATCTTCAAAAAGATACCCCGCCTTCTGGGGAGAAGGCGGCGGTTATGTGGGGTTCTTACCCACTAAAACTCCCCAGTGGCCCTTTCCTCGGTGCATGACGAGGGGCTCCGGGATCAAACAACGTGGAACGCACCGAGCCCTCTGCACTGTGCTCAAGGAGAGCACGTCCCGGGGAGGTTACTCCTCCCCACCTGTGCCTTCGCAGCGCAAGGCGACACGGGCCAGCCGATGTCGCCTTCTTCCCGGGTCCGCTTTGGTGACCCGACGCAGGCCCCCACCCTTGTCGCCCAGTTAACCCGAGGTCCCTTTTAGTCGCCTTGTACGACAGGCAGGGGATACCGTAGTCTTATTCTTGAGAGCCCAGAACTACAGGGCTGTCTCTACAAAAGGCATGCTGGCTTAGGTTTATTGTCGAGTTTGTTGTCTCTATTTCAACACATAAAAAAATAAATTTGATAAAAAAACCTATATGTTAAATCAATTTTTATTGTTTGAAGTCTGTACTGTCACCAATACGCATTGATATTCTTTTGTTCACTGCATCTATGCTCATTAGTAGGATATATATCTACTACAAATATTGCACTTGAACTTTGAATGTCAGAATACTTAATAAGTATTTTTTACCTGTCCACAATCCTCAGTATCGGCAGGCCATTGTTCTGTATACCTCCCAGACAGTGGAGTTGGTGGTACAGTCTGCCATGGCTTTACCCATTCTTCTTGTGATTCTTTTTCCCTCTGAAAACAAAATTCATTCATTGTGATTTTCAAACATTTTTTATATTGGGAGAAAAGATACACGTAAACGTATTCTAGGTACAAACAAATTTGCCTTCTCTATCTCTCTCATACTGCACTCTCGCTTACACACTTTGAACTGCAACTCGGGAACACTCGGTTCAAGCGTAATGGAATATTTTGCACAAATGACATCCAGTATTCATCAATTAATAAGAGACATTGTCACGTTAAAACTAACATATTTAATAGGGCTGAATCATGATTAGATGCAATTTATACCAAATGGAAATAACGGTTGTATTAACGTCATAGCAAACCATGTTAGTCCAAATTTAGAATATATTATATCTATAAAAAAACTTGAGTCATATTCAATCTTTCACAATAGATTTGGAATAAGTTGTATCAGATTTCATTTGGAGAAAATGGTACATCACCTTTGCCATGATGTCATCCTCTACAACAGACAATGCCTTAAAAACGTCTTCAGCTGCAATTAGACCAGTGAGGATTATTGTCAGGTTCTCAGGCCGGTAGAACTTTTTATGAAAGTTACGAACCTGTAATATTTAAAAAAAAATTAGCTTTAAAACAATATTATATTTATTACGTGTGTACAGTACATAATTTTTGTGTTAAAACTATTAATTACTGCCAAGTCTCTCTTTTAATATATGATTATATTCAATATCATTAATTTTTTTTTAATAAAATTCGTAAAGTATCGTATAAAATTACTTTGTTTATATAATTTGATAAACATTAAAAAGCCGTGTGATTTTTTAAAGATCATCCAAAATTGGTAATTACTGAGCAATATTAAAGTAACTTAACTGAGCTTAAAAACCATATTATATTTGTTATGTGTGTACAGTACATAATTTTTGTGTTAAAACTATTAATTACTGCCAAGTGTCTCTTTTACTATATGATTATATTCTATATCACTAATTTTTTTTTTAATAAAATTCGTAAAGTATCGTATAAAATTACTTTGTTTATATAATTTGATAATATAAATGTTTATAAAAAGCCGTGTGATTTTTTTAAAGATCATCCGAAATTGGTAATTACTGAGCAATATTAAAGTAACTTAACTGAGCTTAAAAACATAAATAACATTTTAACAACATACAATACTCAACTTAAATTGTCAGAATTTAGTTTCAACTCACTTTTGTATTATTGGTGGATGTTCTTAAATTTTCCATAATACCTCCTGTTTCCGAAGAGTACCCACTGTTGGGATACATGGCTCGTAACAATCGCAGCTCACATCTAGTCGTAAACAAACATTATATTTATGTAACAGAGAATAGGTATTTCATTTTCATATGGACAGAGTTGTTGAAACCTATTAAAGTGTACTGTAACCTGAACATATTACTTATTCAAATAGAATAGTTAATATTTACTTAAGAAATAAACAGTTACTATTTAATAATACTACAGTAACTAGTGGTGCATTTTATTTGCACATATATTTAAAATATTAATGTATTTATAAATATGTTAAAGTGATAATTAGTTCCAATATTCACCTACACTACATATGCAAATAAAGTCTAAAGTCAGTTACTTGCTATAACTAGTTGTATCCAGGAGGCCCAATTGAATATTTGTATTTGGACGAAGAAGATAATTAATACACTTACTGTTGGCTAAAACTAACCCAACAAGAGCTAGTCTCAATAATGTTATTAGTAATAATAAAGCAAGAAACATTTACACATTTACTGAAAAAAATTAACTGTATTTTTAATGTTGACTTGTCAAGTGATATTTCATTTTACAGTAACATAAAGATAATATCAATTGGAATCAATAAAGCACTAGGCACATAATACATGAAGCATATGGAATATATACTATTTTAATCTGATGGAACATTTATTTGGAGTTTTTTTCATAACTTTATTTTTGCAAAATACCTTTCATGATAAAATTATACCACAGATTCTGTCATTAATACAATAATTTTAAGTAATTTGAAATTCTATAGAAAAATTAAACACTAAATATACAATACATAATTTATGCAAACCAACCTGCTGTCAGCTGTATTCTCCCGACCTTGCATTTCGCAATATACAACACCAGCATCTTCCCCGTCACCATCTATGTGATGCACTTCCGTAACAAACCCTTCGTCCGTGAGGGTAGGCCTTAGAATGTGATCGAGGTAAATTGGTAGCAGAGTCAACATTCCTTCATCTCCTGCCGTGTAAATGGTGTAACATGTATGATCAGTATCAGTCCATGCATTTGTTCCTTGGGCCATACACCGATTAGCCAATAAATCAAGAATACCTTTGTAAGGGTAACGTTCAGAACCTAAAAAGATCAAATGTTCTAACGTATGTGGTAGGCCGTCGTCATCGTGGGCTTCAGTGCCTATGAAGAAAACAAATCATGTATGTAAAAACAATCAGTCATTAAAATAAAAGTTTAGATTTATAAGATATTTACCAAGACAAAAGTAGCCGTTTACAACAGGTCCTTCAACGTCTGCAATAATAACTTTTAAGCCGGTCTTTTCAGACACGTACTTGTTTATAGGTACGATGTCTGAAGCCTTAGTTGATGAAATTAATTTAAAATGCGACATCTCCAAATCGTTAGTTTTTAATAAGTTTGTAACAAATTATATAAAAGACACGAAGGACACTTTTAGGAACCTGCTTTACCGGCCCGGCTCCTTGTTTTACGAAGCATTAGATAAAAAAAATTGGCAATGACAAATATAATTTGTGCTATAGGGCTGGGTAGGCAGTAAAAGTCATCGTTTAAAAATTAATGAAATCGATTTAACCATATCAATTTTAGTACTGTCCGATTTTAAACAACACGACGACAAACAAATTGCTTAATTTTTTCTTTATTAACAATTAATGTCTGTGAGCATGAATAAATAAAATAGAGCAAGTCCAAGGGCATTGGCAAACATGGTTAATAATATTATTTTTTTGCATAGAATTTAATTCATTTTATTAAATATTGTTCCTACTTCGAGATTTTATGATATTTTTGTACAAACCTTGATAATATTTCACACTATCAAACAAAAAGGAATAATATATGTATAATAAAAAAAATGGTATTTTATTTTTGAAGTTTTTTTTTGGCAAAATTGAGAAGAAAACATCGCTATCAATATTGGTTGAATAATATCTTAGTAGTAAAATCTAATTTACATTTAAAAACATTGGTTTATAAATGTAAACTGTATTTTATTTGTATACAAATAGTGAAGTACGGTTTTCGTCGCTTAGCTGGTGATCTTTAATTTACCTATCCGGCAGGTGGATAGAGGCAATCGAATACAGCCTCTTCTTATATTATGCATGATTCCATTAGCAGTACATTAAATTAGACAGGGTGTGAGAGATATTTATTTCTTTACACAATGGTCACTCACAGACATTAAGCCTTCATTCATGATTAAAATAAATGCATAAGTTCGACTTCGGATTCAAGGAATTGTTCAATTCCTAGGTAGCGCAGTCACGTGGGCTACTGAAGAGATTTTAAAACAAGGGATTCTCAATACGCCTACGCCGCAATAGTTTTTTTATTGAATTTTTGGTAGAATTACAACACTCCGAGATTAGGAAAGTACTGCATAAGTTTAACGCACTAATGTCGAAGAAGAAAGAAAATATAGACACAAGCACTTTATAATATGACTTTAATACTTCGATTTAATTTGATGCCGTTATAATTATATGAATATTTCTCTCTTTTTTATGACGAACAGATTGGCCAGAGAAGCTGGCCTTGACTGCTTCACCGGATTGATGCTCTTAGGTCGCCTAGCCTGAACCTCTATCGCTAGTAAGTCCACACAAGGGTCCCACCGGTGAGGGGTAACCTCGGTTTGGACGGTTACTATGTTACGCGTCAGCATATTTTTGGGGCGTCCGAGAGGGCCGAACCACGACTCGGTCGGTTACTTTTTCACGGATAATCTAAGCGACATTTAATAGGTAAACTAACTTTGAGTGCCACTTCGGGAAACATTGGCGCTGGGAGAAGTGGCCGAAGAAACTCCAGAAATGCTCCTATCATCTAAGTGAATAACTTTTTAAAAAAGGGCGGGAAGGGGCAATACTTTTGAAATTATCAGCATTTTAATAGAGGCCTGTTTACTTTAAGTTTTGCGAGCTGAGTGAGCTGCTGGTGGAACAAGTTTCTGGACCAACTTGAATTCGATTCCGGTGTTGGCACCAGTGAAATTATTTATAATATTAAGTAACAATTTACCACGTGCTACATTGAGTACTTTAGGAAATCTGCATGCCAGAAAAATAATACAGAAACATCTTTTGTTATAAAACAATTGAAATTAATAATATAATATAAGAAAAAGAGATCCTCTAACGTGTGTTTGAACCAACGCGATGTTATGTACAGTGTTTGACGGAAAGGATTATTAGATTTTATATGACTATTTTCTCCGATCATTTATCTCTGTATATTCAAGACTGAGTCGACGATTTCAGCTGTGTCATCGTAGCGTGTCCAATGTTGCCTGAGCCTAATCGAGCTTTATATTATAGTAAAAGTTGTAGTGGAAAAAATAATGATAGGATCGAATTCGATCAATTTATCGGTAGTTGTCGCCTTGAAATTTGTGACAAAAAAGTCCGCAGTGGATCCGCGAGGAAGATTATGAACTTTTTACTACGTGACTTTGCAATTAATTTTAAATGATAATTATGATTTTAATTAACAGAAAGACCTAATGAGATGAGTTGGAGAAAATAAGTCGTTATGACTGTGAGAATATTTAGAAATGTGAGATAGTCATTGGTGAGATGTGTACGAATGTGCTTTCTAGGCGAAGTTTCAGTAGTCGCTGGATTGTTTTTTCTCCTCATCGACACACTTTGTTGTGAGTGCAGACGTTTTGTTCGCGGCTCCCACGGCGAGATTATCAATTACAATCATCAGGCCGGCGTACCGGTGGGGTAACGCTCGGCGCGTTTCCGCCGCTGGCGACCACGTTCACACCGTCGCTAGCTCGCGTCGCCGTTGCCAGTGCAACTAAATTCACGGTTCCCAATACGTACACAAAAAAAATCGTCACATCACTCGCGTACTTAGACGGCTAAAACATTGAAATAAAATTCGGTAAGTTTTTGATATCTTAGTAATTTTAGGTTTTAAATACTTTTGATTTTTGTAATTTATATATATATATATATATATATATATATATATATATATATATATATATATATATATATATATATATATATATATATATTTAATATATTTTAAGTACATCAATTAGGACGTGTAAATAAATTAAAATGTATAGAAAGAATTATGTATACGATATAATTTCTTTCTAAATATTTACTGATATGTAAATTACCTGTAATGTGATATATTATTAACTTAAGTTGTGTATATATTAAATGCTTAGAAAGTTAAGGAATACAAACAAGTTACTAAAAAATAATAATTACCAGCATCTTAAGTAGATTTAATTCAAATTGTCAATTGCATTTCTGATTGCTGATTTATGTCTGAGGCTCGAATCTCAGTTGGCTTTTATCAATGAGTTTCCATTTTTCAATTTCTTACGTTCAGAATAAAATTATAGTGTATACGATCCATTTACCCATGTAATCCAATAATCTTTGATAAGAGAATGGTGATCGTTTCGTTCTTCATCTACCCAATTAGGATTTCAGGGAAGTTAAACTTATAATTTTTTTTCTATTTATTCTTGGATCACGTTAATTTTGTTTACATGCCTAATGCCTTTTGTTAGTCCGAAAAATTTATCGGAAAACCTCAGCGGTGTAAGGTGGCCGAATTTTTAGAATGTTCAGTTTCAGTGGATTTTAATTTCAATAGAAAATAATTTACTTTGAAATATCTTTTGTAGAAATTGTGCAGTCACGTTGCAGTACAAAAATAGCTGAAGCTAATTGGCGAGACCGGCTTCGCTGAATGTCAGCGTTAAAATAACATCTGAGACTTTCATTTCGTATCAATAGTGACGGAACAGGGGACCTATTATTGGCGTTGGCATTTTACAACAGAAGTGTGCAATCGTATTATTTTTTTGCAATGAACTACGCTATTCGGTCAGGCGGCTTCACAGTTTCACCGGGTTTTTAAAAGGTGGCACAGCTCTTAGGTCACTTAACCTGAACTTATTTAAGAGGTAACTCTGCGCCAGGGCCTTTAAGACCTCGGATTGGGCAGTTGTTCTCGATAGTACTCCGAAGCAAGAGCGCCCGAGAGAGTCACGACTCGGTCGGTAGCTTTTACCAGACTGCGTGCAATCATTTTTACATTTTTCAACCGACTTCAAAAAAGGAATATGTTCTTAATTCGGCTGTATGTTTTTTTTTTTGGTACCACATAACTTTCGACTGGGTGGTCCGATTTTGATGATTCTTTTTTTTTATTCAAAAGGTGGTGCTTTCCGTGTGGTTCTATTTCCAATTTAGTCTAGTTTTGAAAATGACATTCATGAGAAAACCTTATGAGTGTTAAATTTGCATTAATTATGTGTGCGACAAATAGACGAATATCTCAATATCACTCCAATCGATTTCGCTTATTAATTTTTGGAAAGGATTTACTTCAAAGGTAGTTCGATGTAAGTTTGGATAGGTTCTGATTATTTCTTTTTCGTAATATGCCTATTCTATTTGAAGTCGGTTTTTGTTTTTATTCGTAAATAAACTCTTACTACCTTAAAAGTATAAATCTTTAAGGCTGTAGGTCATGTCAGCTTATGTACGCTGAAGTGAACTCTGTCGAGTACATACAGTTCTTGCGCGGATGTTCTTTGTAAAAGTAAACTGATATAAACTCATTCCAATATTATGATAATAAAGCGTTATCAAATATTACATTATCACATTTGCCTCTGTACATACTAATTATCCATTTTATCAAAATTATCACTGTACTTACAGCACCGTTTTGTTGACATTTAGCATGTTTACGTGTATTGATTGAATTTAATACATTTTATTTTTACGAGTAAACACAAAAATCGAATCCAATCACACTTTTTTTTCTTTATTTTGGGGACTTTTGCCCTTTTACCCTAACCTAAGTACACACACATCGGTCGCATGAAGCGAGAAAGAAAGTCATCAATGTTGCATGGTCGGGTCAGACAGCAACATTAAAAAAACACCCACATGTTGTTCCCTCAGTTTCAGGCTATCTATTATTGACTTTCTTTCCGCTTCATGTTTAACACATTCCCCCATTATGTGGTGCACGTCATCCACCCAATCACACTTGACGCATAAAATATTGAATGCTACTAGACGCGGACTCTCTCTTTGAAACATTATAGTTATATTATAATTATGTTCTGTCGCCTCCATACTTTTTCTACTTCCACAATTACGCTCATTTTCGTTTACTAGTATCTCGCACGTAATCTCAGACTGTTATAAACCTACCAATATCACAATGAACAAACGTGGTTCCATACGATTTTTAACAGTTCCCTAGTATATCTTTTGAACCCAGCGACAAATAGCTGTGGGATCTAATTGAAATCAGACCTTTTGAAACGAAAAAATAATTTTAAAATCTTTTTATAAATGACAGTCGTAGATAGTAGTAGTCGTAGTCGTAGGAATCATAAAACAAACATAAAACAAAATACAAATGAGTTAAAAACCACCTTGTTTTTGAAGTTTGAAGTCGCTTAAAAATAGTTATTAAATGTCAATGTTCATATCTAAGTTATTAAGATTAGATATATATGCGTGTAAACCGAGGACACAGCTTACGGAAATGATGTTTCATATTTGAAGATACAATGCGCATAGTTTTTTTTCATCTAATGATTGGCTGGAAATTACATGAAGGGACGTTACTAGACACACCTCCTTAAATTTCCTTTATTCATATTTATCAGCTAGTATATACTAATTTTAAATATTTATTGAGTACACACAAGCCTACAAGTACTAGAACAGTTGTTCCTAACCTCGTGCCCGTGGGTAACATGGCGCCAGCGGATCGATTCGTGTGTGCTCGTCAGTTATATTCGGCAAAACAAAACAGAATATCTTTGTCGAAAAGTTATCATTTAACGACTTAATGTGCAAACAACACATTTCACCTATGTGCGACTTTGAATTATTTATACCCAAAAGTGACTCGTTCACTTTAACTGTGGTAAATTTAACGATTGTCTCAATCGTTCACTAATAAGGCATGAAGTGCTGCCGCTGTCGAGCACAGCGCGGGCGATGCAGTCGCCGCCGCGGGCGTCTATAACTTTATAAGAGGTGGCCAAGAGTACCTGTGTTCTGTCGTGCAAATGGGTTGAAGAAGCTGGGCGAGACAACGTGACATTACCGTAAGGCTCGTCACTGCATGCGGTCGGGGTCACGGAGGACTGGGCGGAGTGATCCGCAATGTAAAATAAAAAGTTATAATTTTTTATTGTTTATTTTTTTATAGTTAAGAAGGACAGTAATTACATATACTTATTATTTATAAAATGTTGTATTTAATGTTAACTTGTTTGAATTATAAAAATATACCTGTGAATCAACACAGTGGAAAAGGGCAAACACATACGGCTAAAGCTTAAGTGAAATACTTAAGCTTGATGTTTTTTTATAATACAATATGACAATATAGTTCCTCAAGTTAAGACCTCTTACAGTTCGTTAAGTCGTATACGGTATGATCTTAATTATGTATTTCAATAATTTTTTGCTACGATCTCGCAGATAGAGCTTATAGTATCTTAAATTAAATTTTAAAATTAAATAAAAAAAAAAACCGTCTTACAAAAATCTAACATTAAAACACCCACATGTTGTTCCCTCAGTTTCAGGCTGTCTATTATTGACTTTCTTTCCGCTTCATGTTTAACACATTCCCCATTATGTGGTGCACGTCATCCACCCAATCACACTTGACGCATAAAACATGGAATGCTACTAGACGCGGACTCTCTTTGAAGCATTATAGTTAAATTATAATTATGTTCTGTCGCCTCTATACTTTTTCTACTTCCACATTTACGCTCATTATCGTTTACTAGTATTCACGTAATCTCAGACTGTAATAAACCTACCAATATCTCAATCAACAAACATGGTTCCATACGATTTTTAAGAGTTCCCTAGTATATCTTTTGAACCCAGGTTCAAATAGCTGTGGGATCTAATTGAAATCAGACCTTTTGAAACGAAAAAATAATTTTAAAATCTTTTTATAAATGACAGTCGTAGGTAGTAGTAGTCGTAGTCGTAGGAATCATAAAACAAACATAAAACAAAATACAAATGAGTTAAAAACCACCTTGTTTTTGAAGTTTGAAGTCGCTTAAAAATAGTTATTAAATGTCAATGTTCATATCTAAGTTATTAAGATTAGATATATATGCGTGTAAACCGAGGACACAGCTTACGGAAATGATGTTTCATATTTGAAGATACAATGCGTATAGTTTTTTTTTTTCATCTAATGATTGGCTGGAAATTACATGAAGGGACGCTACTAGACACACCTCCTTAAATTTCCTTTATTCATATTTATCAGCCAGTATATACTAATTTTAAATATTTATTGAGTACAGAGAAATAACCACACACAAGCCTACAAGTACTAGAGCAGTGTTCTTAACCTCGTGCCCGTGGGTAACATGGCGCCAGCGGATCGATTCGTGTGTGCTCGTCACTATTACTACGTGTTGTAAATACATTTTTCTGGGTATATGCAATTTTAATAATAATTTTATTATTTTGAAACATTTTTGTTTATTATTTATTATCAAATCGGTCGCATAATAAATTCCAAGCAACTAAGTAATTACCGGCTGAAAATTCAATAGATTGAATAACCACAGCGGCTATCCCTTCGAGCGATGCGCGGAGATAATGAAACTTATTTATATTGTCTATACCGTCATTCGAGTGTATTAAGCTACAAAAAGTGTCTCGAAACTCAAGCCAATTATCATACGAGCCGCTAAACTTAGGTAACTGTATAGTAGGCAGTTTGACTATATTATTGTTGCGCAGCGGAATGCTGCAACTTGATGCGCACTCGCGTTTAGACTCACTATTCTCATGACGCCAAATTAACTCTTGCGCCTCAGCTATTATTTTAAAATAAGTCGACTCGAAGTCGGCTCGTTCACTGATCTGGCAATCAATATTCTCCGCTAAACACTCTAAACGTAGTTGAACCTCATCGTAGTGACTATATAAAATGTCAATTTTACTTACGCGTGCCTTTAATTCGCTAACCTGGGACGGAGATAAAGGCTCCTTTAAATCGCTGATGTAATTACTAAATACCGTTAAACGACCTTTATAACTCGCTCGCTTTTTAATTAATTCCCTCTCCTCGGACATGGTATATGGGAATAGGCAGAATCTGGAAAATTATAAAAATAATTTTAAAGTAGACTAAGCAACACAGCACTAATTAATAACAATCAATAAGCACTAAAAAAACTTCCATTAAACACTGTGCGGTGTTGAGTGTGTTCGTCCGTTTCTTTGTTCTCCGATGTCCTTCACTTGCCCTTCGGACGAACTAATGTCTCCTTAAAGATCTTCGTCAAATCCGTGGATTTCGATGAAATTATTATTTATCCACTGGTAAATAACACTTCCGAATCCGTCTCGAAGCTGACCATGTAAATATCTGGGATTTGACTTAAATTAAACACAAGATTCTGCCGGTAGTCAGTACGTGTAATCGTTGAAGACTTCGAATGATCGAGAGTCGATATTATCCGTACAATTACGGAAGGTCAATGACCTTTTTAAATTTAGGTGAGTTATAAGATGACAAGACGGAACGCTTAGCGCGAACAGCTGGCCTTGACTGCTTCACCGGATTGAGAGGTGGCATAGCTCTTAGGTCGCTTAGCCTGAACCTCTATTGCTAGTAACTCGACACAAGGGTCCCACCGGTGAGGGTAACCTCGGCGGACGGTTACTATGTTACGCGTGAGCATGCCGATCCGAGGGCGCCTGAGAGGGCCGAACCACGACTCGGTCGGTTGCTATTTCACGGATAATCTAAGAGACATTCAAAAGCTAAACTAACTTTGTGTGCCACTTCGGGAAGCGTTGGCGCTGGGAGAAGAAGTGGCCGAAGAAACTCCAGCAACGCTCCTAACATCTAAGGGGTGGGGCCTGCCCATAAAATAGGGGTAACGCGCAAGGATTATATAAAGCGATAAAGAAAGTCATCAATGTTGCATGGTCGAGTCAGACAGCAACATTAAAAGAGCACCCACATGTTGTTCCCTCAGTTTAAGGCTATCTATTATTGACTTTCTTTCCGCTTCATGTTTAACACATTCCCCCATTATGTGGTGCACGTCATCCACCCAATCAAACTTGACGCATAGACATTGAATGCTACTAGACGCGGACTCTCTCTTTGAAACATTATAGTTATATTATAATTATGTTCTGTCGCCTCTATACTTTTTCTACTTCCACATTTACGCTCATTATCGTTTACTAGTATTCACGTAATCTCAGACTGTAATAAACCTACCAATATCTCAATCAACAAACATGGTTCCATACGATTTTTAAGAGTTCCCTAGTATATCTTTTGAACCCAGGTTCAAATAGCTGTGGGATCTAATTGAAATCAGACCTTTGAAACGAAAAATTATTAAGCGATCTTTAAATAGATCAGCATAATATATGTATCACATTGAAAAAGGAGTGCACGATATATATCGATATTACATAAAATATCGATATATGGACGCGATATATCGCTTCGATCCGATATTATCGAATCATCTAATACAGATATTTATATGGATATTACATAAAATATCGATATATGGACGCGATATATCGCTTCGATCCGATATTATCGAATCATCTAATACAGATATTTATATCGATATTACATAAAATATCGATATATGGACGCGATATATCGCTTCGATCCGATATTATCGAATCATCTAATACAGATATTTATATCGATATTACATAAAATATCGATATATGGACGCGATATATCGCTTCGATCCGATATTATCGAATCATCTAATACAGATATTTATATCGATATTACATAAAATATCGATATATGGACGCGATATATCGCTTCGATCCGATATTATCGAATCATCTAATACAGATATTTATATCGATATTACATAAAATATCGATATATGGACGCGATATATCGCTTCGATCCGATATTATCGAATCATCTAATACAGATATTTATATCGATATTACATAAAATATCGATATATGGACGCGATATATCGCTTCGATCCGATATTATCGAATCATCTAATACAGATATTTATATCGATATTACATAAAATATCGATATACGGACGCGATATATCGCTTCGATCCGATATTATCGAATCATCTAATACAGATATTTATATCGATATTACATAAAATATCGATATACGGACGCGATATATCGCTTCGATCCGATATTATCGAATCATCTAATACAGATATTTATATCGATATTACATAAAATATCGATATACGGACGCGATATATCGCTTCGATCCGATATTATCGAATCATCTAATACAGATATTTATATCGATATTACATAAAATATCGATATACGGACGCGATATATCGCTTCGATCCGATATTATCGAATCATCTAATACAGATATTTATATCGATATTACATAAAATATCGATATATGGACGCGATATATCGCTTCGATCCGATATTATCGAATCATCTAATACAGATATTTATATCGATATTACATAAAATATCGATATACGGACGCGATATATCGCTTCGATCCGATATTATCGAATCATCTAATACAGATATTTATATCGATATTACATAAAATATCGATATACGGACGCGATATATCGCTTCGATCCGATATTATCGAATCATCTAATACAGATATTTATATCGATATTACATAAAATATCGATATATGGACGCGATATATCGCTTCGATCCGATATTATCGAATCATCTAATACAGATATTTATATGGATATTACGAATTATCGTAAGAAGTTAAATAAAAAAGCATTCCATTCTTAGTTTTACTCACGAAGAGTGTAGTATAGTATGTTACTACACTCCTACTCTTCACGATGGCAGGACTCGTTGTATAAATTTTATAATATATGCATGTAGTTTGTACTGCTAGCAGAATCAATTCAAATCAAATAATCTGGACTGGTATCCGAAACGAGAACCTCTCAGTTACATGCCGAGTACTCTATTAGTACAAAACTTTTCTAATATGTAATATTAAGCGCTAATGATTTATAAACAAATTTCGATGTATGAAAAACTATCGATATATTTGTACAATATATCGCGTAGTATCGATACAACCTAACGATATATTATATCGAAAAATATATTGATATATTTGTACAATATATCACGTAGTAACGATACAACCTCACGATATATTACATCGTAAAATACATCGATATATTTGTACAATATATCACGTAGTAACGATACAACCTCACGATATATTACATCGAAAAATACATCGATATATTTGTACAATATATCACGTAGTAACGATACAACCTCACGATATATTACATCGTAAAATACATCGATATATTTGTACAATATATCACGTAGTAACGATACAACCTCACGATATATTACATCGTAAAATACATCGATATATTTGTACAATATATCACGTAGTAACGATACAACCTCACGATATATTACATCGAAAAATACATCGATATATTTGTACAATATATCACGTAGTAACGATACAACCTCACGATATATTACATCGAAAAATACATCGATATATTTGTACAATATATCACGTAGTAACGATACAACCTCACGATATATTACATCGTAAAATACATCGATATATTTTGGCATGAACATCTTCTACATTGAAATAAAACACAGATTTTATTTCGATTTAAAATTCCCAAAGTTTCGAACATTTTTAGTCCTCCTCACGACGGGTCTCATTACGTCACGACAATTTTTTATTATTAATATAATTTTTTTTTTTGTAAAATGCAAGCGATACGAGTTGAATGACTTGTAAATTGATACCTACATCAGTTGCCAACTTCAGAAATGAGAAGATCCGTCTGTATTCTTTTATTTATGTTTGTGCATGTATCATGCCGTATGAACCATGGTAGCAGTGTCCGGGCGGTCACCTCAAGTTGCATAATACGCCAACATTATTGTTTGTTTGATGCAATTTAGGGGCTGATTTATCATCCGTTCGCCCGTGAAGGAACACGTCGTGAGGAAGGCATGTGAAGTCCCATTTATTTGAAACAACTGAGCCCTATGTTATGTTAGTATCATTTATCTAGGAATCGAATTATAATCGAATTAATAAATGTTATTAATAATAATAAATAATAATAAGTCTCTTAAGATGTTGATCGAGACTTTTCGCTATGAGACCGTTTGCGAATAAGACTATCGGGACAATGATCGTCGAATCCACATCCCACATGGCGGTCACCTCGTGAACCAAGTCGAGGTACTTTGTGATTTAAAGAAATAAATAATTTGTATACACAATTATACAATATGACATATAATAAATACAATTATGTAAAAATGACTTATTTCTATAGAATTTATCAGAGCGTCGCAAGATCTAGGCCTCGTCTGCATACCACGAAAAAAATAATGATACAACATTGATTTTTTCTATTGTTTATTTCAACAAATTATGAATTTTTGAATTGCGGACTCTGACCGCTGGGCTGGTCCACAAATTGAAAGTCGCAAAACGATGTAAATAACAAGAAAACTCTAGGTTAATGCCGTGGTACAAATTCAGCAAAAAATAATAAATATTAAAAACGACAGTTCCGGGTCCACCAAAAACACGAAAGTTATAATTTTTTTTAAATTGAAATGTTTTTCGGCTCTGGTGAACAATTTAGATTTTTTTTGGTTACTACGTTTTTGTTTTCCAGCGTCGATATGTATAGTCCAATTAACTGGCTGCCACGTAAACACGATCACAACATTTTCGCTTTGAAAAAAGAAAACAGAAACTGGCTCATGGCCCCGCGGGTAAAGGTTGCCATCAGGGCGGAGTAGAGCAAAACAAATGAGTCGTAAGAGAAACGTGGCCACTAACATTTACTGATCGATCTTTGACCTACAAAGATTAACGTTGCGTGTAACGTTACGCTTGCGCCGATACACTTTATTAATTCACGATAGGTGGAGGATGGTGTTTTAGGGCTATTTTTCGTTAAACGCGAGACCAATTACCGTTGAACTTATTTCATTTAGTTATCAAGTTAATTATACTTGACCTGGTCAGTATACTTTATAATACTTCATTAACATACAAGCAAAAATGCTACATTATAAAGGAGCTCTACCTCCTGAACTAGATTTAGTCTATCTGGAGACAATGCCTTGTTTGAGTTCCAATTAGTATACAATGCGTACATATTGTGTGTTCATTAAATAGTTAAATTAAAATATCAATTATAGTAAACTAATAAGTATATTTTATTACCAAATATCGACCATAAACGAGACACATTCTTTTAGTGAAACGTCATATAAATTTTGATTTTGTATCATAAATTAATTTCCGTAAAAATCACTAGATTAGAAAGTGCAAAGATTGATATGTGAAATCTTTTATAGCGTTCGTGTATAGATAGATAGATAGATAAATCCTTTATTGCACCAAATAATATGTACAAAGGCGAACTTAATGCTTATTAGCATTTTCTTCCAGCTAACCTTTACTGGTTAAGAGCAGGCTAAGGGTAGTGCCGCTAAAAATAGCGTTTTAAAACTATTATATAAATAAATAAATATACATTCACATATACCTAAATAGATACTTCTATATAAAGATAATAATATACATACACATGGAATATATATAACGACAATAAATATACCAGTTTGTATTTTCATTGTTTGAGTAGAAAGTATTCAGATACACGCGTTTTAAAGACATTAGTTGACGAAGCCTGTGTATACCGCCACTAGTTATTAAAAGTAAAAGCTTATATCACAATTTTGATCAATTGTAAATCATGACTTCCGTAAAATTAATGTCTATTATTTGGTTTCAATTGTACGTTATAGGTATAATGTAGCAGGATATATGTATACGGTATCATTGTTATTTCTTTAAATACGTGTGAAGTTTGCAAGATGACATAAAAAATATATTTTAAACAGGCTATATAAATCTTTACGATAAACTTAAATGACAGGTTAACAGTTCAAAAGGTTATCGATATATATTAATACCTCAATCTTTTCAGATATCCGGCTTTGAATTAGCAGCCGACGTTTTGTCGTTTTTAACATATTAGGGTAATAATGAGTTTAAATTTAATTTTATAATATATTTATCTAAAACCCTTATTGAGTAATTCTTGCATAGTCAATAGTTTCGACGATTTTCATAAAATTTAGTACGCAGGTATCGGTGGCGATAAATTGATCTAGCTAGCATTAATTTTTAGAAAATGTCGTTTTATCTATATTTTCTGGTATTAAAACCCCAGTTCGAGTTCAAATGCCTCCAGTGTGATTATTTTTTCCCTTCTTTTTTCAACTTTTCCTTCTTTTGTGAATATTATGGAGAGCCCTTAGAAGCGTAAATAGCCTAATGGTTTAGGGTACGGCCTGCGAATCGTAAGGTCGTGGGTTCGAATCCACCATTGGACTATTGCCGTGAACCATGTCCTAGCACAAGCTTAAGCTTAGTTAGAATGGTTAACAAGATTGTTAGTAATATTTCTGACAAAAAAAAAGAAATATTGCTAGCTTTCTTTAAAAAAAAAACCCTTTATGGTATTTATATGTACTTCATATATAGTTTTATATACTTAGTGATTAAGCGTTCGCCTCCAACTCCACGCATAGTATGTTAGTTCGATCCCGGTAGCAAGTAATTTGTCTGTTGCAATTTTATATGCTTATTAACCACGCGCTTAGAGGTAGTTTTCTTAATGTGAAATCTGCCATATTGTACTAGGGCTAAATTAAACTAAAACTCAACTTTACAATAATATAGTTTACACATCTAAGTAACACATAACTGATGACAAAGGCAATGGCCGCATCAAGCGAGAGGATAGTGGACTACAACCTGAAAATGGCCATGAGAAGCAGGGACACAGCGGTCGCGGAGAAGCTAATAGCAATGCAGCGGGGCGTCTGCGACGCGTGAACCCAAAACGATCTCTGGCCACCTCCAAATTCAGGCATTATATATATATATAAAAAAAAAAAAAAAAAATAAGGAAAATAGTAACTGTAGAAGTGGCACTTTTTAACAAATGCAGATTAAACAATTTAATTGTAATGAAAAAGAGCACGGACACAGGTCTGTGGTTGCAATCTAAGAATAAAAAAATAAAAAAAAAGTAACACATAAGGCTATAATTTATAAAGAAAGTGTGAATTATCCAAAATATAAGGAAAAGTACATAACGGAGTGTGCGATATTATGGTAGGGAATTGCTATTAGAAAGTAAACAAACTAAGTGTTTGTTTGTTTGTAATTTTTCATACCATAATTATTCAACTGATCATCATTAATTTTGCATGCAAGGGGTACACAAAAGGACAGCCTTTTTAATCGCGGGTAACACCGCGGAGCTCGACTGGTCCATATAAAAATATAGGCTGCAATTTTAATCCTTGATATGGACCTAATAAACAATTCCAACTTTTAGTAACGCAATTTTTACAAAAGTCAGTTTGTAAAAAATGTTGTTCTAATTGTAAATAATATATAACTTTAACGCTAACTTGTAGGCGTTTGACAGGGTTGCATGTGAACTAAAGCTACACGTAAGTATTTCACATTTATTAAATGTGTTATTGGCTTAATCAAATTTGCAATAACCCACAAGCTTGTTGAATATTTTCTCTCGTTATGTAAATTATTATTTATAATTTTGCATGTTCCGGGTCGAAGTCTATGTTTGACCATTATTTAATTGCAGTTCACGACATTACTAATTAGCGAGTAATACTTACTTATTCCGTGAGGTCAATAACCCAAACTAAATATAAATCTCAATTTTTTACGACAGCATAATTCATGTTAAGTTGTCTCATTTACATACTTCCTTATAAAACAAGCATTAACCGGTCCAAGACTCCCTTTTTACGATATTTTAATGTATTATTACTTATTTGATCACAAACCTTCCGGATTCATTTTCCTGCTGGCCTTCATTTTTCCAATTATATGTAAATGAACTACAAATAATAATAGTTTTGTGGTCTGGGCTCATGCAAGACTGGTCTTTGGACTTTTTTTTAATCTATCACAGGAGTTAGAGATCTTCAACTATAATCAAACATATAACCTTAGCTAGTTTGATTTTTGATTGGTTAATAAAGTATAAAAAGGATTAGTGATCTTGCAGGTGACATGTCGTATTCGAATATGAAACTGCAATACTAGCAATTCATAATATAAAAAACTTTAGAGGTTCAGGCTAAGCGACCTAAGAGCTATGCCACCTCTCAATCCGGTGAAGCAGTCAAGGCCAGCTTCTCTGGCCAATCTGTGTAGTTCGTCATTAAAAAAAAAGAAAAAAAAATTACATCTAAAAGCCTCAGGGGAGTAGACAGAGAAGAGAGAGAACTTTTGTTTTAAAAGATTCCTTAATTTTTTTTTAAATATTATAAAATTCTTGTTAACCATTCAACTGTCTTGTGCGAGTAGATCGCCATGCACCGAGGAAGAGCCACCGGGAGGGTTTTAGTGGGTAAAAACCCCACATAACCCCGCTTTCCCCCCAAAAGGCGGGGTATCTTGTTGAAAATTTGCCCCCCGTCAACAAAAAAAAAGGAGATGGCTTACGTCAATAGTCGAATATGGATTCGAACCCATGACCTTATGCTTCACAGACCGTACCCGAAATCATTACATTATTGACGTTTTAGCTGTTAGATCTCGTATGTGGCAGGAAAAAACCCGTCGATAAATCATTAGCTATTGATTTTATTTGCACAGTATTACAGTAAAATTGAAATTCTTAAAAATAACTTTGAATTGTCGTTAAGAAACGTATAATTTTATGGATAATTCTACGTACTCTTAATTATTCCAGCGGTTACTCGCTTACGTCAACAGGTCTTGGGTCACGAGTATAATTTAATGCTATAACCACTGCTTCTTTGTAAAATTATAATAAATATTCTTATTTAAACACGATTCTTTCATCTGAAAAACTTGAATTATTTCGAGATATAACATAATTATTTCACTCTGTAATTGTCGTTTTTTATTTTTAATTTGCGATAATTAATAATGGAATGAGTTATACCATGCATTTCGAAAAACGAAATAGCGCATTTGAAATTTAAATTCTTTGTTGCATTGTTAAAAACACCACCAAGAAAGTGGTTGCTTCATTTTTGCTAATAATATTGCTCATTAATTTTCCAACGTGAAGTGAGTCGTACACGATGGGTGTGACAATCATTTTTATTAGTTATTTGTACGTAAGTATCCGAAAAAACGGAAACTCATTTGTCATTTGTGCAAGCCAGGTTCGAACCCCCGACTATAATACTGGATATACTGTAATAAGTTCGCAGTTTTATTAATAAACACATTTAAAGCATAGTTTGAGCCGTCCCGTGACGTGGTGATCTCTCAACCCTCGGTAGCGCTGGTGTCACCTGCAATCACCGTGGGATTATAATTGGCGAGTATAACATAACATATCTCTGATCCCCGTAAGCCAAGCCATCGTATAAAAAAAGACTTAAAGCTGTCGCATGGCTACTTCTAATGCGACAAGCGTGGTAGGTTTGTACAGATAACCGCGTGACAGGATTTATTGTGTCTCTGAATTCTATATTTAATTTCCAGCGATACGGACTGGACTAGAGATATAGTGGTACTTCACGAGTCCCCGGAAGGGTTTGTACAAAAAGGATTCACAAATAAATCACTTGTTAAACTGTGAGCATGGGGATGGGATTACCCCTGTCGCAAATGGGACAAAAACGGGGTTGCTTGGTGAAAAGTAGACAGCAAAAGTAGTCTATCCCGCAAGAGTTAAAAGGACAGGAGAGCTTCATTTAACTAGCTAAATAACTGAGCTGTTGTACGTGCTATTTGAAGTATCAAACGCGGTTCTACGTGGAGTTTTTTATATAATAAATTTAAATATCGATTGACACTACATTGTTATGGGCGATGCGTATCACTTACAGACGCTTACGTCCTTACGTGTCGGTGATTTATTTTATAAAAAAAGAAATGTCAGTGGACGCAGAACAAGTGATAAATGGCTTACTTCGCATATCTTTAATTTTTTACACCAGAAGGTGCAATGCGACCGCGCCAGGGTAACGGCCCAAGCTGAGGACTCCTCGCAGAAACCCTTGAGTTACTCATAACTAGAGGTCCAGTCTAAGTTACCTAAGAGTTTGCCCATCTCTTAATCCAGTAGAGATCTGCAAAGCCTTCGGGCATGTTAACATTGCATCCAAACAAGCTTACTGACAGTACTTAAATTTCAATTATGTATTATACTGTGGACTCCAATTTCTCCCGGAGGTAGAAATATTTACAGCTGTGAGCTATTATGGCTTCATAAGTAACTTTCTATATTACACGGTTATTACGGTTAACAAAGAAAATATTCTGATAAAATCATGCTTGTCATTACTCTTACATTTATCTTAAGCAATATTCAATTGCGAGCCATTGTTAAGGTAAATAAAAAGAAATTTCTTTGTGTTAGGCTGTGTACAATGAACTAGGAAGTCGGAGTTGATAGCTTTACTGCAATTTGCACCTTGACATTATAATTGGTTTTACAATAGATAAAAAAAAAACCTAGAATAATGCGTAAAAAACCCAGGCGTCAGTTACTGATGCATCAATGGGCCTATAAAAGGTATAGACATACAAACGACAGACAAAGAAAAGACATTATGTACGTCTGTCTCTTCTACAGACTATATATAGGCTAAAAGCGTCAATAGCTTAATGGTTTGAGGAGCGGTCTGCAAAACATACGTTTGTAGGTTCAAATGTATCATTCAATTATTGACGTGAACTATCGCCTAGCCCATTTTTGAATGGTTAAAAGAATGATAATAAATTTCTAGATTTGTGGGCATTATTTATATAAGGAAAAATAATTTAAAATAAATTTTCTTATTTTACTTTTATGTCTTGATCGGGGAGTATGACCACTTCGCAGAATACCAACATCAACTAGAGAAATATACTTCTACGTTTCGCCAGGTAAGCAAGGCCGGCGCACCGACTCTTTAGATTGGCAATGCGCCTGTAATTATTTAAGAAGTAGGTAGGATCATTTAAGATCAGGTGAGCCACATGCTCGATGGCCTCCTTCTCCAATGACACAAAGTTTCTGTAATAAAAGCTGAGAGTAAAACGTCTCTTAATTTATTAATATAGAAGATACAGATTAGATATATGTAATCTCTTAAAATTTTAAAGAAAAGTCGTAATAAGCAAAGTTCATACGTCTACAGCGAGCATCGACCGTGACACATAAATAACAACATGTACTTGACAAACTCGTTGACCATTGCCTTTGACTCAAGAGAAGGACCCGTCGTGCATGCCAAATGCCTGGAGTTTGCCAAATGTGACTAATCTTTCATTTAAACAAGCCGAACGGAATATTAATATTTATTTTACCTTATGTTGGTACTAATGGCGCTTCCTACATGAACGTAGTATAAATATTTTTTCGAAGCATAGCCAAATATTTTATTTTTAATTCCTTGAACCATAGTGGAACGCTTAACTATGACTTTTTAAGAACGGCGTTCACACACAACAGTTACCTTCAATTTCGGCCAGTGAGATACCACATGACTATTAATTTTATAAACCTTTTCTCAAAGGCGACTAAAGATAAGAATTTTAATGTCCGTCCACACTGTTTTATTAGTTTGACCTGGATGTCATCTATCAATTTAAGTCCTTTAACGTTTTTAGCTACTTGATTACGATTAACACATTTTAATTGATTACGATTAACCGTATTTTTTCATATAATAAATTTATAACTTTCTTCTTCATATCATGCCCAAGATTTTCAGACTGGTTTTTATTCTATCCAGACGTCGTAATAGTTCTAAAATAACATGTTATAAGAGCCGATGAGAAAACGCTAATTTCAATACATTGATACTAGCTGCTAGCTAGAGCTTTAGGTACTAATTGTTACATCAGTTATCTACCAGTGAAAGTCCCGTCAAAATAGGATCAGCAGCGACGATTAGCTCGAACAAATAGACGGACGAAAATTGTAAAAAATATTAATTATGTGCCGTGAAAAGCGTTTGTCTAAATATTACAAAGGGACACTTGAATTTTATGTATTCGTTAAGATGCTTTGACAGTAATTGTACCTTTTTTAAAATATTTTAAACTTTACATTATCCTATAAACGTCTTCTTTGAATTGTTTAAAATCTTCTTTTCTTTACTATACTATACAGAAGTTGAAATTAGCCACGTCATTGTAAATGCCGTCGGTTAGAATTTATAAGTAAATATTGTGTTATGTCCGCACACAATCGATAATAAACGGTGCCTTTCGTAAGAGAGCTTTCTCTCAGCGGCTATCTTGTAACTTTCACTCTGCACTCAATAACCGTCTGGCAACTTTGCTGCCGCAAGAAAGCGTCATATTCGCACGTCCATAGGCGAACGCAGATTATTATGCGTCATTTTCTTTTATAGTGGATATATAATCGGTCTCATCTATGCGTTGATTTGTATCCAACTATTAATAAATATTCATTTTTAGACTTGTTATATGAACAGTCATTCGTTAACAAATTATAGAACAGTGACGGAAGAATTGGAGGTGCGTTGGCCACCTTTTAATTCAAGGGTTAAATCCTTATTTTATCCATACCTTTTTATGTTTATGGCACCATTTAAAAATGACTGACTATTTATTTTTTTCTTTACAACCTCCTTTGACTTGGGTATAGAAAAAAGGTTTGACGAAATACGGATGTTTTATTTTTTTTGACACATGACTTTAGTTTTGATAAAAGCTTTTTGTATCTTGAGTAATGTAAATATTTATGCATATACAATATTATTTTAAAATGACTAAAAAAACACGTTTTGGTTCCTCCTTCTCCTTGTGTCGTATTCCTCATTGCTGAGGGTCATGACCTCCACGAATTATTTTGTGAATGATCGCTTTCCCCCTGCTGCGGTCTTCGGCAGTGTGTAATGCCTCGTGGACTTTCGTGTTGGTGTTGTCACTGATTTGGTCTGTCCAGCGTACAGGGCTCTTTGCTCTCGGTCGTCTTTCATGTGCTTTTCCTGTGACTAGGAGTATAATTTTTCCTGGCTATGTGATCGAAGAATTCCAAAACCCTACTGAGACAAGTTTTTGAAATCCGCTGACTCCCATCCTCTTGAAGAATTGACACATATGTCGTCGGGCTGTCCAAGATACTCGTAACATCCAACACTACATCTCAAATGCGTCAATCCGAGATCTTTAAACAATATTTAGGTACTGTCAAAGCAAGTCATGTGTTTTATAAACCTGTGAAAGTATCGTTTTTTATACTAACGAGCCCGGTC
This sequence comes from Meandrusa payeni, assembly GCA_029286785.1. Classification (NCBI taxonomy): domain Eukaryota; kingdom Metazoa; phylum Arthropoda; class Insecta; order Lepidoptera; family Papilionidae; genus Meandrusa; species Meandrusa payeni. The sequence continues at coordinate 11,264,436 of JAGSMX010000012.1, read as the reverse complement.
AGGACATTAGGTCAAGGAATTGAAATTACTATATAGTCATTGGTATAAAATTTCAGTTATGAAAATTTACGGGTCACAGCAGAACTATCAAAGTGAATATCACATCTGTTGGTATCAAGTTTTCATACTGGAGAAATCCTAAGAAATAACTCTTTCTTTCACAACAATTGAAATCAAGTCTTGCAATACAAGTAATAATAAAAATAAAGCACTTATTTTAATATTACAAACAGACATGACGCGCTTTTTACTACATTCATATGCATGTATATACGATAACATTTTTTTTATTTATGTCTATTTATCTATCTGTTTGTTCCGGCTAATCACTGGAACGGCTGAACCGAATTTTACGGGGCTTTCACTGGCAGATACCTGTTTTAATAAGAATTACTTTTGATCTTTTGTTCTTGTTGAAATTTGACTTTCGATTGAGTGTTTCAAAATTTATGCACTACCTACAAATAAACAAATAGAGAAAAGATTTCTTTGTTTGTTTAGATTAATAAGTACACATGTTATCATAATAAGGATCGTTTGTATGACTGATGAATGAGCTTTTAACATTTTTTTCTGATTGGATTGGTCATGAAATTCGTTAATCTACTAGTCTATTAACTAAACTTGCTGTTACCGACCGTATATTATAAATTCCTGTCACACACCGAGTAAACCGTAAAAAGAAACGTGTACATTGTATTTTAGAAATGATACACCGATGTAATGCCAAGTATTTTATAATTGTTGAAACAAAAAGATTGATGATGTGTCGATGATGGGAACAAAGAATAAAAATATTTGTATAATGTCTTTGTCTTTAGCTGTGTTTTGTCGTAGCCCTCGGGGTTATAACGTGATTGTATATTTTATTGTGTACCGTACTGTATCTAGTTTTGTGAAGGCAGCTGGACTATGTGATCATAACCTTAAAAATCAGAAATTTATTACTTTTTTAATCGACTTCAAAAAAGGAGGAGGTTCTTAATTGTTTGTATATTTATTATAATATTTGTCAATCATTTAATCATCATCATCATTTCAGCCGTAAAACATCCACTGCTGGACATAGGCCTCCGCCAACGATTTCCAAAAGGACAGGAAGGAAGGATAACTATGAAAATTTGGAAAAAGCGAGTATCTGCGCGTAGTAGAGTTAAATGTTTGAAGCGTACATTTGATTTAAAGTCGGCTTTTTATTAAGAATGCTAGCAATAATTTTTTTTATCTCAAATATTACTAACATTCTTGTTAATCATGAATGAAGATGGTTCACGTCAATGGCATTCGAACCTACAACCTTGTGTTTCGCAGACCGTACCCTAAACCATATATAAAATAATAGCACATCGTATCGCCGCAACAACCAATAATCACGAAAAGTCTTTCTAGCGGTTGTTTTTGCCGTAGAAACTTCTTCAATTAACTCTCTATAACGTTCATTTTAAATAAAAGCAGTGTTTTTAGCGTTTGTTAATATTCTCAATGACGCCAAAGTCAAATTTAAAAAAAGTCAAAGACAAAGCCAAATTTTAGGAATAACATACATTTCTTAGGAATTGTATACAATGACGGATTACATATATTTCCGTTAACATACACAATGTTATGGCTTGTAATTTTACTAAATGATTTACCTGTGGTTAATAAGGTACAGAAATATAAAGCAAACATCGATTTTTCTATTCGTGTAATTTATGAATTATATAAAAATAAACGCTAAAGCGACTAGGGTATAAATATTACAGCGATTATGAAACATTAATCTATTGTTTCACTTTGTTCACAATGGATATATTTCTGATTCATTTATTCATCAAAATGTTGAGAGTGACAATGTTCATTGGTTCAAATAGTTCAAATGTTAACAACATTAATATACATTCTTTGGTTAACAGTTTTCATAATGGGTTTTGCCGTCTATCAACAATTCATCATCATCATCAGCCTGTCACAGTCCACTGCTGGACATAGGCCTCTCCAAAGGCATGCCACCGTCCACGATCCTCGGCCACTCTCATCCAGCCGTCCTGCGAAGATCGTCGCTCCACCTTGTCTTAGGGCGTCCCACTCCGCGTTTGCCTCCGCGTTTGTATCAACAATTGCTTCAGACAATTTATAATATTCGCTTAAAAACTAATCGTCACGCCGCAGTTATAAAATTATCGATTTATAACGAAGATTTTTAAAGAACAGTGACACATAATTCCGTTGTATTTTTTATAGATTCTATTTTATTGTGACCGATAGCCGTTTATCTATTATGAAAGGCTGAAGTTCTGTTACAACTTCCATATTCACGATTATGATTGCAGTGCTATTATTGCTTATTTTAAATTAAATTCGATACTTAAGTTGTTGTATCTTCAGTCATTCCAATTTACCGTTAATGGGTAATTCTTTAATAAATACATTCACTTCAATACCCTAGCGGGGTAGACACGACTTTTCCCAGAGCTTAATAGTTCCTATTTGTGACAGGGAGAGTGCCCATCAAAATTCACCAAGCACTAATTTTAATAAGAATGACTTTTTTTACTGTTACTGATTTGATTGATTGATTGACTACTCTATTAACTATAGGGTTGCTATCGCGGTTTAATTTGATTTTAAATCACCCATTATTTCGAACGCTAAGTGATTCCACAGAGATCGTGAGCAATGCAAAACGCGGCCGAGGTCCCTTCTTGGAGGGGTTTGTGTCGAGGTACTCTCTTAAGAGGAAAAGACCTGTGACACCTCTCAAAAACCTATGAAAATGTAGGGGCTTCCTGGCTAATCAGCGTTCATTGCAAAAAAAAAATTCAATCAAAATTCGCTCTACTCTCTTCAATAGTTACTGGGAATGTAAAATGAAAAATAAGTTACATGCAAAAAATGTCACACTTAGATTTTTGACCTGTGCTTACTAGGGCGAACTTAATGCTATTTAACCGTAGTACGCACTCCTTGAACATCCGTGTTTGATCAGTTTCTAAGCACGTTAAACAATGCTATTTACAGTTATACAGCTTAGGGAAGTAAGAAAAGTGCAGATAGAAAATATTAGATAAGTAAAGTACGACGGTGTAGAGACACGGTGCATCTTTATCCGAGGTTACCATTGCTGTAAATTGCGAACGAAGGTCGTTGACTTTACTTTCATTTCACGAGAGGGGCGTGCGTCCTTTACTCGACTCTTTTGATTTGATACATGAAATACAGTTATTATTTCTAATCAAACTTTTTTAAAATTGTTCCACATGAGAGTTGAAGCAAAAGGACACGCGGCTCAATTGACGTTAAGTGATCACTACCAATCAAATATTTACTAGAAGCTTGCCTTCTTATGTATACTGTATGTCACTGCAGTATGCAGTACGATGCATATTGCAGTGGGCTGCCATTGCCAGTGTTTTTGCTTATTGTACTTGTAGACATTACTTCGATATCAAAGACTCTTTATGATTGAATCTATCCAATGTTTATAGACATGATAAAATTAAACATAATTACCGTGTCAATGTCAACCCTGGTAGTCTTGTTACGCGTTTCGTCATTTCTATTAATATTGATATAAACGGTGCAGTATATTTTGGAAACAGCGACGAATATTTTGAATTGGCACCACTAACATTAATATGCTAGTTAACTGTTAGTGGTGCCAATTAAACTTTGAGTTTTCGTGGACTTATATCAACGGTATCAATCTAAGAGCTACGCGTTCGACTTTATGAGTTTCATTTCTTTGGTTGCTAAAGTAAAATTTGTTCCCTGTGTATCTATCCTTATATGTGATGTGATCTAATAAGCAACAACTCACATATGTTCCACTGTTGGGCACTGCGTGTTTTTGCCAATCGGCCCTTGGACGGATTGGCAGACTGCACATAAATTAGTGCCGTGGTAGCTCAGTGTCCGGGCGACGACCTCATGTTGCATGGTACGCTAGCAACCCGAGTTCGATCACCGGTGCCGGCACCAATAAATTTGCTGTTGCAATTTTAATGTGCTGATTTACCACGTGCTCGGCGGTGAAGGAAACATCGTTAGGAAACCTACATGTCTTAGAATTTCTTTCTATGACATGTGAAATCTGCCAATCCGCACTAGGGCCGCGTGGCGAACTGTGCCCTTATACTCTCTTTACAGAGAAGGCCTGTGCCCAGCAGTTATATACAGGCTGTAACTTAAATTACCACTTTAAATTACAACGAACATTTTTATGTTTAAGTTAAGATATATATGAGATACAATGTATGTATAAATAAAAAGGGTAAGTGAGGAAAGACAGATGCCCAAATCCTCGAAATATAATTCATTCAATTCTCATTACAATTCAATCAATTAAGAGTTAATAGGAATATTTAAAATGACGAAAATTGTAAACATTTTACGGTCAGTATGAACACTACGCATAGACACTCTTATAAGTATAAGTATCATAGTTAAATTACGTCATAAGTAATGGTGTATACAATGCCTTACTTCTACGTGCCCATTGTCGGTAAGGTAACACAAGCCTAGTCTTGAATTGTCATAAACCTACCATATCTCAACCCACAAACATTTTATACATATAGTTTTAGGATTTCACTTGTATATCTTGTAAATCTGAGTTACATGGCCGACAGAATTTTAAAAAGATCAAAATCAGTGAATAAATGACGGAGCTATAAATGGACAAACTTACTGTGAATTCGGTTAAGACTAGACTAGACCTAGTAATTAAGAATAGACATACATTAAAAAATATTGCTAATGAAGCTTAGTAGTGACAAGATACGAGACCAATTTGGTGACATTATTTTCCTGTTAGATTTTTTGTTGTCGTTTTGTTAGAATTATTGACGTCACATTTGATCTAAGTGATATGCGGTCTGTCGAAGGCTGGCCAGTTAACATACGTGTGCTAATATATTTCAGATAATCTTTGTTTTAGAACCATAGATCTCCGTATACTTTTCTTATTATTCCATTTACTGTCGTAGAATCTTGAAGGTTGGATTAACGTAGTTAATAAAATCAAAAACAATACTTCATTTAAAATATATTAATATACGATATTTAGTCCTGCGACCGGAAATAATGGTTTGTAAGATTTTTGTAGCATCAATAAAACTATTCAATTCTAATCTTTACTCTTTTTTATTATATATATTTTTTAAATATAATAATGACAGCCAGTTACTCACCATTTAATTTACGAACTATCTAAATAGTAAGGGACTCGAATCTCATTTCATATGTATATAAATAAAATGAATTATCAAAATTTATGCCCGATGTATGATCATGTTTATTATGAGACGGTATGACTTAATATAGAGGTCGGAATCGGCGGCTATTGAGCCACACTCTCTTTGACTTCTAATGTATGGCTCTTTCTTGAGTAAAGTCGAGCAACTTTAAAGACCTAAATAGGTAACCATAAACCCTGAGCTAGGTGAATACCGATTATTATCTCTGTACCGTGATACCGTAAAAGTGCCTAAGAATTAATGTAATTTCTGCATTATGTTTAAAATATTGTTTAATTGAATTAATTCGTAAATAAATGTTAATGTTTAATTAAATATTTATGTACAATTTTGGCAATAAAACAAAAGTATTATTCTACTACTTTTTGTAAAGCAAAATACTTATTGTTTTGTCTTTGTTTTCAGGTACGTTTAAGAAACAAGATGTGCTACAGAAAATATTGAGAGAATATTTAATTTATGAGAGAATAATAAAGTAGTCTCCAGTCATGTCAAATGTCGAGAGCAACGTCGACAACAACATGAACAAAACCGACGTTAACAATTATAAGGTAATAAAACACATTATAACAACGTGATTAATTGAAAGTCTAGAGTCTTATTTTTAACTTCTATTAATAATAGGTTGTCAAATATCTCCTTCCGCCTTTTGTCTTTGAATTTCGCGGCTATGTACAAAGCGCTACAGAGCTCGTATCTAGCAATACTATACATAATTTGAAAGGTCTTGACATAACCTACAAAACGACGCTATGCATAATTAGTTTGGATATTGCGTTCAACAGTTATAGACGTGTAAACATGGAGTTCACTAACGCCGAAATTCGCGCTATTTTAAAGTTTTCCTTCGTTAAAGGCAAATCCGCTAGAGAAACGTTCCGTGAGATTAATGGTGTTTTGGGGATGGTACTCTATCACTTCGAACCACGGAGGAATGGTTTCGACGATTCAGAGCCGGTGAAAACGACACCATGGATAAGCCAGCCGGCGGAAGACCTGTGACGACAAATACCGATCAAATCATGGACTACATCGAGTTAGACCGGCATGTGGCATCTCGTGACATCGCCCAGGAGATGGGAGTTAGTCACCAAACCATTTTAAACCATCTGCAGAAGGCTGGATACAAAAACTTGATGTTTGGGTGCCGCATGACACAAAAGGCGGAAGGGAGATATTTGACAACCTATACGTTTTTAAAATAGGATAAGATCCCATCATATACGAACCGATTTATTTTTGTTTGATATTAATGTCGCTTAGGACCTTGAGTTTCGTAGATGTGCCAGGGAACTCCTAAAAATCTTACGAAAGAATACTTGATGATAGAGATAATAATAGAGTAAGTTTTGTGGCAATCCACCAGAAGTTTTTTATGTTCGGTAACGGGGAAGCTTTTACATTATCAGAGAATCCATGTGACAGAATTTACAACTCGTGTTGTAGACTAGCTCCTGTTGACAAGAACATTTCTACAGCCTCCATTATTTATTATATTTATCACGTACAGGCCTAGCCTAACGAATTTGTTTACCTGTATGGCACTTGCATAATTTTAGTAAGATTTGGTTAAGTACAGGTTATACACCTGCGTCACTGTGGGGTATTATCCTCGTCTAGACTAAACAGATCCGAAATGTAAAGTACCGCAGTGTAAAATGGAAAAAATACACTTCAGTACATTTAAGGAAAAGTGTAAAGAAACACATAAACAGACAATTATCACGAAATTATCTTAGCTCGAGAGATTTACATTGTATATTCGTGATCCATCAAAAATAGTTATATTTTAATGTTGCAAATACGGCTCTCTTAGTTTCATATTTGTCTATTCATTGTAACCACTACGTGCCAAGCTATTGTGTCGCGTCTTGACATTGAATTATGAGTGGTTATATAATTTTTTGTACACAAATACTGTTTGGTCAGAGTTTTTAACGACTTCAGTGGAGTTGAGAGATGACGAAGTTCTGAGATCATTCGGCCAGAACTTATGAAGCTTAGACAAATGGCTTCCGACCTTTGCTTGAAGCTTTAGTCTACATCCCTTACAATTTTGACCAAAGAGTTATCGAGACGGCGAAACCACAGTTGATCGGTTGCTTGCTGCTCACAACTGCTCACAAAAATTTTGCATCTACAATACCGTCACTGCTGATCTTAAGGGTTGGTAAAAAATTTACTAAAACAATTTTAAAAGAATAAAGTCAAAAGCAGGTGAACCATAAATACATTGCTATAACCACCGAACATAGACATTCACCCGCATACGAATATATTTATTTTCGAAAAATGTTCGGCCCCATCGGCCATCTATTCTTAGCGTTATGCGCCCTGCCTATTGCCACTTACTTGCTTTCACGGTGGGCTATGTCGGTTACCTTCGTCCGTCTACAGATCTCTTCATTCCTGATACGATCTCTATACTAGAGATAGCCCGCGAAATGCTCGAGTTCTCGATTGAGAGCACAACACAGAACACAGTATCGGCAAGCGCAATGTAGGACGGGTGGACGTCAAGGTACCTCGTAAATGACGCACACCTGGATGAAAGCAGCTTACAACCGGTCCTTTTGGAAATCGTTAGGGAGGCCCATGTCCAGCAGTGGATGTTCTACCGCTGAAATTATCTAGGCAGGCTGCAGCTTAGCCAAAGAAACTGACTTTTATTGCTTCGCCGGATTGAGAGGTGGCATAATAGCTCTTAGGTGGCTTAGCCAATAAATGATGACGATGATGATATTTATTTTTATAATTTCTAAATAGGTTGAACATAATCCCACTTGATGTTGAATGTACATAAAGTCTACAATGTTAAGACGCACTGGCTTAGTTCAAGACTTCTTTTCAATACAACCATGTATGTTAAAAGTGTAATTATTATATTTCCAACGCAAGGACGTGTTATGTGAAGCTCATGACTTTTTTGTAACAGAAATACATTTTATGACGAGTTATTTTTTTGTTCCGTATTACAAGGTTTACCTGTCCTCATCATTAAAGTAACGTCGCTTCAACTTAAATAATAAATATGTTACACAAAATAATAACATATTGTTAGAAATGTTTAAAGTTAATTTAGTAAACAATATTTAGAGTAATTTTTGAAATTATTTCCGGTCGTTATATTTAGTGTTTCCGCTTTTGATAAACTACTATTATTTGAATATAATGGCATGACATATCACTTTTTTTGATGAACCTATATAAAATAGCCAGAAAAGCTGGCTTGATTTGTTTCACCGGATTGAGAGGTGGCATTGCTCTTAGGATGCTTAGCCTGAACCTCTATCACTAGTAACTCGATACAAGGGAGGAATAACCTCGGCTTGGACGATTACTATACTACGCGAAAGCATTCCGATCCGAGGTCGCCTGAGAGGGCCTAACCACGACTCGGTCGATTGCTATTTCACGGATAATCTAAGGGACATTCAAAAGCTACTAGGAAACTAATTATGAGCGCCACATCGGGAAGCGAAGGGAGAAGAAACTCCAGCAACGCTCTTTACATCAAAGGGCCCACCCCTTAAAATAGCGGTAACGCGCGAGGATTATTCCAAGACTGTTCTATTCACTACGATGTCAAAGAAACATGGTTAGATTGATAAAGGGTTAAATTTTAATATAACCCTTATTAATGTGTGACAAGGGAATAAGCTGTACACGAGCACTCATTTCTAATATTAGCTAGTGAATTATTTGTATTCGAACTATACTTCGACCTTCTGATCTTATGTCGAAAGCTTAGCCACTACGTTATTACGGCTTATTGGTTATATAGACAAAAAATGACAAAAAACCTAATTCAAAACATTCTCTGGAAATACTTTGTCGTAATTGCTGTAAATAAACCAGCTTCAAGTTTTTATTAGGGTTTAGTTGCGGTTCGATTTTAAATGATTGCATACAACCAATGTTATCTGTTATATACGTATTGTAATAGATGAGGCAATCACGACGATGGCGATGTGAGGAATCATACATTAGTTCGCTACGGTATCTAATAGCAGTGCAGTTGATCAATGAAAGCTATATATATATATATATATATATACATATATATGTATATATAATATATATAAATATAAAATATACCAACTCGCTTGTAACATTCAAATCTCGAGCCACGTTGATTTCCATATTTGGTTTATCAACTCTTTTTTTTTTAAATTAGGATTGTAACCTGCTGCTATTTGTTCTGCCTTGTTTACAGTATATTGCATAAAAATAAGAGAAAAGTGATTTAAAGTATGAAAAAAAAAATTAAAAGTGTAAACTATTGTCCATGGATAGTACTGCGGTGGACCCATTGGCCAGGGCTGCTATTCGCATGACCTCAGTGCAATACTGTAAAAAATCCGGTTTATCAAGTCAAATTTAACATTAAAAATCTGATTTTTATTTTGGATTTATTGATTATGCATGCTTCTTTACAAACAATGAAAATCCATCGTTTTCGATCTTTAGTATATAAGAAATCTTCATGTAGGTATGCAACAAGCACGCGTTCATTCATTGGAACCAAGAATTGAGGAAATCGATACTGCGTTTGTACCTTGCCGGTTGACTCGAACGCAGTATCGGTTGTTATTCCCGACTATTGCGTTGTTAACTTTGGGTAGGAATTAAGCTTCAATAGAACACGGAGCACCCAGGTAAATACTTAGGTCGTTGAATCACGTGACCGTCTTTTCAAATTATTTTAATTGCCATTATAGTTGGAATATGTGAGTAAATTAATAATAATTCAAATTATATTAATTACGAGGTATTTGATCAAAATAAAATCAAAATAAAGTTGTTTAATTAATGGTAATTAATTCTTGATGTTTTTATTAATCTTACTTATATCATTAAATCTGAATATTACCGGACGTAAGCATCACAAACGAGCACAGTCGGTGTCGTAACTTCATTGTGGAACGTTATCTTATCTAACTGTTAACTGATTGACAAAGGCATCTAAAAAGCAATTGTTTTGCAATATCTGTATATATTTTGATCATAAGTCACTTCACGTGGCTAATAGTTAAATGTTTTTTTTTTATAGAATAAACAAAACGGAGACGTTGAAAAAGGTGGAATTGAACATTTAGCATCTAGTGTGCCGTGGAGTAAAGTTATCGTGATAGTTCTAGCCATGTGTGTGTTGGTCGCGGCGTGTAGTACAGCGTGGGTCTTTCAAAACTGGCAGACCAGTCTTCAAGTCTTCGCAATACTGGTCGTTGTATATGTAATATCATTTTATTGGAGATGGATATGGGTGGCTATGAGGACGGCGAAGAGAGATTTCTCGTAAGTTGGTTAATTTATTTTTGTTTGTTTTTATCGTTAATACTCGTAAGTTTTGATTAACTTTATTTTTGTTTTCAGGGCATTATTTTGCTATTTAAAAATTCTATCGCTGACGAGGTCGTTTACGAAAAAGAATTTTTCGATGCCCGAGATATTTCATAATGTGGTATTGCGGCATCCAGACAAAGCGTGTTTTCTATACGAAGATGAGACATGGACATTTAGACAGGTCTAAATTTTATATTTACATGTACACATCGTTTAAAATATTCTATTTACTTCGTGTTGTTTCAAATTTTAATTGGCGTTATCAATTTTAAACATTTTCCTCACTTCAACGTTACGAATTCACAACCATAATTATATCATGGATTTCATTGAACAAAACTAGTTTTTCGTATTTCGTCCCTGCTTCATATATTTTTTTTTAAATTTTGGATGTTTAGAGAACTTTACGGTGTTCAAGGACGTGAGAGGGACTTGGTGATTGGAGTTCTTGAGTCTTAGTCCTTCGTAGGGTACCATTTATCTGTGTTTTGATGTGGTATTGGACAAGAAAACAAATCACACGAATCCACAACAAGTTTGTAAGAGAAATTAGATATTTTAAAAGTGAAACTTCTTTTAGGATTGTGTTAATCGGATTTAATGAAAATAAAAAGTATAATAACGAAAAGGAGACAATTATAAACGTAATTATAGGGTATATCATTCAACAATTTGGTTCAATTTTTCGTTTTCTTATTCATTTCGTTAACACAGGACCTTGGATTGCGAAGACACAACAAGGAACTTTTGAAAATCGTATCGAAGAATGCTTGTTGATTTTGATTTTGATAGGTTATTGATAATCCACGGCTAGGCTGGTAGAACTTAAGCGCTAGAACTTCGCTAGATATTCAGTAATAACTAAGGGCATCCGCGTGTAGTACGTTTTACGTTTCTTTCGATTCGAAGTCGGTTTACGTTTTCAACCGACTTCAAAAAAGAGGAGGTTCTCAATTCGTCTGTATGTTTTTCTTATGTTGGTTACTTCATAAGTTTCAATTGAGTGAACCGATTTAGATGATTCTTGTTTTATTTATAAGTTGGTGCTTTCCATGTGGTTCTATTTTAATTTGGTTAAATTGACTATGACATCCATGAGAAAACCATATGTCTTAAATTTGCATTAAGTATGGGCGTGACAAATGGGCGAATAACTCAATATCACGCCAACCGATTTCGATGATTCATTTTTATTCTAAAGAATGTTTCAACCGTAGACATCAAAGGTAGTTTGATGATAGTTTCGTTAGGATTTGATTAATTGTAATTTGTAATATTTCCACGATAATTCGGAAATACAAAGAAGGCGTCCTAGCGTAATAACGGTTAATTTTTGATTCGATTTGTAATCGGTTTTGTTTCTAGTCCTGAATATATTTGTTTATATTAAGGATTTATTTTACAGATTGAAGATTTTAGTTTAAGAACGTCAGCGGCATTAAAAGCCATGGGTGTGAAGCGTGGGGACACGGTGGCGGTGATGGCGGGCAACTACCCAGAGATGCCGGCTATCTGGCTGGGCGCGACGCGCATTGGTGCCGTCTGTCCGCTCATCAACACCAACCAGACCGGCAACACGCTGTTGCATTCCATCAATGTTGCTAAATGCGATCTCGTTGTTTACTGCAGCGAGTATGAGGAAGGTACATAATGTTTTATATAATTAATTTCAACACAAATGTTACGGTCTGCAATTTTTGCTTGGTTTCAAAAAAGGAGAAGGTTTTCAAATCGTCTTTTTTTTTAATGCTTGCGCAGTCACTTTTTTTTACTACGCCGAGTGATTCAGTTTAGGTTATATACCAATCGACATATTTATGCCATTAGATGCCTTTTTTCTTTTTAAATATATAAGGCTTTGATATAATAGGTATATGTCATGATATTTTCACTTGCAAAACTCAAAAACTTAAAAAAATTATGAATGGTGTATTATAGTAGGCCGTCATATTTGAGAACTGCTCGTATTACGCTTTATAAAAACTACGCTTAGTAAAAGAGCGGATAACGATTGCTTTAACCGTCATGTAAAATCTGTAAACGCATTTAAAAATAAATTAAAACACCTGATGTTAAAGATACAAAAAGATAATATCCCCGCGACATCGGTGGCTTGTTGTTTCCAATATTTTCAATATTTAATTATATAATTTAAACTTTATACGTTTAATTATCATATTATTTATTTTAGTTTATTTTTGACTCAATAATATTTATGATTTTTTTCATCTATTATTTTATTGTATAAAATATATTTTAATCTCATAACTGTTTTATTTATGTATCATATTTATTATACTCTTACTGTCTGTATAATAATATTCCATATAAAAGTAGTATTGCGCGCGCACGTCTTTAGGTAGTCCCGGGCACCGCTGAAAATCAGCGCTGTCGCATCCTTGTGACAGCATATGCTGAGACGGTGTCCGATATTGGCATCATATGTTTTGTATTATTTGTCCGTGTAACTTTAACTGTGTTTTGTCTATTTTTCATTCTTTTTAATGTGTGTTATATTCAGTCTGTGATGTGTTTTTGTATTGTGATGCCAATAAATAAATGTCTATGTCTATGTATCGTAAATATCCTATACGAATATAAAACTTTCTCAAATTATCTAAATGAGATTAGAATCATTTTATAAGAAAACTCCCGACTGCGTCATGTTAAACGATTTCTATATTGTGGAAAACGTAAATTAAGCTGACAAGAAGTATCGACTGACGTATTATGTTTCACCTCCCACATAGTAAAACATTTTGTTCCACTCACAATAACCTTACGGCGTAACCTTGTCGCCACTACACTTGTAAGAGATAGATTGATTTGTAAAAATGCAAATAATGATATTACACATATATACCATTTTGCCTTGCAGCGTTCCAGGAAATAAAGAATGAACTTAACTCCTCAGTAAAGTTGTTAAAGTTCACTCGGCGCCCGCTGAACCTGTCAACTGATTCGGTGAAAGTGGTAGACGGCTCCGACGATTTCACAGCGCTCCTGGAGAACACCTCACCAGCCGTGTGGAGTCCCTCCGACAGCGATGGCTTTAACGGGAAACTGTTATACATATATACATCCGGAACCACTGGACTCCCAAAAGCGGCTGTTATATCGCCCTCGAGGCAAGTTATCTTGTATGAAATAAATAGATCATTTTGTAAATTTTCTTTACGTTTACGTCGTTACGTCCTTTTTACGTAACGTTAATTTTACAGTCAAATTTAGAACGCAGGGCGGACAGTGGTATTAAAGAACTTTTAAAATTTTTCTCAATTTTTGATCCTAAATCTCAGCACGAAGCGTGCGAAAGTTCGGGAATTTAAAATCAAAAACAAAGCGTTAAAATCCGTAAAATTAATTATGTATAAAAATCTAATAAATATAAGAAATCACTCAATGCAATTATGTTCATAAATTGTTTTTCGTTCTAGAATGGTGTTCATGGCTTCGGGAGTTCATTATTTAGGAGGCTTGTCGGCAAACGACATAATTTACTGTCCAATGCCTTTATATCACTCCGCCGGTGGATGCATCACTGTGGGACAAGCCTTCATTTTCGGCTGCACAGTGGCATTGAGAAACAAGTTTTCAGCATCCGCATATTTCCCAGACTGTATCAAATTTAATGCTACAGTAAGTATAGACAAGATGAAACAATAATATTTTTTCATCAAATGAGAGGTTCATTCACATTGTTTCTGTCACGATGTGGCCTTGTGCCGTAACGTTGACGTAATTATTATTTCTAGGCAGTTTTTTTAAACCAAAAATTCAAGTCTTACGGAAAACCAAATGGTTCTCGCCTCATATTTTTGTTTATGGTATACAAATAATCTGTCATAAAGACCGGCAACTTTACTAGTGTTGTGGATGTTAGTGTTGTGTTGTGAAGTAGTGATCACGGGAATAATTTAATAATTCTCAATAAATCACTAATTCTCGTCTGCCTCTTTTTTTTGAACAAATTCAAAAATTAAATTTTCAATAGACAATTCAATCCTCGCAAAAAGGACCCTATTTAACGATTCTGCCCAGATACATAAGGCTTTCGCTCCTTACGAGTGAATTCCATTCCTCTGATAGTAACTTCTCTAGTAATTTGGAAGTGAAGTACTTTCCTTCATTAAGTTGTCGTATCAATTCATTATTTTTAAAGTATTTTTTATTTTGTTTCATGAATTATAATAATGTTCATTATGATAATAAATTTTAATTAATCCTTAATATTAACTCAACTAACTGAAACAAAGCTATCCAAACGTCTCTATTTACATATGTTAAATTAAAAGTGAATGATACATTTTTAGGCAGCCCACTACATAGGCGAAATGTGTCGTTACATACTGGCAACTCCACCTAAGGCGACCGATAAGCAACACAAAATCCGTACGGTTTATGGAAATGGAATGAGACCGACAGTAAGTAAATATAATTTTTATACAACTTTACTAACATTTTAATATGCTTAATTCCCAGAATTATCACACCTTTACCACAAATTGCTGTAAAACGCAGTCACCTGATTCAACGCCCAAAAAATCTTTATAAATCAACGAAGATTTTATTGCTGTTTATTAGCATAATACAAATGATATTATGCTGTTGTATTATATATTATTATATATATACGATAAATAGTTTGAATTCGTTTTCTCGTGTATGCAATAATTGTCTATTATACATAAATCCCTGTTAGGTTTATAAGAGTTTATAAATATATATTTTTTATTGCACATATACCCCAGGTATATACTTACGTTTCGCGCTATCCCGACAAACCTTTCTCGATTTATCATATTATTATGTTTATGTATACATTACTATAATAACTTGAATATGTAATATTTATTGTTATCTTTCAGGTTTGGACAGATTTTGTTAACAGGTTTGCTATCAAAAAGGTGGTTGAATTTTATGGAGCTACTGAAGGAAATGCTAACATAGGTAATTAAAATGATTTTGATAATCTCTGCCTGATTACTGTTGTTAGCCAAAAAGCTTTTACAAATTCATCGCATTAAGAGGTAGCCGAACTTTTACAGCGCTCGGCTACAACTTCTCACAGCACCAACTCTTCCGGAAAAGGAAGTACTAGGATTACTATGCGACGGAAACCACCGACTCGTGGTTGGTCTTTCGCCGGTGCTCTCAAGTCAGAATTTTGTCGCAGAAACCGCCTAAGTCGAAGCCCACTAGCGTGGCCCCTTGCACCTTGCTTTAATTAAGGCACAGGCTGATTCGCCTTGAGAGTTCGGCCACCCCTTGAAACACGCGGTGTAACAGTAGGGATTCTGCTGGCTGATTGGTGTGTTATATGTGATAATTAGAGCGAAAGTGGTGAAACTGAAAATAAACGCATAATCAAGCATTGCGCTATTTTTATCTTATTTCCCTTTTCATCTAAACGTATAACTAACTCAAAAGTACGTTTATTGCATTTTGTTTTATAAATTTTTATTTTGGGATTTTCATTTTAGTCAACATCGACAACAAAACAGGGGCGATTGGGTTTATTTCAAGAATTATACCTGCGGTATATCCGATTGCTATTATTAAAGTAGACGAACATACTGGTGAACCCATAAGAAACTCCCGTGGACTGTGCCAGGTGCGTTATATTATATCGCTGTCCTTTTATACTTTTTTGTATATTTTTGAATTAAATAGTGAATTTATGCTTAATGTCGATCGTAGTTAGTTATTAATTTAATTTTTTAGGTTGCGAAAGCAAATGAACCGGGAGTATTTATTGGTAAAATAAATCCGAGTAATCCATCACGAGCCTTCCTCGGATACGTCGATAAACAAGCTTCCGAAAAAAAAGTTGTTCGAGACGTCTTTAAGCATGGTGATTCGGCTTTTATCTCAGGTATTATTTTGATTTCTGACTTAACTGACTTCTTATCATTTACCTACATATCTTAATTGAATAATATTAAAAAATATGTAAATGTAGGTCGAGAATTTTGTTTTGTAACACCATTGAAATTCGAATTCGAAATGCTATCTTGTAAAGTTTTTAGGTAAAAACAAGAACTCGAAAAATCGACGAATTACTAGACGGCATTTTTTTTTCTGTGTAATCGTGTGCAATAACTATAAACCACTAGCCATTCATTATTTAAATACACAACCTACAAGTTCTGACTTATTATTAGATTCCCCATTACAACATTGTGTCCTAATCACTCACTCTCATCGCCCAGAGGAGTAAACAGGATTTCCATTTTGCAGAAGCCTAGCACACCTCTCTTGATTCCTTTCCACGAACGACATCAATATTGATCAAACGTTTTTCGAAAAAGTCATAATATAAATATACTTAATGCAAGGAAGTCAGGCTAACCTACTGACATCTAATGTTTTGCAGGAGATATTCTCATAGCAGATGAATTGGGATATTTATTCTTCCGGGATCGAACTGGTGACACATACAGGTGGCGCGGCGAAAACGTCAGCACTACTGAAGTGGAAGCCGCCATATCCAGGGTTGCTGATCAAAGGGATGCGGTTGTCTATGGTGTCGAGGTACATTTGTTTTTTTTTTATTCTTACCAAGTGCTTGTTAAGTGGAGTTTAAGATACCCAATTAATAAATTATTTATATTTTTAGATTCCTAATACGGAAGGTCGAGCAGGAATGTGCGGAATAGTAGACACAGATGACAGCTTAGACCTAGAAAAATTGGTTAAAGACATGGCGAGGGATTTACCGAAATATGCTCGTCCTGTCTTTCTTCGAGTAATGAGCAGCCTTGATATGACTGGTAAGTCTTTACCAATTATTAAGTACGAAGTATACTTGTTAAAATAACTAAAAAATTAGGGTGCCTTCAGACTGGTCGAATTTATGCTATAATTTTACTGTTCCTTTCAGCACATTAAAATAATAGAAATAATTTTTTTAACCCTATGGTAGGACTATTTTATAGTTATTTACGTACATTAATTAAAAATTATCCCATGTTGCAGGTACCTTTAAATTAAAGAAAGTTGATTTACAAAAAGAGGGTTACGATCCTACGATAATCAAAGACAAGATCTACTACTTAGATCCCAGATCGGAGAAATATGTTAGCTTAGGCCCTGAGGAATACGAAAAAATTATATCAGGACAAATAAGACTGTGATTTAAATTAGGATTTAGATATTAATTGACATTAAATTATTTACAGAACTCTTAATCTAAGATAATTAGACTTGATAATTAGATTGGTGGATGTATGCTTTACACTATACGAACATTCTATCAGCCATTTTACAAACAAATTGTTTATAAATATTTACTTAACTACTGTTAAATATGTATAATAGTAAGTAATTTTTTTATGAATTTGATGGGTGAATTAGTTTCCTATATATAAAATAAGAAAATAATAAAATATTTTTGTTACTCCCTTGGTGTTTTATTAAGGTTGTTAAAATTTATAATATTATTATAGTTTTATTTTCAAATTACTACGTACATGAAGTGTTTGTTGTCACAATGATTGGCATGCTAGGGACGTTATTCCTATATATAATTATATAGTTTTTATATCCTCTGATATGTAGGTAGGGTTCATCATTGAGGTTGTAAAGGGAAATAAGAAGTACAAGAAGCAAGCATCACTTTGTGTAGCCTGTATCTATTCACTTTTGATATCATCATCCATAACCGCAGTGGTATTTTGGAAGTTGAATTGATTTTGAAGATCCAATTGGAACTTTCCTGAAACTAATAAGCAAAAAAAAATTAGCCAAGGAATAAAAAGTTTAAAAATATTGCCGGTGAACCTATTACTAGTAACCCCGTGAATTTAGAGGAAGATAATTCGAAAACTCATAACAACTAAAAATACATTCGGTTCTAGATATTTTAGCTATTATTTAAATTATTGCTTACATAATTCTAAATCATGATTTTCTATCGAAAAAAGGTACATAAAATAAAATTTAATACTATATCTACATAAATATATGCACAGCATAAATAACATCGTAACGTAGAATTAAATAATAAATAAATTTGACAGGGACATTATGTGTTGAAATGAGCCTAAGACTGAAAATGCAGAAAACTGATCCAAATATGATCCTTGATTAAAATAAATAAGTTTCTCTTTGGACTTGACATGACATTGACACACTGACAGTTTTTACTGCTTTACAGATGTTGTGATCATCTCAATATGAATTGATTTCAATATGAGAATATTAACACCATAAGGATTACAATGTGGTAAAAGTATCACCAATTACAAGAATGTGTAAATTAAAGAATATTTTGATTTTTTAAACGAATAATAAAATCGTCTGAAAATTAACGAAAAGTTAACGAACTTTCACCACAATAGAGAAAGTACTTTATTTAAAAATATATCAATAATTCTTATTTTATTGAATTTATTTTTATTATCAGTGTCATTTTGTTTTGAAGAGAAAAATTGGAGATTCATAACGCAGTTATTAATAACATTGTAGCGATAAACGAGTTTAACAGGTTGCCGACCTGGCGAGGGGAAGGTTTTCAACGATCAGTTTGTATCCACGATGTTGGTTTCCATCAGTTAACCGCGCTTCGTTGTGCAAAGCGGTCGCTATGATGCTTGCAGTGGCCGCTATTTTAGCGGCATTCTCTGCGGTTTGCTACTTTCTTGGTTTTTTTGTGACAAGTGGTCTAGCAGTTGGTATCGTCGTTTTATTTGCACTCATATTCCATACAAGGTGGTGTTATGTTGCACTTGCAACTACTCCAAGAGACGTCAGGTAAACATCCTAGATGTACTTTGTCCTACTAAATTATGAAGTAATCTAAGTTGTTAATACTTATATATCTGAATTATTTATTATATTACTCTTCATACTTACTTTGGCATTTATTTATAATAAGTAAGAGCCATTCAATCTTATATTCATTATATATATACATAAATTAAACACTGCTATTCTTAAAAACTTAGCTACAAGAAAATTATATAAAACATATACTAAAAAATAGTTTAGTCTTCATAGTAGACATTGTACCAGTTGTATGTTTAAATAGAATGAGTTACTAAACAAAACAAGTTACTACTTCCTTGATTTTATTTGTCTACTGTGATGACTGCTATGGCATGTGCTACTGAAATATTTCTTGTTCATTATTATTTTATGGTTCTTGGATTGCTAAACTTGTTAAGTTTATCTTTAAATTTTAGAGCACTTATTTGTTACGTGAAGATATTGATTCTGACATGGCAGATGACAAGGAAAAATTGGACTTTGCCAGATATATTTCATTTTACAGTGCAAAGGCATCCAGAAAAACCATGTTTCATTTTTCAAGATGAAGTTTGGACTTTTAAAGAGGTTTGTTATCACAAAAATAATACGCACAATTGCAAATAAATTAAGTGAAATAATCAAAAGCCATTCACACCTAATTATTAATTACCAGTAATAATAAATATTTCACTTTTCAAAATAACGGTGCCATTTTAAAGAACATAAGTAAACTATTCTATGTATTAACTTACAAATAGCTTTAATTGTGCTAAAAAGGAGGAAAAACCTTTTTTTTATAGCCCTATTATGGTAGGCAGATATACATACAAATATAGATTAGTGATTTTTTGTACCTAAGAAAAGGAAAAACAAAAATTAATTTGTACAAGCCAGTTGGAATCTGAACCCCACTTGTAATTTGTAATTTGAATGCTTAATGAAAAAAAGAAATGATAACTTTTGTCATTTCTTTATATATATTTGGATTCAAACAATTCTCACTTTTGATAATAATAGGATTAAAAGGCAAGGTGTAATATATATGACACTCGTATTTAACATTAATTGTTAGTAAGTAGATACTGTAACAACCGTCTGGACACAGAGCCGTGGTAGCTCAGTGTCCAGGCGGTTGGCTCTTGTTGCATAGTACACTAGAAACCCGAGTTTGATCCCCGGTGCCGGCACCAATAAATTTGCTGTTGCAATTTTGTGTGCTGATTAACCACACGCTCAGCGGTGAAGGAAAACATTGTGAGGAAACCTACATGTCAGAAAATTTTTCTAAGGCATGTGAAGTCTACCAATCCGCACTAGGGCCGCGTGGTGGACTATGCCCTTATACTCTCTTTACAGAGAAGGCCTGTGCCCAGCAGTGTGACATATATATTATATATATAAAGGCTGTAACTTTAACTTTTAACTTTAGATACTGTAATAGTTTTTCCCAAGGTTTTCTGTTGAGTTCAGTGGTTTTCTTTCACCACCAACCCTATAAATTGAAGATTGCAAATATTTTATTGCTGTCAGCTGTGAGAATTGAACTTGTATTGCTAGTAGACTACAGAACTTGACCCTAGTTTCTGACTCTGAGTTAACAAGTCTTTGGAAATAGGCAAAATTTAAATACAATACTTATTGAGTAAGTATTGTATTTAATGGTTTACATATTGGTAAATGCTTAATCACCTTGTGACACTTAAAAGTGTGATCATAAAATGTAAGATGTTTAATAATTAGGATGGTAAAAACAAATAACACTAAATGTGACAATCAATTTACTTGTCTTATAATTTTTTTTAATATGCAATTGTGATAAATCAGTCTCCAATATTTAAGGCCTGTACAAGTTGTTTAGGCTTATTGTGTTAAAACTTTTTCATCAATAGATGCATTCATTGCTGTCCTTATTTTATAAAAAAATTCTCATACATTATTGAAAGCATTGTAAAATGGTTAATGTGTAATAAATAAATTTGTTTATTTTTAAATTTCTGACTGCTAGTATCTCCTAAAAAATTATTTGCCTTTTGTATACAAATATTGTATTCTTTTCCATAAAATTTTGCCAATCAATTTTGTTTTTATATGGCTACAAAAACAAGCAAATCGATCATTTGATTTTAAGTGACCATAAACACCTAACAGACTAGTTCAAAGCGTTGCTCTTATGAGTAGGATTAAAGTTGTGAATAATATTATTTATTTCAACCAGGATATTAAATAGGTGATGTTAACAATTTCCTTTTGTCTTATAAGGTTGAGGAGTTCAGTTTACGTGTATCCGCTGTGCTAAAGGCTAATGGTGTAAAGAAGGGAAATGTTGTTGGTCTCCTAGTTAACAACTGTCCGCAAATGCCAGCACTCTGGTTGGGTATTGCAAGATTAGGTGGTATAACACCCCTTATAAATACCAATCAAAGAGGAAATGCATTAATTCACTCTATAAGTGTTGCCAAATGTGATGTTTTGATATTTTCTGAAGATTATCAGGCAGGTATGAATATTGATAGACAGAAATATACTATTTATCTCTCTTTTTTACAGTTATTGGAACTGCTAAATATTGAAAAAAAACCTTTTAAGAATCTGTTTTTGTAGTGTAATAACTTTTAAGTGAGAAGGAATAAGCTAGAATACAGCTCATCAGATGTTAAGTGATCACAAACATCCACCAGCAGAGAGACATTGTCTTCTCTAAAATCATAGTACTTGATTCATTGTATCAACCCTAACATGCTATGGTGGATGCCTCTTTAGTGAATCTGGTAAGTCCACCTCATCGGCGTTATACAGTTCAATTCAAAAACCATTAAAAATGCCGGCAAATTTTCACACAAGATATGAATGTTCTTTTTGACCAAATAAATCAAGACATGTCAATAGTCAAATGGTAGGATAATAGGCTATTGCCACATGGAAATTTAAAGATAATGAAGTTTTAAGCATAATGGTTTCTTTTATGAGTAATTTTAAAATTATAAAAAAGCTTCTATAACATGTAGAGTCTATTATATAACACTGTTGATTGTATTTCAGCTGTACAAGACATCGCAAGTCAGCTGGAACCCTCGATTAAACTGTATAAATTCACGCATCGTCAATTGAATCCATTGCAATCTAGGCCAAATGGTGGTGGTGATGGAATTGGCGATTTCACGTCCATGCTGGAGAGTACACCGCCGGCTCCGTGGAGTTTAGCTGATGCGGACGGTTTTCATGGAAAGCTATTGTACATATATACATCTGGAACCACCGGTCTACCCAAGGCTGCTGTCATTTCTAATTCTAGGTTAGTAATAATTTATCTGTTCGGCTTGTTCAATTCTTTCACTTTTGCAATGCTATTATCCATATAAGTATTTCCTTTCTAATTTTGCATTCCATTATCCACTGTCATTAAAACTTTCAAAAATTAATCATTTTACAACAAATAAGTATGTTGAATTTGAAACATTTACCAAAGGCAAATTATATTTAACATCTTAATGCCATTATAAAACATTTGGGATTTACATTATTCTGTAATGGCCTCAAAAATTGTACATTACATTAAACACAACATAAAGCTTATTATATTATAATATTATATGTGGTATGTATTATGGTAAAAATCTATGTCAAAGACAGACAAACAAGCACGCACAATAAAAGAGAAACCATATAAAAGTGTTATTAGAACTAATGATGATCATTATGCTTCTTGCCCAAACTTATAGTGTAATGGCAAATTTCCGACACATTTCTAAATTCGTTTAGTAAGTTGCACTTTCTAAACGACAGTTATAGCTTAGTGGACTTTCGGATTACGACGACGCAGTCGGGGGTTATAACTTCAACAAATAGTTGTGTTGGTATTTTTTAATAAGGTTTCCTCTTTAGAGACAATTAACGATGAAAAAAGAAGCAAAAACCTAATCGATTTAAAATAGCTTATTCGATTACCAAAATACGGAGTTGGATTGGCACTCCATACGTTTACGTCGAATGCCGACGCCGCGCCACTCGACGGCTTTACTTTCCCGTTTGGCCTCATTTTCACTTTCTCCTACGATCCAATGATTGGCCGTGGTACTTCTCTTTGTAATGATTTATACTTTAACTCCACTTTGTAATCGTGTATTTTTATAACAATTTAGCACGAATTGTATTTAATCATGTCGTTTTGTACAATCAGTGTCATTGACTTTGACCGCAGTGGCAAATTCTCGTGTACGATATTCATTAACATAAATTAATAATCGTATAAAACCTTAAGTCACCGGTTCCGGGCATGTGTTGTCGTCGATGCTTCCATAATATATTTAATTATGGTAATTTTTTCATAAAGTATTTAAATTCCGCATCTGTGTATATATTTCAGGTTATACAAAAACTTATATGGAATAATAAGCTTTACAAAAGTTAAAAGTGCATCAATATTATATCTGTGAAACAAAAAGTGCATCAATATTATATCTGTGAAACAATATGCAATAATTTAAAAAAATGGGTGCATGTAATCTTTTACCCGCGTGAGAACTACTAAAATAAATACTCTTTGGTGATTAAAAAAAAATAGATTAATTACAATAAAATAATAAAAGAACTGGAAAAGAATAGTCGATACAGTTTAAATGAAAAATAAGTAAATATTTTTTGAAATACTAATATTTTAATTTATGTCAATAAATAATACATACGGAATTAACCTCAGTTATGTTTACTGTCATCATTATTCATTACGCGCCTTAATGCAGCTTTAATCTATGACTTTTGTGTTAGAGTGATGCGCGGTGCATCCTATTTCAAATTTCAATCATAATTTTTTCATAACGCGCCTAAAAAGTATAACTTCAATAATAGACTCTTTTCTTTTTAGTAGGGTAGACAGAATTAACAATAGCTTTTGTCTTATATTATATTGGCCACATGCATCAAGCACAAACGTGGTAGAAGGCAGAATAGGCGCTACAAGTTCGTAATATAACAATGATAATATGATCAGTAATGAGAATGAAGTCAGTTTCTGTTTTTAGTCATATTATACTTATGTTTTATCTAAAGTATTTGACACAGATCGCATATATAAATCGCAATAAAAGTGTTCAAGCGCAAATGCTAGTTTAAAAGACTACAAAAAACAAATTACTACACTACTGCATTAGAGTAATATGTTGATGACAGCTTTTTAAAACGTCGTAATATTGTATACAGTCTTTTGTGAGGCCCAGTAAGTTCCTTTTGTAATCTGGAAAATGCACAAGGCATGCAACTCCTATAAATCAGCGTAATCAACATGGTATTGACTGTTCTCAATGTACTGTGTTTATTGCAGGTTTGTCTTCATAGCATCAGCGATACACCACATGCGTCTTCAATCCACAGACACTATATACTGTCCTCTACCGCTTTATCACACGGCAGGCGGAGTTATAAGTGTGGGCCAAGCGCTTCTGTTCGGCTGTACGGTCGCGCTTAAGAGCAAATTCTCCGCATCACAATTTTTCCCCGACTGCGCGAAGTATAAGGCTACGGTAAGATTAACTATGCCGAATTTAGTTCATTTGACTTTCATTTGAATATATAGTGGAAGAAAGAACATAGTGATTAAGCGTAGATTCATGATCCCAGACCGCTTATTATCTTGCTTCAAAAAAAGAAGGAGGTACGTAATTCATATGTATTTTTGTGCAGTACACCATCATTTATTTTGTGATTTTGATTTTTTTTCATCCGATCGACAAAGCATGTTCTCAATTTGTCTGTATGTTTTGTTTAGTTACCTCATAACTTTAGACGATGTGAACCGATTTTGATTCTTTTTTCATTTGAACCACCAGCAACTGGCCATGTCCATTTCAATTTGGTCCAATTTTGACAATGGCATCCAAAAACCATCTAAGTCTTAAATTTGCATTACGTATCTGCGGGACAAATGGACGAATAACTCAATATCACGCCAACCGATATCGTTGGTTCATTTTTTATTGAAAAGGATGTACTTCGAGGGTAGTTTGAGAGATTTCATCTCATATTAATTTTATTTCGTAATATTCTTACGATAATTCGGAAACTTAAAAAAGAAAGACGGTTTTAAAGTCCGATTGGTTTTTACACGTAAATATACTTGTTTGTTTAAAAGATTTGGTATTTTTTTAATTTATTTATCTAGTGATAGATTAAGTTAGTTTACATGTAAATTGTTTCTCCAAATGGCCAGAGCAGTTTATTGGCGAAAACTGCTATAAATTAGGGTTCCATATACATTTCGTTGTCATAGAACACTGGAGTCAGAAGATATACCAGGGACCTTAATAATCGTATGGAAGAATATTGTTGATTGAGATATTGGTTTATGGCAATCTAAGTATTCCATAACGGCACCAAGTTCAAATGGAAGAAGAAAAAGAATAAAGTCGCCCGCCAAGCCTTCCTAATATAATTATGATATTTCGGAAGTAAAGTCAGATCGTCTGTCCTTAGTAGACTTCAATGTTTGACCCATTACATGTGTCCAGTTACTGAGACGTTCAGGCTAAGCGATCTAAGAGCTATACCACCTCTCAATCCGGTGAGGCAATTAAGGCCAGCTTCTCTGGCCAATCTGTGTAGTCGTATTTTATTTTTCGTATATGCCGATATGACCTGCTGTAGCTATCGATTGTTACATAAGCACTCGTGCAGACTTGTATTGACGTGTTCCTAACACGTAACACTAAGTGTAGTGGCGGAAGCATTCCGTTTAAATAGGTCGCTTGACATGCAGTGTAGCGCATTTGCTTTAATCTAGTTAGAAATTAATTGGTAACGAGACACTAAACATGTTTATGTTAAATACGTTTAGTGTCTGTGAATATGTTTTATTTTTTATTATATAAAATAGACTTACGTTTGACTTCAATCCCGTTTGATAAAAGGCAAGATAAAGAAATATTTAGAATAATAGTAAAGTTGTAAACGGTTATGAATCAACGTGTCCTACTGAAACTGTGTTATTTTTATTTAATCGTAATACAAACACAACGTGGTCTCTCACTATGGGCCTTATAGGCAAGCTCAAAGTCGCACAACGAGCTATGGGGAGGGCTATGCTTGGAGGAACGAAGGTAACCGACATAGCTCGCCGGATAAGGAAGTTGAAGTGGCAATGAGCAGGGCACATAGCGCGTAGAACAGATGGCCGATGGAGCCGAAAAGTTCTCGATTGGAGACCACGGACCAGCAAACGCAGTGTGGGACGTCAAGGTGATCTGACGACATCATAAAGGACTTATAAAAGCTATGCCACCTCTCAATCCGGTGAAGCAGTCAAGGCCAGCTTCTCTGGCCAATCTGTGTAGTTCGTCAAAAAAAAGCTTTGAATGTGTTTGACAGGTGGCGCACTACATCGGCGAAATGTGCCGCTACATATTGGCAGCCCCGGCTTCTCCAACCGACACGCAACATAATGTGCGAGTCATCTTCGGCAACGGCTTGAGGCCACAGGTAATAAATACAGCTGTCAATAAACGCTCGTTATTGTCTGTCAATTCTCTTTTGCAAAAAAATCAGATAGTTGAGTGATTATATATCCTTGATTAAATTAATAGATTTTTGTATTCTAATAAAATATATATCACAATCTTATGTTTGAGATTAACAATTGATAATCGACCTTCAGAAAAATTCTAGAGATGACTCTGTGATATATCTTGTGGCCATTTTTAGCGTAAGGACTTGAACGGATGTAACCGTCACACCTTACGTCTGTGTTCTTAAAGACCACTACGCTTACCTAGAGCCTCCATTCCTAGTCCAAAATTGCGAGAAGGTATTGGCTTTCAAAATGCTTCTCCTCTTTTCTCCAAACATCCACGAAGTATACCTTCCGAGACTGCCAATTTGTGTATATTTTAAAAAAGGCGTAGCCCCGTCAGTTGTGAAGCGATTTTGATTTGTTTTGTTTGAGAGACCTAATTAGAAGACTAAAAATCGTATAGAAAAATATTTCTTTATTAAGATATTTGTAGGTTACACGGATACAATAAAATTCTGGACTAGGTTGTTAGAGGTTTACCTTTATGTCAGCCCTGTAGTTCTGGGCTCTCAAGAATAATAATATCTCAAGAATAAGTGCAGAGGGAGATCCCGGAGCCCCTCGTCATGCACCGAAAAAAAAAAGGTTTACCTTTATGTTGATCTCTAACGTAGACCATGTTTTGTTTTTACACGTAAATATTTCAATGTTCAACTTTTAAACGTTACGTTAATCACGCGTTTGTTTCTTTGTAATGTTTATTTATAAGTCACACCAACAAAGTAAACGCCATTACATTTCAAAAAAATACAAAAGATTTAAGAAAAATAAAGCCTTCAGTTACAATTGTAAACTAAAGCCTTAAAATATACCTATGTATACATTGTCATTCATTTTTGCCGTGATTATCCAAACACAATAGTGTTGTTTCGTAAGAAAATAAACGGCCACGGTAAATATAAAGAGCGATTATTCACTAGTTCTTTTATTACAGATTTGGAACGATTTCCTCAAGCGATTTAATATCAAGCACGTGGTTGAGTTTTACGGAGCTACTGAGGGGAACGCTAACATAGGTATTGTTATAACAAATACAACTTTATTAGGATACAAGGAGAATGTATAAAGATGTACCGGATTCTTGATTAAATGGCAACATTTTTTGAAATTGAATTGAAATTGAAAAAACATTTATTCGGCTCAAGAACACAGAAACAACAGGTAAAACAAGACAAAAAACAACATAAACAAAAGTAAACAGAAACAACATAAAAAAGAACAAAAAAGAAATTGTGCCGAAAAGGGGTTGGCTCAGCATGTGCTGTGCTCACACATGTAGCACAGCGCTGGTTTTCAGCCAAAAACCTGTGAAGACTAAGGCGGACACCATTCGGTTGTGTATTATTATAGTGTACAATAATTTCCTTCTTAATATTTTAAATAAGAGATTTTATTTAATTATAAATAAATTATTCATAAGAATAATGCATGACAATTGAAGAAAATAAGATAATGGATAATACAAGTATATGATCTTACTACAATCTACCTGCTCGCAATCTTTAAACCGAACGGGGTGGGTAGATATAGCACTCTATTGACGCATTTCATCGAGCTTATAAATGCGGTACTGCTAAATAAATTTTAGCTTTTTTAATATTCTAAAGCGACAACTTACTGAACTATTCTTACCCCTATCAAACATATTAAAATCTAGAATCAATGTACGGCGTTGGTCGCGCTTCCTGTCACATATATGACCTTATACACTTGGCGGAAAACAGACAGCGTTTGTATGTCTACGTCATTAAGAAGACCGGTTAAAAGAGCGGTAGAATGTAGTATTATTAAAGCAAGATTTGCTATCAACAGATCAACTTTGGCCTTAAAGGTTTATATTTTATTTTATATAAATAAGGTTAATTTAAAGATTTTTCTTCTTAGCCAATACTGATGGTACACCTGGAGCCATCGGTTTCGTCTCCCGGATCTTGCCTAGTATTTATCCCATTGCGATCATCAAAGTGGACCAAGAGACAGGAGAACCTATAAGAGACTCCAGAGGTCTCTGCCAGGTTAGTGTTTATTCATGTAAGAGGTTCGTTGATTCAAGACCATGTAACATGGGAATCCATAATATGTATTCACTCCAGTGTCAGGCATCAATACATCACTTACCGCTTTTCATTAAGCTTATCAAGGCTTGATCCGTGGTGGCTCAGTATCCGGGCCGTTGTCTTAAGGTGCATAGTACGCTAGCAACACGAGTTTGATCCCCGGTGCTGGCTAAAAATTTGTTGTTTCAATTTTATGTGCCGACTTTTACCACGCGCTCAGCGGCCAACTCTTGTATATACCCACATTGCAATCAGAGAGAAAGACAGACGCGGGAAAACTATTCCTATATATACATATACATATATATATATATATATATACGGACCCAACAAACGTTTGTTTGTCCGATCGATTTATATCTGATATTATTTAGCAAAAAGATTGTTTTGCTATATATAATATTTCTAGTGAATATTTTGGTAGACAAAATATAAAAATAACTAACTTATTGTGTTACCGCATGGGCCATGTATGGATTATGTTTGTTTAAACAATATTTAACAGTTATTTATCAGTTATTTATCAGTTGATTAGTTATCGACCACCAAAGGTTGAAAATTATTAAAATACAAAGTAATATCGATATAAAAAAAATGGGGTTGGTGTCAAAATTTTCGGTTGTATGTAGTTTTTGATGCGAGATCATAAAAATTAAAATTAAAATTTTGTCCAAAAAATAAATATTAGGGGTGGACAAGCCTTATCACTTAGGGATATGAATAATAGATAGTAGCCGATTCTCAGACCTACAGAATATACGAGTATATGTAAAATTTGATAAAAATCGGTCTACCCGTTTCGGAGGAGTAACTAACATTGAGACACGAAAATTTTATATATACTTATATATATATAATAAATATTTATATTAAGTAAATAATGAACATGTCCGCAGTTGGCGAATCCTAACGAACCGGGCGTATTCATCGGAAAGATCTCACCAAACAACCCGACGCGCGAGTATCTCGGCTACGTAGACAAGTCTGCCTCCGATAAGAAGGTCGTCAGGGATGTCTTCAAGTATGGCGACTCGGCATTTATATCCGGTGAGTATATATAGAACGGTTTTTTGTGAGTTTGTACAACAAAGGCTGAGTCACCGAAAAGTGAGATTTGCCACATAATGAAGGAATGTGCTAAACATGAAGAGGAAAGAAAGTCATTAATAGATAGTCTAAAACTGAGGTAGCAACATGTGAGTGCATTCTTAATACTACTGTCTGTCCCAACCTCAGACGGATAGTGGAAGCTGGTGGCTATGGCCATACAACATTAATGACTTTCTTTAATGTTGTATGGCCATAGCTTATGTAACCTAGTAGTGTGATGAAATTTTATTTAGGTTTTTATTAATTCTATTTAGTACTATTCCAGTGATAATTCGGAAATATAAAGAGAGCGTCCGCGTGTAATAGCGTTTATCGTTGGATTTCGATTTGACGTCGGTTTTTGTTTTCGCTCGTAAATATACTTGTCTTATTGCAGGCGATATTCTGGTGGCGGATGAGTTCGGCTATTTGTACTTCCGGGATCGAACCGGCGATACATTCCGGTGGCGCGGCGAGAATGTCAGCACCACAGAGGTGGAAGCTGCCATCTCGCGGGTGGCCGACCATCGCGACGCTGTCGTCTATGGAGTGCTGGTACTCGAATATATTCTATACACAATTATTGTTATGAAAAATCAATACGCCCAACCGAATTTATTAAATTTAATCGTCAAGCAATGGGAGATCAACTTATTGCTCTACAGTGGCCACAAGTAAATTTCAAATTATTTTGGGCATCAACTGGGGCATATATTACAACAATAATAATAAACCTTTTGCTTAAATGAACTATGACTCATATATGCTTAATATCCATTGCTATGGGTAAATACTAATTGTAAAAGGCTTAAAATTAGTGATAATTGCGATTTATTAAAATCGAACAAGATAAAATGGTGCTGACACTATGGATGGAGCATAGAATAGAAAGTGTTACTATAATTAAAAATACAGCAATTTAAGTATGACAGAAAATGTTGCTATATTAAAGTAACATAAACACCATACAATATTACTTTTATGTTTTGTACTAAGAAGGCCCCAGAAGGCGGGGTATCTTCTTGAATATTTAGATGTGTGACGTTGAGACTTGCAGCTCATTTGTTCTAGAAAGTTTTGAATAAGGTAATTTAGTACACTATAATACATTATGTTTCATGATTTGATATTCATAGGTACCTAACACAGAGGGTCGCGCCGGAATGTGTGGCATTGTAGACGCAAACGGCACCTTGGACCTGGATCAACTAGCGCGCGACCTCGCACGAGACCTGCCCGCATACGCTCGCCCCGTGTTCATCCGAGTTATGACCAGTGTGGATATGACAGGTTAATTGATTTTTGATAAATGTAATAAAAGTACTTGATATACAAAAAAATGTTATACCACTTTACGACCAATGTAGAGTATAGATAAATAATTTATTGCATCTAAATATATGTACAAAAGAATGTGATGCTCTTTAGCATTTTAAAAATCTTAATAGAGAAATCTATATATATAAAAGAGAAAGTGTGTGGGTTTGTTACATATAGGCTCCGAAACGGCTGCACCGATTTCAGTGAACAAACGCCGGGCTAGATTTTGCTTTATTTTATTTAAACAATATACTTACATCATTAAATATTTAATTTAACTCTCACAATATATTAAATTATTCATTTCTCTCCATACTCATTCTCTTCTCGAGCGGGTGAAGATCATTGCCTACACCCATGTATATATCAGTAAATACAATATCATACCTGTAGTAGTAGTATCATAGTAAATAAAAACTGTATTTGATTTGAGTTCAAAAAGAGTGCTACGATCGTCATTAAAGTTTACAGGATTACTCGCCAGGGCAATCTGAAGATTCCCTGAAAGTTTCATTGAATTCTGTCCAGCCGTTTCGGAGCCTATATGGAACATACCCACACACTTTCTCTTTTATATAGATTAAAATGTAGTGATACATTTGTAGAGTAAATACAGTTTAAGATATTCATTTAAGAGTTGTATTTCATCTCCTCCATACAGTACCTTACAATTGACTTGATTTATAATTTGGTTTAGAATTTTTTTTTTTTAAAGAAAGCTATTTTTTTTTTAATTGTGTATGTATCTGTGCATGTATCTGTGTGCTTACCCTTCCCAATATAAGTATGTAAGTGATGAATAAATACAATTAATAAATGTTGGAAATTATTTTTCAGGAACATTTAAAATGAAAAAAATCGACCTGCAGAAGGAAAGCTTTGATCCCAGTCTGGTAAAGAATGACAAGCTATATTATCTGGATCTAAAACAAGGCCGTTACTTGCCGCTAGGGGCCGAGGAGTACGAGAATATAGCCAACGGGAAGTTAAGACTGTAATGGGGCTCTTTGACGAAGCATAGACTAAATATACATATTTTAGCTATCGGAATATATCTAACAGAGATCTATGGTTAATCTCAATAGATTATCGTTAGTTATATAATAGAAATTGAATGTAACTGAAATATCTGAAAATGTATGTATGTATTTCTAAATAGTTCATTGAAGGAAATTGATTATTATGCATTGGTTCCATTGTCAAGTAACTAAGGTCACAAGGTTAAGAACTTACACCCGTCACAAAGAATTTAAGTTAATGCGATGCGCTCTCATTTCAATTGCAACATTTTGCATAGATTTTAGGTCGACAGAGACTTTATAATGTCCTGTTTCTCAAACGAAAAATTACCTCTGTTTATACTAATTGTCGCTTTAAAAAAAAATGCTAATTTTTTTTTCACAAATATCACCATTCCTAATAATGTTAGATTTTTACTACGAAACGGTTCTTGTGTTGTATGTTTAAAGACGACATATAAATTGTCTGCTAGTTGTTTTCAAGTACCTACTTGTTATGATTGTGTGTACATAGTGTTTTAAACGTAGTATACAAATCTCGTAGTATACAATTCGAAATCTCGTTTTTTTCTTTATTCTACGCGTATATGATAACGAATTAGGACGTTTCTGATAGTGTTAACTGAAAATCGGGTAGACACAAACAAAATAAACAAATATATAACACATACACGATCATATACACAACTACGCACACACTATACACCCCGTATACACCCCACACACGCGCCTGTATATTTATATTAATTTATAAAAAAAACTAATACTTTGTGCAATAATGCTAACTCCACAGCGCAACTCTGGCTCCCAAGATACAAGCGTTTGCTTAGTTTGGGGGTCACTGTGTACCAATAATATGTGCTGCAATGGTTACATGTATGTTCGTTTGGTTTGTGTAATGTTTATAAGTGTAACCAAATCTGTGTTATTAAATAAATATTCTATTCTATTCTAACAATAAGTAAGTACTTTTTGTATTTATGTGTATATCTTTGCAATGGAATTGTTCTTCCGCTATCATAATGTACTTAAAAGTATTTGTTTGATATTCAGTTATGTTTGTTATTATGTTTAATGTTTTATTTCACAAACTTAGAGTCTCAAATAGAAGTAAGATTGAAAAGACACTTATTGTAATTCGTGTAAGTTTGTTTATCAATAATTGTTGTTCCAA
Source organism: Meandrusa payeni (assembly GCA_029286785.1). Taxonomy (NCBI): domain Eukaryota; kingdom Metazoa; phylum Arthropoda; class Insecta; order Lepidoptera; family Papilionidae; genus Meandrusa; species Meandrusa payeni. The sequence continues at coordinate 11,230,885 of JAGSMX010000012.1, read as the reverse complement.
GTTTTACTTCAAAAGTATTTTTTTTAATGACGAACTACACAGATTGGCCAGAGAAGCTGGCCTTGACTGCCACACCGGATTGAGAGGTGGCATAGCTCTTAGGTCGCTTAGCCTGAACCTCTATCGCTAGTAACTCGACACGAGGGTCCCTTCAAAAGTAATTCAAAAAGCAGCTTTTTATTTTTTTTTTCGATTTGTACCAGTCGATTATCAATATAATTACAGAATAACAAACAGACAAGAGCAGAACCGGATCTTCAGTCTGTGAAAGTAAAAATGAAATGTCAATGAATTTGGCCGCCCTCTGAAATTACCGCCCGAGGCATAGGTCCCGGATTGCCCCCTCCCTTAATCCCTGGCTTGGAAACAATGGCCTTGTGAAGATAAAATATATTTAAAATATATACAAAAGAAATACTAAAGACGCTAATGAATTAGGACAATTCAGTCGTTTGCGAATCATTACAAGCTTGGCTATGAAGTTTCCTTCACCACCTAGCACGTGGTAAAACAGCTCTCAAAATTTCAATCAACAACTTCATTAGTGCCGGAGTGGAGATGGGGCTGGAGTTCAATCCCGTATTGCACGTGTAGTTGTGAACCTAACCCCGCACATTGAGCGACTTTAAATTCAATCAAAATTTTAAGTTACAGCTACATATATATATATATATATATATATATATATTGGCCTTCTCTATATAAAGATTTACACAGTTCGCCACGCGGTCCTAGTGCGGGATGGCGGACTTCAAATGTCTAAATTTTCCAAGATTTATCGGTTTTTTTATTAAAAGGTCTTGCTGCATTCTCCTTTTTTCAGCACCATTGCATTCTATATGTATGTCCATTGATATCTACTAATCTTGAATGTTAATTTAATTAAATTAACATGCTCCTTTTTAATTATTTTTTTTACACTAATGCGAAAAAGGCGAATTAGTTTCCTAACGATGTTTTCCTTCACACCCGAACATCTGGTAAATTAACACTTGTAAATTGTTATTTGATATCGTTTATTGTACATAAAAATAATCAAAAAACAAACTTGTATCAAAACAACAATAATACGAAAAGAGCGTCTGACTACATAAAGATGCACGTCGGTGCAGTCGCGTTGTTTGCGCGGCGCGGCGCGGAGCGGGAGCGCGTCGCGGGCGGCGGTGTCTTTGATGTTAGGCACAGGAGTGTCAGCCAACTCATCGCGTTACATATCGCTTTAAAATTTGTAACAAACATTTTCATTTGCCCCGGCACCAGGTATCAAACTCTACTAGAGGAGACTGAGCTACCACGGCTCACCAATTCTCTACTCGGATATTACTAAATAAAACCACTTTTACAGATTTTATCACCATTTAATGTTATTTTTATTATATTTATCGGGTAATAATGTAGAATATAAAAATAAAATGACTTGTAAAAGTAACCGTATAATTCTCAATTGTATTGTTTAATTTAAATAGTCAATGCAAAGTCAGTCTTAAATGTATATGTTGTTAGGTTGACATTGTATTATAATAATAACTTGCCGAATCTGTTTATTTAATTTTCAGGATTAATCAATTCCAGTCTCAAAATATGTTAAGACTGAAAATTATAGCTTTTCGATTTCGTTTACAATTTTAGTCGATAAGTTTTTAAAGGTAACGGGAGATATTGCTATATGCCTGTTTATGTAATTAAATGTGTATTTTGAATAAACTAAATATGTTGTGTTATTTTTGGAACTTTTTTTTCTATGGCGTTGTTTTGACTTCTTTTTTTGATTGATGTCTTTGACGTCTGGTTGTCTGAATAGAACTAACCACTCTGTTAGATGCGCCAGATGTTGAATCTTGACCCTTTAGCTAAATTCCAACATTGACCAGTCTCAAACTACCATCACGGTACAGATATTTACGGGTAAAAAAACTAACTTTCAGTCTTGATTTGACTGAAAGTTAGTTTTTACGTAACGGGTCGGAAGTGTCAGTAATATAAGTATATTATGATTATGATTGGCTTCCCGGGTCCACTTTAGCAAACGACAGAGGCCCCCACCCTTGGCGCCTAGTGAACCCGAGGCCCCTTTTAGTCGCCTTCTACGACAGGCAGGGGATACCGTAGCCTTATTCTACGAGCTCAGAACTACAGGGCTGAGATTGTAATAAACTTACCACATTTTAATCAATAAAGCATCCTTCCATACGAATTTTAGAAGTTCCCTGTTATATATCTACGGAACCCAAGCTTCTATGTGAACAAATTAATATAAGACCGAATTGAAATCAAACCCTTTCAAAGAAAAACAAATTTAAATTGGTTCATGACAGCTGTGAGTGTACAGATATTAAAATAAAATGACTTGTAAAAGTAACCGTATAATTCTCAATTGTATTGTTTAATTTAAATAGTCAATGCAAAGTCAGTCTTAAATGTATATGTTGTTAGGTTGACATTGTATTATAATAATAACTTGCCGAATCTGTTTATTTAATTTTCAGGATTAATCAATTCCAGTCTCAAAATATGTTAAGACTGAAAATTATAGCTTTTCGATTTCGTTTACAATTTTAGTCGATAAGTTTTTAAAGGTAACGGGAGATATTGCTATATGCCTGTTTATGTAATTAAATGTGTATTTTGAATAAACTAAATATGTTGTGTTATTTTTGGAACTTTTTTTTCTATGGCGTTGTTTTGACTTCTTTTTTTGATTGATGTCTTTGACGTCTGGTTGTCTGAATAGAACTAACCACTCTGTTAGATGCGCCAGATGTTGAATCTTGACCCTTTAGCTAAATTCCAACATTGACCAGTCTCAAACTACCATCACGGTACAGATATTTACGGGTAAAAAAACTAACTTTCAGTCTTGATTTGACTGAAAGTTAGTTTTTACGTAACGGGTCGGAAGTGTCAGTAATATAAGTATATTATGATTATGATTGGCTTCCCGGGTCCACTTTAGCAAACGACAGAGGCCCCCACCCTTGGCGCCTAGTGAACCCGAGGCCCCTTTTAGTCGCCTTCTACGACAGGCAGGGGATACCGTAGCCTTATTCTACGAGCTCAGAACTACAGGGCTGAGATTGTAATAAACTTACCACATTTTAATCAATAAAGCATCCTTCCATACGAATTTTAGAAGTTCCCTGTTATATATCTACGGAACCCAAGCTTCTATGTGAACAAATTAATATAAGACCGAATTGAAATCAAACCCTTTCAAAGAAAAACAAATTTAAATTGGTTCATGACAGCTGTGAGTGTACAGATATTAAAATAAAAAAGCAGACGTATTGAGAACCTCTCTTTTTAAGTCGGTTCAATACGTTTGAAAAAGTGAATATGAAAGCGGTATTTATGTTACGACGTGTTACTTTGAAATATTATTTTTTTAATAATATGAAGGTGTACATTACCAATTCGCATAGAGTCTGTAATGTGTGAATAAGCAAAAAATAAGTTGATTGTACTATGGTCGCGAACAAAGTATATTACCACATACTCGTTCCAATATTCATAAACGTACGTACACACATATACACATACATACATAAGCACATACTTATGTTTTATTCGAAATAAATTTAATATATAGTACCTAACTACTGTACAGTGTAAATATGTTAATGGTATGTGTTACATTACAGTTACACAGAGAGGTGGCATAGCTCTTAGGTCGCTTAGCCTGAAACTCTATTAGGTGATAACTCGACACAAGGGTCCTCCCGGTGAGGGGTAACCTCGGCTTGTACGGTTACCAAGAAGCAGTTGAATGTACGTCTTTTACATTCAACTGTGCTCTATATTTTTTAGAATCCGTACAGTTTCGAAGCCATATCAATGCGGTATTTAATTTCTCACAAGTTATGAACGTGTAATAACTGTTAGCAGCAAGAATATTCAATAATAAAACAAATGTTTATATATATTTTAATACAATAAGTTTTTTGGATTGGCTTACATCCATCTTTCGTTTCGTAAATATAAAAAAAAAATATTAAAATAAAGTTTAAATTTGTGCAGACATCGATACTAGTCTCTGCCTACCCCGCTGGAGTTAAAATAATCTGCTTGTTGGAAGCTGTAATCAAAACTATTACTGGAAAGGGTTGAAAAGATTAAAGGTTTTATAGTAAGAATTATAATATATTTGTCTTTACGCCGTCTTACGGCGACTTGCATTCGCCAATTACCAAAAAGTATTTTAGACGATAAAATTATTTATATTATATTTGGAATAAGAAAATTTATTTTAAAAGATACGTGTCAACGTTTTTCCTTTTACTTTTTGATCTTTTTTTGTCTAGACTTTTTCCAAATTGTATATTTTTAATGTAACAAATTCATAAAATATAATTTTTATTTTATGAATTTGTTACATTTTATTTCCCGGCGGCACGATAGAAGACAAAGAACACGTGTAAAAATAATAATGGAAAGCATTTCATTCTAATGCCATATTTCCCAAAGTTTTTTTTTTTTTTTTAATGACGAACTACACAGATTGGCCAGAGAAGCTGGCCTTGACTGCTTCACCGGATTGAGAGGTGTAATAGCTCTTAGGTCGCATAGCCTGAACCTCTATTGCTAGTAACTCGACACAAGGGTCCCCGGTGAGGGGTAACCTCGGCGGACGGTTACTATGTTACGCGTAAGCATACCGATCCGAGGGCGCCCGAGAGGGCCGAACCACGACTCGGTCGGTTGCTATTTCACGGATAATCTAAGAGACATTCAAAGCTAAACTAACTTTGAGTGCCACTTCGGGAAGCGTTGGCGCTGGGAGAAGAAGTGGCCGAAGAAACTCCAGCAACGCTCCTAACATCTAAGGGTGGGGCCTGCCCATAAAATAGCGGTAACGCGCAAGGATTATTCGCAACCTCCGATGGTCGCGAATGGACGCTTTGTGGATTTGTAGAGATCTAGCCTGTGCAATGGTAATCGCGTCGTCCGGATCGTCAAGAACGTGTCTCGGCCTCCGGGCGACGCGACGGAATTTATTATAGGAAGGCTTATAAGTGGCGGCACTTACAAGAAGTTTGTTAGAATGTTTGGTGGCAGTCTCGAAAAACCGTCGAGATGCCTGCTTAAAGAATTGGGCTATTGTCGGTAACCCTGTATCAACGTGGAGCTCGCGATTACGTACGAACCACGGCGCACCCGTGGCTCGTCGCAAAAAACGATTCTGAATTACTTGTAACCTATAGATATGTTTATGGGCGGCATGCGCGAAGACCGGGCTCGCGTACCTCATAACGGGACGTATAACTGCTTTGTAAAGTGTCACCTTATTACGGAGGGACATTTTACTTTTCTTATTAATGAGGTGATATAGGCGACCCATAACGTAGGCCGCCCGGTTCCTAACTTGGTCTACGTGAGGGCCGAAGCAGAGTTTGGGATCTAATACGACACCAAGGTATTTGGTTTGTGTAACCCATGGAATAGGGGTACCTAGAAGTTGGACGCAACGAGGTGGAGACTGAAGACGCCTCGTGAAGTACATGGCTGCGCTCTTGGCCGGGTTGATTTCTATTCTCCATTTCCGAAACCAATCCCCTAGGGCATCGGCCGCGGTCTGGAGTTTTAAGAATGACTTCGGGAGAACGCCCGGAAGCATAAATGCCGGTATCGTCGGCGAAAGGGCTAGCTCTGCTCTACGTGAGCGCGGAATATCGTTAGTGTAGAGCGTGTATAGGACGGGACCGAGTACGGAGCCTTGTGGTACTCCGGCTCGAACGGGACGGGGGTGGAGCGCACTCCCTCGACGCGGTACCTGAAGGTTCGGCCGGTAAGAAAATCGCGCACTATGCGCACTAGATAGTCGGCACCCCAAGCTTGTATAGTTTGTATACAAGCCCGGCGTGCCAGACTTTGTCGAATGCCTTCGCCACGTCCAGGAAGATTGCTCCCGTATGCATGCCAATAAAGGATTTGGCGTGAATGTGCTCCGTGATGCGGAGCACCTGTTGATACATGAGTGTTTGGCGCGGAAGCCAAACTGCTCGGGTATGGGAAGCTCTCGCGAGTCCATGAAGGCGCGTAATCGAGCTAAGATAAGCCGTTCGTATACTTTCCTAAAACGGAAAGAAGACTAATAGGTCTATATGAAGAGGGTTCTGTGCGCGGTTTACCGGGTTTGAAGAACCCTACGACGTCGGCCTCCTTCCACTCGTTGGGAAAGATGCCGTGAGTCATGGCCGCGTTAAATATTATAGCCAGGAGGCGTACGATATTATCGGGGAAACGTCTGGCAACCAAGTTAGGTATGCCGTCTATACCGGGGCTTTGCGGGGACGCAGATTTTTAATACATCCTCAACCTCGGTGCACGTAATCGTTGGAACGGGATCGCGGATTGGTTTTTTCGCCCTACGATGGACCTCGCTCTCTACCTTCAGGAGGTGAGCGGGGTCGACGGTGCTGGGGGAGCATTGAGCCTCGAGACTGTCAGCCAGACACTCGGCCTTCTCCTCGTCCAGTGAAGCTGGTGGGAGATTAGGACGATTGAGGGGTGGCATCCCCGGATCGGGGTCGCGTTTAAGCGATTTTGGTAAGCTCCAAAATGCCAGATGTGATGGGCGGATGTCGCTTAGCGTATTGTTCCACCGTTCGTTCCTATAAGCGGCTATGCGTGATTTAACTTCACGCTGCAATTTATGTAGCCGCCTACGGTGACGCTCGGTAGGGTACAAGTCGTAAGCCCTAGTGGCGGCGTTTTTACGTCTCATGAGATCACGAATTTCAGAAGGCAGGACCCATCTGTGGTCGTCCACAACGGGTACCTCCTTGGAGCAGTCTTTGATGACCGTCTGAATGTGTCTCGAGAGCGCGTGCGCTGCGAGATTTGTTTTGAGAGGAGAATCTACGTTCTCAGGAAACGCTTCTAGATGAGGGAGCTGGCATCTTTCAATTGGGACTCAAGTTTGTGCCAGTCGATGATGGATTTGGTCTGAGGGGCGGTTTGGGCTGAAGGCCCTAGCCGCAGAATTACAGGGCGGTGATCCGAGTGAAGCTCGTGTATCACGCACGGGTTACTTACCGTAAGGGTGATATGGCGAAGGATAGCAATGTCTAAGACATCCGGTGTATGTTCCACTTGATGCGGAAAATGTGTGGGCTCTTGTGGTCCCACGATCTCGAAGTCGAGGGATCGACCAGAGATTCGAGGGCCAGCCCTCGCGGGTTAGTTTTATAGGAGAACCACCGAGGATGCTTGCTATTAAAATCACCGGCTAGAATCGTAGCGTCTCCGAGAGAGAGGAGAGCTTCGAAGTCAGATCTGAGTACTTCTTTGCTACGGTGACACGGAAGGTATACCGAAGCAATGGTTATAGGGAGTGACCTGTCATGGCTAACTGGCAGACCGAGGCCTCAAGGTGCTTTAGTCGCGGCGTGTCAATCGGAACGCAATGCAAAGACCTCCTATAGTAATGAGGGTGCCGCCGCCTCTGGCGCCGGCTCTATCATTTCTAACGATGTTATAATTCGCGATCTTCGGATCGCGCATAGACGGTTTGAGAAAAGTCTCTTGCACTAACATAACGTCGACCTGATATTCGCGTACGAAGTTCGCGACTTCGTCTTTTTGTTCCCTAAGCCCGTTCGCATTAAAAAACGCGACGGTAAGCGAACGTGGCTTAATCCTAGCAGTACTACTCATTGTAACGCCTTAAGGACGTGCTGGTATCGGTGTATGACATCTAGACGTGCGGCTGCATTCGTTTTCGACGCATATTCGTTCGCGATGGCGATGAGTTCGTCGATGTTGAACGAGTTAAGGACCGCACTTAGTCCCTCGAAAGCCGTGGGAGAATCCGAGTTAGGTGCCGTGGGCGCCGACGGTGGCGCTGGAGCGGATGGAGGTACCGCCGGGCGGGCGGGCGCGGACCCGTTAGCCGCGGGGTGCCGCTCGCGGAGAAGTTGAGCGGTGTTAACCACGCGGGCGCAGCGGTGGAAAGGCCGACGGTGGCGGCAATGTCGGGCGTTTTGGGGCGGACGCGGTTTCAACGGCCGGCTGTTTACGTTTTGGAGCATTCGGGCATCCTTTATAGTTGGCCGTATGGCCTATCTGTCTGCATAAGACGCAGGAGGGCTCTTCCGTTTGGAGGGCTTTGTCCTTAGGACGAGGACAGTCGCGAGTGCCGTGGTCTTCAAGGCACTTAACACAACGGGGGCGCGCGAAACAATTGCGTGCGGAATGGCCATAGAGTTGGCACTTATGGCATTGCCCGGGCAAGCCTGTTTTACGCGGAGTTTCTACTAAGATTCGGGTAAACCTACACAGGGACTTAATGTCGAAAATGCGCTTTCCTCGGGGGTGCGCGCTAGCGTCACTTGACCATATCTAGGGGGTCTTGTCCCTCTGCCTACGCATGCGGTGCACGGATATGACCGGGAGGCCCTGCTCTTTGAGGTCAGCTATAACCTCTTCTTCTGAGATCTCTGCGGGGATCCTTTGACGACCGCCCGCAGAGTACGCTCTTCCGGGAGCGCATAGGTAAAAAGTAAATACCTTTCTGGTGCATATAACCAGTAAGTTTGCGGAAGGTGTCGGCATCCTCCGCCTGAATACGTATTTTGGTGCCCGCTAATGTTGGCACCAACTTAAAATGAGGCATTGCGGATTGGACGCGGGCCCACTGCGATCTATCAGTCAAATAGACCGAAGGAGGCTTCGCGTTCGACGCGGTAGGTCCTGAAAGAGGCGCGGCGGGAGCGCGGGTCGCGGCGGTAGATTGAGGCGCAGGTATATTACGCGAGGTAGAAGGTAAAGGGGAGGGCGGCCGAGTTTGCGACGCTGCGGAATCGGCGGGCCCTTTTTGAGCCTTAGCCGGTGGAACAGGACTAGTGGAGGGCGATGGTACGGCTGACGCACGCTTCTTCCGTTTATTTTTCCGTTTACGGGTGACCTCCGTAAAGAGGCCGCCCGCTTCGGAGTCGGACGCGGAGGCGCTCTCGGCGACCAAGTTTTCGACCTCCATGTCGGAGGCCGAGCCGGCGCGCGGAGAGGGGACGTTTATATCTGAGCCCGACGGCGAGCTTTCATCTATGACAACCACGACCACGGGGTCGGGGTTAGAGCCCCTTGAAGAGGGTCGACGCATGGCTTCTTGAGCCTCCGCTACTAAAATTTTATACATCTCCGGGTGTTTCTCCCGGAGACCATTTGCCAGAAAGTCGTTTAGACTTCCCATTTTAAAACCGCGGGGGGGGACTTAATAAAACAAGCCTATCACAGGGGTCCCGGTGGGATGCCGGGGTGAGTAGCCCTGCCTCCCTCCCCGCCGGGTATAGGCAGGGAGGATGTGTGCCTTAGTGTGTCTGGGTGCCAATCTTATTGTGCACCTCAGGTGTGTCCTTAAGACTAATTAAAACTACCCGGGGCACTAAAAGGCCAAAACGTAAGTCGACTGTTGACTATGGCAGTAGACCAAAGGCCAACCTTGCCGACCCCTTCCGATTTCGCGATTCCAGAGGGGAAGCGTCAGGCACCGGGACCACCTGTCGTCGGCTTCGTTCACACCGTTAGGTATCCACCGAACGAACAAAGGACTCGAAACAATAAAATAATTAAGTTCTCACTTATACTCAGAGGATCGTAAGCCGTTGGAATGCAGCAATTACGAATTCAGAGAAAAGCACAATGGAGGTGCGCAGCTGTGCTCGCAGGTGCGGTCACAGGTGCGCACGTGGCGTCGCACCCGAAAGGGGCAGCGCTATTGGCTGTCTTATTCGCACAGGGATCGGAGCGACACACGTCCGCTCGCAAACGCTGCTCGAATGGTCTGCGTTCCCAAAGTCTCAGTGAACTCTTGTACACGATTATGCCAAATACAATATTTTTATTACCTGTATATTGTTAATTACTCAAAGTGATTAAAACAAAGACAACAACATAAGCGATACGGCAGTTGCCGTCTCTAATTGCCTATTTGAGTCTCCAACTATACCGCTAAGTGTAAAAACTATTTACTTTGGTAACAGAGATAAGGTCTTACTAGGCAATGAAATAGATAAATTATTATCAGTCTACAACGAACTGTCTCTATCTCATCTATTCATAACTTAAAAATAAAAAGCATGCTTTATGTAATATATAAATTTAATAAAAATAGTTTATATTGCTAAGAACAGGGTTAGTTTCCGCAAATTGGAAATATACGGAATATTTCCAAACAATTTGAATTAAAAATAATAAATATTCAAAAGACAAAGAATTTAGTTTTATTTAAAATATTTAGGTTGTCATAGACGTTTTTCTGAGAGCTCGTCTAGTTCGTTTATCCAATTGAAACCTTCAATCAAAATTTTGAAAAGTAAAAAATTCCAATTACAAAATTGAAAGTCCCGTCAAAGTAGAATTTAAACGTCATTGTACACAATACAGCCGATACAAAAAGCATCGGTGATGTAAAATTTTGTTAAACATTTACCCCCGTTGTATTATTTAGTTTTTTTTCCGTGCGTTGATCCCTGCCGCGGGATCAGCTGTTGTGAGCGCATGTGCGTGTTGCGCGGAGGGGAGCGCCGCCGTTGAGTCACGTTACTTCGCCCCGCGCATGTCCTTCGCGCATTTATAGCAGTCAGTTTGTAGTCCGCGGACGCGTTCTTCGGCGCGGAGTGACCGAGTGCTACTATTGTTTACCGTTGGCCGGTGGCCGGATATACCGCGACGCGTCCCACTGGGCTGGTCGCCAGCATGGACGCGATCTTGGCAACTCTCGTAGCTCTGATGGCAGTGGCGGCAGCGATGGCCGCCGTGCTGAGCACCCTGTCAAAAGCTGCGATTTTCGCTCTACTAGCGATCGCACCCTGCGTGTACCGTTACAGAAAACAGATTTACGTGATTATTAAAACTTTGCCACGGGATTTAAAGTAAGTACAATTCATAATTTATACATTTAATACACATAAAACGTATATATTGCAATGATATGGTTTATTTCACTGCGTTTTAAAATAGAATCCCTGCATGGGATTTATTCACTAAATAATGAAACTGGACATTTATAAGCACGTAATTAAATTCAAACAATGATTATGTATTCCTTTCTCCTTTATGTAATCAATTGTCAATTTAAAACACTTCTTCCTTATTCTACGAATAATAAAAGTTTGTAAAGTTCTAAATATACAACTTCTTGGAAATCCCTGTGAATAAATATCATTGATGTTTTCAAATAAGGTGAATTAAAATAATGTAATTAGTGTAATATTATGTGTTAATGTCTACTTAATATGTACGTTTTAAATAAATGAGTTCATTTAGTAAATATATCACCAGCTATCGTAGAGCACACATGGGCGTGGGTTCATTGTATGCAGGAAATATTTAAAATAAATAGACACATGCACGTATTTCCACTTAAACTTTACCATTAGAACTGTATTTTGAATATTTGTCTGACACGAATAACAATTGTTGTCTCACTCGCACTTGTTGACCATATTTTTTGTCTCCGTTATCTCAGTGTTGTTGCACTTGAAATTTTTGAATTAAAAACTCTATAAATATTCTGTACTCACTAGGATATCTATACTAATGCTTCCTATGTGATTAGACACTTCCTTTACAATAATTAATATGCATGGATGTAACGTTTAATGACTCACTGTTACCAATTAGAGACCGTGCCTGCAAATTTTTTGGTCTGTTCATTACGATGCCCCGTGCATATTGATATTTCAAAAATCATTAAAAATTACAGGCTTGTAATAAAATAGCATTAATAGCCTAGCAGCTAAAGCGTTCGACTTAACAGAAAACGACCTCTGCCCTTGCAATAACACAACCTCCCAAACAATCCACCACCTATTAGTAAAATGCCCCAGATTCGCAATCTTAAGATACAAATAGGAGCAAACCTGTCTCTCGCACAACATTACAGCCGTACGAATTAACATCTATCGTCACAAAGGAACAGACTACAAACATCTTCCCTGAACATGTCAATATAGTTGACATAGACAACTTCAATTCAATTACTCGTAAAATAAAATAAACTTACTAAATTAAACAAACTTGAAAAATGTAACAAACTCAAACAAAATCAACTCAATCAACAAAACATTAAATAACCTAAAAAATCTTACACTTAAATAAACAAAAATATGTACAAACAACAAACTTGAAACCAACTTACGAAAAAAAATCAAATCAAAGGTCACGTAACATTTTTTTTTGGACGAGCTAACACAGTTGCCCAGAGAAGCTGGCCTTTACTGCTTCACCGAATTGAGAGGTGGCATAGCTCTTAGGTCGCTTAGCATGGACATCTATTAGGTAGTAACTCGACACAAGGGTCCCTCCGGTGAGGGGTAACCTCGGCTTGGACCGTTACTATTTTTACGCGTTAGCAGTCCGATTCGAGGGCGCCCGAGAGGGCCGAACCACGACTCGGTCGGTGGCTATTTTATTTATATTTTTTACAAAAACTGTTCCAAATGGGCGTAAGCTTGTGTTAGCAGGTATGGCAGCTTGTGCTAGGAGATCCCGGAACCCCTCGTCCCCACCGAAGAGAGGGCCACCGGGGCGGTTTTAGTGGGTAAAAACCCCACATAGCCGCCGCCTTCCCCCCAGACGGCGGGGTATCTTTTTGAAGATTTCCTCTCCGTTAACAAAAAAAAAGCAGGTAGTCCACGGCAATGTCGAATTCGTCCTTATTTTCTACAGACCGTTTCCTAAACGATTAGGCTTTTGATTTGTATTACTAGTAAAAATTTATGACTGCAGTCGGCTCTACATTTATGGTACCCGAAGTCAGACGTGGCGTACGCCCCTTTGTAACAATGCACCCTGTCTTTTAGGGGCCATGTGTGACATGAGGTGAGGTTAGATCAAGTTTTTTTTGTCTATGGAAACTCATTGGTGGTATTATCCTCCTATTCATTATGATTTGAGAACTCTATATAGTTTTGTATTTAGGATTTAAATAATAAGCAAAAGGCCTATTGTAATGTCGTATACAACTGGTTTTTCAAGTTAGACTAGATTCACGGTATGTCGTGAACATAACGTTAAAGATATCAGTGCCTTCCTCCATTCAAGTCTTGGGATAATGAAATTGATACTAGCTCTTAAAACACAGCCTCCAATCGTCAATTAAATGTGTAAATACAGCTGAGAACAAAACGAACATATTTTATTCACATTTTTCTTCGTTGAAAATTCCCTCTGATAATTGTCAATTTATGAATAACACAGATGTTTATCGATTAATATGCGAAAGTTTTGATTGTAAAAGTCGTGAAAAAGATTGAACATAAAATTTGGGAAGGTCAAGAATTTTTGAAAAGTGATTACGAAGTTTTTGATTGCTAAAGACTAAAATATTTTCTTTGCTTTCTTGGACTAGATAAGTGCCAATGTCTTCCACCCATTACTTTAGAAAGAGATAATTTGTTCATAACATTGACTTCAATCGAAAAGAGTAGTGATCTAACAGAAGCACTAAATCTCTTCATGGGGATTCTAGCGTTGTGTTAAATTCAACGGAGCTTAAACAAATTGTTTAATTATTTTGTTTAGTGGACTTGATGGAGTACGATTGAATAGTGTATCATCTCCGTCGGTGTTGAGGTTTGAGGTGAAAGTTAATCTTTTTATATTGTTTAGGCTTGATTGACAATAAGAAAGAATATCATAGTTATGTTACCTACATCTCTTCATATTCTTTACTCCATAACGACAAAGTACGAATGCGAAGGAAACGCCAGAATTTCATAATAACTAACTAAACACTTTGGAAATAAAAGGGCAATAGAGTTTGACGTTTGATTCGATTTGAAGTCTGTTTTTACTCATAAATATATTTGTTAATTTTAAAATGCTCCTTTATCTTATATAAATATTGTTTATTTTCCTGTTATATATTATTATATGGGGCGTTATTGGTAACAGGAAATTATATTTAAGATTTCAGTTCATGAGTTCATGTTACAACTAGTTTTTATCTCTGCTAGCTACGCTCGTATATGCGTAAATATCAGGTACATACATAGTACAGTACTTACACTTACTGTATTTATATAGTGTAAATACCGAGCGTTGCCTGGGTTACAATCTTTTCTTCAAACAATGTTAATAAGGGCAATATTTTCTATGTAAATCTCTTTTCACTACACGGTACTTAATGATGAAATCTGCATCATCCATTGCAGAGGTACTTGTACAGACTCTCTCTTCCTCTCTCCAAAACCTAAAGTAAAATGTAAAAAAAAAATGGTACCTCTACATAGCTTAATTCGTTCGGTAACCTTGCTCTTATGTAAAATTGCTCTTAACTTAAAGCAATTTTTCCCATTGAAATTATTTGCAATGCCATTGGCATATTTTGCAAATGTAAAAAAAATGCTTTATTAACGACGAAATAAGCAGACGGATCGGTCTGATCTGAGGTGGGAGAAAATTTTAGAAGTAGGTGCAGTTTGCGTATCAAATCTTGCTGGCATCTCAAAGCAAAATATATCCCGCACGCCGGATCGTATCTGAGAACATTCGTAAACACAAAACAAACTATCGTGAAACACAGGTATATTTACGAGTAAAAACCAAAAACCGACTTCAAATCGAATCAAACTTAAACGCTATTCCACTCGGACGCCCTCTGTGTATTTAATTTAAATTATCGTAGGAATATTACGAAATAGAATTAATCGGTACAGGCTTTCCAATAAAAAATGAATCATCGAAATGGGTTGGCGTGATATTGTCGTCGTCGTGATTCGTCCATTTGTGGCGCACATACTTTATGAAAATTTAACACTTACATATATGGTTTCCTTATGGATACCAATGTGAGAATAAAACGAACTAAAATGGGACCACACCGGAATCACCGGCTTTCAAAAAAAAAGAATCATTGATATCGGTTCACCCATTCGAAACTGACCAACAAGAAACACATACAGACGAAACATACTCCTTTTTTGAAGTCGTTTGAAAACATTATCCGCACGTAGTAGCGTTTAATGTTTTATCTGTCACTAATTTTGATATCGCTTCATGTTTTACCTCGTTAATATAACTGTTATATAAAATGTTGGCTAAGCCTGCCACATTTGCGGCATAAGGAGCTCAGGTTTCACGGAGTCGTTCCAAATGGTTGCCAATAGTTAGGGGTAGCGTAAGTTCGACCCTGACACGGACTTGGCGGGCGTCGCGTGGCCGGCGGCGGTGTGGCTCATCGATCGCCGCACAGCGCCTCAACGCCAGCCATTCTGTCTCCCTCTATGATATATTTTAATTGCTTTAATACAACAAATTTTACGAAGACCTGTATGACAACTCACCTGTTAGATTTAAAAAAAAATCGCAAAAAAAGCGACAGCCAGGATTTATTGAATGATTCTTCTTCCAAATTCAAATAAAAACTGCGCCAAAAATCAATTAAAAAGTAAAAACGTTTACAACGTCCTTACCCCTTAACGTTAATTGGAAACGCTACGCACGCTTATTTACAAAGTTCTGATGTCTACATTCTCTTCTTTCGAATTCGTGCACGATGAAAAAATATTATATTAGACGATTTGTTACTCTCCTCCTTTTTTAAGGTCGGTTAATTAAGTTATATTAACTCGGTCGACTAAAATTTAAAGCGAAATCATTCGCCGTCTCTGTCTACCGCTTGGATTAGAGAAAAAACAATCGTCCTTCTATTTATAGTATAGCTAGTATTTTATAAATTTGTAAATAAACAATATACTTCAAGCGTAGTAGTGAGTGTATTTAGTGGTCTACGTTGCTCTAATAGTTTGAGTAATCGCTTAACAGACCGCAAGGAAGGCGATGATTGCTTTAATAGTTTCCAACGGGCTGCGAACCGAGACTTTGGAAGCTCATTAATGCTCGAGATAAACACTCAGAGCGGTCAGAGACCGTTGGTAATGGCCTTGATCGACGGACCGTCACCGAGTCGGAAAGAGATGTTTTTTCAACCGACTATCAAAAAGGAAGAGAATCTCAATTCATCTTATGTTTTTTACAACATGAAGATTAAATATCAATAAATCCTCAATAAAATAGTGCTTTGATTAGAAAAAGGTAAAAACGTTTCCGCTGTTTTTGTTACTTTATTCCTGAGGCGTTCCGGATGTAATTGGTCCCGAATTTGTCCCGATGGTGACAACAAATGTAAGAGGACATTAATAATATTTTTTTTCTCGGAAATAAAATGATTTGGAAAGAAATAATTACTCCTTTGATTCTTAAGTTTTTTCTTTTTTATTTGTGCTGTAACTAAAGTACTGTTAGATTATTATTATCTCTAAAAAATCTCGGGCAACATTTAAACTCTTTGCATAAAGATTTAATACGAACTAACACAAATATATGAAATTTATGCAGCCATTCTCTTTGTATTTACAGTTCACATTGCGTACAGTAAAAGATTAGCTTCCCAGCATCGGTGTTACTGTCGGACTACGTAGAACGATTTTAAGAGAAAATTTGGATAGCTTTCTATTGTGAAATCCTTTCTATTGTGGCGGGGTAGACAGAAAAGTGGCCCAATATTCTGGGCACAAATTTCAACTCAAGATTTTTTTACGTAAGAAATCGAAAAACGGCAACCTTTTGCCATTTGAACCATCAAACTTTCGTTTTAGTTTATCAATATTAAATTCTAAATAATATTGCAAATCACATCACTTAACACGTGATTGTGAAAAAACAATAACCACATATAATAAAAAGAAGATATATTTTATGTCTATGAATACGAAATAACAACATGCCGTTAAACGTTTAATAATGTGATTGAAGCATCTTAACGATCCGTGGTTCAAAATGCTCCCCAAGCCAAGTCGTGGTTGACGCTGAACAATCTAATGAAACAACTGACAAATCCGTGGGTGCCGAGACTACTAAACCGATTGTGGTACAAAATTAATGTTCATCATAAACGACCGTGGCGTCACAGTAGACGATATTTGTTCGTATTAGTAGACTTCTAGTTTTTTGGTGCTTGGAGGTTTACCGATGGTTACCACTGCCACTGCAATCGTGTGTGTGTGTTAGTATTTGAGGTTTTTGGTAATGGCGGAACGATATTTGATATGACTATATAGTATATAGTAATGTTCCAATTCTTGAGAGGTTCCCTCTGTTGTAGTTAAGTTTTTTTAAAAAAGAATGTTAACGTTTTTTTTTAAATATTGCTAACTGTTGTTACCATTTCTACTAAGCTTAAAAGCTTGTGGTAGGAGATGATTACTTCAGCCCTGTAGTTCTGGGCTCGTAAGAATAAGAATACGTTATCCCCTGCCTGTCGTAGAAGGCGACTAAAAGGGAATTCGGGTTCACTGGCCGACAAGGGTGGGGGCCTTCGTCGTCCTCCAAAGTGTAAGTAATAAATAAAAAATATTGCGAGATAGGATCCACAAAATAGGTTGTATAACTAAAATATGCACATTCATTTCACGCAAGCGGTTTGTAATATTTGTATACGCTACAACTTGTTTTTTCTTACCTGCCCAGTTTCAACCCTCGTATACACAAGAATTAACGTCAGGGCTTTGCTCTACAAAGTATTTATATTTCAAGGCCTTTGCTGGTTAGAAAATGTTCAATCGAGAACAGACATATTGCTTGTTCTATTTATGTATTGTAAAAATATACTCAACTAATCGGCGTGTCTGTGTGTAATAGATTATAACAAATATATATGAGTAAAAACAAGAAGTGACTACAAATCAAAGGCGACGGACACGAACGCTCTCTTTTATTTACGAATTGTCAAACTTATACTATTACGATAGTTCTGGCGCAATTTTTCGTATTTGTTAAGCTCATTATCGTTAACGAGTCTTACCTAGTCTTAGATTGTCGTAAACTTACCTGTATCTCAACTAAAAGCATGGCAACCCAAGCTCCTATGGCAACAAAATTTATATGGTACCTAATTGAAACAAAATCCTTTATAACAAAAAATCTAAATCGTTTCGTAAATGATTACGCTGTGAGTGCACAAACATAAAAAATTAAAGAGACCAACTTTTCTGGTTTTCCGGACGCTGTCCGATGACTCAGTGGTCACGGTCGTAAGGATTTGAATATTTTAATGACACCTCCGTTTAAGTTGTTCCCATGAAAGCCCAAAAATAAAGATAAATTTAGTAAATGTCCTAAGATGTGCAGTAGTAGATTATGCGATTTAATACAGATACGATATAAGCTGGTGATGCTTTTGTTGTTCTACACATAGTGTTTGTGCTCGTGAAAGAAAGAGCTGGCTTGCGCACGTTTGTTGGCTTTGGCATACACAATACATAAGCTGAGATAGTGTTGAACTGTTTGCTCAGAACGTATCGAGCTGCCGACAATATGTACTCAGGTGCCACATGCAACGATGAGGGTTATTTTCGTCTTAAACTTTATCTTGAACTCGTTCAGTCACGGCATACGGCCGTTCAATCGTCTTTTACCTGACCACGGCTAAATTCCAAAAAGAGTTTACTCGTATCTCATTTTTACATAACATACAGGCACTGTATCCTCAAAATACAATCGAAAAATATTTTATATATCGCTTTTTCGGTCCATTGAACCTACTTAAGATTATTTTAAAATCCTGGCACGTATTGTCGCCTCTCCTGTTTATTTTAATACAACTTTAAATATTTAAATGAGCCATTTGATAGTTATTGTTTTTCAGACAATAACAGCGCTCACGCCCTTAACCCAGACAAGTAGAGATTACAGATTAATTTTACATGGTCCTGGCATACCCCTTTTGGTTTTTTGATTATCAATATAAAGTTATTGTTACTGATGTTATTAAAAAGTTTAAGAAAATAATTATTTTTAATACTATTAACTATAAATAGATAAAATAACTCCGGGACCAGTAGACTCTTCTTGATGGGTAAATATATGCATTAAATAATGAATGACTATAAAATTTTACGTTCTTTTTATGATTCTAATAAGCAGGCGACCTTTCACTTGTATTTAATGAGCACGGAAGAGTAACAAAATTACATTTCAAAACATATTTTCATGGTGCCCTAATACGTTAGTCTCCCACTACGGCCGCAAGGCTGTCTTATTCATTTAATTATAGGATTACGAGCGGCGCACTTGCGTCAGAAGTACACGCGTAATCCTCGCCCGCTCCGAACCACCGCATTGCTGTAGAATCCATATCAGCTGCGGAAAAAGTTTATTTAGATCAAACGGACAAGTGATCACGTGTGAACAACATTTATGTATGTCGGATTTATAATATCATATTCGTATATTGAATCAGTTATAGACTCATTCAGTTCCACCGTCTGTTTATGAATTTCGAGTTTCATTTTATAAAACAGAATTTAAAATTGATCTTCCATGTTTATTATACGGTTGCCAGACATGGGCGTTGACTGAACAACAAGAGAGCAACAAAAAAAAAGTCTGTCAAAAATAGAGAGGAATATTTTAGGAATAAAAAGAAGAGATAGAGTGAAGATACAAGAAATTAAAATGAAAACAAAATTTAAAAATGCACACACAGCCTACAGACGGCTTAAATGGTGTTGGACAGAACACATGCTAAGAGAAAGTAAAGAGAAATGGATGAAGTTAATAACTGAATGGTATCCAAGAGATAGCAAAAGAAGTAGAGGTAGACAAATTAAAAGATGGAAAGACGAATTTAAAAGAATAGCTGGTCCGCTATGTAGCCGGTTAGCAAAAGATAGGCATACGTTGAAATCTTTAAAAAGGCCTTTGTCGATAGACAAACCGTTCCACAACCAGTTGTCGAGTATTAAAATTTAGAATTATGAAATTAATTTAGTTTAGTAAATAGACAAACCGTTTTTATTTATTGTAAAGAAACTAAAGGCAATAAAGGCTATTTCATTTTTATTTATTTATTATTCGTATATTCAATTCTCAGAGAGTTCGTACTAATGAGTTTAGCGAGCCATACTTGCGGTAACAAATTTTAAAAGCAATGTTAGTTTGTCTTGTATTGTTTGTAATAAAGGTAGCCGAAAGTGGCTGGATGCGGTAAATGGAGGATCGTATTCATATTGGAAGGCATTGGGGAAAGCCTTAATCTAATTAAAATAATTAACATTAGTTCTTCGGTTGCCTTTTATACTTTTGCGAGATAGCATAGCATTTCTTTGGAGTAACCTTTCCCCCGCCCCCCCGGGATTTGCTCACCTAGAGCACAGTGCAGAGGGGCTCCGGTGCGTTTCTGGAAATCCCGGAGCCCCTAACCATGCGCCAAGGAAGGGCCACCGGGGAGGTTTTAGTGGGTCAAACCGCCCATAAACGCCGCCTCTTTGAAGATTTCCTCCCCGTTAACAAAAAAAAGGGTAAAACTTTTAGGGACAGCCGTGGTTACATTGGGTTACCGCGGCTCTATATTATATGGATAGATTAGAGATCTGTTTACTTCAGTATTATCGCATGATACGTCACGATCAGAAGTATTGATTGATAAAATCAATACACATTACCAACAGCGGACGAGTTCTCATGTAGCTATGTCCTTACCCCGTCCATTCGAATGATTTTTTATAGATTTGCTTAGTATTAAAACGGAATTGTATATAAAAATCGCTTCAAGAACGCCATGTGATGTTTTCCCGTATAAATATTTTATGCCAATGATTGTAGCCGTGTAGCGCAGTTAATGCATTATACATTTATCGACTGGTATCTTTTGAACTGTATTACATGAGAAATTCTTGTTTAGTCATTATTTTAGATTTAGTTTAGTCTAGAAAACAGGGTTTCCTTTCTTTCAAAGCGTTATTTTTTTTAGTTACACCAGGTTTGAGAGCAGGCAGACCTTAGCCTGAACCTCTATGATAAAAACCCAATAGACCTATAACCTAAAATAAATACAAACCTTACCATAAGGCAAAGTTTTATACGGTTTCACAGAAGGAAATGATATTTAAAATAACGGGTTTGCTTGAATATATTACACGTGGGATTTGTCCCCAAAATAATCACTCACACACTAGTGCCTAAAATAGGTATAGAATGTGAAAACTGTAAAACGCGGACTTCGCATTACCTGATTGGTACATCATAGTTCAGTGCCTCTTCAGCTTCAGGTCGCGGCATTTTCGTGTACTTCGAGAATTTAACAAACAGCCCACATGGAAATTCGTAGCTACGCCACCAGTACGGAAATGGCTTCTATTTGTTTTATACATATATGTTTATCGTATTCACAGGTTCCTATGGCGGTATGCGAATGGCATAATCCGGTCGAAGAGATGGGGTCGGCAGAATATCACTGTAGCGGATCTGTTCACACAGCGAGCCCTCAAGTATCCTGACGCGCCGTGCTTCATCGTTGTAGATGACTGCACCTGGACATTTAAACAGGTCAATTGGCGTATTTCATATTTTATGTAAAACTTAGACTAGGTATATACGCTTGCGTTCTCTTAATATTATCACACGACACATCAACTTATGTGTCGCTGAAATTCCTGGCCACATTCCAAAATACAATCTGTAGAAATACCGACAGGCTAACGATCTCACGCCTGTGCTTAAGACTGAGCAGTTTGGTAACAGTTGTATCATCAATGAACCCCTTAGTTGGATTTCATTCTTTTGTTGTGGACATCCCTCAAACCCGAACAAAGCACTTTGTATCGTCTTTCATTATTCATACTGGAATATACAAAGGACTGGAATAATTTGCCCGCGTCTGTCTTTCCCTCCGATTACAATGTAGGTGTTTTCAAGAGTGGATAGTCATTTGCTATGCTAGTTAGTGCGACCTAAACAACAGGTAGGTAGATCGTAGTCAAGCACTTGATAAAAGTATTGGTAATTTAAGTAAATAAGTGAAACGATCGCAAATCTGCCATGGACGTATACATGCTGGCGGATTACTATTAATTTAAAATTACAGATGGCGGATAAGTCGAACCAAGCAGCACGTGTTATGCAAGAACACGTGGGTCTGACACGCGGGGACGTCGTATGTGTGTTCTTGCCCAACTGTGGGGAGTACGTATGGAGCTGGCTGGGCATGGCTAAGGTGGGCGCGGTGTCTGCTCTGATCAACAGCAACCTTCGCCACAAGCCACTGCTGCACTGCATTCAGGTTGCGAAGGCGAAAGCCATCATTTTCTCGGATAGTCTTTCTGGAGGTAAGATGATATGAGAATTTAAATTTATTTATTTATAGTCTATAGAGTATCCGGATAGCGATATTGAAAAGTGGTATAAACAGGTTTTAATTTCACCAAATTCTGACGTTGTATGTGTCCACGTGTTCTTTCATAAAGCGAATTTAAAGAAAATTTCATAAGCGGTTTGACTTACGATATGACGGTCGCGGGTTCGAATATCAATGAATTGCCTTTTTTCGGATTAAAAATCAAAGAACAAAAGATAAAGAACAAAAAAAATACTTGCCATAAATTTACGGCCGGTGTATGGCGATGGGCTTACAACTAACCTTACTCGGGTATAAATGACGTGAAAATTTAAATTATATCTAAATTAAATTATGTTAATTACACTTTTTGGTAACGTTCAGTAATGACGATATAATTTACGTGCTCGTTAAGAATTAAATTAGACGGGCTGCTTGTAAATTTGAAAAATAATTTGTGGCTATCGCGTGACGCTCGCAACCTTCAATTTTTTTCAACTATTTTCGGTGAACACTGCCGTCGTGCACAGCTTGTTGTCCTTTATTAAATATTGACACAAGTAGTTTGACAATGATGCGACGAGTGTATATTCTTATCTGGAAATAAGATGCTCTTATTCAGATTGCAAGAATTGACCTAAAAACAAACATTTCCAGTTAAATCATCATCATCAGTCTGTGTCTGTCCACTGCTGGAAATAGGCCTTCCCCAATGCCTTCCACCATATACGCTCCTCCGCTTTCCGCATCCAGCCACTTCCGGCTATCCTTATAAGGTCGTTCGTCCATTTGGAGGAAGAGCATCCATTCCAAGACTTTCCTCCTCCATTTACCGTCATTGATTTGACATATGTGGCCGGCCCACTGCCACTACAACTTGCTGACTTTAAGAGCTATGTCGCCTACCTATGTTCTGCGCTATGCAGAATGCATAGTATATTCTAGTATATGCTAGTTTATTCGTTTCGGAATTTTGTCCCTTAGAGAAATGCCGAGCATAGCTGATTTAAGACCTTCGTCTTCAGATATTGAGGTATATCCAGTTAAATAAAAAACGTATTTATTTACTTTTTCTTTGAATTGTACAATCTGCTACTACTTAATTAAAATATAGTTCATCTAGCAAAGTTGTAGCTCGCGAATTCCGGTTTCAGAGCGCTGAGACAGCAGAAGCTGTAAAAGTTTATAGCAATCGGCTTGCAGCGTCAAAATCTATTGCGGTTATATTAGTCTAAATTATATACTATACTATAGGAACAACAAAACTAAGGTACTATTAAAAAGGCTAGACGTGCACGGTAACTGGCAAAAGATAATTCACCACAACAGTGCTGTTGTCCCTAAGGAACGGGATCCAATGCGCGCCACCAGTAAATCTCTCCCCGGATATTTTAACTAGGCATGAAACAGGTGCTATTAAAGTTAATTTATGGTGATTCTCTTTAAAAGTACTTTCCCATCAATGTAGTCCAAACGTGACCTAGTTTAGCTTCCAACATTTTAATTTGATATTTTTTTGTCACAGCAATAGGAGAAATCCGGGATCAGCTGCCGCCAGAATTGAAGCTTTTTCAACTGTATGGGAAGTGTGCTCCTGGCGTGATAGACTTCGGCGTTGAAATGGAGAAGCACGCGCCCGAATATCCAGTGGTGGTTGACAAGCCGCAGTACAAAGACACGCTGCTCTATATCTACACGTCTGGCACCACTGGCATGCCGAAAGCTGCCGTGCTGCCTAACTCCAAGTAAGAACTAACGTAGATACTCAGTGTTAGTAGTTTTGGGAAAAGTAGTAAGCACCTGCCGCTATTTTTATTTAGAGGGGAAATCAGTAACAGCCTTCTAAGGGTAAGGCGGCGGTTATGTCAGATTTACTGACTCAAACTCACCACGTCCCTCGGAAGGAATTCCTCCCCAAGATGAAGACAATGCACCACCAATCCATGTGAGCTCGACCCTCATCGGCCGTGAACCGTAACATATACGTACAATTGTACAGCTTCTTGTAAAAATTATGTAGTTTATCGATATTTTTTTAAATGTATCGATAAAAAACTGTGTAGTGCTACCCTATGTTCGAGTCTTGAGATGACCCATCATTACAAGTGTCGCCACGCAAATACTTTTAGCAATTATTTCTTAGTTCAGATACCGAAAGACGGAAACTCAGGTGTGATTCGAACCACCGATACTTTGATCGTTAGTACAAGTGATACACGTTTAGTCATTACGCTATAACTGCTATTTAAAATAAAATATAATATATAACAAATATAGATAAAGACAACGCTGGGCAAATAAAACAACGACCTAAATAATCCATGACTACGCAGTAACAATAAATGTCGTGTTGCGTGGCCTAACGTCGCAATATGAACATTGAACTTAGATCACTTTACACTTAACACATAAAACTCTTCATTGCAATTAAATATTTTATTCAAGTCAAATCATTCTTTTGTTTTCATAAGTGTCTCGTTTGTTCAATTGCCACATATTCACTGCAGCAAATACTACGTATATTTTTGATTCACGTGGGTGTACAATGGTTTATTTTTACCCAATTTATTTATTAGCGATGTATTCGACATTGTGTTCGACATAAATCTATACACGACTAAATTATTTAGGTCAAACCACAGCGGGTAATTCGGCTGGCTGTTGATGGATTATCTATACTCGTATAATACATTACAGGCCTAAATAATGAAGAAGTGAGCATACAGATACCTATCGTTCTTCATTCATTAAGTTCCATCTTTGATATGCTAAGTACAATTATTACGTGCTTTTTAGTAATAAACCGTTCACACAATGGAAAGTCATTGGTTCAAACAAAATGAAATTTAAACCACGGCTATAACATACGTACTTCGGACGTCAAGCATCCCTCAAACCCGAACGAAGCGCTTTGATCTTTCATTATTCATACAGCAAAGGACTGGAATAGTTTGCTCGCGTCTGTCTTTCCCTCCGATTACAATGTAGGTGTTTTCAAGAGAAGAGTGTTGTTTAGGACGCACTAGAATAGGCATTTACTATGGTAGTGCGCCCTAAACAACAGGTAGGATCGTAGTCAAGCACTTGATAAAAGTATTAAAAAAGAGTTAACTTAAAACGTAACGTAAATACTTAAAAGCTTCCTTGTAAGTATTTACTCGACTGCGATGTGGAAGGGCGATGATTTTCAAGACATGTTTGTACGTATATTTCTTTGGTATATAGTCTATGTGACATTTTAAACAATTAGGTATAGTTAGGTTGGCTTTTGTTGTGGGAATTATGTAGAGTAGGATACATAGGGAGAGGTGGATTATAATATTTAAAAATGGCATCTATGATTAAAAAACGATCGAAGTTCATAGAAAATTGTATTATAACATTATAAGCACGAAACAGAAAATGGTCCCCGACTCTTTTTTATTAATTATTAGGGTTGCGAAAAATATTGTTATTATAATAATATATTTTTATAAATTTCTCGATAATCATACAAAATATTCGTAAAGCCAATCCCTCTAACAACGTCAATATATTTTAAGTATGATAGTAAATGTTACATTTTATCAGTTGTCTGAGTGTTAGAATCATACGAGTATACTTATCAAATAGAAACATTGTTATCACTATTTATCAGTAACAGAGAAAAGATTTTTATGTCTCTGTCAGTTCCGTTGTCGAAAAAGTTGATCACCACCGTGCACAAACACTATCATAAATACACCTTACACACAGTAAACACTCCTAGACTAGACCTCTCGGGCGCCCTCGGGTCGGAATGATATCCCAATTACCCCCCAAGCTGAGATCTGCCGGCGGCTCTTGAGTTACTCCTTAAAAAGGGTCCAGGCTATGCGACCTAACAGATTTCTCACCTTTCAAAACCCTGGTGAAACTGTAGACGCCTCCTGGTTTATCTGCACCTAACCAGGCGAAATGCAGAAGTACAACGTACATCGTTTGTATTATGCATGGTCGCTGTACTTTCCCACGTTGGCCAATGAATGTGAAAGGAAAAGGAATTGTAGGCCCTATCACAATTGGTTTTCTTTTACAAATGAAATCAAATTTATAGGTTTTTCTAACCGTTATTTTTAAGCATTTAACTACGGGTTTGAACATACGATGTTATGTTTCAAAGAAGGTACCCTAAACAATTAGACAATTGACGTTACAAATATTCAGTGTCTCACTTACTTTTCGTACGGGATGCGAAGGAATTCTTTCTATAATTTCATTTCAAACCCTTTTCGTCATCTTTAAAAAAAGATGGCAGCTGACCCTCTCCTCCTTCTTGTGTCGTATTCCTCATTGCTGAGGATCATGACCTCCACGAATTATTTTGTGGCCGATCACTTTGCACCTGTTGCGGTCTTCGGCGGTGTGTGGACTTTCGAATGGCAACTGACATTAACCAGGAATCAAATGAGCAGGTGTCCGCAGTCAAGATATGAAAATGTATTTTGGCAGTTTTGTGCATGTGTTTGAGGTAACATATTGGAGAAATACTCTTGTAGATATCTCCTGGTTGTGGTGGCGACGGTGCACATGCTGGGTCTGAAGAGTACGGATCGGCTGTACAACCCGCTGCCGCTGTACCACACGGCGGGCGGGCTGGTGGGCACGGGCGCGGCACTGGTCGACGGCATACCCTCCGTGCTGCGCTCCAAGTTCTCCGTGTCCAACTACTGGAGTGACTGCATCAAGTATCAATGCACGGTGAGTTATTTGACTCTAGAACGACCAGCTAAGGTAAGTAAGGTAATTAAGTCCAAGCTGGCTTGCCCCCGTATTTCCATATAAGAAAATCTCTTACTACTTTTATTAACTGCTCAGGTTAGATCGCTATAGTTACTTAAAGCGTCCATTCGCGACCGTCGGAGGTTGCGAACAATCCTTGCGCGTTATAGATATTATATATTTTGCTTTTTGAGATACGTGGAATCGTTCACTACACCGCTTAAACATTTTCTCCCATCTCAGGCTAGACCTCAGTCTGTGTGCCTGTTTTCCTCGTTTTGCTTCTCGAAGCATTTTTGATAAGTTGGGTTCGCGTTTTTTATACATTTGTTGCAATGAATTAATTTCATGGACGAAAATCGCTTTGAGATACGAGCAATTTGACATACGAGCAAGGTTACGGAATTAATTAAACTCATAGTCGAGGTACCACATTATTGTTGTTTTATTTTTTTGAAATTATATTTTATTTGCTTTAAAATTAATATATTCTTGTTACGACAAGAGCTGTCATTAATTAATCTACAACAACTTCGACAAGGGACGTCAAAAGGAATGTGAAAATGACCGCTTTATAGTGTTCAAAACGTCGGGAATTCATAGAAAGATTAAAATGCGATAACATTTTGTATTTTACAAATATGCCTGTAAATGCGAGAAGTCAGTATAATAATAAAAATAAAGCTTTTTGTACAGTAAATTACTTATAATTAATAATAATATAACATAATTTGCCTTTTATTCTGTGTTAATTTTATGATGATAACAATATTTATAGGAGACAAAAAAGCGTTTTGAAACAAATTAGTCCGATAATAACCACAGTGTTATAAACTGTGCCGCAACTTTTAACGCCCATCAACAGAATATTGAATGCGACGTAATGTGATTGTGAATTATTGGATAAGTTAAGAAATTTGTTCCATTCCAGGTGGCGCAGTATATTGGCGAGATGTGCCGCTACCTGCTGGCGCAGCCGCCGCGCCCCACCGACTCGCAGCACCGCGTGCGCATCATGGTCGGCAACGGCATGCGACCCGCTATATGGCAACAAATTGTCGACAGGTTATATAACCTTTAACTTTTCCTAGCCTATTAATTAAGTGAATTAACGGTGCACCTAATTTCGTCTTTATAATGTTAATTAAAAAAAAATATTTTTATTGAAACCAGATGAAATGCAATGTGATTATAAGATAAAATGAAATTGACACTATTTTTCTGGATTTTCTAACGTCTAAACTAGGCCGATCTTAGACGTTAGCTTCTTTTAAAAAAAGAAAGCTAGTTTGTGCTAAGAAATGGTTCACGTCAATAGTCGAATGGTGGATTCGAAGCCACGACCTCTCGATTCGCAGGCCGTACCCTAAACCATTAGGCTATTGACGCTTCATTATGATCAAATTCAAATGATCCATACAGATGCAAGTGTTAGACGTGTGTTAAATGTGTTATGAAGGTATATTGTAAAAAGGTTATAAGTTGACACCGTCACTCGCTTGACACCGAGTACGCAGACTGGGTGACCACTGTAAGTACGGACTTTTGGAATATTATGTTGCTTTTAATATACCA
The DNA here is from genome assembly GCA_029286785.1 of Meandrusa payeni. Lineage (NCBI taxonomy): Eukaryota > Metazoa > Arthropoda > Insecta > Lepidoptera > Papilionidae > Meandrusa > Meandrusa payeni. Next base: position 11,202,456 of record JAGSMX010000012.1, on the reverse strand, counting down.
ATATAACAATTTTGTTTGGCTCCTTTCTAACATGAGAGGAAATGTGTTTTTATTTACTCGCCTCTACCTCTAGATACTGAAATCTCCTTAGCCGCATAATGGTATTTCTCTATCTTCCCGGACGGTAGACTCGTCCCTGCGCCTGTGGTATGGTTGCTGGCGTTCTTTTCAAGTTGCGTAGAAGGCTAGCAACCTCTCTCTCTCTCTCTCAAGAATAAGACTACGGTATCCCCTGCCTGTCGTACAAGGCGACTAAAAGGGGCCTCGGGTTCACTGGGCGACAAGGGTGGGGGCCTGCGTCGTCCACCAAAGTGGACCCGGGAAGAAGGCGACATCGGCTGGCCCGTGTCGCCTTTCGCTGCGAGGGCACAGGGGAGGAGGGAGTAACCTCCCCCCGGGACGTGCTCTCCTTGAGCACAGTGCAGAGGGGCTCCGGTGCGATCCCGGAGCCCCTCGTCATGCACCGAGGAAAGGGCCACCGGGGAGGTTTTAGTGGGTAAGATCCCCCCATAACCGCCGCCTTCCCCCCAAAAGGCGGGGTATCTTTGTGAAGATTTCCTCCCCGTCAACAAAAAAAAAAAAGAAGGCTAGCAACCTAGTTGCAACCCCAAGGCACTAATAAAATTTGTTTGTTGAAATTTTAAGACATCGTGAGAAAAACACGAAAATTTCTAAGACATGTAAAAGCCACCAATATGATGAACTATAGTTACATATACATATAATAATAGATTACTTTTTATTAACTTAACAGATGTGATACGGTACCGGTACGTTTATCGGTACACTATTCAAAGTACAAAAGTCATAAAGAATAAAATACACTATATAATTTGACTGACCCAAATACCAATTCAATTGTTAATGATAAAGTGACAAGTACTCGACGTATAAACAGTCAGCATTGCATTCTTAATCATTGTAAATATTAATTTGTTTAGGTTCAAAGTGCCTCAGATAAACGAAATCTACGGCGCAACGGAGGGCAACGCCAACATCAGTGAGTATTTTTTTTTGTCACTAATGTAAAAAAAACCGCTGGAAATGATAGTCGTAGAAGGAAATCATGGCTGTTACGTGCAGACAGTTGACCGGAATTGAGAGTGCCGCCCATCTGTTTCGCCTCGCAAGAGACTGACAGAAATATGGTGAACTGACTGCCAACCTTCAATAGCCGGAAAGGCACTTTATTAACAATGTAACGAACGGACTTATGGCTCGTCTCATAGAAATTGCGAAAGCGTATAATTACCCAACGTGTCTATGTTAAGTCTGTTGTAAGTAGAGACAAATTCCAATCGGTTTGCACTCAATAAGATTTCGTTTTTGTTTTTTTTTTATTAGGTAAACAATTAGGGAACCGATAATAATCACCATAAGACATGCGCATAGTGCATTTTAGAAAAGTAATGATTGTGTTTTTAAATTATACTTTAAGTGGCACATTCATTTTCTCAATTCGTCTCCAATTTTGTTAAATGTCTCTTTTTTATTACAATTATGTATGAATGTTATTGTTTGTTTTAACAAAGGAAAGCTAGGAATATTTTTTTTTTTCAGAAAATATTACCAACATTCTTGTTAACCATTCCAACTAAGCTTAAGATAATGCTAGAAGGTGGTTTACGTCAATAGTCGAAAGGTGGATTTGAACCTACGACCTTACGATTCGCAGACCGTACCCAAAACCATTAGGCTATTGGCGTGAATTAGGACCTTGAGTTCCGAAGGACTAGGTAAAATGACTGAAAATCGTAGGGAAGAATGTTTGTTGATTGTGTTTCAAGACTAGTAAGTACTCCATGACGATAAAGAACATGAATGTGGCAGAATATAATGAATGTAGGAGCAAGAATGATAACATACTTCGGAAACAAAAGGCGGAGGCGGCCGCGCTTAATAGCATATTACGTTTGATTCCTTTTTAATTGTTTTTTTTACTCGTAAATATACATATCAATTGTACTAATACTCGTAAGTGTATTAATTATCAAAATGCGTTCTCCTACGGATTTTTGACATGATAAATTGATGATCTTATAAATTGATGATAGCTAGTGGCATTCATTAAAAATGTAGCGTTACGATTGTGTCCCGCTGCGCTTAAGCCGAGAGTAACCGATCATTCACGATGTACTGCGTGTGTGAATGTGTTAGAGCGAGAGCGCGGCATGAGAGAGAGAGTAAGCGAGTGAGAGATAAATAATTAATAAATAAGAAAAAAAAATGCGACCAGCTCCATGTAAATTAATTAATAATTTAATAAATTGTGTATACATGTCTATTGTTAGTCCGCTCCAAGTGTTCATTGTTCTACGATTCGTTGTCATGACTTTAACGTCCGAGCTCCTTGCGCCCACCTGGGATTTTTTCAAACCATTCGATTATTTGATTTGGCATCTCGTATTGCAGTAAACGTGGACAACAAGGTGGGTGCTGTGGGTTTCCTGCCGAAGCTGGTGCCAGTCAGCCTGCACCCGATCGCTCTGGTGCGCACGGACGAACAGGGGGCGCTGGTGCGCGGCGCTGACGGATACTGCATACGATGCCAGCCGAGTAATATACTTTATCACATATATATCTCCGTCACTATTTAATGGGAGAGCAATCGAATTATCGAATTATCAGATATTAAGTGCACGTCATACGACATTAAAACTAAATTAACAGCATTGCCGACCTTTGAACTGGGAAGACACTTGGAACTTTACCCATCGTTTCTCTACTTCCCAATTAACACACTTAACCATTTCAACTAAGGTTAATGCTAGGAGATGGTATAATGTCAATAGTAGAATGACGGTTTCAAATCTACGACCTCATGTTTCGTAGACCGTACCTTAAACTATCGGCCTATTGGGGAAATTTGAATCGTTACAATATTAAGGTGATTTTATGACATAAATATGTTTCGCAGAAAGACGTCGGAATGATGTAAGAAGATACAAATGTCTCGGTTACTCTGTCTGTAGCCACAATTTATCTCTTTACAGATGAGCCGGGCATGTTCATAGGGCTAATTGCTCAGGGCAACGCGTCCAGAGAGTACTACGGCTATGTTGATAAGGTTCGTTACGTTAATACATTTCTTGTATATTGTCCCTTCTATTTTCCCTTCCCTCCCGTCCCTTCTCTTACTTAATACTTAATACCGATTACTAAACGCTAACTAACTAAACTAGAAAAGGAATCGAGTTGTGGGGCTACAAGTCTTCATAACGTCAAAATAACAAAACCTTTTTTTTAATTGCCAATGGTTACTGAAGACGCACCGCACTTGATGGCTAGATGTTATTAAGAATTGTGTTGTCTTCAGAGTGACAGCAACAAGAAGCTGGTGCGCGATGTGTTCTGCAAGGGCGACGCGGCGTTCGTGAGCGGCGACATCCTGGTGGCGGACGAGCTCGGCTACCTGTACTTCCGCGACCGCACGGGCGACACGTACAAGTGGAAGGGGGAGAACGTTGCCACCGCCGAGGTCGAGGACGCACTCATCGCGGCGCTCGCCAGCCGGGACTGCGTCGTCTACGGCGTCTCGGTGACTAAACGCTGTCTTCCTTAATCCCTTCTATGTTTCCAAATCAATGAAGCATATAATTTTTGTTTAGATCTTTAAAGGTACACTTGCCCCTGAAATGCAATTCTTTACGATAACAAAAGTGATCATACGTGCCATCTAAAGTCATCTCTTATTTTATTTTTTTTGTTACCCGCGTAAGATATGACGATGATATTTTGAAATGATAGCGTTTGCCATATATAACAAATTATGGCCATTTGACGGACAACATATCTGATGTATATTATAAATGTGCTATTTCATGATATAAAATGTCACGTTTGGCTTGGGCGGTGCTTGTTTGATCCAAGCGTATTGGCATCGCGAAACAAGCACACAAACTGAGGAGGGAGAAATTCGATTAGAGCGGTGTCGTGTGCGATACCTCGTATCTCCATACTAGCTCGCATCCCTAAGCAAATCTCAGTCAATGATCGTTATCGTTTCTATTTGCTCATCGTTGTGCTATTCGCAGATCCCGCAGACGGAGGGTCGCGCGGGAATGGCGGCCATCGCGGACCCGACGCGATCGCTGAACCTCGACAAGCTGACGCGCGACCTTGACCTCTCGCTACCTTCCTACGCGCGCCCTCTCTTCCTGCGCATCATGAACGATATCGAGATCACAGGTGCGCAATATTCTTAGTTCTTCCGCCCGTGTTACACTAACGTGAGAGGCCAAAACCACTCGCCTAAAAATTCCGAATATTTTATTATATTATTGAATATTTATTAGGACTACGAAAGCGATTTATGTCCATCTGCAAGGGGACACGGACTATTATACATTTACGTTCAGATCCTTAAGTCTGTTTAAAAATGATCTTTCTAAAACCGTTTTAACTATCATAAAAAATATTAGCTATGTTCAGAAATATAATAAAATCAAAAATACCTACGCTTTAACGAAACTAATTCCTATTGATCAAAATCAAAAAATTCACCGTACTCATGTTTGTAATCACTGCCCACGTTAGGGATTCATGCAAAAATATATCGATATAATATTTTATACGATATATCGTAATGTTGTATCGATAATATGCGACATATTGTATAAATATATCGATTTTTTCCATTTATATTTAAGTAATCAAAAAAAACTGCGGCACAGATAATAAAATTTAAAAAACTATCTATTCTCTTCTATCTATTGCCATCGGAGAGTACGAGTGTAGTAACATACGTACTAATTTGGTTATCGGGTGAAAAATACCGATATAAATATCCATATTAGCTGATTCTATAATATCACATTGAAGCGATATTTCGCGTTAATAATATAACGATACATCGTGCACTCCTACTTCTTGGTGATATGCTTTCTGGAGCTGTGATAATTAACTGTTGTTATTTACCAGGCACATTTAAACTAAAAAAGCTGCAGTACCAGAAGGAGGGATTTGATCCGGACGTGATAAAGGATCCGCTGTACTTCAGGTCCGGCGCCGAGTTCGTGCCGATCACGTCGCAGTTGTTCAACGACATATGCAACGGGAAGGTGAAGCTATAAGTGCGGTGTGTTTGCTTCCCCATACATGTTGTCTTCACCGTGTTGTGAGAATGTTATAAACTGAAATGCGCGGTGACATCGTGATAACGGTTTATTGTAACATACAAATGTATTCCCAACAACTTGATTTGCACTTTCCTTTCCTCAGTATAATAATTGGGATGTTGGAAAACCAAATAAATGTGATGTTAACATATATAAACGTATTTATTATCATTAAAGAATGGTCTATAAGACCGAAAACGTCCAGAGATGGGCAAATGATAAATATTTAACGGTTAGTTAGAAAAAATAATGAAATGTTGCAAATCTCGATCAGAAAAGCCCTCTACGTGATATGGTAGAGGCAATTTTTTGCAAGCAGATTTAAGTCAATTCTTTTTTTGTATTTTTATTAACTATATTTTACATGCTAGCCGACATTTTGAAGCACCTCACATAAAATCGCTGTTATTTGTTTAAAAAATATATCAATTAGTACCGATAACGATAACTTACTACCGATAAAGAAAATCTGATCTTAACAAATAAATCAATTTTATAAGCAAATGGGATCGTAACGAAAATTACTTTTAAATGGACTACATTCTGTTTGTTAATTCCCCAACAGCTTTGAGTTATCAGTACAACGTTAACTTTAACGTATTGATGATAGTTTTTTAATGACATAGCTTGAATTTATTCCTTTTAGCGAAATCGTAGTAGAACATTCCGCATTCTAGTCTCGTAAGGTATTCTGTCTAGGGTCCTAATGGGTTATTTGTATTAGCGATATTAGTCCATTACGTTATTTCGAAAAAGGTTTATAGCAAATGACTTTCTTTTGTGCCTTGTAACAAGGACAGCATTGTAGATTGCCTACTTTATTGCTCCTAAATTATATTGTAAGATGTAAATAAATACTTTAAAAACATTACCGTTTTATTATTTGCCACCAGGCTACTCTCCATGAAACGGTTCAGGTTGGGGGCCAACGTGGCGTTTAATGTAATATAAATATATAAAAACAAAAATAAAATACATCATGTTAAAAGAATATTTCTTTAATGAAAAAATTTTAACCAAAATGGAACATCCTATATGCACACGGTCGATATCGTCAAACCAGTTTAATACGATAGGCGCAAAAAAATGTGTACGGCGAGCGCAGGGCTCTTGATTAATTAATGAACTACCCTCAGATATAAGGAATTGTATAACTAACACAAAAACATTAAGAGTATACTAAAAAGTTATTTAAGAACGCAAGACGGACGCTTTGGCGCTAGTGACAAACCATTGAGGATTATATAGCGTTAAGTTATATGTATATTCCTTTATTGTAAAATTTTATTTGAAATAAAAAAAAAATGAAAAAAATAACGACTCTGTAAAACAAGCTGTCAAGAATTGAATAACGACTTTTGTTGGAATGTGCTATTGCTACGTGTGGTGATAATCCAAGAGTAAGTACTGTAAAGAGCAGGAATGAGCAGATGAAAATGAAGATGTACGCGTCAGAACTTTGACATATACTCTAGAAATAAAACTGGGCGTCGGTGGGATAACGTTCGTTTATTAACGGTTTGATTTAAGAGTCTTGAGTATTTGTTTTTACTCCTAAACATATTTGTTTAGAGCAGGGGTTCTAAGATATCGGTCGAGTGGCGGGCACCACCTATTTTTAACCGACCAACTCCTTCCATAACCATCTCATTTTACAATAATTTATTTTCTTATTTTCATAATTCATTAATAAGCAATAGTATTTCAAAATAATAAAATTAGATTAGAAATTTATTTATAAAACGTAGTAATAATTTAAATTTTTAATTAATGTTTATGAAAAAAGAAAGAAAAGCACATACGAATGGCACAAGGTTGGGAACCTCTGGTTTACAGAAAAAGAGCAGTAATATATAAACAATAAATACGAAAATGTTAGACCGAGACGCTTCATGTATGTTGGTGAATTTGTTTTTCTAACTAAACTAATTTCAACGTTTGTGTGAAGTAGTTTACGTAATCGATATACGTCTATTGGATAAAATGGAATAAAACACTTTTTTAGTTAAATAAACATTTATTTCTCTGAAAAATAAATCATATCCTTGAAAAAGGCGTAACATAACAGTAAATATCATTTAAAAATACATTTTCAAACATAATTATTTTAAAAAATCACACTTATTTGAAATAATAATACGCAAAATATTCACCCAGAAGAAATTATCTTCAAACTAAAAATAAATTTATCACACAAAATATCATAGAGTTTTAGATGCTAATTATCAGAGACGTTTTGAACAAACTAAGACTAGATTAAAATAAATTTTTAATATTAGTTGAAAAGCGTTATCTAAAATGTACTACAAACAGAGCTTATAAGACACTGATAGAATTTATAGTGGCTATTTTTGGCCGATATGTTATAGAGAAATTATTGCCCCCAATCCAAATACGTGGAATGTTTCAATAAACATATTATTATAAAAGGCAGTGTCGTTATTTTGATCTAATTTCCAGCTACCGTACAAAGCGACATCACAACATTATATGTGCAACCCAAACCCCATTAACACTACTATGTTGTGCCCTACAATTGTTCCGAACATTTCTAAAGTAAAAATAAGGCCTATAAAGCACAAAAGTGGCGTAATCCCAAATGTTTTATATGACATCACTACGACAATTTAAAACTTGCTCGAAATATATATCTATGCAATAATCTAGGTTATGTACCTGAGATTATAGTTATGTAGCTATAAAGTCTTACCTGCTAGTGTTATATCTGTTATTTTACTAAAATATATTTATATAATAAATACGTAACTTCGATTCTGACATTAATACACAGCAGGCCCATCTGTTGTTTATAATTGCAACGCGATTCTATTTACAATTATTGGAATAATGTTTTATAGTAATTTTTAGCAAGTTCCAAAAATACTTTGTCGTAGATAAGCCATTTAAAAAATTGTGGGTTAAACCACTTTTGGGTTAACAGGCTCAAATATCATCCTACTTATACTTGTAAATGTAAAGGATTGTATGTTTTGATGTTTGACAATCACTCATGCAAAATGATATACTCAGATTATGTATACATTATATACATAGGTTTCTTTTAATCCCAGAAAATCATCTGCAGAATATAATGAATTTCTATATAATTTTAAGTAATATTACTTATTATATAGATCATTACTACTTGATTGACAGTGGATGAAATCTCCATAATATTTTATTTTGTTCAACTAACAATGTGATACAAAATACGTAAAAAATTAAACAAAATATAACATATCCGAAACTGTGGAGTTGTACAGCTTACAAGTCCTAGCGGGGTAGACAGAAATAATTGCGATCCGCTTTTCACCAAACTCCCAAACGTGACATACAGGGAGCCAGTTGTCTTTCACAGTACACAAATTGTGGTAAGCGAACGCATGAAAACCAAAAAAGTAAACTCGTTGCAAGGCAAATTGAATTCGATCGACTATTATTAAATCGCAACAGGAAGACAAAAATATGAAGTGACACATTTATTATTGTTATATTAAATTCAGTATTAAAATTTTAAACATAACATAAAGAGTTCTCCCGAAGTGGCACTCAAAGTTTAGTTTTTGAATGTCCCTTAGATTATCCGTGAAATAGCAACCGGTCGAGTCGTGGTTCGGCCCTTTCGGGCGCCCTCGGTCGGAACGTAGTAACTGTCCGAGTTTACCCCCCACCGGGGTACCGTTGCGTCGGGTTACTAGCAATAGAGGTTCAGGATAAGCGACCTAAGAGCTATGCCGCCTCTCAATCCAGTGAAGAAGTCAAGGCCAGCTTCTGTGTAGTTGTGTCTGGTATTAAATATTTTATATAAAAATAAAAACTTGTGTAAAAACTTAACGCTATTTTGTTGACATAGAGTATCGATGACATAGACTACATTACAAGCTATCCAACGAGTAGTATCTATCATTCATACAAATCCCTTTGAATCTGGGACATTAATTGTAAATGAATACTGACTAATACTGTATAATGATCTGTGACTGATGACTACAGCTTCACAATTCATATTGAAAACTCGTCACTCGATCCTGACTTGACTACCACTACAAAAGATATACCATACAACTTTAGTTTTATCTCTGCACCACAGATCGCATTTCTTTGGTAGTATATATTAATTCAATTTCATTAAATAACTTGATGCCCTTAAATGTTAAACTTTATTAGTCATTAAAACAAATCAGTAAATATTGTCAAAATTCAATTGATATTTTTTGTGTGTTTAATGAAAAACATGATCAAAGTAAAGGCAAAAAGTGTTTTTTTTTACATTGAATTAAAGCAACTAACAGCTAAGCAGCGTAACACAGGCATGGCTAGATGTAGTGTGTCTTTCCTTCCATTACAATGTGGGTATTTTCAAGAGTAGAGTGAATAGACATTTACTAAGCTAGTGCGCCTTCCAGGACTGCATTTCCACTTAATATCAGGTGGGATCGTAGTCAAGCACTTGCTTAGAAATTATAAAAAAAAAATATTCAACAGATGGAGATAATTTAGTTATCCAGTTAATAGCCCAAGTATATTACTAAGTAAGTTGATGCAACTTTTTAGTTTAAAAAGAAATGCATGCATTGAGACAAAAAATTGTGAATTTTGCAGTAGTATATATATATATATATATATATATATAAATGTATCTTATGTTATTACATATTTCATCCACACAGTGATTGTATGTATACTCCGTTAAATAATAGTTCACGATTTATAAATAATAAAGCGTTTCTTAATAGTATAAAATAATTAAATATTATATATATATATTGTCCTAAATACTCATATTTCTTCGCTTCTTTTACTATTGAGGCTAATGAGAGATACAAGATCTTCCACAATTTCACAAGCAACATGTTGGATAGCTCCACACTTCTGCGTCTCACGATCTGAAATGATGTTATGGTATTAAATAAACTGATAATATTATGATAGTAAAATAAATATTATTACTAAGTACTTGTAGTAAGTGTTAATGATTCATAATCGCAGCACTGGCACAATCTATATAGTAACACTACGTCTATTTAAAGAAGATCACCCTACTAGGAGGCCTTCACAGTAGTGAAGAATGTGAAATGACAAATCAAAAATTCAAATCTTTATGGCAATAAAAAACGATATCTTGAGTGTGATAAGTTTAGAATTTAAAGTTGTGACTGTATATATTATATCATTTCTATCAAACAAGAAAATTAATGGAAAATAAAATAAAGAAAAAACAGCTTAAAAACCTTATGAATGACTCACACTGTGGGATGAACCACATCTGAATCTGAGAACATATATTTATTAAGGTTGACTCCAATAGTATCAAGGAAAATAAGATAGCATCTCCACTGGCTTGGTCAAGTGACACGGACGTTAAGGGAAAGTCCTGGGAAAGTCTTAAGCTCACGTTCCGTTTCCCACATACATAAATATATATTAATTGTTGAGTGTCATGTGTGTGTGCGAATGTATGGTGTGTGTGAATGTGCTTGTAAGTGTAAAAGAATAAATATATCGATATATTTTTTGCATGAACATCCCTAATGTGCGTTTGTATTGTTATCAATTATTTGAGTCACACGTACCGACGCTCAAGTGTGCAGCGAGGGCAGCCAGGCGGCCAGGCCGGTGCGCGGCGGGAGCGCGGCCCGCAGTGAGGCCTCCTCGTGCGCCGACAGCCGCAGCAGCACGGCGAGCGCGCGGGTCAGCTGGCGCGCCTCTATCTCTCGCGCGGTCAGGAACCGGAGCACCACGTGCTTTAAATAACTGCCGAGACAACATTTAATTAGTTACAACATTATATATGTCCCACTGCTGGTGCCTTCTCTGTAGACTGAGTATAAGGGCATAGTCCGCCACGCGGCCCTAGTGCGGATTGGCAGACTTTACAAGTCTTAGAAAAAGGTTTCCTCACGATGTTTTCCTTGACAGCCGAGCGCGTGGTAAATCAGCACATAAAATTTATTAGTGCCGGCACCGGGGATCGAATTCGCGTGGCTACTACTAGCGTACTACGCAACTTGGGGCGATCATACGGACACTGAGCTACCGCGGCTCTTGAAGACACCATTTAATGATTGATAACTCGGTATAACAAAACACAAATTTGGTATTAGCGGTATAATTCGCCTTAACGGATCTAAATAGTGTTTATCAGTTTGAGAGAACGTCTACTTACCGTCTACTTATATCTTGTTCTTCCGCAGAGCTGAGGTCAGACTTGCTGCTCTGCAGTTCCCGTTGTAAAGTTTTCTTCATGTCGGATATTCGATTATCTAATGTTTTTATTTTCTGGAAAGTAACAATTTAATTCAAATGCATAAAAAGTTCATATAATTAATAATATATAATTTAAATCTTAATTGATTTTTAAATCATATTATAAAAATTAGTTATTTATTAATAATTGATAATTAATTTTTAATCATATTATAATTCATTTAAAAGTCAATTATTGATTTTATTCACGTACCTTATTTTTATCACAGATTTCAGTTTCTAAGTCTTGTATAGTTTTCTTCAGTGCAATTTCACTTTCTAATAAGCCGTTGACTCTTCTCTTCAGCTGCTCTATTTCAGCTTTCCTTGACTCTTCGTTCTCTTTTATCAGCATACAAGTAGCCTGATTCTGAAAATTGTTGAACAACACAATTATTGCCGTTTCAATCTCCATATAATGTTAAATATTAATTGTTAATTTCCCACATTATAAATAACATGTGGTTTGTACAAGCACCTTTACGAGTAAAAACAAAAACCGACTTTTAATCGGATCAAACGTTAAACGCTATTACGCGCGAACGCTCTTCTTGTATTTCCGAATTAACATAGGAATATTAAGAGATCAAACTTAATCAGAAACTAACCCAACTTTCATCAATCTACTCATAAATTTAAGATTTGGACTCACATGGATCCAATTGAAAAGCAGATCTTTATATCCCTTTTTTAAAATGCTAGATAGAGACAGCAGTCATCGTCTGCTTTTCACCATTCTTATAAGGCTCTATGTGACAGCCTTCATAGTCCATCACCACGGGCACAAATCTTACCAAGCTATTGTTTTTTTCATTTGCAAAAGCCGGGTGTTTTTTTGACGAACTACACAGATTGGCCAGAGAAGCTGGCCTTGACTGCTTCACCGGCTCTTAGGTCGCTTAGCCTCAACCTCTATCGCTAGTAACTCGACACAAGGGTCCTCCCAGTGAGAGGTAACCTCGGCCTGGACGGTTACTATGTTACGCGTAAGCATTCCGATCCGAGGGCGCCCGAGAGGGCTGACCACGACCCGGTCGGTTGCTATTAATGCCGGGTATATGGAAAATCTATTTCTTGATTTTACAATAAGTTGTTTAATTAAAATCACGACTAAAAATCTTATTTCGAAAATAATTTGTAGCTAAGAGTTCCACCCATCTTTTATCCTTGTGTTTTCGATCACCCGACAGCAAGAGTTGTCGATGTGCACCACAAGTTAATTGCGTTTACCTCTTTATGTTGTGCAATGAGAGCTTCCAATTCGTTTATCTTGGCCCTCATCTCGTTTGTTTCGTCTTCTAAGAATCGTACGTTACATTGGCTCATCTCCATTGATTGTGACATATGGGCGTTGCGTAACAACGCTTCGTCCTTCTCGCGCTTCTCTCTTGAAAACAAAAGAATAGGAATTATGTTGCATGACAAGGAATGAATATAAACACAGAGGCAAGTCGCATAGGGGAATAGGTAGAGATTATAAAAATCGTGGGACGTAAACTTCATGCATGATTTATTTCATACCAATCATCATAAGTATCATAGTTCACATGATCTAATTCCCCTCCTATCCTCGTTTCACCTTCCTTTTGTTGTGTACATCCCTCAAACCCGATATATTTCCCGCGTGTGTCTTTTCCTCCGATTACAATGTGGGTATTTTCAAGAGTAGAGTCATTAGGACAATAAATCTATTTAGCCAGTGCTCCTACCATCTAGGACTGCACTCCACTTAACATCAGGGTGGGATCAAGGTCAAGCACTTGCTTAGAAAGTGTTAAAAACCAATTACAAAGAACCAACGACCCGCAAGGTGGACCTCATAAAGGCCGCAGGACACAGCTGGATTCGAGCCACAACAATCGGTCCTTTTGGAAATAGTTGGTATGCCCTATGTCCGGCAGTGGAAGGTCTACGGCTGAAATTATGTTTACGATGAGACGTTTACGTTCCTTCTTCGTCTATATTTGTGGTCGATGTCGTTAGCAGTATTTTATTTAAGGAGTTCTACTACTTAGGAGTTAAACTACTCTCATGATTTATTTTTGAAAAGGACGTACTCCTTTTCAAAAATAAATCGATCGATTTTTTAAATGAAAGAAAAATCATCAAAATCGGTTTATCCGCTCGAAAGTTGAGATAACAAACATAAAAAAATCATACAGACGAATTGACAACCTTCTCTCTTTTCTCCTTTTTTGAAGTCGGTTGAAAAAAAAAATTCAAATACTGTTTAAAATGAAAAAGCTTAACTGAAAAAAGAACAAAAACTTCCTTTTTTAAAGTCGGCTAAAGTGACGTGACTCACTTCACTCACTAAGTATGATTTTAAAATACTTTTGAAACACTCACTTGTCATACTTTCTCTGCATATCGACGTAGTCGTGCTGCATCTCCGTGACCATACTGTTGAGGTGATTCACCTCCGACTTGTGTTCATCGCACTGCCGGTCGGAGACGTCTGCCTTCTCTCGCAGAGTCTCCACGAGCTCCCGCTCCTTCTCCAACGCCTCCAGCAACTCCCTGTTATCCTCGGTCAATGATTCTATTTGCTGCTCGAGGTTCATCGTTTTCTCCTGCAACATTGTCACTATTATCATACCTAATTTTGTGGACACAAATTTACGTGTAACGATTGTTTTGCTAGCAAAGTTTCAAAATACGAAAGCCAATTACAGAACAGAATTGTTATAATGTACCTTTTTTACTCTAATTACTTAAAAAGCAGATCTAAAAAACACAAAGACATTTTGTTTTAAAAATAAACCGATAATTTACCACACAAACCATTTATAAATCAAAACTACTGTGCAACTATATTCCAATACCCGTGTAAATTAGTTTCTACACAAGCAAAATAGTTTTTCACACAACTGTGCAAACCACGTGCAAAATTACGTCACTCCATTGTAATAGTGAATACAAATTGAACTGCGCACTACATGTCTTCGTTAGTAGATGCATGGGCGACACAAAATTATTAAACAACAAAGGTGTTATGTTTAGTAAGCGTACTGGCAACGTGCAAGGTGAAAGGTAAAATTAAAAGAAAAATATCACAAACAAAAAAATTTATTCTATTGCGTTAAATACATAACAAGTTTGAGAGCAATTAGAATTTTAAATTTAAACAAACAATTTCGGTATTTGATAAACTCTAATATACAACATGATTTAAACGTATATAGTATCAAATTTATTACCTTATATATAATAAATTAAATGATAACACGCACATATAAAGTCTATGTCTAATACATGCTGCAGGAAAGACAAGTTTGATAATTTATTACAAACAAAACAATGTCATGTGACGCTAACTTATCTCCTCGCAGCAGATTATATAGCGATAAGAGCGGAACTAAAATTATCGCGAAATTACACGCTAGATATAACAGTGAGAAGCGAAAAGCAATGGTGCTAGCACTCCGAAATAATCCATATTATATATTACTCCTTAAAACATACCAAATACAGTGCAAAACTCTGTATATCGGCACTTAAGGACCCACGCATTTAATTGAGGACGTATCGTTGTATGAACAAGTAAAACCAAGTAAAGTCATTTAGTAGTAATAAGCAATAGCCTAATGGTTTAGGGTACGGTCTGTGAATCGTAAGGCCGTAAGTTCGAATCCACCATTGGACTATTGACGTGAACCATATCCTTTTTTTTTTTTTTTTGTTAACGGGGAGGAAATCTTCAAAAAGATACCCCGCCTTCTGGGGGGAAGGCGGCGGTTATGTGGGGTTTTTACCAACTAAAACCTCCCCGGTGGCCATTTCCTCGGTGCATGACGAGGGGCTCTGGGATCTCCAGTGGAACGCACCGGAGCCCCTCTGCACTGTGCTCAAGAGGAGCACGTCCCGGGGGGGGACGTTTCTCCCTCCCCCCCTTTGCCCTCATAGTGCAAGGCTACACGGGCCAGCCGATGTCGCCTTCTTCCCGGGTCCACCTTAGCGGACGACAAAGGCCCCCACCCTTGTCGCCCAGTGAACCCGAATGAACCATATCCTGCCACAAGCTTACGCTTAATTGGAATGGTTAATAAGAATGTTAGTAATAATTCTGAAAAAAAAAGAAATATTGCTAGCTTTCTTTTTCAAAAAAAAATCGAATTAGAGATTTTGGCGTCAATGGAGTCAGCACTGTATTTTTAAAACTTAATGACATACGTCAACTACATGAAATAACTTTGTCGACGAAACTTAATACAAAAGGTTACTTAATAAAAGTAACGCTTATATTTTGTTAAATAAGCGTTATTTTTTATACGAGCTTATAGGTATCAATTTTGACATATTTTAAGCAAGCAATTTCTTTGTAAATAAAAGCTGCTCGCTTGGAAATCTTAATCATCATCGGCTTGTAAATCAGACGCCAATAGAACCAAAATTAGGAACAGTGTTATACAGATAATAAAAAGAATATTAAAATAAAGTACTAACTAAAATTAAACAGAGTTAACCAAATAGAGTTCAGTTTTTAATTGTCAATCACATTAAATGACTATTTAGAACAAATTTGGATAGCATTGATTGTACAAATATTAATTGTATTTGTAATTTCATTTATAATTAAATGAAAGGAATCAATTTGAAAGAATAACAATCAATCAACAGTTACGAGAGCGGGAATTTCAAATATCGTAGGAAACTATTGGATATTGGAAAATTAAGTTTTATATATAAGTTATAGTATATTTTGCTTTTTATTTTATTTATTTATTTATTTATGAACTCTTTATTGTTTACACTTATGAAATAAAATTTAAAAAAAGAAAATATAATTAAAATACATATACAAATGGGCGGCCTTATCGCTAAAAGCGATCTCTTCCAGGCAACATTTGGATGGAGAGGAATAATAAAAATAGATATACTTAAATACTGATAATAAATATTTACATACAAACATACATACATATATATAATATAGGTATAAATATATATATATATTATGAGAAGACAAAACGTGTGTATAAAGTAGTACATATAATATATTTACATATGTATCATAACAGTATAAATGATGTTAGGTGGACTTGTCTAAGTAAAACTTTTTAACTTTGATTTTAAAAGTATTTATCATCTGTGATTTCCTAATGGCTACAGGAAGAGAGTTATATTAGAGTCTATAATCATCTATAGATATCACATCTATACATACTCACAACACATTCATAATAAAAAAATATGATTGAAAATGCTATAATAATTGGTATACAATACAAGCATTAGACATTTCAATAGATTGCAACTTGTACAAATTGTCAAATTACAATTATTTGGTCTGTATTTATTCTACTCTGTATGTTATAAAAAAAAAACATAAAGTGTTACAATTATTACACAACTAAAATGGATTAAGAATTGAGCAAAAAAAAGGAATGTGTTATTATTAAAGCTAAGCACATAGTAAAATTGGAATATTAAGAATGCTATAATATTCCAATCATGGCAATAAATTCCAAAACAATGATAAAGCTAAGCTACTTTTCAAAATCACTTATGTATACAATAATTTCCATAGAATATATAAAAATGAATTAAAATAATTAGAAAACACCGCACGTTAGTTCTGCCCAATGTTTCAAATGTATGCGTTAAATATTTTTTTTTTATAACGTAAACGGGTTTTTTTGTGGGGCACGTTAAAATTTCGAAAATATAGAAAGATAAAAACATAAAAACAATTTTGGTAACCCTAACAAAAAAAAATGGATTTATTTTATTGAGCCAAAATTATCCAAATACATAAAAACTTTCGAGAATTAGCGTGCACCAAAAAAAAGACCTGCAGGCAAATAACTTAAGCGATTTTGGTTCGCAAATAAAAGATTTTTATTCAAATATTACAATGTCACTATATGTTTAGAATACCACTAATACAATGGACGGATTGTAATCTACATAATTCCATAAGAGATATAGATAGAGCTAATTATAGATATGGTAGATACTGCTGTTGCTCTAAATAATGTCAATAAATTTATACTTAGGTTAAATTCAAATATTTTGATATTCCATTACTATAATTCTCCAATTTTATTTTGTATTATTAATGTGTTTATAATGCTGTTTCTTTTTATGTCTGTTGTCACAACAGTATTCAAAGGAAAATTTGTAAAAAATGCCTTTTTTAATCGAATTCTTAAGAGAAAATAAAAAATGGGTGCGTATATTTATGAACGCGCGTTAGAAGTTATACTTCTTTGGCGTATTTAAAAATAGTTTTTAATTGCATGCAAATAATTATTTTTTTTATTTAAACACGGTTAATAAAGTTTAGTTTGAATTTAATGTTTTAATTTATATCAATATTTATATAATGATCAAATAGTTAACATTAATTATATTAGTACGAGTACATAAGCATAATTTACTGCCAACATTTTTTCATTATGCGCCTAAAGAAGTATAACTTCAAAAATATGTTTAATTAAAATTATTAAAAAGAATTATTAAGATAATGGATATAGGAACTTTTTGCAGCAAATAATAAGTAATTAGCCAGGCCTCTATCTCTATCATATCTCTGGAACAACTATGAGTCTATGCTAAATGCTGTAGAGACTGGAACTCACGGCCGTGTGCTCCGCGGCGGCTCGTAGACCTTTAAGTTCCATGGCCAGCGCGTGTACTTCCCCGTTCAGTCGCGTCACCTATTTGTACGTAAAGGCTCATGAACGAACATACTACAATACAATACAATATTTAAGCACTTTAATATCGACGGTGGGAAACAAAAACGTAATAACCCACAAAAATATTTCAACTTTTTTTAAAAAAATATATAACGTGGAGCTACAGCTGTCGTTTTTGGACACAATTTTTTTTTTCTTCGGCATTAACCTAATGTTTTCCTAAAAGAAAATCGTTTTACAGTACAAAAAATAAAAGTGAAGTGTCAATCTTGAAAATCCTGTTTTCGCTATTTTTCATCTAATTGTTACAAGTCATATATCATACGACGCGTCTTTTTTTTCTGATTCCAACGACGTAAAAAAGTGAAAATGGCCATATGTGTCACTTACTACGTTTTTGCTTTCCAGCGTCGATATATTGTTTACACGTAGACCTCTGAGGGTGAAAGTGGAAAGAATAGATTTAATTAAAATAGTTATTTATAACGATAGAGTATTTTACTTAACTGGTTTACATTTTTCTAAAATTGAACTAACATTTTTTTTTATTCGATAACTAATTTTCTTTCTTAGGATCAAGACAAAATAGATCACTAATGTTATAATTAGTGATCTCTTGTATACTTTCAATTTATTTGGCTGAACAAAGGTCAAGTAATTAAGAATGTTTATAAAGAATTTGAAGAAGTCTCCACAATAGTGTTTAAGAAAATTTAGAGTACAAATAAGTTTCCACAGTTTTTTGTCAATAAAATAATATTTATTGTGAAAGCGTGATTTTAAACGATATGAGACTGCTTGCTGAATTCTAAAGCGTAAGTTCCTTTTGTGTGTCAGACGAATATCCCTCCGATAATTTCTCCAAATGGACATCGTTGTAAATTTTTGGCCTTCCACTGCGATCTTTGACTTTTGCGTCAAAATCACCGTTTTTAAAATTTTGAAACTACACACGACATTTTCTCATTTTTATTATATTCTAATGCGAACTTAATAATATGATATCTGCGAATTCTAACGCAAACCCCGCCATCTTTTTCTAAACGGCGAAAACTTATTTGTACATCTAATATATGACCATTAAAACAAAATACTACCTTAGCATCACTATTGGCCAAGCTTTGCCTAGCCTTTTCAAGATCTGCTGACATATTGGTTAGTTTCTCTTGCATCTCTTTCTTCTCCAACTCAACTCGGCGTCTCTCCGCCCCCTCCTCCCCGGCCTGTCGCGATAAACGCGCCACCTAGCGACATAACTCACGTGTGACAATATAGATAGCCGTGTATATTTACTGTTTAAACTCAAAATTGGTAAAAGCCCAATTTGAAAATGGCCGAATAGGAACAAAACAATATTTCAATAAATCTCCAGGTTGGCCAAGAAATCTAGCTATCAGCATAAAAAGCTGTAGGGAATTTTGAAATGTCAATATCTTCTGCCAGTTATTGCATTTGTTGTTAGTAAATGGTTAATTGTAGAGGCTATGACACAAAACGCATTTTCATGCAATCAGTCAACATGCACATTATACAACAATCTTACAATGACGTAATTATTCACAAGAAAATATATTATAATATATATTCATATATATATATTATAAATATTGAAAGAAGTATTGACTAGACTCTAGACTGGAATCGACGATCGTTTCCACCGATCTTCTGTTCGTTTCCTCAGGCCTGAAGGTCGTGACCAGCTAGAGAGTTGCTACCAATAAGATTTTCCTGTTTCTTATGTACACTTAGTGAGATTTGTGCCCGGTACAGGTATAGGCTCACCACCAATCACTTATAGAATCTGTCCACCCCGCTTAATAAACAGTTTAAAAAGAAAGAAGGACGAAAATGAAATATTATGTATAATTAAACAATTTTTCCACATAACTTTTTAATAAACTACGAAACCTTAAACTTTTCTATTAGCTATAGACACGATGAACGAAATCGCACTGTAAAAAAACTAGTACGCCCTTTTGATCTGTTTATTTTATAATGTTAATTTCGAAATGTGACAGGTAAGCCTATGGCACACTGGCAAATACGAATGGTTTTATTTTAGTAATAAAAATCGAAAAAACTGGTAAGTCATGGGTTTCGACGGTCAGGATTGGTAACCTGATTGTCGAAATGTAGACGCTTAGTCACTACGCTATTACAGCTTCCATAACAACATGATTTTTATCCGTATAAATCTATATTAGTCATAGCGTATTCAAACTGACGTAATAAACGTACATCGCATTTGATAATCGATCTATAATCACTCCATTAATTCAAAGATGAAATTTAAATGACTTTAACATGAATATATTGACACCATTATGCCATATAATTAGATGCGTATCTATAAAACGAAGAGAAAGAGAAAGAAAATATATAACTAATTTTAAACTCGTTTTTAATGATCGTACTCTATTTAAGACATAATAAAATTGAAAAAAGTAATACCTATATATTAATGGTAGTGATGAAACATGAAATTATAAGGAAATCTTTTGTCACCTGCGTTTCTAACGACGCGATCTGCCCGCTCCACGATGTCTTGACGTCTGCGAGCGCCATCTTGGCTTCTTGCAGCTGCCGTGTGAGCACGACGCGCTCGCGACACACGCGGTCGTACTCGCCGCACCCGCTCGCTTTTAGTTCACGCTTATCTGTAAAAATAAACAAAATTGGACTGTCTGGTTGTAATAATTAAAGGTTCAGACTAAGCAACCTAAGAGCTATGCCACCTCTCAATTCGGTGAAGCAGTAAAGGCCAGCTTCTCTGGCCAACTGTGTTAGTTCGTCCAAAAAAAATGGTTGTAATATTAAAATAACAGCTATTTACTACATGCATGTAAATGTATATACAGTTATGTTTTTTACTATTTTTGTCTGTTTGTTCCGGCTAATCTCTAGAATGGCTGAAAAGATTATGACGGGATTTCTTACTTGTAACATAGGCTAGGCTATTCATTTATCCGACTTCAAAAAGGAAGAAACTACATCAAGGTTTTTCGTCCTCAATTCCACAATGTCTAAAGACCAAGGTCTTCAATCAGTGCGTCCTACCCGTCTTGACATATGGAACCGAAACGTGGACACTCACGGTTAGGCTGGTCCACAGGCTAAAAGTCGCTAACGAGCTATGAGTATTTAAAATATTTCCGAAGCTTTAGAGTAAAAAAGAAAATCTTTGGGCGTCCGTAATAATGTTTAACCTTTGATTCGATATGAAGTCGGTTTTTATTCGTGAATATACTTGTTAACAGCACTACTTACCATCATCGTGTAGGTGATGGTGGGGATTGTCCGGCGGCAGCGCTGCTCGGAGCACCTCCAACTGGTCGGCAAGGTCTCTAGCACGAGCGTCCGCTTCCCCCAGTGCGCCCGTCAGCTCCGCCCGCTCGCGGGCCCATTGTCGACGAGACTGTTCTATTTCTTCCTATACAAATACAGAATTTATAGTATTCAATATATCATATGTGCTACAGGCAGAGATAACACGATGATTTCTACTTTTTCTATTTTCATTTATTTACTAGCGTACCCAGTAGATTAGATTAGATTTAACTTCATTTTATTTAAATAATAAAATTACATCATTAAATATTAAATTTAACTCTCACAATACATTAAATTATTAATTTCTCTCCATATTTATTCCCTTCTATTCTCTTCTCGAGCGGGTGAAGATCATTACCTACACCTATGTACATATCAGTAAATACAATATCATTCTTATCATTTATACAAAAACATATCGGGCTCAAGTTAATGTCAGAAATAAAAGTACGACGTATGGCTTGTTTGACAGTTCAAAAAGAGGAATGCTCCGATCGTCACCAAACTTTACAGGATTACTTGCCAGGTCAATCTGAAGATTTACTGCAAGTTTCATTGAAATCAGTGCAGATATTTCGGAGCCTACATGGAACATACCCACACACTTTCTCTTTTTTATATGTAGATTGCAAGTTCCTTATGGGGTGTTGCGTCCATCTCTAGGCGACAAAAAACTCCATTTTTCTATCAAGCATGTAGTTCAACTCTCTGATCACATGTGGAGCGTTAACGGATTATTAATACAACAAAATATTTTTTTTTAATATCCGATTAATTTTAGATAGGTTTTTAAAACTTATAGCAATGTTAAGCAAGATGCCTTAGCAACTTTATTATATTGAGAGGTGATTTAGCTTTTAGAGAGCTCAGCATACACATCTATTTTAGATAACTTAGCGCAATGCAAATTCTTTAAGGTCCGTTTCTCTAGCGGAGATAATAATCTAAGTTCCCGAGAGAATTGAACAACTGGTTGAATGCTTCAAGTGAATTACTAGAAATGTAATCTAGCAAATGTCCATTTAATACTGGCATAGTACACAGTATTTTTGTTATTATAAAAGTTCAAAAAGTGTTTTTTTGTACATATGAAATCGAAAAATGGATAGCGAATTATGAAAATTTAAAGAAGTAATAAATTTTCCCAAGAATTTGTATTCGTTTTTGACATTTGTTATTTTAGGATCGGTCTTTAAAATATCATACCGTAAGTGTATCCAGCCGGTCCTGTGCTGTTTCTACGGCAGCCAGTCGTGCCTTCAGGTCATTAAGGTGTCTCACGGCTACATCTCGCTCACTGGTAGCCTTCGCAGCCTCAGACTGCGCAATGCGAGCCACGGCCTGTGCGGCAGCCGCCTCCTCTCCTTTAAAGTGAATCAGTTAATGTTTATCTATGATATGATAAACACACCTACCCTATTTCCTACTCCTTCTCTACCTTTTAGGATTAAAATGTTAACTTAAATGCTACAGAAGGTCGAGGAACTTGAATTTTGATTTACATAGTGGAGAGTGAATAGGCATTTATTAAGCTAGTGCCCTTCCCATACAGGACTGCATTTCTATTTAACATCAGGTGAGGTTGTTGATCCATCGAAAAAAAAATATTTAAAATTCCAATTTGTTGAGTTGAGAGTGTTTTTTTTTTCATTCTTTCATTTCACAATATTTGCTCATACCTATGATTCTAAGTAAGAAGATTTAATTTAAAAAAATATGGCTATCAATTGAATTACACATTACAATTGGGGTTAGCTGAAAATCAGCAGTGGGCTCTTTCTCAATAAAGGCAGAGCTTTATTTTCACATCTCTATTATATTTTTAATAATTTATTAGTCTAACAAATACTATTACGTATATAGTAACAAAACGAAAGTACTTAAACTATTAGTCAAAGTAAATCTGATCTCACCTTGCACTGTGGTCAATGTTTGCTGCAATTCTTCAACCCGCTGTTCCCAAAATGCATCCCTTTCTCGTAGTTTTGCTTCCAGTTGCGATGTGTATTGCTGCTGCAGTTCAACATTGTCTATTTGGCATCCAGTGCGATCCGATAGATATGTTTGTAGTTGGGGTGATATTGACTTAAAAGAAAAAATAATAATTAGCTTTCACGTCATTTAAAGACTAGAGAGAGCAATATTGTTGTCACCTAGTTTAACAGGGCATATGTGACAGGGTTGACCAGCAGCATCCTTGGGAGCTTTTAAAACTGTTATGATATTAAATGTTAATAGGTATGTTATTTACTTTAGTATTGTGATGGATTACAACAAAACAAACGGGTAACGAGACTTGGAGCGAAAATTGGTTTGCAAAGAGGCTTGTTTGGCAACATAAAATATTTGCGGAGGTATAAATAGTCAAGTATGTGAGGTGATAGATTCCAGAGTTATATATGTGCTTGTCTGAGACAATTTAGTGAGAGGGAAAAAGTAATTAAGTGATAGAAAAGTAACCGACCGTAGTCGACGCACTAAGCTCATTGTATGAATGGCTCGTGGTGAGAGGGTAATGGGTGTTGAATTAAATTCTAGTCAAACAACAAATATGTATATGTAGATATATGTATCTGGATGTAATGAGGGGTGTACAAGAACCGTAGCAGAAATAGCAATTCGTAATCGCTGCCTACACTATGATTCAACTATGTGAATTGTTTTATTTATTTAGTCAACTTATTTTAACTCTATTTATCCAACAGTCTACTTCACGAAAAAAAAAAATCAAAGCATGATTCAGTTTTTTGTACAAACTGCTGTGCTATATCAAGGCTACAATCATTTATTTAGCCAACAGCAGCTTTCACACTCTACTTGACACTTATTAATGTTGTAACAATATAACTTTATTGGTATTTTGATATAAGGCTTTTTATTGAGTAGTTTCCTTACACATTCTTGTTCTGGGATATTTTCTTATTCCGTCTCTTATGTGCAATAATAGAAAATTGCATATGGTATTAGAAACATACATACATGGTAAGCAATAAATATATAGGCTTTTGGCTGTAACCTTGAGTTATAGTTAGTGATTAGAAATTTAGTTGTGAATGAGTTAAAAAACTTTATAAAGTCAATTTAATTCCAAAACAATTAATATTACATTGATTCATGCATTACTATATAATACTAATCTATCACAAATAAAGAATGAAACTGATTTGAACCAGAGATATATTTTAATAATTTAAAATTGACTAGAAACATTTTATAAATAGTCATTATCTGACAGGATGAATCCAGATTTCATTTTCTATAAAATTATAAGATAATGTCACATAGATAAAAACTTGAAGTGTGACATTTAAAATGTCCCAATTTCAAGAATAATATTAAATATTAAGCTCTTGTTTACATCTAATACACTTTCATAAAAGCATCATCAAAAAAAATCATACATAGGTATATAACTAGAAAACATGTATGTGGTTGAGTTACATTGTCTCGCCATTATGCCATTATATAACAAAACATGTTGCTCTGCCACATACAATAACATATTACTTGATAAATTTCCTCACAGCTTCCACAGGCAAAGACAACAATACTCAGAAGAGACAACTCTCATGGAGACTAATATGGAACTCACACAGAACAATAGTGCAATATCATTTACACTGCGGAAGGTGTCAAACCTACTAGCAATTCCTATATTAAAAAGTTTCTTCTGACACTTCTTTTCATTAATTAATTAGCAACAATTACATTGGTTAAATTAGAAGCATATTTGATGATAGCCCAATTGTATTTCAACTATTATTGGCTATCTTTGGAAGATTAAGTAAAAAATTTATTAGTTATGATTCAGTCAAATTATGTATGATGTAATAACTAATTAGAAAAGAAAAAATGATGTCATAAAACATGTACTACAGAAGAAAATTGGAGAAAATCTGGCGAGAGACATGCCAGTGTACTGATTACTGGCATAAAGCTGATAACTTATTACAAAGAGTACATCTAATATTCCACTTACATCAGAAGTAGAATCTCCATGGCCACCTGAACTGCTTGGACTTGTTGTAGACTGAAAAAAGAGATTTTACTACTTCATTATTAAAAACTAGTAAGCAATATATAAATGTTGATTGAGATAAAAATAATTGTTAATGTCCCTAACATTCACAATAAAGTATTCTTTTAAAGGCATCACAGAATTTTATTTTTTATATTTTTTAAATTTCAGTTTAAAAAATAAATATAAAGTTGCAGGAAATTTAAAATGCCGTGAAACGATGAGTGTTGTATGACATATTAACTTTTGTTAAAACTGATAAAAAAAGCATTTTTCATTTCAAATAAAGAAAAGATTATTCTAACATTTGATATTTTTCTAACAAATTATAAGTTGTTCTAAATAATATACATAAAATTACGAAACATACATAAATATTACGAAATATTCAACAAATAATGAGCGCACTCACCGAGTCGTCTCGTAGAGCAATTCGTCCTAAAAATGCACCTGTACGCCAACTACTTGTTAACTTGCTGATATCACTGCCAGTTTCTTCTTTAATTTTACTCTTCAAACTAGCAAACATTGTAGTTTGTAGAAAATATTACTAGAAATAATAATAACTGTAAAGAAATTGTAAAATACGTATTTGTAAACTACAATGATAACGAGTTGCTAATTTACCAGTCTAGTTGTAGTAGATAAACATCTGATTCTCAGAAAACAAGATTTTTCTTCATTTAATACCATATTTTGTTGCAGTATATTAATTACTTATGCATGTTATAGGAAATGTTATAAGCAGTAAAAGTTTCTTTAAATAAGTAATAAAAGTGAAAGAAAATTACAATACCACACAACAAATGTTGACTTGACATTGACATATTCAATTTGTCTTAACTGTCATTAAACTAAGTAGGCTAAAGCATTGAGATCATACAGTTTAAATGACAAAGGCAAAAAAAAAAGAGAAATAAAGATAACAAAATCGTTTAAAATTCGGCGGTGACACCTATACATTTAATATAATAATATGCAGATTTAAAGAACATTTTTCAATTGATTATTTACCACCTCCGACCCTTGCGGTCATTAAAGAACTGGAATACTTAATATGTGTCAATCTTTCTCTCCGATTTACTACAACCACATTTCGTCCAGAGAAGAGTGGATAGGCGTATGCTTACCCAGTGGCCAATTAATATGTTATAGGATAACAATGATCGCATAAAATTTGTATCGTTATAATAGTTGACTTTATAGTTATAGAAGATAAATATATCAGGATTATGGGATATGACAAATATTCGTTCATTCGATTTACAGGAGCAAATATTTGTAAGTTCCAGGGATGTTTACCTATTGTACGTGTTATGTTGGTGCTTTATAAAATCTCTCGCCTTACAGTTAGCAACTTTAGTACACATCTATTTTAAATTACGCTTATTAGACGTCATACTTTGACGCTCTAAGAATATTCTCGATTCGCATTCGAATCGGCGTAGTTATGTTAGAACTTACAAGGGCCAATAAATATATTTATTTGAAAAAGATAGAGATGTCATTTATACGTGTTTTTTTGTTCGACTTTGTAGCAATTGTAGCACATCTTTTACTATAGCGAACTTGTTGACTCAGCAAGCAGAGGTGGCAGGACGTCGTGCGGCATACGCTGTCTGCTAATGGCTCTACAATGATTGCATTTGTCGAATTTTGGTGGTTACTAAATATATAATATCATTGTGATCGGTCAAAAGAGGTAGAAATGTGTTACAGCCAAAAACTGAATTACGAGCATATTTTTACAGTTATATCATTAAGCGTATTTAGAATCCTCCTTATTTTTTTTATTTAATTTTTATTATTGTAACAATCGAAATATATTATATTTGTTAATTGTGATATTGATTTGTTTACTTTGTTGTTTTGACGTTCAAAACAACAAAGTAAACAAATCAATATTTTTTTTATCACATATGTTTAAAGTGTAGTATTAACAACGCCAGGAGCGAACGTATGATGTCATCTACGCCATTACGGTCTTACGAAATAAAACACATTTGCCCCGGCTCTCATAGAAAACTGGGTCAAGGGCTCTGTTTCCCAATTAAAACGCCACTCGGTTGAGGGAACGGAGTATTAGTTTCTTGCCGGCACGTCTTATAGTGAACTAAAGCAAATTGAATATAATTTATTGCTTGCCATACCAAACAGTTATTACTTCAAAAAATTATATCTATTACACCATCTTAGTTTCGAAAGAAAAATAGGATATTCTTAGATTAGTTTAATGTCGTTTGAATATATTTCTTTCTTATGGCTAAAATAATAATGTTTGCTATTATCAATGACTTTTTACTATGACCTTTCGATTTATGATTCAATTCTCATTGTTCATTCTCAAAAATCGAAATCTACTAGTTATTTCGTAATTATTATGATCATACTGGATCATTTTTTAAATGAAAATTTTGATTATTTCGTATTTTGGTCATTTAATATTGGTTGAAATTTATGGTATACTCATGTTAGATGTTATTATATAGGAGAGTTCCAAATACTAAATAAATGAAACAAAACTCAAATGTCAGTGGTACGGCGTTGGAAAAGCTTAGTTCCACAACCGAAATAGTGAAAATCGACAACTATAACTTTGGATGTTCTTCATAAGCTCGTATCAGTACACAGTTTAACGTCCTTTTCATTTATAATATCACTCTCAAAAATAGTGTAATAATGTTTTGTTTCAAGTAGCTATTTGTTTTCCAATTTTCTTTATTAATTATAGTTATATATTTATTTTGTTTTAGAATTGACAAAAAATTTCTTAAAAATAGATATTAGAATTTAAATGAGTCTCAAACGATATCCGAAAGGATTTTTAGGCAGAATCGCGGTTAGCATTTTAAATTTTAATTGCTTAGATTGATACTTTTTTTAATAATATAATTTCTCTTTCGTATTAACGTTAACTCTGTACTTGATCTTTTAATAGTAGCGTATTATGTTTAGCACAATCGACATATATGTTCAATGAGAATATTCATCGAGTTGTGTTTAGTGTATCTTTGAAGGCTTTAATGTAAATGTCATTACGAGCTCTGTCAGCCAAGTGACAGTAGCAGCCATTAATAATTCATGAAAGAAATCTCAAAAAACCCATTCCTGCGATTGAAATCATCAAAATCATTCCGTATAAATGTCGGCGTTTTGTATAATTCCAGCTTGACAATAGACGATTTTCACACCAACTTATTATAGTAAAGGAAAATAGTAAATACGGTAAATTGCTTTTTTTAAATATTTTATTGTAAGTAATGTTTACGGATATTATGCAATATAAGTAGGTACACATATTTAGAGCTATTAATTTTTATCACCATACAAGTGGTTATATTTACTTAATATTACTGTAACATATTTCTCTGGCGAAAGTAAAAATGTGTAAGGTATCCTCTCTACTTGGTTTTGAAATAAAATAAACGAATCACATATTCAGTTGTTTATTATCTATAGTGTACTCAAAATTGATCCGAAGATCACATCACATAGTAATTTGATAAATAATATTACAATGTCATGTACTTTCTGTGATTGCTCGTTAATAAAAAAATGTTCACAACATTACGAATAGTTTGTTCACTGGACCGGCTCGACTTCAGCAGACTGTACCACAACATGTTACGTGACAGACGTGCCGCGTCTCTGGTACGCGGACGTCCTACAGTGTACTTGAGGACGAGATAAAATAACCGATTATTGTGTTGCAGTACATTTTTTTGTTTATATATTTACAGTTTTACATTTTTTTTGTGATTTACAAATAAATTCTTGAATATTAATTAGGTCATCATTATTCCACATGGATTTACAATAACAGTACTTTATAGTTAAAAATATCACAAAAATGAAATATACTATGTGTAAGACACACGCAACATTAAAAATACAACAAAAGAAAAATATAAATCCACTAGAAACCTTGGGCCAGAAGAGTCCCTTCTAAACAGGAAGGATACTTTCGATGTTTCAATCTTTCATAACGGCAATTTAATACCATAATTATAATTATCACACTAATTAATTATAAAAGTAATCGATTGTCTTACAATAAATGCGTCAGATCATAAAATTTTGATTTAAAAATTAAAGACAACAAATAATTCAGGAAACGATAAATTTCAACAAAAAAAAAATGACAACTTATATAGGTTTAGGACTCAAGTGCCGTATTGATAAAAGCGAACTGTTCCCCGGCCTCCGCGCGCGGCTCGGGCCGACAACAACGCGCACAGCACGACACAGCGCGACACAGCACGACCCACCGCGTCCTAACGAGTTTCACTCCGCCTTCCGTATTCTTCTTTTATCGATATGGCATTCCACTTACACGATACGACAATAAATATAACGCGCTTACACATTAATCACTTCCTTAATTCCGACGCTAGGAATTATCTCATAATATATACCTAAAAATATAATCACGGCACAAGTATCCCTCCGACTAAATTACCAACGTAGTGTCACTTTATCAGGATTTAGAATCAAATATGTATTATGTATCTTAAATATTTCGTTATTAATATATCATTATCAAAATATCCACTAAATGGGAGGAATAAATCAAATTATTATTATTTTATTCTAACATTAATCGCATGACTGATCAACAAAAGGATATGGACTAGGAATATTATTAGGCATCGGGCTTCCGTGGCTCGAGGCGCCCGCCGCCGGAGACATGCGGCTCGCGCGGGCGCCCGCCTCTCTCTATCCCAAACATCACCTCTACATACATACGACGAGATTAATTTGATCATAATGTTAATACTGTATGAGAACAGAAAACAATACAGGCAGGCTATTACACGCTCTGACCTCATCGAGAGGTAAATCGGACTTGTTCGTCGGTCACTATTTTGTGCATAGATAGACGGGAATCGATCAGAAAACAAATGAGTATCTAGCAAAATCTATCTGGAATAAAAGCCGACATCGTTTCTATCCTATTTAAGTAGGTAAATAGCTTGGAAGTATGCTTTAATCGTTTTATATTGTCCGATAACGTTCATTGTATGTTGAATGTCTGCCCACTATCACTCTACGAGTGTCGTGATCTATGCTAATGTGAGAATTGGACGACGCGACGCGGAACGGCGACGCCGGCGCGCACCCACCACCTGGTTCGCATTCCGTCACAATGTCTCGTGTTTACCTATTACTCAATCTTACTCAGAAATACCAACGTTAACCTTGCTCACGGTGTTGTCGCAAGTGCCGCTGCACACTACGCAACCGGCCCCTTCCGAACGGACTTCAGAGGGGACGCGAACGCGACACGCGCGGGTGCGGGGCGTGCACGTGCCCCGGCCTCGCGTTCCGGTGCCGAAGGAGGAAAGCGGCTACTCCTATTGGTGTTTCATTACTGATTCACTTAATCTAATCTAGTGTAAAACTTGTCATCCTATAAAACGTAATTTCATAACGTACATAAAAAGTAACATAATTCTCACAAAAAATGCTCACATTAGGAGTGCACCCGCGGAGTACATCGCTTATATACAACAAAGTTAAGTGCGGCGCCGAGTGGCGGACGCACCGATCTTTACAGGAACTCATATCGTATCTTAAAAAAAATAATATACAATAGTAATTAAACATTTGAAACCTCACTAACTACTATTTGACGATCTCGATAAAATTATTCAAACGGCTCCGGCGTCTCGAAATCTATTCATATCACAATCGCATGACCGTGCCTGAGAATCATAACCCGCTAAATATGTACACACTCTTTCCCGAAGGCTGACTCGCATTCCTGGCGGGGGCGAGTCGCGGGCGCGGGCTGCGCGACCCGCTCCCGCCGCTCTACACTAACCGACGTTCACTGACCGTCACCACCTCTACCGTCTGGCCGGACTTGCCTTGCAGGGAGTGTCACAACAGTCGAACAATGTGGACAACGCTGGGCGTCAGCGTCCTGTCGGGGCGGGACTGGAGAGAGGGTCGGGGGAGGCCGCGATGAGATGTGCACGATGCGTGAGGTGAGGGGTGTGTGGGGGGCGGGGAGATTAAGGGTGCTGTAAAGGGGGTTTAGAGATCGGGTTAGGGAGGGCGCAGAGCTGGCGGCAATTGAACGGGGATGTGGTAGTAGCGACAGGCGGCCCGGCGGCAGGTGCCGGCAGCGGCGTCGCGGCACACCACCACGCGGCACCCCACCACCTGCAGCCCGCACCCTGCAACACAACACATGTCTCACAATCACGCCTTCTAAAGTTTTCTACACGAGATCTAATCACAGTTTCAAATGAAATAGACGACAATTCTACTATCTACTTCCACCGTAACTAATTACGAATATAATTTTAGGGCAGTAAAAAACAAGAATAATAACAGAAAATAAACTAATAGTCGTATATGACTAGTTCTAAATAAAGTCTACAGAAGGTTAGGTATCCACTATCTGAAATTGTCTACTTAATAAAAATTGTATAAAACGTGTAAACATGCAAGAGAACGGGGATAAAGGGACGTTCCTAGAGTAATTGTTGTTACACATAATAATTATAGACAATGTTATAAAATGAATAATTTTAAAGACACAGGTTCGACATGCTGGTCATTCGGAATTTCAATTTTAATAATAGTTGGGACAAGAATGCAAACATTAATTTTAAGTTAAGATACAATATTCAAGTTCAAAACAGTCGGGAACATACCTTCACGAATATGAACGAATCTGCAGGTAGGTCTGGTACATCCTTGTCGATTAAAATCTTGGCACACCGGGAGGGTGTCCAGTAACTGTAAATTACAATAAGATAATCAGTATATAGAATTGATTATATTTCTACTTCACACAGCCATACAGTTGACGCCATAACGATTCTAACTTTAACTTAGTAATTTGTTTATCATTCATTTTTTTTTAATAAAGTTTGGTCGGTTTAATCACTTAGAGTCCTTAGACCTCTGCATTAAGCTCACAAGCTAGAAATGCTTCTTGTCTTGTTATAACATAAGACATTTAATCATAATTTACGACAAATTAATTCAACTTTCTTAGTGTTTCTATGTGATATCACAGATAATTGATAAATTATTAGAATCGTAGTATTTTGTTATGGTTCCTCTGCATGACTGTTGAAATAATCTAATACTACATCATAAACAGTCGAGTCAGGAGTCCATTGCAATAAATTATCACTTGCATTTCTTTTAATTTACGAAAAAGTAAAGTAATTATGGATTCTGACGGTTTATGAATGAATTAATGTTAATAGTGTTAATTCTAACTCTATATCATCACTTATGGACATTCATACGTCTGACACTGAAAAGTATCTTCATTGCACAGCCTTCTGAAATATACGCTGACGTAGTTTTTGTAATATCAAAGAGCTCAGTTCAGTAATGGCTGCACCTACGATCACGTAACGAACTAATAGACACCTTATCTAATTCGAATATATGAATGTTAGATCCAATAATTAGCTAATGCGTGTGTAGTTTCTCAACGGCTACAAAACATAAATAGGAAACACGGAAGGCGAAACTGCTCGAAATCAAATCTTGTTGCTGCTTTAATATTACAAGAACTTTACAAGATTCGTTGCACAATATGATTGTACCTTCCAAGCATTCTTTCATTTGCGCGCGCTGACATGGGCGTGTCACTTTTATATTGTAACATCTGTATTAGGAGAACTGTGGATAGCATAGAGTTTGCGAGCTTGGATTTGTCTGTGGCATCGTGGCGAGTTCCGCAACCGGTCAGAAGATGTGTTAAGGTACGCTGCACTATGCACATAGTAGGTATGAATATATAATATCTAAATGGCATGCAGAACGCTTGAAATATAATCATTATTGCGCAGCCAATCTTATTTAAGCGTGACTATATTTTACAAAAAAGCTAAAGCATGATGCTAGACAACTTTTACCAGGGCGAGGGCGGCCTATAGGTTCTGTAGCGTCCAAAGTGTACCCATAAATACCAACTGTTGCTATATAAAGCTAAGAGGCTGTGTGGGGAGAGACATGTGTCTGCTCGGCTGTGACGATGCTAGGTCTTCGAATGCTCTCGGTAGAGGAACACAGGGCGGTCATGCTCGTCGGTAGGTAGGCATGGTTACAATGTAAAAAGACAAATTAAATTTATACCTTTAGCTTACATGACAGTTCTGGACGTGACATGTTAGTGGTAGTACAAACTGCAACATAACGACCATTAGAGAGTGCGGTTACTGTACGACAAACAAAAGAAAACCAAGTATATTAATTACGACTACAGTGATTACTTCAAGTAAGCATCAGAGAGGTCTCGACAAGTCGTAAGCAGGAACGGAAGCCGCATAGCGAAGCACTTAAGCGTTGTCGTTAAGGAAAAGTCGAAGTGAATAATTGGTCCAAATACAAAAAGTAGCCTGTAATGTCTTTCAAGTGGCAATTAAGTCGGTGCCGTTACAAAGACCAACACGTCGACTTTTCTTATCTCACCACCGTCTCAACTACCAATAGCGCATATAAGAACATATCTTAATAATTTGGCATTTAAACAGATTGAAATTAAAAGACCCCCTTTATTGCGTTTGATAGCTGACGCGGAAGGTGAAAGATCTTAAATATCTGTTAAAAAGTTAACTACAACAAACACTGGGTAAAGTGAAAAGGTTTTATACATTCCGACAATTAGATCTTTGTAATGTTGCAAGCGTTGTTTAGTGAACTTTTTAACAGGAAAAACATCGGCTTCGTTAATTATAATTAATCATATGTAACCTTTACTGAAACAACGGCGCTCTTCGGATAGCATTGATAAATGAAATAATCGTTGCGATGGAGTTCAGCCATGCATTCTGCAAGCTGTTTCAGTATAGGCAGAACAGGAAATCACTTATACTGAGGATATTATAGTAAGCTGATTATATCTTACCAGGTGTAAGCAAGGCAATACTGTAGAGTGACTTCTTCCACATTTTTTGAAAGCAAGTATGTCTCGCTATACATAATAACAATCGTCAACGGGTAAGTTGCAGCATCAACTGTTCTATTTGAAAATATGACTGATACGCTCACAGCACAATGACTTTAATGACTGATGTGAATGATGACAACGATTATGAATGCTGGATAAGCCATCTTTCTCGTGTCGTCCGCTCTGTGGAAATTAATGTGCCCGAATACTCTACGGATCTATAGCACCGATATAACACTGCGTCATGGTAGAAACGAATAGAACTTTTCTTAGCAAGCTAAGCCGATAGAAAGGGGTATCGTTAATTTCTTTAATGTTCGAAATTTGTTTTAAATCGCGTGAATGTATTGCTAAGTTCATATAAAGCTTATTTCACCGATTGTATCTTCGTTAATAACGGTCGTGAATGCGCAAATTTAAGACTTGTAAATAAGCTTGAAATTTGTAATACATTTCTACGGAAGCGTCGAAGCAAGCCTTCATACAAAAGAAATATGTTATTTTAATGCGCAGAAGGGAAGCGGGTGTAATTAAGTAGTCGACGTGAATGATTTGAGCAGGAAAACATTGACATTCGATCGAGCAAAATGATAATGTGAAACGTTAAAAATTACCTTTTTAGAGTAATATTTGTATTGTTACATTTAGTCGTATCGGTGGAGATGCACTTGAAGAGGTGGGAAGTGGAGAAAAATTGCAGGTAAACAGGTGCTACTCACTTTTAGCGTTTGGTTTTAAAAGCTTACAGGTTGGAGCGACCGCTCTCGAGAGGCCGCCTACAGAGGACCGGGGAAATGGTGGGCGGAGTGATTTACAATTGGCGAGGAGGGTATAATTGATGTAGCGTTAATAAGCGTCGGGCGAGGTCGGAATGCGGTCGCCGGCTACGTAAAGCGTGGTGCGTTGCGTTAGGGCGCGCGGCCGTGCTCACACGCGGCACTCGTTA
Source organism: Meandrusa payeni (assembly GCA_029286785.1). Classification (NCBI taxonomy): domain Eukaryota; kingdom Metazoa; phylum Arthropoda; class Insecta; order Lepidoptera; family Papilionidae; genus Meandrusa; species Meandrusa payeni. Next base: position 11,167,232 of record JAGSMX010000012.1, on the reverse strand, counting down.
CCTGTCCGCGATCGTCCGTGTACACCACATAGGGCGCGTTTGGCGGCGCACAGCCTTTCCATCCCAATACAAAAAGCGACAAAAGATTTGCAATGCGGACGACAGCCGAAGCGGTCATTTGGAGGGCATGTAACAGAAAGCGTTAAAATAAATAAAAAGACAGTGCGACCGAAAGAAAAGGGAATCGACGCGCGTCGACGCCCTCTGCGCTACGGATGAAAACCTCGGCACACATAGCACAAACAAGGAGCCACTAGTATAATGAGAATAATACCTGATGAGCCAAACGTATAGGGGTGGTGGATTCTATTCCATGCGAAAATTAGAAGGCGGCGGTGTTAGGTGCGGGCTTGCTGCTGCAAGCCGGTAACCACTAGGTACTGGATCGACACAATGGCCAAAGCGCACCCGTGCGGAGCTCCTTCGGGAACAAGCGTGTACGTAGCGGGGAACGAGATCGACGGACCAAGCGCTCAACTCTCAGTACGACGATACTCACGATTAACGACGATCGACAAGAGGTAATAAAAAACGTACATTCATGCAATTCAAGCGTTATTATTACCGGGATCGTAGATACGAGAAATATACACGCATAAGATAATAACGGTGAGTAGATAAATACACAATCGAATAGATATAGCGTAAAACTACCGAGACATCCGCGAGGTCGATTACTCTCGCTTCGTCCTTACAGAGATACAATACAAATGTGACAACAGGCCTAGCGCTAGCCGCCCCGACATGCCGGGGCGGGACACTCGCACACGTATGAGTCTCTACGGGGAGACCCCGCGCCCCGCACCCCGCCCCCGAGCGCGGCGAGCCCGCGCCGCTTATGTGGTCTTCATCTTTTTATAGGGGTTGACGGCGGCGGCCGCGGCGGCTGCGGCGGCGGCGGCGGCCGGAGGCGCGGGCGGCGGCATCGCGTACATATACGGCGGCTGGTAGTAGCCCGGTACCGGCACGGGCGGCCAACCCGGGCGCATCATCAGCGGCCGCATCAGCCCCGGCACGCTGGCGCGCGCTTTGAGCTGCTGACTGTAAGCTGCCGCCGCATGTGCCATGGCCGAGTGCTGCGCCGCGAGGGCCAGTGCCGCTGCGTAGTTTTTTTGAGCCACTTCCTTAGCCATAGCGGCGGGATCAGGAGCGGCGGGCTCGGGCTGTGCGGGCGGACTGGCCGGCTGCGGCGCGGGCTGCGCAGGCGCGGGTGCGGTTACCACTTGCTGCGAGGGCGACGGCGCTACGCTCGCCGCGCTCACCGGGGCGGACGATGGCGGCGCGGGGTACTCACATGACACGGGCACGAACGGCTGCTGCAGTTGCATCAGCTGCTGGTACGTGGTCGCCGGCTGGTACACCGGCACACCGGCCTTGTCTGCGGCCGGTCTCTTATACGGTACCACACCAGGGAACGCCTGCAAACGTAAATACATTTATTAGTCGTCTATTAGAGTACAGCCTGTGTCAATTTCCCATTTCATTGCGGCGATACTTACGAAGTTATCATAATAGAAGGATCCGACGCTTTTCATGTCCATCTGAAACGAGAAACAAACGGTTGAACGGAAGTTCTTGGGCTTCGGGTTGCAGAACGCAAGCGGAGAGCGGCGCGCGCCAGGCGGCGGGGGGAGCACCGGGCGCGCGCCGCGCCGCTGCAAGGGGGCAGGATGGGCGCGCGAAGGGAGCGTGCGGGCGGGAAGGGAGCGGAGGTAAGCGTGCAAAGCTGGCGTTGTACCGGTGGCGGCTCGTGATCGGCGGGTGCCGGCCGCTTCTTGCCGGGCTCCGAGGTCGCGCTCGCCGCCGGCTGCTGCGCTGCGGCGGCCGTCTACGTGAAGCGAAGCGTCGCAGGACGGGACAGAAACAATAACGATGTAATAGATGCACAGAATACACCTAAAGCTCGGCGTAAGGTGATATTATGCGAAAGATAAAAAAAATTAAAAGTGAAGCGTGAGTGCGACGGAAGCGTGGCGCAAGTGGAGGCCGCGGGCGAACTGAACAGAACAGAACAAGCTCTGCGAACAGAAGCGGCGTCACGGCGGGCGAGACGAAGCAGAAGAAGAGAAGCGAGCGAGGCGAGAGCGTGCAGCCAGGTGGCGTACCGCGCCGCGCGCCTGCGCCTTAAGGTGCGCCTGCAGGTGCAGGGGAGGGTGGAAATAGCGGCAGGGGTCTCGGACGCAGCGGCCCTTGACGGCGTCCATGCACACCGTGACACAGCCGTCCTCGTGCGCAGCGACGGGCAGCGGCGGGTGCGCGAAGCGACACTCGGACTCGGCACGCTTGCACGCGCCGCGCTGGAACTCCCGGCACACCTGCACCACCACACACGCCTCACACCGTGCCCCGCCGCCTCGCCGGGAGGACCGCTGCCACCCCTTCGCCATAACCGACTACTCCCATAGCACCCTAACTTTACGTCCACTCGCTTAATCATTTTCTATGTACATTCTTTGCGATGTATTGCGGCCCTCGTGCGTTCCTAAATTTTGAGACCAATTTCTATGTACAATTTATGAACTTTCATTATTTAGGAGAATGGCGCCAGCTAAAAATTTGTGTCTGTAATCTTGCTGATTAATGTTTGCTGAAGCTAGGAAAAAACCAATGGCTACGAAAAATGGGAAACATTTGTAAAGTTCGAAGTCTATGATATATAGCCGTAATTTTATTTATAGCACTAAGGATAGTTATAAGCTAATGAGTCCAGCTCTTTAAAAGACTGCGCAAGACGTGGCCACCCACGGCCGAGAAGGACGCCCGTCAACATAAGGATAATATCTTGTATGAAGAAAGAACATCTTTGAAATTTTGACTAGATGATGGTGAGATAGGAACTTTTTCCATTTTTAGAAAGAACGAAGTAATAGTTTTACAATAGATTAATATATTAAATTTGTTCAAAAATACTCAGTCTCAAAAATTATGAATGCACTAGGTACTTGACTATACAAGCCAGGATTTAATAATTGATATTTACTTATTTAATGACTTTGTAAGTTCAATTTGAATAAAATAATGATTTCATCGTAACCGGACGCCGCTTGAAATTGAATTTGAACTTTTTTTTCTAAAGTTTTACGCATCCGTCGCATATTTATAGAAATTAATTTGGCAACGTTTTATTTGAGATTGTATCATAATGTTGGGGGCTACTTGGTTATCGGGTATAAAGCTAGTGACATCACACTGTTATTGAACATCGACCGTTTTTGTTTAAACTCGAAGAGACATGGTAACAAATAAGAAGTCAAGGAGACTCATAACAGTCAACAGTACAGTAACAGGGTGTGTCGTACCACCGGGAGGGTAAGCGAGTGCTGCTCGCAAAGCGCACGGGAGGGGCCAGGGCGTCCTCCCACCGCAACACACGGGAGCAGATAATATTAGCCGCAATTTGCAGAGGAGACCGACAATATTTAAAACTTGTTGACGAGCCTACGCTCAATGGCCAGTGAAGCCCAACATTTTGAGAGGTAGAATCTCCTGAATCTCCTCAAGAGTAACTCTAAGCAAGGTCCCCCGAGAAAGGAACCCCGGCTTGCGCGGTTGCTTAAATCGTGTAAGCAAGCTTCAACCAATAACGGCAGAGAGGGCCGAGCGACGAAATATCTCGTAATTACCAAAACAATTGTAATCTACATTTTAGGGACAGTGAAAGTGAATCTATAGGTATTTGTCGGTCCCCGCACACGCGGCAACATTGGGAAGCTCTACATGGATCGGGGACGAGATTGGTCTGTACACGTAAGGTTGGGTCGTTACCTCGAGGCGGTCGGTGCGCGGCAGCTTCTGCTGCAGCACCGGCTGTTGCATGACGCCGAGCGGAGAGGCGGCGGCGGCGGCCGGGTCGTGCCCGAGCACCGCGGGCACCAGCTGCGGTGCATAGTACTGCGCGTATGTGGAGCCCACACCCGGCACGCCCGACAGGTACGGCGACGTCGCCTGCACAAACCCATACAACTGCGTCAGCATACCGCATCCCGGTCCAGTGAACCCATTCTAACCACACAACATTTATTCACATTAATCCATTGGCAAGCTCAAAATTCAATTTAAAAGAGAACTACAAAAGCAACCATTGTACCGGTGACACGCGTACGTACTGTGTTAATTTATCGTGAATTTAAGTTAGCAAATATAAGCGTTCGCATGCATTGTTAAATAGTTTGGAAACGTCACTTAGGTAAAAAGCGTACGGTTGTTTACCCGTCTAGCTATCTATCCACCGGCCACCACAAAAATGGATAAAGGAGCGGAGGAGGGGCCTAGCTGAGTTGATATGATAGTTGACCAAATGCGACGTACAGAGTGATATACAGGAAGGTGGCGCGAGGTAGCCGGCGGCGGTGCGAGGCGCTCGGCGGCGGTTACCTGCGGGGCGAGCAAGGCGAGACTGATGGGGTCCAGCGCGGTGAGGTGGCCCGCGGCCGCGCCCGGTCCGCTCACGCCGCCCACCTCGACACAAAACCACACAAACACGCTACTCATCGTGCGAGAATCGCCGGACTCCACGAGCCCTCGTCGTCGCTGCACGCACCCTCACCCTCCTCCTCGAACTACTTGTAACAACTCTATTAGTTCTGTTTTACGGGACGGTCATGCGAGTAGCGACACCGAGGTACGACGGGTCGCGACGTTAGCGAAAGTGAGAACAGTGAGGAATACGATGTATCGGTGATTAAAATTGCATTACCACTTATACCCAGTTCATACAAATGTGAGTAAGTTCGGAGAGTAGTCATGCCACTTAAGAAACAAATTATACAAACATGCTCAAGCGAGTGGGGAGCGATCGGCCGTCGTGGCGGTGTTTAAGTTGTGCCCGATACCTACATACTGTGCACAATGCAAGTATTCATGTTAAAGTCATTTGCGGAACTATAATCAGATTACCTACTTCTTATTTTATTACGTACGAAACTTTAAATTGAGGCGGCGGAACTCTACGCTAGAGCAGTTGTAACCACTGCGAAGAAAGTAAATTACCATTAACTTTCAACATGTTAGTTTCGTGACTAAGTTTCTAAGAAAACTTCTCTATGTAATTGAGTTAATTTACTTACTAAAGAAAACATTGCCAAGGCATGTAACATTTCAAATGCACTAGCTAACGCTCAAAGACTTGGCGAGGCACAACTTAAACGGGATGCTTTTAAAACTCTACGTGTTTTAATAATTAGAACGCTCAAAGGGTACAAGGTAGCGAGTACACCGAAAGCTGCGTGTTGCGTGCACAGAGTACGTACCTATTGAGGACCGATCGCTCGAAGCGTTTGTTTAGTGTGGGAGGGAGTGCACACAAGTCCTACTTACCACGGCTGGAACTTGGCCAGGCAGAACCTGGCCTGGGGTAAGACCCATTTGCTGCATTAAAGCGTTCTTCAGTGCTAGGTGATTCCGCCCGTTGATGAGCAGCTGATCCTTGAGATGCTGCGGTGGATGGAAGTACTTGCAGGGCGGCTTCTCGCGGTTACACCGTCCCTGGAATTGAAAAAGCGATCCCTTCAGTTACATTCCTATAAAGTTTTATATCGAATAATGAATCAAAATCAATTGTTAATTGTTATTAAAGCAAAACATTTGAACAATTGGAGATTGAAGAGAAGTCGAAGCATATGAGACCGCAAACTAAGTTCAATATAGCGGCGTCGGAAATCCCTCCATGTTGCATAATGGCAGTGAATCCGGCACGTTGCTATCAGACATATAAGGCAACACCACACAATTTCTCCTGATAAGTGTATGTTAGTCGATGTTAAATAATTTGAGGAGCTCGACTCGCTCATTTTTGGCGTCAATGAGGCGAGAGATAATTGCCTCTCTGAATCGAAGCCCTCCCGCGCCCGTCTATGATGATTTATTTACATTCGCGTAATTAACTGTCGCACTACGTGACGGGAAGGGCTTCGCGGACGTTTTATCGCCGCACGCCGGAGCTTCCACGCCATATTTTATGCTGTGAGAAAAAACGGAAAAACGCTTATCGTATTTTAGAGGAAAATATTTATTTACACAAACAAACTCTATCCAAAATACTCAGCGCTCCAGATGGGGACTTGCCGACTGATAGTGTCAGGGTAACACTAAGCTGTACTGTGATTTATTGACTAACTTTTCTAGTATGGGGAGAACGTTAACGGTGTATAGTTTACTGTTAATATTTCAAATCTGATAGTAAGAATTTATTTTATTATTATATATAGAATTTTTATTATAGGAATAAAATTATCTTTTTTTTTAAGTTATAGTGCGTGTTATGAGAAAATTAAGACAGTAATAGATTGAACCTGCAGTGAAAAAAATGGCTTGTATACCTTTTTCAAGTGCTCCAATATAATTGAGGTTATCTAACTGTATGTATTATTTATTGATATAAATTAAAACATTATTATTTCATATATTTATTTAATTTTTCCAATTTAAGTTAAACTTTATTGACCGTGTTGATTGTGCTTTTTCAGTCATTTTAATTTATTATAATTAATTAATTGCATGCAGTTAAAAATTGTTATTAATGAAGCTAAAGAAATATGACTTCTAACGAGCGTACGTGAATTACACGCACCCATTTTTTCTGGATACGTTAACCTATATCTTTTTCTTTTGTTTTCTCTATATTTGGGACTATAAGCAATAGCACAAATGAAATCATAAAAGACATAATAAAAATAAAATATGTAACTGCACCACCAACAACATTATCCTCAAATTATTATCATTATTATTTTAACGGGGGTATCTAGGGATAGGTAAAGCCTTTTTTATATACAAAAGGACGTCGTAAGTCGATGCGTGAATACAGTAAGATGCGTAGAATACAATTTTTTTATGTCGACCCTATACATATTAGCCAGTGGAGATGGCCAGCATCATGTTACTGTTTCACCGAATTAGAATGCAATGATCTAGTTTTTGCAGGAGTAAGAGACAATGAACTTAAAGTTCTCCTAATGTTAATGGTGAACATAAGCACTGGGTTTGTAGGTTTGCCAGGCCATTATTAAGAAGAACCGCGTAGCCTTCACCAAACAGGCGAAACGCAAAACATCCAAAATATCCCGACACACCGGCAGCTGTGTCTATTATACAGATGACTGTGACGACGCTACAGGAAGACTGATGACAAAGGCAATGGCCGCATCAAGGGAGAGGATAGTGGACTACAACCTGAAAATGGCCATGAGAAGCAGGGACACAGCGGTCGCGGAGAGGCTGATAGCAATGCGACTCGTGAACCGGGGCGATCTCTGGCCACCTCCATATTCAGGCATTATATATATAAAAAAAAAAGAAAAATAGTAACTGTAGAAGTGGCACTCTTTTTATAAATGCAGAGTGAACAATTTAAGTGGATTGAAAAAGAGCACGGACACAGGTCTGTGGTTGCAATCTAATAACAATAAAAAAAAAACGCAAAACATATCCGTTCAGTTTCGGCTCGCAGTTAAATAGTCCAAATATTGAATTTTGTCAAGGGGCGTCTCACGTGTTAGAAATTCTTAGAAATACATTAAGGACAATTGTTGGGCCTTTGAATATATTTATAGGAGATTATTGATTGCTCGACGCTCTCATTTCACGCGTGACGGTCGTTCAATCACACCGACGTAGACATATGAATGACAGATTGGAAGTTCTTAGTGAAACATTAAAAGCAAACAGCGTATACGGATGTTTGTCCGGAGGAGTTCGTGTGTAGGCAATTCAAAATGTGCCAGTTAAACTTTGGCAATGCGTGCTACAACTGTACTGGGTGCAGTCGGTTGCATTTAAATTAACTTGTTACTGGCAGGCATAATATTAGTTGGACGGTCCTCTCAGTTAAGCTTAGTATAAAGTTATTATTTCCTGTTACTCAACGCCGTCTATTTTAACCGAGTTCCGATTCCTAGCGACCCGTTTGTGAAACTTGAATGGCTGATCACGCTCCAACCGTAACTATGAGAACTCGGTTCGGTCTATCAAAGTACCATTTCTCGGCGCTGGCATTGTGACTATCACTAAGTTTGCGGTACACTGTGGGTCAATGAAAAGCGGACTTATAAACGTGATTTGGAATTTTGTCGCCAAAAGATATAGTAATTGCGCAACGCTACCAGCAGGTCAGCTCGGCCCACGTACCGACACCCACTCACGCACATTAACTATATTTTCCTCGTATCGCTCACTTCACTGACGTCATGTTTCGTTATAAATTAATTCAACACGAATAGAGGTTAACAGAAAAACCGCAAGAGTAATAGTTACTAGGAATTTAAGGGATTAAGAACACGAGATCCATTCGTTAGAAATTCAAGTCAAATAATAAACAGTCCACCTCCGATTGAAGTGACTTATGGATGGAAAAAAAAGTTCTATTAATCCGATCGCTACTTACTTCACATGATCACTCGCTGGAGTAATCTGAAGATTGCCTAAAAATTTCATCGAAATCGGTCCTGAAGTATTGTGGTACTTAGGGAATGAAAATTCACATGAAAATGCATTTATTTATGGAGTAATGTTATCTTTAACACAAGAATTACTTATATGTACATTAAAGTCTCCACAACAGATAGAACACAATTCGAGTTAGCCAGCTTTGACAGAGAGCCTTTATAGTATGTTTTGACACTAATATATGGTTTCTTTTACAAACCGAAATTTGCGACGTGGCCGACGGAACGGTTTCAAAAGCGCGATGATTTAAGGTACATGTTTCGTTTAGAAGCGGGGTCATTATTAAAGGCAGGTAACTCGTTACACATTGTCCCAGTAACGGATATCGGGTGCATGCAGGTACGCAGCGATTAGCGTGACGGATGCCCGCGCGGAAACAAATGGCCTCGTCGCTCCAGACGGATGGCCTGCCGCCCGCCCCGCCGCCCGCCTGCATTATCACATTAATTGCTATCCGATCACTTCTGTCCGTTCGCTTGTGCGCTAAATGCATGTGCATCTATCTCAGTTAATCTGCATTTTAAGCTTCACGATTAAGTTGGCTGATTCGAGAGTTTTTTTGTAGGAATAGGTTGTCTTCCTTGTTTTATACCCCAAGTTCACAACCAATGACAACGTCTCACTTTCTCTCTAGTTTCGGTCCCTCATGTCTGAGGATCTTGGTCACCATCAGGGTGCACCTGGAGCGGATGATCTGCCTCCATCGGCTTCTGTACAGCGAGTCTTTTTGGATCTTATCGGAATTTTGTCGATGTTGACAATTTTTATATTTTATTATATAATACAAAAGAGGGTACCATTTTGCAAAAGCCAATTAAAAATATTTATGCAATGCGCGATTGGTATGTCTGATGACTCGCCCCTTGGGGGGTAGGAGACATGAGGGCTGTTTGTTTACGTTACTATTTTCATAAATGAATAGAAGCGTCAATAGCCTAATGGTTTACGGTTCGGTCACCGAATCGCAAGAATTTTATTAAAGTTAATAATATTTATTTTATTATTAACTTTAATAAAAATTAAGTTTTTCCATGAGCAAAATGAGCCTTGACAAAAAAACCTGCAAGTAAATAAATACTAAAGGATATACTACCTTGTTGCCCAGTTCGTTATCCGAAAAGAACTTTTCAAAGCACTAACGAAACCAAATAAAAATGTAGTCGGTCGATTGAAAATAGAATAGGGGAGAAGTTTGCAAATATTGTTGGGAGTACAGAGGGTTGAGTGGTCGCGGCTGAGCAATAACCGGCTAAAACTAATAACATTTTTGTGAGCAAACCGAGCGCGCTTCCCTCGCGGTGTCCTTTGTCACACAACAATACGCACTTGCATACACAAAAGGAGCCTCGCTGAAGATGGTGCCTTGCCATCGTTGTAAAGGGCAAAGATTCTGAATATACAAGAGGTAGCAGTACTGGATTATGGTCGGTGCGACATCAGTGAATGCTGGCACAAAATGACAGCAGTGAATATGTCTCGTTGAGTTAAGTAAGGCTGCGAGTGCACTCGGCAACTGTAACGTGTATAACGAACGGTCCTCGAGAGCAGTAGCTTCCGCTGGCAGTCGGCACGCGCCACCTTCGTTACTCTAGGCTGCCATCGCTTCGTGCCAGAGCCGACAACCTACACAATGTCTAATTTTACCGGTCCACCATTTTCTCACCTTCGTATCTATACTCATAAACAGACAGGTAAACTACCGTAACACATGATTCTTATATCATAAGAAGTAGGTCGTTCGGAGATTGTTTTTTTGTATAATTTATTATTGATAGACCTGGAAATTTTTAACCGACTTCAAAAATGTAAGAATTAAAAGATATTATACATAGTTATATTTACATACATTTACGAACCCATTTAGATATTTTTCTGTTTAAAAGAGTTTGTTTTCAATGAGGTGCCATGTTAGTTTATTTGGCATTGAACCTTGGGATCCGAAGATATACCAGGGAACTTCTCAAAATCGTAAACTTTTGTTGATTGAGATTTTAGTAGGTTTATGATAAATTAATTGCTATAAAAACAATTTTGTATAACAAATTCGTTCGATTGACATGTAATTCTATTGTTTATTATCCAATTTGAAACTTGGTAAATCAGTTGTAAAATAAGCTGAAGTGACACGTGGGAGGATCGCTAGTATGAAACAAGTGGTCCATGATGAATTCTATTCATCTAGTCCGATTCGTTATCAGGCGTGCGTAGATATCGGCACTATGTACGCATGGCTGCGTATAAATCAAATAGGATATCAAGAATACGTGCCGAGTGAGGCATGCCCGTCGCTAATCGATCTATCGATCACAACTGATGTGTTGGCGACACGCCGCCGACAAAGCGCGGTCAGGCGAACGCGCGCGCTATGCCGTACTCAACTATTTTACTATTGGCCGACCCCACGCACGCTGCGACAAATCGACACACGAGGAAAACAATGGGCGAATGATTCGATGAATGACACGCTCACGCCGCACTCCGGACCCACTTGTACGCAACTATGTGGCTGCCAAAAATGTTCGTGATGTCAAACGGGGACGGAATAGAAGCGGCCGGTGAGATGTGCCAACTCCACCTGCGTATAAATAAATGAAGACTTCGTATAGCGTGTTGCCGTAAAGTTATCTGTGGCGCGTGCCTAACGTTCGGTGTATCTAAATACTATTATATATAAAAAAACTTATTGTTTTTCCGCTATTCTCCAAAATAAACGCATATTATTTTCAGATACACAAATTGATCAATTGCTAACAATAAAATGTAACTGAAATATCACCAGGTATAAAAAAACAACTTAATTCGACTCAAGATGACTTGATCTCACAGATTTTGTTAGGAATTTGCTATAGATAATTTATATGCTGATTTTAAGAAGATGGCTGATGTCGCATTTAAAATCTATTTTTTCTTCTTTTAACTGCAATTTTATGTTTTCTACTGCCTGCGTAAAAGCGTTAAAAGAAGTTTTTAATATTTTAGAAGCAGATAACGCTATCACAATTCAAGATCCGATTTCCGGATGCTACAAATAATTTTTCCGACAAGCCAAAACGAGGGAAAGGTAAAATCTAATTTGCAAAAATTTGCGGCTGGGACGGGAATTAGGTAAGTAAAGTCAATTCTAAAAGTAAGTAGAATTTGAATTTAAAATGATTTATAGAAGAGCAGGGGAGTGGCTAATGAGCCGTCACGCGAGAGGGGCTCGTGTTTACGTCTTGCGCTGCTTGCCACATTTTTTGGACCTCTGGGCGGCGCTGTACGCCTGTCGCCAATCACGTTCGCGTTACGAACCGGCTGTGCGATTCGTTTCCTACCGGGATTAAATTGTAAATATTTATTCTCTCACTGAAACAACAATACAAGCCGTCCAGGCAAAAACACACAGTTTTGAAGAAGCTTTAAACTAAGAATTATTCACTCTGCTGAAGTTCCCGGCAAGTTTGCATCGCGGTGCCGTAGCTTAACGTTAAAATATGCATTCGTGCGCGGAGTTATCTCGGCCACTTTTGCCGTCGCCGCCGCCGGGCGGTCAGCCGTTGTTTATCCCAAGCCCCCAGCTTTAATATTAGTTGCCCACTTTTAAACGCTAATCTCGAGACACAAACAATCTGCTCCCATCATATACGTCCGCTCTGAATTTTTTTTTCGTTTTTCATGATTCTTTTATATAGTTACTGTTTCCGTGTGTACTTACACTTAAGTTTACTGTTACGTAGTAAAGTAGCTTTGTACTACAAAGTGTAGTGAAATTGGTAAACAGAGCCTTTTAATTTCGGAGACGTAGAAGGTGAGCTGTGAGTGATGCTAACCAATAACACTTTGGATGATCAGGTCAGTTTAGACTGGTAATAAAGCGGCGGGTGGCGGAGGCCGAGAGGCCCGCGGCTGCGAGATTAATGCAACGGAAGCAGGTACGACCTCTCCAGGTGTTTCATTAAATTGCGCGCGGCGCCTCGGCCGCCTCGTACGGCCATTATGAAAGCGGCAAGCTCGAGGGCCATTCGCTTTAAGAACGCCAGCGCCACTTTGTAACGGCCTTAATGAATCTTGTTACTTATAGGCTCGCGTAAATTGCCTGTTTTACTAAGGCGCTGACTCGCGCTAAGGAAAAACGATCGCCGAGCAACCAACACACGAAATTTTGGAACACTCCACAAAGTTAATTATATCAATCTATATCGGTTAACTCCCTTGTATCCGTAAACTGACTTATAAAGAAATAAAGTTATTATTCTTCCAATAGTTGGCTATTGTATATTAATATATATTGTATATATAACAATATTAATAACGCCAGCTCACTCAGGCACCCTCGAAAGAGAATGCTATCGCGTCTAGAGTAACTTCCACACGGGGGTACATATATGTATTGGCTTAAAGTTTAACAGGCCTTAAAATTAAAAAGAGGCCCAAGGAATTGATTGCATTAGATCACTCATAAGAGAGGTTCGAGCGCTTTAAAAGCTTAAGCTGCCTGCTAATCGGGTGAAGGTGCTTTAAAATAACAACAGCAATAAGCTATGTCCACATTAAAAAAACAAGTTTTATAAGGCGTTATAATCTGCAATGTTTTTGAAAGATGATTTCGTTCAAAATGTTTTTGATTAAAATGTTCAAATTTTTTTTTTTTTTTAAAGAAAGCTAGCAATTTTTCTTTTTTTTCACAAATATTACTAACAATCTTGTTAACCATTCCAACTAAGCTTAAGCTTGTGCTAGGACATGGTTCACGGCAATAGTCCAATGGTGGATTCGAACCCACGACCTTATGATTCGCAGGCCGTACCCTAAACCATTAGGCTATTGACGCTTGAAATTAATTATTAGGAATGAATTAGAGGAATGTTAATGTACACGGTAGTTTTTAAACGAATTGAAACACGATGTACGATGTTATTAATTATTCCAAAAACCGGATCGATAGCGACTTCTTCACATTATCGAATTAGTTCTGATCTAATACGACACTTGATTAGAATCTAAATCAATTTATTCACATCTTTAAGAGGTCACACGAATGTTGTTAGAGCGAGTGGCGAAATAAGCATCGTTAGAGCAAAGTGGTGAACCGTCGGGGAAACGCGTCCTGGTGCCACCCGACGTCAGCGAGCCCTGACTCCGCTCGTCAACTAACCGGTTTAGTCAGCCTGCTGCAGTAATTAGTGTAAGCAGTTCGCTCGTTCCGCCTCACATACTTCCACTCGAATTCAGTTACTCGAGTGACACGCTCGCTTCATTATAGAAAGAGACTGTTTTTCAACTTTCGACAGCGGTTATCTGTTATAGTTACAAACAACAATAGTATCGTCGTCCACAAAGGTTTCTAGGACGTTTCCGTAACGGTACGTCTTCTCTTTTGTGTACAAGTTAATAGGAAACGTTGCGATAGATATCGAGCTCTGTAACTGCACTAGCAGGACTGAATATAACAGCTAATACAATTGGAACAACTACATATATGAGCCTAATGGTTGTGTGTTGAAGTGAAAAGATGTCTCTGGCAATGTTAATACAGTGCCAGTCTTTACTGAACTCATGGCCTAGAATCGTGCAAGAGTACAACGAGAAATAAAAGTCGATAACGGTAAAGCGAAGCTAACTACAAAATAAAGAGCCTTTAGTTGGTGCGATAAGAGAAGTTTAAGGGGAGTTTTCGGGTGCGGGTCGGACCGATAAATTGGGCGGCACTTAATTATGATCTCGGGCGGCATCTTGCAGGCGGCTAATGTCCCGGACTCGTTTAATGCGCGAACTTGTAGTCTCAGCTCCGGCGGGCGTGATAAATTTCCATCTACGCCCCGAGTCGACCCTCAGGTGCCGTCACCACTGTACTGCCGCCTCTCGCACGCCGCGATCTTTAATACTTCTAACCTAACACCGAACTGTATTACAAGGTTCTTTAGCTGACATTGTCTTTTGAATAGAAAGTTAAGTTAGGTAACGGTAACTAGGCTGTGTGATTATGCGAAATGGCATTAGATGTCTTGTGCTTCTCCATGTCAGATAAAACAATCAGGTAAATATATTTTTTTTAAAACGAAGCAGAAATAAAATCCTCAATTAAACGATAAACTATTGAAGGTATAAAAGTTCCTACCTTGTTTCGTACATAATTTTTAAGGTACCTAGGTTCTCAATTCAATCATCATCGTCTAATAAAAGTTTGTATTTTTTTAAGTCTAGCCTAGCAATAGAAAAATTAATATTAAGATTAATCAAAGGTAGGAGACCTGTCATTAGTGACTTTGTAAATGGCAAGAGTAAAGGACATATAAGATAAATTAGTTTTGAAACTACTGGAAGTACCATAAATATCACTATTATATATGCTACTGTACTATTACACCATTTACTAAGTACAGAAAACTTAGTACACACGTTCACATTAATCAATTTCTATAACACAGTCAAGTTATTAAGAACGGTGATTAATACGAAAGACAAAAGTTTGTACAGTTCAATTTTAATCTTACAATTTCGACTAGTAACATATGTGTATTACTCTATGTTTGAACTCTTAGAAAAGCAATTGAATGGACTGCTAGAAGTATAGAAAGCGGCAAATTAGCAATTATATATGTTAATACAAAATTAAAATATAAATAACAAGAACTAAACACTATGCTTATATCTAATCTATAAAAGATTAGATATAAGCATAGTGTACAGACAAACAATTGTACAATGCTGTAGTAAATCCACAATTTTTATCTAAAAGAGGGTGCTGCTCACAGTAATACAATACAATTATTATGAAGTTACGACCGAAGCTTGGGTATTCAGACAGAAGATTTTCTAGTTTTAAAAGTAGGAATTTTAAATCATTGCACTTGTCCATATGTATACAATCGGTAATAAACTCGAACAGTACAAGAAACTATACAAAGACACTTGTAATCTTTGAGATGATATCTGGAAATATCTTTCGACATGATCAAGTCTACTACTTACACAGTACAAGAAATCTATTCTCGTTTTACTTTGGATTATACCAAGTGTCAAATTGGATAATAAATAATACAACTA
The DNA here is from genome assembly GCA_029286785.1 of Meandrusa payeni. Taxonomy (NCBI): domain Eukaryota; kingdom Metazoa; phylum Arthropoda; class Insecta; order Lepidoptera; family Papilionidae; genus Meandrusa; species Meandrusa payeni. Next base: position 11,151,764 of record JAGSMX010000012.1, on the reverse strand, counting down.
AATGTCAATCGAATGTATCATACTTGCAACAGAAAGTTGAAATTTAATTATATCAGTGATTCTCAAACTTTTTTTTGTTGCGGCACATATTTAACTATTTCATAATTTGGCGGCACGCAAAGAAAAAGATAAAAATTATTTACTTACTTCAACAATATTAACATTCTTATATATTTGCAAATTCTCTGTCTGTCTCTCTCTGAATTAAATAAAGAAAATATTGGGGCCCCAAATCAGTTAGTAATAAATAATCAAAAATGTGTAATTAAAAGATTTCCCGAAACCATCTTATCGTATATGCGTCATGCCTATCTCTTCTACACAAAAAGCTGTCAATTTATTACACTATATTAGAAAGGAAAAAAAAACAAGCTGTTGAAGAAAGAAACTGCATTTTGTAGATTTTAAGTAGGATAAAAGATACGCGCTTTCATTAATGGCGTAACATTTTGCAGAGAAAGCTTGGTCACTGCGAGGTCAGTAAGGGTTTGAATAAGCACAGTTTGTAGAGCGTACTATTCACGAGTGTGGGGTACGGGGTAGTTTGGTGAGCGGAGGGTACATTAGGTGTCGTGATGTTATTGCATCGTGTTAATGCGGACGGAGCGGGGCCGCGGCACCGATGGCTATAATTAAAGCGGGCAAGACGCTGGCGAGACGTTACGCCGTCCTAACGACTTTTATGGCGTATGTAACATTGCCGGCACATAAAATAAATGTGCCGCCTCTAGCACCTCGATATAGCGCAGTGTTGCCAGATTAATAGCGCCAAATGTTTGCTCACACGCTATACGACTATTGCTTCTTACGTTATGTACCTACATGTTGAAAATCAAAGCCTCATATATGTTGAATGGCACGAAAACGTTCAATTTAAATGTAATTGTGAATGTATCGTTCGTGGATTTTACTTGTCTGAACGTTCACTGTATTATGTTGTGCAAATGGACGACCAATTCTTTGGATGTTATAACGCAAGCATTCACAATGTAAACTACATTGTAAAGTCAGTGAGGAAGTGTGACTGTTTCTCTAATTGTTAAAACTCATTAAAGTGTATGAAAGCTCACATTCTACTCAACTCACAGATTCTGGTTTGGCGGCCAGTCCTTCTATAAAATCTTTGAATAGTAGACAATAATATTGTAGGACTATGAATTAATTTTATCTGAAACGCAGATGTTTCTGAACGATGTCGGATAAAGATAACTATAAGGTTAGTGTACACGAATGTTTCTTTTTTTTAGGTTTTCCCCGGAGTAGACATGTTTTCGTCCTTTCCGGGAAATTCTATTTGTTTCTCTGACTAGAGGGGGTCAGAGATTGTTCAAGCTAGTATTTATCTTCGTATCTTAATGATTTTTCTTTTTTGTAATTTCTATATTCAAAGTAAATATTGTATATATACTTATATGTGTATATAGTATAAATATATAAGTATAATATTTATGTTTCATTGTTTTTTCTTATTTTCTTTTCTGTACTCAATTTCTCCATTTATATTTCAAGAATCATAAATCACAAAATATAAGTAAATAATTTATATTAATAAAATATATATAATTATATTAATATAATATATATATATATATAATATATATATATATAGTATATATAAAGTTTATTCATCTATTGATTATTTCTTAATTAGTTTTATTGTTATTTCTATATTGTTCGCTAATAAAATAATATACACGAATGTTAGCGTAATTTAGAAAAAAGAAATAGTTATTAAACGCATGTGGGGAAGTTTGGCAAGGCCTCATAAACAGGTCTACGGTGGGCGGACAATAAACGCTTAATATCACTAAAATATTATATGTCAGCGCGTTATGATATATTATTAAGATGCTCATGCAATATAGTCTTTAATTAGATAAGCATAAAATCTAAGTTCATTTATAAAGCGACATAAACAATGTCTCACATTCAAAGCAATTGGCTAGCTGACAAAATAGCAAGATTGTAGCGCTAGGGCGGGTCCGCAGTGCGAGCGGGCGCGAGTCGCTCCGCCCGTCCCGTCATTTAAATCTTTATACGTCTACATTAGCTTTATAGGCGACGGGAGCTTTCTCCGGCGTTAGCGGCGCCTGAGTGCACTTTTATTGAGGATGAAATACCGTAATAGCTACTCGGCGCCAGCCCGTGACCGACAAGTTCCATGTGTGTTAATTGTCTTTAGTCTGATATGCGTTTATAATGTACGAAAACTATTAGCAAAAATTGTATATCAAACTCTAAGGACTTTTCAAAGTATTGTGACCGCACGCTTGAAGTTAACAACAAGGGATGATAAATAGTGATACAGAGGACGGGGGCACAAAAGGCGAGGTCCACATAAAAAAGGGAAATATTCAAAACAATAACCGCTTTACGTATCTCAATCCCCAAACTGCGGTAATCTTGACAAATGACGGTCCTTCAAGTGTGGTCGGCACTACGGGCCGCATTGACAAAGCCCCCAATAAAGTGAGGCAGGCACATAAATAAGCATATTCGATGTTTTATTGAGTGGAGGAAATGTGAAGGAAATAGTTTGCCGCGTCATTACGCGAGGCATCAATCAAAGAGCGTCCACCGGCCGGGATTTGAAAAATGTTATGCCGCGAGTCGATTTGTACAGAGGCCACGCTTCCGGTCAACCTATTTGACTGTCACGATCCAGACTGTTAATGATTCCCACATGATGTCAATCGTTGTACATGTATACTTTGTATATGTATAGAAACCTATTCCAATTATTACATAGTACAGTGTAAATTAAAAACCTATTTATTAAAATTAATAATACATATAGAGCAGTTCCCACTGCTGGCCACAGGTCAGTACGCCATGCAAGCCTAGTGCGGATTGACAGACTTCACATGTCTTATAAAATTTTCTAGTACATGTAAGTTTCCTCCCGATGTTTCACTGCCGAGCGCAGGGAACATCAACACTTAAATTGCAATAAACAAATTCATTGGTGCTCGCATCGAGGATCAAACTCGGGTTAAGCTTACTATGCAACCGCTCGAACGCTGCGCTACTACGGCTCTATATAAACACATTAATAAAATAAAATGAAGCTACAGTACAGAATTAAACTATCGCTTACTAATCTACGGTTAAACCGTTAGAAGAGCAATTATTAAAACATTAGTCTGCTCGTAAACAAAGTGTAGTTAAAATATTCAGATTTAAGGATCCATATTTAAAACCCGAGTTTGAAGTGAAGATGCAAATCGCGGTTGTGGGCTCAGTAAAGACTGGGTATATTATCGAATTTAGTACGAAACGTTGTTCGGAGAAAGAGGGCCGCGGTGGCGAATGCACGATATCTGCATTGTGGCTCGACGGCGCGGCGCCGGCGGGTCTGGCGTCGCGGCGGCGGCGCATACATCAGGCACGCGACCACCCCGCCCCCACGCCGCCTAGCACTCCCCTTCCCCTCCCCTCACCCGCTCTACCATACCTCCCCCCCGTTTAGCAATTATCATCATTGAACTACCACTTTGATATATAATGGAGAGCTTGTTTTATGGTTAGTTTTGTATCAACCTTTTCATGTTAATATAAAAGAAAAATACGCAAGCAAGGAGTGAAAACCTCAAAGTATGCAATCATTTACAAATAATACGAATAAGAAATATGGATTTTTACATTTACGGATATTAAATCTATACAAATAAATAAATAAATTAGAGCGCCTGTTTGTAATATTAAAAGAACCAATAATGTTTTTAATACATGTATATCATTGTATATACGGTACATTTTGTATTGTTCATTTCTTTGTCGGATAATGTTCTAGACATAGAATTAGTTTACGCAATTTGTAACGAACGCTATAATAAAATAAATATTTATTATAGCTAATATGTAAAACGAAACTGATGACAAAACGTTTAGGTAGACCGTAAAAATTCAGGTCTTAAGCCTTACGGCCTAGAAAACATGATTTATTCAAAAAGAAATAAATAAATAAACGGCCCCAAATTCTGAAATTATATGGAGTTTGTTATACATATAAGAGAATAATTAATAGGATTCCATAAATATGAGGAAAATATAGGCAATGCTTATCGCTTAAACAACGATAACGATAGAGCTATACAAAATAAACGAAAAATAAAATTTACCAATTCTTGTGGTATTACCCGATAGTAAAAATAGCAGTAACATAATTTACAAGACAGATACTTCCCTTTAGTTTGCGTTCAACAAAAACGCGACTCATCCAAACTGTTAACGATTTCCAAGACTGTTATTACCGGGCTAAGAACTGGCACAAACGCGATAATCTAGACAAGATCCCCTATAATAAATATGAAGCCGATAGGGCGTCAGATATCCTCCTTTTGTCTGGAAGTTGCGAAATGGGTAATAAATTGCGTAGAGTTTTTGTGGCATGTAATAACATTATTTTTTGATACAATAGCGTTTACGTAAACACAAAGAATAAACATACATTTGTTAATTACATTATTAAAATGGGTAACGGTCTATGACACGCCGATACTTCAACTTTTTTGCAATTACACGGGTCATTTGATGGTATGCGATCCATGAAGCCTATAGATTATCTACATTTATTCATTCTTTATACAGACACAGATACTCCTAAAGATTAAAAAGAATGATTTGTCTTAGTCTGAAGTCAACTCTTTATAAAATAGAGATACGCCGTGGAGAGAGTGCCTCCACAGCTGTGAATGATGATTTTCGAATGATGATATTGTGACATCTGGAGTTGTATATGAATGTAAATGAAGCAAGAGAGATGTGACAACAACAATATAAATCCGTAATCCTTGATCTACCCCAAAGTCAGATTGTAAATATGCGCTTAGCGCTGGACTATCAAATTTCCTTCATAGTTGAAATACATCCTCTAATAAACCTACAAATAATACGAACATTATTGTCTGTGATTGCATTAGTAAAAGTATAACTTATCATCATCATAGCGGCTTGTATCCAGCTGCGTCCTGCGGCCTTACTTTATGAGGTCGTCAGACCACCTTACGGGTGGACGTCCTACGTTGCGCTTGCCGGTCCCTGGTCTCCAATCGAGAACTTTTCGACCCCATCGGTAATTTGTTCTACGCGCTGTCTATTGCCACTTCAACTTGCTTACCCGGCGAGCTATGTGGGTTACCTTCGTTCGTGTACGGATCTCCCCATAGCTCGTTGTGTAATTTATTAACACCTTTTATACTGTTATTTGTATTTTTATAATATATTATGGTCGATATTATTTCGAAGGTTCTTTTATAGCTTCGTTGAACGGACGGAAATGTTTTAGTTCCAACTCTATTGTTTGGGAGCTTTCACAGCTTTAACGAAAACGATTTCGTCTAGGCAATAAATTGTAGTTAGAGTGTTTATAGTCACATGACATCTACGCCTCAGTATATCAACCAAAGAATGGGTAACGAATCTGACTGTATATGCGATGCAACATGAAGGGTGTGTCTGTAAGATGAACAACTTCAACGGCGGCACTAACGGCATCTTGTTTCTTCTGTTCATTCAGCTGCCAAGTGGTCAAATTTGTGATAACGAATTGATTTAAGATTCATCTAAACATAAATAAAAAAACTAAGAAGCAGCAATAATATCGTTTATTCTTACATTTTAAGTATAATAATGGCAGAGGGAGTAGAATATTTAAAACCGTGGCCACTTTTCCACGCGTGCAAAAAATCAACATTTACCAAACATTGTAAATACAGACAATTTACAAGAATATCTGTTATCAAATTTCCGCGAAGACAATTTGATGGTGAAGATAAAATGAAAAAGATACGATATTGAAAAAAGTAACCTCTCATGTCTTAGAACCCTTTTTTGCGGGGTACATAGAGGACTGCCATTGCTGTCTGTTTTACACACAAAGCTCATTATGTCCCATATGTGATAAGCGGTGAGTCCATAGCCATTTGAATAGCAGACCTACTAATTTAGAGTTCTAATATACGAGACAGCTTGTGAAGTATTCGGAACGTCGGGGGATTAAAAATTTATGGAAAACTTTAAACTATAAAACCTTCGCGTCAATTTAGAAAAAAATATGGCGTTAACTACACGCCCTTTTTTTTTCTTCTTTCTTCTTGTACGCGCGGGAGAAGTTATACTTCCTTGGGATCATTGAAATAGTTTTTATTGTGATTACATGCAAATAATTAAAGGACTGGAAAAGGATAGTCAAAACAGTCAATAAAGGTCAGATTAAATTTGAAAAATTAATTAAATTAATATTATAGTAAATAATAATATAATAAAATATATTAATAAAGAATAAAAACACATAGATAACCGCACTTGTAAAAGCACAATTTTTCACTGCACTGTTTCTGTCATAATTGTTTCATAACTCGTCTAAAGAAGTATAGCTTAAAACAAGGTATCACTACAGTTATCGGCGGGGTAGACTGCGATTTTTTTTTAAAGAAAGCTAGCAATATTTCTTTTTTTTTCAGAAATATTACTAATAATCTCGTTAACCATTCCAACTAAGCTTAAGCTTGTGCTAGGACATTGTTCACGGCAATAGTCCAATGGTGGATTCGAACCTACGACCTTACGATTCGTAGGCCGTACCCTAAACCATTAGGCTATTGACGCTTCAATGACGATAGATATGACGATTAGATCTTATATGTGACGTGGGGGAAACCTAAGCCCTGCACACTAATATTCAGCACGTAATTTTTTGTATACAAGGAACCGATAATAGAAATCCTACAGTTGCACACCAATTATAATTAGTACAGGCCAATTAGAAATCGAAACATCGTAAGTAGAACGCTTAGCCATCAGGCTAACATTGCTTACTACGGTATCATAATGGCTATAGCATAGTTATCTTGAAAGATCTTAGGTCAAGTATTTGACAAGCGTCAAAGGTGAATAACTTGAGTGTACAAGATAACAGACGGGAATAACGAATGCAGATATGATTCAAAGAATCAATAGCGAAGAAATAGTTTCATGTCTTAGTAATATGTAATAATGTAATTCACTAACCATGACCATTTCTGTAAGTAATGAGTCAACGCAAACATTATTAAGATTAGAAACAAGAGTTTCCGTATTGTAGCGTCAATGGAACGACCACGCGATTACATTATCATGAAAATGATGTCTAGTCCGAGCCATTTGCATTTATGAATCATGCTTATTACAAGATGCACTAGACTGCGAACTCGCTTTTCTATTATCCTACGTGCGCTGTGAAACAATTCAAGTTTTTGTTAATTAGCACGTATTGTCCGCGGCTTTGCTCGCGCGGATTTAAGGATGCTTATTTTGTCGGAGGATCATGAAACATGTTGCTCGTGTTGTGTGGGGTGGGGAGAGATTATAACAATAATGTCGGGTGGTTTTCTGTGCTGATGATTGCGCTTGAAAACAGCATACACAAATTCTTACGACGTGAATAGGAAATGCTATATATAGTCTATCTATTTGTTTATTAAAATATATAGTATGACTTGATCTCAGGAATCAATAATTATGTAAAAGATAATTATATATAGACATATGTCCCATAGACATTTATTTATTGGCATCACAATACAAAAACACATCACAGAATAGAATATAACACACATTAAAAAAGAATGAAAAATAGACAAAACACAGGAAAAGTTACACGGACAAATAATACAAAACATATGATGCCAATATCGGACACCGTCTCAGCATATGCTGTCGCAAGGATGCGACAGCGCTGGTTTTCAGCAGTGCCCGTGACTACCTAAAGACGTGCGCGCGCAATACTACTTTTATATGGAATTTATACAGAAATATGATACATAAATAAAACAGTTATGAGATTAAAATATATTTTATACAATAAAATAATATATGAAAAATTTCATAAATAAATATATTATTGAGTCAAAAATAAACTAAAATAAATATATGTACTCATTTATTTAAAATCGCCTGCACTCAACTGTGAATATACGACACTGGGTATATAACAATACATGTAAGCAAATGGCCAGAATTATTAAATCTCATGACCAATAACTAAAGTATATTATGATATATGTTTGTTCATTAAGCCTATAGAAAACTCATCAACGGATACATGGAATTCTAAACACTAAACAGATTGTAGAGAGAAAGCATTGAAAAAAAATATTTCGATATCACTTTTAAAGTCGTGTCAAGAAGCGGACGAGGTAGGTGTTACATAGGAAATGACGTAGCCCCTGTGGGACCAGAGAACCTTTATTGCTGTAGAAAATCTTTTTCACTACAACAGTTACAAACATATGAATAACGTAATACTACTTTTACGGAATTTATAGCTGTTTAATCTTATTATGGAATTACCAACGAAACGAATAATATACGAAAATAATTCGCGTCAACATCAAAAGTTACTCCCATTGAGGTTCAGGCAGTAGAAATCTAAAATTTATGCCATCTCTCTAAAACTATAAAGGCCACATGATAGTACATACATTTATTCACGTCAGGAAGGGGCGAAAACCAAAACAAGTATCAAATGACTTTGTACTGAAAAGGGGCTGGCACCGCATGTGCTGTGCTACCAAGGTGTACCACAGAACTGATTTTCAGTCAAAATATCCATTGAAAGGCAAATAATTAACTATATGAAGAACATTTATATATTTGTAATAAAGCATGAGCTAATTCCATTACGGTAATGTAGCGATTCGGTTTAATTAATTAGTCTCCGATAGGTGATGTGTGACGCGTGTCTTGTTGCTAATGCGATATCCGATAGCTACTTAATTATAAGTGGTCGACTGGAGTGACATATATCGAGGTTATATCGGGTATGGTGAGGTTAACAAAGGGAAGCGGAGTGTGGGTCAAGTGCCGTGTCCGTGTGACGCAGCGCCGCCCCGGGACACGCGTGCACCGCAGGCCCGCTTCACTTGGCCGTGCCGCCATGCCCCTATTATCCTATGCAAATCCGGATTGCCCAAATAGTGTTGCGCCGCGGGCTACCTGCTATCGCGGCTATTAATAACGCGTCGCTACAAATGCGGGATCCGCCGAGCCATGCCGTTTAGATTGTCGGGATATACCTGGTATGAGTTAGGCCGCTCTCCATATCGTATTTGGTTAAGCTGACGTGACCCATTGAGGTATTATCGATTTGAACGTTGAATTATTAATTGGATTTTTCGTCAATTACGCAATGGAAATGAGGATTTATCGTAAGCCAGTTTTTCTACACTAATGAGATTATGTAAACAGAATATTGTAAGTATTAACATTCATGTACCACTTTAAGAGCTTGTGTTGTTACTTCTACATTGCGATAAGTTTATCTTCTGTCACAATTGCTAAAATGTTACGCTTACGTACAAAATGTGCTCAGTATATAGTGATAGGCTCCTTTTTTTAACACTTATAGGTTATCATAGTATCTATTTAAATCTCATAGCGAACATGATAGCTACATAAACGACGTTGAAATTAGTAACACAAAATTACAGACAATACAGACATAATCTAATGAAATATTTAAAGTAAATTAAAAAAAATGTATTCTTACGAGTCTAACAAGATAACGTCATTAACAAACGCACTTAATAATAATAGTAATAAAAAATTACACCGACAAGAACATCAAGAATAATTCAATAACAATTGACGACCGACTTAATGTGCAATTATCGCGTAATTTACTCACAATCCTACATTAGCAGATGTATAATAAAAGGATTTTCTAGTAAGATAATACGATGACAATAAAAACACTACACGAGGTGAGCGATAACGCGGCTACAAAACGTTATTAAGACGACAACCAACCAGTCGCTATAACTATAACTTGGCCCGTTTATTGTGTTTAATCTTGAGGTACAGGTTACGAAGGGAATAGATCAACACGATGTCAAAGGTTCGGGTCAGGTTGGACCGGGTCAGCCAGTAAAAATAATACATTACTTTAGGGGTACGAACACATGTAAATATTGTAACGGATCTTAATATTGGGGTGCTAAAATAAAGTTTTTTTAATTCTAATGTGAAGTTACAAAGCGCGCAAGAGGTTCATTTGCGCCAACTCAGCATACAATAATGCACACTACGGCTTGGCGGAGGAAATAAGCGCTGCAGTTGCTCTGTAACCGAATAAGGACCTAGGTAAGACGTCCCTCAGGAGCCCAAATTTGTAACGACGGTTTAAGTGTCCTAGATCTCAAAAAATTCAATCAATAAGTATAGATCCTTATTTTATTATCTAATATTATTTAAGAGTAGTAAAAAGGTGCATATAACGTGTTATCACTGAGGAATTTGTATACTCGAACAATGAAATGATGGAAAAGCCTAGGCCCTGCCTACACCTACAGGCACCTAGATCACTCCATTGATGCATATAAATCGCACGTAGACGTCGTTACCGTCATTGGATTAAGCAACTTTTTATATAATAGAAACTCAGCTTAGATCTTTTTCAGTTCAAAACAGTTGCAGGCACTAGGATTTATTTTTATAAAAAACGTCTGCAAAAGCTGTTAGTGTTTCTAAATGAACAGTTCCTTTCAACTAGGGATTTTTCAAATGACATAAGTGCCAAGGATTAAGACGAGTGGTCGCTCTAAGGTACACTGGAAACTTTTTTGACGACCGTTCTGAATAATTGAATTAGTCGCCGTCAGAGGGCAAGTGGACGGCCAAGTCGGCGCGGACGCGCTCCTCGGAATACAATTATACAAAAGAAACGCTCAGGAAACTTCTAAGGTGCTTAAAGGAAACCCGGAATGTTAAGCTAAATAAAGTAGAACCCACTAAGTGCGTTAAAAAAATTGCTATAATTTGCAATTACAAAAAATCAAGTAATTAATCGATTATAATGATTGAATAACAAGTTAAAAGAAAAAAACGAAAACAAAATAAAATAATCACTTACCAGAATTAAACGAATATGTTTTTTTGAATTGAATTTAAAAAGCGAACGATCACATTGTAAGTCCTCCGTCTGGGCGAGCAGTTGACTGGGGAATGGCCTGCCGCTCTGTTCACCCACTGCTACAATTTAATTAAATACGGCTTCGGATTAACCGTGTACGGCTTCACACAAACTATCCAGTTTCATATTTTTACTTGGGTACATATGCGCGTGGACATGTGAACGGTTAACTTGAACGTAAATTACTTAACATCGCAACCATACCTAATACGGAAACATGCTCTGTAAACATTGCTCTGCCGCGTGAATGTTACCTGAAACAAAACAAAATAACATCAGTAAGTAAGAGGATTTGTTACCGCCAAGCCGAGTCAATTAAGTTAAACAATATCCCTAATAACAATACTGTCAGATGAAGTGACGAATCAAAGTTACTCCGGTGTAAAGTCTTGACTTTGATAATAATGGGTTCAGTGGGGGCGAGAGGGGTACGGTGGTAGGGCCGCGGGGGGGTGTCCGCGATTGTTTCCGATGATAAACACCGGCCGCCTGCCGCGCCATCCAAGAGCCCGCGCTAATTAAACAACAACGGAGAAAATTAATTTTATTGTTTCAGAACTACGCTTCTTTGTTTCGAGCCTACGAACCGGTTGCCTCGGAAAAATATTTGACTGACGCCTCTCAAAGCCCTTCCGCGGATAACATTTTACCGCGTCACGATTTCTTTTTTCCAGCGAAAAGTGTATCCGCCAGAAGAGCGCGCGTTTACGATGACAAGCAGGAATAGACTGAGCGGAGTAATGTTTGACACCTCGACGGAAAGCTTCTAAGTGCAGCGGCGGGAATGGAGTCGAACCCCATTAAAGATATTATCATTGTGGATAAAAATATAAAGCGTTGCCTATGTTAAAGTAATGAAAATGGAGTTAAGATTTAATGTACACAAGAAAATGGAAATGTTACGAGCGTGAAATCTCTGTGATATAAGTCTAGGATGGCGCTCCTATGGATTACAAAGAATTGTGGAGTTTAATAGTTACATTTTGAATAAAATTAAATATTGGTTAGATCGCAAAACTGACGGCTATTTAGTTTCTGATAAGACGTTATAGTACAGTCGGGTACACTAAAAAAAATATCTAAAATAACAAATTAGAAGACGCTTCTTTTACTGCAAAAACTACAAAAAGGTTAGACATGATACATATACTATGCGACGTTATTAGATTATTGTTTAAAAATGTATTTAATAAAGTCTATATATGAAATAAAAGACTAAATTGCGTTTCTTTATAATATTTAGAGAAACAACATTTAATGTCCGTATTTCAATTCTATCTATTATATATAAATTTCATTTCATTGACATTTTACATTTAAAATTAAAAAAATACAAAAAGAAATAAATTTAAGTAAAGAGGTTTCATATCTTTACTTTACATGTATATAATGAACTTTTCAGTAATCATCAGGAACCTATATTTTTGGAACGAAGTTTCTTACGCCAAGCTTGGAGATGATGTTTAGCTGCGCGAAAAAAAAATGATACTAAAACCGTTATTAAAATATATAATGGAAGTGCTATAGTCGTATACACGGCCAATAGCGTGACTATTAAGCATGTAGGATCTGATAGGTCTGATCACAGGTCGAGCATTAACGAATACTAGCGGCTGGGCCGCATTAAAAAGAGCTTTATTTCGCAAATTGTGTTACTTTTATATTATCCGAAGGACCTTAGTTCCTTACACCACATATTTTTTAGGTTCAAAATAATTTTCTATCCTAAATTTGTTCGAATGATATGTTATTCTATTGTTTATCATAAAATTTTGTCATTAGACAAATTAGTTAATAAGGTGAAGTGAATCGAGCGAACTCTAGTAGATGAGTGATTACAAGTTTATAAATTTAATTGCGAGTGTATCATCACATGACAAATGAGTGGTGCGTGAGGTAGCGGACGCGACGCGGGCGGTGTCGTCTTACACCGCCACAGCCCCACAAGTACACATCCGTCTCATGTCGTCATTAATGGTGCCAAGTTATTAATTACCCGAACACTCTGATATACTATTTCTTGTCGATACATTATTAATGCGCCGCCTAATGTACTAACTATGGATTGATCGAGTTCAATGGCGTCTAGCAGACACGTCGACCCGCTGCCCCCCGCCGACTGGCGCGGATGAATAATTTATAGTTTCCGTAACGCGAAGTTGAGGCCTCGAGTGTCAATTAAACAAAGTATTTGCGAAACACCCTTTAAATGAACGGGGTCGCTAAATTGAATTCGGAAAATTAACCGTGAATAGGCCGCGGGGCCGGGCAAAAACTTTAATGTATGCTCGGGAATCTGCCGGTGCGAAAATGTGAAATTACATGCGGTATCCGATTCGGCGAACTCGTTCTCGGGGAGCGAATTCATTTGCCCTCGCCGGAACTCGTATGAGACTTGGTTCAAATTAAAGGTTTCGTTAATCAACTACAACAGACTGGGAGCCAGATACTATCGATCGTTACTGTCCGAAAACTTGAACAAATATAGCAAAGCATCATTTTCTTTAAAACCACTTAGTTACCATGTTAATTATAACTATTTTCTACTAGTTATCTCATCCACAATATACATTAGTAGTATATAACTAAAGAAAACGTTTCACTTACAATGATAACATCAAATTTAACATGCAGATAGCTGGAGAATTTGCAATATGCTACGAAACCAGCGTAGTGTGATCTATTTACTTAAGCAAAGTCAATATCACACTGACTTCACCATAACCATCTGCTATAATTACTGGTAAACAATTTTGTGACCACTTACAACGCAATGGGATAAACGTTTAGCAGATAAGAACAACTACGTTTATGTTGACTTTATTATTTTGTGGTTAAATTCACGAATTAAGTTTTGTAATTTTTGACAGTTTATAGCGACGGGCTCACCTCCTGTTACATATAGTTAATATCTTCATAGAGCTTTTTATAAGCTCTAGGAAAAGCGAAATTGCTATTTCTGTTTACCCCGCTAGAATTAAAAGTAGTGATAGCTATTTTATTATTTTCCCTAATGTAACTAAATAAAGATCATTGTTTTCATTTGGGTATAAGTTTTGTGTTAATTTTCATAATACTACTTATATGATACATATATACGTTAAAACATAACGCCTACTACTAGACTTCAACCTCGTTAACATTTGGATCTTTGAATTTAATTTGATTGCTAGCTCGCTTCTAAATGTTTTGTTGAGGTTAACTGTTTTAATTATAATTAAAATATAGCTAAATGCTTGATGCCCGAACGGGGATGATTAGAATGACGGGGGTCGAGTTGGCCGGAGGGGGTGGGAGCTCATTAAAGGATGTGCGGTTCGTCTCATTGGGGTCGGACAAAAACGGCCCGCTGTCCGTTACGGTTTGGGCTGCAATTAAACAACAGAACGAGCGGGCGCGCATCGGAAAAGCGCCGAATAAGTGAAGCTACAGTACAACAGCTATCTAATTACTTTGTACACTGTACAGGATTTTGGAGTCAAACGAATCTGCCTTTGCTTTTATCTCACAAGTATATTTACGAGGAAAAACAAAAACCAACTACAAATCAAATCAGTGACGGATTAAACATTAACACACGATCTTATTTATTACTAAAGTATCATAGTTATTAGCGAACTTAAAAGTACTAACCTATATTGTCATAATCCTACCAAGAAGCACACTTACATGCGATTTTTAGGATTTTCCTGATATATCTCCCAAATCCGTTCCAATGTCAACAAAATCTGTATAGGGCTTAATTGAAAGGAAACCCTTTCAAACAAAATAAATTCAAAATGGTTTCATAAACGACACTATAAGTGCACAAACAATAAAAAATACAGACGAAGTGAAAACCTTCTTTTTTGAAGTCGAGTAAAAAGATTAAAAGTTTAATTGTGGGCGCTTAAAAAATTATATACAAAAAGCTGTAAAACGTAAACGATGAAGTTCATTATGACAGAAATACATTTTCAGCTTTAATGAGGTTTCCGTACAAAATTGGCGAACATTTTTCGGTCATTAAGCGGGGGAGTGGCGGAGTTTAATACAATCGGAATCAAATTAAGTTGATTCCGTTGCGGCGGAGTCAGTCGGGTTAAGTTGATTCAGCAGGAAGGCGGACACGTGCGCCGCTCGCCCCGGCCCCGCTCGCAATAAGAATAAGAAATGAACCGATAAATTCTATACAAGACTCATAACGTTGAGAATTTTATACGGAGAAATAAAGTAAGGCAACCCTTCCTTCCTGCGGCTTGCTCGGCAATACCGAAATATGAAAAGAGCTGCCGATTTGCGAGGGTTAAGATAAATTGCAACCTTTTTACATCGATCTAGGGTATGATAAACAATATATTTAGGCGTCAATAACATAACCATTTGAAACGCGGTGTGCGAAACGTAAGTTCTTGCGTTCAATCCCACCATTGGACAGGAACGGTTAAAAAACAAAACAAAACCGAAAAATGGGTGAGAAGTTATACTTTTTTGTCATTAAAAATAGTTATTAATTGCATCACAATAATTAATAACAATAAAATAATAAAAAGACTGGAAAACGTTAGTCCAAACACAGCCAATAAAGTTCTAAAAACTTAAATAAATAAATATTACATGCTGATAGTTAATCTCAAAATTATATCGGAGCAGAATAAAGTATATAAAAGCATTTTTTTTCACTGCAGCTTCAACCTGTTACTGTTATCATTATATATATAAAGTATACGTAACAGACAGGATAAGATCTACTAGAGCAGCTTCGGCAGTTAAGTAGGCACTTGTATATTAAATTTAAAACTTCTGCGTTCCGCCCAATGTGTGAGTTGCTGCCAACCCCATTACTACTTTAATTCCTTTAATATATTTCAAGTATCTGTGAGCACCTATAATAAGAAGAGCCATTTGTTTTTTTGCCCATAAAAAATAGTGTGTGTAGTATAGAATATCTAACTGAAACTTGTCCGTTGGTATTTCGTTTCGACAAATGAACTCGAAGCGTGGACAGTTACTTCGCCCAGTGGGCACTTGCCCGAAAATTATTGGCCGCACGGCGACACGCTGCCAACAATACAACTCATTACTATGCAAAACAAAACTCACAGTATTAATTAAGTTTTAAGTGGGGGAAACTAAACTTTGGCAAATGAAAATTTGAGAGATCTGCTTTAACAAGTACGACACGAATTGTGGAGTGATTTGCGAGACGTTGCGCTGCAAATCAGTGTGATGTGGATTCCATAATGATACGCTGAACCTTTATTTATTTTCTTTACTTTTGTTATGTTTCTTTGACACCCAACGTGTGAGCAACTAAATAAACGTTTATTCTGTTCTATGTCATCAGGCTAACGGCTGGACAGCTAACGCGATTGACCGCTCTCTGACAAACGTGCGCCACGTTTGATAGCGAGGTGGGTTTTTGAGTTAAGCGGTGCAAAGTTTACGTCGGGAATGGATAGTGGAATTAATTGAAATATAGCGTCGCGTCGCTGTGCGCTCGTGCGGTGGCCGGATTGGGGGATCAAAGTTTCAGTAGGTAGTTCGGCGCGCGAGCAGGTGCGAGGGAGGGCGCGGGGGGCTCGGCTGCACTGCGGCACCATCGGCTTCCCAAACACGAAGCCGAAACGTTGAAAAATTGCGGCGAACGTCTTGGAGCCGCCCCCTGCATCGGCGCGGAGCTGACATACATACAAATCAGCCGCCGCCTGCCGCCCTGCCGTCTCGACATGTAGTCTGCTAACGACCGCAACTTACAAGAATACGTCATGAAAACTAACAAGGGAATCGAAGGAATTGTAAAATAATATTTAAGAAATTCATAAAATGTTGTTCTGTAGATAACATAACACTTAGTTGCATGCACTTAAAGTCTTCTTTGTTACATAATAAATCCAAGTTAAAGTTGAAGCTAGGAGACTGAAAATGTTATGAAATAAATATATTAAAGTGCAAGGCTAAGCGCAACTTTGTCAGGAGTTTGCGATCTCGAGATGTTGCAACTATTAGATCTGGAATATATCAAAATAGGATTATTTCTCGAGCGTTCCTTTTGTTGCGTGAAAAATAAAATAACACCACACTCGTGAGAAGAGGCTTTGTAGTGATAGAAAGTAATAACAGTAAAACGATCGAGTTCAAATCTATGAACTAACTGAACAGTATTAAAGGTTCAAAAGCGTCCACGGAGCGAGGTGGCGGGCCCTCATAAAGCAAACTTTATGACAAACAATAACATTTATTACATAGTTTCGTATTAATGCGTACTCCATTTACAGCTGGGCGGGCGCCGCGGCGGCGCGCCCCTGTGTTTGTTGTCCGTCGCAAACATCTTTCGGGGCGAAGTACCCACCCCGGCGAAAAGGGCCTCGTGCTTATGAATCGTTATCCTAAGCTAGTGCGCCGCTACCACACTTCGTCTTCATAAACGCCGGAACGATTTGAAAGAGCTACGTGATGTACTGGAGTCGAAAGAATCACGCTTCGTCTATTTCACGTAAATCCAATGTGAAAAAAAAATCGAAAATAAATCGCGCTGTTGTGACACGCGTTTATCTGTTTTATAGTAGAAATAAAACCAGTGAGCATTTAATAAAATACAAAACGTAGCGAAGCTCGAAAGTGGACAGTAACTGGCGTCTCGATTGTCCGCGTTCTGAGCGGAATAAAATTTTATGTCTGCAAATTATACGTGACAAACGATGCGGACGGACACTATTCGCCTTATAGTAATGCTCAAGTCATTGCCTGTTCCTCCTGTTTTGAATTGTATGTATTATTCAAAGTTTGCTATAATTCCTTAATACACTGGCTATTTCACTTTCTTATTCTAATGTGATAGTGTATAAGTTTGTTAATATTGCCATAACAGTGTCTCCAACATATTGCGTTAACAACGACTTAGAAATGTCACTAAACCTAATTTAATAAGCCGTTAAGATTCGGCCGTTTGATAAGAATTAAATGTGTCATATATCCAGTTGAAACCGGACGGGGGATTGCATTAAGCCATTTGAGGACATGTGTCAAACGAGCAGCAAGGGTTGTTTTTGTTATTCACTGAAGGGCGACAAGTTAAGGCAAAAACAATTCAACATGACTGTTTTAGTGCGTCAAGTGCTTATATAGTTTTTGTTATACATTTTGCCTTGTGAAATCGCGTGTTAATATTGTTACAGTAAGTGCGCTGTGGTATGGCAATTTTTTTATGGGGTAAGCCCTAATGAAGTGGGATATGAGGTAAGTGGGGCGCGGTCGTTAGCGGCGATCGCCCTTGAGGGTGCAGTTTGCGCGCGCGACGCCGCCCGACGCCAATTTTACGTTCACCACGCCGCTTACGTGGCTTGTTAAATCGGCGAGACCTTCGAATTTATTTTCCCCGTCGCTTATTGAACGTACTTACTTTCGAATGTTCGTTTTGTATAGTGGAACGAAACGAACCGTTGCGCAACAAGAATACGGCACGGCAATATGATGATAAAATGTACCGAATCATTGGCTTTTATTTTTACGTATTGCGTCATAGTTTAGAAGGAGGGATCGCTCGTACGCATTGGATATAGTATAGGCAAGTACAGTAAAAACGTATAAATAGCGCTTACTAGTAAAGACAACGTCGTGGATTCAGAAGGGTCGGCAGAGATTACGGATATCTATTTTTCACGGTCCTGGCAAGTCTTACATCTTTGCATACGCATTGTGTCGAAAACCATAATAATTACGAGCATTGTAATTTTAAGTTATTTTAAGATTGAAATTCATTTTTGGAAGATATCATTATGGTACAAGATTATTCAATACTAACAGTTGAAACAATATTGAACTCAAAATCATCGTTGTGGCAGCCTTGCAGATGCTGAGACGGTATCCAATGTTGGCATCCATGTCCTATTTTACCGTACCTTCTTCTTTTAATTGTATTTTGTTAATTTTCCTTTTTAATTGCGTTATATTTTGTTTGTAATGTGTTTGTATATTATAATGCCAATAAAAAATGTCTATGTCTATTTGAGTGTCAGTGGTATGAATGGTAGAGTATGTTACTGAATTTGAAATCTTCTTAGATTACCAAAACTCGTAGAAATCGACGACTATGACGTCACTGAACGTTCGCATTGTAATAGTAGACTAGGGTCTGTGATCGATACACAGACTAGACATTGGGGCCCCTCGCGACCCTGCCGATCACTTTTGCGTAAACGTTATCAGTTTATCAGATTGCAGGTTGGGGCAGTTGTGTGGGTAATGCACTTGTAGTTACCAGCAGTAGATGCTCATTTGCCTATCTAAGTAACCCTTGGAGGCCATTAGCCGCCGATCGAAGACGTCATTACTGGTAGTGGCGCGCGATAAGGAGCCGCGGCGAGGGACATTGCGTCCCTAACGACGCTCGTCACGAAAGTGGACAGATATAGGTGCTTCCAGTCTCCCGGCGAAAATCAAATCGACTGCTCTTATGGCTCGGACGGTTAAGTGCCGCCTATTATGTAAATTTTCGGCAAGCAATGGAGAATAATGGATATTAACTTTAATGTTTACTTGCGTAATTGTAATGCGTTAATTACTTAAAGGTCTTTCACATTAAATTTTGTTTACAGGACTCACTTTACTGGTATTAAGCTAAAATATAACTCGAAGCGGAAAGTTATTAGAATGAAATAGAGGGCTACGTTTACAGGAATTGTAGGGAATATTAATGTATCTAGAATTCAATTTCTTTAACATTTAGTGGAAACGGCAACTTTCAAATCGTTAACCTCTTTCAAATAGGAGTTTGAAGTATAAGGAATTTCTTCCAAGTAGAATAAACAAATTAAGTAGGAACTTATAAGTATAACCTTCAATTTAACATATTAAAGTATAGGGTTCGAATCACAGCCGGCTTCCATTGATTAGTTTCACATTGTCGATTACATGCCTGTATAAAAAAGACAAATTAAATTTGTGCCGTTAATGATAGGCCCAAGAGTTAAATATAATATACAACGAAGGGTGAGCTGCTAAGCTCTTTAAAAGCAGGTAACTAAAATAATTTCTGTCTACTCTATTAGGTAAAACCGTGGTAGCTCAGCGTTCGGGCGGTCGTCGCAAGTTGCGTAGTACGCTAGCAACCCGAGTTCGATCCCCGGTAGATGGCACCAATGAAATTATTTGTTGCAATTTTAAGTGCTGATTTACCACGTGCTTGAAGGTGGACTAATACATCACGAATAAAATTTGCATGTGTTAGAAAGTGTAAGGCATGTGAAGTCAATCCCCAGTAGGGCCGCGTGGTGGACTATGCCCTTATATTCTCTTTACAGAGAAGGCCGTTAGCTGGCAATGGGCTATTTAGGCTACAAATTTAATTCTATTAGGATTAAAAGGACCTGAGGGCTTATTTTATATGTTGTTATATATATAAAGTAAAATCAATTGTTAATGTGCAAATAAATATGTTCACTGCTACAGTAAAGACTGTATCTATTTAATTTTTATTATTCTAAACAGTCAACAACTTGCCTGAGTACTTGCACTCAATATACTTAGGAAAATGTACAGGGATCGTAGCGTATTACCGATGCTCCAGAAGATCTGGTGCGGACTCCCCAGGTACATTTTAACGTGATTGCCGCCGCCCGGTGCACGATGGTCGGCGCCGAAAACTGCCCCAAACAACTTTACAACTTATTAAAGGGAATCTCTCTAATCTGATATTACGCTTGGGAAAATAATCTTTTTAGAACTTAAAAGTTCAAGAAGAGTGCGTTACTATATAAACTTTTTACTGGTCTACTCTCAATTAAAAAAAGAGAGAAAAAAAAAGTAAAATTTAACGGAGGCACACGCCTCGATCTAAACAACTATTTACTCGAGCAAGTATCGCTAAACAAAAATCGAATGGGAATATATACGAGTACTACATTGAAATAGAATTATTCAGAGCCTAAGCACTTTTATCGAACTAAGGTAGTTGATGAACATCCTTTCCAATAAAAAATGAATCATCGAAATCTCTTGGCGTGATATTAAATTATTCGTCCATTTCTCGCGCACATACTTAGCGCAAATTTACCTCATATGGTTTTCTCATGGATGCCATTGTCAGAATGGGCCCATAGTGGAAGCAACAGCATTCAAACAAAAAAGAATCACCAAATCACAAAACCAAATCGGTTCACCCAGTCGAAAGCTATGAGGCAACAAACATGAAAACATACACACGAATTGAGAACCCCCACCTTTTGTGAGTAGGTTGAAAATAAAAGTAATGAAGGTCCAACCGCGGAATAATCGTAACTCGTTGAAATTGTGAGAGTGTATGTCGCAGGCACCGTGCGAGGAACGTTAGCGGTCAACGATTTGGGTCGAACTTGTTTAGATGACCCGAAGCTGTTTTCTGTCAGGCCACACCACGCGACCACTTAATCTAATTTACGGGATTACCAACTAGCTTTTCATCCACGTTGTTTGAAACTTTCAAGCGCAAAAGGAAAGTTTCCAATTAAATAAATAAACAGTGACAACAGATACGGCGAAGTATTAGTAGCTGATCTGTTTTGAAATAGAAAACCATTTTCGTAAACCACGTACATTGTTAGACAAGAATAGTTACGAGGAATAGCAAAAACCCGACTTTAAATCGAATCAAATGTTAAACGCTTGTACGCGCGGACGACTTCTATGTATTTATGGATTATCGTAGAAATATTACGAAATATATCCAAACGAAATCAGAGCCTAACGAAACTCTCAGTAAAACACTCTTAAAGTACATGCTTTCCACTGAAAAATTTATCATCGAAATCGGTTGGCGTGATACTGAGTCATTCGTACTTTTGTGACGCACATAATTGATGCAAATTTAAGAATTTTATGGTTTTCTCATGGACACCATTGTCAGTATTAACCACACGGAAATCGCCAGCTTTCAAATAAAAAAAGAATTATCAAATTCGGTTCACCCAGTCAAAAGTTATGAGGTGAAAAAACATGAAAAAAAAAACATACATCCGAATTAGAATCTCCTCTCAAGTCGGTTGAAAACAAATACCAACTTCCTTCGATAAGAGTTTCTCTTTCATTTCCGAACTATTTGAGCTTGCACATTCGTGCTCGTTGTCGTTGAGGAGTAATTACCCTGGTCTTGGTTTATCATAAATCCCTACTTATATCTTAATCAACGTTAACAAAAGTTCCCAGGAACCCTAAATAAAACAAATCGGTTCCTAAATGTCGTCGCTATAAATTTGAACGTAAAAACCTACAATTTTGAAGAGGGTTAAAAATGCATGGCATTGTAAGGAAAACTGGGGGTCGCCAAATTCTCTGCATTTTATAAATCATGGGAGTCGTTGTAACTATTGTGGGATGACCTGCACATGACCTTTCATGAAGCATGTCGCAGAATGAACACGTGACATGGGACTAGACTAGTGGACGCAGAGGTAGAGGATTGACGCCGCAGATGTTCTTTGCCTGTTGGTCCCACGAGCCGCCTGGCCGCATGTTTTATTCAGCCACAGCGCACCCGCCCGGGGCCCTCTCATTACAATACTGGCGCCGATACCGGCCAACTTCTGTGATGCTGGAGCACGCGACCGATTAAAATTTCATGTCTCTTTGTTCGGAAACGGAGATAACGGATCGATGTGCGACGTTAATGCACCGGCACGGTTCCCGCCAATCTAAATTGAATTCATCGATGCAGTTATAAATATTTAATACCGTAGACTGCAGGCCGGGTAGCTCTGTGTCCGGGTGATCGCCTCTAATTGCATAGTACGGTACTAACCCAAGATCGATCCCAGGCGCGGGGCACC
This sequence comes from Meandrusa payeni, assembly GCA_029286785.1. Lineage (NCBI taxonomy): Eukaryota > Metazoa > Arthropoda > Insecta > Lepidoptera > Papilionidae > Meandrusa > Meandrusa payeni. The sequence continues at coordinate 11,129,033 of JAGSMX010000012.1, read as the reverse complement.
AATAATATTATTGTTAAGTTCTTATTAATAATAGACGATAAAAGCCGTCGATAGAGCCGAGTAGATAGCACATAACTGAGTGCTACGGCGAGCAATATTAGTAATATTAAAAAACCATCTTAGCAATACTTGTCTGTATGTGAAACTTTCTTAAAGAAGACCAAATAAATAAAATAGATGATTTAAAAATACTTTTTGAGGAGGTGTATCGAGCTAGCGTGTACCAATTAAAAAGATCGTCAAAAGAGATTTCATTCGCGTATCGGAGTAGAGGAGAAATAATCGCTAAAAGTGCATTCGAGCCGAGAAAACTTATCTTTCAGCAACTCTTTAAGTGCACGGATAAAAACCTAGACTAAGTCTTATATTCGCTCGGGGCCATCAAAATGCTACGTAAACTCGAAAGCATAACTCAAATATCAGAAGGAAAAGGACGACGAAGGAGGCCATTTGTTTTGGTATTAAGCTGGCGGATGTGAGCGCATCGCGCTATGTTAGACGTTGGTGTGACGTTGTGGAATTCAGTTCGATATTTGAGCAACGCCCGCCCCCTTAGCGCGCCCGTTCGAAATGTGAAAAATAGAGGGTCATTTATATTGATTATTCTTTTCTCGGTCGGTGATGTCACCGCTTCGCCCTATTTTCCGTCCGCCGGCGACGGAGGCACGAGAACATAATACAAATTAACACCTCCGCGATAGTCGACCGTCTTCCCTTAGAGCTGCGCTGTACAATGATGCGGTTAATTTGGTGAAATAAATCAGGCTCGCTTTATATTCCCGTCACAGCCGACAGCGGAGCCTTGCTAGCTATTACAGTAGCCGTAATGAGATTTAGAGCGCTCATATAATGTTATTTATGTGCAGAACGCGACTCCTGCGAGATGGTAACACGAGAGCAGCGTTGCAGGAGTTCTAACCCGTATATACAATCGACTTGAATAGAAAGTTGCGCCCACACTCTTGCTACGAGCGTGGGATTTGAGATTGGATGATATTGCATGCATATTAAGAAATCACAAAGGTGAAACTGATATTTATCTCAACTGTTTCATTTTAGGAAGCGATAGTCCAGTGGTTGAGGGTTCGACTAACGATTAGTCGAGGATTCGAATTAGGAATATTTGTTATAGTACATACAACCTCATATTAATTTCCTTCAACTACATAAATAATAGCACGTAATACTGGTAGCAACAATAATAAGTAAATGAAAGTCCTTAAACGTTGGAATTAAAGATTTTATGGTCGGTGAATCTTATATGGACGGGGGGGTCGTTTCTTGCTTCCAAAAAAATCACTTGCAAGCATTTGTGTCATATGTAAGACCGGTGGAAATCCGCATTGGTTTCATGTCATAGATATATGTTCTTAATAAGCTTACTTAAAAGCAGACAGCGAGTGTTGTTTGTATCTACCCCGCTATGTTAAAAGGAAGTGAGAGATATATATATGTTACGACAACAAAGCATGATTTTAATCAAAAAGTCGTTTTAAATTTACTATAAGTGTAAGTTTTAAGTGTAATTTTTATTTAAATGTTCCCACAGGCACCATGTTAAATATTAGTCGCAGTGTATAATTGTAGTTGCTCTTAATTAATGGTTTTAATTGTTTGTTTTATATACTCCTGTGTACATGTATGTACACGAGTATGTATGTTTTACAATAATTATTTCAAATTAAAGTAAATCATTTGTTGGTTCTCCGTAACTTAGATCGTAGATTCAAATCCGCCATTCGACTTTTAACGTGGAACATCTTAAAACATCCTAAAAGAACATCATGAAATAAGCTTAAGTTTGTTTGCAATAGTCAAGGTTAATGTTAGAAACATGTGTGGAAATTAGCATTCTTTTAAAAATGATTACAATGGGGTTAACCCCTGTCCCCTCTCTAACGTGTTTTGGGAGCTAAATGTAATGCTTGTCACCATACGTTTGGACACAAATTAATCAACAAATTAATTAACAGCCCTGTAGTTCTGGGCTCTCAAGAATAAGACTACGGTATCCCCTGCCTGTCGTACAAGGCGACTAAAAGGGGCCTCAAGTTCACTGGGCGACAAGGGTGGGGCCTCGTCCACCAAAGTGGACCCGGGAAGAAGGCGACATCGGCTGGCCCGTGTCGCCTTGCGCTGCGAGGGCACAGGGGGGAGGGAGTAGCCTCCCCCCGGGACGTGCTCTCCTTGAGCACAGTGCAGAGGGGCTCCGGTGCGTTCCACGTGAGATCCCGGAGCCCCTCGTCATGCACCGAGGAAAGGGCCACCGGGGAGGTTTTAGTGGGTAAGATCCCCACATAACCGCCGCCTTCCCCCCAGAAGGCGGGGTATCTTTGTGAAGATTTCCTCCCCGTCAACAAAAAAAAAAAATGGACACAAATTAAATGATCGAAAGCTAACTGTTCATCGTTGTTAATTTTTTATGTCCACTTTGCCATGAGATGTTAACTGATATCCGCTTCATCGTCACTTACCGGTGGAACTCACAGAATGATACTAGCTTACAATTGAATATGACACTGTTAATATTGCTCGTTTTATAACGACCTGGGGAATTGCAGCTGCGGGTATTATGTACTCGGTGATTGTATGACAAAAATAAGTTTAAAACATCAATAGCACAATTGTTTAGGGGTCTGTAAGTTGTAGGTTCTAGTTTGCAGTAAAGTTTTACTTTGTTTGAGATTTATAAAAATAATGTTTATCAAATCGTCCAACAATAATATATATATAATAGATGTATGCCACGATCGGCAGAATATCGAAGGTATCGAAGTACCACCACGTGAAATGTAAATAGGCCTAATGGTTATTACAAGTAACTGTTTTGGTTTTCATAATTACTTAACATAAGATAAATCGCTTGCTCCTTTGCTTCCATAAAAAAGAGAATAGAAAACATATTTAAGCGACATACACTCACTGATTACATTACGAGATCTCGGAAATTTCACAAGATTGTCTTGAAGTTAATCATTTTGCGATGCAAACGCTCGCTAAGAACAAAATCTACGCAAATCCTGTCCAATTTTTTCTCTATCATAATAATTTAATATACCATAAATACTTTTTACAAAGTTTAGGCCTCAAGAAATAATTGGCGCTACCCGTGTGATCTTAGGTCGTTGAGAGCGCATCTTCAATAAGATTTCCGTAACAGGACAGTATGTTAATAAATTACTATGGTTAGTTAGTTACTCTTATGTACTACTAGCATTACCCAGCCCGCTTTGCCGGGCTAGATTTTGCTTTATTTTATTTAAACAATAAACTTAAATAAATAAATATTGAAATTAACTCTCACAATATAATACATTATTCATTTCTCTCCGTATTCATTCTCTATCTTCTATTCTCTTCTCGAGCGGACGAAGATTACCTACACCCATTTACATATCTGTAAATCACAATCTCATTCTAATCATTTATACAAAATCATATAGGGCTAAAGTTAATGTCTGAAATAAAAGTAGCTTGTTTGACAGTTCAAAAAGAGGAGTGCTCCGATCGTCACCAAAATTTACACGATTACTCGTCCGGTCAATCTGAAGATTCCCTGTAATTTTCATTGAAATCGGTAGAGCCGTTTCGGCTCCTATACGGAACATACCCACACACATTCTCTTTTATATATATATATATACATATGTGCTAAGTATTCCTTACTTAGCAATGATAGAAGCAATTAGTGTTGTGCGTGCACGGGCACGTGGGAGAACGGTCTGCTGAAAATATCAGTCGACGAGCACGTTGTTTGGAGAATAGCAATGGTGCTTTATTACTTATTATTATTTTTATTCGAGCGAGTGTATGATCGATTGCGTGGAGGGTCCGCTGAATCAGACTCCTTTGTTCGGGGCGAGATTAATCACACGCGTCTACGTATGACGGGAGCTGAGTGGAGATATTCATTAGCGGCAATGGATCGGCAAACTTACAGCGCAACTTGGCTTAGTTCATAAGTTAAATAATAACAAAACGATGTACACTAAATAAGCATATTTACGGCAAAAAACAAAAACCGAATTCAAATCGAATCCAACTTTAAACGCCATCTTTTCAAATGAAATGAATCATCGAAATCATCGATTGGCGTGATATTGAATTATTAGTCCATTTGTGGCGCACATACTTGATGCAAATCTAACACTTATATGGTTTTCTAAGAATTGGACCAGTTTTCTAAGAAAAAAAGAATCATTATAAACGGTTCACCCGGTCGAAAGTTATGAGGTAAAAGGAAATATATATAGGCGAATTGAGAACCTCCTTTTTTGAAGTCGGTTGAAAAAAAGTTGCAATAAAAGTAGAACCAGAAACCTATCATGACGTATGTACACCATATGGAAAGAACGAGTTTAATATATTTGAAATATACATTACAGATATATCAAATAAGTGTGCAGCATTCGAAATCCCATAACGTAAAGGTGGCACCGCAGTCGGTTCACGTACGAAGTACAATTTATTCGGGCCACTTAAAGAATAAAATAAATTTCGCAGCAGTTTCACCGTTTCACGTGGGAAGCGGAATAGCAGACTCGGGGTGTATCCTGGGTAACGCCGCACGACGCGGTGCTGACGTCGCGTTTAAAATCCGCCGCATGGGCCTATATACCAACATAGAACGACTTTTATACACATACAACTGAGACTAATTTATGTAAATATATCATTGTGCTAAGCTTAGTAAAATAATTAACGTTAATATTACGGCTTTCCTCGGTGTATACATCGCCGCTTACTTGCTGGTTTGGTTTCGAATACTTCTGATGTCATATTTTTTAGTATGTCACCTATCTGGTTCCTATTCATTCATAGTATGATACGATTTTATTTAGTGAACTCTTGTTACGGTTTTTATTGGCGTATAACGATTTATCTGTTTATTTACAAATAGGTGAGGTTTTATGGAATTTAGATCGTCCGTTAGTTTCAACCCTTTAGGTCAGCGGCGACAACGTGTCGCGCCGGCGAGCGGCAGTAACGCGATAGCGCAAACAAACGCTCGGACACCGCGCCTCGCGATGTCAATTAAGCTAATTAAACACACAACGGGGGAGAGAACGCTGAGCCTCCCTAACCCACCCTCCACGTTCCCGACTGACGCATCATATTAACAACAAAAGCTATTCCTCTTACCGACGGACAATAATGACCAAACTGCGCACTATTCTAATTTCAAATGAACCGACGTCACAATACAGCTTGCCCGAAACCAAGACAGTTTCCAGAAACATTGCATAATCAAAATAATTTTTCCAATAAACAGCAATTCAAAGAATCATGTCAGTCAATATTGACTTGGCTTTTTGTTATGGTAAACTTCGAAAGGCAAACGGTTACAAAATATGCAAACAGTATGAGATTCCCCCGTTTAGTGGTAAGTAATTACTCGCCGATGAAATTATGGAAATGAGCGGTGAAAAGACAAATAATAGAATGAGTGCTAACAAGAGATAAGACACGGCTTAATTAATAAAGTTTGCGCGACCGTCTCAAGGCGATGCGCGATGAAGATGCGCCAATTCTGGATTCGAATCGGATAATCGCATTCAGTTAATTGAACGTTAGATTGACGCTATCGCGGGCGAGTAGTCGCCGGGCTAGAGAGCGCTTTAGCCCCTGACGTTTGTTGATCCAATCGCTAATACGCCGGAGTCAAAGGACCGACTCAAAGAGCGACAAGCTGTGTGGAAAGCGCTACGGTGCAAAACCTCCGTCAGTCTTAGTGATAAAGTGTGAATAAGGATAATGTCGAAGAATTTGAACTACTGCGTAATGGGCGGCGGAGAAAAATAATACAAAGGGTAGGCAGGCGGGCGTCAAAGTTGTGAAAGTTTTAACGAGAGGGGCGAGGGGGCGTCAAAGCGCAGGGGGGCGCGTCACGCGAGCTTCCAACAACGCACTCAACTGTCAAGCTCGCAACGGACAGTCGGCCGCCATTGAAGCCACATTTATTACAATACCGCCAGACATAAATAGATAGTCTACCAGTTTTTGCACAGAGCTGAAAGGACAACTATATATTTGAAAGGATTACGCTATTAATTTCGGTTAGATGTACAATAGAATGGAGAAGATTTGCAGCGTCGCTAGTTGGAGTATCGGTGCAGCTTTGTGGAAGAGTTAAAGAGTAGTTAGAGAGTGAAACAAATAAGAATGAAGTATAATGACATAAGTATCATTTGGGTAATATTGCCATCAAGAATTCTTGCCAATTGTAGCAAATCTGGTGTTGTATTTAAAAATTTCAATTCTTATGTTTCTGTACGCCATAAAATTAACAGAGGTTATGTAACGCACCTAACTGGTGTAACTGAAGTCCGCTAAAAATTCTTTTCATTAAACTCCTGAGTGAGTTTCAGATCTTTTAAGCTCACGGCAGCAGTTATTTCGGTTTAGTGAATTCCGTGTTAGTGAATATATGAAAAATTTAATCATGTAGAAAAAGTACTTTAGCTTGAAAAGTTGCATGCGGGACATTCATGAAATAACCTTAACCTTATTAAATAATTCCTTTCGTGTTTACTTTCTTATTAAAAGTAAACATTACAAGTTAGTGTTTAATCCGGTTCTTTATTAGAAAGTCAAAATGGAAATGATATTTATGAATTCTGTTATTTAAAAAGGGAGTCCTTATTAAAAGAAGTCCTGTTTTAAGGGGCGACAGAGTGACTAAGTACATTATAAAAAGTGTATTTACAACCGACCTCACGGACGGTGGAAACTTTCGTTTCGGTCGTTTTATGGGCGGAAAAATTGAGAAAAGTTGGTGCGTTACGGGCGGCGGCGGCGCGGGATAGAGGCCGGGGCGACGTCGGCTTTAATATAATATGTAAATCGAACGGCAGCATCGCGACCTCACGCTCTTCATCGGCGAACTCATATCGCAGCCTGGACGTATTACATGGGGAGTCGTAAATTATTGTGCAAAAGGCAAGGCGGCAAGTTTTACGCTGGCATGGTGCGGGTCACGGTACAGCCCGCGCGGAGGACGAGCAAGGGTTACGAGCCTATGAATGCAAATGAGCGTCGCCGCGCCCGGACCTCGCTTTATCGGTTGCCATTTACATAAAACCCTGGAAAGCGGACCGGCGAATACACTTACCGCTGCTCCGGCCATCATATGTTTTGATACCAATAGTTATTACTTGAAAGACATTGATGCAACGTACAAAACATAAAGGACGTTGCACGACAAAGGACTGAAATCAATAGTTAGCTCTTATCTTTCCCTTCGATGTGCCTAGGCATTCCAACTATCTAGGTCTGTATTTCCACAGCATCAACACACACACAGCACTTCAAACAAATTACGTTTGAAGTTATTTGTTCGAAGTGCTAATCTATTGACATACGTATGTGAAATATATGGTAGTTGATGTCAATGTAATTGTGTATGTATTTTCAAGAGTAGAATCAGTAGACATCTACTAAGCCGGTGCTAGTGGTATAAGTTATTGCACAACAATTAAGAAATATATCACTGATACTTTATATTTTCAATTTTGACATAAATATCGATATAATGGCATGCGCAATGGGCGGTATTAGCGCTAAGAGCGATCTCTTCCGGACAACCTTTGTAGGGATCGAAGTTTGTTTCTAGAAAGATTACCATCCTGCCTTCCACTTCACATCAGGTGTTATGTTCAAGCACTAGCGTAGAAAGTATAAAAACAAAATGAATTACTTTTGGAGTCATTTGTTCAGAGTGCTAATCTATCGCCATATGTGATATGTGGTTGTTGTATATTGATCGGGAATCAAATTGGAATAGATTAGATAAGAGTGGCGTCGTAATCGTGAGTGACGTCAGCAGACAGAAGATTCGGAGACAGGCGCCCTTTGTCCGGCGCCGCTACAATTGCTACAGCTGGAGTGCGTGACGCTCACTTCGCCCGTTTCTATGTTATAGCGCAACCTAAGCATCCAATTAATCGCCGATTCAATCCATCTTTCTTATAAATTAATAAAATTGTATTTAAAATTATTACAAACAAATTATTAGAAATAACATCTTGTGACGGTTCACAACGTATGAACCCAATTTTCATCTAAGTTTAAATTAAGTCTTAGAATGGAGGCCGCGCATGGACCGGAGGAGCGTAAGGCGCTCTTCCTAAAGATAAAAAAATAGCCGGAAGTGGCAGGATGCGGATAGCGGAGGATCGTATATGATGTGTTGTATGGAAGGCTTATTTTCAGCAGTGGATAGACACAGGCTAATGACGATAGTATTGTGAATATATAACCATCTTTACGGACAAATCATCGATATTTCATCTTTTAAAATCGGTATTGGTAAAACTCATAAATAAGGCATTGGTCCGAATTTCATTCTAGCTATCGGATTTTGAGGAGGCTTTCCCATCTTAAAGGTTACCGTGATTTACAATAAAGGACCTGGATGACCGAACTTTACTTGGCATTTTTTTTGGTATATCGTTATATGTCTCGTGTTCGAACCTATTAGTTTGTTTAAAATTTGAGATGTTATCCATTTCTTATGTATGTTCTACCATTGTCTGTTGTCCTCAATAAAACCTATCTCCACGCCCTATATCTTTTTTCTGAGTGAATATCGACTACTTTATTGATTTATCACTAAGCAACCGTATGACACATGAATTTTATAAATCATTTTAATACAAATTGATTTTCTTGGTCGAACATCAATTTCATTCATTGAATTATTGTTTGTTGCTTACCAACGCCATCTACTTAAGTATACTTTGTATACCCCATACCCGGATAAAACATTTTCTAAAAATTAAACCTAGCCGCTAGATGGATTTATCGCCAAAACGCCCAGCAAGCTAAATTTCATGTAAATAGTTGAAGTCGTTCAGATTATATATATACAAGAATTGCTCGTTTAAAGATCTAGGTTAGGAAATAGACCACTGAATAGTAATTGGAAGTGTAAACGAAAGAGAAAAATCAGATTTATTTTAAAAAATATGCATAATATATTTTTTGCGAGAGCGCACATCCTATTAAATAGGACAATGGTGCAGACAAGGAGCGACGGCTCACGTTTTATAGTTGTGAACGTTGGAAGCTGGAGGAGTGTTTGGGGATTTAATCGTAGATGACTTTACGCGCTGTTTATTCCCTGCATCCCGGCGCTATCTCGCTCGAGATCGGCTCGTAAACCGGCGGCTTCGGCCATTGTTTTACTATCGAGCTCCGCTTCTGTAATCCTGCACAATGACGCCCTACAATCTGTCGCCATTCATTAACAACTGCTCACCACTAATTTCAATGTGCTTTGTAATAGCTTCTGGTGTCTGGATAGCTTGAATTTTTAATGGAAAAAAAGTTATCATTCTTTTTGCAATTAGACTCTTCAATTATTTACTTACTGAAGCTTTCAAAATGTTGAAAGGAAAAAAGGAGACTGAAAAATCTATCTGAGTTTAATAGGTTGTCTTCATATATATTTAGGAGTTAGGGCACATGATGTTAATTGATCTACTTCTTTTTTTTAGTTCCTCTTAAACGCTAAAGGTTGGCTGCAAATGTGTCCTAATTTTTTGAGAGGCGAAACAGTTATTGGGCGGGCTGAACTGACTTTTATATTTCTCGGCCATGACTTTTACTGCATCCAGCACGTCTTTTCCCTTCGATCTTGCCCGTTATTACTAGGTGTAGTAATTTGTATGTTGGTACTCTATTCAAACACAATTTATCTGTGTTCTTTTGTAAGTGCAATAGCGGCTTCTTTTATGAGCCGATTTAGAGTTTCTTTGTTTCAAAGGTTTTACTTCCAATTAGGTTACATTTTAATTCTGTTCGCATTGGATTTTCGGTTCCGAAGATATACCCGAAAACATAAAAATCGTATAGAAAAATGTTTGTTGATTCAGAGAGCGTTTAACTATAGGTAAGACGTTTACATTGACGTTTAGTAGTAAAGATAACAACTAAATAGAGACATACAACATTATAGCCGATGAACATATACATACATGGAATATGGATGTAGATGCAAAAAGATGTGACAATTTTGGGCTAATATAAAACTACTTAAACTCTGCTTAATTTACTTAGTAGTTTTAATATAAAATATTTTTTATTGAACAAAGCAAGTTAATGTTAAGAAATACAATAAAATTATTCGTAAAGTGGTACATAAAGTACCAATAGTTGTTTTAAAATAGCGTGTTCTTCGCAATCATAATATCTTACATTACCTAGAGCCAAGTTTTACTTTAATTACATGTTTGTATTTAAATCATATCAAGAGCACTTCTCTAATCCCTCTCCCGGTATTGAAACAAATATTGTCTTATTACAAATAATTTTAATACCACTTGACCATGACCAAAGTTCGTCGGCCGCGAACCGCGAACCTTCTATAACAAATTTTTAACATTCCCCGAATGTCACACGAATTTCTATGGCAATTCTTTACCTGTACAGCTATAAAACTATGGAATAGTTTGCCGATTAAGATAAGGGAGGCTTCGTCAACTTAATGTCTTTAAATCGCGTGTATCTGAATACTTTCTATTTAAACAATGAAAAATTACAAACTGGTATAATTATTGTCGTTATATATATTCCATGTATATTATTATATTTATATAGAAGTATCTATTTATGTATATGTAAATGTAAATTTATTAATCTATACAATAGTTTTAAAACGCTATTTTTAGCGGCACTACCCTTAGCCTGCTCTTAACAACTAAAGGTTAGCTGGAAGAAAATGCTAATTAGCATTAGGTTCGCCTTTGTACATAAAAATTGTGCAATAAAGGATTTATCTATCTATCTATCCCATCTGATGTTAAGCGGTGACTGTGCTGTTTAAGAAACGGAAAATTCGATGATGCAAGCTCGGTGAATAGAAAAAAATTACTGCTATCTGTCTACCCCGTTACAAGGACTACTTTTACTAAGGTCCAAAATTTTATAAGTTCTAAGAACACATGATGTAACTAGCTCAACTAGACCGTACAGTTGTTTTATCTAAGACGAACTTCGAAAACTTGAAATCACACAATAGCCAGTAGCGGCAAGATAAGAACAATTGAATTCAGAGAAGCGAGCACCATAACAAACATAACACGACGCGAACTGAAGCGAATATTATAAATACTGGTCTGCAGAACATATGTTAGTGGACGCTATTGCACACTATATGAGCTTGAAACAAGTAGTGGATGTCACCACGAGGTGTAATTGTGGCGAAGTTTCCTTGTCAAATGTACACGGGAAGGCCCCGACCCAAAACTTTCCAAGCGTGATGTTTACAACTACACAACAACAATACATCAAAAGTGAGTTACAAGTTAACCGGCGGTGACCGTCGCGGCCGGCGGCGAAATTACGATTTAACAGGACGAGGGGATGGACTGGCTGCGACCTAATCTTTCTTGTTCAATTCTACACTTTCTGAATGACCATCGGCAAACATTAATTCCTTTGTCCGTTATGGAACGTTGAATTAAGTCGCAGCTTCATTCGTCGCAGAATCATTCGACTATTCAGGTGAACCATAGTCTAAGCTTATTATGGATTTCTTGAAAATTGAGTGGGTCACTGAAACAGTCTATGTAATATCTGGACTACTGGTTGGCGCGACCTCGCAAAATATCAGCGTCACGTAAAGTTATATAATATAAGAATGAGGTGCTCAATTCTCCATATAATACGCGGGCAACACACCTGCAATTCCGTTAGTTTTTTGGTGGTAAAGTTTACTTAACATTAAATGAGCCGCATTTGTCCCTTTTTTCATAAATAAATAAGATTTCAATACAAAAGTCTGTACACAAGCGATGAATTGTGAATATAATACATTGAATTGGAGTGAGTACTTAAAAGTAGGACAAATAAAAAGGGAGGAGCGTGAAGAGGAGCGAGTTAAGGCGGAGCTAAAAACCAGTAGTGTTTACACATAACACACGTAACGGTCTTTCCTCGTTGCTAAGACGCAACATAAAGACGTTATATGTTACATAAGACCGTCATTCGCGAAAACACTTTAATGTCGCGTTCACAGTAACAACTTCGGGGAGTTGAAAGTGTACTCGCAGCGATTTGCTTGGAATAGTAGATGTTTAAATTTCACGCAGATAGACAATAAAGAACCCGAAGCGCACAGTTTGAAACTTTACACAAAACGAAACACTTGAAGGCGTCGCCTGGAAAGTTGGAAGACTGAGCCGGCGGCGGTCCGCCAGTGGGCGTCGCGATCCACCCGTCACACTAAGAAATATTGCCCCTAGAGCCGACCGCCTGTCCACTCGATTCTCGACAACTGCTTATTTTCACCAAAGGCAAGAATGATTACATCGAAGGTGAGCTACGCGCTGTGAAACACAATCTGGTGCCTGAATAATACATTCTATCTTCAGACATGATTTAGTTTCGATGTAAACTGGACGAAACTCTATTTGAATATAAGTGAATCTTTAGTGCATTAGTGATGGATAGAGTCTTAACGGTAGACGGCTTTAATCCCAGAAGACTTGTTGCAATGATTTTAAACCCTGTCAAATATGGGAACTAATGAGCTCAGTAAAAAAGTAGTTCGTGAGAGCTGTAACTAATTTGCAGCATAATTTTGGTTGTAGTAAAATAAATTATCAAAAATAGAACGATTAATAACTGGTAACTGATAAGAGCAAAGGCCTTGAAAAAAAAACAAATTCCATTCTATAGGCGAAGGCCATGGCCGAACAATAGCTGATTTATACAATAGTTATCTTAGTTAATGCATGGGTAAGGAAACATCGTACAATATTACATTTCGTAACAACAAAGGGTTCCTTCCTATAGTCCCTGGTTGTTCCAATTATTGGGTTACTAAGCAGGGGCTTATCAACATATTAGATATTAGATTTCTTCCTTGTACGATAGGTAAAGCCTTCTATATCTCTTAAATGCGTTAGTAGTGAACTTTATTGGAATTTGAAATTGTATTCTAAATTAAAGTTATGTTTTCAGAACATTGCGAAATGCAGTTGTTACTTAGAAAAATAATATTTGTCTTCCGTGAACGACGTGTCAAGTCTAAGCCCCTGCAAATGAAGACTGCGTTTGAATAAGCCGACACAGCGACGTCATAGACGATCGTTCAGATTGTTTAGCGTGGCAAATGCATTTCCCCGACAACGTCTATCAAAACAGAATGGGGTGTAATTTTAAGAGGCCGGGCGCTTTAAATCAACACACTAAGCCGGTGAGCGCATCACGCACGGCGCTCCCCTCCCTCACTAATCCTATTTCCGCGACAAATTAATATGCTCATCGGCAGCCGCGTCACTAGATTACGGCGCGTTCATAGCGCGATTGTATTTTAAGTGTATTATCCAATTTGGTGGATATGGTGCGTGTGGTAATCAGCGGTCGCGGATTCAGCGCTACACCATCGTACGAGTTGGCGGACTCAATAGATTCTGTTGGTGCGGCGTTCGGCGCGGTCAGCCTGTTGTGAACTAACGGGATTATCGTCAGAATTTGCCTCTCGTGTACGATACTGAAATGAGCGCATATTGTGCGAGAACAATTTCCTCCGTAACGCGGTACTCCCGGTGCTCGCGACGAGTAATAATACTCTCGATGAGTCATCAGCGCGTTTAGCTACGTTGAAGCTCTGGATCGCTTTCACAAAAGCTCCATCATCTATGATAAGCTTAATTCACTAAATATAAAAGTGTATCTACAGCATACATTTATTCCTGAACGTGTGATATAGTTATTTTTGTTTTTATACACACATTTTCAACATATTAGCAGTGTACAAATATCCCTAGTAGACTAACCAATAGCCTGTGTTAGGATATGATAGGATTTAAATGTAGAATCTTTATACAAATATATTTACTAGTAAAAAATACCAACTCTAAATAAGATCTGCGTTAAAAATTAACTATAAATGTAAACATTTTACCGTAAGTAAGGGAATAAATGCGACTACTGTAATAAACTTAATAATTGTTGAAGTATCAAAGTGGCACCTACATTCTCTTATATCTTCCACATTTCAGTACATACTTAGTCTTGAACCGCCATAAACCTATCATTTTTGTCAATCAAAACACCAGGGAACCGTATAGTCGTAACTTTTAGGAGTTATCTGGTATACTTTCGGAAACCTGGCTCCCTAATAACATGAGAACTAATTGAAAGCAAAACCGTTTCTAACAAAAATAATCAAAAGCGGTATTTAAATAGCGTAGCTATACGTGAACAAATATTTAAAAACTATATACGTATTGATAACCTCCTCGTTTTTTGAAGTCGGTTAAAATAATATAAATCGCGGATTTAGAACGCGGCATCTCGCTCTCCGACAAACGAACTCGAAAATAAAATCGAGAGAATAATTAAAATCGGTGCAAACCATTAAAAGAGCAGTTTATAATAGGAGAGTGCGCTGTGAAGGGTCCTTCATGTAGGCAGTTAAAGAGTTGGAGGAGCGCACTCGAGCACGAGTGCCGTAGCGGCGCCACCTCGCGCCGACTAACGAACAGCCGACAAAAAGTCTGCGCCCCGCGATAATAATCGCACATACTCTTTGTGCCCGGGAGTAAAACCTCATCCACTCAATACACTGTTCATAGTTGGGGGTGTTAAATAATGAATGGCCGGGTCGCGTCAGTTTTCCAACAACTCATTACGCATCCAAGCGATTCGGCGCGAACGCCTCCGCGATCAAAGCGAATCAGGAACTCACGTGATACGGAAGCGTTTTACTGCCGCTGTAATGATATTGTCCCAAACTAAAGGGGAAAAAGTGGAAACAGCAATTCATTTTATGTACTTCCCCAAGAACCGTAAAAGATAAATGATCGAAGGTAGTCGTAGTTCGAAGTTCAAATATTAATATTGAATCAGCGTTGGATCCAACTTACCCAAAAATTCGAGCTGTATTAATACTTGCTATTAACTTAAATAAATATTAACTTATATATAAGCATATATATAAGTTAATATTTATACAATCCACATGTGGTGGAGGAATCCAGTTTATAATTATATTAATTAAAAGTCAGTGAAATTTAAATACACTTAAAACTTGTGTTCGAAAATCTTAAATGATTGTCTATATACAAAAGTTGTAGCAAATATGAAACTAGGTTGCTTTATTGTATGTTGTTTGTCGAACAATCGAGCACATTTTTTCCCTGTAAAATAGTATCCGGGTGGGCTATAATGCCAATGAACGTTCACAACTTTGTACACAATTGGTTTAGCAGACTGGGAACTAAATAAAGAGTAAAAAAAAACTATATTTTTTATTTATATACTAATTTTGACATTTATGGGACAAAGTTTCGTCCACTATGATGCCAGTAAACGTTATTTCTCATCACATTGACACTATAAAATTGGTTTATCAGACTCGGGGCTTTATTTTTATTTATATACTAATTTGGACATTTATTTTAAAAAAATGTAATTTTCCTAACACTTATATTAGGTATTCTATGTGTTAGAGTACTAGGTAAGTGATCACTTAAATATTACTGCAAGTGAGCTTATTCACTTTGGATAGTACACCTAAAAATTATTACATTTTATAAAATTTTCCAGCAGTATTTTTAAACATAGATACAGTGGACAGAAAAGCAGCTTTTAAGTGTCTGACGTAAGTTGTCTTCTTTGCATACTTAAATTGTAAAGACATAAATTTTGGCGTGAGGTTTTTTCCTTTATCATTTCACTTTAAGGGTAACATTAGCGGGAAGGGACTGAGAACAAGGCAGAAAAATGACGTATGAATTCGTCTATGAATTGCCTCCACGTGATCACATCTATAAGACATGAAAGAATTGCATGGCTAACGAGCCAAGTACAAGTCGGAGGCTTTTACTTTTTTTTGTCGGCTTTAACTTATGCCGCCATATCTTTTTACAAAATACGTACGTATGTATAAATGAATATATCATATTCTATGTTTTTTTTTGTATTGTTTCAGTAATCTTCCATAATGCATTTATTATTCATAATCTTTGTAAGTATTAATAATAATATCGTTACGTTCCTTATAGCGAATGTTGTGTACACCTGTAATTGGCATACATAACAGGACTTAGTTTGTAAACTTGATTATTACAACAATGTATGCTTGTGTAATGCTGTTGGTGTATCTTAATAAATAAATAAATAAATAAATTCTTATTTTAAATATTTTCAAAGATGGCGACTCTATGAGTATGCATTTATAGATTATAGCGACCACTAATGTAACTGCCTATTTAAAAAAAGAATAACAATTATCTGATTCGCGTACTAGATATGGATACTCGCACATTTGAGGGCTTTTACAAAATTAAACTCGATGTTCTCTCTTAATTGTGTCTCTAAAACGTTTTCCTGCTTAAAGTCGACTAAATTGGAAAGGGACAGATGGTATGAGTCAGCGTTAATCCGGTCGACGTTCGCTTGTACAGACACGAGACGGCTCTCTAAAGTCAGCTCCGCCGGGCACACGCTGGCGCCGGTGATCTTTGGGCACGAAAGGCGCTCCATACACGGTCGGCCACGCCGCGCAAACCTGTTTCGGGCTTCGGCACATTGCAATGTATATTCGCATCGTTAGGCCATTAAAGTAAGGAAGCTCATAAATATTTAATTACGAGACGATATGACTAAGTTGGACAACGTTTATTATATTACATGACCAGATAACGTCTAAATGTAATTGCGGGATGGCTTGCGTGCGATTCGATCGTCGCCAATGCATCACGTCGTCACCAAGATTTATGGCCGTTGTCGTCTATCTGTTGTTGTTGTTTAATGCATGACATATCGTTCAGGACGTCAACACGCGCCCTTTGAGTGCAACTTATATTATCATGTCCCTAGCAAGTCCTGTAAACATACTCAAGAATACAAAAATCACTTTAACACCTTATTCCACATCGTTAAATGAATTCTAATATATATGTAAAACGGTGGGAAATCGATCGAACTTTCTAACATATTATGCGCGTTCCAAATTTAAATTCAGAAAATGATGAAATTAGTAGTTTTTAAGATGTTACAATATTTATGATCATCGTAATAATATCTGTGTAATGTTGTTTAAATTCCTTTCATATTTAAAATGTTTTGTAAACCTAATCTGACTTCTAGTATTCTAGATTTATTGGAAGAAAGCTTTGAGCTCATCTTTGTACCTTTGTTTTTCAAAATATGGTTTTATTACTGATATTGTATGTGTAAAAAAGAATAAAAAATATATACACGGGAAATGCTTTATGTATTTTAGACATTTCACCCATTGACAGACTGTGTAATTGATTGATGCGGTTTGTGAGGTATTCGTGTCGATATCAGAAGAACGCTGAAAATGTAGCGTATTGCTATTAAAGTATTATCAAGAGTCAAAGGGTGGTGATAAAAATAAACATTAAATAATAAAAACAGTAAATCTGAGCGTGCGAAAGGGACGGGGAAAGGCTGTGTCTGCCTTCAAGTGGACAAAGCAGGCGATGCGCAAGGAAACCGGTTATACTCGTTTATTTTGCACGCATTCCAGCCGAGCAGCCGGGAGCGGGCGAGCCATTCCCGGACGGATCAGGAACTCGATTTCTACACGGCACAACTGGCCTTGAATTCCTAACGCTTTACAGACCTGAGCTGAAACGTTATGGAATTCTGAAATGCGAATGTAAATGATGTTATTGGACAATAAACGTCACCGCACGTGACATTACGATTATATCTACACTAAATGCATTAAGCTTATAAAAGCTTATTATCATTAACTAATAAATGAACTTTTAGTGGTACTGTTTACGTCAGTAGCGGCAGTTTCATTACGTAACAGATAATGGACTCGATAGTACGTGACAGGAATCCTTATTACTTAATAGTGATAATAGAGGTTATACGATTCGATTCAAATATAATAATACAGCGCAGAACAGACCTTTTGCAAATCGATAACTTAGATAGGGTTTCTTAATATAGATTACTCGTCAATTGATTCACTTGATTTAGAGTTATATTGTTTTTGACTGCGATATTTTATTATTTAATAAAGCTCGTGATAGAAGATGGTTGACCCCGTACTCCTGGGCTCATAGAATATGGCCACGGTATCGTCTGTCGTAGAAGGCGACTAAAAGGGGCCTCGGGTTTACGGGCGATAAGGATGGGGGCCTTTGCTTGTTCCTGGGAAGAAGGCATTGTGGCCGGGCCGGTGGCGCTTTACCACTGCGAGGGTGCAGGGGGAGAGAGTAACCTCCCCGGGACCTGCTTAACAGCACAGTGCAGAGGGGCTCCAGTGCGTTCCACTGAAGAACCCGGAGCCCCTCGCCATGCACTGAAGAGGGCCACCGGGGGGTTTTAGTGAGTAAGAACCTCACTTAACTCTATCACGTTGAAGATTTCTCCCGTCAAAAAAAAGGAAAAGGTTTACATCAATAGTCGAATGATGGACTCAAGCCATTAGGCTGTTTACACTTCAATAGATTTGAACTCCGATTACTTGTCGTAACGAAATGCAGAATCTATAGATGTCATTTTCACACAGCAGAACCGCGACTCTACCACTGTTTTGCTGGCCGCGTCGCGCTGGCAATATGATTTAGTTTGCATATTATTGCTAATTTGCATTTATTAAGGGACTTATTAAACAGAGAATCTCTTAGCAAGCAAATTATACTGGTTTTGTATCACGTCCGCAATGAGAATTTACTTTAATTGGCAAATAATACGTAGGGCAATTAGGGATGCTAAGTTGGGTGGAGGCGCGCGTGACGTGACTAGAGAATGTAGTCAGTATTCAATTATGCAAACGCTGTCGCAAAAGAAGAGCCAAAACTCCGCGCTTCTGCTACTCATTGACCCTTTGCAACGATGAAACACATTTTTATTTTGTTAACAACTGCCTATTAAGGAGCATTGCATATATTATTTTCGGCAAACTTTCACGCCTTTCACTGAAGTAAATGTCAGTATGAAATTTCGTAGTTGCCTACACACTTCCCGTGACTTTCACTTCGTTAGAACAAATGCGGTTTTGTAAACAATAATAACGCGAACTAGATGCCTACATTAATGTGTTCTCACTGAAAAAGTACAATAGAAACGAATCATTAGAATTTTATTTTAAAAAGTTTCTGTGCTTTACTAATCAAGCTCACTAAATACAAATTATTTGGTCTCAAGAGTGACAGGCGGTTATCTTTAAACCCTGCCCATATATCTGATTTTTAAATCATAGCATCTTTAAAATGCATGCGTTGCTCAAGCCAGCTGGTATGGCAACTCCGACAGTCTTATTGTAATTTATAGTTTATAATAAATGAAACAAGATGTAATTCAATATATATTTAATAATATATAGATAGTTAATAACAGATATAAGTATCTATATACTATATATTTACTTTGAGGGTAGTCTTCGTTTTATATATGTTAAAGTTACTGAGATTGTGTTAAAGTGGAGCAATGGAAAGAAGTAGCGACACCCGCCCCGGGGACTTTGCAATTGTCATGTAAAGCGTTAGAGGGGTGCAAAGCGCTTCACATCGACGTTGATTTTGCCTCCGGCTGAAAATGCACTTTTACGAAACGATTGGCTGTCGATATAAGTTATTCAAGGACTACTATCGACCTGAGTGCGGATAACGATCGTGAAGAATGTCCCCGTTCGAGATACGATCTCGCCGAGAGCACAGACTACCGTATACGGAGCGCGCGTCTCATTGTCCTGGTGTCGCCGGCGACTTTTTGGAACCTCGTGGGGTCAATGATTCAACGACTGAGTCGAAAGCGTACCAAGCGCTCGAGTTGAAATGCACTATTGATTGTGTTGAAATAACACGAACGCTTCGATCATGATTGTCGTTTTGATGCGGCGTGTGAACTCTCCGTCGTGGCGAAACGTCTTTGACACATGTGTCGGGTAAATCGTTTTTCTCTTAATGCAACATATGGCATGTTGGAACATAATTGCTCTTTGGTTTTTTTTTTCAATTTAAACCTTTATGCTAACTATTTAAATAAAAAGAACACGAAGATGTCAAGAACGTATTATCCTGCATGAGTCTTTATAGCTAGAGTTAACAAAACATTCTCACGTCTTTTATTTTACTCTGATAGGTACACAGTTTGCAATCGCTGTCCGTTTTTTACTTAGTTCCCATGACATACCCATGATTAAATTGATTACTATTCGAACTTCCGAACATAAACCTATCAGTAAGTCGAACGTTTCGCCATTGGGCTATCTGTCACTGGTCTAGGTGTGATAAATATATTGTTATGAGTATAGTGAATGTTTAATCTTTGCCTGATTGGAAGTCGGTTTAATTTAGGCGTAAATACACTTGTCCTACTACATACACTAGTCCAACTGAAGAGAATCTCTTTGCGTGGCGCGTGCTCCTGCCAAGGTTGAGGGTGATACACGCCGCGTGTAAATGAGGCAAGATAAAGTCGTCATTACACCGTCACCCTGCGACATGGATTTGATGCAGCCATTACGGGCCCCGTTCGAGACGACTTTATTTTATTACGGATGTGTTGAGAAAGGAGGTTAATGTCGTCAAATTATACGCATTGTTTCACCTAGCAACTCTCGTAGTAATATCTTATATTATTATACAAATAATAGTGGCACAGATAAGGAAGCTCTAAGGTTATTCCCTTGCCTTTTACTAGCGCACGATCTATTGGATCCAAATGAAACTTTGTACACATAGAGGACAAATAAAGCCTTTCGCATTTCAGCCAACTTCTCGAGGGAGACATTAAGAGTTCTTCCGCTCGAAGCTCGGGGAAAGAAAACAACGCGCTACGAGCGAAATTTCAAGTTGGCATTTCTTAAAATCCATTTTATAGATGCGTTATGAAGAGTTAATAGAAAAAGTTATTTATTCTCATTTGTCGATTAAGTGTCCCTGTTTATGGAAGGAGTGGTCCGGTGGCGTGGCTTTGGCCGTTATTTACGTGATTTTCTGCTGGTGGAGACGTGTCTCTCGAGCCTCACCGTTTAATTAAAGGGCGACGGGGTGGGGACCGCGGGGCGGGGGCCGAGGAACAGGGCATAATGGCGGCGCAATATCGGATGGAAATGCGCGGCATGTAGGAATGCGCCGCACGCCGCCCTCCTCATCGCGAACCATTCGTGGTATTTTTTATTGACGACTCTGGAAATGTTAACTAAAGTGGAAATTATTGTGGGTTTTGTTTCTAATCTATTGCTGAACTACTATATTGATAACCGATAATATTCACTTCGACTTATTGGTAAAAGTTATAAGGTATAATTGTAACTGATTTACCGGGTGAGAAATTGGATAATAAACAATAGAATAGCATGTTTATGAAACGAATTTGTTATAGAAAAATAGCAATTTAAACCCACAAAAATTACCAACTCATGGTACTTGTTGGTAATTACATCCATTATCAACACATCTGGTACTTGATAACAAGTACCAAAGAGTTATCAATAATATATTATTATTTTAAACTTAACCTTCTCCAAAATCCCGTAAATACGACATTAACGGGATTTTGGAGTATCCCGTCAAAGTCGGTCTAACCGTTCCAAAATGTTTCGTCATTTATTAGTATAGATTTTGTCAAACATGTCATGCGGGCGCCGTCTCCATGCAGAATAACACAACAGCTGTCGAAAAGGAGGTAATTATGATGACTATTTAAATATATATTTTGCCGAATGGACACGGAATGTTAGTATTTTTCATGTGAGCTCAGCGCACAGTATAGATTAAATTTAGAGGCGGACGTTTTTAGAAAGCACAGTTGGAGCGAACACGTCAGCACGCCATATGAAAAATATTTTGTTAGCACTAGTTGCGCCCTGCGGTGCAACCCGACTTTAAAACTATATATTTATTTTTTCCCAAATTAAAAGTACTAGTCCCAGTTATTCCTTATTACATCAGCTATCTCCCAGTGAAAATCCCGTCAAAATCGGTCCAGCCGTTCCAGAGATTAGCCGAAACAGACAGTCAAAATTCACTTCAAAGGAAGTTTGATGAGTTTGGTTAAGATCTGATTAATTCTATATCTATAGTATATAACTAATATTCCTAAATAACTATATAATACAACTAATACGTCTACTATATAAAAATATGCCTACGATAATTCGGAAATAAAAAGAGGGCATACTTGTAATATTACGAAGAGACACTCCAATTTTAATTATTTGTATTAAGAAGTAGCTTTGGTTGGTTGGTTCGTATGGTGTATATGCGGGTGCAATGATTAAGTGTCGCAACAGCCCAGACGTCAGTGGCAAGCCGATGGCGGTGCAATTCGAGCGGCGAGTGGCGAAATCGGAGAGCGAACGGAACGTGACACCCCACTTATCACGATGTGAAAGTTGGACATCTTATTAAATTCTGTTATTTATAACTGCGCAACGCTCCGGGATGCGGTGCAATGTGTAAACCGCGAAATTCTATACCATTACTGCATCTTAACATTTTAAACAAGCAATCTGAGGCCTTCCCAAATGCTTTCTACCATATACGATCCTTGAACTAAGCTAGCAAAGTCTATGTCTACACAGTAGGTCGTCTATTTAGTTATTTATTGCTAGTTCTGCACAATTTAAATAGTAAATTTAATTGCGACTAAATAAAATACTTCCAAGCAACTGTATACGGGGAAGAAAAGTAAACGGATCGAAAGAATAAATACATGACAGCACAAAAACCGCAGTCCCACAATATGGATTGGGAACGACAATTTATGCAGCAATTATACAATGCAGGCTGGCGTTCAATTCAGGTCAGATTAAGTGATTTTTAAAACTAATGCAGACGATGGCATGCGAAGCGCCCACGGAACTGCACCGGCTTAATGAATGCGAACGAAACTGCTTTCGGAATAAATCTTGCTTTAATTAGATAATATAATGGACGATACACATTCAGTTACTTATGGCTTGCAAATAGCTAGTCTACTAACTAAATCGAGTATAGGCCCCGAGTCTGCTAAACCAATTATATCAAAATGAACATTCAGTGACACCCACAGTTGTAGATTTTTTCTAATTGTAGTATATTTATTAATCTGCTAGTTCAGCCATTAGGGTTTTCCACTAAGTATGCCGACACATTTCAATCAATTAATCAATATCTAAAAAAAATATTAGAGATTACGGTTTTTGGCACAATGAAAATTAAATTGTAATATGTTGGTTTCATATTGAAATGTTATTGGAAATGACGACACGGAGCCCAGTCAATATTGTTCAAAACTAAAGTCTACTGAAAAACCACGCTCAAAAAGATTATAAATTGCTTTTAATTATCGGTTTCACGCAAGCAAACCCGCGAGCAATAGCTAACGGTGTATATTTATTTCAAATGTGCTAATTTAGTCCTTGAATTTGATATCCAACACTTTATCATTAAAAGCATTTATCCTTTTAGTTCATGACTTTATATGCTATATTATTTCTTGAGGCGTTATAATGTGACATTAAAAACGATACCGTATAGGTCAAATTACAATAAATTGTTAAGAAATTATAAGAGAGCGGTGAACATATACCGATCAAACATATACTCTCAGTAGTCGGTAATAACGCGGCTTGTTGCTGATTATAACAGTTTTAGGCTTGGTATATATTAATGAGGTATGTGTGCGGTGCGTATCAGGTATCGCAACCGCGGCCTGTTATTCGAACGGACCCCGCCGTCTCGGTCGCGTCTATCACTTACCTGCCTACGGTGTCAGTTTACCTTGTGGACAATCACGGCCAGTCTGCGGACGGCGGCCTTGAGGGTTTTAATTTTATTTACTCGATCACATTATTACAATACCAGAGCCGAAAAAATAATGAAAAACTTACCTTAAAACTATCGCGACCGGCAAATCGATACCTAGGCATGTTTTTGCCGGTCTACTATTTTCGGCAACAGATAAATCATGCAAAAACGGTTCGCGAACGGCTCCAAAAGATTAACTTTTCACGCCACATGTCCGTGTCACGCTTCCGATGAATAAACGATGCGAGGAAGAGGCATCTATCGGGTGGTGGGCATCCGCGCACTCGTCCGCAAAGTTCATTACCTGTGAAACTACTCCAGCATGGGGAACAAAGCGCGCGATTCGAGATCACAGTCAGCTTTTAAACGCTCCAAATGCTTTGCAACGGAACGTCCGCCGGGCGGTTTCCGAAACGCCTATACAGCGGCTAAATAAAGCCTCCGCGATCGATTTATTACCGGTTCAAGTTACTTTCGTGTTTTCGCTACAAGCGGGTTGCATCGGCATTTTCGAGTGACGCGAACCGAGCAAGTATTTCGCGTCTATAGACTAAACAAAGCAATGTATCCCCTTCGTGGCTTTAAACGATTTATAGGAGGAAAATAAGAATTCAGTTTGCACAGACCGTTGTCGAATAACAGGAAAATACTGCGGTAATGTGCGAGTTCGCAGCGCACCATGGGAGCAGTTGGAGACGATTTATGCTTTCGTAGATGACGGCTTCACTAATTTTAAGCCCTGCTCGTTATAGTAATAAACTGGATTATTCATACATAGCAGGATATTTATGCCTTAAATAAAGTGTACACGCTCACACTCGTTGACCACGACATCTTCGCCAGGCAAAGATCACAGACACTTCTTTAACTTACCTACCCCTCTCTCAACACATATATCTCTCATTTTAATTTCATTGTAAAATTAAAGATCTATTTCGGATACATAGAACTGTCATCCGAAATATTTCACATGTAAATTAAATCATTTGTAAACGCAACATACGTATTGTTAAATCTATTAATAGTTTATTGGTATTTCTATATAGTACCGTGTGTTCGTGTTTATTATTAAACAACAAGATTTTCCGCTCATTTTACCGGTCCAGTTACAACTGTTCCTAAATTATATTGAGTACCAACCCACGCACTCTCACTCCGTCCTATTAAATCCGCGGAAGAGGCCTACTAAAAATAAACAAAAGTTTTCTTTGCGAAGTACAGAATGTTTACCATTCATTGACACAGCCGAAGCTATGTGGAAACTAATTTATTTAATCAGTAATTTGTACTTTTATACCCTTACTCTCTTTCCATATATCCTGTCGCATATTATCCTGTTCATAAATACGCTTTGACACTTAAGTATTTTTATAGTAAGAATTGCTTCCAAATTTACCGTAACTTGATACGACGTGTTCAAAACAATGTGGGGTGGATTGGATCCTTAGATCTGATTGATATCCGATCCATATAATCTTCTGGCGCATTCTCGAATCAGAATTATATGCCTGGAGTAACAGAATAGATGAGGTTTTTTTTTTGACCCCATTCAGGGTCCTATGAGCCTGTTGCTAAAATTTTTGCAACAACATTGGACCCTTTGTAAAATAAATATATATATATATTTTCCTCCTTTAAGGATATTTCTTCGTTCCTCTTCTTGCTACTATTGAGACTAAGAACATAAAGAGAAAAAGAAAATAATGTCGCCTTACGAAAGTCGTCATGTATGGGTATCATAATGAAAACTAAGGAATAGATGAGGTTGTAAAAGCCTCTATTCTAGCTACAAACAGTCAGTTTTTTAAACAATTAATCATATTAAAGTATGGCCTTCTTCGGGCACCCTCAAGCTCTCGCATCTAGAGTAAAGGCTACCTCTCAACGTGGAGTTGCAACTCCTGGTTGGTCACCAACTGGTTTTTTTTTAGATTTAGTGTGTAGTAAGGCTTGTCTTTGCCATTTTATATTGACATGCTATCGGTATAACTATCGGGAGAATTTGTTTTTTATTCATATACAGATTTTTTGATGTTTATAGTTTTTCTATGTTGTTGAATTTTTAACAGTTTTCTATATTTCTTTGACATGTGTTGTGAAGTTGCCAAGTGGGCACTAACCGTTTCACTTATTAGAACGCTGTATTTTATAAGTGATTATATAACATAAATTTGTTAATTATGAAGTTTCCCAATAGGAAATAATTTACTATGTAACTTATAATTCATCTTATTAAACAATAAATTTTCAAGAATTTTATCGTATTTCATTTTAACAATTTAAAAGGCCAAGTGTTAAGAAACATAGCTGAACTTTGTTTTCCCTGATTACATAAAAGATAACCTCTGACATTAAAATTTGATAAGCCACCTTCGAAATCCTTCAAAGAATCGCCGACAACGAACATATGAAACTACAAAGTGCTCTAATAACCAGAGAGCCCAGTTCTATGAGGTTGCCTACGTGTACCATACGTAGGCAACTAACAACATAAAAATATAACAAATTTATTATGTAAATCTTCTATCTTCTGCTTTGTACCTATTTATAACATGTAGTAGAGATTCGCCTTAGTTATATAAACAATTATAGACAGACAATTATTATTTTTATCTTGAAAAATGTAGGTAAATCATCAAAAAATCATTAAAAATCAAAAAATCAAAATTGCATCCTAAGGTATAAGCAGTAAAAAAATTACAAAAAATGCATCTCCTACGTTATTATATTAAAATAAATTATTAAAGTATTATATCTACACAAATAAATTAAATTGTAGTGTCTGTCTGTAATGTCAAAATACCGCATTTTACTGAATGTACATGAATGTTTACACGGTACATATAGCAAAATAATATTTCTTGCAATTTTTTTCTGTCTGTCTATTTGTTTGTTCCGGTTAATCTCTGGAACGGCTGGACCGATTTTGACGGGACCTTCATTGCCTAGCTTGAGCTGATGTAATAAGGAGTAACATAGGTGATTTATTTTAGAAAAAAATAGTCTTTGATCGCAGGTGACACCGCCGGGAGCTGCTGGTCTCTATTATAAAACTCAACGCCAATGTTTAAGCGGCACGCACTTCGCACGTGAGAAGTAAAAATATCCGTATGAAAACACGTTAGCAATATTTGGCTAAACGAGCACTATCAACACAAGTGTTACGGAAAGAGACAATGTTGCATTAAAACGCGGGCATGCAACAGCTGACTGCGATGATGTCACCGTGTGCTTGCTGCAACGAGGAGTTACGGCCGCTGCGTGACGAATTCTTAACACAGTTATAATGAAACACGTTTTTATAACAAACTCGGATTTATTTAAACATTGGTTCCTAACACCTCGTCTATTGTGTTACGTCTTTTGGTTTGTGCAAGCATAGTACTGATGTCTGCCCTGTAGTTCTGGGCTCTCAATAATAAAACTGCGGTATTTCCTGCCTATCGTAGAAGGCGACTAAAAGGGGCCTCAGGTTCAATGGGCGACAAGGGTGGGGGCCTTTGTCGTCCACCAAGGTGGACCCGGGAAGAAGGCGACATCGGTTGGCCCATGTCGCCTCGCAGGCACAGGGGGCTAGGGAGTAACCCCTCCTTCCGGGAAGTGCTCTCCTTGAGCACAGTGCAGAGGGGCTCCGGTGCGTTCTTCTAGAGATCCCGGAGCCCTTCACCATGCACCTAAGAAAGGCCATCGGTGAGGTTTTTGTGTAAAAACCCTACATAACCGCCGCCTTCCGCCGGGGTTATGTGGGGTTTTTACCAGTGGTGGGATCTTTAATAGTCTGACCACGGCAGTGAGACCTCTGCTTTCTTCTATGTCGCATGAATATCCCGGCAAGATAGGGGAAGTATGGAAGAATAGAGACTTCCGTTAAAGAACCTGGGCAACGTACCTGCAATTCCTCTGGCAGATGTTTGTGAACGCTTAAAAACAAATGAGCTACATGCTCGTTTGCCTCGGAGATTTGATAATGACAACACGATCTTTCAAGGCTCCTTTTTAAACATATTTACAGAGCAATTTCAATTAGAAACTGGACTAGTTTGTCGTCTTCTATGACGTGACCTAATTATGACATGTTAAAATGTAGTAAGCAGCGAAAAAAACGAATGTAGCGTTGACACTACACTGCTTTCCAATATTTATAGAAACGACGGAAAGATTAAAAATGAATACCCAGTACATTATGCCAAATTCATGTTGCAAATCTTTGAGTTATTTTAAGCAATCCTTATTTGGAGTATTACCATATATACCTGATACTAAGAGATTTATCCAGTCTTGTCGGAATACTGCATACAATTCCATTTTTCTAAGTAAATATGTCTTCGTCAATTACGAGGAATGACTTAATATGGTCGGTTTATTTTGGATGTTATTGGAAACAACAAGGACATTGTTTTATTGATATTAAAACCGGTCGAAATACCTTACTCTGGGGACGTTCTACGAACTACCCACTCACACAGCGTTACTTTTCTTCGTATTTCTATTTCGGTTATAATATCCTCTATCAAACATGTATCCTGATATATAAACGCATATGAGACTTCTTTGCGAATCTTATTAATGTCGTTCAGTATGAATTTTTTAAACTACCCGCTTATTATATACAGGTTCAGTCTTTATATTATAAGAAAGGACATATTATTACTATTAATTACATTGGTATCGTAGCTGGAAGCCAACTTTCTCCTTCTTTATGTGCCTCTCCATCACTGAATTTCGGCCAGTCAGTCTTCTAAACTTATTATTCATGGTATAGCTAAGTGGAATAGTTCCCCCGCCTGTTTTAATTCCTGATGTTTCATGTTTCCTGAAGTCATGCCTTCTTCCATTTCCCACCCCTCTTTTTCCTGCTTTTTTGCCCATCATAATCAATCGCAGCAGGCGGTACCTATCATGTCTCAGGAGACCTTACGCTGCTTGATCATATTGACCAATTCGATGCTCTGGTGCAGAGTGGTGAAGAGTTATATCTATATAATTTGTTTCTTAATAGGAATAGGCGTATTAATACCCTTGTAATCTCCAGACAATGATATTAGCGTGCGCGGTCATTGATTCACGGCCATTTTAATGTCACCTAACGAAATTGATAGTCACCTTTAAAGCGAAAAGACATTCAGAAATCCGGTTTGACGCAAAAAGGTGTATCGTTTGGAGAAGACACGCGTGGGTGAGGTTGAGTGTATAGCAATAAGTTCGCTTTTAATCAACACAATACTGAGCCTAATCAAATATAATCCCCTCGTCATATCGCGTAATTGAAGGCTTAATCATGGGAGGCGTTTTCTCTTAGCTACCTGCATGCGGGCACCTATTCGAGCGCACCTCGATATAAATGTGATGTGTTTCGCGATTATATTCGATAAACAAGCGGAGAATAATATATTTCTTATATTAAAATATCAGATAACCAAACTGACAAAAAAAGATAAAATACTAACATAATATTTACATTATCGGCTTATTATGTTTCTTTGTTTTATTAGACTGACTAATAGTTGTACAAGGGATCAAGGATTGGACAGAGAAATATTTTTTTATTATATTACCTGATAGTTGCGGGTTCGAAACACTGTCGGCTTGTACCAATGAATAGCCGTTTTATCGTTTTCAAGTACAAAAAAAATCACGCGCTAAAAATTTGTGCACTATATATGTGGGCTCGCCACCTGTCACATATGGGACCTAATGTGCCTAATAGGAAGCAGACAGCGAAAGCGGTTTATGTCTCCACAGTGATATTTTCAAAGTGATAGTTAAAAAAACGTGACAGTTTATTATTATATATATTTATTTATTATATTGCCAATTGTTTTTAACATGACAGAATTGTCTTAGAAAATTTTAAATCAAAATCAACAGCGAAAAGTATATTTACGAATAGAAACAAAAACCTTCAAATCAAATCAGTTACGGATTAAACGCTATTCGATAATGTTTTCGTTTGTTATTTGTATTATTTTATTCTGAAATATCATAGTTAAATTTGGAAGTTCGGAAACCAAGATGCTATGCCGACAAAAATAAATATACCCATATTTATTTTTGTCCTAACTTAAAGTAGATCCTCAAACGATCATCAAAAACAATCAAAACCGATTCCGAACTGACCGACAAAATTAAATATAGAGACGAATTAAAACATCTCCTTTTTTGATGTCCTTTATTCAAATTCGTAAAATTATTTTAAATATCTTTTATTACAAATAAAATTAGAAGCCTAATGTGATAAGAGGATGGACACAATTTTTATGAATGTTTCTATTATTGTACTCTATAACTCGATTATATATTATTATTAGTAGTCTAGTATTATTATTATTTATTCCAAGAGAAACATTGAAAAACACATTTGAGTATTTGCGGAGGGCAGTCACGATAAGGTATGGAACAGCAACGGCGATAAAGTTTCTGCTTTGCGATTAGACGGACAATAGAGTGCGGTGCAACAAAGCAATAGTGGCTTGTTTATTTTCTCTCCGGGTAGATATCTGGACGTTACTCCTCCGGTATTGAGACCCGATATTAGTTTGATACCGAGCTTAATTTATTGGTTTGTTGTGTTAACACTATAAATTAAATTTACTAGGAGCACTGAAGCTCATTCAACTCAATATCAAATCTAATTCTATTAATATTGAAGTGAAATTTCCAGATTGTATTAAAGCAACCGTTTAAGTAGAACAATTATTACAGACCCAGTAGTAAATGATGTAAAACAATGTAATGAAGATATGTACACAGTCGACATCCTCAACATTCGTCCCGGCGTAAAATTAGACGCTATCGGGTAATATACTTCAGTGTGTGGACTTTAACAAAGAAACTTTACTTGAGCATAACGATCGCGCTTTACTTAGTTAGATACTTTGAAAATGAAACGAGTTTATTTTAACCGAATAAGGATACTTTGAAAAACAGTTTAAGACTGGAACAAGACAGTTTTAAGTTAAGTTGTTACTCTACTTTGTATGACAGTTCCCAGAAACCAGCACTCACGTCCTTGAAAACCTAACGAGGTAACTAGAGATAGCTAGCTGCTTTAATTAATCGCCTTTTGGGAGGAACCCCATTAACAAAAAACAATCTTCAAAAAAATCTTCAAAAAGATACCCCGCCTTCTGAGGGGAAGGCGGCGGTTATGTGGGTTTTTACAGTGTAAGGCGACACGGGCCAGCCGATGTCGCCTTCTTGCGGGTCCACCTTGGCAGACGACAATGACCCCACCCTTGTCGCCCAGTGAGCCCGAGGCCCCGTGATTACTGAGGATTACGAGGAGACTGTAGTCTTATTTTTGAGAGCCCAGAACTACAGGGCTGTGGGGAGCACTAGCTTTGAAATAAAAAAAGAATCATCAAAATCGGTTCACCCATTCGAAACTCATGAGGTAAAAAACATAAAAAAATGTACATACGAATTGAGAACCTCCTTTTTTGAAGTCCGTAAAAAGACAGTCCTGGGCTTATAGAATTAGACTATGTATCCTCTACCTATCGTAAAAGGTGACTAGAAGTGACCATCAGGTTCACAGGGTTCGCGACAAGAGTGGGGGCTCATTTGAAGATCCCCCCTGTGTTAGTATAGCGTCAGTGGACACAAGACAACACATTACTGTGTGACAACAGTACAGAGGGCCGCCCTGGAGAGCCAAGATCAAATAAGCAACAAGAGTGAGGAGATGGCCCTCAAAGCGTAGATAAGATGATGGTGGTCGCGGCGACGGCGGCCTCATTGTACAGAATGTGCGGTGCTCCGGTGCACAAAAGCCGCACAATGCACGCCCGCCCATTGTTTAACGTCTCGGACTATACATGATGCCCGGCTTTAAGCGAATTACCGCAACGATCTTCACACATGTACGAGCGGTGCTGATAGCACGTATAATTCACACAATACTCCGAATAAGCCTCATCTGGATTCCCTTCAAGGCGATCGGAGGAATTTCATTTGCGGCCTCTCGTTAATTACGAATAGTTTTGTTTATCGGACTTCAAAAGTAGGTCATCAATTCGATCGTATTTTTTTTATGTTTACCTCATAAACTCATAGGTATTTTAAAGGAGTCTCAAATAAGTTTTGTTGGTCTTGATATCGAAAAGAAATTAAGTCGGTTACTACTTTCACTTGACTGTCACCGCCATCGTTGCAGTGTTGGGATGCTCAATAATAGTGATACTATAGTGATAATACTGCCTTCTAAAAAAAGTAGGTATCGTCTCCCGGTGCTAATAACAAGGTCCACCTTTGCACAACGCCGCTATATCTCTGTTGCACCACGGATATATAATAAAATCCCATTCGACCTTAATTATCTCACAAGGCTTAACAGTCGTAAGTTCAAGGGATTGTTATTAAAATGGTTGCAGGATCAGGAATACACCCAAATTGAAAATATATTATTAACCTCATGATAAACACACACTCACTCACACAAACACACACACATACACTACACATTCGCATAACTTCTTGACTACGACTGTAGTTCTTTCCATTTTTTTTTCCTTTTGCACACATTTTTTTTATTACATTTTTAATTATTAATTAACGCATAATTTACTTAAGTTAAATTAAAAACTTATTGTACGCAGGACTTACTGTTTGTGACTCTGGAAGGCACTGTCTCCTGAGATACAGGTACACTGTACCTAGGTCAGGAGACAGAGCTCCTGTATATGTAACATGTTTGTTTTTGTGATATTAATAAAGTTATTATTATTAATTTATATTATACCCTAATATCTGTTTACTTAAGTTACTTGTTTTTAACTTATTTAACAGCCAAGTGCTGCATTACTTTATTACATATCTCCTGGGCACGCCGAATTAAGCATTACATTCCTTAAGACAAAAATCCTTAGTGGCGCTTTGAACTATACGTTCTGTTATTTGTTATAGACCAAATAGAAAATTCGTATCGTTTTTGAATTTGCAAAACCCTGCACTCGATGTATGACCATTGACTGACTGTCACTGTTAATACAAATATGTTAAACAACTGAGTGAACAGCGTCAACCCCTTAGACCTATGGAATGATGCATGGTTTTTGACGATAATTGTACAAAGGCTTCTATTTAGTTTTACCGAACTTCCATGTAATAAAGAAACATCAAATGAAAAGAGCTGTCATATGGCCGCGACAGAACGTCACCAACCGCCCACGCAGCAATACAAAAGTCCGAAACGACGCGATAGGTAACATATACTTATGGAAAGTAAGTGATCGTCGAAAACAGGGGATGTCGTCTACGAACGTGGAAATCTTTGCCGAGAGAACGAGTCTGGCCCGATCCCTGTTCGTTTTATCTCTTGATCGCTTTATTCGCCCGAGCATCAAAGGAAAATGCTACAGGAAAATATTAAAAGACGACAATACAATTGTATTTCTTTGTCGAGCCAACGATACGATGTTATGAATATTTTTAACAATCAGCTCAAATAAAGTGCAACACGATAAATGACAATGTGAAACAATTTGAATAATACAATTTGATAGAGATACCAATAAACAGTGCACTGGTAACGCAATTTACTGTGTTTTTTGCCCAATATTTCTACTGACCGCCGACTGAATGCCTTATCAGTTTCAGCTTCGGGCGATGCAATGGCAGAGGTGCGTGTTTACATGTCGATTTTAATTTTTATCGAGCTATATTTGACCGAAATATCTACACAATATCACGTCGTGCTCGGCCTGATAACGCCGTATCGCGTAATATGCCGGCGAACTGTCCCATGTTTTACTTTACTCGTTCGAATGTTTGTTAAAATTATAACGAGAAATACGAAATGTAACTAAGCAAGTCTAATAAGGTATATGATCTCATTAAAAATTACACTAGTTAAAGAAAAGAATTCTAAACCTGAAAAGGCGTCTAATTAAGTAACTAGCGAGTTGTTAAAATGAATCCGTCTAGATGTGCTTCGAATGAAGGCGCCGTCGAGTCATCATCCTGCCTCATTATGTTAGCGCGATGCCAATTCCCATATAATGTGTGAAGGCGGAGGTTACGGTGGGGCGGATGACGTCATTCAAAGCAGCCTTGGAACGGAGGACGGGGCACGAAATGGCGGCGGCGAAACGTTTTTTAGGGTTGTTATTGAGGTGTGAAATTGCTGATGAATTTTTTTCAACCTTATCTAACTAAAAAATATTTAGTTTGAAAAAAAAAGCTTAAGTAAACTCACCTTGATGCTATCGTAGCAGGCGGTGACTCTCCCGTTCTGCACTTCAACGGTGGCCGGGGGATGAGCAAACTTGCACTCGGTGTCAGGTCGCGAGCACTTATTCCGCTGGAACTCGCGGCACACTTCCAGTTGCAGCCAACGTGAGTCTTTGCCATTAAGGAGGTTATTCATGTTCACCATGGTTGCCATCGTTACCACTGCGGTCGGCGGGCGGGGGTCGCGCACTCAGTTACGCTGAGCGGGCGCGGCGCATAAGCCGCGGGGCGAGCGCGCCCAGGCGGCCTGGGCATACACTTCCGAGCTCGATGTGCCGTAGCCTTCACTAGCACACACTGCTGCACACGCGGCGGAGTACTTGCTAAATATTAATCTTAGTTAAGTTAGAATTAAGGGCACCGAAGTTGCAAGCTTATTTAGGCGAGTATTATTATTATCACACGCGTCGGTATCGACGTCGACGGTCGAGGGCGTTCGAGGACGATCGAATTTAGTGGAGGGCGAGCGGTGCGTGGTGCGCGGGCATGGCGGCGGCCGGAGTGCGGGTCTGGGCGGGCGACTGGCGCGGGTAAAGCGAGGTTAGCGGCTCGGCGGTCAGCGCGCAAGCCGGGGCGGTGCGGGCCGAACTCTGCGAACAACAAAACACACTGGTTACTCTCCGGGCGGTCGGCCCCGGAGCCAAGCTCAAGCGGCTACCGGGTTAGCGAGCGCGCTATTGCACGTGCTACTTGTTATTGCGAGCGATAGCTTAATGTCAATTACACTGGCGCGCGACAGGGGTGTGATGCTGTCACCTGCAAAAGCATCGCCGGTTCCAGTTAATTCCATATTGCATAGACCCATTTAACATAGTGGAAGGAGCAGAACTACTAACAAGCTATTCCAAGTTATAATGAGGGAAAGTTAATATTTTACATTTATTAATGACACATGTGAGAACGTACAATTTGCACAGTGATTTTGGAGCGCGACTAATTTCGGTGCTATTCTCCTATTGCGGGCGTTTGACTTCGTTGTTATGTTTAACTTAGCACAATTTAAATGCAGTCATTAAATTTCCTATTTACATTAAGCAGTGTACAAACGGTTTAACATGGTGAATTGTGTGCTATGCTCAGATTATGTGATACTTGCTGACTACGACATTGACATCTGAGCTTGGGTTCTTTGTTATTTAGTCACTATAATTACCAGTTTCGTACATACATAGCAACAAAGACTATTAGATAACATACCCTTAGCAATATGTGGTACTTGAACGTGACAGTAACTAAAAAAAATATGATGTATCGCGTAGGTGGCTCATAATACTAGTAGCAATGAGTGTTGAGGAATAATATCGCGGAAAAATTGTTTGTGTGGGCGCCGCCAGTCGGATCGTGACGGTCTGGGGGCCGGGAACAGGGAAAAACTCGTGAAACCAAATCCTATCGTAATGTGCTATTTAAAGCATAACCCAGTTGAAAATAGCCCGGTGCGCGGCAACGCAGCGACGCTCTCACCGCCGTGCATAAATCTTCAAATTTTATTTTCGATATGGATGCAATGAGATTTTTGTGTCTACCGTGGCCGGCTCGTGTCGTCGGAAACCCGTCTCTCGTGTAGCTAATATAAACCCTGTTGTTGGGACTGATATAGCTTGAATATATACACAATAACAAATTCAAACACACAATTCTTTCTTAAAAATTAAAATGAACGGCTGTGACAGATGTTGGACTAGTTTTTTTGTTTAAACAAAAAATCTAATTGTTGACATGTCACCTTTTTTATTTTAAACGATTTTAATATTGTTATGTAGTGTTTTGTTATTAACAGACAATAGCGGTATTTATATAATTATTAAACTAAATAGATAATAAAGTTAAAAACCATTCTTTTGTTCTGTTTACTGTCTCCATTATTCCATTTCGTTATCGTTTCTACATGGTTACGGTAAAGGAATCGAAATATTTATCTAATTGTTCTAGAGTAATAAAAAAGCTTTTAAATCCTTTTAACCTCAGCGATTACACTTTCACGGACCTCATGTTGTTTTATGTGAGGCAGGAGATGAACCTGTAGATATACATCGGACATACATTTTATCAAGTGATTTGAAACGGCAACTCAATAGTACAAGCTGGTTGGTGCCTTTGTTGGAGTTTTGACGGTAGTTTTGTTATTTGAATAGTTGCGTATTAACTTACTTTAGACCATATAGAATGTGGAGCTAATGATTAATCGAAAATTTGTTAGGATAAATATGAATATATTGTTTTTCAAGTACAATGTAATGCTGTTATTAGAAAGGACCTCTGCAATAACTTTAAATTTATTGGATGTTTATTACTGAAGTTTTTTCTGCTAGAGACGAGATTTTTTTTGTCGAACACAGATTGGCCAGAGAAGCTGGCCTGGACTGCTTCACCGGATTGAGAGGTGGCATAGCTCTTAGGTAACTTAGCCTGAATCTCTATCTCTAATAACTCGACACAAGGGTTCCCCACTATATAAACCATTCCGAACTCATCATCGAACTCGAGCCCTCTGGGTGAGAGCTAGGTATCCTAGCCAGTAGACCATACCTTAGAGAGACGAGATTAATTAGTAAAAATAGAATGCATTATATTGAGAGTAATGCAGCAGAGAAAATAAATTTACGTTACGTTTAGTTAATTAATCTAGTAACATTAAGAAGTAATTATGCTTGTCACCCTCAATGTATACTTAATACAGTGGTACCTCGATATACGAGTGTTTTTAGATATGTGTCACTGAGCGAGCGATATTTTACTTTGAGATGTGAGGAATCCCACACTACACCGCTCTAATAGTTTCCACCACCTAAGACTAGACCTCAGTCTGTGTGCCTGATTGCCTCGTTCTCAAAGTATGTTTATAAGATGGATTCGCGTTTTTTTTTCTTTTAATACATTTACAAAACATTTGTGACAATGACATTTCAATTAATTTAAATGTGGAATATTGCATTCGTACGTCGAGGGTACCACTTTTTTTTTTTATATAGTAAATAGGCTCACGTTTGGCTTCTATCTTGCTTGATGGAAGGCGAAGATAAAGCCTAGGATGGAGCACGTGAGCCTATAAGGTGTCTGTTCACGTTGGACTTAAAGGTGTCTGTCACTGTATATAAGAATAAAAGGTGTACTTTAAATAATATTTTACGAAAGATGTTTTTTTAGTCTAGATGTTAAGGATGAGCGTGCTGTTAATGGTGCTGTAAAGAATAATTAGTAGCGTTATGTGCGACAAAACGATATTGTCAATGGACTCGGAAGTCAGATAGTAAACGATGTTGCGGTGTCAGTTGCTCAGGGGCTCCACCGCTCCTACTCAAGAACAGAGAAGACATTCAATAACCCAGTGAAAAGATTACCAAGAGCAATCAGACGGAAGCGAATCTAAATAAGAATCTCTTGAGAGCGGTCGGACGAAAGGGTGGGGTGGGGAGAGAGAAAAAACACTCGGGTCGGGCTTTTGTGATCGGCGATTCGATCAAGTTGCCATCGACAAATTTATTGTGCACAGTTTAATAGATATTTCACGAACAGCGAGCTCGAGTGTTTGAACGTCAATAGGTTATTATGTTCACGACACGACCGGCCCGCTCGCTCGCATCCGTGGTCTTGACCGGGAATCGAACCTGGGCCTCCCGCCGCCTCGGAGGGCGCTCTTGCCGCTAAGCTATCAAGACAATCAGAATGCGAGGAGCTCGCCTCAAATGTTACAAATTAAACATTACTAACATTCTTATTAACCATTCCAGCTAAGCTTAAGCTCGTGTTTGGAGATGGTTCACGTCTACAGTCGAATGGTGGATTCGAAACCACGCAAACCATACCTAAAGCTATTACGGTATTGACGCTTAATATCTACTTGAAGAATTACACAAGATTTCAAAACAGTATTTGTTAACTAATTTCTCATTAAGTTTATGGCATAATGTAACAGTAAATATATTGTAAATTCTAAGAATAGTCTAATATCAATAAGTGGCAGTATCTTGCCACAGCCGACTGACTGCTCCTTGCGTCCGCCCGCTCCTTGTGAACTTTATTTGACATTTGCTGGAGCAACGCCGCCGCTGTTGCTGTGTTCAAACTGGTTATCCGTGTAACTAAGCTGCGACAATGTAAATTAGCATATCGGTTAGTGCACAGGATTATGAGTCAGTAGTGGCATTTCGTGTGTTCCATGAAATTACGTGGGTTTTTTTTTATATGAAAGCACTTGTTTAGACCAACTTATTAGCCAAATATGAACATTAAATAAATTAAAATAAATTGCCAGCCAAATCTGCTTGTTTAGTAAACTTTATTAATACTTGGAGTACATACTTTTACCGTCTTAACATTACGTGTTCTCGGTTTATAGAAGAATTTAAATTGATCAAAATAAGATGCAATATTTTTCTACATATTGGTATTGGTATAGGGTACTACTGGGATTGATCCTATTATTACACCTTCGGTAGATATTTATGCCAGCGCCGTACTTAAGGAACCAAAGAGCAACATCCAGCTCGAGAGCCGCTGTTTTAAACCAATAGTAATTCAGATATAGCCTGCGATGTATTCTGACAACTATTTCTTTTAAAGTTATTATCAATGTGAAAAAGTAAGTCGGCGGTTCTTTAAATAAATATCTTTGCTAGTAATTTAGATTTAACCTACATATTTTTCATGTATTTTTTTAGTATAGAAATACTTCAGTTCATTAGAAGTCTGTGATAAAGAACTTGTAGGAAGTCAAGAAGGTGCGTGTGGGTCCACAAGGCCTGACCACGCGTACCCTCCCGCGTTTCGGCCCATATAAGCGCGAGGTTGGTGGGGCCATGGGGGTAGAGTTCATTAGAAGTCATCAAATTTGAAAGATCGGACCAATTTCACAAGATGTCCGATCTATTTACATATTGCAAACACACATGTATAAATATACATATAGATAGATGATTATAGAAAATGTAACTCACGTTTATTTTAAAATACCTCATAACGGTATTATTGTTTTGATATAAAAACTGATTAATTTTGTAAATAAAAATTTCTTTAGCACGTAGTTTACCGTTTCTTGTCGTTGCCTAATCAAGCTATAATGCAATAACATCATCTATTACCCATAAAATTTTACCACGTTAGCAGATATTATAAATAAGCTATTACGTTATTTTAAGGTAGGCGAAGATAGCAATCGCTATTCGCTTTACGGCGAGTTAATTACGTCACATATGAGACCGAAGGCACCAATTTGGGTAGGTGAATGTTTTTGCAATTGCACTTAAGAAAAGTAGACTTATTAGTATAAGCCGGTTAGGATTCGAATCCCAGACCATAAGAAAGTAAGTCGCAAAGTAACTAGGATCAACAATAAATAAAAATATTAAAAATAAACTAAAAATGGTTTGAAGCCTGAATATGACTGAAAATGGACACTTATTTCGGCTTTGTAAAGGCCGACGCAAAATTCCATTACGTAATTAAACTGAATGATGGAGTAATATTTGGTAACTAAACTTAATGTGATAGTAAATTGTATAATTACGTTTAACAAAAGTCTATGCAAGAAACCAATGACAAAGTTTGCGATAGCCTTAGTGTTTGAAGTGGCGTCGCGCGTCTAGCCGCATTACGTCAGTGCGCTCAATTATTTTTTGTCGTGTCTAGAAAGAATGGTGGCCGAGGCAAGTTTCCTATTGTTATCTCTGGACAGGTTTATCGTCGCAGCAATCAAACGGGGCGGGCGGCGCTGCGATAAAAACCGTAAACGGTAACCGGCGCGTAATGAACACGCAGACGGGAAGCCGACCGATCGGAAGATGACCTTGGCTCAGACGGCCACGGAGCAAAAACCACCATGCTCCACTGGACATCGGCCCTGATGCTTCGGTCGTACGACGCATTCGGTTCAATTGCCCATTTGCATACATTCCATTTGATTACCATATAATATCACTTGTCTCAGACTGCGTCACTCTATAGGGGTGCGAACTAGCTGTGCTGAATTTTAACGAACCTTACTGAATTGAAATTATCGTTGGAAAATAAAAGCAAAATGTAAAATTCTTTAACATATTTAAGTAAAAATTATTGCCTCGAAATGTTTTTTTCTTTATTGAGGACAACAACCATTTGTACCATTATAATAAATCACAAAAACAGTATAAAAATATCGTTGTCTATTGTACAAACAACACCGTTATCCACAGACAACTAGATCAAATAACAGAGGTAGAATTAAAACAATAATATTAATAAGCAACCATCAAAAAAAATGTTAAGAAAATCAACAGATAATCGC
The DNA here is from genome assembly GCA_029286785.1 of Meandrusa payeni. NCBI lineage: Eukaryota > Metazoa > Arthropoda > Insecta > Lepidoptera > Papilionidae > Meandrusa > Meandrusa payeni. The sequence goes on along the minus strand of JAGSMX010000012.1, from coordinate 11,088,806 downwards.
GCGGAGTAAAATAAGTTAAGAATGTTAAACGTTATGTAAAATATGTATATGTAATATAATGTTATATATAACCAATACAATTATTAATTCTGGTGTATATAAGAATATTTTGTAACAAATTAAAATTGCAAAGCAGCACTCGTGATGTGCTAAAGAACCAAATGCATAAGGTAAATTAAACATTTATGACTGATATTTCTGTCAATTCGGCTCATGTTTGTATTAACGTTCAGGGACACTGTTTAAGTTGAATGCGCTCAATGCAAAATGATGTATAAATACATGGCAAGATGGTTCAAAATTGTATAACGCCGTCCGATGCTACGACTCTCATATGAGTCGCAAGTGATGTCACCCGTTTTACCATTCGTTATTCTGCGCACGCCGCCACATTCGTTGGCCGAGCGTGGTGGTTGACTCAGACTGTCTGAGAGAACAAAAAAAAACTTTAAGATACTGGAAGCGGTAGTTTCGGAATAAATACTTCGATACAATGCATTTGTTTCTCACGTAAAAAAAATACAATTACAAAAGACTCTACCACGTGACGAACGATACACAACGAGGATCTATTTAACTATCGACAAACAAATTCAACTAAATCACAAAAAGAGCCTAGAATAATTTTTTAATTTAATTAATGAGAAATCATTTTAACCGACTTCAAAAAAGGAGATTCCCAATTAGTCTGTATTTTTTTTTAAATATTTGTGTACCCACAGTGCCGTCATTTATGAATCGATTTCGACTTGGTTTCAGTTACCATATGAATTTTATGTATGATGGCGTTGGGTTCTGGAGATATATCAGAGAACTTCTATAAATCGGATGGAAGTATGATTGTTGACCGTGATGTTGGTAGGTCTATGATTATATCATAGGCTCAAGGTTTTTGTTTTTACTCGTAATACGCGTTATACCTATAGGTTATTTTTAGACGGCTATTTTATAATATCACTATATGATAAATCCAGATGTTTACATATTAGCGACATGGTTCCCGGGCGGCGTTGGTCGTCATTCCGGCTATGGATAACATTATACTTCGATAGCTGGGATTATTGTACCATGGCTGAATTCCATAACACAATAGAATTACTCAAGTATTTAATATACGTTAATACATTGTAATATTTATATGAATTATACTTTGAAGTCGTTGTGACTCTATTACTCGTATCGTATATATGTTAAGTGATTTTATAGCTGTAAATATGCTATGTCAGCGTGTTAATACCAATTATTTATAGATAAATTAACGATTTCACAATTCAGGTATGTATTTAATAGATACCAAGGAGAGGCAGATCGGCGGTCAAAACAAAGGGCATTGTTGGCGCACATCAGGTCGTAACTAGTGCTTCTAGCGCGTTCGGGACGTGCGCGAGGAGTATTTAGCAGACTCAGGGGACGGCGGCGGACTGCTAATTAGCACGGGAGAGGCGAAAAATTTGCGACGGCTTAAAATTTACGAGGCGCAAATTACACGATTGCGAACGCTATCGCTGCGCTGCGCCCGTTAATGTGCACGCCTTATCGAGCACGCCGCCGGGGGCCCGCGGCATGCCGTTCAATTGATCCTATCGACAAAACATAAAAACACAACACTAAACGGAGGGAATGCAAAACGCATGGATCGCGTCGTAACCGAGCCAACGTGTACACAAACGCCTATCAGTTTAGTAATAAAATATGATGACTCCGGGCGAAACGAGATAATGGAAATAAAAAGGTAAAATTGTACGTAGGTGCACGCAAAAAAGCATGAGTTCGTGAGGGACCACAGAGTTTTTAAGCCGTGTATCTTATCAGTGATTAATTTGGCCACGTAATCTGGTGCAGCTTCGGCTGTGTCACATCCGTTTATATTCACTGATAAGATAATTAATTCTAGGAAACGTTTAACGGCCATGTTATTTTTGCTACGCGTTCTGTTGAAATAAGCGGCCATTTTATTCGTACAATACTCTCTTGTAAGTATATTTATCAATAATTACCAAATGGCCAAGGGATCATCGAATTTACGATCCGTGGTTCGGATTCGAAACTCAAACCGTCAATCTTGTTAAAACTTACACAAAAAAAATATTAAAAAAAATTATTTTCTTAGATTTGCTTTTAGTAATAAAAAACTTTATCACTATTGATAACTACTTACTATTATACGGATATTGTAGTTGGTTAACTACATATATAAATATATTAATAAATGTATGTAATACATTTGAGCTTATAATTTTTATAAGGCACATTACGAAAGCTGTACTATATAATATAATTGGCCACTTAAGGGCAGTCGTCTAACAATTATGTTAGCCCAAATAAGTGCTGCTGAAAAATGGCTTCGGGCGACTTAGTTGTCTCAATACAGAACTTTATGTTTTCTTCATATAATAAAAATTAATAGAACGACGTAAAATGGGAGATTACAACAAGCTGATAGCTAACCTTCATTCTTTGAGAGAGCCTTAAGAATATACAGCACTCAACAATGTTGGTCAATTCATTTTTTCTTTAAGTCGGTTAATAAATATTAAAATTCTACTAAAATTAATATTTTCAGCGATCTCTTATGATATCTATATATGCAATAGATATCTTTTTCTACTGAGATTCTCATAGAGTAATATATTGTATAAGAATCACTGTTCGTTTTTCACCGAGCTTATTATGACGACTTGGGGACTTTCAAGAACGAGCTTACTTCTTTCTCAAAGGCCGGGAACGCACCTGCACCATTCCATCGACGCCCATGTCCTCCAATATTGTGGATGGACATGTGTGACGGTGATTATTTAAGATCAGGTGAGCCGTTAACTTATAAGGGGCCAATAAGTTTTTATAAAAAATGTCTCACATGCTCATCATCAATAATCATCAATCACATCTCATACAAGCCGGGGTTTGAATCCTCGGCAATCAGATCGTAAATGCTACACTTTTAAGTTAAGACGCCGTTTTAGTTTTAGTATAAAAACAAACATTTTAAGCACATTTTCACAGAGTAATGCAAAATTAATAAAAATACATAGTGGGTTAATAATACCACGGGTCGAGTTCTCTATTGACACACGTTTTATTGTAGGGAGCAGGTAGCGGGCCCCAGCTGTTGGCTTCGTAGAAACGCTGCAACCGTACCATTGTGGACCTTAGCTGTACCAATAGACCGGCCGGTTTAAAAATTAACACACTAGCAAGCTGCCCTAATACGTTATATAATTTTGCGCGTTCAGTATGACTCTACGCGCGAATGTTAGGCTACAATTTACGTCACAAGTTTTATCATTACGTTTGGAAATGTTAAATATTATTATTAGCGAGTTGGCGACTAGCAGATATCGGCGTGAATAGCGTTATCAAATTTTTCAACCGACTTCAAAAAGGAAGGAGGTTGTTAATTCGTCTGTATGTTGTTTTTTTAATGTAAACTTCATAACTTATGACTGGGTGACCCGATTATGATGATTCGTTTTTTATTTAAAAGCTGGTGTTTCCCGTGTAGTCCCATTTCTGACAATGGCATTATATGAAAACCATATAAATCTTAAATTTGCATTAAATAATTGCGCGACAAATGGACGAATAACTCAATACAACGCCAACCGATTTCGATGATTATTTTTTTATTGGAAAGGATTTACTTAAAAGGTAGTTTAATGAGAGTTTATTCAGGTTGTAATTAATTCTATTTCTTAATATTCCAATTCTATTTGAAGTCGGTCTTTGTTTTTAATCGTAAATATACTTGTTAATTTTTAAAATACTTTATTATTATAGTAAAAGCAAACAAATACAGTACAAGGTGTACTAAAAGAGGAATAGCTCTATCATTTTTGCAAGGTTCTAAATATGATAGAGGATGATTAAGTGTACTGCTTTACAATATATTAATATTAATCCCGTCAGTTTTAGTGGTTAAAACTATCACATCGCTACTTGAAATTTTACTAAAAAGTTTTTATATATACATATTTTTAATTATTGATGATTTATTCATTTAATTATATATTTTAAGTACATACTAAAGCGATACTGTCCTTCATTAGGCAACACAATAAAAATACTTGCCATAGATATCAAATGCTATGCGCTATCCACTCATAGACAATTTAAGTAAAAATAAATAAATGATAAATGTCTTTAATCTTTATCCCACATTTATTTAATTAAATTTAAGTTCCTGTACCATTACAATTTAAAGTCTTGTGGAACTTTGTTGCTTTCGAACTTATTAAGTATGAAATGGTAGAGGGTGAGGCTATCGTCTTTTTTGCAGAGGATCTTAGACGTAAAAATCCGACAAGTCGGTTAATATTCGAACCACGGTTAACAGATAAAAATATTCTAACTAAACAGATTATTATTATTATCCTCACACGATTTTGTCCACCGATGTTATAAAAAATTACAGTATTTTTAAGTTAACACTAAGTTGCGCCTAGCGTGTAGCGTATCTGATATCTTTGAAAAAGGCAATCAGTCGTTTTTATAGCCATTCGTTGAAATGGACAAATAAGACAGGTAAAAACATTAAGATATTTTAATAATTTCATACTCGCTGTTTATAAGTATGCAAAAAAACGTTATTGTAAATTGTATTTAAACATGATATATATTATTTTTAATAGTAATTATTTGCTGTGAATTATGTATTAAGGAAAATGTTACTTTATCTGTTTATAACATTAGCGTAAAAACAACATTTGCCTTAATAAAATTGAAAATTAATTTGTAATTTAGAATATATTTCGTTTCTTGAAATATCACAGCCATTATTTAAATATAAATTGTGTATTAATTCATCTTTTTCAATATCTTTTTTGTTCTTGAATTTAAGAAAAAAAATCTTTGTGAAAAATGATTATGATTTTTGTGACAATTTTTATTCTAAATATAGGTTAAAATAATTTGAATCTGCGCTGATAAGAATGTCGAGATTACGGTAACTTATCACACATAATGTGAGATAAAATTTTAACTACACTGATCTTGACATGAAAAATCTTTTCTGAAATAATTATCTACAATATTATATTTTATCTTATAAAATTTTGATAAGTGAGAGTAAGAATAATTATTTTTCTATACTTTCCATTACATTGGTAATTTTACTAAGTTACTTTATCAATTATAAAATAATTAAATTGATAAAGTAACTTTGCAAAATTACTAATGAACAGATTAAAAATGTATGATAAACCTGTATTAAAGTTATTTACTTACTTGTATTTTTTGTGTGAAATTTAACTATTATAGGAAGTAACTAGCACTTATGTATTTATTAAGTTGCGGTGTCGGGAATAACTATTTATTATACAAAATTAATGTGGATTAAGATATACCATATGGAAAGTTTTGTCAGAGTAGTTCTAGTTGGCAAATGTTATGTTAGAGGCAATTTCCATGAAAGCTCTTGCAAGGGGGCCCCCGTGGGGTAAATATGGTGCACCCGGCGGACCACCGAGGCGAAAGCTCTCATGCGGGTCTCCCAACCGGAGCGACCGTCGGCCAGGTTATCACCACTGGATCACGCCGTCGCTCCGGTCGTCCCATAAAGTTTGCCCGTCGAATTTCGGAAATCGGACACAAATCTACTCCGTACACGAGCGACGAGCACAAGTTAGATAATAAATACCACGGCTTATACACGATCGCAAAAATTGCACTAATATTTTTTTATCTCACAAAACTTTCACGGCGCACACTTTGAACGCGAGTTCCGAATTCGACAACGTTGGGTTCGCAACTAATAGAATGTAGCGTATCACTTACATGGTGAGCGGGTAAACAAGCCGGGTAAGGGAGCGTAAACGTTCGAAAGTCAAATCATAGCAAGTCACACGTAAGTCGGGAGAAACGTTTCGCCGGTAACGGAGAGGTCGCGGTTCGCGGCCACAGCGGGGCGGCACGCGTCGTGTTCGGAGCACGAGTGCGGTGCACGGAGCGGCGCGAGTCACACAAGCACAAGCGGAGTCGGCGGGCGACTGACGGGAGGCGAGCGGCGCGGCGCGGGGAGCTGGTGCGCGCGCACCGCCCCCCGCCACCCCGCGCACAATCCCCCTCGACCCGCACGCCGCCAGCCTTATCACGCGGCGCGGCGCGCCGCTTCCTTTCTCCTCGTGCAGTTGCGAGCTTTTCGCCACTGCCACACTTCCGCCCGCCCCGTCGATTGTCTAGTTTGAGCCGGTCAATGTGTTCATCGTTCGCTTCAGCTCAAAGCCGATACACCGTGCCCCTTCAGAACACCGGTTTCTCGATCAACCAAACTTTAAATATGTATATAATTTAAAGTTTTATAATTTTGATACTCTAAACAAGCTTTAACAAAGAAATTGAATCTGCGAGGAACGTTCATTATAAAACTTGTTAAAGTAATAACTTGACAGGATAATCTTTATGTAGTACAGGGAAACATTTTCTTAGTTTGAGCATTATAGGCGAGTGAGATTGAGGATTTTGCGAACAGATGCAGTATTGCAAGTGGCGCTAGCAGTGTGGCGAGGGTGTAGGAGGGAGGGGTGGGGTGTAGGCGGCGCGGGCGCAGGCGAGGCGCGGTGAAAGTGCGCCGCAAAACGAGTTTGCGTTCGCGTGACCCGTCCGAGGACACTACGCGAACCGCTCCGCCAAACATTTATTTAAAACGGGAGCATGCTTTGAATCCTGAATCTCCCACCAATTTATAATTTACACTTAGTGTAGCACCTTTAGTAAAATCGTTTGATTCGACATACAAAATATTTTTAGTTCAAATCTCAACAGCTTTGTACGCTTCTTAGCTCTATGAAAACTTAAGTCATTGTACTCTTAATTAAATTTTAAAACAATACTATGCAGTCAGTTTAAAGCAATAACGTATGCAATTATAAACTTTATTATTTTAATAAGCATAATTAATAAAATCTAAAATTTATTTGGCTGTTAGTTAAATGGCTGCGAGGGCTTTTAACAGGTTTGAGGCGCTAATTAAATGAACAAAAGTTCGTACCGAAAAACGTCCATATTTCAAGTAGAGTAATTTCCCTTGTATTTTACTGAAATTTTAGAAGATGGTACAAAATTTACTTAAAGTAGTTTTTATCAAAGTTTTAAAGAAGATAGTTACAATCGGTTACATTCATTGGTAAATAAAGGTGAGGTAAAAAGTATTATAACATGTTTTAACATAGAAACACAAGATATAAATTTATAACGAGTATAGATAATTAATGCGGCGATGTCAGCGAGGTCCCCATATTTACATGGGTCATTAAAATAAAAAAATATATTTATTGATATTATTATTTTATCTTAGAAAACTTTCACGGACCAACACTTTGAACGCGAATTCCGAATTCGACAAGTTTTGCATTTAATATTCAGATGGAATTCGTCCTTTCTACATGATAAATAATGGGTAGCTTTAAAAAAAAGACAATATTTTCGTTCCAGCATTAATCAAATGAAAGCATTACGAGTTTATTTTTTGATTTGTGTATGAAACAACATTTTAATAATGACCCGTAATCATTGTAGCAGCAAGAGGAGATTTAAATCCTACAGCTAATTTTATATGGCACATGGAATGCGGTATGGTAAGTGGAAATAAGTAAGACAGTCATTATGAACCGTGGTAGCTCAGTGTTCGGACGGTCGCCTTAAGTTGCATAGTACGCTAGCAACCGGAGTTCGATCCGCGGTGCCAGCATCAATAAATTTGTTGTTGCGCTCGGCGGTGAAGGAAAACATCGCGAGGAAAGCTATATAGAAAAAAAATTCTAAGACATGTGAAATCTGCCAATCCGCACTAGGGCCGCGTGGCGGACTATGCCCTTATACTCTCTTTACAGAGAAGGCCTGTGCCCAGCAGTGGGACATATATAAAGTCTGTAACTTTAACTTTAACAGTCATTATAATCAACTCGACATCTCAGTGTTACTAACAGAAGCTCCCCGCCAAATACACTTACAAGGCACGATCGCACAAAATCCAATTCTATACCTATAGACTCTCAGCAAACTTGCAAAGGTCATCGTACCAGCTCGCATCTCGTGGGAGGGAGGTCGTAGTACAGTGCGTTTGTAAATTAGTTGAAGGCAAATAGCTAGACTGAGTATCGTTGCTAAAGAAAGCTGAATACAATAGTGGCTGGTATAAAATAACGTCCGTATTTTAATTACTAAAATAAATAAAAAATATATTTATTGATATTATTACTTTATCTTAGAAAACTTTCACGGACCAACACTTTGAACGCGAATTCCGAATTCGACAAGTTTTGCATTTAATATTCAGATGGAATTCGTCCTTTCTACATGATAAATAATGGGTAGCTTTAAAAAAAGTTCCAGCATTAATCAAATGAAAGCATTACGAGTTTATTTTTTGATTTGTGTATGAAACAACATTTTAATAATGATCCGTAATCATTGTAGCAGCAAGAGGAGATTTAAATCCTACAGCTAATTTTATATGGCACATGGAATGCGGTATGGTAAGTGGAAATAAGTAAGACAGTCATTATGAACCGTGGTAGCTCAGTGTTCGGACGGTCGCCTTAAGTTCCATAGTAAGCTAGCAACCGGAGTTCGATCCACGGTGCCGGCACCAATAAATTTGTTGTTGCAATTTTATGTGCTAATTTACCACGGCGCTCGGCGGTGAAGGAAAACATCGCGAGGAAAGCTATATAGAAAAAAAATTCTAAGACATGTAGGTTTCCTCACGATGTTTTCCTTCACCACCGAGCGCGTGGTTAATCAGCACATAAAATTGCAACAACAAATTTATTGGTGCCGACACCGGGATCAAACTCGGGTTGCTAACGTACTATGCAACTTGAGCCAACTGCCCGGACGCTGAGCTACCAGGGCTCTAAATTCTAAGACATGTGAAATCTGCCAATCCGCACTAGGGCCACCACTAGGCGTGGCGGACTATGCCCTTATACTCTCTTTACAGAGAAGGCCTCTGCCCAACAGTGGGTCATATATAAAGTCTGTAACTCTAACTTTAACAGTTATTATAATCAACTCGACATCTCAGTGTTACTAACAGAAGCTCCCCGCTAAATACACTTACAAGGCACGATCGCACAAAATCCAATTCTATACCTATAGACTCACAGCAAACTTGCAAAGGTCATCGTACCAGCTCGCATCTCGTGGGAGGGAGGTCGTAGTACAGTGCGTTTGTAAATTAGTTGAAGGCAAATAGCTAGACTGAGTATCGTTGCTAAAGAAAGCTGAATACAATAGTGGCTGGTATAAAATAACGTCCGTATTTTAACTACTAAAAATAAATAAAGAAATATTAAAATAAGCTCTCAATTCTTTTTGAAACTAGTGAGGTTATTAGGTCTCATATGCGACAGGAGGTGAGCCGAACACTATAGATATAAACAAATACTTTGTTGCACCAAAATATATGTACAAAGGCGAACTTAATTCTATTTAGTGTTTTCGTCTAGCTAACATTTGGTGTTTAAGAGCAGGCTCTGGGTAGTGCCACTAAGTAAAAGCATTTTAGGAAACAACAAAACTGTCATCAAACTACTTTTGAAGAATATACTTTCCAATAAAAAAAGAATAATCGAAATCGGCCGGCGTGATATTGAGTTATTCGCCCATGTGTCGCGCACATACCTAATGAATATTTAAGACTAAAATGGTGTTCTCATGGATGCCATTGTCAGAATTGGACTACACTGGAAGCACCAGCTTTCAAATAAAAAAAAAACAAACAGATCCTGCACTTTTTTAAAGTCGGTTGATAATACGGTAGTTTCACTATGTTGACTAACTAAAATCTAAACACAGTCGTTGTTTAGATTTGCCAGTTCTATTAAAAAATAAACGTAGGCTAATACTGCGAAAATTGATTTCAGGCTAAATTTTCAGAAACACATCTGTTTAAAGAGAATAGGCCATTTCTTTGACCAGAGGTTTTTTTTACTTTACTGGTTTCAGAGGTTTTTGTTTGGCTTCAAAGATCGAGACTTTTGGCAAGAGCCAAGGAACTACAACAATGCACCAGCAATTCCTCTGCAATATTATAAAATACATTTTAGTTAGAACGCTCGTTTGTCCCTTTTTCTATAAATGGACAAACATGGAGCATTTTGAATCGAGGATCCAAACACGGCTCTATCAGTTGCTTCGAACGAGCAACAAAGAATTTTCGATTCTAGAACTGATGTGGAACAAATAATTCGATTCGGCTAAATACCTCGGTAAAGCAATATCCCTTATCTAAGTCGTCACAATGTAATAATAATAACCTAACAAAAATATTAAACTGTAAGCGTGGGGAACAAACACAAAACAATAAGAGTATATGATAGAACATTTGTTACGGGAATAGCGCTTGTAAGCATTACAGATTTCCTGTACGTTCTGAATGAGAACGCTGCCTACCCCCCGGGCTATTTCACACGTTGATAAAAATAAGTTGCCACATTTAAAATAAGCCGCTCGAAGTAAATATAATTGAAAAATATAATTTTCATGGTTTTCATTTCGGAGTTCGTGTGAAATTTTGTCGAAAAATAACGTGTCCAGTGACTGAAATTGATCGCAGCGTCGGCGAGTATTCATGTGGGACTTAAATTGTCGCTATAGCACTTGGCCCATGCTCATATCACAATATTTGGCTGTGTCAAGGTGTGCTTTGACGTCAGCCCATTCGTAATTATGATAGCGGTCAACGGAATGTATTTTTGTTCGAGATACGCTGCCTGAAAGTTATTTAATGTAATTTATGATGTTATTCAAATATGATCAAACAATTTCTGGGCTTTTAGAACACAATAAAGAAATCGAAAATATGTTTGTCAAACAATCGGCAACTTATGACTCTACTGTACATGTTACTATTAGTTTAGTCATCGTCATTTCAGCTGTAGAACATACATTACCAAAAGGAAACTTAGCTTATTAAAAAGTTAGTATATAGTAGTAGTATATGAAATGCAGAATTAAATGTATCGTTTTTTTTAAGAACTAACACAGTTGGTTAGAGAGGCTGGCCTTTACTGCTTCACCGGATTGAGAGGCGGCATAGCTCTTAGGCAGCTTAGCCTGAACCTCTATTAGCTGTATTAGTAACTCGACACAAGTGTCCTCCGGTGAGGGGTAGCCACGGCTTGGGCGGTTACTATTTTACGCGTTAGCAGTCCGATCCGAGGGCGCCTGAGAGGGCCGAACCACGACTCGGTCGGTAGCTGTTGTTTTAATTGAACTATATGGGACAATTTAAGCTAAACTAACTCATATGCCACTTCGGGAAGAAATGTATCGGTAACTGAGAATCCTTTTATAGTTGTTTCTTGACGGCAATGATCTCTTAACGTGAGGTGAGACACATGCTCTGTATTAATCAAGCCTAAGATTTAACCAAATTAATTTGTCTGTATGAGTCACATATAAGCTTATGCTAGTAGGACATGTCACATATAGCACCTAATAAGCCTAATGCCTCTGTCTACCCCGCTAAATAAGAGTTAAAGTATGCGATCTTCTTTATTACAGTAATAAAAAAAATGATATAGGCGACGGTTGAAATGAACAGTCACGATGATGTCTCTCAACTGTTTGAACGTTGAGCAAGAAAGAAGTTTTTTTGCATATTACGTGCGTGCTACTGGCAGCCTAAAGAATTTAATCAGGCAGTTCCGGGCTGCGGCGCTAGCTGCAACGTGGCCGAGGCGGGTAGTCACGATGCGACGGCGGACGTGGCTGTTTTTGCGGCGGGCGCATCGGCCGTGACGTCGAAAAGCTCATTTAAACATTTCTTGTACCTGCTTCTCCTTGAAAATCTATTAAAAAAACTATAATAATTCGAGCATCCCACCGACAGATTGTGCACGACCGAAATGAGATAAGATGTGCCTTCTAAGCGATTTCTGCTTAGATATCACTTATGCTTTACTCTACTTTAAAATGTGTTTATTTTTTAAAAAAGGCTTAAAAAAAATCTCAGTTTATTACCAGTCAGGTACATGAAAAACTCTATTATTTTCTCCGTTTCCTCCACCTGTACCCTAAATTTGTCTGGATAATTTCTGTTATTCTTGTTCTAAGAAAAAAGACAGGACTTTAATGTTACATATATTACGTAAAATGCACGTCTTTTTTTTTCCATTCCCGAAAGGGGGGTATCTTGTTGAAGATTTCCCCCTCGTCAAAAAAAAAAGAATAAAGGGAGATAGTTCACGCCAATAATGGAGAATAATGGATTCGAAGCCACTACTTTACGATTCGCAGATCGTACCCTAACCCATTAGGCTATTGACGCTTCATTTACTACCTTACATAATACCAGACCGAAGAATACAATACCCCTAATCGTATGATCGTTTAAAAACTGGCAACTTTCTAACTCGTTTGCCTATGTTTATTAAAAAAACGTATTTCTAATTAATGATATAAATATGTCGGAATTCAATAAATATGATAAGCCTAATTACTTATTCGTTAAACAGCAAACTGAGGTTCAATTTTAAAAAACAATTTCACTCCATTCAGTCTTCCCTTATTTATTTGGAAGCGGAGTAAAGCTCGGCGGTTTTCGTGTTGTGAAATAAAATAATACCAATCCGGTCGTACGTCCCTGATTTTTATTATTGTTGAGATAAACTGTGTTACAGCAGCCACATTTGTAGATGCTATATTTTTTTAATTCGTCTCGAAAGCGACTAGGCAAATTGAGTATATTTTTTATATAAAGGACAAACGAGGTTAGTAGGGCTCACATGATGTTAAGTAATTGCTAAACACATAAGATGTAAGTTTGATGAAATCAAACCAATGAAACCGCCTCTTCCAATCTCCTTAGTAGGGCACCTGGCGGGGAGTTTCCACTTGCACGAGCCCACCCGACTAGGGGGTAGCCTCATGAGCATGGCTACCCTCAAGTGCAGGGGACTCGGTTTTAAACCGGGCCTATCAACGGGGCGAGATGGCGAATGCTAACGCGACCCCATCTCGCCCCATAACAGTGAAGGACTACCATGGGAGGTTTTAGTCTGTAGGGGCCTCTAGTAGGCCGAGCCCGACATAACTTGCCCGCTTCCCCGGCTGGCACGTATGAAAAACAGCATTTACTTCAATATTTACGTTTTTTTTTGACACCCCGCCTTCTGGGAGGAAGGCGGCGGTATCTCCAGTGGAACGCACCGGAGCCCCTCTGCAGAAGGCGACACGGGCCAGCCGATGTCGCCTTCTTCCCGGGTCCACTTTGTTGGACGACTCAGGCCCCCACCCTTGTCGCCCAGTGAACCCGAGGCCCCTTTTAGTCGCCTTCTACGACAGGCAGGGGATACCGTAGTCTTATTCTTGAGAGCCTTAGCCTTGAGAGCCCTTAACTACAGGGCTGAAGTAATTACAACGTGTGCCAACGCTTCTATGAAGTGCCGAATATGTCCGTCGATACTTTGTTTACCGAGAAAAATACCGAATACCTCAACTTCACAACAGCATTCTATGAGTTCGTGGTACGTCTGCAAACGTCATCAATGCTACAGTGGAAGTTGTTGATTGTACCCTTTTCAATGTTTAAAACATATGCATAGGACAACTTTTTTGTCTTTTCAACCGACTTCAAAAAAGGAGGAGGTTCTCAATTGGACGGTATGTTTTTTAATGTTTGTTACCTCATAAGTTTCGACTGGGTGGACCGGACCGATTTTGATGATTCTTTTTTGTTTGAAAGCTGGTTGAAAATTTCTCGTGTGGTCCCATTTAAAAATTTGGTCCGATTCTTCCGAGTTTCCGATTCTGACAATGCCATCCAAGAGAAAACCATATAAGTGTCAAATTTGCATCAATATAATGCGAACCGATTTCGATGTTTAATTTTTTATTGTAAAGGATGCACTTCAAGAGTAGTTTAATGAGAATTTTGTTAGGTTCTGATTAATTATATTTCGTAATATTCCTACGATAATTCGTAAATACAAAGAGGGCGTCAGCGCGTTAGAGCGTATTACGTTTGATTCGCTTTGAGTTCGATATTTGTTTTTGCTCGTAAATATACTTGTTATTCTTTACACATTCATTTTTAGATTATTAAAACGCAAGTTCATTTTTAACCCAAATACTAATACAGAGTAATAGCTATCTACATATCGTCTGAGTTTATTAAGTCTCAAATGAACTAAAGAATTCAGACTGTCGTTGTATACCGACCACAAATATTACCTAGCGCTACAGCACAGTGTGCACAGGAATTACACGATTTAATTCCCCCTATCCTTTTGTTGTGGTCGTCCCGAATATTCGAGCGGAGCGCTTTGGAACTCTGTATGGGTTTCTATCAGACGTCTCTACATTTTGAAACGAATAATCAAATCATTAAGCTATCGTGACAATCATGCCTGATTCCAACCGATTATTATAGTTGACACATTTCGTACATCCACCTTGTAAAAATAGAACTGAAGTTATAAAGTAATGGAGTCTACAGTTGAATAAATGTGCAAATAAATTAGCAGTTAGGCGCAGCGTGACAGTTATCACGCTAGCCTATATTGCGTCTGAACAAGAGCATCGCTCTGAATTTATATTACACATTATCTTTGTCTGGAGCTAGCCGACTGAAGCTTATTGCGCCTCATGAAGTTATTACTCGTCCGTCACACATTCTTGCTGGATGAACGACACGGAGTGAGCACGGCAACACTCTTAATTAATCCCTCTTTTTAATACGGATCTTTTACCTCTAAACAAACACCGAGAGGCGTAGATATCGGCTTTCTGTTTCCTCTTTTCATCTATATCTAACATAGCTGTCTCTCTTCACACCTCGACTTCAAATGTAATCAAAACAAGCGATAATTATTAAACTTTTTCCTAAATGACTTTGACTTAAAGCGCAAAAATAATTTTCCGCAAATCGAACACAATTTATTATTGATAATGCAGCGCTGTAAAAATACTGGAAGATGCGCTCCGCTGGCGAATTTGGTGTCCTCGAGACGAGCAATTGAGTTCAACGACCCGCCGTTCGTCTTATACCCGCAAAAAATGCACTGCCCCATCCCACGCCGAACGCAGTCCTCTCACACAGATACAATTATATCGTTTATGAACACATACCGAGAGCGCGATTACCAATCACCGCACACGTCATCGTGCGGCACACCTCTCGTGTTGCCCGCGCTCAGACAGCAATTAGAGACGCGTGTTTACTGTTTGCACGATTTGCAGCCTCTGCTGTACCCTGATCTATCAAATTTCTAACAAAGAATTATCATAGACGTCACCATCACACAATAAATTTCCGAAATTGTAACCACAGTCCACACTTACTCATATGATCAAATTTGTGTTTGTTTATTTACTTAGGTTAGGTAACGATGACAAGCCCTAAGAGCACAGTGCAGAGGGGCTCCGGTGCGTTCCTCTGGAGATCCCGGAGCCCCTCACCATGCACCGAGGAAGGGCCGCCGGAGAGGTTTTAGTGGGTAAAAACCCCACATAACCGCTGCCTTCCCACCAGAAGGCATATATCAGCAGATATCTTGTTGAAGATTTCCTCCCCGTGAACAAAAAAAAAAGGTAAAACAAATAAAGAAAAAAAACACCCTAATTTTAATAACCTTGAATAGAAAGATAATTCGATTTATAGATGCATATACGAGTATAATAATATAATAATAATAAAATCTTTATTTGTTTTTCTCCCACATTATACATTACATTTTTGATAAAAATTACATACAGTAGGTGGATGTGGGAGTCAGGAGCTCAAACTAAGTAAAAATCTAGATTATAGTAGTCGAAAAGCAATGTATTTCAAAATGCTAGGATTGTATGTTATTCTAATAATTTCCTACACTCATAAAGACTGACTTCGTTTATTCCCACCACGTGCTCACAACATTACCGAGGCGCTAAGATGCCATGAGTTGTCATAATTTATCACGAATAAAAAAGTGGATTATCTTGTTTGAGTATGTTGCCGTTATGGCAACGGCCTGGTTGGAAATAGTACGTTATCGAGTCTAGCGAAGGAATTCCAATAGTGTTATACTATTTAAGTAGAAATTGATCAAGATGATGTAAATTTAATAAAATCCATTATTAGCAAGAGCGAATTAGAAAGAAGTTAAATAATCACTAGGCTTATCATAAAATTCTTTTAAAAGGAGTGATAATTTGAAAGTCGGTACGGGAAATCTTCAATTTACACATTGAAGATACAGTTTTAAACGCGATTTAGCCAACAAAGAGGTTCGAATTCTCGGTCGAGTGCATGCCTCCGAGTATCCACACACCAATTAAGCTAAATTAAATATACCAAGAATTTAGAAACTGCTTAGCTTCCTCGAAGCGCATCGCGGTAATTGGCTTACCCGCTCTACGAACATTCGTGATTTATTTACTGTTTTTTCTTATAGACTAGGCCAAAGACTCGCGTCTCGGTGCAGTTACATTTTTTTTTTCTGAGCGAAAATTAATTTATCGCCGCTCGCGTGAAGAGATTGTGTTGCAATCAAAAAAAAAATATTTCTTTAAATTTTAAGCGGCAATTAAAAACTAAATATCTGTTAATACAGCGTATATGACACAACAAAACCGTTAACCGGAGATAACGTGAATTGAAACGTTAATTAAAGACTTGAAATAACGCGGCGAAGGGTGGATGAGATTGTCGAAAGTAAATACGATACATTTGCAAATTCATAACGGCCGATAAGAAAACGGAGCGAGTGGATTGTGGATGAGTCCTTCACATGGCGGTTCTGGGTGGTTTAATTAAAAGCGGTGGAGCGGAGGAGAGGACAGATGCTGGGCTAGAGGCGGGCCCGCGTATGATGACTCCGCTTACACGTTAATTAACTCGCCTCCACCGATTCGTTCACACACTCCAATCGCAAATTTTACGCCAGCTATTGTGAGCTGCACATACACACACGAGTTTCTATTTGAACGGGTTACTACACTTTCAAAAAGTATTTCAATAACTCTACTGGCCTTTATATCAAAATTTAAAGGCCGAAGACAAACATTTTCGTGCTACCATTGGACATTAAAAGGTAAACGAAAAGCTGGAAGAAGTTGTATTTCGTGCTGCAAGAATCTCCGGACATGGTTCAACGTGAGCACAAGATCCTTACTATTAGACCTCCGCCAGGAGATGACGATTCAAAAAGAAGAAGATTGCAGATTATCATGACAGATACTCCACTATTAACGATAGGAACGTTGCTGAAGTTTCGACGGCCATTTCAGCAACTGACCAAGTCGTGGTTCGGCTTCAGCTTGGCTCAAAATGTAATCACGATTAGTCATGAGATGGATTTCAATAGTGGTTCAGATCAAATCGCCCTAAGAGCAGGGCCATCTCTCAAAATTCAGCAGGTGAAACAGTAGCGGCCTTCTGGCTCATCTAAAAAATAAAGTCAGCCGTAGTTTTCTTTGAATGGTATGTGCGTGTATACTTGGTATTGTGAGCAAAAAAACTTTCATTGCGAGTAATTCATGGCCTAATCCAGATACCGGATTCCATTTGTACCTTGGAATAAAAAGCTTCTATATCGTTCGACTAACGACCAGACGCGGGTTTCGGATTTGTTCAATTTTTCACATTTCTTATTTTCAATATATAAAATGCCAATATGAACGTCTCGAATTTCAATGCCACTATTTAAATAATTAAAAGAATAAGTATTAGGGTAAGCAACAATGTACTAAACACGATTAAAATTCAATTATAAGAGGGCTTTGTAAGTAAATTTTATGGCAGGCGAGCGGGTTGACGTCTAATCAAGTGTTACCTCACCGAGTGACGTCAGCGTGTTTGCGAGAAACCGCAAGCTTCTGCACCAGCAAATGGTTTCCCCGTCATTACGTTTCTACGTCGCTTAGGTGATTAAGAAAAAGATGGCTCAAACTACAGATGTGTTTCTAATGATAACGGCCTTGCGCTGCCGGGATACATTCGTTTCTTGGATATTCCACGAAGACGGTACATACCGATATCTTCATTTTGTAAAAAAAAAATTAGATTGTCATAACCAAAACTGTAGTTTCAGGTAACCCTGTGCCCAATTGTGGGTCACTTATATGCTATATATTACTATTTATTTCTGGTATAAAATATGTTCTGTTTATTTGTATATTAATATATAGTACATACACAAATTAATAAAATTGAATTAGCTGTTTGTAGTATTAAATTACCCGCATTTACTAAATGCAAATAAATACGATATAAATATCAAAAATATATTTTACATTTTTTGTCTGTCTATCTGTTTGTTCTGGCTAATCTCTGGAACAAGAGGACCGATTTTGATGACACTTTCACTAACTAGCAAGATGATGTAATAAGAAGTTCCCGAAGTGGCACTCAAAGTTAGTTTAGCTTTTGAATGTCTCTTAGATTATCCGTGAAATAGCAACCGACCGAGTCGTGGTTCGGCTATCTCGGGCGCCCTCGGATCGGAATGCTTACGCGTAACAACCGTCCAAGCCGAGGTTACCCCTCACCGGGGGGACCCTTGTGTCGAGTTACTAGCAATACAGGTTCAGGCTAAGCGACCTAAGAGCTATGCCACCTCTCAATCCGGTGAAGCAGTCAAGGCCAGCTTCTCTGGCCAATCTGTGTAGTTCGTCATAAAAAAAATAACAAGTGTACTTTTATTTAAATTTTTTTTTAATAAATAGTATCTAATCGCGGGGCGCAGCTAGTATGTAGTAAGTTTAAACATTTCAAAGCCCTATTCAAGTCGCAGTAGCGTGATAGTTTTTCCATTCTGTAAGAATATTACGTCAATAGGGCGTACTTATGTAAATGATGTGTACTCAATTATACGACAGGAGTACTTGTTTGTTAAACAAGTACTCTTTATGTCGCATAATTTTCAGTTCTTACCGAATACGCTGTTTTTCTTAAACTTTAAAGACTAGGAGATTAAGTTTGCGTCTCGTTGTCTCCGATACGAAAGAACAAGGCTTATGTTTACATAAAACGAAAATTAATTGGTTTAATTAATTTCAAAGCTTCCAAGGATGAAATAAAATTATTTGATAATTGTTTTTTTTTAATAAAATGCTTAGTTATAAATAGTAACGAATGTCTACGCATAAGACGGTTATATACTTAAGGACCCCGGATTGGATTTCAGATGCAATAAAGTATTACTGATGTTTGACAATAAGATCCCAAATAAGCTATAGTGTATATACCTATTGTACCAGTTTACTTTATTGACTTCAATATCATGGTGAATAGTACAAAGACGAAATATTACTAACACAAGTTAGCCAGCCCTTATGTTGTCTATTTCACCCATGATCTAATTCCCCCATCCCCGTCTCACTATCGGACTTCAAGGCGAGTTGCTGGATTTCATCCTTTTTTGATGGACATCCCTTAAGGTCGAACGAAACGATTTGCTTGTATGTCATAATTCGTAGAGGAAAGGAGTAGAATCATTTGCCCTCGTCTGTCTTTCCCTCCGATTACAATGTGGGTATTTTCAAGAGTAGATTGAATAGGCATTTACTAAGCTAATGCGCCTTATCATCTAAGTCAAGCATTTCCACTCAACACGCAGAAAGAAAGTGTAAAAAAATAATGTCAACCATTTCAAACAAGATTCTGATAGGAGATTTACCTCAATAATCGAATGGTTGATTCGAACCTTCAGTCTTACATTTTCATAGACCGTACCAGTCTCCCAAATACCCCAATACCCTGGGTATTGAAGCTTCTATAACTACTAAATTAAATCATTATCATCACAAAATACCCTTAGTTAATTCATGTTGTGGTAGCCTCTATGACTCGCAATGATAATTCAGATCACGTTGTCCATACGTATTTGTCAGTAAGTATGGATTACTATCACTAATCCGTCTTAATTTTGTTATCTAATGACGTCACACGTAGCGGCGTTATTACCCGAATTATTAGCTAAGTAATGTGGAACGCAGCGAGCGGCCGCCGAGCGCACTGTGCTCAGTGCTAAGTGGCTTTTAAGGTCGCTTACCTCATCACACCGCCTCTGGACCAACTATCTTGCTGTTTATGCACGAATTCAGTACGATCGTTTCTTTGTTTATTTGATCCATTTCTGTTATAACACCGTGTCGAGAGACTCGCACGGATTCTTTTTCAACCGACTTCAAATAAGGAGGTGGTTCTCAATTCTGTATGTTTTTATGTTTGTTACCTCTTTAATGATGATATGAGATGACCCGATTTGAATGATTGTTTTTTTATATAAAAGCTAGTGCTTCTAGTGCGTTCCCATAAGTTCCAATTCTGATAATGACATCCTTAAGGAAAACATATATAAGTCTTAAATTTGCCGTAAGCATGTGCGCAACAAATGGACAATAACTCAATATCACGCCAATCGACTATGAGGACTGATTTTTTATTGGAAGGGTTGTATTTCAAGGGTAGTTTGACGATAGTTTGGTTAAGTTTAATAATTCTATTTCGTAATATCCTACGATAATTCGTAAATAATGAGGGCGTATAAATTTGACCTCGGTTTTTGTTTTTACTCGTAAATACACTACTCTCAAAAAACATTCGGGATCGGTTTCGAGTTCGATTGTTTGCAAATTGGAGTGCGCACCCGAAGCCATCTCAAGGATGTTTATAATATGAATTTGTAAAAACAAACTTGGGTTTACATTAAAAAAAAATACAGTGAATCATAAAGTGGCTAGGGGCAATGACGTTTAATAGGACGCGGAAGTAAAAACACCAATCATCACGTCTTGCACACCGAAAATAGTTTCTGAATCATAGCGCCGCGATCATTTCATAATATTATACGCACGATCCTTCCAAAATGGTGCAACGATTCAGTATTTATTCTACTCGGCATGAAGTTGGCTCAAGACGACCATAAAACCCGTTTACCATTGAACTTTGTATATCAAAATGAGCTGCAAATACAATTTTATAAAACCTCGCGTCTGCACATAAAGTACAGAAATGATTTATCAATCTTATGGAGTGATGTAATTCAAAAATCAATAATTTATCTTAAAAGTCATATACTATTTTGTAAATAATCAGTTTTATTGTTATTAGTAAACAAAACATTATCTCCACTTTAAAACATAATTAAAAGTACAAAAAAATAAAGCTTATTGGGAAATATTTACTCAGCAAAACTCAATACCTGTCTAAATTTTATGTCATTGGTGTACCTCTGTCATAATTCGGGCATATAATGCGTAGAGGGGATGGCAACCTTGAAAAGCTGGTCATCGTCGGCAATACAGAAGGCAAGAGAACAAGAGGCCGGTCGCTATCACCATGGTCTGACCAAGTAAAAGGTGTCATCTCCTCTCCTAATCTCTACCTGTTGATGAGGGCTGCCTCCGACCGAAACCGATGGAGGCAGATTGTTCATTTGAGGGAACGACAATGAAGAAGAAGAAGTACTTCTCGTACCTAAGCAAATAACCTGCGTGTGAGAGGGATACAATCGAAATCTGATAATATATATTATTAAAACTATAGCGACAATTAAATGGCGTATTACCACTCTATATATATGTTGGTCTGCTGATGCGAATTACTCCTAAGGTTCTAAGATGCGTACTGAAGCAATTTGAAAGAGCACGATAAATACGAACTTTTTCGAAAAATTACTAAGGAATTTTTTTTCATACATACAATATACAAAACATATATTTTGATTAGTAAGAAACAATATAAATATAAAATTAAGTAACTACTAGTACTGCTCAGTCTTGAGCACAGACGTGAGTTGGCTACTTGGAGAGCGTGCGCAGAAGTTTTTTGATCCAATATCTCCCGTTTCATCATCGGCCAAAAAGACGCAGGGTTTTCATCCTTTTGTTATACCACGGACCCGAACGAATCGTCTTTCGATATGCGTAAGGCAGAAGATTGAAGTAACCGCGTCACTCTTCCCCTCATATTACAATATGGAATCAAGAATGAATTGGCATTTACTAAATAACAAAGCCATCGCTAATGATTTATGCAGTTAGTAGTACCGCTAAACAAAAAAGGGTAGGACATGGGTGCTTATTGTTTTATTTATATATACAAAGTTAACGATTAGTTTATTGTATATGATACTAACGCACGGCTTTGGGTAGTCCTGGGCATCGCTATCGCATTCTTGCGATGGCATGTGCTGAGACGGTGTCCAATATTGGCATCATGTCTTATGTCCTATTTGTCCGTTTTTTCTTTAACTGTATTTTTTATTTTATTTTTGCTGTCTATTACATGTGTTTCATATTTTGTGCCAATAAAGAATATGTCTATGTCTAAAAAATTTAATTAAAATGTGTCTGCTATTAACGCCAACCCACTCTAAGAGTCGTTTAAATGAAAGAAATATTTTTCTTTAAACACATCTTTGATTCTACGGCGACAATATCTGGAGAAAAAGTACTCTTGCATAAATTATAATTTAATATATAATATCTCTATTAATCTCTATAAATAAAATTAACAATTAATAAGTTTTTAAGAAGGAGATATTTAAGTGCACGCTACGTACGGTTTATTTAATAATAAGCTACGAATCGGTTCCGTATACAAAATCATGTTAAGATGAACTTGACATTAACACGTGATGTATAGTCAAATTTAAAAGTGCAAGACATGAATAAATATTACGACATTTTAATGTTTTATTTAAGAACTGGTTATTTTGCATTCGGATATAATTTTCTATAATACAAGTAGTGTATGCGGGCAGAATTAGGATAAGGAAACATTTTAAAAGGAGACAAAATTTAGGTCGAGACTACGTGCAATGTGCAAATTACCATCGCTAGAGGGTGCCATCGATGAATGTCAATCAGATACGTCCCAATTTAAGATGTATGGATGTGAAAGAAACGTGAGAGATGTATAAGGACAATATGCATAATCGTAACCTCTGCCTATCACTCTGGCTGCTTGATTGCTTTTATTTTGAGACGAAGAAAAGGTTTCTTCGCCATAATCTGACCACTCGGTCAGATGAAAAATCTGTGATAATTAAACCTAATTTTAACGCATTCTGTTGCTCTGACAGTTGACGTTAGAGTGGGGTGTTACACGTTTTTTGCGTTAAACAATTCAATGATACTTGACCTTAAATAAATCCTGAAAAGTCATCGAATTATATACGGATCACCCGACACTCGCCCATCCAATCACTCGGCATTCGTCACCTAATAGTTAATACCTAAGAAATACATCTCTGGAATGTCTAAATAACAACTTGCTATTCACACATTTTGTGTGTGAGAAAGTTTTCTGGTACTTATCTGACCAACCATTTTTTTATTATCAACCCATTCCATCTTAGTATACAGAATCAGTCACCATGACAAGTATCGTGTGTACTGTTGGATGAAGAAAAAATCGTCATGGTGTCTTTTGGTTCGCCTGCTCTATACATAGTTGATACTATATTACACGTACTGATAACCAAACCTTCTTTTTAATTATCCATATAGTACATACTCATTATGTTCTAAGTGGCCAAAATGCATTAGTCAGTCAGACTCAGTCTTGGTATAATGATCCAAATACATTAAATCACAATTATAATATAGATAAATTTAAAATGTAAATAATTTAGCAGAGTAAGGCCATGCGGGAGACTAAATTCCGCAAAAACTTGTCTAAGAAAAATAATATCGTTCCAATTTTTTATTACGTCCTCCAAATCATTGAATTTTACCGGTTTTACCGATTGAGCTACAATTTGACTGATATATCATCAATATAAATAGAATAGTTTAATAGCCTCATTTAATATGAGGATATTACACGTCATTTTATTTGACATTTTAATATGAGGGAAAAGTGAAAGTGGGCTATATCTCTACGAAATAGAAATCTATAAAAATATATTTTTTATACAGTTTTTCTCTTTCCTACGTTTAGACTAAGATAATGATTAAGTTGGGAATTGGGTTCGAATGGGTATAATGCATTCACGCTAGTCGTTGGGAGTAGTAGACTGAAGTAGCACACTTTAATTTTTAATGATCGTGAAACATTTCTCACTTGATCCACATCATTTCCTCAAATATGCATATGGCATTTGTTCAGTTTTCAAAAACCTAAGGACGATTAATCGCCAATAACTATTAACCCAGATCTCAATTCGATGGGAAAATATTGTTTTACAGATTAACTTGTACAATGGTACAGACAAAAAGTCTGAATACCCACTAAATAGAGATACAGATATCATAAACACAAGTCCACTATAATCCCCATATAATGCAGCTTACCTTTTTTATATGAAAAGTGGCAAACGAGCATACGGCTCACCTAATCTTAAGTGATCACCGTCGCCCATGAACATCCACAGCACCAGAGGAGCTGTAGGTGCGTTGCCGACCATTGAGATAGGAATAGGCTCGTCGAGAGGAGGCGGCGCGGCTGGCCGAGGTCGGTGTGGGCCTCGTGGTCAGCCGCATAGAGAGGTTAGGGCTTCGGGTAAAGCTGGAGAAGACCGAAGCCCTCCTCTTCCGCAGGACCGGACGTAAAGGACCCCTCCGGTGCCACCCTCCTCATTGGAGGAGGAGCGGAGGGTGAGTTCCCAGATGAAGTATCTGGGACTCACCCTCGATGAGGATGGACCTTCGACCCCACTTCGAACAGTTGGGGCCGAAGGTCCTGAGGACGGCAGCCGCGCTGGGAAGTCTCCTCCCGAACCTCGGAGGACCCAGCGCGGTGTGCAGGAGGCTGTACTCTGGGGTCTGTCGGAGTATGGCCACGTACGGTGCCCCCATCTGGGCGGGTGACCTGTCTCGCGGCAATCGCGCACAGCTGCGCAGGGCGCAGCGGATTGCCGCGATCAGGGTCATCCGGGGTACCGTACGGTCTCGTGGGCGGCAGCTACTGCGCTTGCCGGCGATCCGCCGTGGGAGCTCGTGGCGGGGTTCTGGCCGAGGTGTCCGACTATGTCTCGGATAGGAGGGCCCTCGGAGAGAACCCTCTGCCAGAAGAGGTCCGGCGGATCCGTCGGTTAGGTGAGGTAGCACTATGCCGGAGGTGGGAGGAGGACCTGGCGCATCACCCGTACGGTTTACGTACAACGGGTGCTCTGCGCCCGGTCCTGAGCGTTGGATGCGCAGAAAGCGCAAACCTCTCACCTTCCGTCTGACGCAGGTGTTCACGGGGCATGGCTGCTTCGGGGACTACCTGTGTCGGACGGCCCGACGGGAGGCTGATGAGCGGTGCCATGATTGTGGCGCTGCGGTGGACTCTGCCCAGCACACCCTGGAGGTGTGCAAGAAAAAATCGTCATGTTGTCTTTGGTTCGCCTGCTCTATACATAGTTGATACTATATTACACGTACTGATAACCAAACCTTCTTTTAATTATCCAAATAGTACATACTCATTATGTTCTAAGTGGCCAAAATGCATTAGTCAGTCAGACTCAGTCTTGGTATAATGATCCAAATACATTAAATCACAATTATAACATAGATAAATTTGAAATGTAAATAATTTAGCAGAGTAAGGCCATGCGGGAGACTAAATTCCGCAAAACTTGTCTAAGAAAAATAATATCGTTCCAATTTTTATTACGTCCTCCAAATCATTGAATTTTACCGGTTTTACTGATTGAGCTACAATTTGACTGATATATCATCAATATAAATAGAATAGTTTAATAGCCTCATTTAATATGGGGATATTAAACGTCATTTTATTTGACATTTTAATATGAGGGAAAAGTGAAACTGGCTATATCTCTACGAAATAGAAATCTATAAAAAAATATATTTGTTATACAGTTTTTCTCTTCTTGCATTTAGACTAACATAATGATTAAGTTGGGAATTGGGTTTAATGCATTCTCGCTAGTCGCTGGGAGTGGTAGACTGAAGAAACACACTTTAATTTTAATGATCGTGAAACATTTCTCACTTGATCCACATCATTTCCTCAAACATATCAGCTGATCACGCGTCAACTCTACATGGCATTTGTTCAGTTTTCAAAACCTAAGGACGATTAATCGCCAATAACTATTAACCCAGATCTCAATTCGATGGGAAAATATTGTTTTACAGATTAACTTGTACAATGGTACAGACAAAAAGTCTGAATACCCACTAAATAGAGATACAGATATCATAAACACAAGTCCACTATAATCCTCAAATAATGCAGCTTACCTAAAATATGTATAACTATAAATAACTGCGTATTAGACACTTTTACCATAAACATTGTGTTCACAAATATACAAAACACAATACTGCACGGGACTTGCCTACGGACACACATACCGGAACCGCTACGAAAGGAAACTTTACGTGAAGCCAATTACGAGACCAATTGTAGAATATTAAGCCAATTGAATATCGCTCCAAATACGTCCACTAATAAGGAATACCGTTCCGTTGAGAAAGATTAAGTTAAAGTTGAAGCGAATAAAATATAGTGGAAAATATACGTGCAAAAATTTTTAAGCGAACACGTTTCGTTTGAGAACTTTTAAAAATTTGTTCGCGCGTTATTTATGAAGTGATGCTTTCGGAATTATTGGCGTGTGTTTTCATTTTCACACTTCTGGGGGAATTGACGTCATGAGCAAACAGAATTGAATTTGTATTTCATTTTGCGAGTGCTGTTCGGCCGCGTTAGTGATTGTTGTAATTAAAACGGAACAGTGACTTCTGGAGGAAGTTGAAGTGCGATCGCAACAAATTTTGGCTCTCGGCGTCCCACCGCCGG
Organism: Meandrusa payeni; assembly: GCA_029286785.1. Classification (NCBI taxonomy): domain Eukaryota; kingdom Metazoa; phylum Arthropoda; class Insecta; order Lepidoptera; family Papilionidae; genus Meandrusa; species Meandrusa payeni. The sequence continues at coordinate 11,062,117 of JAGSMX010000012.1, read as the reverse complement.
CCGCCGCAGCTCGTAAATAAGGGCGTCTCATTGCGGGCCATTATTAATGAATCCGACGCCGGCCCGCGCTCCCCGCTCGCGCCTGAAAGCTAAATAACAGGTGCGTGTAACCCCGTTCGCACAATCTATTTTCGATGTCTTATAACCGTGAAGAGAAACTCCCGTTGCGCTGCGTTCTCCCGCTCTAAATATTCATACCATATGCCAGATATTGAGATTTGTTTGGGCGTCATCTGCTCGACATCGCCGTCTCTAAACAAGCGCGGTGTTGGCTTCGCAAAGTTTCATTAGCCGTGTGGGAACACTTACAGTATCGTGTTGTCGGAATTGTGTGCGGAATCTCCACTTCACGGAGCAGATAGTAACGGTCGAGCAGCTCACCGAAGTATGTGCGATAAGATAAGCGCTTTGAGAATACATTAATTATTATACAGTTTTATTTTAAAATCCAATTGTTTTATATAGTTTAAGATTGGTTCGTGTTTTCCGGTGTTTATATTTAAATATCGAAGACAATATGTTATTACGGAGTATTATAACAGGTGTACAAAAAAGGCAATGATACCAAAGTGTTCATACCATTATATTGAAAGCGGATTGTTGTGACGCAGACACGCAGAATAAACGTAATGTTTGTTAACGACAGCAACACAAAAGAGATGCACATGTGAGGTGCTCATTGTGCGATGTGAATTCGAATTCAAGTGAAAATTAGTGCAGCCTTTACGAGACGAGTTCGTTACCTCATAAATCGTATTATTGCGCGGGAATATGTGACATTATCACAGTGACACGAAGGCCCGGGCTGCTAGGCTTTCTGGCGTTGTCTCTATTATTTACTCCTCGAGTAACTGCTTTTCATATCAAGAGCAGCGCGCCGCAGTGGTGGTACAAATATGGCGTCTGCTCTGCTCACATTAATGCACTTTCTTTACGTGACGTCATCGCAATATTGTTCTTGCTGGTCCACAATCAGTGTCCAGTATTCATTGTTTGCAGAATGTAATTTTGAAAGTCTCTTTAATTTTATAAACATAAATATACCAGAAGTTAGTATCTAAGTTGGCTTGTACCAATTAGATTTTCGGGACCTATGAAGTGCTGTGAAAAGTGAACAGCAATTGTTGTGTCTGATTATGCCGCTAGAGTTTAAAGGTAATGATAGGTTGTTTTTTATTTCATAAATGACATCTGTCCGTTTGTCACGTGGGTATCTCCGCGAGTCTTCAATAAAAGAAACGAGTAATGGACTGATATACATATTTTTATGCGTAAGATTTCTATTCTACTTACTGCAAGAGTAATTATATTTTAAATTTTGTGTCCATATTTTAAGTGTAAATTAATTCCGGAATTAAATTTGACTATTCTCTTGGATTAATATTGTTAAAAATCATTATATGTTAAGGCCTATTTACCACTCTTAGCTCGCTTCAACAATTTCACTGCATTGAAACGTGGCCAAGCTTTCTGCGTACTCAGGCTGAACCTGACTGAACTGAATTACGAGGAACCCAGCGCAAACATCCCCGAATCCAGCCAAAGTCAGGTTACTGCCTCGAGGGCGTCGGGGGATGCGTGAATCACGATTAGATTAGATGCTTCTATTGAATTACAACCAAACAATTTAGCTAAAAAATAAAAATAAATTGTTTCTTTATTCCGGAGTATTTTAGCTAAAACAATGTTGTATGAGACAGCGGAAATGGACAACGGAAGAGAAAGGTAAAATGATCACGTTTCACCTTCACTCGATGTCAGAATAGTAACTTATTTTTATCTACAGTACATAAACTAATTAATACCAAGTTTTAATACTGGTAGTTTAATTCGTCATATCACTTTTCTTCTTTGTCAAGCGTATGACGGCTAAATAATATCAATGAAAAGCATAATTGCTATCTCACTTCACTCTGCAGTGGTTAAGAAGATTTAAATCTAAATTAGCAGCACCCCACGATGTTACCCGCGATTAAAAAGTATATCCATGTAAACGGAACTAATCATAAGCCACACTACTAAACTATACATTATTGAAAATATCACAAACACGACTAAACTATCCATAATGGAAATGGCCGCATCAAGGGAGAGGATAGTGGATTACAACCTAAAAATGGCCATGAGAAGCAGGGACACAGCGGTCGCGGAGAGGCTGATAGCAATGCAGCGGGGCGTCTGCGACGCGTGAACCGGGGCGATCTCTGGCCACCTCTAAATTCAGGCATTATATATTATAAAAAAAAAAAAAAGAAAAACAGTAACCAGAACACCACAGTAGAGGGACACACTCTTTTAATAAATGCGGAGTGAACAATTTAAGTGAAATGGAAAAGAGCACGGACACAGGTCTGTGGTTGCGATCTAACAACAATAAAAAAAAACTATCCATAATATTTATAATTTACAGTATGTACTTGACCAATATGCTCCTTTTTTGAAGTCGGTTAAATAAGAAGTGCCTATGTGCCATTCCAGACTATAATCTATCTCTGTAAAAAATTTCATCCAGATCCGTTCATCCTTTCTGGTGTGATTAGGCAACAAACATTCAAGCTTTCGCATTTGTAATGTATATACTAGATAATTTCATCTGATTTATTTATCTATATCCAATAGCGTATATTATATAACAATTTAAAGAACTATTATTGTTCAACATCAATGCTACACTATCAAACAATAGACATTTATGTCGGCGTGTTCATTTTAGAGCTACAAGGACACGGCGTGAGGCCGTAAACAGAATCGAGCGAGGTCAAAGTTGAGTCCGCCTGCCCAAACTGGAGCCAGCATTGGCGGGCTGGTGAGTCACGCGGCCGATGACGTAACGGCGAGGAAGTCTTTAGCCGGACGCGACCCACGCCGCACACTCAGGACGGCCGAATTAACGCGAATGCAACTTTTATAACCGGTCCTGAGATCACGTCTTACCTTTCTCAATTCATTTTACACGGATTATTTTTTTACAATTAGTTTAACAGTGCATTACATATAGATGTGGCAGGATCGTTCTATTTGGAAGATAGATAGGCGGACATTGTGTGACGGGTGTGTTTTTTTTTTTTAAAGATAGCTAGCAATATTTCTTTTTTTTCCCGGAATTATTACTAACAATCTTGTTAACCATTCAAACTAAGCTTAAGCTTGTAGTTGTGTTGTGTGTTAAGGACATGGTTCACGGCAATAGTCGAATGGTAGATTTGAACCCACGACCTTACGATTCGCAGGCCGTACTCTAAACCATTAGGCTATTGACGCTTCAAACTGTATGTGTATTTTGAAAAAGTTTTTTATGTTGACGTTCACTTATAAGCATATTGTGTTGTATTTGTAGGTATTTTATATATCTCTGCATAAGTATTCTTAAAATGAATGTTACAAATTGCATTTGTTTAATAAACGATAATGTTGAAAATAAACAAAAGTATTTCAAAATTTATCTCACGAGGCGGATACTAATAGAAAAAACTGCTTGACGTCTTTTGTGAATATATACCTAGAAACCAAGTTCCATGAAATCAATAATTCGCGTTCAAGGTGACGGAGCAAACGAAACTTCTTTAGTCGCTCCGTATCGAGATAAAATATGTGCACGTTGTATATAGCGTTATTAAATTGGTAACCCGACACAATTTGGCGTCGGCATTGTGTGTCGGTGCGCTCTTACAACCAGTGTCCGTGTTAATTAGCGTGGTGCTGGTGTGGGTGACGTCACGCATCTAATTTGATTACACCGGGACAAGGCCGCCGCGGTTAGCACGGAACGTGCCGCGGTCGTGCGTCGCCGGGGCCCAGAATGCACGCACCAACAAACCATTGACAAATTATACGACCGACACGTGGATACGTTGTTAATCAATATAAAAGCTCCTAATAAACCTAATGTCTGTCCGCTTCGAAAGGGACAGGGGGACTTAAACTTTCACAAAGGCAACGCGTACTTCACAAAACCTATGTTATCGCGGCGGTGAACAACCGTCTCCTGGCTTTATTATTAGCCCCGATCTAAACAAAGGGAAGACAAAGGGCCGGTTACCCGCAATGTTAACTTTTATTAATCTCTTCCTGCACTAAGCCCGAGTGCATCAGTGCATACAAAATGCTGAAATCTGAATGGTCTTCATTTATATCCCCCCTTTGTAAAGTTATACAGTGGGGTGGTTCGGTAAATAGCTGCTGAAATACCGTTACAATTTCTCACATTACCTCGAATTCACCCTGTGTTCTCGCGGATCATTTGAATTATAAAGTAACGCGCGAGTGCATGCAGAGTGCATAAGATACCTTGGCTATGTAAATGAGGCGTGTGGAAGCTGCGAGCGAAGTAAGGGCGAGCGTACACCTGCCGGGTGCAGCGGTCACACTTTTATACCTACGAATAAGCTCCAAATAAGAATGAAAATGCTTCACTTGCAAATGTACTTTTACAGAAAATATTTATTTAAGAAAAGCGTACATTGAATTGCACAATGTTTTTATTTTAAAGTACTTAGTACCTGTCTACTTTGTGTCGCTTGGTACTTTATCTACAAGTATATTTACCTAGCAAATACACTGTGGGTAATTTCATAAATAATAAGTATATTTACGAGTAAAAACAAAAACAGACTTTATAAACGTTAAAGTTATTATGCACAGACACCCTCTTTGTACTTTCGAATTATCGTAGGAATATCGCGAAATAGAATTATTTAGAACTTAACCAAATTTTCATCGAATTACCCGTGAAGTACATCCTTTCCTATAAAGATAGCATTTATCGAGCACATACTTAATGCAAATTTAAGATTTAAATTGTTTTCTAATGGACCATTGTCAGAATTGAACCAAATTGTGTTGGGACCACACGGGAAGCTTTCAAATTAAATAATCAAAATCGATTCACACAGTCTAAAGTTATGAGGTAACGAACATAAAAAAATAGAGAAGAATTGAGAACCTCCTCTTTTTTGAAGTCGGTTGATTGTTTTTTCGAAGCTCAGTCACTCTTTGCGCGGTAGAGAAGTGGGAATTGCTAACCACTCTCGCCGGGCTTACTGGGTTCCTTATATCCATAAATTTTAAAAAGTAATATCATTGGTACAAGCTGACTGAGTGACTCTGTTAGATCGTAAGTCGAACGCACACCTATCATCATTATTGATGCTTTACATAGTACAAAGTTACCAAATAATACGTTTTCAAAGGCTTATTTTCAGACATACAGTTGACAACTTCACTTAGCTAAATTCATAAATGGAATAATGTCACCAGTTACAATATAATAATAATTAAATTAATCTCAATAAATATAGGGATAGGAGACGGTAAAATAAGTCTAACTCTTACAATGACCCAGCGACCGTTACTCAAACTTCGGCCGGCTTTGTTCCCGAAACACGAAACTAATTTATTCGTATCTCAGCGTGCCATTCCGCTGTACTAAATAATCGAAGAGCAAATTATATATGCGTATTAACGGTCAAGTCATAGTTCAAAGATTAGGGCAACGGGCAACCCTTTGCTACGATCGTTCGAGGCGAAGAAGTTTCAAATTAAATCGGATCACCCCGCGAGCTCCGTGCACGCTTAAACAATTTGATATTTTAATAAAAGCCGGTGCTCTTTGTACAATCGGACGGCCGTTGTCCGTTGGTATGCTGTTTGTAGAGGGTTTTCTTTCAACGTCACGCGTAATTGATGTCGATGGAAATGAATGGAGTTTTACACGTAGTAAATTGCACTTTGGCAGTGGACCAAGTTCGATGTGGTGTGCGGATTTGTTTTGAGTGCAGGCTCGCGGTCGGTCACGGAAGTGCAAACTTATCGCGTATCGGTAATCGTCACGGGCGGCGGCGGCGCGTCGCGACCGGTCCGCCGTCGCGTGTGGCGCCGCTAATGGATATTGATGGCTATGCCGCAACTAATTAGACGCCGCTACCCCTCTACGTTTCAGCCTGGATTCCCTGAAACCATTTCCCAGGTGCCAACATGACTAGCCGCTCGTTGCAGACAGCGATTCGTCGGAAACAGCTTATGCACTTTTTTAGATCGTGATTACTTAGGAGTTAAATATGCGAAAAACTGCAGCTTTTATGTTTCCGAGATTAGTGATGATAGATTACAAAATAATAAATAATAAACACACACCTACAAATAGGTGTAGGCACTTCATCTTAAACAGTTTACGAGGTTTACTTTTTTGTTTGTCACCTATATCTATATGTAAGTGATTTTTTGCACTAAGAAAATGTAACTCATTGGTACAAGTCGGATAAGATTCAAACCTCTCACGGTCGTGATAGTTCGTCTACTAGGTACTACTTAGTCAATAGCCTTAAAATAAGTATTTAAGATTTGGAACATTTAAACTATAATCAACATTTGACTCACGCATATTGCACTTATTTCACCAACATTTTTATTTAACATTAGATTTTTATATTAGTGTTATGTTTGTATACAATGGACGACAGAAATCAGCGCGCGGGGATGTTTCGTTAGTAAGAAAAAAAGAAAAAAAATGTCGATCGAGATCGGAATGAATGGCAGCTGTATCGTTTCTTTTTAAATCCCACAACAGCAGAGGAAGAATTACTGGGCAGATTTCCGTTTAAACGATGTCGGCGGGCGCGCAAACAATCTCGCAATCGAGTTATTAGACGGCGCGTGGGGCGGGCGGTATCAATCACCGTGGGCGGGCCGCGCGACATTGGAGTTCAATTAGGCGGGTGGCGCGTGTGATTGCTCACTCCTCGCTCACCAAAGGGTTACTTGACCCACTTATTAGGCCCGTAGCATGCGTCCTCGTTAGGAAGCTCGCAAATGAACAAGTGATTCAATATTTACTCGCACTATAAGCTGTTAATTTAACGTTAAATGTTATGTTGGCGAATGTTAATTTTTTCGATGCACCGTTGCGCTTAGCTTTATTAGCAAGTCGCTCGTGGTTAATTTTATGTGACACCCAGATACTCCAGTAACAGGTTCGGCTTTCTAATTTGTGAATGTATTACGTAATAACGAGTGATAGCCTAATACCTAATAGGAAAAGGGGCAAATGAGCTTACAGCTCATATGATCTTAAGTGATCATGGTCGCTCATAAATATCCACAGCACTGGAGAAGCTGCAGATACATTACTCGTCTTTGAGATAGGAGTAGGCCCGTTTCTTGGAGGTCCCCAAATCGTGGAGATTCGGAAACACCACTGGTGACGGTTGATTCCACAGGTTGACATTGCGTGGAAAAAGTTACGCGAGAAACCTTGCAATTCATTAACCCACAACTTAACCTGATTTTTTGAAAAGTTAAGTATTTTTATTAAGAAAATAAATTTATCAAACCATGAAATAAGGATCGTCTGCGATTCGAATGAGTTTTGCGTTTTTCAGTTCCTTTTGTTCAAATAATCGCTTTGATGAAATTAGTGCCCAGTATATTGGTGATGGTCTCACCGTATTATATAGCAGGTGAGAATTTTGATGAAAGGCAGACACCACTTGCTCTGTCTGCCCATTTAGGGTAAAAAAGTTTGAATACAATGCCGACCGACATTTTTATGTTCCTGTAATCAGTGAGCGGTAAACACTTAAATATATTTGTTCTGTATATAAAAACAGCTTCAAGATAGATGAGTATAATAGATTTATTAACACTTGAAATCGATAATCGGTTATCCAAAGATGGTGATTGTTCTGCATTATCGTCATCGTGATAAGACATTTCTCTCAAACTGCGTCATAGCCGGAACATCGATTCGCGACAAGGAGTTGAGTACATATGCGTGTCTATGTAATTGTGCGAATCTACACGCAGCATTGTCGTCAGAGCTGGAATGAACGTCTTCAATACTCTGGTCTGCTAGAGCGTCAAAAGCTGCTTTGAAATGTAATTACTGTACAGCGTAGTTCATTCCAAAATGCACGCAATGTTGTTATGTTAATTTAATAAAATAGTACTTAGTTATAGCCTTGCTTAGTAGTTTTGTTCGATATTTTTGTTTGGTAAATTGTGTTTTTTGGAAATTATATATTGAGATACGAATTACATATTGATGAGATATGAATAATGTTTTTCGATCTCACCGACATAATAATAAAAAAACTGCTGATACAAATCTTAGAAGTTAGTTTACGTTGTTGGTTATTTTCAGTGGCAACACGTTGTTAGCGCGCTCTGGTGAAACAAATAAATCTAAGACCTTTCGGCATCTTACTTTAAGCAGCACATGTTGGACTAGCGGAAACCTTATTATTTTCATGAAGGATTTCTTGAAATGTGTCTTTACTGTGAACCTGGCCTACTCTTCTATGGTGCAGAGCCATCTGCTGATAATCTGCTTATAATAGGGTATATCCGATAAACATTTTCTAAAAAATATTCCTAGAACGATCTATCGCCTCCCTGGATAAAAAAGCGTCAATAGCCTTATGGTTTAGGGTGTGGTCTGCGAATCGTAAGGTCGTGGGTACGAATCCACCATTCGACTATTGACGTGCACCATCTCTAGCACAAGGTTAAGCTTAGTTGGAATGATTAACAAAAATATTGGTAATATTTATGAAAAAAAAAAGAAATATTGGTAACTTTCTTTAAAAAATGACATGAAACCCGTTGGAGCGGTTTCCTAGATATACATATATACAAGAATTGCTCGTTTAAAATTATTAGAAAGATTACTCCTTTTTTTGATGAACACAGATTGGCCAGAGAAGCTGGCCTTGACTAGATTGAGAGGTGGCGAAGCTCTTAGGTCGCTTGGCTTGATCCTCTATCGCTAGTAACTCGAGACAAGGATCCCCACGGGTAAAAAATTTCACCACATTATAAGTTAATGAGATATTAAATGACATCAAATTTTAAAAAATGAATCCTGAGGTCTTCAGCTCATCCTTAAATACACATATACTCGTAAATAAATGTTAATGAATTTAGTAGCGTCTTATAAGAACAATATTAGATACGCTTCTACTGAAACTACATGAAGCAACGCCCGAGAACCGTAACGGAAGAATCGATTATAATAACGCTCGCTAATTAAAATTGATAATTAAGTAGCGGGCTTAGGTTACTTAAGCAAGATAAGATGTACTAATAATTAGAGGTTGTTGTTTCTATTGTTACATGTTATGAAATGGTTGGACGACTGTTTAAAAATATGTTGAAAAGGCAAAGAAAAAAGCAAAAACAAAAGCTTTGGAAGGTTCAAATTTCTGTATTGCTAAGTAAAAAAAATACCTGCTACAATTCGTTTACATTGACGATTTCAATTTGACAAACTATATATCTATGTATACAAAAATTAATCCAATAAGAACTACCAAGACTACAACACCAAATTGAATGATTCTTACTTTTTTGTCTGTCATTTTTAGGACAAGGTTTGTATATAAAATTAAAAAAAATATTTTTTAAATTAAAATCAGATTTTATAAAACTCCATTAAAGAAAATGAATGAATGAGACAGAATAGCGATATCATAAATGGCAATCATGAACAATTTCTGCTTTTTCGGTAACAGAAAACGGTTTTTCAAATTGTGTTTGTGATATGTTTTTCGTCGCGTTATTTATTGTTGATATTATATTGAGAAATAATTTAACTGCAAAACAACGTTTGCGGGGTCAGCTAGTAAGGTATGTAATATATAAAGATTCATTAATCATATTCGAACGTTTATTATTAAAGCGAAAGCAATATGCATAGACTGTCCCGTGTAAAGTGTTTGGGTATCGGCGGGCGCCAGTGAGGTGGTTGCGAGCAAGTCCGTTCGTTTGACCGCAAATAGGTCGTGTATTGGATATCACTGCACCGACCCGCGCAGGTTTCTAAATATGTACAAAGCGATATTATTGTGACCGCAGTTGATATGTCGCAATGTCGAACTGCACACGCTCGGCAACATGTGCGCCGCTACAATAACGACTCGATTTGTTGCACCAAAGTGCTTGATAAATAAGTGCCCTGTAAATATTTAAGCTACATAATGATCGTTTGAGTCATTATATTTGGCGGATCCGAAAACAACAACATTTTCGATGACTTCACGCCAGCTCCCGTTATATTTGCTGATGTAACTAATGGGCGCCATTTTGTTGCCAAAAGGAACATTGAAATTAAAAAAAAATATCCACAGTAGCACAATATCCGAAACACTGTTTTCTTTGAAAGATAATGAAGTCGAGAAATGGACATCATACGTCATACAATAAAATGTTACGCACTTTATTGTTTTATAGGCTAAGCGCAATAAAACTTTTCTCCTTAAATCCATAAACTGAATAGCTTTTATAATTAAAAGCAATAGTAAAACAAAATTTCCCCTTACAAAGATATAATAAAATAGATTTATGCCATAATTTTATGACCTATTATACAGTAATATACAGAATGAAAGGGAAGTCTAGCCAAGTCAAGACTCGTGCTTTATATACGATGTTAACTAATGCATTTGTGTTATAACAAACGCGCAAGTGACAGAATAAGAGCCAACTTGTTACGCGCCTATAGCATTTACATCGAGATGTGCTTAATGTGGGCTGAAGGGGATTTTAATATAATTAATGGTTGGCATGTTCCAGATTCATTGCAGTAATGATTGACGTCTATTACTTTGATGTGGAAATTAAGTAGAACGTCGTCTCTATTGACGTAAATATATAATTGAATTATGAACAGTATGTGAATAAATATTGTTGTGAATTATATGTGTAGCATTATATATAGCTGAAATGAATAATTTAATATATTGTGAGAGTAATTTTTTTAAAAAAAACAGTACATTTATTTTAATTATTATACTAACTAAAAAATAAATATTTACAATTTAATAGATATTACAAAATATTTACAAAAAATATAACTGTGCCAAACCCAGAAGGCTGGTAGCATTGCCACGTTATATGGCAATGCTTAGCCTCTGTGCTAAGTATAAGCCAGCCCTCTGGTCACCAGATGTGTCGATCAACTTCTTAGCTATCACATTAAAAAGTTGGTGTGCACTAGGACCCCACGGACCCAAAGTTTCTACCTCAAACGGCTCAAATATGAAACCTGTTTCGAGGTTACTATATTTGCTTTTTTTTTTTAAAGACGAACTACACAGATTGGCCATAGAAGCTGGCCTTGACTGCTTCACCGGATTGAGAGGTGGCATAGCTCTTAGGTCGCTTAGCCTGAACCTCTATTGCTAGTAACTCGACACAAGTGTCCCCCCGGTGAGTTGCGCTGCTTGAGGTTTTCTGCAGTTGCAGCGGCCGCTCCAGTCGGAACAAGATTCTGGAAGATATGACGGCGCCAAAGTCTCGACGCATGTGGCATCCCATACTAAAAGCCGTTTAAGCTTAGTTATTGCTTTAATTGATTGTAAAATTGGAGCAAAAGAGAATCTATCTATTTAGCTATCACTAAATAATATTAAATCTTAACTCTAAAACCGAATTCAATAGGGTGTTTCATCTTATATGCTGCATCTCACTGCGTATAAGATGATGGCACAGTAAATTGAAATACATCATCTTGATTCTGATATACTTGTTTCACAATAACGTGGTGATCGCGACTGCCTTATCACAATATTCACCGCTCTAAACGCGTAGCCCATGACACCGTACCGTACGTAATTGGATGTCCAATTCAAATATTGAATTTCATTTACTCTGAATCTAGTTTATGGCGTGTAATTCAATTTCTGTTGCCATCGAATGTCCACATTGCGTCTACGTGAGTGAAAGCAAGTTACAAGTGTCTATCTAATATCACCGAACAAATAAATGAATGTAAATTTTCTAAGAATAATTTGCGATGATTCAGTGAAATAGTGATGCATCGAATGCGATCATTAAGGAAAAATATATATGCGTTCATAATCAAGTTTATTTTTAGATTTACCACAAATGGAATAGTTTGCCCGCGTCTGTCTTACCCTCCGATTACAATGTGAGTATTTTAGAGTACAATAGCAGAGTGTATAGGCATTCACTAAGCTAGTGCGCCTTATCATTCAGGACTGCATTACCACTTAGCATCAGGTGGTAAGACCCTCAGATCTCAGATTACGCCTTTGAAAACTAAATAAGCATAAAATATTAAAGTAAAATGTGGCAACTGTTATCTCTGCCCTCTCCGAAAGAAGTTACTTAATAGTAAATTTATAAGCCAATTGAGTCAGATTAACCGTACTTATCAAAGAACTTAACTAAATCTCCTTATCAGTATATTTTAAAATAAAAGCAAAATTAACGACAGCAGTTCCTGTACAAAAATATTAAGACCAGGTCTGTGATTAAATGACGAAGTGTCATGTAAGGAATACGTGTTATGAAGGAGGTATGCACGGTGAATTGTTACCCTCACCGGGGGTACCCTTGTATCGAGTTACTAGCGATAGAGGTTTAGGCTAAGTGACCTAAGAGCTATGCCACCTCTCAATCCGGTGCGGCAGTTAAGGCCAGCTTCTCTGATCAATCTGTGTAGTGCGTCCAAAAAAAACCCTACTGTGTCTCTTAGAATTGGAATAAGAGAGTTGAAATGTAAAATCGTTGCCAGATAGATTTTAATTACATACAAGAAAAACAACATTGTTAAAAGAACTTATAAGTGATTTGATTAAAACAGAAAACTTGGCTAAGATTGGAGCAATTTTTAATCAGTTGAGAACACGACTTCATTTTACGACTTTTCGTCTTAACAGTTCTTTTTAATTGCCTCTCGGCGGGTCCGGGCCGTGTAATGCGCAATTTAATGATCTTTCAAAATGTAAAATGCATTACTGCACCATCTTTATTTTATTGCTTGCTAAAATGGGATCGTGATAAAACTATCATTATCTATTAAAAAATACCAATGTTCGCACGACCTGAATGGGGTAGTCAGATGTAACAATTCGTTTGATTTTTTCAAAATATTAATGCGCTTAATGCATCAATTTTTTGGCATAGGACACTAAAAATTATATGGAAGCGAATTCGAGATTGATGAGGTTTATGACAATTTAAGACTAGATATGCACTTCTTAACGAAATCGAGCGCTAATGTGATAGAAGAAAGATAACATAGACGCCAGAACTGTGTATATAACGTGATGCTTCAGAAATAAAACGGATCATACGCGCCTTAAAGCATTTAATGTTTTATTAATTTGGTCTGAATTGAAGTCGGTTTTTATAGAATTATTAGCTGACCCGGCAAACGTTGTTCTACCATCAAAATTATTTTTAGTGAATATTATAGCAGTCAAAATATAAGAACAAAACCTGCTATGCAAGTCAACATAACAATTATCGACTACCGTATGGGATATGGATCATGTTAGTTGTATCAACATCAAACAGTAGTTAAGTGGTCAAATATCGACCAACAAGGATAAAAAAATATTAAAGTATTAGTAATTTTGCTATCAAAAAATGGGAGTTAGTGGTGGAAGGGTAAATATTTATGATTTTATGTGTTTAAATGCCAAATTATGAAAAAAAATTTTCAAAAAAAAAAAACAGTTTGGGGTAGCCTTAAAACATAGGGGTATGACAACATATACAAAAAAATCATAAAAATCGGTCAATCCAATTCGGGGGAGTTTTGTTACAAAAACTGTGAAATGAGAATTTTATACATTATATAATTATATGTTACTTATACTATATATAGTCACTTTTGTAACTACAAAATTGACATTTTTGTCTGTCGCCCACACGACACGGCTATAGTCTATTAAAATAATGTCATAACATGCTGTGCAAAGAAACACTTTCGAATTACGCATGCACCCCCCCACGAGGTGCCGTCGCTGGCACCTAATTAGAATATAAATATCCACCGGCGGCGTTTAACAACTGACCCGACCTTTGTAATCTTAATAACCCGCCGCTCTGTAATAAAAGACGTAGCGATGTGAATTTGCTAAAACACTCGTGTCCCGCACGAAAATATTGTGCAGCCATTAAGTCCGAAAGTGTTAAAAGCTTCAGTGATAAAGACGCGTGAAATAATTTAACCTGAATCTGTCTTTCTATGGCATTGACGACTGACATTCGCGTATTGAGTTTAACTTCCGTAATGTTATGCAAAAATTTTGCGGGCTGTTTGCGATCCCGTTTAGTAAGCAAAGAGTGTAACCAGACATCAAACAAGTATATTGACAAGCTAAAACGAAAACGTTAATAAAAATAGAATGAATCAGAACCTAACCACACTCTCATTAGACTACTCTTAAAATACACCTTTACCAGTAAAAAATGAATAATCGGTTGACGAGATATTGAGTTATTCGTCCATTTGTGGTTCAAATCCTTGAAGAAAATTGAGACATATGTTTTTCTTATGAATGCCTTTATCAGAATTGGGACCACACTGAAAGCATTAACTTTCAAATTTAAAAAAAAATCATCAAAACCGGTAACAATCATAAAAAAACATACAGACTAATTGAGACACTTCTCTTTTTTTGAAGTAGGTTAAATAGAGACATCCGTGCGTGTTTAATATTTGATACGTCATATTTGATTTGGTTTGCAGTCGTTTTTTGTATTAAGTTGTAAATATAGTTGTTACAATTAAGCAAAATACATTTGGCACGGTGCGGTGCAGGCCCGGCGCCACCGTCCGGCCGGGGGGAGGGTGGTAACCATATGGACGGCGACATGCAACAATGAGCTCACACAACCGGTCGCGGGACCGTTACAGATGAACCGCTGCTGCCGGCCCCTGAATATGCATGAGCTCTCGACTTGACCTCGCGCTGTTAGAGTTTGGGCACGCGGGTCCCTCTTTGAGCGTGGGACCCGCTCCACTGACATTTGACATTTGGGCAACGCTCGGTTTGGTGACATTTAATCTGTATAATTCACGAATATATTAAACGTATTCAAACTAATGTCGCGAAAATTTACAGTTAAAACAAAAACCGAATTGTAATCGAATCAAACGTTAAACGCTATTACGTGTGAACGCCTTTTTTGTATTTCCGTATTAAGGTATGATTATTACTGTATTGAATTAATCTGAACCTGACCAAACTTACATCAAACTACTTTATAAAATGAATCATCGATATCGATTGGCGTGATACTGAGGTATCCATTTGAGGCGCAAATACTTGATGTAACCCGAACGAAGCGATTTGCTTCGTCTTTCATTCTTCGTACAGCAAAGGACTGGAATAGTTTGCCCGCGTCTGTCTTTCTTTCCGATTACAATGTGGGTATTTTCAAGAGTAGAGTGAATAGGCATTTACTAAGCTAGTGCGCCTTACCATCCAGGACTGCATTTCCACTTAACATCAGGTGGGATCGTAGTCAAGCACTTGCTTAGAAATAATAAAAAAAAATGAAAATTTAACACTTATATGGTTTTCTTATGGATGTCATTGTCAGAATTGGTGGTGGGCCCATTTCAATTGGAATCTCGACCGAGTCATAAGTTATGAGGTAACAAGCATTAAAAAACATACGGACGAATTGAGAGAGAACTTCCTCCTTTTTGAAGTCAGTTGAAAATAATCTATCACGTCCTTTGAACATTTTTTAATCGCTGCCCTCTTTTCATCATGCTTAGCTTATTTAAAATTTTAGCAAGAAATTGGAAAAGTCATAGTTCAAGATCCGGCTAGGATTCAAATTCCCGACCTTAACATCGTAAAGTCGACCGCTTAGACACTACACTATCACTGATGAATAAGTCATACAAATGATATATAGAAGCGTGTCAAGTATGAATAGGCAGCATGTATTCCAAGTGTAAACGTAAGAAATCTAGCGAGGGTGTGCGCGAGGTACGGCGATCAATCAGGCCGCGGGTCAGGACCTCCACTTCTCCCCCCATCCCTCGGCCCAACCACTTGTCGCACCCATCTGCCCTAAGCAATTGCTAATCAGTCACAAAGTAAAGTTGAATCTCAGTCTAACCTGAACACTCGCTGATCAAGTAGAAGTTTTGATGAACACTGTATTACGTAGTTACGATTTTTTTATTTATACGAAATAAAATTATTTCAAAAAAAAATATATATATATATAGGTTCAGGCTAAGTGAGTCTCTCTCTCTCTCTATATATATATATATATTTAAATTATATCGCCTCGAGTTCACGGGGCGACAAGGGTGGGGGTCTTCCTTTGTCGTCCGCTACAGTGGACCCGGGAAGAAGGCGACATCGGCTGATCCGTGTCGCCTTGCACTACGAGGGTGGTGGGGGCCCTCCCCCCTCAGGATGTGCTGTATAGCATAGTGCAGAGGAGCTCCGGTGCGTTCCAGGAGCCCATCACCATGCACTGATGAAGTTTTAGGGGGTAAGAACCTCACATAACCCCGCCTTCCCCCTACAACAAGTGATATAAGGTATATATAATGAATATAAGATACATGATAAAGATGATATATGATAGAAATGATAAAAGATATAAGGCAGTGTACCTCCTACAACAAGATACAAAGCAGTGTATCTTGTAGAAGATTTCCCTCCGTAAAAAAAGAAAGAGCCACTGATAACGACTGGTAAAGCTCAAGAGTTTGGCCACCTCTCAACAGAGTAAGTTGTATAAGACTCCGGGCTAAAGGTGCCAATATACCGTGAAAAACATAGTGCGAAAATTGTCCTCTAAAAGAATTTAATATAACGCTAAAAGAGTGATCAGATAAAAGCTTCTATCTTAATATGTAAAGATGGAAATTCAATTTCAGAATGAAAAGTTGAAACGAATAAAAATTTGCCCTTAGAGGAATCCAATAAAATTAATTCCCAACTACTTTGCTTAGGTAAGAGTTATTGCTTTTCTACCGAGTGGGAATTTCCGCGTAATATAGGGGACATTTATGAGATACCGGCGGCATGTCATTGGGAGAGAACGGCGCGCGGTTGCGGCGATCGTTGTAAATTTCATCGCAATAGCGAATATACACACGGGTCTAAAAATAAACACGCCGACCGCAACGAACGCAGGCGAGCGATACTCAGATAACTGGGCGGAGTGTCCGCCGCAACGGATCCGGCGCCACACTCTGTCACATGCGGCCCGTACGTTGGCGCCCAACAACAAACACCAAACACTTTCATTAGACGAGCTAATTTTACCGCACTTCTGAGTGGGTGCTAGGGATTGTTTCATTAGTGATTCAAACATTTAGTTGTCATTGCGCTATGCGACATTCTTCCTTGCTAGTGGTCCCACATGGTGGTGGGGTCAGCTTTTCGCTTTCTTGCTTTCCACTTCGCTTTTTGTGACGAACTATAGAGATTGGATAGAGAACTTAGGATTGACTGCTTCACCGGATTGGGCAAGGCTCTTAGGACGTTTAGCGTGAATCTCCTTCGTCTTGGGATATCTTGCACTCCCTCATGTCTTATTACTATACTCTCTTACCATGTCTTGGGTCTTCCGCTAGATCTACAACTGAGGAGAAAAAGTCGTGGAGCCAAGTTCGTAGGGAACTTATAGTCGGGAGGCCTTCTCTTTATATGCCCATACCATCGCAGCCTACTCTCCTACATCATGTAGACTTTAAATACCACTAAACTAAATATCGGTCAAATATATGAGATTCGTTATTAAACATTTCCGATAGCACGAAGCTAGAAAATGTTATGGCATAAATGATCAAGCACTACAAATTAAGCGTCGCACGTAGTTATAATAGCTTTAAAAGTTTTTTGCGGTATCTAAAAATTTATAGCATTGCGAGCGAGTTGAAATCAGGCACGCAGAAAAACAATTCTAAGCTCAAAAAGTTTTCAATCTCTTTCGACCGGGGCGGGTTGCTCGCGTCGATTTACGATAAAATACATTAAAGAGGTATATAACACGGAATGTCTCAAAAAGTTCTGAGAACTTAGAAATATAAATCTGCTTTAGAAATATTAGCGTAGTATTTGACTAGAGATCGTTAGTCATCTCGGAGCAAGATATTGGACGCTAGGTTTTATGGAGCCGTGAATATGGCGGTGAGGTAAAAGCACAAAAATTTAATGCGCTTACATCTTAAACGTCACAGAAACAAATGGTTGCGGGAGATTTTCTGTCTCAACGAGATACGCACTATAACGAGAAGAACGACGACGTATTTTAGCTATCGTAATACGCCAAGATGTGTGACATACAGAAATAAAGTAGATTGAATCGAGGAGTGGAGCAATAACGTCGGAGGGCTTCATCTCGGCTAGATCACGTCCGTGGAACAAGAGGAGAGCGCGCCGAGCCGGCTGCGCAAAACGACTTGAAAAAGTTGCGTTAAAATGGAGTTTTTAACCAACTTTAGAAAAGTAGGAGATGCTCAATATATTTTTCTTCTTTTTGCTATGTTAGTTCATTCATATCTCCGTTATTTATAAGCCGATTTTGATTGTTAATACTGGGACTACCCAAGAATAAATAATGACTTATTGAATACTTTAACCACATCGACACGGATTTAAAAGATAATGTAGAAAATTAACTCCGTAATAAAAAAAACTATGACTATAGAAATAAAAGAGAGGGTATAATGTTTATATTTTGTTCATATTGACACTTTTTAGCTCATTTTAGCGTAGACAGAGTAGTAGTCTTTATTTTACTTAAGTTATTCATACTTAGTAAACTCTCCGCTCAACTCAACTATTAAACGTTTGTGAATCCGCACTGCCGCTACTCTGTGACACTATAAAGTCTGAATGAGATATAATCTCGTATGGTAATGCTAATGGACTTTATAGAGCGAGGCTGACTCGCCGAATCTCAGACAGGAAGTGCGACAAGGCGCTGTGCGAAGGACAACGCGGAACGTGAATTCAATGTGACAACTCCATGCAGCATTAAGAAGACATTAGGGGTGGGGCACGCCAAAGGGCGCATTATTTAAAGATTTATCACGAATCAGGTAAAAAAATCCTTTATCCTAGGACTCATATGTGACAGATGCATTAAGTAAGTGATTTTATTGTATTTATAAAATCGAAAAGCGGACATTCCTTGGTATCAGTCGGCTAAGTTTTAACGCCCCTACTATGTGATTGTTAAGTCGTATGGCTACTGAAAAACATAAATATCAGTATAATATTCAACAATAACACTTTTATACGGAGTCCAATAATTTATAAGATTTAGACCGGGAAAAAATGAGGATTAAAAAAGTAAATTTCACATGACTGTCACTTTTAATTGGCATAACCTAATACCGCTGCTTAAAATCACAGCATGCACGTTTTCATCGCACGTCGCTACGAGCTTTTGAAATGCTTTCAGCGGTTGATCGCCCTTGTAACGACTGAGTTACATTTTAAAACATAAATTAAGATAGAACCCAACGATTTGGGTGAAATTAAAATTAAATTAAACATGATAAAATGATGTATATCGTACAAAGAGGCGGTCCGTCTGTGTGCGGTGTGATAATGAGGCGCACAGAGTGCGGTTGCCAAGCGGGCGCAGCGGAAAATTTGGCGGAAACTGATCGACACCACAGCTGAAAACTATGCATTTTAAGTCACATCAATCGATACGCGGTCGGACGCACACGTGTGCTAGTTGTTTATGCACCGCAGAAGCCACGAAGTTTTGCGCGACTGCCAAATGTGGAACTTCACTCCGTATAAAGTGGCTTTTAGGAGTTCCCGTGGGAGGTGTTGGGTTAGGTTGGCCGTGTGGGGCTCAGTGGCTGGCATCATTATCGTTAGAGCTCAGCAGACGGCGCCAATTTGACCGAGCGTGTAACGAGTTATGCGACCGTCGCGTCGCGCTCTCTAAACTACATTAATTGGGCCCATGACTCATGATTTCGTTATGGCGAATCTTAGACATTACCACAAGCTCATTTAAACTAAGATTAATGTTCAAGCCAAATGGATATTACATTGAAAGTCTTAGCTATATTTTAACAACATAAAACATTATCCTTATCTTTCTAGCATATTTTTACTAGAGTTATAGTTTGCTATCGTTGTGGGCCTATTAAAAATCTAAATAAGGATTCGTTATTTATAATTATGCACTATCAATGTAATCATCTTTATAAGATTTCTAAAGTGTTGCTATTGTCGAAATAAAATATGGAACGATTTATTGTAACCTGTTTCAGAAGAATTTTATTTACCTTACACAGCAATTAAAACTTTTCATTTCTTCGCCCAAATGTCTCGAAACAGTTTTTCGACTTAGTTCTGTTGTTGTTAACAGATTAGCAAACCTATTGGTAACACATCAATGTTTAAGTGTAAATCTAAACTTGTGTCATATATCGCAAGTGTCGGTATAATTTTACCGACAAGTCTAATTCCAGAATGTCGGGAAGGAATGAAATACGGTCAACGATTTAATGGTAGCGAGGCGCTACTTCTCCGGATAAGTGATGAGAGCGAACATGAAGTGTACATGGTGCCGGAGGAGGGGACGTGGTAAGGTCGCGTTACGCCGTTTGAACGTGAGATGCGAGGCGCCAAGAGAGCAACAAATTAAGTCCCCGCGGGGAAACGGGCCCGCCCACGCCCGCGCCATCTCCCGCGCCGGCGTTGAGAGGGCACCCGCGATAACGTCTCGCCGAAGGGAAAACTTGAATATTTCCAACGAATTACATAACCAAATTCGCCGAATAAAAGTTCACGCACGTGCCCCGACAACTGGCGAAGTATTTAGTTAACTCCTGAACTTTAATTAAGATTTTAGTTCAATTTAATCGGCTAACATGTCGATAAAATTCGCGTCCCACTTTCCCTCGCACGTTGCGTTACGTGCGTATTAATTGTAACTGCAGAAGCTGTGGAACTTTTACAATATTAAACAGGCCAATTTCGATTTACACACGTTTTACATACGCGATAAAATAAAAAGACAAACGTTTCACGAGCGACATAAAACTCTTACCGCAACATAAATTTTATCACTTAAAGTCATAAATATATTTGTATCAATATCACTTCGCCCGATCGAAGGGAACGAACGTGTGCTTTTAAAGTCAATGCGCCCGTACATTTTCAACCGTATCTACTAATGCATTACTCGACTATCACTTATTCTTATTACACATATCAAATACAATATTATAATAAAAAACATACAGAAAAAAAAATGAAAGATCGTCCATCTTTCATCGTTCATCTTCAATGTTATATAGTATATAAGATTCCAAAAAGATTTCGAGCCTAGCCTGGTCTTAAACATCAAAGAATTATAGAGAAAAAAAATGCTAAATATCATTAAGTTTGTAAGTATTTTTTTTAGTGCGATAAAGGATTTATATATCTATTATCATCGCCATTTCAGTCATAGGGAATTCATCATACCATTAAATTTCCAAAAGCACCGTTACTAAATGAAAAATATCGTTACAGCTTGCAAATTTCTTACGAAGAAAAGTATAAAATAATAAACGATACAGTTAATGACGGACCTATAAAAAGTAGGAAGAAATCTGCCAATAACAACGCTTAAGCGCGGATATAAAATTAAATGGGTAGAAGGCGTTTTTACAAGTTTATCGAGCGTTCCACATCGGGCAGACGTGTAATGGCCCAGCAGGCGCCGTGCGCGCTGCCTGTCTGTCTCGGCGGCCGCCAGACCGTGCTCCACCAAACTCCTATCGATCCCACCGACCGGCTCGCGATAAACGCACACACCGCTTAATTAACTATGGAATAAAAAGATTAGATAGATATGGCGTAATAAGAGTTCGGACAGAGCGGGCGAACGAGAACAAAGAGCGCTCGGCGTAGTTACACCGAGCCGCGGTCGACTGGCCCCGGCCTCGCTTTTTATGCGGATTTATCGACTCAAATTAATCGTGTAAGTAGAGAGTCGATGGAGGAAACTTGCGTGAAACGCGATAAAAGACCTCTATTGGTTCAAAAGACCGCTCGTTGTGATTTAACAAGATCGGCTTTTCTAAGGTAAAGTTTGCAGCGAACTTGTATATTACACAGAGGACTGGTACAATTAAGCTATAATCGGTCGGTCTGGCAAATTCGTAAGTGCAGAGAATTACAGAGGAAACTAATAGCAAAAATTACATTGAGTCGTGATTTGAGTCCTTTATTGCGCAGTTGAAAATTTGTCTTTTTTACCTACGTTAGAATGTTTAGATAAGATAAACAGAGATTACGATTTTCCATTTCCATCATCCACATCTATACATTTCTAGGGCATTATCTTATTAATCAGTGATGAAGGCATATTAGAAATTAATATATAGAAGAGTTGTGGTAGCTCAGTGTCTGGGCGGTTGTCTCAAGTTTCATAGTATGCGAGCAAACTGGTGCCAGCTTCAATGAATTAGTCGCAATTTTAAGTGCTGATTTACCACGTTAAGCCTGCCAATCCACACAAGGTCTGCGTGGCGGACTATGTCCTACAAATTAGTTGCCATAATATAGTATAGTGAGAATAATAAGATAAATGTGAGAGAAATTATTAGAAATTTGTAACTACACAATTCCTTCATCTTTATGGTCAATTTTTAAAAACCTAATTCGGGATAGAATAGAGAAATATCTAAAGCAGTAATGTAAAACAAAACTGGTGCCAAATTTGGGCTATCAATTGTGAGGAAATAACTATAAGTACATTCGAGCGAGGAGGAATAAGGGTTCAGTTTCAATATTTTTGGCACAACGTCCTAAAACATCTTAGCCAAGTTATGAATAAAAGAATTGCATTGCAAGGACTGCACAGAATTTATGTAAAGTCCGCATTAAGCGTAAATATAGCGGCACGAGAATGTTATGCTTGTGTGGTTCTAAGCTTATTGGATACAATTTGTGAGCACAAATGCCAACATAAGATAAATGTAAACGCTGCTAGAAAACGTCTGCTCTACGGTTTAAAAAGGGTTTTAGTGGAAATATCATTAAAAGAAAAAGAGTCGAACACTGCAGCAAGACCTCAAGACAGTATGAGCTTATTCAACGTCTTTCGAAACCAAAAGTAAAATCAAATAAAATCCAATGATGAACTACAACATGTATAGCAATGGGACGCGTGATGACAAGAGCTATAAAAAACGTTTTCATTCACTAAAGCTTAACGTCGCGTATGAAATATTTTTTTGTGGAAGAAGTAGAAAACGACTGTCGACGACTTCCCTTGATGGTAAGGGATCAGCGCCGGTACACAAACACTAAAGGAATTGCAGATCCTTTGCTAACGAGCTTGGGCTGATGATGAAGAAAATAACAATGCTTCAACATTTCATTACACTAAAACTATATATAATTTAAAAGCGATAGGCCTTCGCTTCGCTACAGTTTAATTAACCATATAATTGATTTATCAAATATCAAATTAGATTACAGAATTATGTGCCAATCGAATGGAACGAATTAGTACTATTACTAAATATTTTGTAAACTAAAAATATATAGGTGCTAAATGAGTAAATCCACGATATATGCCCTGCATTTTATGGTAAAAGTATCTGATTTATATCTTATATATTTGCAGTAAAAGAAACTTATCACTATTTATTAGTATAGATATATTTACCATGGGCCAAGTTATCGTAACATACGTTAACTTTAGAGAAATATACATACTAGGCAACTTACTGAAAAATATTTCTCGTTCGTTCAGCAGAGGAAACTTCTCCACGGGATAACAATCTGCCGAGGCAAATTAGTGCCAAAGGACTAATACTAACATTTGCATAATGCACGTAGGGTTAGAGCAATTTGCAACTTGTTAGCAACTAGCTAACCGATAGTTGAACATGTTACGTAGGCATTTAAGAATTTTGAGGACTTGTTCCCTAACTAGTTTTGCTTGGTAGTTTGCTTCAACTTATTAAAAATTATATTATGCTCTATAGGTTCTCGTTTTGGATATAGCAAGCAAAATAAAATTTGTTCACCTTTCCAATTTGTAGGTAATTCTTTCAGTTAATAAAATAAAAGATATAAAAACAGATAAAATAAATGTAAAAGGAAGTTGGAATTACCATATCAGTGTGGCATTAAAAACAACAATCTCTGTACGTAGCAAGTATTGTGTCCAAGTGATTCCCAGCTATTCCAGTAAGCCGATAAGTTTACAACCGGTCACGAACTAACATGCATTCGCATCACTTTGCCTTTATGTTAATACTCTCGTGATACTTGCCTGTAATAACAAACTTGAGTTTGTATTAAAAACAAGAAAAATCGACGAAACATCGTTTACCTGCTTAAAAATTTGGAATTCAAATTCCTACGCAGGACCCTGTTTGTCCTCGCTACTTCGAGACATAAGATGACGTCTCTTTATTAAAACACAGTAATGCACGTTTAGCAGAGCAATTCTCTGAAAAAACGATAGAACTCGACCATCTCATAGACCAAGCGAAACGCAGAAGTAAAATGATGGCACTTCACTGATATGCCGATTCTTCAATGTCTTTAAACAAAGATTCTTTGTTAAATCTCATTGGAGTCTTTGATATAGACTTTGGCAAACAAATATTGCAGTAGTTTTACTTCTATCGGAGATTTAAGACTCGGAACGTATGTACGTTTTTGTACATTGTTTAACATGACGAGACATGTTTCATGATTCACGTTCCCCTCTGGCATGTTTAATTATACGAGTAAAATAACAAAAAATAAATGTATATACCTATTTAACCACATTATAAATGTATACAATCACCTAAGTGTCGAATGGCTAGCAGGAATGTTATGAAATTTAATGGAAAATATTTATTTATATTAGGCATTCTTTATCAATAAAAAAACAACCAATAGGGTCCAAACTTGGAACAAACCTGTAAGATAGATCGCAAGGCGTAATCGTCATAAACTATAATCTATATAACAACATACATTCAAATATAGAAATCAGCATTCTATATAAACTTTCCAACTAAAACAAAAATATATTCTACGAAGAATCGTGTAATAGACAAGTGTATAATATTATATAATTGTCCAGACGTAGGTATTAGATCAATTGATAGTAATTTGCGGGCAATAGAGGATGAAGCGTTCTTAAACTTGTAGAATGAAGCATTTGAAGACGCGTCAGTGTTCTTTGGCGTAGAGGGAGTGATTTGGCATCGCTAAAACGCCACCCGTTCCGTTACTGCATAATACATCGCAGTGAATGCGCCGCAGTTTGATCTCTTTCTAGACAAGGTAAGTACGACTGGAAAGTTCTCTAGATGTTACCTCCACTCCACTTTTGTAACAAGTTCGGACATGAAGCAGCGAGGGGCTTTATAGTTTCAAAGTAAATCGACGAAGTTTCTACAACGTCATCCTTTGTCTTTTTAAGGAATATCGATTGCGCTCAATCATTTATGGCTAATCGTTTCATGAAGTTCGCGAATAAAACAAAGCTGCGGAAACTTGGTCTAAAATTATATTCATGGTTCGAATGACTAAATTTAGATAATTTTTTATACCTTGTTCATTTTTAGCTTTTCCAAGTAATTATTCGAGTATAGAATAATGGTTTTATTTAAGAATTACCATTTTTAGCGTAGTGGCTTCGACTTACGATCTAATGATTATGAGTTCGAATTTCAGCTCATTGTTTTACATCACATATGGGACCTAATAAAGACCTAAATATTTGATTAGAGTGCAGTATATAGAGTAAATAATTTCCATATCAGTCTTCTAAGGTTAATTAAAAAAGTTTTTACAATTAAAATAAGTCTTATCGACTTAAAAAGTTTCGGCAATCGGCAAAGGAAGATAGATATTTCCATAGGATATAAAATTTGAACCAAAGTAAACGCACAATACTAATGGCAAGGCCTAAATACTTAAATGATTTCAGCCTTCGAACCGATTTCATTAAGAGTACAATTTGAAAGCCTTAACCATTCAGATATCCAATATATGGCTAGAATATATTCAATATAATAATACGAATGCTATACCAAATAAGACACTTCTAAGAATAAAAAAACAAACATTTTAATTAAGCGATAGCTGCAATTTTAATTTAGAAACTGCTCTTCCGGTTATTAAAATGGAGTCCTGGGACACGAATAGCCTAACAGAACTAGATTGGCGCTCACGGTTAAGTCTATAAAAAGATTTCGTTTTAAATCGAAATACACTCAAGTTCATATCACATGCGACGTACTGTTCCTGAGTCGACTTTATGAACGTTTAATTTTTAATTAATTCTTAATAAGTTGTTTTAAAACTAAAATCACCAACTACTTGCAAAATTTAACTTATAAAGACACTGAAGCAATTATGTCTGGATGCTTGTGATGCACACACAAACTCACACACACACATGCACAATAATGTATCTAAATCTTTTTTTTTCTAATAATATGTACATAATTATAAGTTTAATTTGTATTTATATTGTTTGTGTCTCGAGGTGGGCCTAAACTGCTGCGACACAGTTGCCAACTACTGTAGAAGTTTACGTACGTTCAGTATTGTAATATTACTTTTTCTTTTGTCTAAACAAAATTTTATTATTATTATTATAATAATAATTAATTTAATTTAATCAATAATCAATAAGCTTAAAACGGTCAATATATATGGTTATAAAAGAGTCTACTATTTCAATCACAAAGCTTTTCTGTTATGCAATGAGACTTGCGATCATTGTGAAATTTGATAATAATTATTAGATTTGTTATAATTTGTAGGTCTCGTCCAACAAACAACAAATAGTCCAACAACTAATACACTCGCTTTATTGAGACAGCGTAACGTTGTACAAAGAATTATTTATAACGAATACCGTCACAACTGCGCGTCCCCACAACCTTTATACAAAATTAATGAGCAGTCAGATTAGGAACTAATAAAGTTAAACCATTGTTTACAATGCCAAGTTTATGTGACGATCAACCAAACCATTAATTATGAATTAAAGATACAATAAGGTTCAGGTAAATCACTAAGATATCATTGGAAGCAGCTACCATGCACAACAATCGCTGGGTGTCATGTGTTGCCAGCTAACAGATTATTTGATAAATATATGTTTAATTTCAGATTTATTATATTTATTTATTAAAATGTACTGCATGCAGATTGTCAAATTTCACAAGTCTTAGAAAATTTTCCAACAAATGTAGGTTTCCTCACGATGTTTTCCTTCACCGCCGGGCGCGCGGTCGAATCTAGTTGCCATAATACGCTAGCAATCAGAATTTGATTTCCGGCACTAATGAATGTTGCAATTTAAGTACTGATGCACGCGGCGGCAAAAATACATAAATACGTATCCAATTTTCCTCACTATTGAAACGAAAACATGATACAATAAACATTTAAACTTTAAAATAAGTAGAAATCCGTAAACATAAAAATGTAAAAGGTTTGCAGATATTATTCGCAGAGAGTGGAAGCGTTTCATCCCAGATGAGACGAGATGGATCATTTGACCTTAACCAATATTTTATGCTATTTAAGGAAACGGTAAACCTAACAATTGTATGGAGGAAATTGTACGCAAACAGATTTGACATTTCGTAAACCGATTTGTCTATTCAAAGAATATAAACTTGTTTGTTAAAAATATAATAGAAAAATCCTTTCACATTTTTACAAAGACCCTATTGAATCGTACGCTACTATGTTTAGAAACAAAATCTGAAATTGTATCATAAAGGACCTTCTATAAAGATGGTCTTTTAAAAGATAAAATCATTATTCAAAAATCGTTAGCCCTCTTTTTTAATAAAAAGATAAAATGAATAAAAAGTATTTTAGTACGCATTTTAGTTTTCTTTGCTTTGATCAATTGAGAGATGAACACAAATATATTACTACTACGGTATTGGGATATAAGGGTTATATCAGTAGATATTCAACAAGTATATTAACGCAAGACGGATTGGGACGCCCTCAGACTAGGTGAAGCAACAAACTACATAGGACGGCTGGCAGGAGCTTGATGAGAGCCGATCATCGTGCTCAGTGACATGCTTTTAGAGAGGCCTATGTCCAGCAGTAGACATTGCAGGTTGCAGACATACAGGTTGATGATATTGGTGCATTCATTTAAAAATTATAAGTACAAATGTATATTTAAAAAATGCACCTAATTTGCAAAATTCAAAATGAAAGAATAATCTCAATCCAATATCCAAAGTAGACTCGCCATGTTGTTAGTGAACAGTAGTTAAATAGAGCTGCAAAACAATAGAGGCACAAGTAAGTGTAGCTTTCACGTGGAAGCAATCTGGCATTTATTAATGCGGATTGGTCGGGTAGCCCGGGACAATGGCTCATGTTTCTTCGGGGCCGGAGTCTATGGGCCGCTGCGCCACAGACCTTAGGCAAATGACGGGCTGCATTAGCAATTCAGACGATACAGACAAACAAAACATCTACTTTCGTTTTCATGTCTGAGCAAGAACAATGTCAATTGAAAATAGAGCCCATTGCGTTGAAAACTTAGTTCGATAGCTGAATGTAACGTAATGCGACAACGAGAAGAACAAATAAATGTAATGCTGTCGAAACGGGGTTGTGCAAGCCCGGTATAGCCTTTTACATTTATGCAATTTGAGACGGAACTTTTTGGAACAACGTCAATATTGGCTATTAATTTTAAATAATGCTTTCAAATTACTTTCAAGGAGGTAGACAATGGACACGCGCGCCATTGGAACAATCCGATTTACTTGTCTATCAGTTAAATATTAAACTCATTATATTGTGTGCTATTGAAACGTTGCCGAGTAGAAGTTTTAGATCGGTATTATAAAATAAAAATGATTTGCTACGACAATTTAAATATATTTCCATCCCATCAGCAATAGAGCAGACGGTATTTGATGTCAATTTTGTTTATATTGTATGTAAGTATTTTGCTGCCCGTGTGTCGTACAGACGAGCTTCTTATGGTGCCATAATTACCTATAGTGTATAAAAATCAATATGAAATTATTAGGAACTGACGGAGTAGGTAGTATTGTTAATTGTTCGTAATTTAGTAAGTATCAATTACGATGTTATAAAATACAACTTACATTTAACGGTGCTCCTTTAAAATGATAAAATGACTCCGAGCCAATATCTGAAACAATAATAATACAAACATTAATAAAGGTTATAAAAACATTAGAGCCTATATTTGTGCTAGTGTTGGAAACAAGCATTGTTTTTTACAGAGCATAAGGGTATAGTCCGCCAGGACGTCTTAATGCCTTAAAAATTCACACGTCTTGGAATATTTCTAACATACGTAGGTTTCCTAACGATGTTTTCCTTCACCACCGAGCGCATGGTAGAGATATGGTCTGCAGGCTCGGTCACGTGGCAGACAGCTTAAGTTGCATCGTAAGCTAGCAACCCATTCCATAGATTGAACCCAGTGGCGGCACCAATGAATTTGTTGCAATTTTAAGAGCTGATTTACCACGTGCTTTATTTTTTTTAATTTACGCGCGCAAAGAAAGCACAATTTAAAAAAATTACTTGCAGAATATTGCGTAGCGGGAAGATCGTATAATGTGAGGCACGTTAAATTACCTCAAATAACATCCTGGATATAATTCCTCGGTGACATAATTTAAGTTTCCCCGACACACATTGCCGCGCGAATATAAAACTAAACCAATTACAAGTTTTCCAATATGCCCGGCAAATTATGGCAATGTAAACTCGCAATGGCCCTCAGCGCGGCTCCTTACAGAGTTCGCTTTCGTTAAAGTGAAGTTTGGAGCGCGAGCTGATTTACACACGCTAACGCGTCCACGCACGTCGGAGACTTGCACACACCCAGAAGGGACATTTTTCACTGAAATACTCCGAATACATTACTAGGAGTTTCAGTTTTGGTATCAGATTGTATTTTATAATTTAAGGGATGTCATATTCCCGAAGTAGGTAGTCTAATGGCTAAGCTTCCGGCTTAACGATTATGGTTGGAATTCTAACCCCAGGCGGCTTGTAACAGAAACTCATTGGGATTTTACGTTTTCCGGCTTTTTAATACAAAAAAATTACTTGATTAAATTGAACCAAAACCAAAATTATTGAAATCGATTGGCGTCATAACAACTAACAATAACTCAAATTCGTCCATTTGTAGCGTAGATACGTAATGCAAATGTAAGACTTATGTGGTTTTCTCATTCATGCCATTGTTAAAATTGGAGCAAATTGATAGAATACCGCAAATTTCAAATAAACAATGGAACAATCAAAATCGGTTCATCCAGTCCGAAGTTGGTAACATAAAAAACATACAGACGAAATGGGGAACCTCCTCCTTTGAAGCTGGTTGAAAATAGGGCTCCCTCGTCTTTTCAGCCCTTTTATTAGCAGGGTACACAAAGACAAGAACCACAACCGCTGTTTGAGCTTAATTGAGGAATTAAAATAATATATACATATATATATTGCTATTTATAAGTTGCATAATCAACCTTGCAATGTGCACGGAAAAAGTTGTATTTATAAAAACTCCATTACTGGACGATCTTGTTTACGCCGGAGCACAATATGCGGTAACTGAGAAAACGAGAGACGCAGCTATTTAAGGAAATAAAAGGCCTTATTATACTCGTGATGTGGCTTCGGAGGCGAGGCAAGTAAACACTGTTTGCACTACACCTTACCGGCCCTTGGCTTTGATTTGTGACATCCGACGCAGCACCTCAGCCGTATTTTAAACTATCACCGCAGACATTCGGCAAACATTGGCAACATAACTTGACTATGTTTGAACATTCTCATATAATAAACACAAAGACACGTAGCCGTGGTAGCTCAGTGCCGGTGCCGACACCAATGAATTTATTTGTTGCAATTTTAAGTGTTGAATAACAACGCGCTCGGCGGTGAAGGAAAACATGGACAACAACGTACATGTTTTAGAAATTTTCTTAGACATGTGAAAATCCGCACTAGAGTCGCGTGGCGGAGGTTAAACGGGCATATTATAACCTCTTTACAGCCAAGGTCTATGCCCAGCAGCGACCCATATATATATAGTATATACTTAAATTTTTAAACACAATACTTGTATTTACAACTTTCGCCCAAACGAGTAGACAGAACACACTTGTTTTCTCGTAAGTCACTGATCTAGTTGATATACAATGTAAGAAATACTCTACGACATTCTCTATGGTATTATTCACCCTGCAATAGAAATTTCCTTAGTCACTCTTTTTTCATTCATTCTCCCTCTACGTTCGAACGAAATCTTTCATGGTTTTGTTTAGGTTTAGAGAAACTATGCTGAATATTACAAAGACATATAAGATGTACAAGATATTAATAAACTTAACTTTTGGTAAAAAGCTTAACGTATTATATTCGTCAATAAATTTGGGAATATACATATTTAATACTCTCGAATTGCCGGGGTTCAAATTTTGTTTTTCCATGAAAACTATAAAACAAGAATTAGTAGAGTTATATAACTGCGCACTTTTAGAAGTCGATAGATGTGCGCGGCACGTCGTACGTGAACCTCAATGAAGGTATAACAAAAGCACGTGCGCGCCCGAACCTTGCAAACTTCCCGAAGGACACGGCGACTTTATTCTTAAGGACGTTTCTAAAAGGCAAGGTGTGTCGTTCAAGTCTCAGGGGAATTCGCCACGCTTTAAACCATGTAATTTGATGTGAGCCTTTCGAGATTTTTCCATCTTCCTTGGGTTCCGGGCGCGGATTAGGCCACGCACGGCCTGGGCGAGGGCGGCGACGCGCCAGATTAATGTCGCGAGCTTTGCGCCACATTTTAAATGTCACGTTCCATTTTTCCAGCCAACAGAGTTCGCGACCGAGCTCAAGTGTTCACATTACCGACGTCTAATAACTATTAACAATATCCTTGTTGGGTGCTAAATCGCTTTATCTATACAAATAAATAAAATTTAAAATTGTAGTGTCTGTTTGTCATATTAAAATAATCGCTTTCTACTATATGAAAATAAAATGCATACCGTACATATGTATGACATACGTCTGTTAATTTCGGCTAATCTCTGTAACGGCTCGCCGGATTTTGACAGGAATGTCACTGGCAGATAGTTGAGTTAATGAGGAGTAACTTAGCCTACAACTTTTTCTAACTTAGCCTAAGTCTAACTTTTAGTGTTCTATGTCCAGTGAAGCGGGCGGAATCTAGTATTTTTCCAAATTTAAATATTTTTTGACCACCTTTTCCTTTTAATTTCGAAGTGTCTTTTGATAGCCTATAGTGCCTAAGATTTCGGGTTACTAAAAAATCTTTTACTTAAATTTGTGTCCCGTGTATAGGTGTCATCTACTAAGGTACCATCCTTAGCATCTGATACATGTGAGACCGAATAAGCTAGGTAAAGAGCAGATACCAATTTGATAGCCTGTCATTGTCTAATTCGCTAGATGAATAATACGCTGGACACAGTCCTGGTCAAAGGGAAAGTACAGGGAAGACGACCAAAAGGGAAGAGCCCTATCTGCTATAGAGACTTAGAATAGACTTAGAACTTCACGGGGAACACACTGCCGAAGACCGCAATATCACGAAGAACTCCTGAGATATTGGTGGGTTAATGACTAGGTGAGTCCTTAACGATTAAGACGAATGTGAAATACATGATGCGGAAACAAAAGAGAACGTTAACGTCTATTTTAGTGTATATTATGTAGTTTTAGGAATAGGTGTCAACTAAAAGAAATAACTATGCCGATATGGTCAGTCTACAGCATAGAAATGGTAACGTATATTATGCAAACTGTAGACAACATGGAAACAGGGCGTTGGAAAAACGGCAAAGTCGTAAAACTGGCGCCCACCAATCACCAAATAAGGGCGGCGCGGCACCGGCGGGCCGCCACAGTGCTGTCCTTGACTCCCGGCCAAATGACATAAGTTGGCCCACGGGTGCGGAGTCAAGACTAATCGATAAACAAGACGAAATGAATGAGGAACCCGAGACGTCGATAAACCCCACCCACGTCACCAACCTATTATATAATTATTCACTTTGAACGAACATTCATGGACCTGAGACAATGTAGGTAGTTAATGTGGCCTTACTCATCATTCATATCAGATCTAGAAAATAGAGCTAGAAATTTGTTATTATTTTTATATAGAGTATATTTAAAATAAAAAATAATACTGGCAACCGTCTTCTTGTTAACAGTCCTAAATAAGTGTAAGCCTATATCCGGGCGGTTGCCTCAAGTTGGAGTAAATTTGTTGTTGCAATTATATTACCGATTTACCACGCGCTCGAGGGGAAAAAATTCTTAGAGAGATGTCAAGACTGCCAATCCGCTCTACGGCCGCGTGGCGGACTATGCCCTTATACTCTCTTTACGGAGAAAACCTATGCCCAACAGTAGAACAAAGGCTAGTAAAAAAGGCTGTGTAAGGAGGTGGTTCAGGCTTTTGGGTGGGTTAGGCTTTTAATCTAAGACCTTATGTTTCGCTAATCGTACACTAAACTTTAAGTTGCAAACACTTAAATCGTATGAACGACTCTCCGTTTTCGGTTTCTTATATAAAATTGATATAAAAATGTTAATTTACAAAAATACTATTGAATTTTTCCAATTCTGCTAGAAATGGACGGTTTTCAATAATTTTCCGTGGCTGGGCTTTTTAATGGTTTTAACTCCTTTCGTGTTGTGGTTGCCGACGACACTTAACATTACATGGGCCACTTGAATTTTGTACAGAAAATGTCATGTAGGAGAAAATGTCAATACAGCGAGAGATCTTGTCATTTTTTTAAATTAAGATTTACTAAAATAAAGAAGCTTCCTTAAGTGTATACTTGAATCTGAAATGATCATTATTAAATGTTAATTACAGGATATCTGATTATTGACGGAGATGGTTGTTGTTAAAGAAACAAATTTTAGCGTTTAATCAATTTTAATGATTATATTTATGTTTCATTAAAATTTAATATTTATCATTCAAAGGTTATTAAAGTTATTAAAATGCGTGACGGAATGAGTAATAAAATTTACGTGTGAGCGAAAACAATGCGTTAGGTACGTGTATGTACTCATGTCATAATCAAGTTTATCTCAGGTGACTTTGACTTCTTGATGACTTCATATTAAAAGGCAATTATTTCTAAATGATGTATAATTTGTAGCACAAGATGAAGTCGCATGTGAGGACACAGAGGGTTTTTATACTGTCATAACCATAATTCAGATCATAGATATGCGTTTATATAGTCCAAATCATGGTTAGTCCAAATCATGGTATGGTTGTATCCTACCAGCAAATCTGAAAACATTAGATTATGTACAAAAAAATAGGATCGGAGTGGCAGATTCAGTTTTACCTCGTGTTTTGCAGACTGTAAGACATTAGAGGTTGATTTTTAAATGACTATGAAAGAAAGAACGAAGAAAGTGGTTTTAATTAGTACCATTAAATTAATAGTGAGTATGCAAATATGTGAACAAATTCACCTAAACATAACATTAAATGAATCATTGTAAAAAAATATGTATACAGGTTGTCTCAAGGAGGCAATTGAATTCTTACCTAACAGAGGCTTTTGGTTAATGTTAGAACCTTGTGTCGGTCGAACTATCATATAGTAATAGGGATTGCAACATCTAATTAAATTATAAGAATATAATGAATAAGATATACATAAATAAAACCAGATGGAGCAACGGTCTTCGCGAGGCAGGGACTATAAGAGAATGGCCGAGGATCGCGCTCAGTGGCATGCTTTTAGAGAGTCCTATGTCCTGTCTGTGACTGTTGTAGGCCGTTGACGATGATACATAAATATTTATGTAATGAAAATATTTAAATAATATAGTAAAAATAAATAATGAAAATGTAATTGACATTCATTAAAATAATTTAGTTAGAGATAAGTGATCTATTATGTGTCCAAACACGCATAAGTAAACACTTCAAGCACAACTTTATTGAATAATTGTACATTGGACACTCGCTCATGTAAATCTATTTAACCTAGGTCATTTTTTGCCTTACCATTGCTTGGGTAAAAGCAAATGTCCTTGGTCTCTGTAGTGCATTTAAAATCTATTAACAAAACTAATGCAAAAATTATAATTCAGTGTTGTAATTTTTACGCAACATAATAGCGTAATTGAATAATTACTGTCAACCGTACATGTAGGTAAAGTGTAGTCGAAGGAAAGTCAGTCACCTAGCAATAGTACGCTAAGCACGTGTTCTCTTGTTTCAATGAACTTGTGTTCATCAACTAGAACTGCAATTTATTGACAAGCTACTTTTTATATACCCAATATACTAGTATAATACTTGAATGCAAATCGCACCTGATGTAATAGATACAGTCTTCGCTTAGTAAACGTTGGTCCCTATGAATAGACATTATATTTACGGGTAAAAACCGCATCTAAAATCAAATCTGCCATACATGTGTTCTGGCACCTACACTCTTGCTTCTTGCAGATTAGTGATCGTTGTCGTTGCTACGATACAACTAGTCTTGGATTGTCATAAACCTACCTGTAACTGAATCAATAAATATTTTTCTTCACGATTTTAAGAGTATATCTTCTTCATAATCAACCCAAGGACCAATACTCACAAAACAAAGCAAAAATTCGGAGGCTCTAAAGATCGGGATTATGTTTGCGGCGTTTTCATATGTGTAATAGTTTTTAAAGTATTAGTAAGTGCACTGATTATACAAATATTAGTAAACATCTCAGAATAAGCTAAAATATAGATTGAAATAGACAGCTTCTGTAGCAGATGCGGCGCTGGAAGCACTGACCGTTTCAGTCCATTTACGTGGGCAGACTCAATCAACGATTCGGTGATCGATAAGCGAACAAAGCGCATTAGTGAAGCGATCGCTAAACGTCCACTTCGCCGGTGAGCAAACATGAAGGCGTAATCCGTCGGGCAGCACTTAGCGTGCGCCACAAGCCCCACACTCTAATTGCACATCAACTAATCTGTTTGGAAACGCATCACATTACTGATTTAGGCTCCGCAACCCCAGACCGTGGACGGTCACTTGCTATTTCCAGCTCGTCTCGTCACATGCCTCTAGCGTACTTGTAGACATCTCAGCCATGTATTAAACACTTTTGTGGTCAGAACTGAAACGTGTTTCGGTGGTTGGGGCATATAGATAAAGTATTAAGAAAATCTATGCGTTTTATGTCTGTGAATAGACATATCACAGATCAGAATAAAGTACACGTTCACGATAAAAATCTTAATCTTAACAACAAACAAGGACTTAATCTTGTTAAAGTTAAATAAGGTATTACGAATTAACCAAATTGTCGAATCCTAAAGTTGTATAGTAATAACATTCTTGCAACTGTTACTACATCTTTTAAATAATACTCTAATTATAAGAAAAACTTGGACAACCAAAATTCTCAGCGCTAATTGCTCTTCATGTCTTAACTTTATAGCAGGAATGCGCAATTAAAAGGCTGTAGGAGACTTTACACTAGCTAAAATACATGCCAAAATAGCTTGAGAAGTGCCAATTAATGTTTCCATTAAAAATGCTAACAACCACTTGGTGTTTTAAATTTATAAAACAATTGTATTAACACTTTAAGGGTAATCTATTAATGAATAATTAGTTAGTGTAATTTCTTATACAAACGAATAGTGGTTCAAGTCCATATTTTACCAAATAAAGTGCGAAAAGAGATCTTTTAAAATCATTTTTTATCTATGGGTATATAGCAACTGCATAGTCTGAAAATTAACGGGCTATTTAGTATAAGAAATAAGACATTTCTTATACTAAATAGCTCGTTGGATAACTGTATTACTCTAGATTATTAGATGATCATAGATTATATATAAACAGTTAATTACTGTAAATATTACAGTTACACTACTTTTATAAGTTACTGAAGCCACATGTAAATTTTCTAATTGTTTTCTACAGTTGTATACCTACAGAGTTTTCTCAGCTTCTAAAACAGTTCATCAATTAACAGCAAAAAGAATGAAACTTATAGCAAAGCTCCAAAAGTATCAGGCAAAAGTTTACAAATATCCAATCTGCTTGATTAATGCAAATAAACGAAATGAAATACAAGGGCAAAGTTTCCGTTCGTTATGGTGATGAGTAATCTTGTCTTCAATATTTTAACAACGCATTGTGTGCAATGATCCGAACCGACAGACAATGCTACAGTAGATATTTATTGATAGATTTATTTCTCAAGCTTGCGCTGTTACGGCCCTTGCTACTTGCTAGGGTAAAATTACCCACTGAGTAATCAGATGAGTCGGTTATTTGTCGCGCTCGATGAATTTCTTGATGTTTTGTTCACAACTTACTGTCTGAGTCATGTTCGGTTTCTTTACATTGGTCGTTGTATCTTTATCTGAGTTATACATTCTTGCTCATTTATATATTAAACAATTGCTATAACATTAACTATAGCTCGATCACATGCGTGGTATAATTTTGCTGGACATCACTAGTTTGAGCTTAACGCTCTCTTGTCTCAATTGCGTCAGTCTTATGAAACCATGAAATTAAATGAATAAAAGCTGTAGTTACAATGATTGTGCAAATGTTCAATACCAGGAAATAATGAAAATAATGCATTAAGTTGGTATATTTAAGCATATCTCAATTTTTTCACACGAAAAGGGGGCAAACGAGTTTATGGCTCATCTGATCTTAAATGTTCACCGTCGGCCATGAACATTCACCAATACAACACAACACCGAAGGTGTTGCAGGTGCATTGCCGGCCTTTGAGGAAAGCTCGTAGGCTCTATTTGTGAAGGTCTTCAATATCCTATTGGTTCGGAAACATCGTTGGCAACAGTTGATCCCACAAGTTGGTACGTACAATATGTGGAAGAAAATTTAATGGAATTTGGAATTCTAGCGAACACTCCAAATTAAATAATAACTAACAAACACTATAAGCTGGCTTAAGTCCTGTCGGCTTTTTACGTAAACGGATTAACTGGTATGGTATGTATATCGGATAAGGTGGAAAGTAAGACGAAACAAACGAATCACAGACACCACACAGTTTAGGACTGGATAAAAGATACCGCATTAAGCTAATTTAAAAATAATGTATTTCCATGAAATTTCAACGTGGGTGTGTTCAAGGATGAATAGAAATTTAGTTTAGCTAGCGCGTCTTACCATCGATGTCTCCACAAGTATTTTCAGCAATTTGATGTTTTGGTAAGCTAGGTAACGTGGGTAAGTAGTACAGCAATAGGAACACTCAAAGCACTATTTTATTCTTGTGTTACTTAAATAAAGCAGCAGACAATGGAATAGAAAGTAAATGTACCATGGTGCCATTAATAGCCTTTCGGATCTTATCGAATGTACCTTTGTTGTTTGCTCTAATGCTGTAACTTTTCAAAATTAATATTCCGAAACTTCAAAATAATTTAAACCGAATACATAGAACATTTACGTTTCCAATGTTTTCATATTTTAAATAATTTACTAAAATCAATTCTGAGACAATTAAGCACAGTTTCGTGTCGAGTGGTTTTTTTCATAGGAAAAAGGGCAAACGAGCTTACGGCTCACCTTATCTTAAGTGAAAACCATTGCCCATAAACATCCATAACATCGGAGGAGCTGCAAGTGCGTTGCCGGCCTTTGAAAGGAGCCCGTTTCTTGAAAGTCCCAAAATCGTACGGGTTCGGAAACATCGCTGGCAACAGTTGTTTCCAGAGGTTGATAGTACGTGGAAGAAAGTTAGATAACTGGACATGTCAGCTGTGGATTGGTAAACAAACGCATCGTTTTTTAAATAGAGACTTATTTAAAAAAAGTTATTAAATTAAAGTATTAAGTGTAGCAAAAGCATTTACTTTCTGTAGAAGTATAACAATGAACATAATTAATGGAGAACTTTAAAATATAAACGGTAAAGTAGAAAACTAGGAATACACGGACTAGTTTAATTGACACAGACTACGAAACACCTGGACAGTTCAAACAGTAAATACCTCTGTCAGAGCGTCCATCAAATAGTGTGCAATTATTTTAGAGTGCGATTTTATATTTTTATTCCTAGTTCAATTTTTGACTAAAAGCTCAAATACAGTGATGTGATGTCAAATACAGTTCTCGAATTTCAGGACAAATAAACACTCAAAGCACTATTTTATTCTTGTGTTACTTAAATAAAGCAGCAGACAATGGAATAGAAAGTAAATGTACCATGGTGCCATTAATAGCCTTTCGGATCTTATCGAAAGTACCTTTGTTGTTTGCTCTAATGCTGTAACTTTTCAAAATTAATATTCCGAAACTTCAAAATAATTTAAACCGAATACATAGAACATTTATGTTTCAAATGTTTTCATATTTTCAATAATTTACTAAAATCAATTCTGAGACGATTAAGCACAGTTTCGGGTTGAGTGATTTTTTTCATAGGAAAAAGGGCAAACATGCTTACGGCTCACCTTATCTTAAGTGAAAACCATTGCCCATAAACATCCATAACATCGGAGGAGC
The DNA here is from genome assembly GCA_029286785.1 of Meandrusa payeni. Classification (NCBI taxonomy): domain Eukaryota; kingdom Metazoa; phylum Arthropoda; class Insecta; order Lepidoptera; family Papilionidae; genus Meandrusa; species Meandrusa payeni. The sequence goes on along the minus strand of JAGSMX010000012.1, from coordinate 11,022,801 downwards.
TGCAAGTGCGTTGCCGGCCTTTGAAAGGAGCCCGTTTCTTGAAAGTCCCAAAATCGTACGGGTTCGGAAACAGCGCTGCCAACAGTTGTTTCCAGAAGTTGATAGTACGTGGAAGAAAGTTAGATAACTGGACGTCAGCTGTGGATTGGTAAAGAAACGCATCGTTTTTTAAATAGAGACTTATTTAAAAAAAGTTATTAAATTAAAGTATTAAGTGTAGCAAAAGCATTTACTTTCTGTAGAAGTATAACAATGAACATAATTAATGGAGAACTTTAAAATATAAACGGTAAAGTAGAAAACTAGGGATACACGAACTAGTTTAATTGACATAGACTACGAAACACCTGGACAGTTCAAACAGTAAATACCTCTGTCAAAGCGTCCATCAAATAGTGTGCAATTATTTTAGAGTGCGATTTTGTATTTTTATTCCTAGTTCAATTTTTGACTAAAAGCTCAAATACAGTGATGTGATGTCAAATACAGATCGAATTTCAGGACAAATAAACACTCAAAGTACAAGAACTTCTGAGAAATTAAAGCATCTACTTACGAAGGCACATTTTATTCTAGTCAAAAAACTAAAACAATAATTTTGTATGATGGGTATCAGAAGCTATTCGACGATAGGAAATGTCATAAAAATACGGATGAATTGAGAACCTCCCCTTTTTTGAAGTTTAAAGAGTCGGTTGAAAAGAGAACGTTTGAATGAATTTTGACATTTAATCCGTCACCGATTTGATGTCGGTTTTTGTTTTTTCGCGTAAATATACTTGTTTCATCATATTAATAGTTTGTCTTACAAATTTCTGAAAAGGTGAACGCTGTACTCTATTAACTCAGTGATGAGTTTATGATAGTCATCAATGTCAAGGGGTTTTTATAAATAGTTTACTGAAATTTAATAAACGTAGTTTCAGTCTGTTATCAAGCCCTCGTAGAAGATCCACATCTATTTTTTTTAATGAAGCTAGCAATATTTCTTTTTTTTTCGTAAATATTACTAACATTCTTTTTAACCATTCCAACTAAGCTTAAGCTTGTGCTAGGAGATAATTCACGTCAATAGTCGAATTTTGGATTCGAACCCACGACCTTACGATTCGCAGACCGTACCCTAAACCATTAGGCTATTGAGCTTCATCTATATTGACAAGTTGCGAGTATCATAGCTATGTTAAAAGAATTATTTTTCAAATTAACAAAGGAATTGTATGGTAGCGATAAAACTAGACGATTCAGTCGTCATAGCACCCACGCGCCAGACTTCAGGCGCCCTGTATGTTACATGGCTTTGGTGTGACGTCATTTATCAGTGTTCTTTTTAATTTAGTTTCCGAGAGGGTAGTATAATAGTATTAGTAAAAGAAATAGTAATTAAACGATTAAGTGCTCAACGGCAATACTACGTGATTATAAGAAATCTGGTTTGTGATAGAGTGGCGTACTAGCTTACTTTTTTATTCAAAATTAACGAAAATTGTTTATTTCATTATAATCAAATTTATGTGTATAACGTGACATACACTAAGCTCCAAAATAAGCTTATAATTCACATCTTTTCAAACCTAGCGAAGTAGACAGAAGCAGCAGTCGGTGCCCGCTATTCAACAAGTTTATCAAATCACATACATATGTTTATTTTTATTAATTTGTTTCAATTTAATAATATATTTATTTATGAAAATTTGTAAATCTATTATTTCATTGTAATTATTATATATCAATCTCATAACTATTTATACACGTATTATATTTATTGTACTCTTATTGACTGTTGTCTGTATAAATTCCATGTAAATGTAGTATTGCGCGCGCATGACTTTAGGTAGTCCTGGGCACCACTGATAATCAGCGCTATATCATCCTTGCGACGGCATGTGCTGAGACGGTGTCCAATATTGGCATCATATCTTATGTCCTTTTGTCGGTTTTTCTTTAACTGTATTTTTTTATTAATTTTTTCTGTCTTTTGATGTGTTTAATATTTTGTGTTAATGTCTATATGTGGCAGGTTGTGAAACATGAATTAGTAGGTTGATACGTGATACGCAATAATTGGTATTTTAAAATGTAGACTCACTTTAGCATAACCGAAGCTGTATTTGTCTGTCGCTATTATGTGTCAGTTTTATTATATCTATGTATAACATTTGCTAGTTGTGGAAAGTGGAACATCGGTGCACTTTCTCCTGTCAGACGCTCAGCGGCTGCGCGTGAGTCGTGCACACTTATATATTATTATGTGAACAGTGCAGACTTAGGTTCATTAACGCATTAATTACAATTGACTTTTCTCCGTTACTTTATTCACGGTTGTCGTAGTATAATGAGGCATCCGATGTTAGTTGTCGACGGTGAAAACGAATACATCGATATAATATCGGATTAGATTAGATTGGAACTGTTCTGTGTGAACGTATAACTGTATTTACCTAAATAAAATTTCTGCATAACTATGGCCTAATAGTGTGAATAAGCGTGGAACATAAATTGTATTTACTGATATTTGAGGAAAACATTAAATATTCCGATGCATATGTTAAGTCGTATTCTATGAACCAAATGGCGTCGGGGAAGGTACAAACCAGTTTGCAAAAGATCCCTGTAATGTATCAATACGCACTCACTACACTGGCAAGAATTTCCAGGTAAATTTAAAACCTTTTATAAGAACTTCGTCTATTTTATTCGAGATATAATTTAATTATTTATAACTTTACTACCTGCGCCTGGAGGTAGTAATAAAGTAGGATTCATGTGTTTTATATAAGCTAAACTGTAGTATAACAGATATTTTCTACATTTACTGTAATGTGACGTAACCCTTCGTGACTGCCAGCAACTCTAAACGATTGCATGTTGTTGACCTGAAGATTGCGTAGCAGATTGCAAAAAGCATAGTCATAGAAAATTGCCTTTAGTGGGGTTATTTTAGGCTACATTTTGTAGAATGCATTCGATGTAAGAATAAGTTTTGGAACATGACTTCTTCAAACTGTACTGTTCAATACAATACGCGTTCCCATTACAATAGTGAGTTTCACAAACTCCAAATCGGCCAGACTCCGGGCATTGTCTCGTAACAGAACCAGTTCCACGTGACGTGCTCCACAACCGCCTTATTGCTGTATTCGTTGTGTTATTATGCAGTTACCGTGCACGAAATGGATCTTAATATCACTGTAATAAGTGTGCATGTTCATAATTTTAAATTTTATCGTCTAATAGTAACGTAACGAATCTTACAGTATGCAACTACTTTTCATGTCGAAAAACTTAATGAGAATTTAAATTTATAAATTGACTGAAACACACCTGTTTGCTACTAGTTCTATACTAATTTTTCCACCGACTTCAAAAAAGGCGGAGGTCCGTTCTCAATTCGTATTTGTTTTTTTCTTTTTTTACATTTGTATACCTCGAACGAGATCAGACGAATTGCAGGTGCGTTGCTAACCACTGATACACAGAAGTATAATACGAATAGATCAGCCACACCGGTATTCTGGAATGGTAGTTCTTCGTGGTATTGTATTGAAAGAGTCATTAAAGATGTAATTGTATATAACAAATGCACAGTTGTAAATAAAGGCATTTACTAAACTGGAGCCCCTTACCATCAGGGACTAGGATCGTGATCCAAGCACTTGCTTAGAATATTTAAGACATTTTTCGTAAGATAGATTCACACATTTAAAGTTTATCCCTGTTTTTCTACAATATATAAATTAAAATCATGACAGTTAATAGTAACACCTGACATCACTGACAGATCAGAGCCATGGGGTTTAGATAAAAAATAAATGTTATTGTTGTTGTTGAATATTTTATGGCTTGTTAACAAGATCTTTAAGCCAATTTTTTTTAAAACACATACACCTATTTCTTACGTCTAAGATGAAAATGAAAATGTAAGTTAGATGATCCCCCCAGTTTAATCCTTAATAAATGTTATTATTTCTTTTACATCAAGAAAAACAATATTTTATCAGAAAGCGTGATAACACTGGCTGGATGGGCCTGTATATATATTAAAAGGAAGTAAAAAAAAACATGACTACGACAATTTAATTTATTTAATAGCAAAAAGGACAAACAAATTGTAAATGCAGTAAAGCAATAAACATACATTTGTTGCTTAACTGCACAAACTCGATGTCGTTACATTGTAACATTTTCGGCCGGCCTGAATCCAAAAAATGAAACAAGGCTGTCAGTTACATTCAAACCGGATTCGTTCGAATAATACCTAGGTACTTTCGAAGGCGTCATTGGTGGATAGAGCGTTTATAATATCACTGAATTGCCTTGCGTAGGCCAAGGTGGCTCATAAAGTGAATGTACCTACTAAATGTCTGATTGTTATCTCTGTTTGTCGAATGTGCTGGTGTAATGGGGTAACGGAGAGAGGTAATATCAATTCTGCTTTTTAAACATGATCTGATAATTTAAAAGTTACGTTACGTTTACTATTTAGAATTTGGCACACTTTGTCCAAGGTTCTTGTATTACATTTTGATTTTAAACATTTCCGGCGTTTCTAGCGCTTTATACTGCTCATTGGTTTCGGGAGAGCTGCGATTTTTTTGGTCCACATATTATAGATTCTTGAAGGTTATCGTTGGGTTTTAAATCGATTTTTATTTATCACTCGATCCCAAACTGGTGGTATCATCCTCTTTTCCGTTTTTTTTTTAAATTTCAATAGCCTTCACTATTCATCCTTGATAGAAATCGGTGTTCTTTTGGAATAGATTTGAAGGATCTGTGGTTTATCACATATAAAGTAAGAGCGTATTATTTTTGTTTTTGACGAACTACACAGGTTGGCCAGAGACAGCCAAACTGTCATACACAAATTGGAAATTATAAATTAGGTAGATAGTTTATTTTTCGTACATTTGTAAATAAATTATTTTAACGTTAGGTAAATTTTCATGGACATTATAATCGCGGGTACCATAGCGTGGTGCAGCCGGTAATAAATACAATTATATATGAATAAAAACAAATTAGGAATAGCTAAGGCGCTCCTCAAACCAAAACACAGCAATGTATGCATAACATTAGTTTAGCTTCGCGTCCGATAACGACCCGTACAAGGTTGTCTACCCAGTTCAGATTTCTAATGGACATGGAAATCGCATATACATTAATTACAACAAAATTCTCATTTGCACTTTTTGTACGGTATATAAATACGTTTTTTATCAGTGCGACCATTGCAAAGATACGAAAATGAAGATCTTGCGTTACGATATCGCAAAAATATTAACCCTTGACGGATATGAGTCATTACGCGACCACCAGGAAATGATATTAAATTTTCACGATGGCGTTTTACGTTACCCACACCGCTGGTTTCGCTACTTCATGCATATTTATCAAAATAACAGTGCCGATTGAAAGGCTGCATATAAACACGCACTGAATTGCAAAACGTTGAAAGGGGCCGCGGATTTAAGAGTTTATGCCGTGGATTGGAGGGTGTAGTTTCGCGCGTGACTCTGGGCTGCATTTCGGTTCGGCGGTCGTCGTCCGCCGGTCATTAGTGAACGCACCCCCACTGGAGGGTTGCGAGTTCCGCGAACCGCGCCGCCCGACTGTGACTCAGCTTGCTGGCGACGGGAAAACACCGATTGTCCACTCGATAACTGTTTTTGTATCGACGTGTTTGCGTCGAGTCTACCAAGAGGTTAATGTCTTCATCTAGTGCCTACGCATAATCTTATATTTTTGTGCTTGTATAGAAAACATTATTTATGTGTTTTAAGAGCTATTGTTCTACTGGCGACAGTAAAAAAACAACTACTTTAAGCAAGGTTTCTAAGTCATAGTCATTGGTTCCCATGGTTTATACGGATTATCTATACATATAAATAAAATTGAAGTGTCTGTTTTTAACATTAAAATAACTACTTTTACTACATGCATATTAACGGTAAATAAACGAAAATAACATTTTTTACAATTTTGGTCTGTCTGTCTGTTCCCACTAATCTCTGGAACGGCTGGTCCGATTTTGACGAGACTTTAACTAGCAGATAGCTGATATAACAAGGAGTAACTTGGGCTACATTTTATTTAACGACTTCAAAAAAGGAGGTTACTGATCAGGTACATACTGTAAATAATTAATTAGTTGGATAATATACATAGTTAACATGATTAGAAAATGTGTGATAGTTATATATTTTCTAATCCTGTAATTAATTCATAAGCTCACTTCTTAACGGCATTGGTTTAAGTCTGGTTTTTCTGATGTACCCAAACTTTCAGTTGTGTACATTAAAGTATGAACAATTATCGTCTGCGTAATACTATATACTACTAATACTATATAACAATTTTAAATTACTAAAATAATAAGCTCCCGCGGCCTTGTAACCCTAGCGGGGTTTACAGACAGCTATCATCCACTTTTCATTAAGCTTAGTAGGTGGAGAGCTCATCGCCGTAGAAGGGGCACAAATTTGTATCAAGCGAATTTTTGTACTTAAAAAAAAAACAAAGTTTTTATATAACCACAATATTTGTCTATAGAAATCTCTTTTAAATGCATATTTATTTAGTTTGTAGAACATGTTAGGGTAACGAATATTTCAGAGTGGCACGCGGCTTAAACCAATACGGAAATCAATTGCAATTGCAAAAGTAGTGGCTTTTAATTGCCTCCATTTTACTCGCCATGTTTTTTTAGAATCGTATTTTTTGCGATGCGGTTTGTTTTTGTTTCGCTATTTGAACGAGATTTGAATTTATTATAGCAATAAACTGACACATTTTATGTCACTTGAATCCAAACCTTTAATCGTATCTTAAATTGTGCTTCGTTATCCGTAATCAATGCGTTTGAATTGTTTACTATTAATTATTAGGTCTGATTAATTTAGGAAACTATTGACTTTGGCAACCACATGCCCATTAAACGTGCACACTAAGGCCTTATTCAAAAATAAAATGAGGTTCACTTAATGGACACACAAAAACGAGTAAAGTAAAAAAAACCGCTTACTCCATTATAAATATTACATGTATTGTTTAATTTGAACATTTTGGTTGACTGCGTTCTGTTTCGTCCTGTTTTTGTTTAATTTTATATACAATAGTTTTTCCCTTGTTTTACTTACTTAAAATTCTGCCGCTGACGATTGTTTCAAAGAATCATCTGGATTTCTGCAGAATACCAGCGCTGATTTACTGCTGATGTAGTCAGTATTATTCTGAGCAGTGAACCCTGTCGTTTCGGCTTTGCAACGCATAGCCTTAGTAAAGGACCTTTTGGGATTTAGTGTGTACTGAACCTCTATCGCGTAACATAGTTACTTGACGCTAGGGTCCCCCCGGTAAGGAGGGGTAACCTCCGCTGGACGGTTACTATGTTACTATGACGGATACTATGTTGTATGTGTCCGATTTCAGGGCGCCCGTGAGGGCCAAACCACGACTCGGTCGGTTGCTATTTCACGGATAATCTAAGGGACATTAAAAAGCTAAACTAAATTTGAGATTCACTTGGAGAAGCATTGCCGCTGGGAGAAGAAGTAGCCGAAGAAACTCCAGCAACGCTCCTGACATCTAAGGGATGGGGCCTGCCCATAAAATAACGGTAACGGGCGAGGATTACTAGCAACCTCCGACGTTCGCGAATGGACGCTTTGTGGATTTGTAAGTAAATTAGAACATCTTTCAATTTGTATAAAGTTATAGCACATAGGAATGAAATTGCCGGTATCGGAATAGAAAAGTTTTCCCATCCAATTTGTCACACCTCATCTTTTTATTCGTGGCAGCATACCTCTCAGTCTTATTACTCTGCAATATAGACCGAAAAGTAAGAAAATTGCTTGATCCGTAGCATTGTAAAAGTCTCCCGTTCTCATAAAACTCCCACATATTTCACGACAAATAAACTTCTCATCCTATGAAATTTTCTTCCCCGGGAAGCAGTTCACTGCAGGTAATATTTCAAAACATGTGTCATTCATAACTTTCGCCTTCGCAATGTCTGTCGATGGAGCCCGGGCGAAAAGGTCTCAATAATAAATTTTCTCGTGAGCCCGCTCCGTTATCCCCGCGAGCGGTCCCAGGTACGTTTTACGGCCGCGCAAGGGAAAATAAACGAAAAATAAAATAAAAGTCAAAATGGCACACATAAAACTATTTGCCGGAATATACCGCGCGGGAAAAAAATACTTTACAATGCCTTAAAAAACGGCACAAATATTTGCAGCTCTTTGGGTAATAGTAGAAAGTAAAACAAAAAACTGTCGTGTAATTCCTTCACTTTATGTGTACCTTCGCTACATTTGCATGTTACAAGTTCAGTTGTTATTGTGATAGCGTAGTAGGTAGACGTCCGTCTTACAACCCGATGGTCCGTGGTTCAAATCCTAGCTGTCTTATATATATCTCTTATTATCTGTATTGTATATCTGTATTATCTGTATTGATCTACGGTTGTTATATTTTACGTTAAAAATTCACTAGCAGATATTTTAGGCCAGTCTCTATGTGGTGATAGAATCTTCACACCGTGGAGACCATAGAGAAAAGTGGTTTACGATTGCTGTCTTTTTTTTTTTTGTTCACGCGGGGGAATCTTTTTATAGACCATCCTCCGATACCCTGGGTGGGCCCGGAGGGATGTGTGGGACTCGGCCTGGGCAGCCCCTACCCACTAAACCTTCCGCGAATGCCATCAGCCGTTATGAGCGGGGTGCCCCGGATCACGATTGCTGTCTCAGTTAAACCTAGTTATGCTAAGAAGAAAAGTAATCTCTATGTTGAGCTTTATTATTATACTAATGGAAAAAATGTTAAATTTTAACGTATATGCTTATTCCCCATTCTTGCTTGTAAGATATTACAGAGATGTACATCTAAAGCGCGGTATTGTTAAAACATTAGACAGTTTATGATTTACACAGACGCCGTACGCCGCCAACAATGAACATAACCCCCCATAAAATACTAAACAACTCTCGTTCGTGACTCCGTGAACGCGATATGAATGTCAAACACTTCTCAATTCCGCAATTATGCTCAAAATTAATTATTATTAACGACCATTGCACTTGGAGCTGAGAATGTTTTCTTTATAGCGGATTATACTGTCTGATAAAATGGGTGAAGTGATTTTTTCTTAGCGTAAGGACCTAAAAACTGGAAGTCATTGGTACAACACGTCAGGAGATTCGCACTCAGTCATCGTCAAACTTTTTGTTCCCCTGGTTGATCTAAGTCGAAGAATAGCTAAAACCATTGCTTTTTTTTGTTACTAGTGACATGTTTTATTTATACGCTCATGCCATGTACGTAAAAAAAATACTAGTCAGTATTACAAGAAAAAATAAAAATGCTAAAATGATAAAAATATATAGAACTAACACTTGAATTAGACCTAGACGCCTATATAACAATTTTCAACGTGCTGTGTGCATGCAACGTATATGGCAGTCAGACGGTTACCTCACCGGTTAGCAGTGTTAAATTACGTTACCGCGATTTGATTAACTGATGAATATTTTTTTAATAGAAAAAGGGCCAAACGAGCTCACGGCTCACCTGATCTTAAATGATCACCGCATATATATCTACAATACCAAAGGAGCTGCACACAGGCCGGCCTTTGATAAAGGGGTAGGCTTGTTCTTTAAAGGTTCTCAATTCGTATTGGTTCATCAAATTATCTCAGATAAGATTTCATATTGGCAGTAGGCTGTACAACTCTAATTAGGTTCATAATCGTGAAAGGAGTTATATTATTTGATTTAAGTGCAAAATTTTCTTCAATTTTATCAAATGTCGTGTCGGAGTTGCGTGCCGAGGTACATTAAGGCGCGGCGCAAGTTACCGGGCAGCACCGCGGCGGACCTGCTTCCTAAGTGATAAACTACCATATCTACGCAGTTCCACTGATATAACCTTTGTCTAACGCATGGTTAAAAAATGAGTCGCAAAAATAATTGGCAGACACAAAGAGAGATTCTGACTCATTACGCTGTATACAAAGGGTTTACAATAAACCATCAAATGTAGACTGTAATTCGACTGAAGTAATTGATTGGACATTGGTTCGCCCTCGGGGGTTTAGGTCGGAATGCTACTGCGAAGTTCCTTCCCGAGAACCCTTGTGCTCGAACTTTTCTCACACCGGTGAAGTAGCAGAAGTCTCCGTGGTAATATCATCAAATATAAAATCAATCTTAAATAAAAATCGGCTGCCGTTAGCGATATCAGAGTCTACATAAATCATCATCATCATAATCTCTCCCTCTATATAAGCAACGTCCCTTCCCCTTTATTTCTCTGGAGTTCATAAGAATGATGAGCTCTTGTAAAATTACAATTTATATACAATGTTTGAAACGGTTATAAATATACATTGATCATGGCATTTTACGCATAATTTCACAGATCAAACTGCAAATTCCACAAACAACATTGATGGTTAGTATTCTACGTAATTTTCGTCCGCGTACAACCGAGTAGTTGACTCAGCTATCGCCAACGGTGTATCGGAACCCATACGATTTTATATCTTTCAAGAATTGATAGATATTCATGGACGAAAGTGATTACTTCAGATTATGTGAGCAGCAAGCACGTATGTATGTCCCGTTTCCCTATGAGAAGGATTTGTAGTAAATTGGCTGGCTAGTCCACATTGATGATTGCTGGAGTTGGTCGATCTATCACCAGACACCGAATTAAAATGTAATTTCAACTTTTGTACGCCAGTATCAGATTTTGTACTTTTAAATCGAGCGTTCATTGTGGTCCATTGGTCACCCTCATAGGGATGTATACATAACAATATATACGGAATAAATATATTATCAATCATTCTAATTCTTATGCTAATTCATTAGTACAAGTGTATAGAAAAATTTCCTTCTTTTACAATTGGTTATCAGCTCTACAATTGACGTTACGTCGATAAAATTTTCAAACCCAAATGGTCGGTGAAATAACCAATGAATTTCCATATTTGAAATTTACGTTACCTAATTTTGCATTGATATTGCAAATGTGAGCCGTGGTAGCTCAGTGTCCATGCGGTTGGCTCAAGTTGCGTAGTGCCCTAGCAACCCGAGTTCGATCCCCGGTGCCGGTACCAATAAATTTGTTGTTGCAATTTTATGTGCTGATTTACCACGCGCTCGGCGGTGAAGGAAAACATCGCAAGGAAACCTACAGGTTTTAGAAAATTTTTCTACGGTATGTGAAGTCTGCCAATCCGCATTAGGGCCGCGTGGCGGACTATGCCCTTAAACTCTCTTTACAGAGAAGGCCTGCGCCCAACAGTGGGACATATATAAAGGCTATAACTTTAACTTGCAAATGTAATTAAGATGTAAACCTAAATAAGATACTAATATATAATTACATAAGAGAAAACATGCTCATAAAATTATACCAAATGTGCAGGTACAAAAACATTTTGAAACTAGTCGTAAGCAATAAATAAATTTGTAACAACAAAATTAGAAATAATATTATACTGTTTAGCCTAAAATCCATAAAGCTCCCGGACTAAGTGGATTAATTTCGACTTTTTCTCTCGTTTCGGGAAGCTAATAAAGAAGAATGTATATACGAAATAAAACCACGAACGACCCGTATGTAATCTAACATTACGTTATAAATGTCAGTCACGTTCATAAAATTATGGACTTATTGTGGTAACCGTACTGTTAAACAAAAAAATGCTACATTTACATTCAATTGTTTTATGTTTATTTTTTTAAGCCATGTAGTCTTTTAGCGCCTAGCACGTGGTAAATTAGACAAAAACAATTCATTGAAACAGGCATTGGGATTGAACTCGGATTACTGGGCTGCTATGCCAATATATGTCTGGCTGAGTTACCATTGCTCGGTAATGTTGGTTGACGTGGACGGAAATAATCGACATTTAATACTCAAGCTTTTTAAGTTGCCAAATATAACTTAATTGCCAATGTTATAAATAAATAAAAAACAAGAAAACATTTTAAACTCAAAATGGTATTACAATACAATATAGCAATGGTAAACTGGATTTTATTACGTGAAATACGAGTAGTGGTGGTGTAGCGACGCAGGTAGGAAGCTCTCGGCATTTCACTGAAGGCTGGCCGACGTCAGCGGGCCGGGAGTGACACGTCCTTCCGCCACAAACTATTCTCTACCATATATATCCACTACCACCAGTCAGTCGGCACAACGCTGCCAATTTGAAAATCCCCCTCATGCTATATACAGAATAGAGGCATAGATTATTTATTTATTCGAATATATGCGAATAAATGTTATACCTCTTCCTTTTGAAGTCAGTTGAAAAAGAAAGAAAAAGAAATAAAAAAAAGAAAACAATAAAAGGACACAAATACAAAAATAGGAAATGGTGCCAACACTGGACACTGTCTCAGCATATGCTGTCGTAAAGCTGCAACGGCGGTAAATTTCAGCGTTGCCCAGGACTACCAAAGGTCACGTACGTACTAACTTTACATGGAATTTATATGTACAAATCGACCTATATGTATATAGTAACCCACAAAAATTAAATTGTTCAACAGAGTCGAAAAACATTTTAAAAAAAAATTATAACTTTCGTTTCGTCAAAAATCCTATTTTGGCTATTTTTCATCTAACTGTTACAAGTCATATATCATTATTTTCATATGTGTCACTTACCTGCTAAGTTTTTGCTCTCCAGCGTCGATATATAAGTTAAAACACATGGCATAGTTTCTACCGAATAAATGAAAGAGAAAAACGAATATCCCATCCTGTACGCATGCATCTTTTTTATTTGTATAAAATGAAAGTCGTGTCGAGAGTCCTACGCTCTAATAAATTTAAAGTCCGAATTCGACCCTAATCAGGAAGCAAAGCGGCAACAAAGCAAAAGATGCGGTATCAAATTGTAGAACATGCAAACACATTAAGGGTGTCGTGTAAGCGATGCCTAATCATTATCCATATATTGGCGGAGCAAAAAGAGTCGCGGCCGTCGTAAACGAATTGATAATCTTCATTGTTCTTTGTTGCCAGAGCCCCGGGCGGCCGGACAGCGAGGGACGCGTCGCTTATCCGACGCCGCACCTTTTGTCGTAATTGTAGGCAGCCGTTGACCCAGTTCGGATACTGTCGACGGCGACCACGTCAACGTCATCTTCCTTCAAATAATTTGAAAAGCTTCGGGAGCAAATTCATCCCGACCACAATGTGGACATGCTGGCGCTTAAACGGTCGTGTTATTAAATTTTCATTATACGAACATTTTAAAGCAAAATCTGTGTATAATACAAGGCCATATTTTAACTAATACAACTAATTAGAACTTATTTTGAGATAGAAGACTGATTGAACTTAATAATAACTTAATAAAAAATCTATATATATATATAAAAGAGAAAGTGTGTGGGTTTGATCCGTATAGGCTCCGAAACGGCTGGATCGATTTCAATGAAACTTTGAGGAAATCTTCAGATTGACCTGGCGAGTAATCCTGTAAAGTTTGCTAACGATCGGAGCAATTTTCTTTTATTTTACTATGATGATATTCTATTGTTTTATAACCCAAATTTGTATAGACACATGAGTTGTGTGTATTAATGTCATTATGAACAATATTGAAGTACAGTGGAGTATATTGATGAATAATAGTATAATAAATCCTTAAATGATAAGAATGATACTGTATTTACTGATATGTACATGCGTGTAGGTAATGATCTTCACCCGCTCGAGAAGAGAATGGAAGAGAATGAATACTGAGAGAAATGAATGATTTAATATATTGTGAGAGTTAAAATAAATATTTAATGATGTAAGTTTATTGTTTATATAAAATAAAGCAAAATCTAACCTAGCGAAGCGGACTGGGTACGCTAGTAAAGAATAAAATTAGTGAAAATCACTGCAGTATGTTATGTAATGTGGGGTCGGCAGCGTCCTTAAAACAGGTATATTAAATAGATTGGCGAGGTACTTTAAAAAGTACAAGTACAGATGTTTGTTTGTTTGTGGACGATGCGATAAAGGTATCACGATTGTACTTAGTAAAAGCTCATGATCTCTGCCTACTCCTTTCAGTGATGAGTAAGTATATGTTAAATAAACAGTCACGTAAACTTGAATGCCTAACCATTAGGCTATCACTGCGTATGTGTTTAATAAAAGCTTAGTAATTAGCAATTGAAAGTAGAGCAAATTGTAAAAAATTGTGGGAAATTTGTGCCAGTGCACAATAGAAGAGGTTTGTTATGCGCTCATTTACAACTAGCACGATTAAAACGGCAAGTTGGTGCAAGGCCGATCGCCAACGATAGGCCGCGGGGTCAAAAATAGCAGGGGAGGGTCGTGCCTGGCGCCGCCCCGCACCTCTCAATGTCAACTTTCAATCACGAGGGAGGTAGCTTCGCCGAACCAGCAACGGTGAGCCACAATTATGCCTTCGCGCTTTTGTACAACCTCACGCCTTCTGTCTTCCCTCTCGCATTCTTCAAGCGAATCCTCTCTATATCAAGAGCGACTCCAATAGCTGTAATCGATACTTAAACTTTAACAATAGGTCAAGACGTCAATGTATTATGCAGGTATATACTCGTAAGATTAAAACCGAAAACCAACTTCAAAACAAATTTGAGTCAAACATTAAGTAACGCTACTGGGCGCGGAATATGGGTTTATCCTTTTGTCTTCCACATTCGTGCTTGTTCTCGTTTTTATTTGTTGGTTCTCGGATTCTATAACATTTGTAGGAGCTTCCAATTGAAACCAGAACCTTTAAATCAAAATCGAATCATAAATTACGGCGCTATTGCACAAACATTACATCAAAGTTCTTCTTACCCTCCTATTTATTTATTTTCTTCTCCTATCCTACCCATTTTCCGGGAAGAGATCGCCTAAAGTTATAAGGTCTTCCTTGTTCACGTTTAGATGTTTAATTTCCACTTAAATTGATTGTATCATCAAAACATAATTGAAAATTAGGAATCTCTTTTTTGAACTCGGTAAAATTTGTTCATACGGGACATAAGTATACTAAAGTAGAGAGATTCACGAACTTCAATAAAAAAATAAAAGAACTTTTATTTCTTTTTAGCGCAACCTTCTCGGGCTGTTTGTTTACATGGTTACCAGCGAAGCCTCTCCGTGCCAACAGTCGCTTTGTCAAGCGTCGGGTGACATTAGCTCGACCCACCGTCAGATAATTTTGGAACTTAAATAATTGTCAGCTCTATAAACTGCCGCTACAAATTGACATATGAAACCAAATATTGTCAAAATAAATCAATTAATCAATTGAAAGGTAAACGCATTTTAATGTTTAGTATTATAATGTTTCGTAAATGTTAAAAGTTACAGTAGTAAATAACAATCAAGAATTACTTTTATCATTTCATTTGCTAGATCAATACGTGTAAGCAATTATTTTAACTTATAAACGATTGTGAAATATGTTGTTATGTTTAAAAAGAATATAATTTCTTCATAGTACGTAATAATAATGTATTACGTATTATGGAGGTGTTAAGAAACCACGCTATTAATATTTAGCTCTAGCCGTGGTAGCTCAGTAGATCCGGCCGGTCGCCTCAAGTTGCATAGTACGCTAGCAACCAGAGTGCGATCCCCGGTGCCGGCACCAAATAATTTAATGCAATTTTAAGTACTGATTTACCACGCGCTCAGCTGTGTTTCGTCATAGTACGTAATAATAATGTATTACGTATTATGGAAGTGTTAAGAAACCACGCTATTAAAATTAAGCTCTAGCCGTGGTAGCTCAGTAAATTAGGCCGGTCGCCTCAAGTTGCATAGTACGCTAGCAACCAGAGTTCGATCCCCGATGCCGACACCAAAGAATTTGTTTGTTGCAATTTTAAGTACTGATTTACCACGCGCTCAGCTGTGTTTCGTCATAGTACGTAATAATAATGTATTACGTATTATGGAGGTGTTAAGAAACCACGCTATTAATATTTAGCTCTAGCCGTGGTAGCTCAGTAGATTCGGCCGGTCGCCTCAAGTTGCATAGTACGCTAGCAACCAGAGTTCGATCCCCGATGCGGACACCAAAGAATTTGTTTGTTGCAATTTTAAGTATTAACAGTCAATTTAAAGAAGGAAAACATAGTGAGGAAACCTGTGTTTGAAAATTTTCTATGGCATGTGAAATCTTCAAGAACGCACTTATACTCTCTTTACAGAGAAGACCTGTGCCCAATCGTGGCACATACAGGCTGTAACTTTAAGGAATAAGCTCTAGTGCCAATTAAGTATGACGTAAGTTATTATAACTGAAGAATGCGCCTACACGCAGGAATAAACATATGTACCTCTATTTCGTATCGTCGGTCTGTAGGGTAGTATTAATTTGTGGTCGATTTGTGCATCAGTTTTTGCCACAATAAATGATGGCAACAGGATACGTGCGTGTCTCCAGAGGAGTCATACGAAAGCAACTCCATCCTCCAAAAATGCTTATGTAAATATTTATTTTGGACAAGAAAAATCAATTTGTTTAAACCAAACTACAAGACAAGGTTCGTTTATAGATAACACAATATTTAAGGAAACAAAGAGGGTCAAATGTTCGATGGGTTCTAGCGCAAGTGTCAGTTTCTCGAACGTCTTCATCAATATGTCAATTAGGGTTCATAATTATCGGGCCTGCACAGGTGTCTCTTGGCCGAGCCGTTTGCCAGCCCATTAAGCAAATAACGAGTCCGCAGGATAAACTTGGAGGCAGTAAAGTTTATTAATGGCTCGATTACAAGCTCGACCCGAGGTGCAAAGAAGTGCTATCAATCAGTCAGGTGCGCGACGGGAACGGTACCCACTCCCTCTGTAACGCTAATAACAAAATTCCAACGCCCCTGTTTGTTTCTTCAGAAAGGGGTGAAGATGAATATCCTAAAGCATTGCCATCGGTTACTCGTTGTCCCAAATATAATTAAATCTTTTCAGATAGAAAATCTGAAACAACTAAAACACCCTATTACTGTGTAATGTTAATCAAGTTTTTTACCAACGCCACTTTAATATTAAATGTATAAAATTGTTATTTAAACGATCGGACTCGAAGTCGTAAAGAAATCTCATTTTGATTAAGAATCCATTATCTGATCAAAGCTCTCAGAAGTCGTGACTTTAATGGGTTGAAGAAAGCGAGTAAATCTAGGCAGACAATCGGATATTATTATAACAGATTAGCGAACAAAGAGCGGAGGTAGTCTGGGCAAACTGCGGAGGCACTGGAGCGCGGCTCGCCGTTGTCCGAATGGCTCAATTACAGTTAATTCGCAGCGCACACACATTGGGAGAGGTGCATGCATGCACGCCGTCCACATTAATGTATGCAAATGCATGCGACCGGCCGCGACGCTCACAATATTGCGACATTAAACGGAATATGGCTGACGAGACGGACATTTTCGACAAAAGTCGACGTTTGCAAGCGTTTAGTCGCTTTTGTTTATACTTCACCGTGTTTTCAATAACCATTAGATGGTATTGTACTAGAGTTTGTTGTGAAACTGAGCACAAGGAAATATGGATTTGTTCTTCACCTGTCTATCGATCTTTCACATTGAGAAAAGAGACAAAAGATTTCCATCGGTATTAAAAATCGTAGATAAGACTAAAAGATACAACATTGGTATATAATACAGCAGTTTTGGGCTTACAGAATTAGGCTAAGGTATCCCGGTTGTAAAAGGCAACCCACCCTTTTGGGTCCACTTATTTCAAAGGTGGGCTAGCTTTATCGTTGCAAAGGTAGTAGGCAGCATGGAGTTCTCCTTTATTAATTATAAAAGAGTTGTTTTTTCTACAAATATTCTTATTTGCGCAGACGCTTCCGAAATGCCAATAGTGTTATTTTGTAGTTCTAGCCTGTCTAATAATCTTTTTTTTTTTTGTTTACGGGGAGGAAATCTTCAAAAAGATACCCCGCCTTCTGGGGAAGGCGGCGGTTATGTGGGGTTCTTACCCACTAAAACCTCCCCGGTGGCCCTTTCCTCGGTGCATGACGAGGGGCTCCGGGATCTCCAGTGGAACGCACCGGAGCCCCTCTGCACTGTGCTCAAGGAGAGCACGTCCGGGGGAGGTTACTCCCTTCCCCCTGCGCCCTCGCAGTGCAAGGCGACACGGGCCAGCCGATGTCGCCTTCTTCCCGGGTCCGCTTTAGCGAACGACAGAGGCCTCCACCCTTGTCGCCCAGTGAACCCGAGGCCCTTTTAGTCGCCTTCCACGACAGGTAGGGGATACCGTAGTCTTATTCTTGAGAGCCCAGAACTACAGGGCTGCTGTCTAATAATCTAGCTGAAGCGTTCTGATCTTTTTTAAGCAATAAATTACATATAAAAGAATGCTACAAAAGGTGGACCTCGCCCTCTCACAACCTCGGAAGTTATAAAAACCTTTGAGGCACACATTCACATCTCAACCGAGCTAGGTGTGACAAATATTATAGTATGTCATTTTACTTATATATAAACATCCAAAGAACGGAAACTTCAGTGCATGATTGCTGCGACCCGAACCTTGACAACCAAATCGTCTGATTTAAAGACAAATGTTGGCCACTTCGCAATCACTTGTTTGTATAATAAATACAGATGCATGATGCATTAAAACACCTTCAAACTCCACTCTTTGAACCAATAACATAGTAGTTACATGATTCTACATGAATTCAAATCAGTTGGACATTCTTTTTCGAATAAATGTTGATGCATTATAATAATGGCAGTTCGAATGTTGTTTACGACGTCGTTACTCGAAACGGATCATGAATTTATTTACGATTCGGAGAAAGCAACAGTTTTTGGCGACACATACTTTTAGGTTTCTGCCAACGACAAAGTCTTTGCCTTCGATGTATCGTGAGATTTTTTTTTTGTCTGCAAGCAAGTTCAATATCTACATTTAGACGTTATGTTGTGGTTTGTTACAGTGTTAATGTTTTGGCGCTCACTATAAGAATATTGTGAGAAATTATATAAAATTTCGGTTCCCTTTAAATGCTGGTGACACACAACGGTTGGAATGATTGAAAACAAAACTCAGAACACTCAGACACGGGCCAGCCGATGTCGCCATCTTCGCGGGTCCACTTTAGCGGACGACAAAGGCCTCCACCCTTGTCGCCCAGTGAACCCGAGGCCCCTTTTAGTCATTTCGCAGGCAGACGATACCGTAGCCTTACTCTACGAGCCCAGAAGAACTACAGGGCTGTATAGATATAAACCTATAACAACTGTTTCTCTAAAATCGATATCTTTAATACTTTTATGGATAGTAAAATTTATTTTAAAAGTGTAATTTAAACGTGTTTAAATAATTTATTTTATATTTTGAAGTCCAATTTAGCCAGTATGATTAACTAAACTAGTTTGTAAAAGTTAACATTAACAAAATTAACAACAAGTACTTTGTAAATAAATCAAAAAATCCATATTTTATTATTTTAAAGAACTATAGATAATGAATATGGGTCTGTAGACGCCTTTTATTAAAGATCGGCAGAAAAAATATCGTATTTTGAATATTATGAGACGTATTAGATTGTTGCCAATTCTTAATCATAAGTCCTCAATAGAAATCAGAGATATTGTTAGGCCCACTCGACAAGTGGAAGTCTGGGGAGAGCAGTGCTTTGCTCACTGAACTAACTAGAAACTAGTCTGAATGAAATTCTCATTCCACGGTTCGGCGATATCCGACGACGCTTGTCATCCGGAAACAACTTGCATACAGAGATTAACCAAATATATAATTTGACGCAATTATTTATTGGGGCTTAATAAGTGAGAATTTAACTGGTTATATAGTAGAAATAATTTGATAGATTAACGTTAATATAACTTATATTAATTCATCGTTCAATGCAAATTTTTGTCACCAAAATATAGTCTGTGGCTAAATTGTCTATGAACAAACAAAATAAACAATTCTGTATACATGATTCTGACGCTTAAACTAAATTATGAAAGAAATGTTCCAAGAATTATTCAGTAATAAAAAGTTTTCACTCGTTTACTCTTATTTCAAAACTACTAACGCCCCCTATGAGAATTCCGGGCAGTTCTATTGTTTTATTAAGCAAGCATTGTCATGGTGATTCATTTCATGTCAACATTTAATACATTATTGCAAGTACATGTAAATGCATTAAATATTTCAAAATATTAGTTAAAAAATAAATGATAATGTAATGTTATTCAAGTTCAAATTCTAGCTAGACTTATTTACCAATAATACTACACTCCAACTACTCGCGAGTATAAGAAATGTTGTAATGACAAGAAGGCATTTGTAAACATAGTTGACAGTATATTTGATAGCTACGTTGCTCGTTAATATCAACCTAACTCCTTTTAACAATCGAAAATATCTTAAATATTGAAAGAGAACACTGTACGTGACATCGAAGAGGTTATGTTCACGACAAACAAAAATACTAAGGCGTTTACCTTGTTTCAACTGAAGTTTAACGGGCAGGATCACTATTACATCGCACTATTACATTCACAACTATGTTATGTATTTATTTTAGTTAAAAAATTGGCTTGCATCACAGAAATAACAAAATAAAACGGAAAACATTGAAAGCGGGCAAGAAGCGCGACACGAAACAGCAAGCAAGCAGCAGCTGACTATAGCACACGCCTGGTGTAACTTTGTAGCAGCGGTACTTCATTTATTTACATTTACTATGAGATATTTCTCAGTAAACAATTTAAATTATAAAGGCTTTACAAATGTTTTCGTAGTTTTTAGAATTGAAACAGGATTTAAATTCGTCAATTATGAGTTTTTATATTTTTAAATTTGCAAAATCAGCACATAAGACTAATAAACAGAAATATAAAGTTATTGCGATAAAGTACTGTCTAAGCACCAGAATTATAGCGGACTTTGTTTAAATAGGAAAGTAATAAAATAAAAAATTCATTGCCATTAGGACGTTTATACAAAGTTAGTAGTTTGGATGCGCGCAACGTGGAGGAGTGGCGTGGGTGCGCACCGGCGTCGCTGGCGTTGCCCTCTAGCGGGCATATTGTGAATTATCGATTCTCCGCGTGCCGCCACCCGCCATTGGCTCGGCTCAGTAATTGGTTTATGTAGCTCGTTCGTAACATGAATTCAAATTTAGCGCGCGCTGGGGCTCTCGAATGAACAGAGCCGAGTGTTTGTACAGGGGAAATTACCCGTTTCAGATAATAAAATCTAGTAAAATACTATTCAAACTTTGTTTTACTTCGAGTTCGATGTTCCATACGAATAAATTTACTTTGCTACCGGACAAGTATATATTATTTGGAAATAAATTCAGTTTTATTTATAGATCAATCTGACACTTGAACTAAAATAAGTTCAGAACTCAAAGTGGTATAGATATTTTTGGCCAACTAAAATTTTGTTTCTTTGAAAATATCAACTTATTTTATACTGATGACATTTTTAACACTTAAGTTTTGTCAGCCGTCAAGGCCAGCTTCTCGGGCCAATCTGTGTAGTTCGTCATAAAAAAAATCAAGTGTACACGTAACTTCATATTAATTTTGTCTATTGGTGTCTCTTAGAACATATTTCTCTATAACACTATATTCATCCACAAACTGTTTTTTTACTTTTCTGAAAAGTTCATGTTTTTGTCTATTTCTCATCTGGAAGACAAAATTATAGGAATGTTTACTGAATGCTGTTAACTCATTAATTGTCAGAATAATATAATATTAGATGTAACGGAATTTGAATTTGATGATGCAAGGAGTTTACTTATAAATTGTAAATTCTGAATATTTTCACATATTTTGGAACACCACAAGAGAGATATTCACATTCGTATTGTATCTTACATATAGAAATTATAATTATTAAATATTCAGCGTTGAAAGTTGCCAATCAAATCGAGCTTCTTTTCATACTTAGTGCTTCCTTTTTCCCTTTTAGAAATAAAAAAACTGTTTAGACTGTTAGAAAATCCTTTTATGTAATAGATCAACATTTTTAAACTATGTATTTGTACATTACGTTATTAGTCGTTGCTTTCTTGCGTACTATTAATTAATTTGTAAACAATTTAAACAGCTTAAATATTAAAAACAATGTTTACTATTAATATCTTAGGAGATCACTTCCGAAAACGAAGACAGACGATAGTACTAATGACACCTTTGATGATGGGACGGAACAAAAAATCGATCCTGATTAAAAAAAATCATATAAACGTTTTATTTGCATTATTTACGCTCCATAATGTTAGTACAGCAAAATGAAACGTTAGTTTCATAAAAATACATTACTAAAAAAACAGCAATGAAGCACAAAGTCAAAAACAGCTGGCCGCGCCGCCGCCCCTCCGCGCCCCGGCGTTCATTGACCCGAGCGTCAGCTATTTTGTCATTTACTGATTTTTTAAATCGGGATCGATTTTTTTCCCGTCCCATCTTGAAAGGTGTAATTAGTACTATCGTCTGTCTTCGTTTTCGGAAGTTCTTATAACCTGTATAATACGTTTTGTTACAAGTGGCGGCAATAATCTATAGATTATAAAAGAAAATTAATATTCAGCCCGACATTTGTAAAGTAATATTGTGATTTGTTAGTAGAGCTACATTCCGAGCGGTACTAAATTTGGCGGGCGGCGGCGGGTGCTGATATTTATGCACGTTAATAAGGAGTCGAGGTGCAGACGAAGCCTACCTAACGTTAGACGCTTGTTTTGTTAAAATTTTCTCAACTCCTTCTCTAATGGTTTCTTAAAATATGTCTATTTATCAAAAATTTAGGTAAAGTAGATTTTCAATCTCTTAACAATGTTCTTAACCAACTTCAAAAAAGAGCAGACACTCAATTCGTTCGTATTTTTTTTAAATATTTGTGATTAGTGCACTCATAACGATCGGTCCATTAAGAATAGATTTTGTTTTTTTTTTGTTAAAAACTAAACGTTAGACTAATAATCTAATGAAATAATGCTTATTGATTGCGATATTGGTAGGTTGATAACAATCTAAGAATAGGTAAGTAAGTAAACTCCTTACGACAAGCAAAAGAGGAAAAATAAAAAGATATAATCTTTTCAGCCAGCAGTTGCCAGAAATTTGTAATATACTTGAGAAAAAAAGAGAGCGTCCCACGTAGTAGCGTTTAATGTGTAATCTAACACTAATTTGATATCCTTTGTTTTACTTGTAACAATCAAATTCATAAATACACGTAAAAATAAGAAATATCATGTTGCATAAATTAATTCTTGTATAAAAAAACTTTACGCGTGAGTCGAGACCTAAATTTAAGATAGCAGGTACATTAGCTTACGAGACCTTTTTTTTCATCATGTTATGTGAAACGCCTTTGCAGTATTTATTTGATACACCTTATGCCTACGTGGAGTTCATCATCATCATCAGCCTGTGTCTATCCACTGCTGGAAATAGGCCTTCCACCATATACGATCCTCCGCTTTCCGCATCCAGCCACTTCCGGCTATCCTTATGAGGTCGTCGGTCCATCTGGAAGGAAGGCGCCATACGCTTCCTCGACCCACGCGCGGCCTCCATTCCAAGACATTCCTCCCCCATCTACTGTCACTGACTCGACAGATATGGCCGGCCCACTGCCACTTCAACTTGCTGACTTTAAGAGCTATGTCGATTACCTTTGTTCTCCGTCAAATTTCTTCGTTTCGGATTTTATGTGTGAAATACCGAGCATAGCTTTCGTTTTGCGACTTTAAGCTTGTGGACCAGCCTAACGGTCCAAGAGACCAAGTCTCGGCACCGTTGGTCATAGCTGGGAGGATGCACTGGTTGAAGACTTAAACGTGGAGTTATTATGTCGTAATTAAATTAGACAAGGTTATAAACAAGATGCTGTATTAAAATTACTTATACACTTGAAACATAATGTACCCTCAAAGTTCATTGCCTTGACATGTTGTTGTACTAGGTAGCATAAATTAATAAATTGAAGCACGCCTTTGACCCAGAGAGCGTGGCACAGATTACGGATTTACATTTTGCACGTCCTTCCGCTTTTTCCACAACCTTTGCATAGATTTTATACGTTTCATAGATATTTTAACAGCGTTCCTCTTTTGTAAACCATTCTGCCGGTGTACATTCATATTAGCGTGTACCTTCACTAACGCCCAGTTTTACACTACATTTTTCTACTAATATCTTTTTTCTCTTTCTAATTTTCCTTATTGTTTTAGGGTAAAGCCGTGGTTCAATTATTGGCTGTAAACAATGTTCTAACACAGCTTAAACTCGTTTAGAATGGTATCATATTTGGAAAAAAATATTGTTAGCATTTTTGCAACAAAAAAAAACAATTCTAACAACGAGTCGAAACCTATCTTTCTCAATAATAACTTCTTATAAGGCACAATGTTTTCCTTTAGATGTTCTTTAAATTACCTTTTTACACGTCATACTTTTTAATACTAATTCTACTCTCTTTTTTATTATACAATGCTCAACTCTATCTAAGAATAAAATTGTCTCTTATAATGGGTGAGAGGTCTTTTCCAAATATTCTGGCTTCCCACGATAGTCTCCATTCATTTTATCTTCGACTTCTATCTTCTAAGTCCTTAGTCGTACACCATCCTTACCTTACATACAGCTTGATTATATAGACTTCAGGCAGATTAATTTATATAATCGAGGTACATCTTTTCACGTTATATGGGTGTACCCCCCGAAAAACTGTCATTATTTATTCTGCCCAATTATTCGTGAACATTGATTATAATTTACTCTTACCCACTAGTTTTTTTTATCTAAAATTATGGTACACTTTTCTATAAACACTTGATGTGACCAAAACGAGTCTCTACATTCTCTATCAAATACAAAAAAGCATAATAATTACTTTGAATTTGACAAAAAAACTTCTACGTGATCATTAGTATAGAAAATATCTTATCAATGCAGCTTATAATTCTAAAGGCAGCTTGCACAACGTAAATCCTATCCTCTGTTTCATGAATAACCTTCAATTAAAACTTAAGCATAACTTGAAAGGACTAGGCTATTAAATTGCTTTTTCCTTTTTACCTTTTTCGCCTCGCTCTAATTTTCAGACTTCATTTCAACTGTCAGTTTACGAAGATTAAAAAAATTAAATTAAAAATATTTTTATTGAACCAAATAAAATGCTTATATTAAACATAACTCCTAAAACAATGATATTATAAAATAAAAATTTTAACACTATAACTACAAGATTATATTATAAGAACTAGTGGAGCAAAGAAACTAAATTGACTTAATTTATGCCGTAGCGCAATACACAGTATAATTCCAAAGTATACTTCGTAGAACTGGCCTGAAATTGTATAATAAGACGTTGAAATCATCGTATCGTAACGAATCGGTGTACAAGCGCAGCGTACGACGTCCATCCGTAAGGTGGTCTGACGACCTCTTATAGGCCGCAGGACGCAGCTGAATGTAAGCCATTTACTACTGTTTTTTGGAAATCATTGACGGAGGCCTATATCGGGCAATGGATGTTCTGCGGCAGAATTGAAACCTAATTGTTTCGGACTTGGTAATCGCAAAGCGATTGCTATCTCTGTCTAACCTACTAAAATACCTAGTTTAAAAGTATCTTAAAAATACATATGTTTAAATTTTATAGTGAAATATTAAATGAATTCTTCCGTCATTACACATGTATTACGGGTCTGGAAGTAACACAATGAATTTAGGTTTAAGTAATCTGTAAGTCCTTCTTAGGATTTACGACTTATGGTCCACAGAAGGTCTGCCCTGATGAAGCTGGTGTTAAGCCATCGTTCCCACGAGCCTTATGGATAGTTTGGGAACTTTACAGGTGTACGGGCACTCAATTTAAACTACGAATTTGCACCCGCTGTACGGGAGCAACGCTAACATATTCAATCTTAATCAGACTTACAAAGCTCTACTGTTTTCCCTACTGCCACACGTACTGTCCCGTGACTTTGTCATTTTAAATATCCAGATAGTAATGTTGTTCTTTCAAATTCAAACTGTTTGGTGACTAAACTAATCGTATACAAATACAGGCTAAATTTTATGTTAATATATTTTCTCATTAAGTTAAAGTTACAGCCTTTATATATATCTCACTGTTGGGCGCAGGCTTTCTGTAAAGATTGTGCGGATTGGCAGACTTCACATGCCTTAGAAATTTTTTCTGAGACATATAGGTTTCCTCACGATGTTTTCCTTCACCGACGAGCGCGTGGTAAATCAGCACATAATATTGCAACAACAATTTTTTTGGTGCCGGCACCGGGGATAGAACTCGGGTTGCTAGCGTACTATGCAACTTGAGCCAACCGCCCGGACACTGAGCTACCACGGCTCCTTTCTCATTAAGTCCCTTAAAAAAATAGTTTTAAGCCGTTTATCCCTTAATATTTTGTTATTTGTCTTGATGAAGAGCTGTTTATATAGTTATCAGATCCAGAAATTTCGTTTAGGACAGATTTGGTGTTGGATTTTCTTTAGATTTTATAGTGAAATATTAAATGAATTCTTCCGTCATTACATATGTATTACGGGTCTGGAACTAACACAATGAGCTTAGGTTTAAGTAATCTGTAAGTCCTTCTTAGGATTTACGACTTATGGTCCACAGAAGGTCTGCCCTGATGAAGCTGGTGTTAAGCCATCGTTCCCACGAGCCTTATGGATAGTTTGGGAACTTTACAGGTGTACGGGCACTCAATTTAAACTACGAATTTGCACCCGCTGTACGGGAGCTACGCTAACATATTCAATCTTAATCAGACTTACAAAGCTCTACTGCTTTCCCTTCTGCCACACGTACTGTCCCGTGACTTTGTCATTTTAAATATCCCGATAGTAATGTTGTTCTTTCAAATTCAAACTGTTTGGTGACTAATCGTATATAAATACAGGCTAAATTTTATGTTAATATATTTTCTCATTAAGTCCCTTAAAAAATAGTTTTAAGCCGTTTATCCTTTAATATTTTGTTATTTGTCTTGATGAAGAACTGTTTATATAGTTATCAGATCCAGAAATTTCGTTTAGGACAGATTTGGTGTTGGATTTTCTTTTAGGATTTTATTTCTATCATTTATTTCGTATGCAGTTTTGAACTTAGTTCGAGATTCATTAGCGCATCTTTCTGTTTAATATCTGTTTTAAGTGTATAGTGGGTTTTAAAGTCCAACTTCATTGAAAATACCTGTGAACTGAAACCAAAAACTTGAAAACTGCTTTGGAAAATTATGTGAATATTTTATTATTAAGTGTTCTTTAACACAATTTTTCATGACATTATATAAAATTTTTAATCCTGGATTTGCCATTAATTAAACTTTGACGTTTATTCAGAAAGTTGCCACAATAAGATAAAAGGCGCACTGGACACCTGGTTTGGTATTCTCTTTTCAAATTATTTTCGCAATGGATTTGCGAAACAAAACACCGCTTGAAAGAAAATCAGTGTTCCGGGACTTTTCTGCCATTCTAATTCTAATACATTTACGGACTCTGAGTGGAATGTATTTTTATTTCCTTTTCAATTCTGGGCTGCGGTGTAAATTTTATTTTCGAATACAAACGTAAATGATAAACAATTCTTATTGTAGTGCAAGAGAATTGATATGAATTTTTTTAAGGGAAACGAGAAAACCTCGATAAATGTCATGACAACATTGTTTGTCAATGCAGCTACGTTCACGCCGGCCGTTGAGATAGTACGAGTAGTAGATTCCTCGGCAGAGGTTTTATAATTGGTTCGGAAAAATAGCTGACAAGATTATACCACAAAACCGTTGAACCAGGTTTGAAAAATGAGATTTTCCCGTTGAATGTTAATTACTTCCATGTCAACAATTTAAAGCGTCAATAGCCTAATGGTTTAGGGTACGGCCTGTGAATCGTAAGGTCGTGGGTTCGAATCCACCACTGGACTATTGCCGTGAACCATGTCCTAGCATAAGTTTAAGATTAGTTGCAATGGTTAACAAGATTAGTAATATTTTTGAAAAAAAAAGAAATATAAATATATAATAAAAAAATGTTTAAATGCAATTTACAGTTGTACAGTAATGATGTTAAATAAGATTCAGCAAATGTAATAACTCCAAGTAAATTTCTCCTTTATTCGAGTAAATTAATGTTTTTCTATAACGAGGTTAGCAAGGTCATAGATTGTAATTGCAAAGGCATAAGGGACTATATGGTAATGTATATATTAAAGCAATTTCCCTCGTGGGTTCGATTATGTTTCATGCCATTTGAAATAACTGTAATTTTAATAGCGCTCATAAGCGATAACCGTTGTATTTATAAATAACAATGAAATAATTTTTATAGTGATCATAACTATATAAGTATATAGTTATTTTCACTGTATTTAGATACATTATAAAAAGCCTATTTTGTAGATATATTGAATGTTATCGATAAACAAATATTATTATTACAACGGAAATAAAACAAGAACTAAACTTTTTTAATCGTATTTTTTATCATGAACTACAACTACACAGGTTAATCAAAGAAGCTGGCCTTGACTACTTCACGGGATTTAGAGGTGGTATAGCACTTAGGTCGTTTAGAATGAACCTCGTTCGTAACTCGACACAAGGGTAGAAAAAAATTCTTTTTAAAAAACGCTTTTGATCGAGCTCTTTAAACCTTATATATCACACATATATATATTTATATATACGTATATATACATTTATTAACAAAATTAAAAAAAAACTAAAATTTTGTGCAAAATGCAAACTCCACAATGCAACACTGGCTCCGAAGATACAAGCGTCTCCTTAGTTTGGGAGTCACTGTGTTCGGATAATATGTGCTGCAATGGTTTCATGGAAGTTCGTTTAATTTGTGTAATGTTTATAATTGTAAACAAATCTGTGTGTTAATAAATAAATATTCTATATTATATTCTATTCTTATAAGTTACAAGAGTGAGTCGATAGCACCTGGACCATAGAAGTGATTAGAAATTGGCAAGCTGGCTGAGATTAGAACCTCCGATCGATTGGTAGTCAATACATAGCGACAAGGCTAAGCTAATACTTTCTTAGTGCATAAATAGAAATAGAAGTTTGATAAAGTTTTTTAACAATCACAACAAATAATGTAAACTTGTTCTTTGGGAGGAAATTTAATGAATCTACCTGAATCTACAGCCTTATGTTTTGAAGATCGTATCCTAAATCATTACATTAATGTCTCATGT
Source organism: Meandrusa payeni (assembly GCA_029286785.1). Taxonomy (NCBI): domain Eukaryota; kingdom Metazoa; phylum Arthropoda; class Insecta; order Lepidoptera; family Papilionidae; genus Meandrusa; species Meandrusa payeni. The sequence goes on along the minus strand of JAGSMX010000012.1, from coordinate 10,993,545 downwards.
ATCCACTTATTCTCTTTGATATTTATAGAGTTAAATGTATATTTGGATATAACTTGAACACGATGATAAAGATGAATTCAATGTCTACTTTCGCAAATTTCGTTTGCCGATCTCATTGTTGGTCAGCACTCATTATATGAAAACATTTGCTTTATTCGTGACTCAGTCATTTTTTAACTTTCGAACTTTCTAAATCGTGACCTCTAGCATTTTATTGTCATTCGTTATAGAAGATATAGTTCAACCGACTACAAAAAGAAGGTTCTTTTTATTTTTGTTACTTCTTAACTTGAAACAAATGAATACCACAAACCATTTTAAATTGATCCAGTTCTAACAATGGCATCCTTGAGAAAACCATATAAATCTTAAATTCGCATTAAGTATTATTTGCAAATGGACGAATAACTCGAAATCACGCCAACCGATTTCGTAATTCTTTATTTGTTGGAAAGGATTTAGTTGTTTTTACTTTTAATAATAAATACTACTTTGATTTTTAAAACTTTTACAATAAAGAGAAGTTCCATTTAGACGCCCCTTTAGTTTATTCGACACTCCGTTGAACTATTGTCAGAAATTTAGTTTAGAAACATGAAAAATATATTTACAAGCAAAAACAAAAACCGACTTTAAATCGAATCAAACGTGAAACTCTATTACGAGTGGACGCCCTCTTTATATTTTCCAATTATCGTAGGGATATTACTAAATATAATTAATCAGAACCTAATCAAACTACTCTTGAAGTACATACTTTTAATAAAAAATAATTATCGAATTCGGTTGGCGTGGTTTTGAATTATTTGTCTATTGGTCGCGCACAAAGTAATGGGAAACAAATGAAATAAAACAGGAATCATCAAAAACGGTTCACACAGTCAGAAAAGTTATGATGTTTATGAGGTATTAGTTGTTAAAAACATTAAAAAAAAGCAGAGACTACCTGCTTTTTTGAAGTCGGTTGAAAAATTGTTTACTATTATTCTTTACTATATTGTTTGTAAAATATCTCGTAATGAAGTGCGCAGACCGGGTGCACAGATTGTCATTTGTTCATGGCTTATTTATGAAACTTTTTGAATAAATGTGAAACTTTATGGCGCTAAGTCCGCATTAAAAAGCACCGTCACCGGCCAGACTGTTATCATTTCCGCAACTGTGTTCACTCACACAGTAAATTGAACTCGAAATAATGAAACAGTGTTAACTTTACTATAATGAGTGTAAGAATATGTATGTTTACGCTCATGAGAGAGAATTCATTTTGAGGTTCTGAGGTTTGTGTAAATATAATAATCTGAGTCTCGGAAGCCGCTCCAACGATTTTCATAAAATTTTGCATGCAAGCGTTTTTGAGGGGAGGGGGGAGGGGGGGCGATAAATCGACCTAGCTATTTATAGGGTATGCAACCCAAGCCATCTAAGTATACTGCTTCAATAAATGGCGTTGCTATGCAACAAACGAAGTCAATGAGTTTGACGTTAGATCAAGAAAATACCATTCTGCCTTCGGACGTTTAGACATTCCGTCGGTTTCCACCCTTTCATAGTCGATGTTCCGCGCGTTAGAAAGTAGCGATTTGAGTCACCGTTCATCGCGTGTACAGCAGAGGAGTGGAACAAGTTTCTTTCCGTCCAGCTACGACTTGGGAGTCTTCAAAAGTAGAGTGCATAGCATTTACTAAATTAGCGCGTACCATCTTCGACTATATCACCACTAAACATCAGGTCGGATCGTGGTCAAGCACTACTTTACACCCCATAAAGAAATCAATTTCAATAAAAAATATTTATAAAATACTTGTGCCAAAGGGGTGCTTAGTAATGAACCATTAAAGTAATCGATATTCACTTCAAAAAATATATAGCGTTATATATAGATAGTTTTATGGTTGAACATACAGAAGGCAAAGGCAATGGCCGCATCACGGGAGAGGATAGTGGACTACAACCTGAAAATGGCCATGAGAAGCAGGGACACAGCGGTCGCGGAGAAGCTAACAGCAATGCAGCGGGGCGTCTGCGACGCGTGAACCGAAGCGATCTCTGGCCACCTCCAAATTCAGGCATTATATATTAAAAAAAACAAAAACAAAAAAAAAGGAAAATAGTAACTGTAGACGTGGCACTCTTTTAATAAATACAGAGTGAACAATTTAAGTGTATTGGAAAAGAGCACGGACACAGGTCTGTGGTGTGGTGTAGTTGCAATCTAACAATAAAAAAAAAATAAACATACAGAAGGAGTAGATCACAAAGTTTGAAACAAAATGACGGTTCTAGTATATACTATATATACTAATTACGTGCTATGGTTAGTCTATAAGTATGGTGGAGTTGACCTTAAGGTCATTCCCTTCACTCGTAGTTAACCATTTAAATACAATTTAAAATCCAGAAGTATCATTATTTATTTTACATAAAATCCAGAAGTATCATTAGTGCAATAAGGGATACGAAAACGTGCGCCTAACTAGTAGTTTTGAAAACGGCAACGCAAACAGGGGCAAATGAGCTGTAGCTAGTAAATTTCGCCGGCGGGTAGTTGTGAATTTTGCACGGGGGGCTGCATTATGCGGCGCACGTAGCGCGCTGTCTGCACGGCGCGGGGCGATACGGTGGCTGCGGCGGACGGCTGCGTGCTCCTCTATCACCGAACCTCATTTATTATTTAAGGCCCGCTGTACCGGAACCTACTTACTGCCACACGTGAAGCTGACTTCTCTAAGTGTTTCTCTACATGACAAATCGACTCTTCCGACACAGAGCCGTTAGAATTCATAATTCACTATAGCTACGCTTAAAATACTAGAGCTCTTCCCGTGGAGATATTTAATTCTGAAAAGCAATCTCCAAAGAGGCAATGGGAAAAGGATTCCGTGCATATTTATTGTCGGTGTCTAAACCGTTTCTCGGGTAATTCAGTACAAGCAAAGCGACATTATTTTTGTAGTAATTTCGGCGAATGTCCTTTAAAATATTCAGAGCGCTATGGCCGGGCACATTAACGTGCTCGGGCGCAATTGGGAGCGGGGACTCGTCCGCAAATGGCGGCGATATCATTAACTTGACCCCCGCAACTATCCGTCGTCCCGCAACTTTTTACCAATATTACACCGGGTAGGTGCTCGCAACAAAATGTCCGCTCTGTTGTCCACGGTTCACTTTGATAGACACATAGATATAACTTTAATTTACACAAAAAGCAAATAAGAAGCATATAAAGTATTTTTTTAAATTTGTTGTACATTACACCTAATTGCTAAAACCGATCTCTTTTAGGGAAATATAAAAACAAATCAAGACGATGACATAATATGAAGCATGTATATTATAACTGAATTATATATACATATTTCATCACTGAATATATCTACATCAATTAGTTATCAATAAATATACATGTAGGATTCTTACGTAAATATTACGGTGTGAAATAATAATTGATTCAATTATAGCAACGAATTAAGTATTGAAGTATTGTTCCATACCAATGAATGAACAGTAGAACAAAATTTTGCTGAGCCGTGGTAGTTCAGTGTCCGTGCGGTTGGCTCAAGTTGCGTAGTACGCCAGCAACCCGAGTTCGATCCCCGGTGCCGGTACCAATAAATTTGTAGTTGCAATTTTATATGCTGATTTACCACGCGCTCGGCGGAGAAGGAAAACATCGTGAGGAAACCTACATGTTTTGGACAAATTTTCTACAGCATGTGAAGTCTGCCAATTCGCATTAGGGCCGCGTGGCGGACTATGCCCTTATACTCTCTTTACAGAGAAGGCCTGCGCCCAACAGTGGGACATATATAAAGGCTGTTACTTTACTTTACTTTATGCTATATACATGCTATAACAGGATGTATATATATTCTATATATAGGTCTATTTAAGATGTTACATAAAGGCAAACAATATCTGACATCATCTATTGTTCATGAATCCCGTTTTTGAAAAGCTTATTGTAATAAAAAAAACATTATTTTAAACTATTCTAGAAAAATAAATCATTTAAGTTGTAAGAATAAATAAAATAAACTTTACATTCAGAATAATAAAACTAAGAAGGTTTATAGATCACGTAGAAAACAATATAAATTTTTAACAAGAACAGAAAATTCCCTCTATTCTGGCTGCACAAAATATGTGGAGTGATTTTAAGATAGGTGTACGGAATTTCTAACTAAACTTGCGCGAGGGGATTTCTCAGCTAAAGAAATAACAGCCAAAACTCACTAAATTGAACAAACGCATACCAGAGTGCTACCGTTCTTTCAGATATGCAGAGAAAATTATAAGACGCCTCGCGAGGCAAAGCTCAAATTTATGAACTTTTACTCGAAAACGAGTTTACACTCATTATGATGTTCAGGCTAAGCGACCTAAGAGCTATGCTACCTCTCAATCCGGTGAAGCAGTAAAGGCCAGCTTCTCTGTGCCAACTGTGTTAGTTTGTCAAAAAAAAATTACACTCATTCTACAATTAGGGTAAGATGTGATTATAATAAGCTTTATTAATCTTTCAGTAGAAGACTATAATTCAAAAACTTGCCGGTTTTTTGCAATCACCATTCAAACATTTCTTCCAAATAAGTAATTCAAATGCTTTACGTGGTCAGAGCTTGCCTTATTTCTAGATCTTATTTAAAATGATTATATATTTATTTCAACACTAACTGCAAGGCATAGCGATGATTCGAGTTCACGTAGTGGGTTAAAAATGCAAGGCTCAACCCCCACAGTTCACCCCTCGCCACCTACCTAAGAAATTGTGTTTGCCGGCGGGGGCCCGCACGCTTAATTTAAAAATATTGCCCACTATAGAAACAGTCTACTTAATTTCCATCGGTGAGTTGGTTAAGAAAATGCGACCTTAGAATTGTTTACTTTAATGAAATTTTGTTTACTACATAGTTGAAATGAATAAATACGATCTCAAGGACTTTTAACGACAGCGGGATTGGTAGAGATTCCAATGCGTTAAGTACTATTTAACCGACTTCAAAAAAAAGGTTCTTAATTCGTCTGTGTTTCTTTGTTGATTTTGATGATTCTATTTTTATTTGAAAGCTGTCCTTGTGGTCCCTATTTTGTTTAGTCCAATTCTGACTATGGGATCCACGAGATCGATTTCGTAAAATACCTACAATAATTCGTAAATACAAGAGGGCGTCCTAGCGTAACAGCGTTCAACGTTTGATCCGATTTGAAGTCGGTTTTTGTTTTTGATCGCAAATATACTTGTTTACCAAATTTATTATAGGCCCCATACGTGCGTACCTAACTAATTTAAGAAAATGAAATTTTAAAGAAAGTATTTTTCTTGATGATGATTCTAACCTTCGAACGTAAGTTGAGTTATATATTGACGCTCATTTATGCAGTAAAATCGCTTGACTTAAGCTAGTAGTCTTTATATACCCAGGTGAGACGTGTATCCGGTCTATAGACGAGAACAACTTTGAGTCTAAACGTTTCCTAGAAACTTACACTGGTTACGCGCAAGAAAATCGACGGGGCGGGTCATAAACTTCTACTCTAATGTCAAGCGTTATATATTAGTCTGAGCAATTTAAAGTTACTTGTGGGCACGCAAATAAGCGAGGGGTTTGGGACCGCAACCGGGCACACCCATGCCAAATTACAGACTGTCAAGTCACCTCAAGTAACCTGTTGCCTTGCCTTTACCCTCACGGTACTTTACATATGCCAAATTTATTTGATATAATTGTTAGTCTACATTGTCTTAAAATTTATATGCTAAATTTAACATATCTGCCGCTATAACAGAACAAAGCTAACTCTTACGTTTGTATTCCAATCAGAGTTGATATACCGTGAGTAATCTTAGAGGCAGATATCTCGATTAAGCTAAAGATGTTTTAGCTAAGTACTAAGTTTTTTTAATTTATTTTGTGTATAGTAATAAAATCATGTACAATTTTTTTACACGTTATTAATAATGAGTAAAAGTAAAAAATAATTAAGACGGTTTATTATCTTGCTTCTATTATTGTTATATTTGAATCGTGCTGGTGACGCAGTTGATGTATAGATATAATTTGGGATAGAATAGTCAGATTATTAAATCACGCTTGTTGCTCTCTTAGGGTAGATAGACGTGGACTTAAGTAATCATAGAGATTAAATACCTATGAAGAAGTGGAAGGGCTAACTTTAGAATCCCAAGAATTTAAGTTTTCCTACTAGTTGCTATTTAAAAACTTACATTATTGTCAAGAAAAAAGGATATACTGTAATTGGTTGCATAAAACAAGAAATCAGAAGACAAAAGAAACGAAAAAATTACTTCCTTTAGCGAAATAAAAATATTCGGAACGTGTAGGTGACACGGCTGATGCATAGATATAATTTGGGATAGAATAGTCTGCATTCAGAGCTCGTTTCTGCGGCGGAGAGGATCCAGCACTGTTGCCTTGCCTTTACCCTCACGGTACTTTACATATGCCAAATTTATTTGATATAATTGTTAGTCTACATTGTCTTAAAATTTATATGCTAAATTTAACATATCTGCCGCTATAACAGAACAAAGCTAACTCTTACGTTTGTATTCCAATCAGAGTTGATATACCGTGAGTAATCTTAGAGGCAGATATCTCGATTAAGCTAAAGATGTTTTAGCTAAGTACTAAGTACTAAGTTTTTTAATTTATTTTGTGTATAGTAATAAAATCATGTACAATTTTTTTACACGTTACTAATAATTAGTAAAAGTAAAAAAGAATTAAGGCGGTTAATTATCTTTCTGCTATTATTGTTATATTTGAATCGTGCTGGTGACGCAGTTGATGCATAGATATAATTTGGGATAGAATAGTCTGCATTCAGAGCTCGTTTCTGCGGCGGAGAGGATCCAGCACTGTTGCCTTGCCGCTTTACTTTGAAATTTCATTCTTTTCGAACACATATCTCGACTTCGACCGAGAATCCACTTTACATTTCTCATCCTAATGGCCATCGGGAGAAAATTGGAAAAGAAGTTACGTGCTCGCATTTCTGTTTCCTGAACTAGTTCCCCGAGGAACATTCATTGAAGTACATTGTCTAAAAAGTTGTTTTATAAATGACATTTATAAGTATTGGATTTGACTGCATAATATTCTCTAATAACAAATAGTACTTGATAGTTGAATTTAAACGTCAATCGTATTAAAAATCGTTAAAATAATGATCATTGCAAACAACTACCAAGCAACGATGCCCATGTGGCTAAGCGTTCGCCATTACGAGACTTCGAATTCAATCCGGCTTTTACAAATGAGTTTCCGACTTTCACGTAAGCAAAACCATTTGCGTAAAAAATGTGCTCGGTGTATTTGTATAAGTGACCCTTTGTTTAGTTTCGTATTAAAAACATTACATACGAACTGAGAACCTCCTCCTTTTGAAGTCGGTTAAAAAGTGGACTTCTGGAAAATTACTTCTATCTCTGTATTTAAACCAAGTAAAGAGAACGTGAGCATTAAAAACATAAATTAAACCGCGATACAATCAAAACGGACTTTTTTTATTGGACGAACTATCACAGATGGCACAGAGAAGCTGGCATTTACTGCTTCACCGGATTGAGAGGTGGCATAGCTCTTAGTTCGCTTAGCCTGAAACTCTATTAGGTGGTAATTCGACACAAGGGTCCCCTGGTGAGGGGTAACCTCGGCTTGGACAGTTAAATCAAAACGGACATGGGAAGTAAATTTTTATATGTTTTAAATATAATATATCTATACTACTTTTATTAACATTAAGTAACTTTATTAATACATTGAAGCAATGGCAATTGGGGCGCAATCTGCCAGTTATTAACTATAGCACTGGTATTATACTTTGGAAGTCAACAACACGACTCCTCACAAATGATCATACATCTTTAAATACGCTTTAGAGTTAAAGCACATACATTTATAACTAGTATTTTACTACTATTTTAAACAAGTATATTTCACGATTAAAAACAAAAACCGCCTTCAAATCGAATAGGAATATTACTAAAAAGAATTAATCAGGACATAAACAAACAAACCAAAGTATCATCAAACTACCCTCGAAGTATAATCCTTTCCAATAAAAAATGAAACATCGAAATCGGTTCCCATGATATTGATACCTATATACTCGTAGTTTTCTTATTGATGTCATCGTCAGAATTGGACCAAATTGGAATGGGACTACACTTTGACAAATCTGTTATAAATAAAGAACTACTGATTGCATTGGACATAATCAACGAGCAGTCCAATCAGAAACTAGTACTTACTAATATTAATTTGTCAAATATATTGCTATATATAGTACATTCAAATTCATTTGATATACTAACGCAGACGTTATAATATTAATATGTTTTCTTTTATTCGATTTAACAAAGTTCCAAACTATTTTATTATTTCACTTTAGTAAAAGCTATTTGTAAACATTTACCGCATTCCCAGGTGAAAAAGAATGGCTATGCAATGTTTTCCTGGAATACCGAAGGGGTGAGTGAAGGGAGTACACAATGCGAGGCAGACGCCCTTATTGGGGTTTCGACCTCATGGATGATGCCTATGGTGCCGATGACCTCTATCGATTTGTCCATTTCTATGAACTGACTTAATTGAGAATTGCTTTTAATACTCTATTCTCATTATTACACTTTAATTGCTGAGATGTACATGTGGAATTTTATTTGATTACCCTTGGAAAAGAAGATCAGTCTATTACATGTATATGTACAAGTGAAAACAAAAACCAACTTCAAATCGAATATTACGAAATTGAATTACTCAGAACCTAAGCAAACTATCATCAACCTAAAGTACATCCTTTCCAATAAAAAATGAATCATCAAATTCGGTTAGCGTTTTCTCATGTAAGCTATTGTCAGAATTAGATCATATTGGAATAGAACTGGAAGCACTAGCTTTGAAATAAAAAAAAGGAATCATTAAATCGGTTCACCCAATTGAAAGTTATGAGGCAACAAACATAAAAAACATGCAGACGATTTGAGAACCTCCTTTTTTGAAGTCAATTGAATAGTAGAAGATTCTATAATTTGTTTTTTATATAACTTTATGTGTAAATAAAGAAGCGCTTAAAATTAAGTTAAAGCAACAATCTGTAATTTTAAAAGTGAATGTTATATGACTGGGGTGTTGACACCTTTCCATAGGTCGTAGCGTATCAGTGAAATAGCATACATAGAAATAACTGGCAAAAAGGGCATTAGTATATCTACTTATCTAGTAATCACACGCAACCTTCGTGACTAATCGATTGTTTCGCCGAGAGGATTTTGCAATAGAGGTACCGTTTCCCAGCGAGATCACGGTAAAGGTTTCCAAGTCGCGCTCCGCTAGTCCCTCGCCTTAATTTACAGTGGTGCTAACCACGCGGCCCGCACTTTGTATTCATTACCTGGATACTGCCCCGCTGCTGGAGATTTAATGCCTTTCAGAATCTCTGCTCTCATTTGCCACCGCTTAAATATTTATTCAATGAATGAAAGGTTGCCTTGTAACAGGTCTCGGAGGTAGAAATATTGCGGTTTCTCTATTTACAATTCAGTGTCACCGTAAACAATTTGAATTCAATGTATTAAGGATAATTGGCTGACTTTTTCGAAGGCTAAACTAAACATGTTTATTGTTTTAAAGTTTAATTGAAGCCGGACTATACTTAAGATTGTTACTTAGTTAAATATGTAATCATCAAGTATTTTTGTTAATTATAATAAAGATATCAAAGTTCTTTCTTTAGCTTTAAGTTTCCAGTTGCTAGGCTGCTAGGCTTCTCGAGCGACAAGTCTTGGACGGCGGTAGCCTCCTTCTCTGTGACGGTCATGTCCCAGAAGGAGGCTGACGAGCGGGTCAGGGAGGGGAGCGCAGAGGCTCCCTCCTTCCGCAGGCGACGTGTCGGGGTGCGCAGGAGGCGTTTCAGACGCCTCCTCTTGCCGCCCTCGAAATCCGAAGCGGCGCCAGGATGGGTACCAGTCCCCAGTATGCTTCGGCGTCGTCGGGACTTCTCTGAGTGCCGTAGAAGTCTCCTTTGAGGATGAAGTCCGGTCTTTGCCTGTCGCTGACAGATCCGGGGTACCCCGCTCATAACGGCTGATGGCATTCACGGAAGGTTTAGTGGGTAGGGGCTACCCAGGCCGAGTCCCACACATCCCTCCGGGCCCACCCAGGGTACCGGAGGATGGTCTATAAAACGATTCCCCCGCGTTAACAAAAAAAAGGCTCCTAGGCTTATAGGTTAACACCTATACATGGTCACCACCCTAGTACGCACCTACTCCAGGTGGAGGTACAATAGTGGCGACTGATGTGATGAGCCTACTGCCACTTTAATCTGCATATTTGAAAGATATCAATTGCTACAATTTATATAATACAGTTAACAATTTCCTTTCTTAACCGACTTCAAAATAGTAGGGATTTTAAAATTAGTGGCATTTTAAAATATTTGTACTAAATTAGCTACGTTAATTCTGGACCAGTTTTGACAGTATATATTACTATTATTATATATATGACCTAATGTAGACTGGCAGAGAATGCCTTCTAGCATTAAGTATATTATTATTTCGTGCAATTATTTTTTTTTTATAATTTCTAAGCAAGTGCTTGACTACGATCCCACCTGATGTTAAGTGGAAATGCAGTCCTGGATGGTAAGGCGCACTAGCTTAGTAAATGCCTATTCACTGTACTCTTGAAAAGACCCACATTGTAATCGGAAGGAGAGACAACGCGGGCAAATTATTCCAGTCCAATTAAATTTTTTTTTTAAGAATAAAAAAGTTTTTTTGATCGCGAAGTCCCTTGTGTAAATCGTATACTCGTATAATAATGATCGTTGATTAAGATGTTGGTAGGTTTATGACAATCAAAGACTACGGCGATTTTTTTTTTTGACGAACTACACAGATTGGCCAGAGAAGCTGGCCCTGACTGCTTCACCGGATTGAGAAGTGGCATAGCTCTTAGGTCGCTTAGCCTAAACTTCTATCGCTAGTAACTCGACACAAGGGTCCCCCCGGTGGGGGGTAACCTCGGCTTGGACGGTAATGACTACGGCGACAACGAGCACGTATGTATGTGGAAGATGAAATAGAATATCGGAACTACAATTTCGTCATATAACTAAGATACTTCGAAAAAGAAAAGAATTAAACTTAAAACGGGCTTTTAAAGTTTAATCAACTAACTTGATTTGAAGTCGGTTTTTGTTTTTATTAGTAACTTTGTGTAACAGTAAAATTATATTTTCATCAATATATAGTAAAAAAAGTCGCTTCCCGCTGTCTGTTTGTTCATGATAAACTTAAAAAATACTACACTGATTTTCATGTTGTGCTCACCAATGGATAGAGTGATTCTCGGGGAAGGTTTTAATTTGTTAGTATATAATTTGTTAAGTTACGTATAAATTGGATAAGATATAACGATATTTGTTGGAGGTATCATCAATTTGTAATAGTACCTCCACGGTACAAAAAGGACGATAAAGAAACTAACTAATTTTTCTGTTAAATTCCACGCGGACGAAGTCGCGAGCTCAGTTTAATATACAGATAAATATACTTTCAAAGCAGTTTACAATTTTCACTGTATTGCGATGTTCTTAATGCTGAAAGATTCTTCAGCTGGGGTGTTAAATTAATTAAGAAAAAGCAAACGTCTTTTCTCTATAAAACCTTTTAGCTTGAAGCGTCGATAGCCTAATGGTTTAGGGTACGGCCTGCGAATCTTAAGGTCGTGGGTTCGTATCCACCATTGGACTATTGCCGTGAACCATGTCCTAGCACAAGGTTAAGCTTAGTCAGAATGGTTAACAAGATTGTTAGTAATATTTCTGAAAAAAAAAAACAAAAAAATATTTAATAAATGTTCGTCCATGAGTTACAATATTTGCCTTTGTTAAGAACACTATGATGTAAATTTATTAAAAACATTTCACATTTTGTTCTTGAATAGATTTTAAAACACAATTACGATTACTGTTAGAATGTCAGTGTGATTTTATGATTAAGATTTTTTTTGACGAACTAAACCGCAGCAGTGAAGCAGGATGAAGAGGTGGATAGCTCTTAGGTCGCTTAGCCCGAACCTCAATCGCCAGTAACTCGACACAAGGGTCCCCCGGTGAGGAAATACGATTAAGATGCGTTGGTAAACCTTTAGGTAGACTGAAGAATTCCTTAATAAAGTGCTTTGTATCTGATATATATTACTACTAAAAATTTAATTAATCGAATAATGTGTAGCTTCTATGTAAATTATTTCACGGGAGCAATCTCTAAAATTCTGCTCTCACAAAGCTTAATATTGCCGTCTTCGAGTAGTTAAACCCTTCAAAGTTCTTCTGAAGTAATTGGTAAAGCCGTAATATTGAACTGAAGTACATAAGCCATTATCGTCTTTCTCATTATCCTGTTTTATTATTCGAGTGAAAAATACCTGCTTACATCGCGAAGCTACTCTAGCTAGTAAGCTACTCCGTTCCAACATATCGTCGATTACATAGAAAAATGATATTTTTCAAAATTTTTCGGAAAATTAAATTATTACTAAAAAGATCCTACTATTAACAATATTTTAACCTTGAAGCTCACTAGATGTCACAAAAAAGTGTCTTTTATCCATATAAATATATTGTTAACAGTAGGCTATTTTTAGTAGTAATCTAATTTTCCGAAAATTTTGAAAAATGTCATTTTTCTATTAACCGACGATATATATTATTGAGCATAAACGTTTAAACGAATGCTTCATCCCTTCCATATATACCATGTCGATTGACTCTGAAGATACATAGTCTATCTTTCAATTAATTGTGTTAAAAGTGCAAACACAGTAACACACACACGAACATACACACACACATACACACAAATACATTTAAAACAGATTTTATTTTCAACTTTATTCATATTTTGTTACTCACTTTTTATCTTTTTTCCCTTTCTTAATGTTTAAGATTACAAAATGACGGGGAAGACATTAGCTCCTGAGATACAGCTTACGCTAGTTCGGGGAGTTAAGGGACTCACCTTTATATGTATTCAACTTTTTTTGATGCATAAAAACTATATTATTATTATTTAAAAATCAAATAGAAATAGCGTGGTGGCTGCTTAGTGGCCGGGCGCTCGCCTCAAGTTGCATAGTATTGTCTGCAACCTGAGTTCGTTTCACGTGCCGGCAACAATTAATTTATTTACTGGTAATTTAAGTGCTTATTTACCACGCGCTCAACGATGATGGAAAGCCATAAACCGGCATGTCCGAGATATATTTCTAAGTGCGTGACTACGCCCTAATAAATACGGTATCCTTCGCTTCCTCATTGTAGGAAAAGTCAGGCAGTATATGGTAATAGAAAAGGTTTCCTTTGATGAAAAAAATCTTATCCTTAAAAATATTCTGCTATAAAAAACAAAAACAAACTTCAAATCGAATCAGACATTAAAGGCAATTACTCGCGGACGCACTCTTTGTATTTCTGAATTGTTGTAGGTATATTACGAAATAGAATTTGACCAAACATCGAAATACTCTAAAAGTACAAACTAATAAAAAATATTTATTATTTATTTATTTAAATCAACAAAAATTATAACACCGTTACAGATAATACCAATATGATGTTATAAAAACTTAGTTAAATATATATTATTAAAATTAAAACAAATACAAAACTGCTTTATGTATTGACAATAATATATAAATATAATAGAGTCAAAACGCGCGACAGCGGAGAGTTCCTGGACAAGTTAGTCCTGGAGACGGGCTGTAGGAACAACGGTGGACGACGGTGCATATACAGGTAACTGTCAGGCGTCCGCAACTGTAGCGCAGCCAGCACTTCTGGGTAAAATGAGTAATCTAAATCGGCTGCCGCGATATTGAGTTATTCGTACATTTGTGGCGCACATATTTAATCCAAATTTGGCACGTATATGGTTTTTTCATGGATGCAATAGCCAGTACTGGACCAAATAGGAAGCACCAGCTTTCAAACAAAGAAAGAATCATTAAAATCGATTCACTTGGTGGAGAGTTATGTGGTAACGAACATAAAAAAATCAAATAGACGAATTGAGATGAGGTTCTTATGATCGTATGAATCTTTTTTTGAAGTAGGTGGAAAAATCCATATGTTTTAATGCCGCCTAAGTCTAGTAAATCTGAATAGTGGGAAAGTATAGTATTATATAAGTACTTATTGTAAGAAAGGAATTGCATATTGGATTTGGCTTAGTCACTTCTAGCGAAATAAACAATTTCTGTATCAAACTCATAACAGGAAAGCGATTTCCCTTGTTTATATTTGTATAGAGATAGGAATAATTCTATCTACTTCATATTTAGGTTGAAGCATACAGGGGAATGAGTTTATGATTTATTATGTATACAAACTTATTATTTACCGTTATATTATAAGTGTTTTTCGTTTATTTTTGTGACGAACTACACAGATTAGCCAAAAAAGCTTACTTAGTGCTTCACCGGATTGAGAGGGGGCATAGCTCCTACATGGCTTAGTCTGAACCTCTATAGCTAGTAATCTGAGGAGTCTCCTGGCTTGAACGGTTACTACGTTACGCGTAAGGGTTCTGAAAGTGCCCGAAAGGGACAAACTGCGGCTCGGTTAGTTGCTATTTCACGGATAACTAAGGGACATTGAAGAGCTAAAATACAATGTTATTTAAGATCTACAGATGAAACAGCGGGCCAGTGTGATCGGGGAGAGCCATAGATAGCTTCAAGTAACAGAAGTGGAAGTAACCGATTTGTTACAGCTCATTATCCAAGGAAAGATACAAGGGAAAAGAAATTCCTTTTCCCTTGTATCTTTTTCAAGGGAAGGAGAAGAACATCTTGGCTTAAAAATCTACGCCAATGGTACAATAAGAGCACACGTTCTTTATTTCGTGCTGCTGTGTCGAGGGTCCAAATCGCCATGATGGTCGCCAACTTTCGATAGAAGATGGCACCAAAAGAAGAAGAAGAACAGAAGTAGAAGTAAATCTAAAAGTCTAAATTCCTATAAGTCAGCTATTCAAGAATAAATTTTCGGAGTAAGCTTAATAGGTTAGAAGATATGTATAAAAAGTAAGGTACTCTATGTAATAAGCATCTTAATGTATATACAAAATACCATCCAAAATGTACATGCGTTATAAATTGCTTATTATCGCGTCGAAACCAAAAATGGTTGGAATAGTTCGTGTTGTTGATCCCGGGCATATATGATGAAGCAATTATCCTTGGACGGTGTAGTGAGAGTTATTTTATTGCGAGGCTGGGGCCGGGGGCCCGCCTCGCGCCGGCATATTTACGGTACCTTCTTGGACACGACATTTGTTTGGCGCTGCGTTAATGTAACTACGTTGAAATCGCTGGAAATGTTTCTCTCACATTTGATTGTGATACTACTAGATTATTTTAATTTACTGCACACGCTTGTTTTGGTGAATGCGTTGCAAAAAGTGTGATCGAGCTAGGCGAAGGGAAGGCGAAAGTAGATATACTTGTAAGTAGTGAATATAGAAAGAGAGACATAGTTATGTTTCGTATATCTAAGACTTAGTACAGGCATATAGTCTGTATAACAATCTAGGAGCTAGAGAAAGCAGTGCGCGTGCCCATTCTCTTTCTCTCTTGAACTATATACGTGTATATATATAGATGGAGCTAATGAAGTTTTAATTCAGTCATGTGGTTTACAGCACACTCGTTTTTTATTAATTATATTTTATCAAAATACCCTTGTAGTACACATCCTTTCCAATAAAAAATGAATCATCGAAGTCGGTAGGCGGGATATTGAGTTATTCGTCCATTTTTGTGCACATACTTGGTGCAAATTTAAGACTTTTATGGTTTTCTCATGGTTCCTATTGTCAGAATCGAGCACGTCAGCTTTCAAATAAAAAAAGAATCATCAAAATCGGTTCACCCAGTCAAAAGTTATGCCGTAACAAACATAAAAAGTACAGACGAATTGAGGACCTCGTCCTTTTGAAGACGGTTGAAAAGATATGACAACTAATTTACGTATAAATGTTGATTTTGGTTTAAAATTCAAGATAAACATTAGTTTAAAAAATTATGTCTGGATGCTTGTGATGCACATACATACTCACACACACACATATATATACACACACATACACAATAATGTATCTATATCTTTTTTTTCTAATAATATGTACATAATTATAAGTTTAATTTGTATTTATATTGTTTGTGTCTCGAGGTGGGCCTAAACTGCTGCGACA
This sequence comes from Meandrusa payeni, assembly GCA_029286785.1. Lineage (NCBI taxonomy): Eukaryota > Metazoa > Arthropoda > Insecta > Lepidoptera > Papilionidae > Meandrusa > Meandrusa payeni. The sequence continues at coordinate 10,977,254 of JAGSMX010000012.1, read as the reverse complement.
CAGTTGCCAACTACTGTAGTTGTTTACGTCCGTTCTGTATTGTAATATTTCTTTTTCTTTTGTCCAAATAAAATTTTATTATTATTTATTATTAAACTGTCACCATTATTTAGTTACCCTTTAATAACAGCATTAGCGTTGAAATTTAATTGTGTATTTTGCTTTGGCACAACAGTCTTGCTCTTGTGTAACGCTTGTCCTTTCTATTTATTTAATACTATTACCTCAACTTTTTACCACACGATCGGCGGTGAAGGAACACATGAGAAGTCTGCCAATCCGCACTAGGGCCACGTGGCGGACTATGCCCTTATTCTCTCTTTACAGAGAAGGCCTGCGCCCAATAGGGACATATATTATAATTAGCTGTAACTTTAACTTTTGCTCAACTTTACAAAGCAGATTGCATAACGTTACATTTATGCTGTGGCCGGTTAAATACGCAAGCGGCTACGATAAGCATATGAGTAAAATGAGTCATATTTTGACGCATATTTACGTAGTCACGCATTAATACACGGCGGCCTGGAGCGATGCGAGGGAAGTTAAGCTAAAACAATGCTAAATTTATAGAAACTCACTGCATAATTTTTATTTTGTTACGGTTTTAAACATATTATTAACACACACAGAATTGGATCGTGTTCATTTGTATTATTACCATTATTATGTATGTGTCAGGTGTAATTTGGTGATCAAGATCTGATGACTATGGAACCATCACCTAAGCCTATGCTTATTTGGAATGGTTAACAAGAATGTTAATAATATTTGCGAAAAAAAATTGGTAAAATTATTAAAAAAAAATTAAACCATGAACAATTCTAGTTAAAATCAAGTCACGAGAGCGGCTTTATATACAATTCTGTATGTCTGTCAATTTAATATTTATTAATATATTTTTATTTATTTAATTTTAGTATTTTAAATTGCATTTTTTTATATTATTTTTTATTAAATTAAATTAAAAACACATTTTAATCATCTTCTATAAAAATTTAGTTCAGTGTCCGGGCGGTTGGCTCTTGTCGCATAGTACGCTAGCAACCCGAGTTCGATCCCCGGTGCCGGTACCAATAAATTTGCTGTTGCAATTTTATGTGCTGATTAACCACGCTCTCGGCGGTGAAGGAAAACATCGTGAGGAAACCTACATGTCTTAGAAATTTTTTCTAAGACATGTGAAGTCTACCAATACGCACTAGGGCCGCGTGGTGGACTATGCCCTTATACTCTCTTTACAGAGAAGGCCTGTGCCCAGCAGTGGGACATATATATTATATATATAAAGGCTGTAACTTTAAGAGTAATAATCCCGTAAATATGAGAAGTCGTGAAGTCTTTTCAAATCTTCATCTGTCCCTCTTTTCCTTGCGTAATTGTTATGCAATGAATGTATTTTTATCATATTATTAATTCTACATGCCAGCCTTGATAAATAAATAATAAATCTAACTTATATATATATATATATATTCTATTTTTGTTTCGGTCGTTTACGATAGAATAACTCAAAGTTTCGTCTAGATTTGTGTAAGTTTATTCCTACTGCGAAACTTTGCTCATATCGCTTCACAGTCTGTTCAGTATTCATACTGTGTTGATTAAATATGTGATTCTTGAAATTGCTTTTGTACACACACACATACAAACATTAAAGTTATCTTTATCTGTTACACAATTTTGAATGCTGCTTTATAGTTGTTTTGTAAGTTTCACCATAAAATATTGAGCGATTAACCAGTGGTTTTTAATACTTAGTAATAACTGCTAACTTAATTTCTTAAGATACTTATTTACTTGATCGTGATATGACGATGGTCATATTACCAAATGTTTTTTATCTTTTCAAATAAATACAATTCTAATAAACTACTGACTGATTATTTGAAATAAAATGCCGACATATTGTAAGCGTAAAATGCCATATTAAAAGATTTCTACAAATCCACAAAGCGTCCATTCGCGACCGTCGGAGGTTACGATTAATCCTTGCGCGTTACCGCTATTTTATGGGCAGACCCCATCCTTTATATGTTAGGAGCGTTGCTGAAGTTTCTTCGGCCACTTCTTCTCCCAGCGCCAACGCTTCCCGAAGTGGCACTCAAATTTGTTTAGCTTTTGAATGTCTCTTAGATTATCCGTGAAATAGCAACCGACCGAGTCGGTGGTTCGGCCCTCTCGGGCGCCCTCGGATCGGAATGCTTACGCGTAATATAGTAACCAACCGTCCAAGCCGAGGTTAGGGTCCGGTGAGGGGTAACCTCTTGTGTCGAGTTACTAGCAATAGAGGTTCAGGCTAAGCGACCTAAGAGCTATGCCACCTAAAAAAAAACGTCATATTAAAAGTATATTTACGAGTAAAAACAAAAACCGTATTAAAATCGAATCAAACGCTATTACCGCGCGGACGCCCTCTTTGTATTTCCGAATTACTGCACTTTCATCAAACTACTTTTGAAGTACATCCTTTCCAATAAATTTGTCACACACATACTTAATGCAAATTTAATACTTATATGGTTTTCTCAAAGATACCATTGTAATAGGACCGACCACAAGGGAAGATCGAAAAATAAATCATTTCCAGTCGAAAGTTATGAGTCAACAAACATAAAAAATACAAACAGACTTGAAAAACTCCTCTTTTTTAAAGTCGGTTGTAAATTAATTGTTTTTGTTTAACAGAGTTACTTCGTTCCAAAACATTGGCGGATTTCAGATTGTATGGTTTTGAACGCTGAAAGATCTCTTGATGCATTAAACTCGCCGGTGGACTTTCGCCGTGGAGGAAATTAGGCGGTTCGGGGTAAACGAGTTATGGCAAAGTTGCGGCAGCACAGGGCCGCACTGGGACTCGAATTTTAATGTTCGTGGCGGCCGTTTGTGTCGGTCCCGCTGCCTGTTAGATTCAGCGCAAGCTTTAGGGTGTACCCGATAAGAAGTTGAGCTTCTTTAATGGTATATATTATTTTTTTTGTAATTGCTTAGGTCTTATAATATTACACGCCTTATATACTGACTAGATTATACTTATGGGAATATTAGATATAGAATAAATCTACGTTTTCCGTCACACTATTTTAGCTGTTAACAGTTCGAAACGTCGAGAGTTTAAGTAAAAAACGGATACAAAGTTAACGCGATAAAATCAGTGAAATTATTTTTATTCAATTACAATGCCTATCTAAAAAAAGCAGTGCTCCCGGGGTGGAAATAGTCACAGTTAATGCAGTAATAATCAATTGCAAACCGTTTTGAACCGTGTAAATTTGTTAAAATTTTTAGCGATTGAAGTTTTTGAGTAAACCGGTGAATGCATGACCATAGCGTTACTAAAAGTGTGATGGGGCGAGGCGAACGGTAGTTGAGAGCGAGATATATGTTCTTGAAGACAGAAAGACGTAGAGTTTTCGTATATTACTGTAAGGGTAAGAGAGAGAGATGCGAGTACACATTCTGTTCCTTCTCTCGTAGCGAAGATGGAATGAAACGAAAAACTTCTTGTACAATCATCATAGCGTGGGATTCGAACCATTGACCATAATTCACTTAACCATCAGGTGCTAAATAAATGTGCTCAATTTGTTGTTTGTTGTTAGTAAAAAAAATTAATGAAGTGGTAAAAATTTAAGGCAGTGTACAAGATTGCGTCACGTTATTTACTGGCCCCGATTCGAAGATATATTTTATTTTTTTGACGGGCGAGCCAAACACTGCGAGATCCGCTCTGCGGCGTCCCGCTAACACTTCTTATAAATACTGGTAAGCCCTTGGCTTTTGTGGCTAATCTTTCGCGCGAAGATCGCTATTATACCGCTATTTATTATTTTCACGCGTATTTTTCTTTTCTCAAGACAAGACGGAACGTGCTCCTCGTGTCTGACGTTTTTTTTTCGCTCCGTTTTCATCCATTTCTCAGAAAATGCATCGGCTTTAGCGGCAGAGACAATTGAAGTTGCCTCCTTTAATATGCTTTGCCAAATGAACTATTTCTTGTAAGTTGGATTTTTAAAATGTTTTATATGGAAAGCTAAGCTTTATAGGAATCAGTTTTTGCTTTGCGTTAACAATTGTATTACGTTTTGCAGAATGATGTAATGATTTTATTGAAATACGATCATTTCTTGTAATTATCTCTAACATTCACGCGAATGTTAGGCATTGAATAGAATAGATTTTTTTTCGGTTTAATTTTATTATTAAATTTATAAAAAATATATAATCTGAACCTTAATTTCACATATTTTTATTTGAGAACTACCGTACCCAGACCGCTTCGCCGGGCTTGATTTTGCTTTATTTTATTTAAACAATAAACTTACATCATTAAATATTTAATTTAACTCTCACAATATATAAAATTATTAATTTCTACTCGTATTCATTCTCTTCTATTCTCTTCTTGAGCGAGTGAAGATCATTACCTATACCCATGTACATGCAATATGGTTCATAATGGCATATTTTGGGTTATAAAACAATAGAATATCATCATAGTAAATAAAAACTGTAATTGACCAAACTTTACAGGGTTACTCGCCAGGTCAATCTGAAGATTCATTAAAATCGGTCCAGCCGTTTCAGAGCCTACAAGAACTGGTACTACTGGTATGGTATAGTATTATTATTATTATTATATATATATAATGGGGGTATAGTATTATTTCATGATGTACGATATTGCCCGTAGACTCGTATTTTCCACTTGAATATGCTTTGATTAGGTTTCGTAAACAAAGGCAACATCGAATGAGTTAGGCTATAAGTCCGTAGCGGGGTAAGTTATGACAAAGTGTGGCAGCCGAGGGGGCGCCGCGTTGCCGCGCTCCTGCCGCCTGCTTCGGCACCCAACTCTTAAATTAGCGCTAACTTAGACCACTTAGCTTCTTCAAGTTTTGTTTGCAGACACCGTAAATATTCAATGTAACGAACGAGTTACATACGATCGAATGGCATTCTCTTTGCGTATTTGAATGTTATTCGCAAAAGAGCTCGCATGTGAAGTGGGAATTAGTATCTATTATTAATTACATTTGACTCAGACACTTCTTCTACATGACTTTGTGTCTGAAGTTATTAGTAACATGTTGTCTTATTAATTTTGAAATTCTAGGGGTATGAGTTTAAGTGAAGTTTTCTCTTTTGAAAATCCACAAAAAAGCAGGGCACACAGGTTAAGAGACAACAGCTATATAGCTTGGAAAATCAACTATCGACGGTGAAAAAATGTTACATGATCTGCCAATCAAACCTTTACATATTAACTAAAAACAAATATGAATATGACATCGCTATTATGTTTCAAAAACAAAAAACAAAAATATAGTGCATTTTAAAACAATTTAAAAATTTGTTCTAGCATAAAACACAGATCATTGCTCAAAGTAAACAGACAAATGGAAACTTCGTGTATACTCATAGAATTGCAAATTAAAATTAATAAAACAATATATTTATTTAATTGCAATGATGGCATGTCGACAAAGGTTGAGTGGTCTGTATATATAAGAAAACTGGGTCATTATAGAACAAAGTGACGTCAATTATATTCAATTCAGTGTCTGAATGTTGTGATCAATCGCTAGGAACGCCAATACACGTGCGTGCGTGGACATATTGAATGGTGGCGGACCGGACAATAATTCGATTTCGCGGTTATTTTAGCTCATACAGACTGCGCGGGTCGCAGGTGCTCGTTCAAATTGTAATGATCAAGCTGAACAATACAACGTAAACACGAACATGTTGTTAAATCACCTGAATTAGGAAGTAATTTTAAATAACGATATACATAGCATATCATATCATAGCGGAAAGGAAATCAAAAGGAGAATCCAGATGTCCAAAGCAGCGATGAAAAATCTTACTAGGATATGGAAAGATCGCAATATATCCCGTAAAGCCAAAGTGAGGCGTACGATAGTTTTCTCAATTTTCCTCATTCTTTCTGGCGCTGAATCCAGGACGATAAGGCAAAAAGAAAGAGCGAAAATCGACGTTTTTGAAATGTGGTGTTGGGGGCGGATGTTGTGTATTCCATGGACCGCTCGCCGAACCAACGTATCCATTTTTACGACACTCAGAATAACGACAACTCTTTGCTTTCAATGAATACTGCAATATTTTGGACACGTTGCTAGTAGAAATCCCGATAACCTCGAAAAGCTAATGGCTGTTGGCCAGGTGGACGGGAAAAGAGCACACGGTCGCTCACCTACACGGTGAGCAGACACAGTTAAGACGCTCCCACAGGCCTGCCTAGCAAAACCATGAAGACCGCCGAGGACAGGGACACGTGGAAGTTAATCGATAAGCGAGCGATCAACACTTTGTACTAGATACGACCTTCAGCAATGAAGGAGACGACTAAGAAGATACACGATCGACTTCAAATCGAAACAAACGTTGATCAAAATTAAGACTTATAGCTGGACTAAATTGAAATGGGACCACACGGGAAACAGCTATCAAGTACAAAAGAACCATCAAAATAATTTGATTCAGGCGACAGTTATGAGGTAACAAACAAACAAACATTATATTATCCTACAATAATTTCATTAGCAACTAAATAAATTACAATTATGAGCGGGGACTTGTGTCCAAACTAGCAAAAAACTGTGAGATGGATCACCAGGCCTAGTAACAATCACAAACAAACAGGCGAATTGAGAACCTCCTTTTTTGAAGTCAGTTAAAAATAATGTTTGTGTTAACAATAAAATGCTCGACAGGGGAAAAAAAACAGAAAGTTCAAATTGTGATGCAAATTACTGCTTATGTATTCTTCTTCTTAAATTGGTTTTACTTTTGTCCAAAGATGGAAATTAATGTCTTACTTTTGAGTAGACAGGGCACGAATTGTAAGTTTGAATTGAGAGAGTCACTTGGATGGACGACTTTGAAAGGGACTTTCGACATTTTAGTCGCTATGAAGTATTTTACCTCATGACAATGGATGGTTTTCTATTAAAGAAACTTATCCAAACACCAAAAAAGAAGTATTCAAACTGTAACTGTAAAGTTAAATTATTGAAAAAGTGAATTCAAACTTTAATAGCGTATTAATTTAAATGGATGTTGGACACATCAATTATATGGAAATATGACTGACAATGCAATAATTTGTATTTTAAAAGATTGTTTTTGTAATATCGGAAATCGACCGCTATAATGTACATATTCTATTGTATTTCGGATATAATGGTTAGGTTATGTAGATTTGTAGCCTCGTAGTCTTAGGCTCGTAGCTCAACCTGTCGTAGAAGGCGACCAAAAGGATCCTTGGGTACACGTGCTCAGGAAGGGATTGACCTCCCGGGGCGTGCTGTATAGCATAGAGTAGAGGGGCTCCGGTGCGTTCCAATGCGGTTCCCGGAGTCCCTCACCATGCTCTCAGAAAGGACCACCGTGGGGGTTTTAGTGAGTAAGAACATTCCTCCCAGAAGGCGGATTATTTTGTTGTAGATTTCCCTCTCGTCAAAAAAATGTTTTAATGGTTTGTGACATGTTAGTATCATTTGCTATCATTTTTTACAACAACAAATCCAATCTCTGCTACATTCGTGACCTAATAAGCCCTGTGAAACGCAGATAAAGTTTGATCTATAGCCCGCTAAGGCTAAATGGTTTCGGAGATGTTAACACCACTGCCCGTGGGGCTGCCCCATTTAAGTAACAGAATTCGCTACAAAAGCTATACCACTCTTAAGAGAACTGTTTGTTTAAAATATGAATTCTTAATCCGACATGTAAAATGTGGTTGTTACATTGTACAACTTTGTTATAATATCAGTGCGGTTAGCAACACTTTACCTACATGCAAATGCCAATTAACGCGCTTTGTAGGCGGCTCAGACGCGGTTTGTGCGCTCACTAGATATATTCTGTCTCGTTAGTAATGGTCACAAGTGATGATTTTGATAAACAACCGTCAATGTGATAAATTGTATTGACGATTTGTTTGTGGACATTTCGTTAACGCTCATGCCTATTTAAGCAACTTTAGAATAGAATAGATCATTTCGAACTTCTATTCTAGATCTACTTTGAATATGTGTCGCTCCGTAATCGAGTAGTCGGAAAGGAGAGCCATGAAAGCAGGCATGAATAAAACAGAAGAAACAGTCTCTAGTTAGCAACTAGATCGTATTCACAATTCCAAATTCCATGAACACCATCTTGATGGTTAGCGTTCCACAACCGTGCATTTTTCGCGTAACTTTCTTTTACGCACTATCAACCTCAAGAATCAACTGTAATCAGCGGCAGTTTCCGAGCCTGTACGATTTCTGGACCTGCAAAAAACTAGGCTACTCAAAGATACTCCTTTCTCAAAAGCCGACAACGTATCTGCATGTGTTGTGAATGATCATGGGCAAAGGACTTGCGATCAGGTAAACCTTAAGCTTGCTTCGACTGAATGACTTCCACGAGAAGACCAAATATGTCTTAAATTTGTTTTAAGTATGTGCGCTATAAATGGACGAATTACGAATATCGATATATATCGATAATCTATTTCGATGATTCATTTTTTATTGGAATACTGGATGCATTCCTTCCATCTTTTAAAGGTTGAAAAAAAGTTTGGTGAGAGTTTGATAACGTTGTGATTAATTCTATTTAGTAATATTCCTATTCTATTTGAAGTCGGGATTTGTTTTACCCGTAAATATATGTGTATCTGAAATGTTTCTATTTATTCTATCAGTTTAGTTGTTTTTCAAGGCGACAACAATAACTAAGTAGTGAGAGACGCTGACCGACGAGCAATGCGGCCGACAAATTCTAACCATTCAAATAACACGGCTAATTATACGAACATGTCCGGTGCCGCAAACAAATGTGACTCGTATGTTAACTATTCGGACAATCGTTATATTTTCGCATTCACCAGCTGAAGCAGCGGGGAGCATATTTCAGTTAGACGGTACAGGTGCGCTATTCGCTGCAACTTCGATTAATTCCCATAACGAGGCAGGTCCATCACGGGAGCGCTCGTTTGTCTCCGGACCAGCTATAAATACATCAGCGCACTTGCAATTTAATCCGTTCTGTTCCGCTCCCGGGAAATGCCGCTTTCCCTCTCGCACTCCCGCCCCCGCGTCCCGTGCGACTCAGCTCGGCGAAAGTTTCCGCTACCAATATCCTACGTACAAAGTTCACGACGATTGTCTACATTACACAATACACAGACAAGCTTATAACAGGCACTGCGAAAAACTTCTGTGCTAGTATTCTTATATCTCTTAGTATATTTATACGTTTTATAAGCACGTTCACCCTTTTTATTGCGAAGGTACGGCAACAGTTTGTAGGGAATTTGCAAATTTGCGTACAAAGCGCAAAGCACTGGCGGGATCGTCTTTGTATGCAAATAATATTGTAGCAGTCTATTGAAGGACCACACTGAACGCTCCGACTCCAAGTTTACGATGGCTCTAGATGCAGAGCTGGTAATAAACTTCGTTCGGGAGGCCTTTCAAATTATTAGTATAGTATATGTAGATAAAGGTTCCACGAGTCCTAGTAAGATAATAAATCAAAATTTCCTTAGAAGTAATTTCCTTCATATCATTTCTTCGTATAATAGAGAAGCAATACAATTTGCATAAAAATATTATATTTTCTTGATCTTTGTTTATAAACTTTTCTGATTGGTTTTATTTAAGTACATAAAAGTATTTAGGAAATTTTGTATTTTTAGAAAAAAGTAACATAAAATAATAAAAAAAAATTACATAAATAATTAATGAATACTTATTAATAATTCGTTAAAGCCAATGGGTGACCACCTGTGATCAGAGAGTTGAATTACATGCATAATGGCCGCCATGAATACCTCTATAGCATTTCCGATGTATATTTTTCTTGCGATTTTAGTCTCATATTTTTTTTTGAGTTCGGTAGCGCAGCACCAAATTCGTTCCAAAAATGACTAATAATATTATTTTATATTATATTGAATCATTTATTGAAAGTCACAGATTTAATCTTCATTAAATTACATGTTCAATGGTATGTAAGTTTTTTTTTTTTATAATTTCTAAGCAAGTGCTTGACTACGATCCCACCTGATGTTAAGCGGAAATACAGTCCTGGATGGTAAGGCGCACTAGCTTAGTAAATGCCTATTCACTCTACTCTTGAAAATACCCACGTTGTTACCTGTTATTAGCATTGTATATTGTATGTATTAAATTTTATTGTAAAGTAAAACGAAGAAAAATCATTTGTTTAAATGAGGTGAGAAAGATTTTTTGATTGGAAAGCAATGTAGTATTTGCAATATCTGTCGTGCAATACTAGTACGTGTATCGATTATTGAAAATGATCGTAATGTAACTGGTCTATTAGGCAATAACTCATCCCAATTGCTGAATTGCCAATTCATAGGTAAATCTGTTCTAAGCGTGTTAACATGGCTCCGGGTTATTGCGGTGTACGGATCCATATGTATGTGTGCTGTCTTATATATCTGTTTCCACCTATGTACTTTACAACTCCGAGCGTATTGTTCGCGTCTTAGGTCGCATATGTGTTAATTATAAACCATTCATAAGCATCGCTCAGTTAATTAGTTGCATTCAGGCAATGCCGGTCACCATGTTGATTATTTCATCCCGATGAATAACATATCGAGCACAAAGGCTGGCAACACAACTGCAGCTCTGATGTCGTGGAAATTCATGGGCGGTGGTGATTACTTAGAACCAGAGCTGCAAGTGTAAACGTTAAACCAAATCAAAATTTGGCGGCACACAAAGAAAAATATAAAAATTATTTACTTACTACAACAATATTAAAATTATTATATATTTGCAAAATTTGGCGGCACATTGGTTGAGAACCACTGGTCTAAACTATAAAATCAATTGTATCAAAATAGACGTAAATAGTTGTTGATTTTTTTTATGGACTAGAAACTCTGAATAATTGCGATAAAGGACAAATAATAAAAGACTGTGACTAGAAGGAGTAAGTTGTAATTAGAATATATGCATGTTATATTATTGCTATGGTACGTGTAAAGTAGAGAAAGAAGAATTATGTTGCAAAAGTAAGTGGTACCGTCTACTTGGAACCAACGCATCTTTTCTGGCAATGTATCCGAAACAACACTAGATTCGTTCTGTTTGCGCTTGGCAAGTATAAATGCGTTGAAATACACTCAATGGAATGCTTCGGGCATTCACAGATTTGTACAAAATGATATCGATATTATAAATATAACCACTTCAACAGTATCTACTATTGCACGAGTAAGGGACAATCAAAAATGTTTACGGTGCCATCCGAATAGCCGGCAATAAGGCGACGAGTAAATAGGAAAGGAGATGATGTACTAAAGTATGATGGAACTTATGGATAAAGGTGGCCACAACCCACCGATATAAGAAGTGAGACTGGAAGAGGAGATGTACAGATCTGTTACAAAGTAGGTACATTAAAACTAAGTCAAGAAGAATCAATAATTTGCTGATATAAAAATAAACCATCTAAAACATGTATGTTTCAAGCTAGGTATATCAATTCTTTACTGTACATATAAAATGTAAATACGAGCTGGCGAGAATATATTGCTCAACGCATTAGTAAATTACTTTCACAACTAGTAGTGACGACGTTTTGGCGATCGAAACGGGGCGCAGGTCGCCAGTGGCACGCGGCTTGTAAATACTGCAACCGACATCTATGAATCACAGCGGCCTCATCACAACAAATGAACTCTATGGTCTATTTATAAAACACAATATGACATGATATAAGATATTACGAGGAAAAACAACAACCTTTTTTTTTGTTAACGGGGAGGAAATCTTCAAAAACATAGGGTATGTTTTTGAAGCCTTCTGGGGGGAAGACGGCGGTTATGTGGGGTTTGAGCCACTAAGACCTCCTGGTGGCCCTTCCTCAGTGCACGGTGAGGGGCTCCGGGATCTCCAGAGGAACGCACCGTAGCCCCTCTGCACTGTGCTCAAGGAGAGCATTTCCTGGGGGAGGGAGGGTAGGTTACTCCCTTCCCCCTATGCCCTCTCAGTGCAAGGCGACACGGGCCAGCCGATGTCGCCTTCCCGGGTCCACCTTGGCGGACGACAATGTGGACCCAATTGTCCTATATTTAAGTCAAGAAGCATTACTTTATACAATTTACATGAGTCAACAAAATTAAAGCAAACATACGATTTAAAATCCTCCTCTTTCATTGAATTCGGTTAATATATGAATCTGAAAGTCCTGCTGTGCTCTTGTGCCGCTTCTTATTGTTCCTTATAGATACCAAAGTGTCTTGTAGCGACAAGAGGAAACAATTACGCTATTACAAAAGACCTTAAGGACTCTAATTAGGAGCGATACCCTTACAGCAGTGAAAGCCGATCGGATACCGAAGCCGGGCCCATTATCGCGCGCCATAAACATTTCTCGATTTCATATCCGCGGCACGGTCGGCGCCGCCTCGCTTATTACCGTCACGCGGAAAAGAATAACATCGTTCTGGTACTTTTGACGCGTATTCCGGATGCCTACGTTCATATTGTGCGCCGTTAATATTCCGCGCGAGGCATCCGACCTTTTTTTATTTGTATCTAAAATTGAACATTTTGTCGCGACAACGAGCGCGCGCGGCGCTCCCCTCCGTTCGAGGAGCGATAAAAATACGGAGGCGGCGCGATTCGGCGTCGATCGGGAGCACTAACGACTTCGTGGCTATCTAATTCACATACACCTGCACCGTAGCAGCCGGCGTCGCCCGCTCCCAGCTGTAGCGGCGTTGAATCAAAACTTATTGGATGACCGTATCTTTAATGATTTATATGTCGCAATAAATCTGCTGTATTTTTAATAAATCACATGTAATTTGACTTCTTGTTACATAAGTAAGACTCTTAGTATTAAATAACTGTGTCGCACACGTATTTCTATACAATTTTATTGCAAACTAGCTGATCCGCAAACGTTGTTTTGCCATAACATTGTTTCATACATTTCATAATGTTACTAATAACACGACTAAACCTCTTAACACAAAAACCATTTGAAAAACTGTTTTTCTGTTGCGAAAGAAGCAGTAATTGATAATGATGATATTAATTAATCCCTAATGGAAAGGCAAAAAGCCTTTAGGCCATACAGCCATGTCTGAGGAATAGGAGAACTTTGATAGTTTTAAAGGCCGAAGCCACGTCTTCATTGTTCTTGATCGTAAAGCCGAAGAAGTAATTGGATTGACATTTATGATATGACGTATAGTCTGTTTGAAGTTGTCATTCATTGGCTGAACAACTGAACGTCATTCCGGTCAAGGAGATTTTATAAAATCTGATTTTAATAAAAAACTTTTATTTTCTTTTACATACAAACCCTATCCTGAAAATAACAAACACAAAAAAGTAAGAATCATCCAAGTTGGTGCATTAGTTCGGAAGTTATGCGCATACAGACGAACATTCATTTTTATATAGAAAGATTATCTAAATTTATATTGCGGTTTTAATTTTTTTAAATAATGCTTATATAATATACAATATTTTTTCTCACAAATTTTACTAACATCCTTGTTAATTATACCAACTAATCTTAAGTTTGTGCTAGGATATGGTTTATGTCATTAGACGAATGTTGGATTCGAACGTAAGACCTTATGTTTCGCGGACCGTGCCCTAAACCATTAGCATTTTGAAGCATTTTGATTTTAAATTACGCTGTTTTTAGGTAAAGTTTTTTCGCTTTAAAGTGCTTACAGCCACGGAAACGCTAAGTTGTTAGTCCTAGTGTCACAGTTATTTGCGGCTATTATTAATAATTTTGTTTTTCCTGACGTCTTGCAGTGGTGTGCGTAATTTTAGTTGAAATTTGATTGGATTTGGATATTTTAAATTTCAATAGCCTAAAAATCATATGTGATCGTTGATCGGTCTTCTTTAAGGAAATTTATTGTTTATTTAAAAATCTTCTTTATGATTCTGTGATTTAATTTACCGGCGGCACACTAGAAGACCAAGAACACGTGTAAAAATAATAATGGGAGGCATTCCGCACTAATGCCACACATATCCCAAAGCTTAAATCGTCCAAAAAAATTTGTAGTCAAAGAGAATCTATGATTCAAGTTATCACACATAGCTCAAAACCAAACAGCGATAAGATTAGTACTTTTTAAATGTGTAACAGTCGTGTCAAAATAAGTATTTTATAGAAAAATAAGGTCAAAATGTAAGTGTGTCTTCCATTCTATTGATATTTTATATTTTTGCTTAAATTAAAACAGGAAAGTTAAAAAGCCCAGCGCTGGCCGAGCGCTGTAAAAGTAAAGTTGGCAAAACAAACAAGAAGCGTCCATGAGCAGCGTTTTGCGACCACCTTCACAATTTACGGCTTTGTCATTATTCAAACTTTCCAAAAATTTCCCAGCTGTCGCTGTAATCGCTGAAAAAAGAAATCTCTCTAAATATGATCTTGCGAATCTGCTGAAGCCGCTTGTCTTTATGCTGAAGCAGCAAATTCGCTAAGATAAGGGGAGGAGCGGACAAATTGTAATAATTGCGAGACGAGATAAGAAGTGACACCAGAAAACAAATGAAGGAGGGCCACGGCGGGCGGGGGGGCCGCGTGACGTCAGCGCGCCTTGAGCTTGCTTCAGTCGGCCTATCTCTTAGCCTATGACTACAGCCAGACACATAAAAATAAACCAAGTAAATTATTACTGTGTTTGTCTGCATGAAATAAATAATTCCACAAACTCAAGCATCGTTTTAGTCTCAAGGATTCGAGGAATAGGTTTTGAGCAAGTTTTGCGGGATAACTTACGAGTTGTAAGCACCCAATTTGCAGTGACGAAGTCATTATATGAGTCACAATTATAACTTTCTGGTTGCAGACTTTCGGAAATAATTTACACGACTGTTTTTTCAACATTTGTAATTCTTATTATAAGCGGTGATAATTAATTGTGAAGTATGATTAAATTGGATATAAAACGGGAGTGGTTTAATATTACGAATTTGATTTTAAAGCGGGGTCACAAGGAATCCCTCAGGATCCCCCGAGAACACGTCGGCCCGTCCGCGCCGTTCACCAAATTAAAATGATAAATCAAAATCCGTCAGCTAGCCGCATTATGCTGTATTGTGTTACGTGTTTACTACATATGTATACATATGTACTTAATACATGAAATACTAACACCAGTCACTGTATTATATCTATGCTAAAACATTTCGTAAATATTTATTTTTTATTTATTATCAAAGAATTTCGATTAAATACACGTAATGAATGATATGAACTGATAAATATTACTAAATTGTAATACTAAAATATTCACGCTTGACTTGACTTCGTTTTTGAAAACGTTCCTGGTAAAACTCACTGGCTTCCTTCACACACATATTTTTGTGTATATGTTCGTCAGTTATGAGTACTTCTATCGTTTCCCTTCTTCAATATGTCGCAAAATTGATCTATATTTCATTTTTTGCGTTTTTTAATGTCATAGATGGTTTTTCGTCTCGCTGTCATCTGTCTCTGTGTTCTAGTAACAAGATCTCTTGTCAAGCCACAATATCTCTTATAACACAGCTTCTTATCCTATCCATTCAGAGTCGCGAATAAAAGTACGAATACCTCTTCATGAGCGTTTCTCTATTTATTACTCTATGCGTATTCCACTATCAAAATGACAAATCGAACTCTCCTTTTCGTACTTGGAAATAGGCACCAGTACGATATTGTGTATTATTACACATACATAAAACCCAAAAGCAGTGATAGTATAGTGGTTAGGGGTTCGTGTTACGTTTTGTCGGTCGCGGGTAGCCGTCGCCCTTGTCACAAATAGGACTAATAAACTTGGAGATCCACAGACAGCGAAAACTGCCTCTGTCTACTTCAGTAGATGATGCGATGGTTGGATCAGGTGCGGAGTATAGTGGGTGCTCCCCTCTACGAATGTGTTGAATTGACGACCAGCAGGCGGAGGTGGCGAGACGTCGTGCGATCATGATGACCACGACCACTCTAACAAGAGTGAAGCGACCAGAAGAAGACTTCAGTAGAGTTAAAAGGACGATAGCTTATTGTTATATTATTAAAGACATTTTAGAAAGAATTTTAGCAATTGTTATTTGTTTGTACTTATTTATGATTAAAATAAATTGTTAATTCAATTCAATAACGTAAGTTTTATTCAATGTTAGTATAATACTTAAAAGTATATTTCAAAAATTACTTTCTGTCTGTTTTTTGATTCTCTTTTGAGCTATATTCAATTTAACTTTAAAAATGCACACCATCTTGACGAAATTACCCCATTATTTATAAGCGTCTACTAAATTTTTCGACTTTTCACTGAAGCTAAGGGAACAACAGAAACATTAGGCAAAAAAAATTGGAGCGATTTAATCATTTTATTCACAGACCTGGCGGAAAAGATAATGTGGAAATTATACCGAAACAATTGCTTAGAATAATAATGAATATCTATAGCTATTGTATAGTAAGCAGTTGCTACTTCGAAGGGAAAATTAAAGGATGGTACCGAAACGACACCATTTTTAAAACGTTTTAATATGCGACTCTCCTCCTCTCTATTAACCATTTTCTTTTTACGATTCAAAAAATTTAAAACGAAAAAGGACACATAATACATATACTAGAAACTGGCAAGCATTGAAATGAAGTTTGTTAATAATAGGAATTATCATATAATTTTATGGCGTTGCAGAGTTGCTAACATAAAAATTATTTATTTTAAACCTTAATTTATATCAAATATTAGATTTAATTACAATACTATTCAAATATTCAAATGAATTATAAATTTTCGATATGGTAATTCCGAACAGATAACAAAATAAACATTTACTGGATTTACAGTGTGGTATTCGAATACGATAAAACAATTGTGTGGTTGATTGGGATGAGGTACAATTTGTCATCTATTGGATTTGTACCGATGAAAATGTAAACAAATCCCTTTATAGGATTCTAAACTAGTCATTATATTATTTTTATAACTGGATAAACAAAATCCTCGATATCATCTATCCAGTCACAAATGCAGTTGTTAAAAAGTGGTTACTCGAATAAAAATTTGATCTAACGGAAACTTTACTAATATAATAGGTTACTAATACTCTGTTATAGTCATAGCATATTTCTTGTTGGGAAAACAATATTATTCATGTCGCAACACTGGTAACGCCACAGTATAGATGAATCAAATACGAACTTTGTCTATGGCTGAAACTATGTCGTTTTCTAAGACTTAACTTATGGGTTGTACTCGTATGTATAGGGTTGTCGCGCTTGCGTCAATAATTCTCCAAATAGAGGTTTACATAATTGGCTTCCAGCAGGTAAACCCTTCGAAGTTCTTCTGAAGGAATTAGTAAAGCTGTAATGCTGAAATGAAGGAGAAATACGTAATTTTTTTTTTTAAAAGAAAGCTAGTAATATTTCTTTTTTTTTGAGAAATATTACTAACAGTCTTGTTAACCATTCCAACTAAGCTTAAGCTTGTGCTAGGACATGGTTCACGGCAATAGTCGAATGGTGGATTCGAACCCACGACCTTACGATTCGCAGGCCGTACCCTAAACCATTAGGCTATTGACGCTTCATTCAATTCAGTGTTACCTTTTTCCATCCATATAAGTTTTATTGTTTGTGCTCAAAATATCTGAGAGGTTAGCAATGCTGACGTCACTTTTTACTTGTTGCTACCCTGTTAGCTTATAGAAAAATGAGCATAAACGTAACGACGTAAGATTCATTCATTATGTTCCAAGGGGATTAATTCGTAGATGGGGTCTTCCTTACAACATATATATAGATATTGTATATGTGTATATCGTCCAAAAATAATACAGAAGAGAGAGATAAAATGTACTCACACGTAAATAAAATGACATTGTTTTTTGTTATTAAAAAAAATATATGGTGTCTAGAAAATGATAGAAGTCTTCTTAGTCTAGTAGTACCTAGCTCTTCAGAAACTTCATGTTTCGTTAAGTGCACGCTACTACAGAAAATTCACATGTACATCAGTATATGCAGATTTCCATAAGTATTGACTGAGGTCTTTCAAAATGATCACTATCGATTTGATAATAATGGTGTCTTGAGAGTACTGAGGTTATCGAAAACCATTCTCAGATCCCCATAATGTTTTATTAAATGTCATCCGCAATATAATGAGGTGCTAGGGATCTAACATTTGCGAGAGAGGCGCTACAGAAATATGTGCGAAGTATTATGGAGTGCCGTTGTAAGTCAATGAAGCGGCAAATGGGGTGTTCTCGCCGTCGCGATGAGGGTACACTCTAATAAATAAAATTATGCCTCAGAAATTACAAGAATACGCGAGCCACCAGCGATCCCCGCGAGATTGGATGCTGGAGATTCTCATCGATATCCTCCAATAATGAATCTAATATGTAGTAAGTTTAGAAGGCGCTATGGCTGTGTTGTGGCAAAAATGAGATTGTTCTCTTTGCGTTTTAAGTGACGGTATAAAAAGCTGAGTGAAATATAATATAATACCAATATTGATATGAAATAATATTAAATTCTATCCATAAACATTACAATATACTATATTTAATCACCATTTAGCCGTAGAACATTCCATTGCTGGACATAGGCCTTCCTATGTCTAGAATGTTCTTCTACATCTACATATTACTGTATAAACCATATTTTTGTATAGTATAAGAAAGGAATTCTTGTCTGAGTTTTTTGTTGTACTAATAAAGTTTAAATATATTTTAATATACAACAAATATAAATAACCAAATCAAGAATTTGTTTTGATCCTAATCTCTTTTCTTTCATATGAGTTATAATTTAACCTTATTGCATTGTATAGAATACTCTTGCTGTGACTTGTCTGCTGCAACTGTTATATCGATATATATTAATACATTTATAGAATTAGGCCTATCATGTATATTTATCTTCTATATGTGTATATAGAAAAAAATATATAAAATATATAAAAACAATTTATGAAGTTTAATTTCTTCGGCGTTACTGAATTTTGTTTAGTAATGAAATATTCTGTTAGTTTTACTAATTTAGTTTTTTTTTGTTAAAATAGAAAACTAGCAATATTTCATTTTTTTTTCAGAAAAATTACTAACAATCTTGTTAACCATTCCAACTAAGCTTAAGCTTGTGCTAGGACATGGTTCACGATAATAGTCCAATGGTGGATTCGAACCCGCGCCTTACGATTCGCAGGCCGTACCCTAAACCATTAGGCTATTGACGCTTCGAAATAGTTAATATGTTGTTTATTATAAACGTTGCAATAGTTTAAATTTTACACAAAGCGTAAATATAAAATATCCTTATCCGAAGTTTGTAATTGGCTTTGTTGTGGTTGATTCCCAAAAGTTTTCTTGCAGGGCATATTTCAACTGTAGAAGTGGTGTAATTTGTCTCATTCATTGCGTTGTTTTGACGTGGGTCCAATGCTGTGGATTTGCTAATGAGTTTCGTATCTCTCTTCTTAATCGGATCACTTTTAGTAAATTTATTATGTAGTGATTGTGTTATTGTTTTTTTTTGTACGGATTTAAACAAATTTGGACATCATTGATGATATTTTGAAAAAGATGATTATTTGTATAAAAGCAAGTAGCACGACCTAACCTACAGTCTCGACTTGACCTCGGTGCAGTGAGGTTGCTAGCTCCGTGCGAACCAACCAATCTGATGATCTGATTTCTGAGTGCCTGTCGTATCGGTGAGCGCCTGCCTACGACGACGGACTGGGGTCCTCGTGCTACTTTCGAGTAGTGCGTTGTACCACCAGACCCGAGTTCGCCCTCGCGACTCTATTTAGTAGGAGAGCTCTAGCTCTCCGAAAAATATCGAGTAACCTTGGGGCCGTAGGACGCAAGCCAAGACTATTCTACAAGTCACCGTGCACCGTATCTTCGCCGGATCCAGTGTTCGCGTGCCTCCTCGGCAAGATTCTCTAATTGTATAATCTTTTATTATTAAAAGACATATACAATCAGAAAAGATTCCCGAGTGAGCGGGATGTCCGACGGCCGTAAGAGGCCACCCGACCCCCCCCCGCGGAGGGGTCAAATCTCCGCATCGCAAGCGGCGAGAGACCCGCGTCTCACAAGACCGCAAGCAGCAGCAGCCAGCCAATCAGCGCGCCCGTCGTCGCCGCGCCCGTCATCGTCGCGCCCGTCATCGCCGCGCTCCGCCGCCGCGTCGCGTCCCGCGACACCTACATCGCGTCCCGCGACACCTACGTCGCGTCCCGTGACGCCGACGTCGCGTTCCGTCGCGACCCGTCCCGCCACGCCGCCGTCGAGCTTGAGTGCGGCATCGAAGCCGCGCACGAAACCGCCCGCGTTGCCGCCGCGTATTAAAACGCCGGCGAAGTCGCGTGACAGCGAATCGAAGCGCGCCCGATCGCCGCCGAAAACTCCGGCGCCCGTACTACCTAAGCCTCCCGTTAGCGAACTGGAAGCCCCCTATGGCTCGTTCGCACACGGCAGCAGAGCTCCGCCGCGCGGCATGAAAACGTCGCGTCAACACACTCCGCCCGGTTCGGATACCGAGGCGAAAAAAGTGCGCGAAGGCGTCCCGTCGTCATCATCCGACTCGTCCTCTGAGGAAGAGGACAACACCAACGCATCGCGTAAAGTAAGGGCGCCGCAAGGTAAGCCCTTTACATTCACCGCTCCGGTAACACCGGTAAATACCTCTTTCTCCAAGCCGGAGACCTCAGCCTCACCCGACGCCTCCGAAGAGTGCGCGGCAGAGGCGGGCGTCTCCAGCATGGAGACGGAAAATATTCCTGTAGCCGGCCCTAGCGGCCTTTCGTACGCTGCCAAAACGGCAGCTCCCCCCTCCCCTCTCCATAAGAGAGCACCCACCCCCCCGGCGCCAGCTGGCCAGACCGGGGAAAGCGCCTCGGAAGGGCGACCCAAAGCGGGGTCATATCCGCCAATAGTGGCGGAATGCCTCCCCAACTGGGTCACTCATTTCGAGGCCCTTAAAGACATACTAGGTCACCCGCCGAACGCAAGACCGCTCGGCAAAGGAATTAGATTCCTACCCCAATCTCCCGACGAGTACCGCGCCATACAGCGGTACCTCGTAGACCTGGCCGAGGTTGAACCAAGCCTATCTTGGTTCAGCTACACGCCTTCAAAAGAGCTCCCCACGAAAGTAGGGTTGAGGGGCCTGCCGGCCGACACGCCAACGGAGGCGATTATGTCTGCACTGAGGAAGAAGGACTTCCCAGTGCAGTACATTAAGTCCATCCCTCCGCGTAGAGGCAAGCCAGGCGCCCTCTACTTCGTACAACTAGACCACCTCACCCAGAGTGAGCTCTCTAGGCTTTACGCCGTAGATGAGCTCCTGTGTATGCCCGGCCTCGTAATAGAGGCGTGGAAAGGAGGATCGGCCCGGCGCAATGCCACCGGTGCCAAGCCTTCGGCCACGCCTCTGCGACGTGTCACCGCCCAATCAGGTGTGTGAGGTGTGGTAGCAACCACACCGCCAAAGAATGTAAGGTGGCGAAAGACGGCACCCCAAAATGCGCCAATTGTAAGGGCGAACACACCGCTAATGACCGCAGATGTCCGGTCATGAAGAAGGAGGCGAGGAAGCGAGGCATACGCTTTCCGGAGCCAATTCCTCTTCGATCCCAACGGCGAGCAGTCGTGGACGAAGAAGGATGGACGACGGTGGGAGCGAGACGGCAACAGCCGTCGGCCCCCGCCGCGCCACCCTCTCGCACATGTCGCACTAGGAGTGCGCGTGCCGCTGCCCCGACGACCGCAACTACCGTGGTCGTCGAGGGAGCGGTACTACGCACTCCCGCGAATCCCGCCCCTAAGGCCACGCCCACCAATACTCAGGTGTCTTCCGACTCCTCCAAGAAGAGGAAAAGGAAAATAGGCGAAAGAGGAGGAAACAGTCCACTGTTTCCAGCCGCGGCACCTGCAAACACCGCTGAAGTCACGGCACCTATAGAGGCGCCCGTAACTATTGCCACCAACCCGATGGAGGGAGTTGAGAGCGTCTCAGCCCCCTCCAATGTCGTCCCCACGCCCTCAGAGGGCGTCACACCTACACCCAACAAGCCGATCGCGAACTCCCTTCAGGAAATCGTGCAATTAATCGCGCCTCTACTCGGGGAAGTGCTAGCCGCCGTAGCGGCCGGTACCGACCCTTTAAACGCCCTTCTGGTGGCACTAACCGGACTTATAGCTCGTCGTGATGTCTTATAAGCCCATAAAAATTATATACTGGAACCCCGGCGGAGTGAGGGGCAGAATCGCCGATCTTCGCCTTCTCGCACAACTGCACGACGCTAGCGTCATACTGTTGGGCGAGACTATACTCAAGCCGGGGTCCTCATTTAAGGTGCCTAACTTCTTCGTATATAGAAGAGACGAGCTTTCTCCTGCCGGACGACCGTACAGAGGTACGGCAGTGTTGGTCAGGAGAGATCTGGTCCACGAAGAATTAGAGCTACCTAATTACGTAACCACTCGAACGATAGGCATCAAAATAAACGCGGGAGGTAGGAACGTTAGAATATTCGCGGCGTATCGTCCTCCTAATTCCGCGCTACACCCATCGGACGTCCACGCGATCTTCGACGGCAGCTCGCCTGCCTTCATAGTCGGCGATTAACAAGGTCGGGCGAGCTCTGTACGGAGACGCCGGCGCGTGGGGATACGAAGTGTTGGGGCCTAGCGAACCGACACACTATCCGACCGCGCCGGAACATCGCGCGGACGTTTTAGACATTGTATTACATCACCTGTGGAATCTTCCGGTCACACTGGAAGTTCTACACGACGTAGATACCAACCATCACCCGATAGTGCTAACGCTCGATACGCGAGTAGTGAGTGTAGAGCACCCAGCCGCGCGCCCATCGGTAGACTGGAGCGCGTTTTATGAGAAAATCAAAGAGTTCACCTTCAGCGGACCGTTATCGTCGGCAGAAGAGGTCGATACGCTCGCCGTCCGTATTAGTGAGAGCATCGCTCAAGCTAAGGATGCTGCGACGTGTCCCTCTAACCCGCAGGTTAGCAGAGGTGGACTCCCGCTTAGGATACAAGCGATGATTTCGAAAAAACGCACTCTCAGAAAACTATGGGCGCGAACTCGCTGCCCGCGTCTCAAGCGGGAGCTAAATTCGTTAAGCGAGAAAGTAGCGATTGAAGTGAAGAACTTCAGAGGAGATCAGTGGCAACTGCGTATTGACGCAGCCAGCACTGACAACACATCTCTCTACCAACTCAATCGCATGCTCTCTCGCCCTAAAACACCCGCGTGCCCCCTTATAGACAAGGACGGCAATAAGTGCTTCGAAGCACAACATCGTGCGGAAATCTTAGCCGATCACCTAGAGGTGCAATTCACCCCTAACTTACCAAACTATAGTGTCCGAGGCGTAAAAGCTCACCATAAGCGTGTTGAAAAGCGAGTCAAGGAACTACTAGTTACACCTCCCCCCCCGCTTCCCGGGGACACGTTTTTCTCGCCCTCCGACGTAAGGAGGGCCATTAGTCGCCTCCTCTGAGGAAAGCGCCTGGTCACGACGGTATCCCAACCAGTGCGCTCAAACAACTCCCGCGAGGGTTCGTAGTAGTAATAACTCGGCTCTTCAACGGCATACCTGCACCCACCATTTTCCACGGAATGGAAAACCGGTAAAGTTATAATGCTTCCCAAACCGGGTAAGGATCGTAGATTGGCGGCGAGCTACCGGCCCATAACGCTGTTACCGCACATCGCCAAACTATTCGAAAACTGCTGCTGCAGAAGATTCGTCCCCACGTCCGGCTACGTGAGGAACAACACGGTTTTCGTAGCGGCCATTCGACAACCACGCAATTGGTCCGCGTGCTTCATTTTCTGACTCACGCAAGTAACCGGGGTCGGAGGGCGGTCGGGGTCTTTCTCGATATAGAGAAAGCCTTCGATCGTGTTTGGCACGCCGGACTATTGTACAAGTTGCTCGACATCGAAACCCTACCGCGCGCGTTAATTCGACTCGTCGCGTCCTACTTATCCGAACGCTCGTTCTACGTGAACATCGAGAACGCATTCTCGACGTCGCGACCGATCGCCGCCGGTGTTCCGCAGGGGAGCCTGTCCCCTTACTGTACGCGATTTATACTAACGACATCCCGTGCCCTAAGGGCCGCCACGCACCGATGCTGGCGCTATACGCGGATGATTGCGCTTACCTGGCTTCTGCCATCCAACAGAGCAACGCTGTAAAACGGTTACAGAGTGCGCTCGACGCCCTACCGCGCTGGTTGGACAATTGGCGTATCGCCGTCAACGTCGGTAAGACGGCGGCGCTAACGTCCAATTACGGCGCAGATTCCCAGCGACTGCGTCTTCGTGGACAGGTAATACCTTTGGCAGTCGGATGTAGTCTATCTCGGATGCAAGATCGATCGCAAGCTATTAATGGCCCCTCAGGTGAATCGTATGATTCAAAGCGCCAGAGCTGCGAGAGCGGTATTGAGACCAGTATTGGCATCTCACTTGCCCGTCCGAGCTAAACTCTCCGTCTACAAGGCTTACATTCGTACACGATTGACGTATGCCGCTGCAGCGTGGTACGGACTAACATGCAACAGTGCAAGGACTCGCATCCAAGCACAACAAAACATTACCCTCAGGATGATCCTAAACGCGGGGCGTTACGTCAGAAATGACGTAATACAACGCGATTTAGGCATCGAATCGATCCACGAATTTGTCACGAGACTAGCTCGTAACCTATTCGATCGCGCGGACAACGGTCCGCACGAACACCTGCGCGGGTTCGCCCCGCAACACGCGCGTCCTCCCGACGTGCGTCAGGTTCAAATTTCCTATTCTAGGAAATTTTGAACTCATAGGCCCCCCCCTCGACCTCCGTCTCAATCGAGACCGAGAGGTCGAGAGGGCGTAGAAGTTAGATTCGTCGCGGCTGACGCTTGAGGGATTAGCCACGACGTAAAAATAGTTATACCTAAAAAATCCGTGTTAGAACGGTACCCAAGACCAGGGGAGCAGTCGCCCCCTGCGCTGATAACCCGGGTAATGGGGTAACACCCCGAGGCCCGTACCTGCGAGGTTCCCGTGAACCTTGTAGATGACTCGACTGACTGACTGACCTAACCTAATTTTAAGTGGAAATTCAGTTCAGGATTCTTAGTAAATGCTTATTCATTCTTCTCTTCAAATCACCCACATTGTAATCGGAGGGAAATACAGACGCGGGCAAACTATTCCAGTCCTTTGCTGTACGAATAAGACAAAGACGAAGCGTTGTAGTTTTTTGATTTACTTTATTTTATTAAACTATAATATGATAATTCAAAAACGTTTTGAGTTTTATGTCTGTTGTGGATAACAAAGAACATTTACTTCAATTGTAACGATATTGATTGCTATTATGCAGATAAGTCTTGGTTTTATTACATTCGGGCTTAGGTTGGCACCGGTGTCTGTGTCACGCACGCTGTATCACGGGGGATTGTCTCGAAGGCGGTGTAATAAATAATATTATAAGGGAGAAATTATTGTGTGGAAGCAACCCTTATATCAGGCGGTATGTTCGCGTCGCCCTCCCATCCCCCGCAATGTATAAAGTGATATTACTTATACGCTTACCATTAAGGCTATACGTTTCGAGTAAATTAAGACCAATTTGCAGAGGTTTTGCCGCGAAATATGGGAATTTAATTTATGAACGGTGTGACGGAAATAATTCGAGTGAATGCTTAATGAATGATTCTAATTTAATTTTACGCGTACACGACCTGAATCGGGCGTGAATCGGTTTCGGTTTTAGGAAATACAAACTTTTCTTTAATATTTTTTTAAATATCTCTGTTTGATTTGATTTTGATATTGAAAATATCCTCTATTTGTACAGCTTTTTCCATGTAAGCTAAGTAAGTAACAAATGGAATGTTGGAATTGGTTTGCGGTTGGAAAAGTATTTGTCTTTTTTGATAAATATTGTACATGACTTTGTTCAAATTATTATATTGAGTAGAATATAAAGTCGTATCTATTTTATCATGACATCATCAGACAATTATCAAGAAGCCATTAGGCTATAAGGTATGACAAAGTATATGGATGCATTTTTAAATGCTTTTAAGTGTTTATGTATGTCCGCGGCAGTCTGTACTAAGCAAAATCCATTATTACACCTATCCTTGTTCCTTATTTTTGTTATTTCTTACTTACTATGTTTAATAAAGTCTATGTCTATGGATCGGGTAGGAATAGTACAGTTATCATGCAATATGGCGTAGTAGTACACTTATTACATCTTAGACTAAATGTGGCAGTGTTTGGAGTGGAGTTAGGAGACTGAGGAAATAAAGAGGTTGATTAAACAATTGGTAGCCTTAGTGGCGGAGCGATGATCTCGATCCCGCACCTACTCCCGCATCACTCACGATAATGGCCGGGTCCGTGTCGCGACGCTAAATGTAAATCGCTCTAATTTATATGCGCGATAACGTCGCCGTACTGCTGTTAACTGTAATTATATTACCGAGCGAGGACGTGTTGATCAAAATGTCTGATTAAAAGCCCCCGATGCGAACCGAGAAAAAATTTTCTACAAGCCCATTATGGGTTGGTTAAAATCAGTTGTCCATTTACTGCGCTTGTTTGCTGCCAACATCCATATTTCGTGATAAATGTGGGTAATAAAATTGACTAAATAGTCATTCCATGTCGCCCGAAGTGATATTGAGTTAGTTTGCGCGATTATTTTAATCGAATTATGTCGTGAAAATAGATTTTATTACTTTTAGAGGAGGTAATTTGACAGTTTTTTGTGCTTATATGGGATAAATTTTGTTTTATTACAAGCTGTTCTAGCAGACGACGTTCCCATAATATTGCCGAGGCACGAGACAATGCCCCAATGGGCAATCTATTTGAGTAATTATCCGCTAAGGGCTATTGTCGGCCATCTTGTGTGCGTGAAATGAGCCTTGTTCCCTCAATGCCGGCTCGTTGCCGGTATGGTTTCCGTGAATACAGAAACACTGCACCTGAATTTCCCTGGCTATTGTATGCAACGTGAATAATTATTATAATTATAGGTGCAATTACTTAAAAGTGATCAAATATATATTTAAGGGCAGTAAGAATCAAGGGCTAACGAGGCGAAATTGAAGATGAAAGGCTGTTTAATTATAACGCTTGATAAGTTAACAATCCAAAGAGCAAGTCTGACTGCGGCTTATCTGGCGCCAAATGTTTCAAAGGAACTTTTAACGAGTTTAAAGTTGGGCCAAGTGTAGTGCGGGTGCACGAGTATGGCGCCCGACGCTTCCGTTGCTTAAGATTAATTAAACAATTGCACGATGGCTCCTTGAAAACACTCCGACATGTCCCGGCCTGTCGTCGCCAACCTTGCCAAATTAAAACCATAAATCAAAAACCAACGACCGGAAACAAAGAAATGTAATAACGAATAACTAACCAGTGCAAAGTCCGTCTACGATACTTACTGGTAGCAAAGATTTTCTCTTTCTACTTCGCGATTACTTTTTCTAGTTATAGCTTTAAATTTATATATAATTAGTTAATTATTGTATATGTGTGCGTGTATTTTATCATGAATTTTAACAGTTATAGGCTAATCTTTCGACTTTCTGACGGGTTTCGAACCAGAAATACTTCTACTAACGAGTTTCATAATTTTAATTTCTTAATATCAAGATCATTCTTTAAAATTTGTGGTCTAACATGCATGACGATGGCTTCATCCTGTTAAGTAACTATAAATTCCAGTGGATAGTAAGTGTCATATCTGTCTGTCTCGTTAGGTTCAAAATATTCGTAATAAGTTCTTACGTCTCCTTAATGACTTAAACAAATAATTACAATGATGATGAATGACATTTTTACAAAAAATATTTACAAAACGGGAATCTTTTAAAAACATAGCGAAATTCAATCATTTGATGTGAACTCGAATAGGTGTACCGCGTCCACTGGAGTCGAGTGAAGTTAAAATTTACAGCTGGGTGGAAGAAGGTGAGTTTGAAACATCGGTTTCATTCGGGGCAGATCGTAATTCAGCAACAATTTATGTGCGTGCACTTGTGACGCGTTAAAAGATTAGTCGTTACCAAACAGCCGCACGATTTTCGCTGGGACGCTTACAGAATATTGCTGAAAAGATGCTATTTCCACTTTCATTATTATACGTCATGATGTTTTATTCTGTACCAATGAAAATGGGGTATATATGAATAAATCGATTTAATGACAATTTGATAATCGATTAATAATTACAAATATAGTGTTAACTATAATTTCTTACTTCTTAGAGATGTGATAGATAAAGCCATGAATTCCACACAAATTCCATTTTAAGCGAGAATCTTGAATCCATTTCGGCCTATTTGTTTTCTGCTGGAAATTATTGCGACATTTCGTTTTCCACGAAGCGTGTAACAGTGTAAATAGTATACCGATTCAATTGAAGCTTAATTTCTACAGATTTCATATAGTAAAAGAACATTATTTTTAAGTGGATAATTTCAAAAAACGTTCAAGCATTTGCATTCATCACAAAATCTGATATTCTGCAAAAAATGTAAATTTACCGACCTATAGCCCGATTTTAGATTTTTTTTCATAGTTAATAATTTGGTATCAATGTGCGTGATTGTAATATACTCACATTTACGTTCGGGAACAGACGAAATTTTATAAGTAATAAAGTGTTGCAATAGTATAAATCGAACAAGATTCGATTGTAATTCGGAGAAAAGAACATTGAAATAAAAGAAAATTCACAGCTCGAAACTTATTCTAGAGTAAAGAGAAAGAGTATCTACCAATATTTATTCAACAGTTACTAAGTTGCCATTTAACAAAGTATACAATTTATTTAAATTAATGACTTTTATAAATTTTAGCTTTCTGCACGTATTTTTATTCTTAAAAGGCAAAAAAATCTTAGCTTATGTATATACGTATTATTTACTTACGTAGCTTACTAAGTATCAAACACGAGGTTGGAACCGTACTTCGTGAAAGCGAATATGATAGAAAACAATATCATAAAAGAGGAGGCCAAAGACGACAAAGTGAAGTAGACGGTGTAGGAAAGCCGACCACGTTAAGAAGGAAAAGTTTTATCGACACAATACAAAGTACATTCAATTATCTTTGTTACATTCAACGTAAATCTGTAGTCGAGCTCTAGAGGCCACTAAATTACCATTCACATCAATTTATCAGCAATAGTTATCCTAACTTCAGCTCAGAAAGTCATAAGTAATAACATAAACAACGAAACTTTGCATAAACAATCACATATAGTGTTCATATTGAATCCGCTTAGGAATAGAGTCGCGTAATGAAACAAGCCAGATGTACAAAACATAGAATGTTCTTTATGGGACACGCTTTTGCTATTACAATGGGTCCAATTCCGAAAGGCCCGTCATTGTATCTGAAGTTCTTACTTTTTCGTTGCATTTAAGACGTAACGCCGGCTCATGGGGGGTCACCGTAAGTTGGAGGAACAATTCTCTTCCATAGGCACAAGGCGGGTGTTCAGACTCGCTCCGTATTGTACGCGATCGTAACGGACCGAGACTCGATAAAATATTAGCGAAATAGAATATTTGAATTGTTCGACATTTTTACATGTATGATTGTGATGTTATTAAGATTTTCAACGCTTGAGTGGGCTTGTTCTTTGCATATACACGAAAAAAAAGAACTATAGACATATTTTTTTCCACCAAAAGTTTTTAATCTATTTTAAGCAACTTGATAAACTTTATTGAATAGACGGAAGCGTCACTAGCCTAATGGTTTAGGGTGTAGTCTGCGAATTGTAAGGTCGCAGGTTCGAATCCACCATTCGACTATTGACGTTAAATAAAATATAATAATAGAAGTTATATCCACAATGCCAAGAGATTGGCACAGAATTCAATTGTTTCGAGTATTATAGGGATTTTGTGACCAAAAAATATTATACCCAACCGCTCTTTGCTGCCACTACCCATAAAATGAATGAACCGTATCAGTTCTGATGTAATACGTACATTAAGTATAGTAGCATGATTATGAAAATTGTTACGTTGGTAATATCGACAGTAAAGTCAACGGTTTATTAAAGAAAATATGTAATATAGGATATATGGTATGTAGGATCTATTATTAGTCTTGTAGCAATATGTAATATAGGATATATGGTATGTAGGATCTAGTAGTCTTGTAGCAATGACACAATGCCTTATATTGTGTGATTAATATACTACAAAACTATGTAAACTGCTACAGTAGTTGGTAACTGTTTCGTTGCAGTTTACGCCCACTTCCAGACACAAAAAAATAAAAACAAATTAAACTTAATAATAGACTATATTAAAAGACAAAATTATTGTGTGTATGCGCGTCACGAGCATCGAGAAATAATTGCTTAAATAGGTTAAATTTTGCATGTAATTGATGACCTTGGCTTTAAATACTCGGTATGAGAGTGGATATAAATTCAGTGGTTTATTTATTTTGGTGTAGCCAGTAAGTAGACAGACCGTAGACATAATATCGCCTAGCAAGTGCAGACAGATAGTTTGTAAATACGCGTTTGTTATAATGGCGAAAAATTTCGAAGTTTATTGTGATGTTGAATCTTTTGGAAGTAATCCTAGAACAGCGTGATAATTGTCAGTTTATCAATTGTGTTTTCAGAAACAATCTATCGTAAAATTGTTTTACAGAAATGTCTTGTCCAAAATTTTTGTAAGTCGCACAAATAGGCGGGCGGTGGTCGAATTCATTACCTTATGGGGGTTCGGGATATTACATAGGGGTACGAGGTGCGGGGCGGGACTTCATGGGGACAGCGGAGCTTACAGCCGCCGGGGACTGGAATGTTATATCAGTGAATGGAGATATTGCGGCTTTTAACTTTTATGATCGACCGTGGTGCGGTTGTGCACTAAAAATGTAATCAAGCAATTACAGCGTAACGAGGAGTTAATATCGTTCTATAAGTGATTCCTGCGCGCAGTTTATCGTTATCATTAGCACATGACACCCGAGTGAGGGCGTTTTGTGGGTGTTAAGGGACTGCGTGGTAGTCAAACGATTTATGTCGCGACGTTCAAGTTTCTATTTCGGTATACTTTAGAGGCAGAAAATAGAAAATAAGCCCTCGCAATCATGTTATCATAATGGGATCGCCAAAGACATAGCTTAAGCCACCTAAACCTCAATCACACCAGAATCAATGTGTTAAGCATGACAAATGCAAATATACGTCGATTTTCGATTATTTAACATAGTAAATTAAAATATAGCCGTGAGCAAAAATAAAGGGCCGGACGCTAGCTAACTGAAATAAATTGTGCATGATAGACAATTAAATATCCTTAAAATAAAATAAAATTATTAATTTATTTATATTTCATTAAAACAACATAAACTTAAACGAAAAAGGATATCTTACGTAAATTTGGACAATACAGTATTTTTCATTAAAATTTTATTTTTATTTAAATTTTAGTACTTAGTGTTGCCTGTGGCGTTAGTTAGCGTTTAAATCTTCCGAGATATTCAAACTTTCTTATCAGACGTTCAGGCTAAGCTATCTAAGAGCTATGTCACCTCTCAATCCGGTGAAGCAGTAAAGGCCGTAAACATTCCTAACCTACCCTTTATTCACTTTTTTTGCTCACGAGTGTAATTATAGGCCACTTCGATTCCTAGATTTTCATCCGATAGCAACAATGCAAGGAAGCAACGAATACAGAGATTTCAACTTCATGTTTTTCTTTGTTATACACAAACAAATAAAATAGTATTTTTCAGGAAAGACAGAAAAATTATATAAGAAAACTAAGACCTTATATTTAATTTTGTTTAAAATTAGTTTTCCAAATACACGGACACTTTTATATGTATGAATGAATTGCCAGTATACATAGATTATGATTCGATGTCATGAAGCTGGCACTATCTAAAGACATACTACTGAAGCGTTAAAATAGTTTTAGTCTATAATATTGGCCGCTTTAAGATTTAATAAATAGACGTAGACACATTTCAATTTTTTTTTTGTATTCTTCTCTCAAGGGTATTTATTCCTTACAACTGTTGCGTTACAAGAAGAGAATAACGTTTTTTCTACATATATGCCTAGGACAACTACTATCCACGATTCTATTAGCTTTAAGCTATGGGATTTCACATAACAGCATAAGTACGTTTTTTTCATAACAGAAACTTCAAGAGAATCTTCAAGATCATTCCCGTTTTATTTCTTCCGTGTTGAACTAGACCGAAAAGAAAGTCCAATCTATAATCACTAATTTAGTTCCTAATTTCGTAGGTCTGTTAACCTCTTTTTTTTATGACGAACTTCACAGATTGGCCAGAGAAGCTGGCTTTGACTGCTTCACCGGATTGAGAGGTGGCATAGCTCTTAGGTCGCTTAGCCTGAACCTCTATCGCTAGTAACTCGACACAAGGGTGGGTGGACGCCTTTACTGTCGTTCACAGCGGTGTGTTTGTGCATATAAGATTTTGTTGGCTCAATATAGAAGAAAAATCAGACTTGAATGTATTGTTTGATACAAAGTACATCAAGTTAGAATGTGCTTAGCGAATGCGTATCGTATTGTATAGCCGAGATCAAAGCAATTTTAGAGTAAGTCAGTTGTTTTCGCAAGAATTTTCTTGCTTTTGTCAGGTCGAATAAACACGCGCTCGTGATCGTCTTGTAGGGTTAAGATGAAAGCAGTTTCCTCGCTATTTTTTTACACTTGATCCACAAATAGTGACAAATTATAAAAATTAAAAAATATATATAAATTTACATTAAGTATGTGCGCGACGAATGGGCGAATAACTTAATATCACGCCAACCAATTTCTAATTTAATGTTTTTTATTGGAAAGTACAATTTGATAAGAATTTGGTTAGGTTCTGACAAATTCTATTTCGTAATATTTCTACGATTATTCGTAAACACAAAGAGGGCATCGGCGCGTAATAGCGTTTAACGTTTGATTCGATTTGAAGTCGGCTTTTGTTTTTACTTGTAAATATACTTTGTAGAGCCATGGTATCTCAGTGTCCGGGCGGCAACCTGAGTTCGATGCCCGGTGCCGGCATCAATAAGTTTGATGTTGCAATTTTATGTGTTGATTTACAACGCGCTTGGCGGTGAACGAAAACATTGTGAGGAACCCTACATGTCTTAGAAAATTTTTCTGAGACGTGACGTCTGCCAATCCGCGCTAGGGCCGCGTGGTGGACTATGCCCTTATACTCTTTATATAGAGAAGGCCTGTGACCAGCAGTGAGACATATATAAAGGCTGTAACTTTAAATTTAACTGGGTTAAAAATAAAATTACTACATGTTGTTGTTTAATATATTTTGCAGTGGACATGATAACTACTCACTCTACTATTCGTGTTCACAGTAAACAACAAAGTTCAGACGCTAAGTCACCAATCACCACTAGGAAGTTCTAGTCCGAAACACTGAAACAAATCATTGGCACTGGGTATCGGATCTATCGCAAACTGTCCCCATCTAAACTTTTCCGATGTTATCGATCAGCCGTTCTATCAGACTTGATTAGATGACTGGATGAGTTTGTATTTTGTGTTTACCTTTGACTTTGTTTCTTAGCTTCACTTTGTATAATAATCTGTAAAGTTTTTAGAAAAAATCCAATTTCAATGATATCTGTATGCTATTTTTTTAAACTTTTTTAACCACGTAGGCAAGGACAGGTATTGCTCTCTTCTTTTTGTGAAGTATTATCCTATAATAGCCCATCGCCATTCTCATACTTGGTATCCATCGCCATGAAACCGTAACATTTAAACTCATTGGTCCACGCTGACTGAAATTCGGACACAAGATTGTCAGATCGTTAGTGCCAACGCATGTTCGTGGTCAATAGACTATCTTTGCTTTCTTCAATTAGGTTTTAAATTTGCTCTAAACACCGCAAACTCTTCCATTATATTTTGTATTTTTTTATTTAAATATTTGCCAGAGTAAGTAATTACGCTCTATTCTTTCTTGAAGAATAAGCGACCACCTCTCACTGGAATATTTAAACGTAATTATACTGTTTAATCTCGATACCATGCCTACACAAAGTAATAAGAGCGCAACAACGCGGGTCTGAAAAATTCCTGGCATTTTATAATTACGTCTTTGCGTAATACGATTAAGATCCGATAATTAAATATATATAAAAGAATACAGAGGGACGGTCATTAAGTCTTGATGTAAGAACTTTAGATTGTATTAAGATATTTCATTATATTAACGATTACATTTCAATTCATGTGACCACGTGGCTCAGAGGTAAAATTCAATAGGAGCTATGTTATTGCAGGTCGCAATTTTAAATCACAAGCTGCTGTTGAACTGGCCAACTCGTAGAAGTGCCACGGCGAAATGGAGATATTGTATTTTTGCATTTCCTTCGGCGGCGGCTTAAAAATAATTTCTATGTGAGGACAGTCATACAATACAAACTTACTGTACGTCTACAGAGTAGCTCCACGTTTGTATAAATTCTAAAGACTTTATGATATATTATCCTTTTTAAACGATAGATAATATATAACTTAGAAAGATGGAGAGAACAATCGCTGTCCGCTTTTCACTAATCTTCATAGGCATAGTGGCATATTGAAGTTAAAATATTTTTATATATATAATACATATGTCCCACTGTTGGGCACAGGCCTTATCTGTAAAGAGAGTGTGAGCCACGCGGCCTTAGTGCGGATTGGCTGACTTCACATGTCTTAGAAAAATGTTCTAAGTCATGTAGGTTTCCTCACGATATTTTCCTTCACCGCCGAGCGCGTGGTAAACCAGCACATAAAATTGCAACAATAAATTTATTGGTGCCGTCACCGGCGAAACTGCTAGCGTACTATGCAACTTTTTTTTTGTTAACGGGGAGGAAATCTTCAAAAAGATAACCCGCCTTCTGGGGGGAAGGTGGCGGATATGTGGGGTTTTTATCCACTAAAACCTCCCCGGTAGCCCTCTCCTCGGTGTCAAGGAGAGCACGTCCCGGGGGGGAGGTTACTCCCTGCCCCCTGTGCCCTCGCAGTGCAAGGCGACACGGGCCAGCCGATATCGCACTCTTCCCGGGTCTACCTTAGCGGACGACAAAGGCACCCACCCTTGTCGCCCAGTGAACCCGAGGCCCCTCTTAGTCGCCTTATACGACAGGCAGGGGATACCGAAGTCTTATTCTTGAGAGCCCGGAACTACTGGGCTGAGCGTATTATGCAACTTGAGTCGACCGGCCGGACACTGAGCTACCACCGGCTCCACCATGCATGGTGGCATATGAAGCAAGACAAATTTTAGCCATTTATTTATTTCATTACAAACCGAAAAGTGGAAACTTATCGATCTAATTAAAAACTATTTCTTATGGTGTATTACTGGTTTAAATGTCTATTAGACGGTATAAATTCCATTTAAAAGTAGTATTGCGCGCGCACGTCTTTAGGTAGTCCCGGGCACCGACCGCTGCGACAGCAAATGCTGAGACGGTGTCCGATATTGGCATTATATGTTTTGTATTATTTGTCCGTGTAACTTTCACTGTGTTTTGTCTATTTTTCATTATTTTTTAATGTGTGTTATATTCTGTCTGTGATGTGTTTTTGTACTGTGATGCCAATAAATAAATGTCTATAATCGCTTAGTAGCATTTGCTTCAAAATTTTATATTGTGGATGAAACTCAATGAAGCCAATGCTTTCATCTATTGCCGTTGTTAACATTTCTCTGGAAAAGTTCGCCGAGACACCGGATTGCACCTTATGTAAGCACTTAGCAAGTTTGCACCATCGAGTTTCGAACGAATGAAGGCTTGTGCGGTTTTATTAATCTTTTCATTATGGAAGTCATTATTTTGTAATATTGCTATCGACTTCTCTTCTTTATCTGACTGTATAATATATATAATACCGGGAGGATAATAGACATTATTATTTAATTTACAAATTACGTGTGGGAAAATTTACAGTACGGCACTCTCCACAATTTCTCTATTTTTCATTTTAATTACTCCACAATACTTAATAAGAGGAGGTATAGCTCTGTGTCTGCACGCTCACTTTCACATGCATATGACCAAGAACTCGAGTCAGGTAATAACAACGTGAAGAACAGACGTGAGGAAACCAGCATGTATAAATATTTATTTATTTCTAAAACAAATGAAGTTCAATACGAGACAACGCCAGGTGGTAGACTAAGGTTGTTACGTTTTCATATAGTCAATATCGAAAAATAAATTTTATTTGTCAAACTTCCTTACTTAATTCTTGCTACTAATAGCAAGTAAAGTAACAAATAACCAAAGGTTTTCTTCCTGTAACCCATGCGCCAAGTTATTTAGGGTTCGTCATGCACCGAGGAAAGGGCCACCGGGGAGGTTTTAGTGAGTAAAAACCCCACATAACCGCCGCCTTCCCCCCAGAAGGCGGGGTATCTTTTTGAAGATTTCCTCTAAAGTTAAAGCTGAGAGCTCCTAGAATCCGGTGAAGGTGTAGACGCTGAGATAGCAGTGCGCGATATAAATTGATGTTACATAAAATATCGATATATGAACGTGATATATCGCTCCAATTCGATAATCAAATCATCTAATATTGATGTATTTCATCCGATAACCAATTATCGTATGTATTACACTACTCATACTGTCTGCGATGGCAGGACTAGTTGTGTAAATTTTTTAATCTGTGCCGCGGTTGTTATTGGCCTACTTAAATATAAACGATACGATACGAAAATATCAACATATTTATACAATATATCGCATAGTTTCGATACCGATATTATATCGAAAAATTAATCGATATATTCGTGAACCTTTAGCTGAGAGCTAACAATGGCATGCAACTATTAAAAAATATATAATATTGGATGAAAGTTTTCGATTCAAATATTTCCTGATGATAAAAATAAAAAGATAATGCTCAAAAGAATTAGTGCAGTCACAAAACATAATGCAGTATTTAATAAAACATGAGCATTTGCCAACAAACAAACAATTCATAAGAGACAATTGCGCGCAGCTTCGGCACGGGCCTGCAAAAACGTCGAGAGGGACATGCGGCGCGACTTAATTGCAATGTGCTCGTTAACACTGATCCGATTTCGTGCCGTACTACCTGAACTTTAAAATGGAAACGGTCGCAAATTTGTAAATTTATTTGTTTACAGAATGCAGCGGAAGATTTGTGTAGCACGCTCCACTTGTTATGTTTCCCGGCGTACCTACTAACTTTAGCTTTTTTGGCGTGCCGCTTATTTTGCACGATAAATATCACCCCCTAGCTTTACTTTCGTGAAACAGAAATGCAGTAAACCAGATATGAACAACATTAATATGGGACTCTTCAACGCTTTCATATTTCAGATAATCATTTTGAAATCAAATATCTGTGTCAAATGTTTGTGTGGAATAGTTGGATCCGAAAATATATCAGGAAACTACTATAAAACGTATAGAATAATGCTTTAAATACGCGCTAACGACGACTACGCGTGGAAGAAAAAATTACCATTGTAACATAATCATGATACTTTGAAAATAATAGAGATTGACGGCACGTAGAAAATCAGCCTTATGTAGTTCTGGGCTCGTAGAATAAGGCTACAGTATCCCTTCCGGTCCGTGTCGCCTTGCACTGCCCTCGCAGGGGGGGGGGGGAGGATTGACCTCCCCCCTGGAACGTGCTCTCCAAAGAGCACAGTGCAAAGGAGCTCCGGTGCGTTCCACTGGAGTCCCCGAGCCCCTCACCATGCAACGAGGAAGGGTCACCGGAGGGGGGGATGGGAGGTTTGGTTGGAAAGAATCCCACATTACCCCGCCATTCCTACTATCGGTATACAGTACTGCAAAAAAATTTAAATCGCTTTCGAAAGGATCATCACGCTATTATGAGCAGAGCTAGTATCCTCGTGTAGTGGGAATCGATTCCAGGAATTTTCACCATAAAAACACATTTTCTGACTAATGCGTGTTCAGACGATCAGATCAGTTCTTCTAATCTAACCGTGATTCCAAGAATACTAACAAGTGCTTTTTTTGAATTTTTATTACAAAGCATTATTATAATTAGAAATAACATTGTTTTTAAAGGAGATTATGACAATCCGCTGCCGTGACGTAGACAAAAAGATCTCATAGAATCTGTTGCGTCGAAGCGAAGCTCAGGGTTGAGAAGGGGTCACAGATTATTCAACTTTAGTCGGAGGGTTCTAAATTTTTAACGTTGTTAATTTGTAATGAAGTCAAGAGTATTAAACTTGTTAAAATTCTTAAAGAATCCAGTTTTCGTTGTCTCTTTTTTTTCAACTAAAAAGTTATTCGGGGACAAGAAAAATTATTTTGTTTGAATATCGAATTTATGTTTACAATTATTTGAAATGTAATTTATAATTTAATTTAACAAATTACAATTTCTTTTTTGGTTGGTTTATATTCATTTAAATCTTAACATGTTTGAAATATAACAGCTCAGATTAATATATCTTAGTCATGAATCGAGTAAAAGTTAATTCTGTGTTATAATTTCTTATCTGAGTTTACGTACCACAGAATACCTAAAGGACAAATAAACAGGTTAGAAATAACGATTTATATGAGGTGGAAAATTCCCAAAATCTTTCAAGTACCCATAATTTCTTATTACTACATATATCGAAGAAAACTATAAAATAAATTCTGCAATAATTAACTATAAAAAAAATGTCGCAGTAATAATAAATAATAATAATAAACCATTTACTCAAACCAGCACATAGAAATAGACAAATAGGAAAAAAGAAGAACATTATCTATTAACAATAAAAAAATATTGTATTAATTACGACACATATTATTATACTAATTAATAAAGAAACTAAAGTAAATACGATAATTAATCTATTTAGTTGCGATGCTGGATCGAATAGGTACCATTTCAGCAATGTTGGCTGTGAAGCCAACGCTGGTGTTAAGTGACCTATTGGTCGTTTTTACACCAAAACAGGGTGGACTGATGTCGCAATTAGTTTCGAACCGAGCTTATTCGACCCCAAAAACGGCGGGGGGTAAGCCTATCGCGAAATATAAACATTTTGACAGATCGCTTTTTCGTCCGCGCGGATTTAACAGAAAAGTTAGTTTATTTTTTCTTTTTTGCATTTTACTACGCCTTACAAATACAAATACTTTTATTCAAAAAAAAAATCCTTACAAATACACGAACTCCCTGACTCCTGAACTAGGAGTTAAACCTGTATCTCAGGAATCAGTGCCTTCTCCCACTGCCATACATCAATTTCATTTCAAATTTAATTCAACAAACAAAGAACGCCTTGTTTGTACCGTGGAGGTACTATTACAAATTGTTGACACCTCAAACAAATATCGCTATACTCCAGCCAATTCATACGAAAAATTGACAAATTATATTCTTAAACCTTCCTCGAGAATCACACTACATTGGTGTATACAGCATGAAAATCAGTATAGTCGTTTTTGAGTTAACAGACAAACAGACAACGATTTTGTTTAATACTATGTAGTGATAAAAACGAAGCCCATACGCGTATACAATCAGAAAGATACGCATACAATAAGAAAAGACCGTTATGTGATTTTAATTTGCGGCAATTTATGTTTGGTGAAAGAGGTGTGCTAGGAACGAACGAAGTCTGTGATCTTTGCCTATCCATCTTGATAACGGAGGTGTATGTTTATGTTAGTATTTTGCTTTAGCCAGCCATCTTGTTAACCTTCTCTTCCCTCTAACCGTTAGTATTGGTGTTTAATATACTATAATAATATAAAAAAAAACATGTGAAATTATTGACAGCCCTATTATATTCGTATGCATTCAGTGGTGACAAGTGGTGGAATATTGTTTCTTTAGCCATTCATCCGAGCATAGAGTTAGTTTTATTCATTTAGTTCAGTTAGTTGGCGTTAAATATTTTCATAGTTGAATAGCTTTGCACGCCATTAGGGTTTCCATTTTAAAGTTTTTCTCGTCCCAACTGTTAGTTTATTTTTTAGTTATAAGTTACGTTGTGTTTGTAACAATTAATAGAATAAAATAATATAATATTTATGTCACAATAGATCCACAAATGTTTACAAAAGGACTATGATTCCTTTAAAATATAATACATTAGGCTATTTATATAAAATAAGTCATAATCGTTATATAAAATAAAATATTTCAATTTCAATAAAGAGTCTGTTTGAGCTCCGATGATTTTTAAAACTAATTGTAAAATAAAACACAAGACGGCAGAACGAGGGTCGACAGAAACAGCTATTTCGTAGTCCACTTTTCACATGTCATAATGTACCGTGTGATAACCTGGTCTAGGTCCTAGTCTAAGTCATAACCTGGTCACAAACTTTAGTGAATGATTTGAAATATGAAATCGATATAATGCAATCTCCTTGGTACATGCCGATAGAGATTAAGTCGAACGCTTAGTCTATTAGCTTAGGCTGTAATTGTTTTTATAAATAGTATATTTTCATATAAATTGTTTAAATCAAATCTTGCAATAGTTATAGCATTTAAAATCAAGTCAGTCGAGGGTACCGAAGTGTAGTAATTTTTTTTTTTTTTTTTATATGAAAAGTGGCAAACGAGCATACGGCTCACCTGATCTTAAGTGATCACCGTCGCCCATGAACATCCACAGCACCAGAGGAGCTGTAGGTGCGTTGCCGACCTTGTAATGACATGACCGTGATTACTGCAATGTGCTGGCAACTATTTATTTATTTTTTCGAACATATATAAAATAAATAAACAGTTTCTTTTCAATCGTTTTCGTTTAATTATAAATAATATGTATAAAATTCCATATATCATTTTAGTTGATCATAATGATCGATACCGTGTATTAAGTTTATAATTTTTAATTTTTTTTATATTTTGTCCTAATTGTCTATTTGTAATATTACCTGATCCCTTCAATTAATACTTTCAGCACCCATATATACATAAAAAGAAGAATATTTTATAAGCTGCGTAAAGGAAGCCACGTTTCGTCAAAGCTAACTTTTAATTAACAGAATGATACTGAGAACATACGTGTTTGTATTATTCATATTATTTTCGTTATGATTTTATTTATGAAGACTTTACATTAAAAGTCTGCATTAATTAACGAGATATGCAAACGCTTTAATACTTTGAGTAAATATTAGAGATCTAGGTTATGTACAGTAATTGAGAAAAGATCCTTGTTACTAATTTCAGTTCCTTTTTCCTAGTTACTAATACTGTCGTGTTAGTTACATACGTGAGCTTGTTAAATTAAATTTTATCGTATACTAGGGAAAGCTGTGCGTATTATTGACGATTTTCAAACATATTTTGAACATTTGGGTCCTGTGCAGAGATGTTGGGTGTCTTTGCATTCTCGATCGCATTTACCGCAGAGAGTGTTCTCAGGAACTATTAGGAATAATTTCATCTGCCAATATCCATAAACGCAAATCACAGTAGAATATTTTTTTGACGAACACATTTCGACGACCATTTCACAGGATCCGAAAGTGCCCGAGAGTAAAAAGCCACAGCAGAATACAAAATTCCATAGACTTTATCTTAACGGTTGGCCTGTTTTTTCAATTGACGTAATTTCTTCCCACGCAATACCAGCCTACAGAATCAGCAGATGTCTGCGAACCGAGACGACTTTGGGACCTTCAAAGAACCAGCCAACTTCTTTTAAGATCAGCATTGCACCTGCAGCTCCTAGTAGAGTTGTGGATAGTCATGGATGACAGTGAATACTTAAGATCAAGGGAAAAGGAATTATTTTTGCAACGAAACCACACATCAACAAAACGAAAACAAGTTGTTGGAAAAAGTTTTATGTTGCATTCGTGTTTGAAGTCGGGGCAATTGTCTCTTTAGACTTTTATACGAGATGGCAAGAGGTGCATTAGATGGACATGATATGCTAAATTTATTAAACGCCTTGGAGCTCGGCGAGGACGAGAAACAATTTAACACAACATGGAAATATGTGACTCGCCGCGAACCACCCGATGCCGGTGACTTGTTACACAAGTTCATTGTTATTTATCTCACTGCCTCCCTTTATTTCGTCCGGTTTATTTCGGTTTATTTGTCTTCGGGATCCGAGGGTACATTAACGTATTTTTCTTCTCTATTAGGGAGACGGTCGCCAATTCACCTTCAAACTTTGCGTTCCACGAAACCCGAGCGCCCAACGTTTGTTTGCTTGTTTTTTTATTTCCTAGATAAGTCAAATAAAAGTTGACGATTGATTGTATTGTTCAAAGCTCGTGATCACAAAGACTGAGGGGAAGTTGCGATGCGTGAAACTTAGACTTACTTTACGGCCAGACCGTCACCGAGTAATGAACGCAATCGCTTGACTTACAATACAATTAATGTAACTCTGTAATTCGAGCGCTTTAGGTTTACTTGAGCACGCTTGAAACTTCCATTACCTCGACACTATTTATACTGGGTTTCCCAGTACTGTAAAAATGGAGCTTTCATTCGCATTTACTTAGTACACTTGTAATGATTTATTGGTTTTGAACCGACTTCAAATAGGGTAACAAAGGTAAAATATGTTTGTTACCGCATAACTTTGGACTGGGTGAACCGATTTTGATGATTTTTTTTAATTTGAAAGCAGGTGCTTTTTGTGTGGTCTCATCTTAGTCCTGTTCTGACAGTCATCTTAGTGCTACATTCTAAGTAAATTCTTAAAAGGGTTTTTTTAATTAAGGAACATACCTTCTTGGTTATTTTTATCGTGGCCTTTTTAAAAAAGCTCAAAAAAGGTAATTAAATCTGTGGTGTCCGAGAACTATACCACTATATTTCTGTAAGAATTCATTACATCTGCGGGATGTCGACAACAAAACGATGGAAGTCCGTGGTGCGTCTTGATAACCAATGCTGAAGAATATATGAAAAATGTGGGTATAAAATCATGCAATACATTACTATATACTATATACAAAAATGTCTATGACACACTAAACTTCTAAATTTATATTGTGATATTTGTAATGTGGCGAGGTCAGCCAGCAAACAGGTCAAGCTATTGACTTGATGTGTCGCTACGCTATATGGTGTCAAACATCTCATAAAGTATAATAACGAAAGTGACTGAACTCACTAGTGACTCTATTAACTCCTCACTCTAGAGGCAGATTTCCGAGCCGAGTTGATATAGTTGATATCAACGGATAAACCGACTGTTTACAGTGATAACGTCCTGATTAAAAGAATTGAACAATTTAAAAGGAAACTATTATTTTTAAATTTTTAATTTTATATAAATGTTTATTGTATAAAAATATATTTTAATACAATCTAAATATTGTATTATTGTTTGAGTCCTACTTATTACCTTTTACAGACAATTACGTCACAACATCAGACGTCCGCCAGAGGTCTATGTCCATGACAAGACCATATAAGTATTAATTTGAATAAAATATGTGCGCCGCAAATTGACGAATAACTCAATATCACGCCAA
The DNA here is from genome assembly GCA_029286785.1 of Meandrusa payeni. Lineage (NCBI taxonomy): Eukaryota > Metazoa > Arthropoda > Insecta > Lepidoptera > Papilionidae > Meandrusa > Meandrusa payeni. Next base: position 10,933,639 of record JAGSMX010000012.1, on the reverse strand, counting down.
CGGATTACGATAATTTTTTTTTTGAAAATAATATACTTTAAGAGTAGTTTGATAAAAGTTTGATTCGGTTCCGATTATGTGTTGGCTCGCCTAACTCTAGATTTGACTCGCTCTTTATCTTTTTACCTATCAGTGTTTTCTAGCCTTAACCGAGTGACTGCATCATCTTTTTGTTCAAAAATTTTGATCATAAAAATTGTGGTTAATTTTTTTATATGTGTTTTATCATTGTCTATTGCAACCAAATAATACGTATCTCCACGCGATATGTCTTTTTTTGACATGAATATTGACTTATTCATTACTTTATTTACTATCACCAAGCAACCATATGGCACACGTATTTTATAAATAATATATGTAAACAATTGATTTTCTTGGTCTAACGTCAAATCAAACACTCATTGTTTTAGCGTTTTTTTTTATATGAAAAGTGGCAAACGAGCATACGGCTCACCTGATCTTAAGTGATCACCGTCGCCCATGAACATCCACAGCACCAGAGGAGCTGTAGGTGCGTTGCCGACCTTTGAGATAGGAATAGGCTCATTTCTTGAAGGTCCCTAAATCGTAAACGTTCGGAAACACCGCTGGCGACAGTTGATTCCACAAGTTGGCAGTGCGTGGGAGAAAGTTACGCGAAAAACGTACAGTCGTTGAACGCCAACCATCAAGATGATGGCGGTAGAATTTGGAATTCTGCCGAGATGTGCGGTAATGGAAATCGGTAGCTGGGATGATTCCGAACAATTCCTCAGAACACTCCCCATGGTAAATGCGATACAGAATGCAAAGAGAACCGACATCTCTTCGCAGACTCAGAGGGTCGAGTCGATCGGAAAGACCCTGATCGTCGACTATTCGAGCAGCTCTACGTTGTACACGGTCAAACGGAAGAAGTTGGTATTGGGGAGCCCCGGCCCAGAGATGCGAACATTTCTTACCAACTCTATCTATTGAACTAATAATAGGATATACGCGGATTAAACGACATTTTCTAAAAAAATTCCTAGGTAGATTTCATTTATGCATACAAAATTTTATGAAAATCGGTGCAGCCGTATGTTACCGGAAATGTATGAAATCAAGGAATTGTACACAAATCCTAGGAAATGTGTAATAATATTTTTTTATTATATCACTTATTGAGACAATCCGGTAACAGTCATACCGTTTAATAATAATAATATGCATTATACTATATCTATATATTAAATATTATGATTATTATTCCGTTATTAATAATACTAAGATTATTTACTCGTTTATTTTGTAAATATCTTAGTATTATTAATAATCATAATATTTAATATATAGATATGCATTATTAGTATATAAAATAGCACGACGTATCACCGCAATAACCAATAAGCACGAGAAGTCTTTCTAGCAGTTGGTTTTTGCCGTAGAAACTTCTTCAATGAACTCTTTATAAAGACGTTATAACGTTCATCTTCAAAAAAGGCAGTGTTTTCAGTGTTAGTTAATATTCTTAATGACGCCAAAGTCAAATTAAAAAAAAAATCAAAGCCAAATTTAATGAATTACATACATTTCCTAGGAATTGTATACAATGACGGATTATATACATTTCCGTTACCATATATACAAGAATTGCTCGTATAAAGATATAATATCAGATATTATGTATCATCATCAATTTCCCGGTGAAACTATTTAGTCAAATACCTACACAATAAGTGCAGAGCACTGCACACCAATGAACTACACGTAGGCGTTGTTAAATAACAAAATTCCAACGTTTATATGAGTCGGTGATTCACGCTGGAATAAATAGTTGTATTATTTTAAGACGTCCTTCACACTGTTTCAGATCGCCATCGTGTCTGGATATTGGCCGGGATCGCATTAACCTACTATCCGCTTTAAATAAAAAAACTTTCATAGAGCATTTCATAATCGTGATATAATGACTGAAGCGTCAATAGCCTAATAGTTTAGTACGGCCTGCGAATCGTAAGGTCGTGGGATCGAATCCACCATTCGACTATTGCCGTGAACCATGTCCTAGCACAAGCCTAAGCTTAGTTGGAATGGTTAACAAGATTGTTAGTAATATTTCTGAAAAAAAAATATTGCTAGCTTTCTTTTTTAAAAAAAAAATGATTCATAAGCGTTTCACTTTGAGTAGAAGATAAGGAAAAGTTAACAATTTCTTTAAGGTTAAGCTCGAAGGCTTTTGCAACTTCAAGCAATTGCGAGATGGTCGTGTTGTTAGGTTCTTAGCCTGAACCTCTATTATGAGTAACTTAGCAAGTAAGCATAGTTAGATAGGGGAATCTCTATAAGTATATAAACAGAACAAAATAGAAAAAGAAGAAGAGATTAACTATACGTCACTGCAAGAGAAAAGGAAAAAAAGATAAAAAAGGAGTAAGTCCGCTGAATAAACCGTAAATCCATTTGTACAATACAATTGTCGTTTTCTTTTTCACTCACACCAATTTCCATAAACATCAAAACGTAATGGTGAATTAGACATAGACATATTGTTTATTGGCACAAAATATGAAACAGGTCAAAAAGAGAGAAAAAAAATAGAAAAAATTGAGTTAAAGAAAAAACGGACAACTAGGACATAAGATATGATGCAATATGAAATATGAAATATTAGACACCGTCTCAGCATATGCCGTCGCAAGGATGCAACAGTGCTGATTAAGCAACAACTCGTACGCTATCGCAGACGATAACGCTAAGATTAAATTAATTCTCGCAGTAATACACAAGGAAGTTACAAGTAAATTGCCAGAAAGAATAAATCCATTCCCGCGAATCGGTTGCATGAAAATTGCAACAGCGGGCAATAGCGGGCGCCAGCGGAGCGCACAATTATAACGAGGCCGAATAAATCAGAATGAGTTGTGGCATGTTATTAGTTATATATATATATACAAAATACGAAGACGGAGGCGGCCTCGATGAAATCGCAATCCCCGGACAGGGATGCCTGTTTTGTAAGTCACAGTCACAATCCTCTATTTATTTATTTATTTATTGAACACCAACGCAATGAACATTGTTAACATATAATATATAAAAACAGTGAAAAGTTGTAAGTTTAAGAAGACTGCATGCAATGTATTAATGGCGACTGACAATATAATTAAAAGTTAAAGTTACAGCCTTTATATACATAATATATATGTCCTACTGTTGGGAACAGGCCTTCTCTGTAAAGAGAGTATTAGGGCATGGTCCACCTCGCGGCCCTAGTGCGGATTGGCAGACTTCACATGCCTTAGAAAATTTTTCTAAGGCATGTAGGTTTCCTCACGATGTTTTCCTTCGCGAGCGCGTGGTAAATCAGCACATAAAATTGCAACAACAAATTTATTGGTACCGGCATCGGGGATCTAACTCGGGTTGCTGGTGTACTATGCAACTTGAGTCAACCGCCCGGACACTGAGCTACCACGGCACGACTGACAATATTAAGTGTTAATTTTGGCTTTATGTTTTGACAGCGTAACGTTGTATAAGTGGTGGGTATACAAAGAGTTAGTAATAAAATACCCGTTTTATATTATTATTTTACAAATACTAATACATTTACATAATTAGAAGGCAGATTACAAACCAGTAAGGTTAAATTATTGTTTACAATGCCGAATCAATACGATGATCAACTAAATAATTAATTATGAATGTTGAATGTTGTATAGATGAATCACTCTAAAATAATTAGGAGTATTTGTAGCACGTTACAACCGCTGGGTGCCTATGTGTTGCCAGTTAACATAAGTTATAACTAAGTAAGAAAAAGTAAAAGTTAACTAAATTTTAATAAAAAAAACTATTTATAATCACTAAAACTAACCCAAATGAGCAATATCTATTGTCGGCAGTTAGCAACAAACTCACATAAATGAGTTGAATTGAATTAAGAAAGGAGTCACGATCCTCAGTAATGGTGCAGCGATTGAAAAGAGATAGAGAGGTCAAATATGTTGGAATACGTTTGTGCTTAATCTAATATTACAATTTCTGTTCCGAAATTCATTCAGTCACTTTACAATCTAATCTTATATATCTGAACCGTACAAGTGAATAATGGATTTATACTATAAAACCACCTTGGCTAAGCTAAGCATCTAAGCTTGCCATCGGCGGAGTTCCCATGTTCGTGAATACAAATTGACGTTTACGAGGACTTACCTTTTTGCGAATTATCTCCAGCTACAATGCGACGATGTAACCTGAAAACAAGATTTTGCGATTGTCTTATTTAGTTTCCAGAAAATGCTTATCTAATAGAATAGATCTCATCTTTGTTTACTTTTAAATAAAGTGGAAAAGAATATTACGCATGTATTAACGTTATCTCAATAAAGTCTATTTGTCTTATTTAAATAATAATTATACTTTTGAGAGTAACAGACAGATATTTATCTAATAAAACATCCGCTGCGAAAAATTATGCAAATTTTTAAAGAAAAATACAGAAAAAAAACCTGTCGTAAGACACCAGATAGGAACGTTTATTATTATAAAAATATTAATTTCAACTTCTATTTAAGGCACAAAGAAAGTAATTATTCGGGTATACATTTTTTATTATGATTTGTTTATCGATAATAATCGAAAAAACAACTTCACATAATTATATTAACACATTTATGTTATTTATAATGACTTATAAAAATCTATAATTCATAATAGCGCCATCTATTGAATAAGTTGACACTAAAATCTTACGCTTTTATTTAACGTTACGGACATTTTTGCTACTAACGTACCCCTCCGCCACACCGCATAAGCAATATCGTTCCAAAATTTCTTGAAATAAGTGATCGTGTGTCATAAACCACATGAGTAAAAAAGGAAGAATGGGTATGTATTCGAATTCAAGAGCGGAGAAAGATCAGTCTCAGGGAGAAGATAGCGTTGTTAAATCCGTAACTTCTCTCTGAGTTGAGATAAGCTGTATTTCATCAAGGTGGGGATACAAATAATTTCATGATTTCAGCGAATATTGTACAATATGAAATATGTAACAGATATAAAATGAATCCAAACAGGCCGACAAATACCTTCGAAACAAGACGCTGCAACTTGTGTACCCAATTAGCGTGACACTTTTTCTGTAGTTTACGAAATCATAAAACGTGATAAAATCTAACACGGACTCGGGCGATATCGTATTTACTTATACAAGAGCGAGAAAATCGACTGTAATTCAAGGTCAAGGCGACCGACTCTTATCAAATCGAAAATGGACCAAGGATATTTACGAGTAAAAATAAAAACCGACTTCATATCAAATCGATTCTAAAAATGGATGTAAATGAAAAAAAAAAGTTTTTTTGTCAATGTCGGCCAGGACTTCATAAATTACGAATATTACGTAAATAAAAAAAAGGAAAGAAGAACTTCGTAATTTACGTAATTTACGAAGTTCTTCTTTTACCACGTTGTTAAAGATGAAAAACAAAATACTCAATTAACAATTTTTTTCTACGATTTTTAGTAGTTTCCTGGTATATCTTCGGGAACTAAGCAAAAAAATATATTGGACCTAATTAAAACTAAATTTTAATATATAAATTTGTACTTCTCAGTAATAAAATACGACGAATTGGGCACCTATTTGCACCAAAAAAAGGTTTTTTTTAAAAGTCGGTTAAAAAGTCTGGACGCAGACTTCACTGTTTGGATGAAAGATTCGCCTGATTAAATCGTATTTCGTAAACAAGGAAATATTTGTTTAAAGGTTGGGTATTGGAAGACGGGCTATCTGCGGGGATGCGGCGGAGGGCTCGGCGGCGGTAAACAACGCTCACATCTGGCGGCAGCTGCGCGCCTGCAGCCGACGCGCAATATCCCTTCTACAAAATAAAGGAATTCTTTGCGACGACAATTGTTCGCCTTCTTTACCCTCTTACTCTTACCCGAGAAAAACAAACGCACGCCACCGAATGACTTTACAAAAATTTGCATGGCATGAGTTTTTTTTTCCACTTCTTATATTTTCACGATCAGAAAAGCAATTTTTGTACGTCGGTCGCGATACGGAGCGCGGGAAATTGCAGTCGGTCCTTGGTGAACGGAGAGAACAGTGCGAATGGAGTGGCACAGACTATTGTGCCTGCCAGAGGCGAACGATTGCTTTCCACCTATTTGCGGTGAGGTCACCAGCATAAGGCAGTTTATATATTAGAATTCACTATTTTCGTATTCTGATATTATGAAAATAATTAATTCATATTAATATAACACATTAATATTTATTACGATAATATAAATTTTTAAAAAATATTTTCAAAAAGTTGTCTGAGTGTTTATCAATCGTTGTAAATCAATCGTGTGTTTGACCATGTTTAAATATAACAAGACAGTTTTAAAGATAATTTAAGTATTTACTAGCTTTTGAAATTTTTATATTAATGTGTTTTGTTTATCTTTTAAACGGTAAGATTTTGTACTAATACTTATTATTCAAATTCAACAAATACGTGTTATTATTTATTATATATTAGTGTAGTACCAAGGCAGAAATTATATAAGTAAAAGCTAAAATAGTTTCAGTAATGAATGGGTTAAATAAAATAAAATAATGAAACGCTCATTCGCAATGTCAATTGTAATTCAGCGCAACGTCATTACCCTAAGTCTAATTGCACAGGTACATTCCACAGGACATCCCAGAGACCCTCAGCATGCACCGAAGATGGGCATCGGAGGATTTTATTGAGTAAAACGGCTGCCTTCCCGTCCAGAAGGCGGGGTACTCTTTTGAAAATTTCCCAATTGAAAAAAAAGGTACTGAGTCAGTGTTCCACAAAACTGAACTCCAATCAGATGAACTTGAAATTTTAGGGAGAGTACTAATATTATTATCACTTCAGGAACGGCTTGCGCAGTGGCAAAGGACTATAGCAACGTTTTGATCGCTAATAGGGACAATCTGCACGAGACGGTGCGGGAAAGCAAATAAGTTTGTTGACCTAAGCGGCGAAGGGGAATACAATATTCCAACCTGAGCAAGTGTCGACGTCCGAATCGTCGGACCTTGCCTCAGTCCGGAGGACGCAACGAAATGTACGATGTGGTTAAAGTGGCCGCACTTACGACCGACGGTTTGAACAAAAAAAACACAAAAAAAACTTTTGTCTGGAGATACGTTTACCTTCTGTCATATTTAACTTGAATAAAATCATGATGGCTACTTATTATTAATAACTACTTCGAGAGTTCCTCACATTTCGAATTCCCCAGAGTGCTCATGGTCACTGAAGACTGAGTTTTTTTTTATGGACGAACTACACAGTTGGCCAGAGAGGCTGGCCTTTACTATTTCACCGGATTGAGAGGTGGCATAGCTCTTAGGTCGCTTTGCCTGAACCTGTGGACGACTGAAGATGTTTGAAGCACCTGTCATAGTTGGGGTAATATACTGATATAGTACGGGATTTGTATATTGTTCCTTTTGTTATTTTTTATTTTATTAACGCTCTAAAATACACTCCTATAAGCTATGACTCTGAAGTATAGGATATTAAGAAAATTCAATCGCGGACTGCAAACTTCTAATAAGCGTGATAAGAAAACGATTGCCGAGTCCATCCCGGTGGATAAGAAAGACGTGAATTTATTACCCTGTGAGTTTATAAATATAACGAGTTTAAAAATATTTATATTGCAAAAGGAGGTGCATTTTGATTTCCTGCAGGAAAGAGTCTTCTTGCAGCCTTAGCTAATTCTCAATGTTGGAAATTCAATTAGGCTGAGACAACGAACGTCGGATCTCTGTGTACCGGCAAATTATCTTCGTTCCGCGCACCGGGATAACAGTAATTGTTAATTACTTTAAGACATAAACTACCCTCTTGCACATTGTAATCAAGCGGCATACAGTACTTTTTTGTTGTGAATTAAATGATATAAAGCAATTATAGATACCACCAGCGGTCAGTGGATAAAATCGACTTTTATTCGTATATCGTCTTAGTTTTTCACATTTTCCATTAAGCATATTTAAAAAAAATGGTAACAGTTCCAATTACGGTTTTATAATCGGTGGTCCTACCCCAGATGATATGTCCAGTTTGCAATTTTTTGGAACAAAAATCGCAGTTCATCAATCAAAAAACAGAAAATCGTATAGGGCTTAAATTTGCATTAAGTATTTGCGCGACAAATGGACGAATAGCCCAATACGCCAACCAATTTCAAAGGGTCATTTTTATTGGATAGTATGTACTTCAATTAGGATTGAAACTTGAGGTTACTGCCTCCCCTCGGGACGTGCTCTCCTTGAGCACAGTGCAGGGGCTCCGGTGCGTTCCACTGGAGATCCCGAAGCCCCTCGTCAAGCACCGAGGAAAGGGCCACCGGGGAGGTTTTAGTGGGTAGAAACCCTACATAACCGCCGCATTCCCCCCAGAAAGCGGGGTATCTTGTTGAAAATTTCCTCCCCGTTAACAAAAAAAAAGCTATGGTTAAAAGGCAGAGATTTTTAGGACAGTCAATCGGTCTTTTATACGTGGACCCTTAGTATATTGGTTCGATAAACCTTTTTGCGACAGTACCTATTTAGTCTCACAGTCCCATCACCAAAGGTTGGCTGGAAGAAAATGCTGCATTCACCGTTATAAATACTATCTGCGCCCAGCGTTGTTACCCATGATTAAAAAACTATTTTTTTTTTCTAAAATAAAAGTTGCCTAAGTTACTTCTTCTTACATATCTGCCAGTAACTGGACTGCCAGTCAAAATCGGTCCAAGCGTTCCAGAGAAAAGCCCTGAGAAGAATGCGGAGAATGTTATTTTGGTATATGTACCTAGTGTTGTTTACTATTTTGGTATATATATACTTTCATAAGCATGTCGTCATGTCGTAAAAGTTTTAATATTACAAACAGACACTAATACAAAGCGCAATGAAGAATTAATCCATCTATCTATCTATAAAGTCTACTAGGTAAACACATTTCCAGAAGGTATTTCTGTAGCATCTCCAATATCCCAGCGGGGTTATTTAAGAAGCCAGGTGTTACATAAATCTGCACTTTCTTTGAAATAATCTAGATATATATTTATATCGCAGCGTCGGTAATTTGGAATGACAGTGTTAAATGGTTGGAAGCGTTTTGTTTACTTTAGCGTGTAATTATAACAAATAGGCCGGCGTGCAAATCTCGCAGTTTATAACGGCGGGCCACCTCCTCAAGCTCGCGGTTGTGTATTAGTGATGATTTACGAGCGTCGCCCGGCGTTTCGTCACCGGCCGTTAATGACGCCGCCCGATAAACTGCACTCCATTTTCTTTATTAGCTTTAATTATGGCCGTGCCCAAAAAAGTTAAACGGTTGATTACTTTACGATGAAATTTATTTACTTATGTGGATGTATCAAGGTACTTTATGATATAAGCAAACGCGAGATACGATGAACTTTCTCGCATTTTTAACCGACTTCAAAAAAGGAGAGTTTTAAACAAATTATGTTTGTGCACTCATAGCCTCTTCATCGTCTAATTCTGTTTGAAAGCGTTTGGTTTTATATAGGACCTCATTATTGCCCTTGGCTTCTGAAAATATAATATCAAATAGGACCTATCACCGGGTTTCAAGATATACCATGGAACTTCTAAAATCGTATGGAAAAATGCTTGTTGATTGTATTTTTTTTTATTGAAGAACTACACAGTTGGCCAGAGAGGCTGGCCTTTACTGCTTCACCGGATTGAGAGGTGGCATAGCTCTTAGGTCGCTAAGTCTGAACCTCTATTAGCAAGTAACTCGACACAAGGGTCCCCCCTTATGAAATTTATAGATCGAATCAATATCAAAGGCTATATAATCGTAAAAACAAGAAAGTAAACTGGTCAAATTATAATTTTTCCATGATTTGTTTATAGTAAACTTTTACATAAAAATATTACATATTATTATTTATATGTAATAAATGATGTATGTAATAACTTTTTCTAGTATTCCGTCGTATATAGCGAATGATTTAAAGCAGGTTTCTGTAGACTATACCCAGAATATTGCAGAATAGTGAGGATCAAATTACCAAAGTTACTCAGTTGCGATAGTCTTATCGCATCGGACGCCGAGTGTATTGGAAATTTCTATGTCTAGCATTTCTTTACCTACTGAATATCTTAAAGTATTTGTCCGCGAGGAGTCCCCGTGAAGATTGTACGTGAGAGCACAAAGGTATTTTACGGGCGAACGGTCGAATGAACGGACGTAAAATATTTAGACATTTAATTCACTTCTAGTGCGAGTTTGGTATGCATTTAATTTTCTACTACAAATGCTTCGTACTAATAATTAAGAGAACTGCCAGGTAAAAACACATATCCGAGTTACTGAATGTAAAAAGCAAACTGCTGTTACTTTAAATTTATTTTCAGTGCGTCAGGAAACTGTTTTATATAATACTAGCTGCGCCCCGTAGTGTGTCCCGCGATAAAAAATTTCTAAAATAAAAATAAGCCTTAGATACATCAGCTATTTGCCCGTCAAAGATTAGCCGGAACAAACAAACAGATAGACAATTAATTATTATACATAGAGTCACATGGAGGCAACACTAAGCAAATAGCGTTTAAATCAAAATAACATTTTATGAAAATACTGTATTATCCAAGTTTACGTAAGATATCCTTTTTCATTTAAGATTATGTTTTTTAATGAAATATAAATAAATTAATAAAAATATTTTATTTTATTTTACGGAAATTTAATTGTCTATCATGCACAATTTATTTCAGTTAGCTAGCGTCTTCATCTTCTGAGATATTCGAACTTTCTTAATATACCGATACTTTATTTTTGCTCACGGCTATACATTCATATGCGTGTAGTTAGAATTGGTTATTGTAGTATTACAAGCAGACACTACAATTTTATTTACTTGTGTAGATTTTCTTGCACCTTACAATAGAATAATGGAAAAGTCAAGAGTGTAATGGGCCATCTCTTGGTCTTAGTGCAGATTGAAGGTAGTCATGTCTTAGAAAAATAAGACGTGCAATTGTTTCCTCACGACTTTACCGCTGAGTACGTTTAAAATGACCACTTAAACATTGAACAAAAATTTTCCTTGGTGCCGGCACCGAGAATAGAATTCAAAACGAAGCTCGCGGTGGCCACTGAGACACTGGGCTACCATGGCTCTCTCCGAGTTCCTAGAGGCTGTTGAATAACAAGGCAAGTTGGTAAAAAGCTGATATTGCTATTTTTCTATATCCCGCTAGACAGGAAAAGCCTAGACAAATTATTTTACTATAAAATATATTTACATGGTGACATATTTTCACATGTACATATATTATGTCACACGATAATATTTTGTTAACTTCTTAAAAAGTTACCATAATTACCGAACCATAATTAGATCGTTACAATTAAAATTAAATGATTCACGAGTGTCTTAATTTGAACATTGTTTTAATAACTTAAAAATGGTTAGGTAAAAATTTATTCGTTTGTCTCCTCGGAGAATTAATTAGCTGAATACCGTTCGGATCGAATGTTGTTAAAAGGCTCATATTGAGACGACAAGGGAGGAAACAAATCATAATAAATTTGGCGAACTTATTAAGTCAGCCGCCAACAAACAATGGAGCAAGTTATTGACGATCTACCCTCGTTTTATCTGGCGATTCCACCCTCTCCCACCGCACGAATGTCCCCCTAGGATCTCAATAGATGGAGCAATCTTTATCGGAAAAAGCTCACAGGGAAGAATACACCAATTAACACAAGCAGGGGGTTAAAGAGTTAGGGCAAAGTGACGATGATCAGTAAATAGCTTCCAATTTCGCGTATTAACGTAAATTTTCTTTTCATCTTTCGATGTTTAATTAGTCTGTGTTTATGAGAAACATTAAAATTTACTTTTACTGTAAAGCAATTTAAGAAATACATTCCTCCTTATTTAATATTAGTTAAAAGTCACGTCAAAAACAACGACTTAAAAACAGGATACGCAGAATCGTAAGAGCTCCGATTCGCATGATCTTGAAATACTTTTATATTAGTCAGTTATGAATAGTATTTATCTGCCTCGTTTTAAATAAGTTGGCAATCTGGTCGATATAACAAAAAGAATGGTGTATTTCACCGTATTTTTTTATAGATCTATTCATTACGGGTATATCCTTATCAGTTAACCTTACTAGAAAATATAAGTTGAAGAGACGGTCAATATGTATATACATATATAAGTCTCCCTGTTGGACACAGGCCTTCTCAATAGAGATAGTATGAGGGCATAGTACTAAATAGAATTCGCCACGCGGCTGTAATGTGTTATGTTATACAACTCTAATAACACATGTAGGTTTCCTCATGATATTTCCTTCATCGCTGGAGAATCAGCACTTAAAATGAGAACAAACAAATTCATAGATATCGGCGCCGGGGATCGAACTCGAGTTGCTAGCGTATTTTGTAACTTAAAGCGACCGTCCGGACACAGCTACCACGGCTCTTGAATACGAAAAAACGATAAAAAAATAGGGAACATTTTTATCGTTTCACTTTATATGTAGGTTGGCAAGCCTAAGATGAAATGTTGGGGTAAAATATTACCGAGTAGCGTATGCGACACAAACAAGATATATTGCGAACAGAAAAGCGTGTACATAATTCCTTGTAGTGTAAAAAGTCTTTAGACTAGATTAGGTTTGAGCTTCATTTATAATAATGTCTTTTGTCTTGAACATGTTAAGTGGTGATAAGAATTCGACTTAAAATTGATGCTTGGGACCTAAGTCTTATAAATTTCAACCATATTGCATCAATGAATTTCAGCTTTGGGTGTATAAAGCACAAAATAATTACTTGCTATCTATGTGACCTCTGTTCCCGTGGGACCATCCTGTTGTTGGTGATCCGTCACTACTTTCTCCTATCTATTGCCGTATGCTAAGCATTGCTAACCGACATACCGAGAGTGGGGCGGAACTGATTAATCCAACGTGTTGAGCTCCGATTTCTGGGTCTCATCCCATCAATTTTGCCTGTGCTACCTAACTATTCCAAGATGTCACTGTTTCTTCTCGCAATGTGACCAAAATATTCTAGAATCCTGCGCAGACTAATGATGGACAGCCTAGATTGGATGTTGAGTTCACGTAGGTACGATGGATGGAATGATCTCCGGAGCACAGTGCAGAGGGGCTCCGTTCTTCTGGAGATCACGGAGCCCCTCACCATGCACTAAGGAAGTGCCACTGGAGAGGTTTTATTCGGTAAGATCCCCACATAATCCTGCCTTCCCCCCAGTAGGCGGGGTATCTTGTTGAAGATTTCGTCTCCGTCAAAAAAAAAGGTACTAAGGTACCTAATAAGATAAAAAATAGCGAATTAAGATTTTAGAGCATTCTTTTTGAAATAAAATACGAAAACATGTACTCGTATAAGAATTACAAGTATTGGGACTATCTTTGGCCATGTAACTACACCCGATATTTGCGATGCCAACTCTCGGTAAAGGTTTAACGTTATTAGAAAAAAAAAAAAAAACATTATTTTCTTATCTGTTCTCCCAGTGTACGTGATGTACTAATTTTATTGCTGCTTTTGATACTTATCGAAAACACTGCGACTCAGCCCGCGTCTGGCCTAGATCTAAACCTTAGCAATATATTTTGCAAACTTGTTTTAGTGTACGAAAGCTTTCTAGTAGTTTTTACAAATTGCTCTATTTTCTTTTATGGTTATTATAAAGATATTTGTTTTTGATAATAGTGAATTCGAAATTTTCTCCTTGGTTTTCTCTATAAGAGAATTTGATTTTATATTGTTAACATTTTTACTATAAGTAAGAAGTTAGTTTTTATATTATGTACTACTGAAACTATGTACTTCAAGAGTAGTTTGATGAAAGTTTGATTAGGTTCTGATTAATTTAATTTTATACATTGACATAGATATATAAATATTCTTAATTGCCACAAACTATAAAACAGCATCAGCTGGCCGATGGGGCCGAAAAGTTCTCGATTAGAGTCGAGACGAGAAAGATCGTCGAACGCAAGTTGGTCTGACGTCCCCATAAAGGCCGCTGGTCGCGGCTGGATGCAAGCCGCTTCCAACCGGTCCTTTTGGAAATCGTAGGGGGAGGCCTATGTCCAGCAGTGGATGTTTTACGGCTGAAATGATGATGATGGTGATAACTACGATAATTCTAATATACAAAGAAAGCGTCAGCGCGTAATAGCGTTCAATGTTTGATTCAATTTTAAGTCCGTTTTTTTTAGCTCGTAAATATACTTGTATTAAGGTAAGTAGTAAAACGAATGTTTACAAGCTTCTGCTGGCCCCCATTTCCGATCAACGCGTCCAATTGTGTGTGTCGTTTTCAGAATTGTAGATAATTGGCGTAATTAGGTACGAAGTTATGCGCGTTCGACTGTTGACTATTGTGAACGTAATACTGCTTTAAAAATTTTTATAAATATATTTTTGCAGGAAGTCAAAGGCTATCGAACAAATTGCACGGTGTTAGTGCATGAATCATTAACACGACGCGTTTATTAATTGAGTGAATATCGAGTTAATATATTGCGACACTCTATCGTCGTTGTGATTTGATGACAAATAATAACACATTCTGTTATATAAATTAGTACATGTTTGCATTTAATTAATAAAAGGTGACACAAATGAATGCTTGTGCAATTTTGATGTGCTGATTGGTAATGTTTTGAATATGTGCCAGGTGCACTATTTGATCGGGCATTAGCGTTCTAATTCAATTCAATTATCGATATATACTCGTAAGTACAGAACAAATGGTATCTTAATTTGATTTTATACTTGATGAAAAGTTTGTAGTAGGCTCAGTTAAGCGGGTCGCCTTACGATGTGATGGTCGTGAGATCGAATCCGAGTCGGCTTGTAACAATGATTTGACGTTTTTTCGTATTTTAAATACAAAAAAGTAGAAATAAAATTATACAGTGATTAAATCTGTAACTATTAAATCATTATACTACATTGTAAATGCGTCCAACGCTACTTGATATATAACTTTACAATTTAAGCTGAGACCAACGATGCAATTGGTAATTGTCTCAGAATAATACGTGCACACGCAAGGATCTACCGATTAAATTAATTGTCTATGAAACAAAATGACGGTCGTAAAATAGTTTGTATTAAATTGTAGCAACGTGAGTAGGCAAGTAATATCTTAGTTGTGAACACAGGCCGTTCGAGCTAAAAGAGTTCGGATCCAATCTGACAAAATAGCGGCAATTACAATCCCAAACTAGACGCCATAGTCCGTAATGGCCGTCCTTCGACGACACATAAATATAACTGTAAGGCTATAACAATACTGTCGAAATATCGTTCAATAATGGGCCAAAAGCGGCTGAAAGTATTGAAACAAATATTAATAGATAGAGGGACAAGGCGGTCACGTACGGCGAGTCGCAGAATTAATCAGTTAGTCACACTTGTGCCGAAGTAAGGAAGAGTCGATTAGAAGGGTACCTTGAGGATTATTGAGACATTGGCGGCGGCGTGCCAGCTGCGGCCGGCGAACTTGCCGATATTGCCGGCGCGGACACGGCTGCCCCCAACTTGTTTCAACTGCCCAAGAAATTCCAGCACCGCTGTGAAACTACGGCGTTCGATCATTTTTATTGGGAAAATGGTTTGCTTGTAATATAATAACGTTCTTTGATGTTATAGAGAATGTTTTAAATATTTTATATTCCACTAGCTGCGCCCCACCGTGTTACACAACATTTACAAAACTTTTATTTAAATTTTTCTTTAACAAAAGTAGCCTAGTTACTCCGTATCACATCAGCTATCTGCCAGTGAAAGTACAGTCGAGCCGAAACAGACGGACGACAGACAGACAAAAATTGAAAAAAAAATGTTTTGGTATCTACCTTATTCACAAGCATGTAGTAAAAAATTGTTTATTTTGATATTGCAAACAGATACACCAATTTTAATTATATGTATATATAATGTTTTAGCATACTCAACAACACGTGCTAACAAAGACGAAGTAAGAATCCGAAAAACGGCAAATTCTATGGTACAGCCTGGCTAGGGTTTAAGTAACCGACTGTTAGGTCGTAATTTATGTGTATTACAACTAGCCTATCGCTGTATCTATAATCTCTAATCGTCTGCATAAAAACGTCAGTCACCAAGATGGGATTAAAATCTTAGCTTTTTTATTAAAAAAAGTAAACTGACAGTTCGTACTCTAGCCGGATAGACACAGATAGATACGAGCTTATAATTGATAGATCGTAATTTTAAGCTACTATAAATAATGTTGAGATTCCAGTAGAACGCCACAAAGGATTTATTGTAAAAAAAAAATCTTACAATATGTTACAAACAGTAACGAGCGTTTCGCAAAGTAAGTAGCATCAAAGTTGCTTAAAACCTCTGTGCTCCGAAAAGCATGTTTTGTTCAGTATAATCACAGTGGCACACGCCGGGAATTTTAAAAGGCAAGTTATAATTTCATTTTGAGAAGCACAAACACGGGTTTAATTGATAGTTCGTTACACTCCTCGCCGTGGTGTTATTTAGTTATATCCGATGCGAGCTCTGCATACAAGAGGAGACTACAGAGAACTTCGCATATTGGCAAATTTTATTTCAACCCGTGCGTGATAGCGATGGGGTTTGTCTGAGGGTCCGGCCGTTTTGTAAATGTGAAATATTTTTATTAGTATGTGCGCCCTAAATTATTTTAAGAGAAAGCGGAGCTTTTGTGATATGAGTAAAATAAGGTGTATGTATAATAAATTTAAACAAATTATAAAGGAACGCGTATATGTATCATTCCATTACCGTGCCTTATACCACTTCAACAAAGAAAACTTTATAAATTTACGTATATTTGTTTCCACCAACGCAAATTGTCTCATAAGGGTTTTAAAAGGTGTGTTATAATTTGTAGGTCTCGTAGAATAAAATAGTCCAACAACTAATACACTCGCTTTATTGAGACAGCGTAACGTTGTACAAAGAATTATTTATAACGAATACCGTCACAACTGCGCGTCCTCACAACGCAAAAAAAAATTAGAAGTCAGATTAGGAACTAATAAAGTTAAACTATTGTTTACAATGCCAAGTTCATGTTACGATCAACTAAATTATTAATTATGAATTAAAGATACAATAAGGTTCAGGTAAATCATTAAGATATCATTGGAAGTAGTTATTATGCATAACAATCGCTGGGTGTCATGTGTTGCCAGCTAACAGGTGTGTTGGGTTTAAGCTTTAATTTTATTTATCACAGAACCTCAAATAAATGGTAGCACCCAATAATTTACTAAGGACTACATGAATACATGTGATTTTTTTGCAAAAAATAAAATTGCTTGATTAGAGAATTTTCTTGATATTCTTATATTATTAACTGCATCCCGCGTCACTTACTCCTTGTTATATCGGCTATCTGACAGTGAAAGTGAAAATCGGTACAGCTGTTTTCCAGTTACAGAGATTAATCGGAACGAGCAGACAGACAAAAATTGTAAAAAATGCTGTTTTTGTATATATACCGCGGTATAAGCGGTTATTTTCATATCAAAAATAAACAATCTTCTTAAAGATTTTTATTTGTATAGATGCAATATGGTTTTATAGAGAAATTTTGGAATCAAAAAATTGCTGACCCTTGACGTGTCAGGAGTTAAGTAAAACGGTCAGGAGGCTGATTTCTGAACACTAAGTTTTTGTCGTGGCTTCATATAGACCAAAAATACAGACTTTGTTTAATTAAAAATAATAAATCTTCTTTGATAGAGTGTCTCAATTTGTTTGTATTTTGCAGTTCTCTGCGTAACGTGAAGTATTGTCGGTATTGGTGCCAATATCGAAATCCAATCAGCGTTCTGTGATTGACAGCCGAAGCCGTCGAACCTCACCGGACACATATCCGGTGTATTCACTTGCCGTTATCACAGTGGAAATGTACGGACTTGGATGCGAACACCGTTATTACCAAACGTTAATTTTCCCTTTAATTTTCGGCCTTTCTTATCACTTTACACTAACTATATATATATGTATATATATGTATATATATATGTATAGACTATAGAAACTAGAAGCTAGCAAACTCCCTAAGTAGCATTTAATATTAGCTTAGCTTAGAATGTCCCTTGGCTATCCGTAAAAAACGACCATACCGACCGATACGTGTCGACCCTCTCGGCCTCGGAACGGAATTCTTGCGCTTAACATAGTAACTGCCCAAGCGGATGTTGTCCCTCACCCGGGGGACCTTATAGTCGATTTACTACAATAGAGGTGAACCTCTAAGCTAAGCGAACTAAGAGCTATGCCACCTCCCAATGCAGTGAAACAGTCAAGCTTCTCTGACTGTTTCCCAAAATCAAGATAGAAGCGTTAATAGCCCAATGGCTCGAATCCACCATTTGACTAATTGACGTGAACCACATCATAAAACAAGCTCAAGCTTAGTTGGAATAGAAAAAAAATCATTTATTCGTGGCAAAATCTGTGGTTCCTCAAAAAAAAAAACAGATGAATAGCGTTTAGTTATTGCTGTCTCTATTTCTATTTGTCCTAATTTAAATCGCAAATTAATCAACAAAATTACTCTTTCGTAATGGAATATTGTTATTGAAGTCTATTGTAAACTTGAGATAGCTTATTATAAAATAATATTAATGAAGCCACCCAATACTATAGTAATCAGAGGAGTTAATTTGAATATTAAATTGTTATTTGTATAACAATATAATGTATTTGGTTACAATAGCCAAGTGCTTGTGTGGCCTTTATTCTGAAGACTATGGATCAGCCACACAGAGACTTGCAGTTTCAAGGGTGAGGTCAAAAAAATGGGCAGAGATATAAAAGCCTCTCCGATTCTCCCCGTGAGTGGAATTAAATAATTCTTCTTAAAGACCAATTAGGAATACGGAGCTCCTCTGGTTCCGTTGGTGATTGTGGGTAACGATAACCCTTAAATATTCTTTTGACCATTGTTATAAAAAAAATGACGGGCGCGTTTTCGAATTACGCAGTGTATGATAATGAATTTGTTCCTAAGTACATAAGAATACATAAACTTCTTCCTCGCTTCGCCAACTTGTGGTAGGTATATATTAATTTTTCACAAATATTAGACATAGACATTTATTTATTGGCATCACAATACAAAAACACATCACAGACTGAATATAACACACATTAAAAAAGAATGAAAAATAGACAAAACACAGTTAAAGTTACACGGACAAATAATACAAAACATATGATGCCAATATCGGACACCGTCTCAGCATATGCTGTCACAAGGATGCGACAGCGCTGATTTTCAGCGGTGCCCGGGACTACCTAAAGACGTGCGCGCGCAATACTGCTTTTATATGGAATATAAAATACAGACAGTAAGAGTATAACAAATATGATACATAAATAAAACAGTTATGAGATTAAAATATATTTAATACAATAAAATAATAGATGAAAAAGAACTTATTAACTATTTAACTTATTACTAATATTCTTGTTAATTATGCCTACTAAGCTCAAGCTTGTGCTAGAAGATGGTTCACGTCAATACTCGAACGTGACCTACGATTCGCATAACGTACCCTAAACCATTAGGCTACCGACGCTATGAATTATTGTCTATTATTTTAATTTTCATTTTTCTTGTTTTTTTTTATGTTGTCAACAATGATATTTCCACCATTGACCACGAGACCACGAGAATTCGAGCCCACTTCTTTCCCAAAGACCAGCACCGTGACTCCATGACCTAAAATTTAGCGTCAAATAATAATCCACACTGGGACAGGCCCGTGCATATTGGGAGGTAATAATTTCGCTATAATTATCTATTTCGATCTAATATATGTAATCTGTGTAGGGTTTAGGTAAAATTGGCGTAAAAGCTATTTTTTATATTTTTACCAGATCATACATTTCTTTTATTTATTATCAAACAATTTATACATTTTAAAAAAGTATTTCTTGACACCATAAAAACCGCAGTGTTTTGTCTATGCGTTGCACATTCACCATTTAATAAAGAGTTTTGTTATAGTTATTTAATATGAAGAAAAAAAGAGTAAAGTAAATGAGATAGAAAAAGAAAATGATGACGATGAGATGACAGGATAGATACAGAGATGTGGGCGAGGAATGTTTGTAGTGCGTGTTGGAATAGACGGATAAATCTGAGCGGTTACTGAGGGTAGATTGATTATTATTAACCTATTATTACCGCATGTTGAATAGAATGTGGGTATTTCGATATTAACAATTAATGTTACATTAGTGAATTTGTGTCTCTTCTCTTTTATCAGGGCTTGGGACAGGCAGCGTTATAAGTTTTCTTATTACTCTAGCAAAGGTAAAAGAACAAAGAATAAGTGGGGACATATATATATCCAAATTTTATTTGTATTTTGAATTGTTATCGCAACAGTAGGTCAAGAGTGTTCGATGATATCAAAGCTTAGATTAATTCGACACCTCTTGTTTCCTTTGCAGAATATCACTTGCAGTATACGTTATCGTACTTCGATAACACTAGGGGAGTATGAAAATGAACTATATTATGTGCCTAGAGTTGAAATTGCCGATAGTTTACTAGTAGTAGTCTACAATGGCTACACTTATAAGGGAAAATCAATAATATGATTATTTTTGTATATATGAATAATCATCTTTTATTTGCATCAAACTAAATATTGTAATCAGAAGAACAATTTACTCCGTTAGTCGCGTTACAAGCTAATGTTTTTCTTCATCAGCTCACAACACAACTTAAATTGGGCAATTGAAAACGTAAATGAGATTCAAAGCCTTTTATTTCTCTCAATTAACTTAAAAAATTAACAATCAAGTAAAAAACAAAACGTGTACAAAATTTACAAAATTATCGAACATAAGTAGTCGTAAAGTCGAACCAATATAGGCGCAGTTTCAGTTAAGTATAATAATTAATTTACTTAACCGGCTTACTAGTTGTAAGTCATAGCAATTATTCGTTTAAATAAATTTATATTTATTTTTTAAATTAATTTTGATGGTGCCAAAATGGTCTAAAATTTTAGCAGCATCTTTTGTTCCATTTGTTGTTGCTAGTTGTAAGTCATAGCAATTATTCGTTTAAATAAATTTATATTTATTTTTAAATTAATTTTGATGGTGCCAAAATGGTCTAAAATTTTAGCATCTTTTGTTCCATTGTTGTTGCTAGTTGTAAGTCATAGCAATTATTCGTTTAAATAAATTTATATTTATTTTTTTAATTAATTTTGATGGTGCCAAAATGGTCTAAAATTTTAGCAGCATCTTTTGTTCCATTTGTTGTTGCTAGTTGTAAGTCATAGCAATTATTCGTTTAAATAAATTTATATTTATTTTTTAAATTAATTTTGATGGTGCCAAAATGGTCTAAAATTTTAGCAGCATCTTTTGTTCCATTTGCTTGTTGTTTTTAGGGAATACTACAATTACAAAATATATTATTTATTTGCACCGAGACAAGAAGGTCTGTCCGGGTAAAAGAATTGATTTGTGCATAATTTAACAACGGAAACACCTCGCCGAGACCCTCGTGTTGTAATAAAAACAATGTATTCCTATGTTTTTACTGCTCGTACCCCAAGGTGAGTGAATGTTTTTTTTATTCCTTACCTTTCTACTTGTTTTTAATTTCGTGTAGTAACCAAGTCATAAGAAATTTATTCTTTGATTCTGTGCGGGTGCCTTTAGAAATAATGAAGGCTTGATTTTCTTTGACAGACCGCTCCTAATATTTTATTCAAAAGAAGGTTTCGTTAACATAATAATTAAATGCGTTTGATGAATATAAATTATCAGCAAAAGTTTCGTAAATAATATAACTTTTCCTAGTATTCAATTTATTACACTTCGCGCATATTAATTAACTGTAAAGTCTCGCAATGACTTTTCAAACTGTTAATTATGTATAACATTGCTTGAAAATCTAATTTGTGATTTGATATTAGTATACACCGTGTTTTTTTTTACAAAGAATCGATAAGACTTGGTTGTACGATATTCGGAAGATTTCTTTCCATCCTCACCTCGTATTTTTTTTTTTAGTTAACGCGGGGGAATCATTTTATTAACCATCCTCCGGTACCCTGGGTGGGCCCGGAGGGATGTGTGGGACTCGGCCTGGGCAGCCCCTACCCACTAAACCTACCGCGAATGCCATCAGCCGTTATGAGCGGGGTGTCCCGGATCTGTCAGCGACAGGACAATCCTCACCTCGTATGCCTTAATGCCTGTTGTACCTTGTAGCGTTCAGTTTTACAATCTGATGGGGGGCTCAGGAGTTTGAATCCCGACGATTTGTTTTGATCAAAATATACTTGTTGCAAAAAATATATTTACTAGTAATAACTAAAACCGACTTCAAATCTAACTTTTTATTTCCGAAGTATACTAGGAATATTATTAATCAGAACCTCATAAAACAACCATTGAAGTACATCGTTTCCAATAAAAATGAATCATCGAAATCGGTTGGCGTGTTATTGGGTTATTCGTGCATTTGTCACGGACATACAGTTACAGCCTTACTATATGTCCCACTGCCGGGCACAGGCCTGCTCTGTAAAGAGAGTATAAGGGCATAGCCCACCACGCGGCCCTAGGGCGGATTGTCAGACTTGACATGTCTTAGAAAAATGAATAGCCATATAGGTTTCCTATACCTACTCGAGGCGACCACCCGGACTGTATCTGTCGCGCACATACTTTAGTGCAAATTTAAGACGTATAGGGTTTTCTTATGAATGTCATTTTACGAACAAACGGAAGCCTTATTAATGTAAATATGGTTCATAGTTAAAATATTATGGCAATATTAGTTAGAGTAAAAACATACTCCTATGCACTCATTCTCTACACGCAGCACACACAACACACAAACACGCACACACAATCACTTAGACCTACCAATATGTATTTTAAAATAGATTCTTTTTGAAACATTTGTGCATAGTAAATGAGAGAAGACACTGACTCTTGAATCACAGGTTTATTAGTACCTAGCTCGGGGGTCAGGGACTTCATATTTCTTTGTGTATTTTTTTGTATTTGTGCGAAATAAAGTTTATTATTATTATAGAATTGGACCAAATTGAAATGGGACCACACGGGAAGTGTGGAAGCTTTCAAATAAATAAAAAATAATCCAAATCTGTCCACCCATTTATGTGTTAACAAACAAAAAAAAACATACAGACGACAGTGCGACATTGGTTATAATATGATGGGAACTGTTTTTGCATATAAAGCGATAATATGCCTTATAGGTTTGATAGGGAGGCAGGTGCCGAGTCAGATTCTTGTAAGTAATTAGTCTTGCTATAAATTAGTGGTGTAGCCGGGCAACGTCCGGTAACTCTAAGGGTCTTTCCACACAGCTAGCTACGAAATCGCCGCCACTAATATATGCTTTAAAAACTTTGCCATATTTTTAAAACACAATTGATCGAATGTCTTTTTGAATTGGAACAGCAAAGGATTGGAATATTTGGAAAATATCCTTTCATCAAAGTGTTGGTTCAATAGTGGATGGTGTGTTCAAGGCAAAGAAAAAAAATATATTTATTAAGTTTTTTATTTTTATGCTCGTGATTGCTTTTGATTTTGGATGGGTGTTTGTTGTGTTTGTACTTGTTCTTATACCTTTTTAATGTGATAGCTAAGAAGTTGGTCGACACATCTGTTGACCGGAAGGCTGGCTTGTACCTTGCACAGAGGCTAAGCATTGCCATACAACGTAGCAATCCTTCGCAAACGTCGCCTGGCAGCCTTCTGGGCATGCTGTCAGTCGACGACGGTTTGGCACAGTTATATTTTTTGTAGATATTTTGTAAAATACCTATTAAATTGTAAATATTTTTTTAGTTAGTATTATCTGTAAGTTTGTATTATTGTTGGTGGTACTGGAATAATAAGTTAAAACTCACAGTAAAATAGTATGAATATTTATTAAGCTAGAAAACGTTCGTACCGCAACCAGATCGCATCCAGTGTGTTGAGACTCTCATAGCGCACGCTGGGCACGGCGCGAGGCCCCGAGGATGTGGCGTCCAAACATTGTCAGTGCGCCGCAACTCCAGCTGCGTTCGCTAGTTAGTGCCCGCACGACGTGCTACGTGCTGAAATATTGCCGCTTCACAACCGCGCGGGCCTCGCGTTAATAGGTGAAAGGCGAAACTCAATTTGTACTTGCATTTCAGTTGTTATTGCCAATTAGTTTATTTGCCTAATACGTTTGTGTGAGGTCGGGCTTGGTGGTGGAGAAAAAATAATTTGATACAAAAAATTTATGTGAAAAAAGATATCGCAATCATTTTTTAGAAAGGAAGGGCAAAATATGGTATCTATACAGAGTTTGATTGTGATGTTGGCCTTTTAGAAGGGTCAAGGTTCTTTTTAAGCCCAATTTTTTAAATATTATTGATGTTTTTGTTAACCATCAGGTATGGTATCAGTACTCACAGTAATGTTGCGTATATATCTAATACTCTAGGGGATGGGACCTTTAAAACGCTCTTCGAAACGTTTTTTTTTGCCTTCATCTGTCGAGCTAAAATGATGTGAGTCCTTACTTTTGTGTGTTAGTTTGGATTGTGATTCAAATTGAGTGGAATGTGTGTCGATTAATTTCCATTTAGTGAATCCACTTTTCAACACAGCGCTCAATTGTCAATCCAATTACTTTGTTCTTAGAAACAATTTTAAATCATAAAGTGAAATTTAATTTAAAATAAAACTAGTAGAAGCCGATAAATTTTAAACATGCGTTACGACTTAATGTAAATGTAAAAAGTTATACATGTCAAGAAGCTACTGCGAGGTCCAGAAGCTGGTAATCGCATCGCGCGCACGTATCTGATGGAGTTTCCAAGCTTCTAAACTAGTTGGGCTGTTGTCGGAAACTTTCGACGCTGCTCTGTGCAAGGTGCATGTTCCGACTTGTTCTCGATAAGGAGGTGGATTCGGTCCTAAATCCTAACACGCGCCTGTGTCTGTGTACGTTAGAAACGCCCATGCAGTTAACCCGCAGTCAATTAAAAGTTTCTGCTACGAAAATATTTTCGTAGCGACTGTACTAACGTAATTCATGAGTTTAAATAGGACTTATTTCTGTATAACCGCGTATAGAGCTCACTAAATTATGTCCTTGTGTATAAAATATTACCATCGTCGTAATTTCGATCACGACATTCTGCATACCGAGTTGTTTCGGGGAGGATATGCGAGGGGAGACGACGCGTCATGAGTAGTTTATATCCCAGACGCTTCCAAGGACTCGAGTCTTATGAGGATTACACGAAAATGTGAATTCGATGACATTTTTTTCGGTGCCGTAGAAAAAGATGAAATATAAGGAATTCTCTACGTGACTGGCATATCGACTGAGGCGCCACCTATTACCGGTCTATGCGCGTTCTTTTCGCGGTCGGGCGGACGAGCGGCGATGAAACCGAGCGTGACGTTCCATTCCTGATATAAAAATGTAAGTATGAAAAAGCTTTGTTAAACGCGACTTGGCTTCGGCGAAGTGGCAAAGTTTGGAGTGGAAAACTTTTCATGGAAAATTCTTGCGGGGAAACCATTAAATTTAAAGAATATCTGTATTGCTATGATCATTGCTAAGAAGTTACGTACGTTTTTGAGATCTAATTAAATTAGAATATATTCAGTAAAGGATGATGCATTCGGTAAACGCTCCACTTCTTATGTGATGATGATCCATGAGAAAACCATATAAGTCTTAAATTAGCATAAAGTATGTGCCCCGTAAATGGACGAATAACTCAATATCACGCCAACGGATTTCGATGATTCTTTTTTTATTACCCTCACCGGGGGGACCCTTGTGTTGAGTTACTAGCGATGGAGGTTCAGGCTAAGCGACTTAAGAGCTATGCCACCTCTCAATCCGGTGAAGCAGTCAAGGCCAGCTTCTTTGGCTAATCTGTGTAGTTGATCAATAAAAACATTTTATATTGGAAAGTATGTACTTCATTAGTAGTTTGATGATTGGTAGGTTCTACGTTAATTCGTAAATATAAAAAGCAAGATCGCGTAACGTTTGATTTGATTTGAAATCGGTTTTGTTTTAACTCGTTAATATACTTGTCTATTAAAATAATTCTTTTTGTACCAAACTGCCTCCTTTATGCTGCAACCAATATGACTGCAAATGAAATATAAGTTTTTTTTCTTTTTTTTCCTTTTTATTTCCTTTTTTTTCCGATTTTTTTCCTTTTGCACACATTTTTGTTTTTCATATATTTTTAATTATTAATTATCGTTTAATTTACTTAACTTATATTAAAACTTATTGTACGCAGGACTTACTGTTTGTGACTCTGTAAGGCACTGTCTCCTGAGATACAGGTACACTGTACCTAGTTCAGGAGACAGATCTCCTGTATATGTAACATGTTTGCTTTTGTGATATTAATAAAGTTATTATTTTTTTAAAAAAGAAAGCTAGCAATATTTCTTTTTTTTAAATTTAATTACTAACAATCTTGTTAACCATTCCAACTAAGCTTAAGCTTGTGCTAGGACATGGTTCACGTCAATAATCGAATGGTGGATTCAAAACCACGACCTTACGATTCGCAGGCCGTACCCTAAACCATTAGGCTATTGACGCTTAATTTAGAAGAATTTGCTATGAAGTAAATCTGGTCGAAACTAGACAAGTGTAATAAAAGAAGAATATTATAAGTGGTTTTCGTTCTATACATAATTAACTACGCGTATTATTGGGAAATTGAATATTATGTGCATTCATTTGAAACCTCAACGCTTATTGAATTAATATTTATACCAGCTCAAAATAAATGTGGTTCAAGCATAGATATGGTTTTAATGCAATATTAAATTGTGCAGCGGCCAGCGTAAAGTACGTAAACAGAATATAGAAACAGGACCCGTCTATTTAATTTAATTCCCAGTGAATCTTCACTAGCACGTCTCTTAAAGTTTCGTTAATCCGTTCATTTTACACGACGTTATTCTGTATTTATTCGAGGTTTATGATATAATATTATGTTTCCGTTTATATGTTCGTAAGTACAATGTGCAAAAATTTGTACCCGGTATACGCTGATGGGCTCTTTACCTGTCTCATTGGCATAGGCCCCCCCAACGATGTCCAAAAGGACCGGTTGTAAGCGGATTGAATCCAACTGCGTCCTGCTGCCTTTATGAGGTCGTTCGACCACCATGTGCGCGAGTTGAAGTGGAAATGGGCAGGGTATATAGCATGTAAAAAGGGCCGATGGGACCGAAAAGCTTTCGATTGGAGACCACGGACCGCCAAGCATAGCGTAGGATGTACGAACACAATTAGCTAAGTACATCGTTACAAAACTCATGAAACTATTTTTTAACCGATTTCAATAAAGGAGGAGGTTCTCAATTCGTCTGTATGTTGTTTTTTTAGTTTCTTACCTCATAACTTTCGATTGGGGAACCGATTTTGATAAGTTGATACTTAGTTAATTTGGTCCTGTTCTTAAATTTTCATTGAGGATGTTTGCGACAGGTGGACGAATAACTCAATATCACGCCGACAGATTTCGACGACTCTTTTTTTATTAGAAAGGGTTTACTTTAAAGGTAGTTCGATGAGATTTTGGTTAGGTTCTGATAAATTACGTTTCGTAATATTCTTTTGAATTCTGTTTATGTTTTCACTCGTGAAACTTGTTAGATAATTAAAATAAGCGATAGCAGTCGGGTGGTTCGTTGATACAATTTAGATAAATTTGCGGAGTGTAAAAACGTAAAAGATTTCGCCGTCGGAGCTAAGGTAAAACGCAGCGTAAGAGAAGATCCTTATAAGAGATAAGGGAAACATAGTGTGGTCGCAAGCGGGCATTTAGTGCGCAGTCGGACCCTCGTTACAATCAGCGTTGAATTATTTACCAGGGGTCCATTTCACTGTGCTGGATTGATTTTTGCATAATTTACATTACCGTTGCTTTACTCTTGTAATAAAATGGGTCGTAACCTTTTAATGTAGTAAATGAAGTAAATTGTAATCATACCTGTACTACATTAGTAGGGTCAACAGGGTACGGTCTGTCAATCTTAAGGTTGACTCCACCTTTCGACTATTAATGTGAATCATCTCGTAGCACAAGCCAAAATTTAGTTGGAATGGTTAGTAAAAATGTTAATAAACTTAAACGAAGACTTTTTTTATTATCTTTTACTGCAATAAGTAGAAGTTCTTCCGTAGAGAAGGGATAGACACGACAAAAGAAAATAATGCGGCGTGTTTCTGAGAACGATTTAGTATATATTCTATATTTCAAATCACACATTAGGAAACTTTTATAATTTTCAATCAAAAATTGAAAAAACATTTATTCGGCACAAGAACACAGAAACAACAGGTAAAACAAGACAAAAAACAACATAAACAGAAACAACATAAAAAAAAGAACAAAATAGAAATTGTGCCGAAAAGGGGTTGGCTCAGCATGTGCTGTGCTCACACATGTAGCACAGCGCTGGTTTTCAGCCAAAAAACCTGTGAAGACTAAGGCGGACATTATTCGGTTGTGTATTATTATAGTGTACAATACATAAACTTTCATAAATATTATATATAAATATATATATTAAAAAAAACAGCAGCTATAGATACATATATATATAAATATATAGTTATACTTTCTTTACATATATAAATAAAATCTGGTCACCTAAACTTACATGAATATTACCCAATAA
The DNA here is from genome assembly GCA_029286785.1 of Meandrusa payeni. Lineage (NCBI taxonomy): Eukaryota > Metazoa > Arthropoda > Insecta > Lepidoptera > Papilionidae > Meandrusa > Meandrusa payeni. The sequence continues at coordinate 10,904,864 of JAGSMX010000012.1, read as the reverse complement.
ATGATGGTTACTTTTACAGATATTATGGCGGTAGAATTCATTGAAGCAGTTTTATTCAATGTAATTCGATTGTTTAATTCAATTTGACACTAATCAAATCAGTTATAAGCCTAATAGAAACGAGATGTATGGTATATCTTAAAGCAGTGCGTTTATCTTTACTATTTTATGGTCGGGAGTTCGAATCCCAATTTACCGATAAGCTTCCGTCTTACGGTTTCTTATATAAAAAAAATATTTTATTAAGTTTGTCTCTGGTATGATGATGGGCTCACCACGATGGTGAGCCCATCATCATACACGTGATAAAGTCCAATGAGCTTGGTGAAAATTGGACAACAATAGTTTCTGTCTACCCCGCTAAAAGTCGTGAAATCTTATGTTTTATATTATAGGTAAATCTATTCTATCTCAAATATATATTTACTTTGAGAAGAATTATATAATAGAACAGGTTTAAAAAAAGTTTTGAAGATAAAAGGTCTAAAAGTGGCTTTATTTTAAACGAATAAGCAATTTTCTTCAGACCGTAGGCAGTATTCTGTGTAGGCAGTCGTTGGACGTCTGGGGGTAACTATTAGATAGTTGAATCAAGAATGAGGGAGGGAAAAATAAAATCAGTACAAATATAAAATTCGGTGCACGTATCGTATCGGCGGAGAAAGCCGGGGCAGCGCTACCGCAGTGCGCTTGCAGACCGACTGGGAGATAGTTCTTACCTGTTCTAAGACAATTACCGCTACGTAAACGGAAAATTGTTCGAAAGCTCTCCGGAACGTGTTTTCTAATCTTCAACGAACTGGATCGAAGGGGGGGAAAAAGGAACGATTCAACATTCACAATCAGATAATGCTTTGTGGAGTGTTCATTTGTTTTTTGGATTCCTCGAATGTAAAGAACGCCGTATATTTTATAATGAAATATATATTTCTGTCTAGCCGATGTTTGTTTTCGAAAAAGCGAGAGCATACATCACTGACAGTTAAATATTCAACATAATATTTTCACAAAGTTTCACATCTCCTGGTAGTTCTCGGTTCAAAACTAATGTCGTCGCATCTAAACGAACAATATTTTACTAGAAAATACAGCAGATAGACAAACAAACTACTCTAGAATCACATAGAAATAGTGTTATCAACTACTTATGCGATCAACTTTGCCCGAGTACCTGTATACTCAAAGAGAATTTTGATCCTATAAAAAAGTAAATAAAAAAGAAATCTTTAAACCCTTTTAACGGACAGTACATACAGTACACAGACATCTTTGTAAAATTTATACCAAACATATATGACGGGTGGTGAGTACATCGCCATACACAGAAATCGAAAACGCTTTACAAGTAACCGTCCAAGAAGAGGTTAGTCCTCACCAGGTGGAACCATGTGTCGAGTGACTTGTATAGAGGTTCAGACTAAGCGAAGTAACAGCTACGCCACTTCTCAATCCGCTAAAGCAGTAAAAGTCAGCTTCTCTGGCTAATCTGTGTACTTCGTCACTAAAAACAAAAAACGCTCTACTGTCCCGCTAGGAACCCACGACCATGCGATACCTGAGATCTAACGCTTAACCATTAGGCTTTCACTGTGAGTAGTCTTAGCCCAGAAGTGGCGGTGTTTAACAGCTACAAATAATCCTAAATTATTGTTAATAATTTTAACAAATGTATGTAAATATTACTTTCACTTCAATGTGGCAATCGTCAGTGACATTTCATTAACGATTGAACACTGAACTGACAAATAGATGGCGTGAAAAGCAAATGTCACCGCCAACAAAAACAATATATATCATGTCTTTCTATGTGTCAATCAAAAAATCAAAAATGTAACTCACAATTTGTGTAGTAAAAGTTGTTCTTACACTAAGACTCTCTTCGTGTTTTCCTTCCCAACTTACGTACCAACGTTAAAATGAAAAATAAGTTTACCATAAATCATATAACAAATAAATAAATAATGTCATAATAATGCAATGAAATATCTAAAAATGATGAGGCCCAAAGTTAACAATTAAAATGATAAATTTTAAGATAATTGTAAGCTTTGACGACAAAGTAAATGATAGGGACAAACATGACGTCCAAAAAGCACTAAACTCGTTGCTCACTTTGAGTGCATGGGCGTTTAACAAAGTTATCTTCGTATAAATGGCAGTAACATCGTGATACATACGTATATTAAACGTGCTCTGTAACGTTGTTTGTGTAAGGAATTCATCGCGTTTAACGTCTAGCTAAGGGTCATTAACAATAAATCCAGTTGTTTGTTGCCCCTACCCACTAGTTCCACACCCCCAGCCGACGTTAATCAGCTTCCTACTGGCTGTCTAGATTATGTAAGCCGGTCTAGATAGACTTGTTACTTCTATTGTTTCCACTCTACTCGGGTCAGCGAATACTGCTCTTACTTGATAAGTCAATGGGTTTATTAGATTCACTTTCAAACTTATTCTTAAATTTTGCCTTTAAATTTTAATTGTCTAGTGATATACGCATTGACAATAATAATGACAGGGTAAGATTTTTTATGGGAAATGGGGGACAAATGAGGTTTATCTGATGTTAACCAATCCCTCCACCCAGCTACAAAATAATCCAACACTTGTACTATAATAAAGAGTTGAATCACTGTACAAAAAGCAGAAGTATATAAACACGCCGGTATTATGAGAAGTTTCCCTTATTAAGAAGGCTGGTGACGTACCTGCGAATTCTCTATCGTATTTGGTATTTTGGTGAGCGGTGGAAATCATTTAATTTATAATATATCTATACTAATAAATATAATCATATGAGAGCAGTCATAGCCTAAAGGCTAAACGATTCGACTTACAATTTCATGGTCGCGAATTTGAATCCTATTCGACTTGTACGAATTGCTGTTTTCTTTGTTTTCCTTCGGTTACCTTCTACTGCAAAACTACCGAAAGTATACACATAAATTAAGTGTTCCTTTTAAGGCTAAGGGTAAGCTATCTAAAATCTCTGTTACATCTCAACCCGCTAAAATTGTTGGTTCGTCACGTAAAAAAAACTGTTTGTTTGTGAAATTATCATACTGATTGTCCCATTTCTGTACGGTGTATGCAAATCGTACGTCCATCTTGGCTATATATTTTTTTGTACGGTGAATGTTAAAACGTATTTCCTAGATAACTCATTAAGAAACTTTTATAAAACTCTAAAGTTTGGATATACAAATGGCTACAGGCTAAATTCGAATTGCACAAAAAAAGGTAGCGAAACTGAAAGCGTAACGTTAACTCAATTCTCTAACTGGGAATCTCCTGGGAGGAGCTCTGTTTTTAAGCTGCACGAAACATAAATTTTACAGCTCGTTTAAGTTCATCTCATTATTTCATTACTCGTCTTATCCGTTTCTAGGAAAGCTTTTCTCAGGGCTTTTGTTTTAATGGACCACCTAGCGGACGGCTCCGCAGTTTCATCTTTACTTTTATAACGTTTTATTTGTAAAGGTCGCATTCCTTTTAACAACAATATAATTTTAAACATTTGGATATACTGGAATACACCTGGAATACTGTGAGCTAGTTATGTTCTTAGCCGCAAAGGCTAACGGCTCAATAGTAGCAAGAAGAGGTACAAAGAAATATCCTTAAAGGTGGAATAAATATATATATATATATATATTTTACAAAGGGACCAACGTTGTTGCACAAATTTTAGGCAACAGGCTCATAGGGCCCTAAATGGGGTCAAAAATAAAACACTTGGATATAACTAAGAAAACAACATGAGAAACTTAATTCTACAGTTTAACACAAAGTTTGGAGTCAAAGTCTCATATTTTTATATCATTTTTCATCTTTGTTAATAAATAAAATTCTATTGTATACAACACTAATGCAAATAATATTGTTACTATATTTTTCATTATTATTATACTAACCTTGTCATTTTGTTATGGGTTATAAACTAGTGCTGGATCACGATCCCACCTGATGTTAAGTGATGATATAGTCGAAAGATGGTACGCGCTAGTTTAGTGAGTGGTAGAACAATTCTACCTTCGGAGGATATTAATGATAGGGGATAATAATAATGGGGGAATTAACTTGTGTAATCCCGCTGAAAATCAGCGCTGTCGCATCCTTGCGACATCATATGCTGAGACGGTGTCCGATATTGGCATCATATGTTTTGTATTATTTGTCCGTGTAACTTTAACTGTGTTTTGTCTATTTTTCATTATTTTTTAATGTGTGTTATATTCTATCTGTGATGTGTTTTTGTATTGTTATGCCAATAAATAAATGTCTATGTCTAATTCCTGTGCACACTCTCCAAAATGTAATCTGTAAAACACTCAAGACAATCTAAACGTAGACCTTATTCACGTACCAACTTTTTGGTCCGCCTATCCATGAAATCCAATGCCGCGAGTTGGTATTTGGCTGCACCTGCCCAGATATGACAACAGTACTCCACACAAGGCCGGATCTGCGCTTTATATATAGTCAAAAGCTGTCCCGGTATGAAGCTGTTCCATTCTAACCATTCCAACTAAGCTTAAGCTTGTGCTAGGAGATGGTTCACATCAACAGTCGAATGGTGAATTCGAACATACGACGTTACGATTCGCAGCCGGAAAACATTAAGCCCTTGAAGTTAACGACGTAATTTACTTGGTAATTAAGTATATGTTTACAATTTGTACAAAAACTAAATTAAGTTTCACATAACGAGTAGCTTGCAATAACAACCGATGATAATGGTTTTCTTACAAATCCCCCGGGTAACGATATGTCGTTTCTATGTTTATAATAACGCGTATTTCCATAAAAGTACAATGGTTTACATAAACCCAACGTGTGATGGCACAAACCCGTATCATGTATGGAAAGCGTCTTGACATTCAAGTCACGTTTAATATTTCTTATTTCCTTTGTCTCATTTGTCCTCGACTCAGAATGACATCAAGCCTGTATCGCGAGTTTTTTTTTCATTGCAATTTTGAGACGTGGAGATTTTTACTTATGGTTTAGTTGCCTTATACGAATTTATGACATAATTTCGTATGCTTCTATTACATGTATTTTTGTATACTAAGAATGCAGTCGTGCTTAGCTGTAGCTTAGTCAGCTCAATATTATGATATGAAAAATTAAAGGCCATGTTTTTGTCCAGAAGAACTAGACAGGGCAGCATTTTAATAGTATTTTATCGCTAATGAAACAAATTCGGTGAAACTATGTTGAACAATGGTCATCGCAAAAACAGCTTTCACACTCTCACGAGAAATACAAATGTATATATATGTTATAATCTGTAGGTCTCGTAGAATAAAATAGTCCAACAACTAATACACTCGCTTTATTGAGACAGCGTAACGTTGTACAAAGAATTATTTATATAGAGTCAAACGTCACAACTGCGCGTCCTCGCCATCTTTATACAAAATTAATTAGAAGTCAGATTAGGAACTAATAAGGTTAAACTATTGTTTACAATGCCAAGTTCATGTGACGATCAACTAAATTATTAATTATGAATTAAAGATACAATAAGGTTCAGGTAAATTATTAAGATATCATTGGAAGTAGTTATTATGTATAACAATCGCTGGGTGTCAGGTGTTGCCAGCTAACATATAATTTTATTCTGAAAGCATAAATTGTTTTCATTAATTAAGAAAGTAGTAAGCTTATTTGGAATGGTTAATAATAATTTTAATAACATTTGTGGAAAAAAATGCTAGCTTTCTTTAAAAAATATAACAAAATAATGCCGATTTTTTTTCATATTTTTAAATATCAGTACCGATAATAATATATTTGGTCACTATCAACTGTTGATGTAAAACAAAGCTATACTGAAAATCAGTGCTGCTATTACGAGCTGTTGACATACTGAGCGTAGACCTCTTTGCGGCGTTTGACACTATTGTATAGACACTTTTGTCGGGCTGTTACATATTGTTTTTATTTAAAATAAATTGTCTTTGTTTACAATTTAAAAGGTTTGTCTTAATTTTTTATCTTATATAAAATTGTTATTCTCTCTTTCTAATTATGATGATAAAACGAGATCTGCGATTCAGCTATAATAACCTAATTATTTTTAACGCCTGTAGCGGAATAGACAAATATAGCATTCACTGTTTGCGGTTTTACGTTCAATATGTGATATAAGATGGAAAATAAAGAACGGCGTTATGTATACCCCCATAACGCCGTTCTTTATTTTATACGTTAACGATTGATTTAGACTTATATAATATATAAATTGTTGGAAAATATAGAATTGGTTATGGAAGGAGTAGATAAAGTAATAGAAATGATTATAACCAATCGATTAAGGCGGTGGGGATTGTGTCTCGTAATACATTGATGTATATGTAGGCTGTATAGCTTGCTCGTGCTATATGTATGTTGTACGAGTAAACGCTCTGTACATTTCAACGGTGTAGCTTCCATTTGATATTGGATAGCAATTTATTTATCATACATATTGCGGCCGGGAACGGGCACCGAATCTCGCAGCGAACGCGTCTTTCTTCCTGAAGGAAATCAAAAAACGAATACGTGTCGGGAATTTTTCGCCACCTGTACACGTCGTCCTATTAAATGGCAATCGTTCGAGTTTAAAATACTACTATAATAACGATAACAATCCTATTTATTTACAGTCGGGTGAACAGTAAGGTGTGACAGCTTAGTGGATATGGATCATATTGATATTCTTACACTCGTGAGTCTTTTCGTGAACCCGGATTCTTGTAGTCATTTATATAATCTAAGTTATATTAAAATCCAGTTTATTGCGTTAAGCTTTAATTGCTTTGTTTAGTAGTCAAATGTTACCCACAACTCGACCACGTCGGGCTTATTAAAAATAACCTTCTTAGAAGAACACATACGTTACGGTTGGCGAAAATAATAAAGCGGGAATAGATTTTATATAAAAGATCCGATAATTTGCACTTGTCACCTTAACACTTATGATGGTAAGTTTAATAAGCACAATAGTAACACTAATTCAATCCTATATTTCTAGGTTCATACGATTATGCTAAGGCCTAGGATGTGAATAAATGGGATTGTCGTTATCGAGATAATAAAGGTGGTGGTGTTAATCAAAATGGCCTGTACTATCATCATTTCGTTTCCATAACTGTGTTTTTGTTTGTGACGAATTACACAGATTAGCCAGAAAAGTTAACTTTTATTACTTTATCGGTTTGAGAGATGGCATGGCTCTTAGGTATTTTAGCCTGAACCTCTATTGCTAGTAACTCGACACAAGGGATCCTCAGTGAAAGGTAAACTAGGGTTGGAAGGTTAATATGTTACGCGGTCGTACTCCGATCTGAGGGCGCACGAGAGGGCCGTACCACGACTAAGTCGGTTCCTATTTCTAGAATATCTAAGGGACATTCAAAAGCTAAACTGAGTGCTGCTACGGGAACCTTTAGCGCTGGGAGAAGAAGTGGCCGAAGAAACTCCAGCAACGCTCCTAACATCTATGGGGTGAGGTTTTTCCATAAAGTAGTGGTATCGTGATATGATTATTCGCAACTGCGTTAATCATCTTTATTAATATACTTTGTTGCAAATAATTTATTTAACCAATGGCGGCGCAAGTATCGTAGGTTAATTGTGAATTTAGGTAAATGACATGTACAGTGTAACGAAAGCCTTTTTAATTTGTGAAGTTTGGTCAATTATTTTTTTTCCTAAAAGAAAGCTAGCAGTATTTCTTTTTCAGAAATATTACTAACAATCTTGTTAACCATTCCAACTAAGCTTAAGCTTGTGCTAGGACATGGTTCACGGCAATAGTCCAATGGTGGTCTACGACCTTACGATTCGCAGGCCGTACCCTAAACCATTAGGCTATTGACGCTTCAATTTTATTAGTTCAGTTTTATTATATTCAGCCCTGTAGTTCTGGGCTCGTAGAATAAGGCTACGGTATCCCCTGCCTGTCGTAAAAGGCAATTACAAGGGGCCTCAGGTTCACTGGGCGACAATGGTGAAGTGGACTCGGGAAGAAGACATCGGTTGGCCCGTGGCCCCCTCCCGGGACGTGCTCTCCGAGAGCACAGTGCACAGTGGCTTCGGTACGTTCCACTAGAGATCCCGAAGTCCCTCACCATGCACCGAGGAAGGGCCACCGGGGGGTTTTAGTGGGTTAGAACCCCACATAATCCCGTATCTTGTGGTACTTGGGTGTCATGTTGATTATTTCCCGCCACTCAATAAAAAAAAGGTAATGTCTTATTGGCTCAAGCATTAAGGCATCATTGAAGTCCCATACTTGTACTTCTTAGGTATTGATTTCCAATCTCTCCGTGACACCTTCCTAGGAATCGTTAATTCTCATGGTCAAAAGAGAAGAGGTCTAATTCAGTATGACAACTTTGATTATCTGATCCGTCAAGTAAATGTTAGCTTAGTTTACAGACACAGAATAAGCGTTATGAGTTAGAAAGATGACACAGGATGGGTAATCGTTATGACAATGATATTTGATTTATATTAATATATGCTATCTATTCAAATAAAGTTACATTGCAATATTTACTTCCCCAATGCAAAGAAGAAAAAACAATAAGTTGTGTTTACGAGGTTGCTTCGATGTTATCAATAAGTAGATACGGCTCCGCTGTCACAATAACTCGTTGACTTCGCGGAGCAACATCGATAACATGGTTTCATTTAGAAGGATGCAAATGTCTTCGAGCCGGCCACGCTCCGCCGCTCTCGATATTGCGCCTTCGTTTTGCGATACTTCCCCTCCCTCCCACTCTTTCCCTGTTACTTTTTGTCACCTATATTATCTTCGATTTAAATCTGTCCCAATGTCTCATTTTCAAATAGGGTCGCACAATCTTCTTTCACTTATCATTGACGATAGAGTCGGGGCTAGTTTATGTGTCAAGGTGAAACTTTTGCGTAGTTCCGTGTGTATTTGCGGAAAAAGGTGTCCCGGGACCCAATAATTTCGAGAGTTACCTGGTAAAACGTCGTCGGAGTTGTGGAAACTTTTAATTCTCAGAATTCCACACATCTCCGGGCTGAAGTTGTGGTTTAAGTTGAAATTTATGCGGTGTGAGTGTTCACGGTGTTAAGCAAGAAGGAGAACATGTGAGTTAGCGGCGCATACATCACGCAGGACGTGGCATATCGCGACGACATTGCATATGGAGGCCGCAAGCGCTCGCAGCGCCACCTACACCCCGCCCGCCTTCTCAGCGCCTTGCAAACATTTGTGTCGCGTTTGTGGCATTATGCTTCTTAAATGTGTAAATAGCGTTGCGCTGAGACGTACACAATGCTTCGGTTATTGAACATAAAGACACACATTATATATTTTCTCAATTTGAAAGGAATATTTACTGTGATAGTCTAGTGACTAATCTTTCGACTTGACGATCTTATAGTGGGTTCGAATCCAAGCAGGCTTACACCAATGAGTTTCCGGTTCCATACATACACAAAAATTCACTTTAGTACTAGTTAATCCCTTAGTAACTAGCTATAACAGCGTACAAACCACAACACAGTAAAGTAATGTATGCACACTAATGTTTGGTGACAGGAATAGCGAGTTATACATAGATATCCATTGTAATGTCTTAAATTTTCTTCTGATAAGTTTTTGTTACCCTTTTAAGGCATCGCTTGACCACGATTCCTCCTGTATTAATTATGTATAAAGTCTAAATGCTCTTGTATCGTGATTCTAATATAGTAAGGAAGATGATTGACATAATTGTTAAAACGAAATGACAATAGCACAGACCATTTTTGATAAGCATATATTTTCCGTAAATAAAAATTTCTAAATAAAAAAATCCCCTAATATAAGTTTGCGATATGGCAGATCGGAATCTAGAATTAAGACAATTTATGGAAAATACTCCCAGTGCAGGGCGCACGTATGACCTACGATCGGAAAAGCAGTGGACGCCCAGGGAACGCGCCAGATGGATCGACGACCTTATAAGGATAGCCGGAAGTGGCTGGATGTGGAAAGCGGAGGATCATATATGGTGGAAGGAATTGCGGAAGGCATTTCCAGCAGTGGATAGACCCAGGCTGATGATGATGGAAAATACTTAAAGTGACTAAGAATTTTTAAATAAGACTAAAATTTAGTGAAGACAGAAGATTTGAAGATGTGACTTGTGCTTATAAGTTTCACTAATTTTTGATGATTATTTAGAAGGTAAAGGCAGGGTTCATTTACTCAGTGAGGCGGATCACTGCAATAACGTAGCTGCATAATAGACAAGAGAAGAAGAGATTGAATTTTGATTTCTTTTAACAATTACTCTGTTTGACCCAGGCTAATTCTTTTGAACATAGCCTTACGTAACATCGGCAATGCAGCTTTAAAAAAACTCCATTCCTTTATTTTCAAGGGTGCGTTCCTTCCAAGATTTTCCAACTTTACGCGGCTTCCTTTTTATTTCCAACTCCGCTTTTCCCTCTCGTCCCGAATCACTCCCAGGCTTCGTTAAAGAACTAATCGGCTCATTGTGCAGGAACTGCACTCTGACCTCGTTCGACCCGCGCCGATAGATAAATGAAAATCTAATTTCGCTCCTCAACAAACGCCCGTTGCCTTTTTATTTTGCAATTGCGCTCGTAACCGCGATAATGGTACAGTAGTTGTTTGAATTTCATAAACGTTACAGTAAGACGTCGGCGTCGCGCCTTCCTATCCGCCGAAATGTTCGCAGTACGGTCGCAGGAGGCGGTTTTGGCGAACATTTAGCAATAAAAACTTTTGTAATTACACTCATTTAAGGCAAGAAACCCGACATTGACACCGTGTCGTGCCAAAAACGACAATAACGTTTTAACACGAGCTAAATATGTGTTTAAAATGGCGTACCATAGATATTATAATTTAGAACTAAGTAAAGTTTAGAATATATACTCGTATCACTTCGACTTCCTTCTCATATATAAGTATTTTTCTTACTTACTTTAATTTGAAAGTCAAATGTAAATAATAAATAATATTATTATTTTAGCAGATATTTATTTCAAGTTTTTCTTACACATTCTCTGCAAGCGTTTGACTTCCATCACACCAATATTGTAATTGTCTTTCTGATGCGTATGAAATCCACAACACAAAAATGGAAACCAGCCTTGCGCCTTGACATCCGATGGTGAGTGAAGAGAGCAGGAGATTGAGTCTCCAAATCTACCTTCACCTCTCTGACTAGGATAATGCAAAGGTGTAGTACCTTTCTATAAACTTCTAAGCCTTACCTCTAGCTCTTTTTTACATTAAAATATCCCTCCTCGCTTTCCCTCTCACCGAACTAATTTGGTATAATTTCTTACAGCGTGTGAGCCCAATGCTATCAATTGGGCACAAATATTTTTCTTATTAAAATTTAACCACTGGCAAAAGCCAGCTGGATTTCCAGACAGATTTCCGTCCGTATTAGGCTAAGACAGTTAAAAAAACAGTTGAAGACGAATGCTGGTATTTATCCAAAAACTGTTTACAGTAAAAAAAGGATTGAAACTTATTTTAATAATATTTTCTATAATTTACTACAAATAAAAACAAAAGTCGTAAACTCTAGATAATTTCCTATCATAATTACAGGTATAAAGTTGAAGCAAAAAAAGGGAACGAATGCGGACTAGTATGACATTAACAACAATTCGTAAATAATTCTTTGGTTGGAATTATAATCCGCATCCGAACATAAGGGGGCCGTGTCAGGCGGTGAAAAGCGTCGACTTGGCGGAGCTGCGCTCGTAAAAACTTTTCTAATTATGTATATTTTGTAGCTAAGAAGCGCGGGCACTCGTACCGCATTACATTTTCTGGTTAATTTCGCGGATCTGGTGTCAACATGGTTCGCATTACGGTTGAGAGAGCGCGCCGACGCCACAGAGTAATGAAAAGCGATGCCCGATGTAATTTGGACGACCCGAATCATTTTTACACCTAAAGTGACTGACTTTACTCTGTAAACATTCTTTTTAAACGAAAGTTAAATTGTAATCTCTTCATATTCCCGAGCTGAGCATAAGTCTCTTCGTCATATGTTTTAACTGTAATTGTATGGAATTAAATTTAGATTTGATGCGTCAACAGCCTAGTGATTTAAGGTACGATCTGCAAAACATAAGGTCATAGATTCATATTTACCATTCGACTAACGCCGTGAAATATTCTCTAGATCAAGCTTAGTAGTTAACAAGAATGTTAGAAAATTATGTAAAAAAAACTTGTACTAGACACTTGTTTGGTACGGGGTCTTATTTACCGTCAGAGCGTTCTAGGTGTCACATCATCGTACGTGTGATAACTTGTAAATACTTATGTTTAATGACGATGGCTTTCACTGGCAATTTCTATACTTCTTTGTAATCTTAAAATTCGTAAATTCCATGTAGATGTAGTGTTGCACGCGCACGACTTTGGGTAGTCCTGGGCACCGCTAAAAATCAGCGCTATCGCATCCTTGCGACGGCATATGCTGAGATGGTGTCCATTATTGGCATCATGTCTTATGTACTATTTGTCCGCTTTTTTCTTTTACTGTTTTTTTATTATTATTTTTTCTATCTTTTGATGTGTTTATTTTGTGCCAATAAAGAATATGTCTGTCTTTTCTGTCAACTAGAGAGTAATATAGGAGAGTATATATATCTATTTTTTTGTGTCGGCAGAAGAGTTTAAGCAGTGTAGCATTTGTATCGGGGAAGTGTGTTTACAAAGTTGCTCGTGTAATATAACAGCGTGTATGTACGTCCGAAAATTTCGTTGGAAGTTTTATGGAAGAATAAGCAACCTGCGCGTATATCTACATGCGGGAGGGATCCGCAAGTTTGAGTGCTCATCGTAAACAAGGCGGAGGTCTGTTTCTTTTTACGCGGTACTTGGTTCCCTTTCGAGGATAGCTTCGAGAATATTTTACATCACCGGACGGGCGGACCGTTCTCAGTGATGCTCTGTTTGCACAAAAGCGCTAAAATTTTATACATGTTTCAACAACAAAAAACTACTGAAAACACTTTAAGATCTCGCGCCACGTTTCCCAGACCAAAGTCGTCAAAAATATATTTCACCGTGTACAGATTACAAAAGTACGCAACTTCGCCATTTTATATTTATGCGGTCTGCATAAATACAAATGAATAGCACTAAAGCACCACAGTTAAGACTGTGGAGGGAAACTTTTGCAATTATTGTAATTATTAGTTGGCCGAGAAACATCCAGTCTCGTCATATTTCCTACTTAATCGCACGGAGTTCCCAACAATGTTATAAATACATCTATTTGTGAAGTTTGTGAATTTATTATATGCATTGAAATATGCCTGATATACGAACTCGTATTCCCAGTCTACTCAACAGTTTTGTGTTAAGTTTAACACGTTTAGACGGTACCATATTTATAACAATTATTTTTACAAAAACTTGTGACTCATTAGTTCTTAAGGGATGAATCCCCCATGAATATCCACTCCACCAAAGAAATTTTGGGTGTGTTGCTAGCCCTTAGAACAGAGTGGACTCGTTTCTCGAAAGTCGTTATGTGCCATATTAATATTAAGTTGATTCTTAATAGATGTATCCAATTAACCAAATTATCTAACTAATATAAACTTAACCTATAATATATAGCCTAATTTTAAAGAAGATAGCCATGAATATTTTTAGCCAATACTGGAGCACAGTTGCACCTGTTGTTCATTGCAAAACAAAGCGCCAATGGACGTCCATAGCATGAAAGCCCCGTAATGCATCTGGATGTCCGATGATGAAATAAAAGCATGCAATTCACAGGTTTTTTTTGGCTGAAAATCAGCGCTGTGCTACATGTTTGAGCACAGCACATCTTGAGCCAAACCCTCTTTGGCACAAGAACTTCAAATAATTTTTATTTTTTATTTATATTAATTATTTTAAAATAATTTTCCTCGTTTTAATTAACGATAAATTCTTCATCTGAAGGAAGTTGTTTAGACGAAGAGCCTTAGTAAACGGGCAAAGATGAGATTCACGGGGGACATCAGTTATTTGATGTCCGCATCGACCAAACGACAGGTTATGAATTCCGGCATCCTAGCCACATACCGCAACTTGGTACAAAAATTGATTATTAAATGTTTAATTTTAATACGGGAGCGTTCATAATTAATAGCATAGACTGCGTAGAGATTGTTTATAAATGAGTGCACTTAAAGTATTAAATTCCCGTTGGATGACGCATTGGCGGGCCGGGCGATCTGTAAATTTTTCATCTTAAAAAAGCGACGTTTAAAATCTCCCCCTGTAATATGAGTAACAGCTTATTTGGTTATAAATCGTATGCGAGCGCTCGTTCGTCAAACGACTTCAATGCGCGTTGCAATCAGTTAGAGTATGTGCCCCGTTTAACAACCTCGTCACTTACAGATGAATGTCAATCTAATCTAATTAATTGACTTTATGATATTCTAATGAAACCATTTTCTCCCATAATATCTAATATTAGTCTTACTCAAGACAAATCAATCCAAATTTATAATTAATTTTATATGTCACTAGAATAGAATACGGATTTTAACACAGCAACTATTCATAAGGAACATGAACTTCAGATTAGCTCAGAAGGTGATCCTGTGAAGTTTGATAGCAATTGAACTATCGGGATTTTTCATACATATTTACCGTATTTACGCAAAAATCAATACTGCACAAGCCGGGGCAGCGAAAGATTTTGCAATAATTCACAAGAAATATGCAAACGTTATAAAGTAATAATTTTTCTTTAATAGTTATGTTAGATAGACACAAAGTAAGGATATTTTGTGGCCGGAATTGGTAAAGTCGGGCCTTGGTAGCAAGGATGATAGACGAAAGACCCCTTTCGTCATTCATCCTTTAAATTAATATTATTTTCGATAATTCATAATGTCTGCCAGATACTTTTATAGAATACAATTTGTAGTATTCATTCAACTCTTGCATAAGTCGTGAGAAATTGTGTGTAAAATTTTGCTATTACTTACGTGAAAGACTAAAATGTCGCATATATAACACAACTGTTTGCCAACTGCCAACAAGACGATATTGTACGCTATCTACCAGATCAAAGTAGACTTGCGTTAGTGTATGTTTACTATAGTGGGTATTATTCCATTTGATACGTTATGTACACATGCATAATTTGTAAACGCTTATGGCGTAGAGACGTTAACCGCACAAATATGTCCGGTGTAGGTCGTATAATGCACGCTTTTCGTTTTTAATTTCATCTAAGGGTGGCTGCAGACCGGCGGGTCGCCGTCGAGCTCTCTCTGTTTTTTCACGATCCATTAATTAATCACCGAGCGATGATTAATCAGGGCAGCCGCGGGCACATTTAAAGCAGACTTTAATGATCCGTTTGTCGGATGCTACTATTTCTTCTGTTGGCACGTGCCGCGGACGGCTTTAAGCAGCTTTTTCTGATGAAAAATTCAGTGTCCGATGACAGATTAAAATAATTATAAATGTCACGACGGAATTTAAGTGGAATTTATAAATCGATATCGAGAATATTAATTTAATTTATATACTGTAAATATGCAATTTATAAATTTTTCGAAACCAATTTATTAATAATGACAACTTCGGATCAAATTTTGTAGATACATTATTTTAAACTTTAAATATATCTGGTATATTTACAAAAAAAAACATGCCCATATATAAATACTTAATTAATTTATACACAAAATTGCTTACCTTCGAAAATTAATCAGCGTAGTTGTCGAAAACTGAACCGTCTGGAAAGTAAACCTGTAACAAGGGAGGCATATTTTAGTATAACAAACAACAATAATGTATTAGCATTATGCTTGCTGAATAGTGTCTAGTGAATAACGCCATTCAAGGTTGAGTGATGAAAGAAAAACATGGGGGAGGGATTGCGCTTTTATTGAAACCAATCTCACCACTTGCCTCGGCTGACTGCGCTCCGGGCTGAATGCACGTAATTGCTTCGTCATTCAGATGATCGCAGCTTTACTCGCTTGTCTTGTTGACTGTACTTGCAGGCACTCGCTTTGTAAACGCGGCCTTACATCGGCTGACATGTGCCCATTGTCTCCGGAGTTTCGCCGCCCGCTTTTATGACGGCAACAAGTTTCAGCTTCCGCTCAAAACAAAACCATTTTTTACATATGTTTTTTATGGATATGATGTCTGTTATAACAATGACAAATGTGCATTGATTTAATTTTTCCTCTAATATTATTTAAACTTGTCAGCAATGTAATTTAACCTTTTTCGTGAGAGCGTCGCGGGGTAAAATTAAATTAATCCCATAATTAACTGGCGAAAGCTACACCGAATTTCTTATTTTGATGAACATCTCGACACGTACTTTGTTCTCTCTTCTTTCTTCTCTCAAAGAAAATTAATTTAAGAATTTTATTATACTTTGAAGTTGACTTATGTTACATAAAATATAAACTGTAAGAATGTATTTTGTCTTAAGTCTTAGTTCATGAATAGTTTTTAAGATAGAATGTATTTTACGAACATCTTTATAAATTTATAAGCTTATAAGTCATTTTAACTCTAGCGCAGTAGACAGGCATGGCAATCGCTACCCGCTTTTCAGCAAGCTTTTTTCGTCCCATATTTAACAATGGTGACGCCACCGATACACCAGGTGCATTTTGTTTTGGATTTAAGAAACCAAACATTTTTAATGACATTGGTAAAAGATTGATCGAAGCCTTCGACTGGCAACATAGAAGGAAAGCAGAACGCTTAGCCACTAGGCCAATGTAACTAAGTGTAGGTAGTTAGTGTAATTTAGTTAGCCACTAGGACACTGACAAAACGAGAGTAAACAAAAATGTTTCTATTAAATTAGTATTTTATGTTAAATTTGTTGCTGCAATTTTATGTGATGATTTACCACGCGCTCGGCGGTGAAGGAAAACATCGTGACGAAACCTACATGTCTTAAAAAAAATTGTGCCGCTCTATGGCCGCGTAGCGGACTACGCCCTTATACTCTTTACAGAGAAGACCTATGCCCAACAGTGGGTCATATATAAAGGCTGTAATTTTTAACTTTAACTGAATTGTAAAATTCGTGATTTATTATTTATTATGATTATATTTATCCCTGGTGCGCAGAGTGCGTGCCAGCCCCAGCAACATTCTGGAAATGAATGCAGAAGGCGGGGTATCTTTTTGAAGATTTCTTCCCCGTAAACAAAAAAAAAGTTTTTGTTAAAATCAAATATTTATTATTATTATAATATTTACATACAGGGAGATACAATTTTAACAGTTTGGCCCTTTATCCCTATTCTGTTTCATTTCCGTTCCGAAAATCAGAAGAAAGTGAACGCTAAGGGAAAAAATACAAAATGAGACGAAAGTCTGTGTTTTAATGGGTTAATTAGGCGGCGATCCTCCGGTTGGGGCTTTAATTAAAATGAAAAATTTTCGTGACTAGACTGAGGGAATTAATTGCTACCTTTCATGAAACTATTCAGGTAAGAGAGTAAATAAAAGTGACCCATTGTCTGACATCAGGCTGCCATAAATCGAACTGGAGGCGAATTATCTAGCCAGTGTATTCAAATAGTTAATTCAGTAACTATTAATTTGTTGTTTTAATTTCTTTTTGCACTGTTAATTTTAAACTATAATTTAGTTTATGTTACTTTGTGTTATTTTAGTTATATTTTATATAATTGTCATTCGCCATTTATCTATTGCATACAGTTTTCACCTATAAACGCGATGGCATTAACCATGAAACTTTTCCATTATTTGTATATTTTTATATTAAAAATGTTCATTGTTGGTGTTCAATAAATAAATAAATAAGAGACGCGAACTTCTTATTACAAACACTTTAGAGGTGAGCAGACAAAATGGTCGTACTAGTGTGTTATATTATTAACTAGTACTTAAAAGGGTGAGACGGGGTCAGATGTACTAGCTATTAGCTTAATTACTTACTCTAGCTAGTCCAAAGTATAAGCCCTCAGACGTGTCTCACTTAGTCAAATTTTATGAATTAAAAAACATCTCATATTTTTCATCCTCTTTTCACTGTGTTTTATTATACCTATTTGTTTTATCTACAACATAAAATAGTAGTAGAATAAGACTACGATATCCCCTGCCTGTCGTAGAAGGCGACTAAAAGAGGTCTGGGCGACAAGGGTGGGGGCCTTTATCGGCCAAGGTGGACCCCCGGGTCGAAGGCGACATCGTCACGCCCGTGTCGCCATGCACTACGAGGGCACAGGGGGGGAGGGAGTAACCAGGCTCCGTTGTGTTCCTATGGAGATCCCGGAGCCTCTCACCATGCACCGAGGAAGGGCCGCCGGGGAGGTTTTAGTGGGTAAAAACTCCGCATAAACGCCGCCTTCCCCCCAGAGGGCGGGTATTGGTTTAAGATTTCCTCCCCGTAAACAAAAAAAAAGGTTTATTTGTTTTTACTCGTAAATATACTTGTCAATTGAAACGAAAATAGATTTTTCAACGGACATTGGCAGTGCTCGTCGCATTATAAATAAAAAGCGGCGGTGAGAGCCAACAGCCAAGTTAACAAATTGCGTTCTTAAGTTGCAATAAACTATGTAAATACGAAATTTAAATTACAAAGAGCGGGACCGGCGGTGTCGCCGCGGCGGTGCGATGTTGTTGGGTGGCGTTTAAAAGTGGAGTATTCAGTGCGAGGGATGCGAGCGCGATACCGTGCGTCGGCGAGCGTGAGTTATGGCCCGGCAGTCGCGTTAATTGTCGCCGATCGCTGTGCCATGCCCTACAGCCGTTTACTTTCCACGATACACAAACACAGCTCCGCGCAGACACCCTGTATATGATTTGCTATTTAAATAGCGAAGTAGAGGACAATTATATTTACAAGTAAAAAGAAAAACCGACTTTAAATCAAATCTACGCTAAAAATTAACGTAAAAGAATAGAATATTTTAACACATTTGGTTACATTCATAAATATTTAACAAATTGAATGCACAACGGAATAGAAACACTATGTAACCATTGCACCACACATTATTAGTAATCAGTGACTCCCAAACCAAGACTAGACACATACACATAGACTGGACGCTTGTGTATGTAAAAGAAAATTTAAATGATTGTGGAATATCGAATGTATTTTCAAACTATCACAGTTAGGTTTAGTTGTGGCGCCTGATTTCTTTTTAATCTCCAACAATTGTGTTCTTCCCATTCCTCAAACATTATTCAAAAACTCAAAATCGGTTAAAAATGACGGCGCCTGAGTGCACAAAGATAAAAAAAATTTAGAACCTCATCCTTTTTTTGAAGTCAATATAATAGAACGGAACTCGCGGACCCTACCACTGAGTTACTCTGATAGAGATTTAGGGAGAAACGTCCTACGAGATTGGCCATCTCTTAAAAACCCGGTACAACTGTAGAGGCCTCCTGACCGATCAACATAGATCCTTCCCAAAAAAACCTAAACCGTTAAAGCTTAATGAAAACAGCAAGGAGTTAATATGGCCCTACTGTTATACAACTTAATGTTTATTAATAAGTAATTGTTCTTGTGCCGAACTCATTTGTGCACGAGACATTCATGTGCCGGGCGTAATGATTGTATCAATTTTCACAGTTTTGGATAGTGAGTCGTCTACACTTGCATTAAACGAAATTGCTCATTACTCAAATTAAAATAGGAAGAATTATACCTTTTTGTAGAAGGTACTTGTTAATACATCGTAATATTGAAATTCCTCTGGGTTTTGCTTGGCCCGTGGCCAGCAAAACACTGGCTTACGGGGTCATCGGTGTCAGGACCCCGCCTCTACGAGCCCGGTCGAGGTTAAAACTTGCATTGCACGCTAACAACTTCATCGTACCTCCACCACGTATGAATTTCCATACACAGGGCACTAATAACGAAAAGCGATTTTTTTGTACTTCAGTAACCGAAAAACGAAAATGACATCGGTACAAGGGGATATTGGTACAAGGATACAGAAAACTCCGAGAAAACGACCGTCCGATCGTGATTTGAATGGTAACTTACAATGAAAAATTACACTGCAATTATTTTTACACGATTTTGTCAATGTTTTTTTTAGTTTTTCTTGTTTTCTTCTAGAATTATCTTTTTTATTTTAATCCTAAAAAGTAAACAGCCTATATAATCACTATAATAGTAGTAGTTTTACGTCACCACCATACACGTTATAAATTAGCACCTACAACAAATATTTAATTAGCACTGGTACCGAGATCGAACTCGACACTTCAAACCAACAGTTCAATGAGCTACCAGGGCTCAATCTTATAAAGCTTGAATAATTTAGAATTAAGTGTAAATATCACCAGCAATTCATTATATTTACTTCTCATTTATACTGGCAAGTACGGTAATGAAACGCCCAAAGGTCCACGCACTGCGGTACAGTTCAGTTTAGCAGTTCGTAGAAGCGATAAACGTTAGTAAAGTAAGCTTCTCAAGTGGCAATGTTCTACTAACGAACGCTGTGTAAAACGAAACGCTTTAAACTATCTCCATAAAAAACATGAAGTTAGATTAAACTAATAATAAATTTCGTTCTTGGCTTCCCAGCGGGAAACCGTTCCATCTCAAATGGGAATCCCTATGAAAGGGAAAAAGTATATTTCCACCACCACATTTTAATAGGTGTAAAATTAAACTTAATGTGTTGTTTCTAGGGTAAACACGACTTTTAAAGCTTTTGCTTACACGTCGATTCTAAAAAGATTAAAAAATAATAAGCAGCTAAAGTGGGAGTGTCCGTATTGACTGTCACTATCATGTAGCAAATGGTTCTGCTATTATAAAGTATTGATATACCAAGAGGTACGTTCTTTTTACATATAAATACTATATTTACATTTAGTTTTTGGTGATTTAAGCGTTAATAGCCTAATGGTTTAGGGTACGGTCTGCGAATCGTAAGGTAGTGGGTTCATTGTGGTACCATTCGACTATTGACGTGAACCATCTCTTAACACAAGCTTAAGCTTAATTGGAATTGTTAAAAATAATGTTAATTATAATGCTAGCGTTTCATTAAAAAAAATTACTTGTTTATACTTTCTAAGCAGATGATTGACCACGATCCCACCTGAAGCTAAATGGAAATGGTAAGACGCTCTCGCCAAGAACATTTTCTTCAGTCTTCTCTTGATATCGGATTGACACGCGGTAAATATTTTCCAATCCTTTTCGAAACAAATAATAAAAGTCGAAAAGTAATAAAAATAAACACGCTATATTATTAACGCTCGTGACACCTAAATACAGTAAATTCATTTTATCTGTTCGTTCATATACTGCGGTTAACTGGAATTCGTTTTCATTTAGTAAATTCAGGAGACACGGAGTACGTGGCAGCGGAAACTAAATGTTATGGAAATAACAAAATGCTGTGTGCAGTGTTAAAAGAAGGACTGTACTATTGTATGGTGAAACTTTTTTTGATAATAATTTACGCGGTAGCTCGTAGCGATGAACTCTCTCGCAAATATTGTATTCGAAATTTAATTCAGTGTGTTTGAAGGACAAAACAAACATAAATAATCAAACGAACTCTTGAGAAGAGAGGATAAATAACGGGAGTTGTTGGGTGCGTTTATAATTCCGTCGTTATTTTCTAGAGATACTTCAAATAATTGTTTTAATACGCTGATTGTTCAACGCTTTCTGTATCAAATTATAAAGAGACCAGTTAAAGATGTTAGTAGTAGCTATCTTAAATATTCGAACAATCTCAATTATATTTAAATCACGTATTATGATCGTATTGTTTAGTATTTAAAATATTTAATTTAATTTGCAGTGTGTTACTAAAAACTTCCAGATGAATACATAAAATCTTGTTTTCTGTGATTTCCAGCGACAGTAAAATACTTATTTATTTATTTATAAAAATCATTTATTGTGTACAATTGTTACAAGGAAAAAAAATAACGAAAAGAATACTTGGTTTTACTAATAGATAATAATTCATGATCTCTCCTACCTGTCGGGATGACGAGATTGGTTATATTAGAGTTTGCAAGATATGGAGAATGGAACACGGAATCAATATAATATAATAAATCATTATTATTGCTCCTGTCATATGTTGAATTGATGATACAATGATAAGCTGCCTTCTCTTTGGATCAAATTTAATTAAAGACGTAATAAACTTGTTAACAAGCGTTGGGACTAAAACAATGCGAGATTTACATTTTTTCAACTTATATATCGCAAAAAGAATTAGAGACCGGATATCCAAATTAATTGTCCTTTCTTTAACGCGCTATAAATACAAAAATGTTTTCCTAATTTCGCATACGCGGGGCACTCGTGTCCAAAGTTCATGCCGCAAATAGGTAACACAATGTCCGCGTGGTTGTTTTGGAAACATTAACTAAGTTGAGAGAACGCCAAAAACGGAAACATTTTAACGTCCGCCGACGCCGCACCGCCGGCCGTATTGTCGTGTCCGTACTACAGTATTATTTGCCAAAAAACGCCGCCACTGTCACGCCACATTAATAATAAAGCTTCTTAAATAAATGCTCGCTAAGGCGCGCTTGTCAAACTTCGCCTTACGGAAGTTTCGTCTTTTGTAATTTGAAAAAATAAATGTTCCGCCAAATCCACCCCTCCGTGCCAACTATGACAATGAGGGTAGCACAATAATTAGTTGAAAGTTCAATGTTATAATACACCGAATAGAAATGGCTTATGGTGAATCCGATAAACTTGTGGACCCAGTATATAAATACTCGTAGTTTCCGATGATTAGTAGGTTCAAATTCCCCTATTCTAGGGAGCTTTTGATCACCTTGGCCAATATATTCGCCCCCTCTCGACCTCCGTCTCAATCGAGACCGAGAGGTCGGGAGGTCGTAGAAGATAGATTCGTCGCGGCTGACGCTTGAGGGATTAGCCTCGACGTAAAAATAGTTATTCCTAAGAAATCCGTTCTAAAAACGGTACCCACGACCAGGGAAGCAGTCGCTCCCTGCGCTGATAACCCGGTTATAGCGTAACACCCCGAGGCCCGTACCTGCGAGGTTCCCGTGAACCTTGTAGATGACTCGTGACGATGACGACGAGATGATTGATGGAACAGTTTCGTTCAATTTCATTAAATAGCGCAGAGTGGAAAATGTGACGTAAAATTTCAAATACTTTTATAACTCGTCAATTATTTCATTAACTTATTCAATTTAATGTAATGTGTCGTCTGTCAGAATAACTTGTTAGACGTATGTGACGTATATACCCTTTAATGAAATATAATGTGGGTATATCGATATTTAGATTTAATGATTATTTCAAAGTAGATAATTACAATCAAGTAATTCGTATGCAATATGAGGCCTGGATTATAATAATAACTGTACTATGTAATGTGGGAGTAAGACAAATAAAGATTTTATTATTGTTTTTTTATTTATTATTAGTTTCTTATTATTATTATTCGAGTTACATCGATTCGATTACTCATTTATTGAACGCTGCTCTAAGTTCACTAAAAATATTTATACAAATATTTTTTTGTTATCTTCACCAATAAAAACTATTGTCTAAAACTAACTAATGGTATTAATTGTTTGTGATATCATATATTACAGAACAAATATATTTGTAAGTTGTTGAACAACGTACCATAAGCCGGTATCACCATTATTCCTTCATATAAGTATCGATTATACATCGTACGCTAAAGTTAGCAGCCGTATCAACGAAAATTGCCCATGCAGGTGGACCGGACCTAATTTCCGCAGGAATGCTCAACACGGATATTTTGACAGCCGCAACTGTAATGACTCCAGTCGTTTGAAATAAAGATTAACCTTATACACAATGTTATATCAAAAAATATATATCACAGGTTTATAACTCTAACAGGTAGACAGAGTTAACTATTGGTATGGGACCTATATATGCGATAAAGATGAGACCACCGCTAGATTAAACTAATTTAATTTACACTAAATTAATTTTTAACCGACTTCAAAAACGAGGAGGTTCTCAATTCATCTGCATCATTCAGTTTACAGACGTTTACATCTTTCATACCAATATGACATCAACAACAATTTCAATTGATATACTTTTTTTTGTTGTTGACAGGGAGGAAATCTTCTCCTCCTTCTCCCTTTCCTCGGTGCATGACGAGGGGCTCCGGGATCTCAACGTGGAACGCACCGGCGCCCCTCTGCATTGTGCTCAAGGACAGCACGTCCCGGGGGGGAGGTTACTCCCTCCCTCCCTGTGCCCTCGCAGCGCAAGGTGACACGGGCCAGCCGATGTCGTCGGTCCGGTGTCCGACGACATCGGACCCACCCTTGTCGCCCAGTGAAACCGAGGCCCCTTTTAGTCGCCTTGTACGACAGGCAGGAAGGGTTACGTAGTTTTATTCTTGAGAGCCCAGAACTACAGAGCTGCTGATTTTATATACTTTTCCTAAGGTTTCCTTTGACAGTCTACGACTTGCATCTATCTCTCTTAGCTATTTCTTATATTTCTTCAATAAAATGAGCAGGACTTTATTAAATTAGAAAATAATATAATAAATACGTTCTAATGATCTTAATTTAGTTAATTGGGAACCATAGAGACCATAGAGATAAAGTGTCACATTAGCTTAGTCTATAAGTAGACATATTCCGTTAAATACAACACTGATAATGTTAATATATTGAAAAATCTGAAAAGGTTCGGAAATACGGGATTGAATTTCAAACGTCTTTTATTACGTCGGTTTTTCAATCTCCGTCGTTTGAACTTTCACATAGAAAGCTACAGTATCATGGTCGAGGTCCAGCATTAGTTCGATGGCTATCTTGTTTGCTTTTATTCTTATAGAAAATTTTGTGCAGCCCAGTGAATGCAACTACGAGCTCTCCAATATCATGTGGATTATCCACTGTAAAATGTTGTAAAATTAAACGGGCATTTTTCGAATATCGACTCAGTGCACGTGAGATAGTGTTTAATTTCGATTGTACGGGGAAAGAAATTGTATTTTGCCTAAATATTTGTAACGGATAGCAGTGGCTCTATATACTAAGATAAGAGTACGAGTTGTATAGTAATACATTGAATGGATTACTTGCTGTGGTCTACAATATCTGCTTTGGAATAACGACAGGAATTACATTTCTTATATATTCAATACACAAAAAACACTTTTAAGCACATCAAAAATTATTAATGTAGTTTCTTAATTGTAACGTTAACAGCCTAATGCTTTAGGATGTGGTCTACGAATCGTAAGGTCATAGGTTCGTATCCACCATTCGACTATTGACATGAATGATCTCCTAGCACAAGCTTAAACTTGGTTGGAATGGTTAACAAGAATGTTAGTAATATTTGTAAAAAATTGTTCATGTGATAAAAGAGTTCTAAGAATTAAGCTTGTTTAGAATTTTATAATTCGTAAAGCTAGAATACATTACATCGAGTTAAAACTAATACTAAGTTTATAAGACTTGATAGAACTTGGAAATACAATAAAAGAAGGTGTATTAGGTTATAAAAAGTTCACGCACGTCTAGGATAGAACCTTGTCACTATAAGATGTTTTATGGCCTATTCTTGTTCACAGCTAATTTCTCTGGATCCTTAAATTTACTCTCTACGTGCTTCAGACCCTATGTGTCTTACAATCTTTTGATATATATAAGAAATATATATATATATATAAATATAAATATATATATATATATATATATATTTTAGTTTTTGTTGAGAAGCAAAACTGTTTAGCGAGCTAAATTTAAGTAAATACCTTTTCTCTTTTGCAGGTAGCTTTTACCCCCAACGAGGTAGACGAAGTTAGCAATCGCTGTTCGCTTTTCAGAATTTATCGTGTTTCATATATGACTGGGATGAGCCCATAGCCAAAATTAAATTATTAATTGTCCAAAATTAATAAAAAACTAAAAAAAGGAAACTTTGCTTTAAATCAGCTTTAATTCAAATACCGATCAGTAAAATACAAAATAACATGGGTGAGTGTTCTAACTTTGTTGGTATGTTAGGAATTATAACGTCAGATTATCTAGCGGCAAGACAGTTACACTACTGACCGGAGTTTTTTAGACGTACTACACAGTTGGCGAGAGAGGCTGGCTGCTTTCCTGCTTCTCCGGATTGAGAGGTGGCGTAGCTCTTAGGTCGCTTAGCCTCTACCTCTATTAGCTAGTAGCTCGACACAAGGGTCCCCCCGGTGAGACCGGAATAATTATACATAATTATAAATCTTTACAATAATTAAGTTTTTCGCCTGCCTGTAAATACAAGTACTGCATAGAATACGTCCACGGCGTGAATCAATTAGAATAAATAACAGCATGCATAGAATTGTTTTGGGCGGTTCACTTAACTTCACGTTCGTTCGATTCCTAAAAAAATGACATTGTAGATATTCTTGGATTTTTGAGCCCCGCATGCTTGTTAGCTTCTTTCCAAATATAAATAAGGAGACATTGATTGAAATAAATTTAGAAATGAGTGGGAAAAAAGGGATGAAAAATTTTATAAAGCAAAAGTGAGTAGCTGTGTTCTAGACCAGATTGGTGATATTATTAACAAAGGCAACATCAAAATAACTCTAAATGTATGAGAAGATGTATGGCTTTGCTAGAAGAGAGAGGTATGCCAGAACCGAAAAAATGAATGAAAAAAATGAGAATCCAACTGTTCTGGGTCGTGTGAGTCAGTGGTTTATTTTATTATTACCTATTTGTACGAGTAACATTTCTAGTATTGTTGTTCTTTATTCGCTTTAATTAATAGAAAATAATAACCAACAATGTAAGTTGCCTTGCTAGTATCTGATATTAGAGCATAGCGAAACGTTCTAAATTTCTGTATTTGTCCGTTCATATTGGCGCGCTATATGCATGAGCCGACGGCTTTATTGTGACCCGTTTACACAGGGTCCCGGCCATTCGATAATTTGTTTCAATTTGCCCATTTGAATTCGTTATTTCGAACAAGCTAATAGAAAGGTAAATATACGTTGAACATTCCGTAGTCCTTTTATTTATGTTAATTCAGTTTCAAACTACACTTTTATGAAATTCTTCGCGCAAAATATATCTATGTGAGGGTAAAGTATTCTGATTGTGTGGTGTTGTATTTTATTGGATGAAATTTTGTATTTAGATGAGATTTTTGCTCTTAAAATCTTTTTTGAAAATTTCAATTTTATACAAACGTAGTTTTGTTGTAAGTAATGTGTATCCAACATATTTGCATGTTATTATGACAGAATGATGTGAAAAATCGTACCTGAATTATTAAATCAGTCAAGTAAGTGTTTCCCTTCCTTTGTGGCAAAATTGAAAGATGAAAATTACCAGCGTGAAAGGTTCACGTTTTCCATTTAAATTTATAAATAGAATTCATAATGAGATTGAAGCAAAGAAACAATATAAATCGTAAATAAAAATGCTGCACGATGCAAATAGATCTGAACAAATTTGTGCATTGTTAGATTAGTAAAGAGATTGATAAGAAATCTCGACTACCATCAAATCGCTAAATAAGAATTTGTAAATCCAAATGACTGATACACGTGAAATTTGCAGTTCAACTAACCTAGAGTTAAAGAGAACGATTTTCCTAAATTGCAACACCAAAGAACATCAGGTTACGTATGTGAACAAACACCGTTCCAACGCTACAACGTTCTTGGACCTTGGTGTAACTAGTGTTGCGGCGGTCACCTAATATCAACGTATGTTTCTTAGCCCCTTCTATACATAGATCCTCATTATTACCCATATCCCTACCAGCGGCAGCACAGAATAGTTAACTCGGACAATGCAGACATACAACCGATGCTCATTCGGAGCCACGAACCGTGAGAGGTTGCCGAGCACAGTGGGCAGGGGGCTTTAGTCGCACCGGCTTGACAGCAGTGTAATGGATTGTTTAGCTCCGCGCGGACGTCCGCCGCCGCCGTCGATCACTGACACCGACCTAATTACATGTAAATAAATACAGGGCCGCTCGCCCTGATCCGCCCCAGTCAACTCTCGGTACGTTGCCTTCAAAGGAGAGTCGACCCGTACTCCGAACAATTGCTTTTTTAAATGCTCTTACTTATTGTTAGAGAAATAAAGGCCCTGATTAAAAGTATTCTACAGCCTGTGTAAAACAATGGACCACCTGTATTATTAAAATTCCGTTTTCGTAATACCTTTTATTAATAAGGTTTCTACTTTATTCAGTTGTTTGGAAGTCATTCTTCTTTCGAGAAAGGGACGAACCAGCACGTGACTTTAGAGGAATTGCAGGAGCGTTGCTGACCTTTGTTTAGAAAAAGTTAGTTTTTAGACCACTTACCTCATCAGACGTACTATATACAACACTGAAATAAAATATTCTTTACGCTATTTTGCAAGGACGTGGTCCCCGATCGTTAACAATCGAGTCGTCAAGTACATCTATGTGACTAGCGTTAACAGAAGCCGCTACGGTAGTCCCAAAATATTTTTTATTATTATCAAGAATACAAGTATACATTTCGAAACATCAACATCTACTAGTTGGTCACGTCAACGGCCGAATGGTAGTAATTTAAACTTACGGATCCTAAGTCATTAGGCTATTGACATCCGGAATAATAAGAAATAATCACAAAAAATACTTTAAAGTGGATTCAAGTTACAAAAGCTACTTTAGCTTAAATTTGTTAGTATAAGATTTAACATTGGAATCTAGAGGCAGAAAAACAACGGTGCGGGTATTATCGTAGGATACGCACGATATAAAATCTTACGCTTGAGCGCTAAAAATGTGAAATGATCACAAATCACCTGTCACATTGGTTAATAAACACCGATGGATGACTTTGTTCTATTCTCCTGTGAGTGGCCATGGCCATGTCATAAGATTAAATTTAAGAAAGAAATATTATATAAGTGTTTTAATTTTAAAGTAATTAATATATTGAAGTAAAGACGGAAATGTGTGTGCGAGTGAGTTGTATCGGCAATCAATAATGTGTTTTGAAAATGTCAACTATCAGTCAATATACGAGTAGACTACATGTAATATCGACAGTTTTTGCTATCCCTGCCGACCCCGATATCTGTTCAAAATAAAAGGATATAGTATTGGGATTGTTCCGATTTTTTATTCATGTTAGATTTTGCTATGAAACGGCACAGTGGTTCCAGGTGGTAAACAATGCACGGACTAAAAATCGACTGTCACAGAGAGAATGCTTTGAGCTCGCGCGCGACAGTGTGGAGTAATTTTTTTCAAATGATTCCCTGTGTTTTTATTTTAATACATCACGGGTACACACATGCGTGAAAAGCAAAAACGGCTCCTCCATATCCCCCATACCTCCTGCCCCCTATACTGTACGAAAGAGATACTTGGCTTCTTATAGACTTACAGAACTACTTAATGTGTCAAGATAAGTTGCGAGGAAATAAATAAAGTTGATATGAGCACGGTACAAAAGCGCGAACAAATACTCGCAATAAATTATATCAGTCTATATGGGAAGGGTGCAACGTAAGAGGGTGGGATCGCATTGATAATTATATAGGAGCTCCGATCCCGTGGGTACAGTAAACTGACTGCCGATGTTGGTGAATTGCGATATCGAACACGACCTTATGTACACCTGTGTGTCACAGCAATACCGCTCGGACAGAACGCGCTGTTCAATATAAGTGTGACAGATTAATACATTTCATCAGCCAGTCGGAGTCTGCGTAATTACGTGCTTCTGCAGATATCTGTAATAACGCTGAGCGCTTGTTCTTTCAATCAAAATGTTAAAATAGCTTACTGTTTTGAAATTCCTATTTCAGAAAATTTATTTCTCGAAATACGATACAATGAATTTGTTCATCATCAGCTCATCGGTCGGAGGAGCGTAGTCCACCGTATGGACTGACCTTATAAGCATAGCCACAAGTGGGTGGATGTGGAAAGTAGAGGATCGCGTAAAGTGGAAAGCATTGGGAAAGGCCTATTTTCAACAGTTGATTAATTTGATGACTTCTCGCAATGGTTTGTTCGTGCAATAGAAGTAACAATTGGTATTGGTCTGGTTGAAGTTCCTTTTGGAAAAGAAATAAGTAGTTTAAAGTCTATCCGTACCCTCTCCATCACTCTTCTACTTTACAGGCTTGGCAGTGCACCTGTATCTCATCATCTTTTTCCCCGCTTTTTAGAAACATTTACCTGTTTTAAATAGAATCGGTAATAGTGTAGTAGCTAATCGTTTGACCTACGAACCAACAGTCGGAATAAAAGTTTTTGTTGTCTCGTATTAGGACACAACTGGAACATGAAATTAAATACATGTTGATTCGGCTATAAATATTTTAATAATTTCGTGTTTAACAGAATAGAATAGAAAAATAAAATCAGAATATCGAATTTCAAATCAAAAGATGAATATTAAAGAACGATTCAGATAAACATACCTGAAGGTTGTAATTAAATATAGTTTACGCCTACGCACACTTTGGATACGAAATGTATCCAAGTGTGCGTAGGCGTGAATATATGAAGGAAGAATGAATGTATCAGTGGCAAGTGCGGCAACCCTGTATACACCGTATAGAATAGAAAGGTCGTAAGAGTTTATCTTTTTTTGTTTTAAAGATCCATTAAGATCCTGGCACTAAATTCCTAGATCCAATTTTAAGCCTAATTGAACAGCAGCAATTTCAAGTAATCGTTGCCTAAAGGTAAAAGCAGTCTACATTTCTCATCAGGTCTTCTATTTTGATTAAAACGGATGAAATTCCAATTCCGAGTTGTATATTTTTCAAAGCTTATCGAGTTTCCGGGTTGTTGTTGTTTTTTCTTTTTAAAACGGACTTTTATAATTGTTGTTCTATTAATTCATTAGTGCAGAATTTACTTTTGAATATTTACACAATAAATTATGATTTATTGAACTGACAAGGGATCGAATAATTCAGTAGAATGGTAAGTGATATCATTATATACAAACTAATTTTGCATGCACTAATTTATATACTATATGTTATAATTTGTAGGTCTCGTAGAATAAAATAGTCCAACAACTAATACACTCGCTTTATTGAGACAGCGTAACGTTGTACAAAGAATTATTTATAATGAATACCGTCACAACTGCGCGTCCTTACAATCTTCATAGAAAAT
The DNA here is from genome assembly GCA_029286785.1 of Meandrusa payeni. NCBI lineage: Eukaryota > Metazoa > Arthropoda > Insecta > Lepidoptera > Papilionidae > Meandrusa > Meandrusa payeni. Next base: position 10,873,698 of record JAGSMX010000012.1, on the reverse strand, counting down.
TAATTAGAAGTCAGATTAGCAACTAATAAAGTTAAACTATTGTTTCCAATGCCAAGTTCATGTGACGATCAACTTAATTATTAATTATGAATTAAAGATACACTAAGGTTCAGGTAAATCACTAAGATATCATTGGAAGTAGTTATTATGCATAACAATCGCTGGGTGTCATGTGTTGCCAGCTAACATATAATATATATAATTTTTATTATACTATAGATTAAAAATGTATCTTTACTAACATGTTAATTTTTAATAGCGGTAACAACGGCTTAGCCGTTATGGTTTAGTCCATGTCCCACGCCTGAGGTTTGACTAACGGTACACTAATAATAAATGTGTGAATTTCAGTTCAATGTTTTGTTAAAAATAAATAATTTATTGACCTTTATGCAAATGCTAACAATTTGATGGAATAACCATTAATACTTAAATCATTACGAAGCTAATCATATAACATGAATTTTTCTTTCAAATACATTGATTGTGGTAAAAGTATTTCGTTTTACAATTTTTGCATAATGTTTTGGATACTATCTCATAAAATTAAACTTTGACTTTATAATATATTAACGTTGCTTCTCTGGCTTGCAGTGTGGTCTGCATTTCTTCTTTTAATGTCTCCCAGTGGAGCTGAGTATATTTCTGTATGCACGACTAGATTAACGAGTTACAAGTGCATTGTAAATTTTGCCTTTGAACTGAATATTATTTAAGATAATATATTAATAAAAAGCAGAAATAGCCTAATGGCTAAAGGTTTGAATTAACGATCTGGTCTGGTTGGGGGTTTTAATGCCAGTCGCCTTGCACCATTGCACCGTTTCATATTCACTTGCTAATTTGTTGTGTGAAGATGCGTCCATCCCACCATTCACACTGTGGGATATAAAGATATCGATAAAAAGTCTACCCTGCTAAAAAAAGTTTAAAACGGACTTGAGAGTTTTATTTTCACGTGAACAAGATTCCGCCTGATTTTAAATGGAAACACAGTCCTGGATGGTAAAGCGCACTAGCTTAATAAATTCCTATTCACTCTACTCTTGAATACCCACATTGTAATTGGAGGGAAAGACAGACACGGGTAAACTATTCCAGTCCTTTGCTGTACAAATCACGAAAGACGAAGCAAAGCACTTCGTTCGGGTATAGGGCATGTACACAACAAGGATCAAATCCTGCAGTGCGTCTTGAAGTCCTATAGTGGAACGGAGATAGGGTAATTAGATCATATATACGTAAACATCTATAAAATCAAGAGAAAGTCAATGTGACTATTCAAAATGGGTGTACGGCTTGAGGATGGTTATAACAAAAGTTTTTTAAATAATTTATTTAAAAGAAAGATTTTTAAATTTGCCTACGTGAGTGTAACGTATTAGACATTCAAAGTTTTATAATCGCCTTACAAAATGCGATAGGGTGCGGGAATTTCACTTATGCTTATTAAATTTCCTCTGCACGGAGACAAGAAAATGTAAAGCTAGTTTTCACAGAGGACATGCAACAAGGCTCAGCCGCGCGGCACATTGGCCCGACACAAAATATTGTGCAGCCCGGGTGAACGCGCCGCTCTAACTTCCAATACAAAATAAATTGCACTTTGAAAATGCCCTGTACAGTAAACTGTGCATACAATTTACAGCTTTAATACGAAACACGAGGGCATATTTCAGTGTGATGCTTCTTAACGTGGAGTAGTGGCGTAATGCCGGTAATGTGGTGTCGCCTTTCTGTGGTGAGATAAGGGTACGCGACATTGACTATTCAAAGGGTTGCGGTCTTCAAAATTTGCGCTCAATAAGTCCAAAATACCTATGCTAAAACCAATGAGATGGAATGTGTTTTATTACGGCCTTAAAAATTGAGTATCCCATCTCTAGATATGAATTATGTATACACATTTGAATTGTATGTATCATTTCTATGTATATCTCTTTGCTACGAGTACAAATAAATGAACGAGCAAATGTGATATATTCATAAAACAAGTACGTGAAATATTAATGACGCAACAAAGAAATTGTTAATCTTAATTTTTATTGCAGATTTACGTGTTCCAGAAAAACAATCGATTTCTAGAATTGTGCGCGGGATATAATTATATATGGTATATATTATATATGGTATAGCTGGTACCTGTACGAAGTTGCCCCATAGGACAGATTGCCAGACTCCCCCAGTACGCGGAGTACTCACGCTAGTATGGTATATATTATTTTCTAATATATATAGGTGTCTACTTAAACACATACGCCGGATAAGTAAGTTGAAGTGGCAATGGGCAGGGCACATAGCGCGTAGAACAGATGACCGATGGGGCCGAAAAGTTCTCGATTGGAGACCACGGACCAGCAAGCGCAGTGTGGGACGTCCACCCGCAAGGTGGTCTGACGACCTCATAAAGGTCGCAGGACGCACCTGGATACGGGCCAATTACAACCGGTCCTTTTGGAAAACGTTGGGGGAGGCCTATGTCTAGCAGTGGATGTTTTACGGCTGAAATGATGATGATGAAGTATGTGTACGTAGCGAGTGTGAGTTGACTATCCATCTATTTATATAGTTGATTTAAAGTAATGTTGTTGGCAAATGTAAAAACAAATGAAAGAAAACACTGAAATTTAAAATGTAAGAATATTACAAAAATACAAACCAAACATTAAACGAAACCTTCACGAGCTACGAAGCGATGTAAGTGAAGGTATCGTTGCCTGATCAACGTAAATCCGAAAGCGGTACGTTTTGCTCATTCTGCGAGTGTGGCGGCGGTGGTTTATTTATTTGCAATTTGTAGCATATAGCTTGCTAGGTACCTTAATGAGGCAATAACAATAAATAAAGACCCAAAACTTTTCTCAGCACTACACCCTCGCGCACTCGCAGCGGACCCTTGCAAGGAGCCTTCTACTCGTATGAAACCGAATAAATATATTATTATGTAGATTTCGTACGCTCACTTGTATTTATGCCGAGTACGAATGTATGTAGTCGCTAAATTGGATTGCTTTCATAAGCACAATGTTATTAGAGGGGAATTAAGGAAATTGTTTTTTTAGGAAATAAATAAGCTGACATTTAAACACTGCTAGGGTTAAAGCCGATTCTGATGTACTTTGTTTAATTAGATTTGGTTTCAAATAGGTCCCATATTATTTTGTTGTACCATAGGATGCAGGGAACTGCTAAAAATCGTATTGAAAATGCTTCTTGATTGACATATTGGTAGAATTATGACAATCTAAGACTAAATAATCACTCCTTAACGACGCGAATGTAGATGCCAGAACGATTCTGATGTACTTTGTTTAATTCGATTTGGTTTCAAATAGGTCCCATATTATTTTGTTGTACCATAGGATCCAGGGAACCGTTAAAAATCGTATTGAATCTTCTTGATTGACATATTGGTAGCATTATGACAATCTAAAGTAAATAATCACTCCTTAACGGCGCGAATGTAGATGCCAGAACTTAAAAAGAGAACGTCTTTAATGCGGTATTGATTTTATTTGGTATCGTTGGTCTTTTTGGGTTTACACACAGATACAATTTATATTTTTAGACATCTGTCTATCAAGACATCTATTATGTATATGCTTCTCTTGATGTATGCCAGGTTAGTAGATAGATAAAATTGCTGGTATGTAGAGAGCATGTACTCAGCGTTCATGTAGAATCAATGTGCTCAGTTCAGGTGTTCGTCTTGTCCCAGGGGCACAGTAAAGTCTCCCGCCTTGCGGTGCCTCCACACGCAGCCGTAATAAGAGCGGGTGGTGTTACAGTGCACTTTCCAGCTATCTCTTTAGCTTATATTAAGCCCCAATTTTCCCTTGGAAATTATGAGCACTTTTTTATTAGGGTAACATTCCGTATATAAGGGAGTCGTAAATTTTGATACACGAACTCTTCTTAAATTTACCAACTCAATCGTAAGCATCGTTATATAGACACATATATTACACCTACCTACCTAATGTTAGTATACCTACATATCTTTCTTTTTGAATATCTTATTATATACATATTATATTTATGTATTATTTTTTTTTTTTTTTTCACTATAATCTACTGACAATAGATATAATCAAAGACCAACTTTAAACCTGTCTAGAAACAAATTTTTGTCCATTTAGAGGTTGTTGTCCCTTCAGGGATCGCTTTGGGCGATAATAACTCCCATTACGCAAACAAATATATCGTGGTGTATCAAAATTTAATAATTTTGTGATGTATTTATTAATTGTCGTGCAATAAAGTAAATTCATTCCTATTTTATTTGTTTATTTTAGAAAGGCTTACAGGCAAATATATTTAAGATGTTGTGACAAAAAGATAGCGGTCACGAAAATGGTGACCGTTATCTGCTTTCCACCAAGTTTAGGTGCTAGACAAGCGTGAACCAGTAGCAGTACAAATACTAAAATTGGAACGATACAGAGAAGATTAGCATGGCCCCTGCGCAAGGATGACACGCAAAATCGTGAAGCGTTCCACATTAAAAAAAAAGTAGCGACGCACGGGGCACAATCTATGCAATGGATTTTTTGTACACAAGTGTAGGTGGAGAACTCTAAGTAGTAAAGCAGAAACTGGTATTGGTCTAGAAATCGCTAGACAAAAGAAGAACGGGTATACAATTACGGTAAGAGGATGACAAGCAACCAAGGATTTGAAAATCCGGCAGTCAGTACTGTAAACACTTTAGCCGCTCGGCAATTAAAATTTGACTTCAATAGTCTTTACATATGTTATGAAGTTATATAATTCTCATTTGATGCACTTCACTGCACCGTACCATCTACGGACTAAGTTTTCATATTGAAATTATTGCTTATACTCTGTTATCAAAGAAGTTAAAATTATTCGTTTAACACTCTTAAAATGGTATCTAAACCGTATAATTTTTACCTGGCTGGTAATTTTGACGTACATTGATATTTCATTTCATTAATCCGAATGACAAATAGAATACTTTAATAAATGAGTATTTATTTAGAGTGGACAGTGTTCGAATGAGGACCGCAAAATGCGTGCGGCATTTCATTACGTATACATTGACAAGCAACGCATTGCCGATTAATATTCCGCAATAATGCACAAAAACACGGCATTATTTCACAATTATTGTGTCATTTACTGAATATTGTAGATTAAATTCTGTTGATTACCGTTCGTGATGTGGACTCGCAGGTGATTCTTTATCATATTTTGCAAATAACGATTACAATATTTCACAATCGAGGAACGCGTCTGAATGCCGAGAAATCCATTGTACGCTGAAATTCATAATTAAAACTACATATTTCAATTGTGGTCTCTCCATTATTCCAGATAAATCATGTTAATTTCCCTTTTTATTCCGTGTGATGGTAAACGAGTAAAGTTTAATGTTTTAAATTAAAACGAGTGTCGAACCTATGAGTACAGCGGGAAGCCGGCCTCGATTGTTTTATTGAAAGATTACCTCTTACGTCGCTTAGCCTGAACCTCTATGGTTGGTAACTCGACTCGACTAGTAATTGATAGTTAATTTGTACTTTTGTGTATGTTAATAAAAATAATTTAAGAGGCTCTTTTTTTTAAAAAAAACACTGTATATTTGTGGAACTATCAAGCGACACAAATTAACATGTTTTTGCAGAATATAATGTTGCGAGTACAAAGGACTGGGAATACATAGAGAGATAGAGGCGGCAATGATATAGTGTCGGGCTGGCGGCCGCTCCCTCAGGGACGATAAACCCTTCCCGGCGCTTCCCGTCTACTCTTCTTTATGGGAAGGCCGGAATGGCCAGCCCAGGTGAACAGGTAGCTAGATTGCGAAAGTATTTTTAGAACATCTTGTCGGTCGTTGGGTGTTTTTCCTTTGTTATCAAATGTGTTGGTTCTTCCAACGCGTTTATAGGAGGCCTTAATATGTCGGTGAGCTTTAGATGTTTACGGAGGGTGAGATGAAAGTGTATATTGAAAAGCTTTTCTTACTTTTACTTCGATATTGTAATATTTAATCTGTTATAGTGTTTTATAGTACTACTTTTAGTATTAGTACTATAAACGTAAAATATTAATATAATTCTTATGAATGTAATATTTTTATAATATCCTTCGTCTTCTTGTATGTTGTCAATTTGGGTTTTTTTTATAATGAACTACAGAGATTGGCCAGAGAAGCTGACCTTGACTGCTTCAACGGATTGAAAGGTGGCATAGCTCTTAGGTCGCTTAGCCTGAACCTCTATCGCTAGTAAGTCGACACTTGGGTCTTCGGTCGGCTTGGGCGGTTACTATGTTACGCGTAAGCATTCCGATTCGAGGGCGCTCGAGAGGGCCGAACCACGACTCGGTCGGTTGCTATTTCACGGATAATCTAAGGGACATTCAATAAGCTACACTAACTTTAAAAAATTGGGGTTTGAGTTCGACTGATTCGAATACGAACCTGGTTGTAGTTCGAATCGAAGAATTCGTAAGGTAAAAACAAAAACCGACTTCAAATCGAATTGGTATATTACGAGTATTATTAAAATCCTACCCAAACTCTCACCAAACTATATTTGAAGTAAATCCTTTCTAATAAGAAATGAATCTTCGAAATCGGTTGCGTGATATTAAGTTGTTCGTCCATTTGTCGCGCACATAATTAATGCAAATTTGAGACTTTATAGTTTTCTCATGGTTGCCATTGTCATAACTGTATCAAAACTTAACCTCACGGGAAGCATCTATCTAATAAAAAATACATCATCAAATTCGGTTCACCCAGTCCAAAGTTATAAGGTAACAAACATAAAAAAAAACATGCAGACGAATTGATAACCACTTCCTTTTTGAGTCGGTTACAAAGTTATTCTTCGTGCCACGTCTGAAAGAAGTATTAAATTGGATCAAAGGCCACGTGGAATTGCAACGAAAGAAAAAAAAAACCCGCCATTGTTATTTCCATTTCAAACGATACAGGTCTTTTATCGCATATTGTTGCGAAGCGTTCGTTGTTTGATATCTTCCTAGCTTTATTTGCAAATCGCGTGCCACCGGTACAAGTTTACACTCGTAATACTTACTTGTTGAATTACCTCCGTCGAAAACGTTTTTCCCCATAAAACAAAAGAAATAGTTTTTTTTTTCATTTCAAACCTGCAACATTTCGTTTGTAATGAATTCTTGTATTAGGGCAAAAATGTTTTTGCATGATTGGAATTGATTAAAGACTCTTAGTGCATTAAGAGAGAATATAAAAATTGTGTTAGAGTTTGAGCTCTCAGAAAATTCATAATTAATGTACACATAATTCCAAAAATGCCGCTTCGGGAGTAAAAAAAATACGCTTGCATGAAGGCCGCCATTTTGAAATTTTGGTATAGCTAGAAATTACTTTCTGATGCTAATTGTCTAAGGTACTAATTGCAGAGTAAAACTGCATTTTTTTTCATGGAACCCGTGCACTTAAGAATTATTTTTTGAATCTTAACATTATCTAAAATCTTAGTCGTAATATAACTTTAATATAAGCACATTATATCGAACAAAATTCCAAGTCAAATTATTTCCAACTGTTGTTAAAACAAGGTTGTTTGTTTTGTTCGGGCAGGAACGGGAGTTTGCCACTCAAGCCGAAATAATCAAAATGACAACTGCCGTACTAGGGGATAAAAAGAATACTAAACTAGATGTATTTTCAACGGAAAAGTAAGCCCGTGTTTTATTTTATGGTTAGTGATCATTCTCACCGAGCTTTAAAAAGGAGTAAGAGTGAATGGATAAGACAAGAAATTATGAGAAAATTATACATAACAATAATAGTCACTGACGTCGACTCAACACTTAGCACATAATGTTGCAAGTTTATCCCAGCACTGATTTTCGGAACCGTTTATTATACTAGTAATTAATAATACATAGTGAAGAATACAACAACAGAATAACATCAAACAAGAACATGCGTATACATTGTCTTGTTTAAATTTACAACCAACATAAAGAGCAAGACATGAGATGCAAAAATACAAAAGGAATGGAGAATCGAGTCAAGAGCAGTCAAGCAAGAATATCGTATAGAAGGTAAGTCACCTTTATCTAGACGTTTAAGTAAGCCTCACATTTACATTTTTCATTTCTTAGTTAAACTTTTTAATATTGACTATCAACACGTGAAACTAAATTGAATTTTAGATTTAAAAGGCAAAGATAAAGGAAAACTAGAAGAAGTTGATTGGTGGAATGCAGTGGACTAGTTGGTGCATCCGCATGAGGCATGAATTGGTAATGAGAACGGAGAGAGGTGCATTTTGCGGAAGCCACAGTTTGCACGCGATTGCCACTTCGGGGCACGTTTGGGTTGAACTAACAAGTGTTGTACCTAGCTATTACTTCTTTGTAAAGTATATAAGCCTTGAGACGTGGAGCCGGAGATAATGATTTGATATATTTGCACTGTTTAAATGCATTCTGTATTTGTCAGATTTTTTTTTCTGACATTCTGCATTTAGTCATTACTTTGTTTCTCTACGATTTTACGAGTTAACTATATTCTGGCTTTTTTATAATTTTAGTATTAGTATAAACATTAGGCACAAACCTTATAATCTATGCTAAGAGATGGATTAATAAAAGCATTTTAATTTTTAATTTAGATGACGTATGTTAAAAACAACAAACACGCTATACATACCTCTATGTTTGTAGAATGTTTATGTGAGGGACAGACAAAAACAAGTGTTTATTTGTTAATATTTAAACAATTATTAGATGCATGTTAGAGGTAGAAAATGTTACTGATAAATAATGATCTTAGATTGTTTCAGCAATTTTTTCCTATTACTTCCTCTTCAGTCAAGGAGTAGATCTATTTTGAGACAATATAGACACAGACATTATCATACACATACAAAATGTATTGATTTAAGTCATATATTAGATAAAACCTGGTTTATGGTATGTACGGTTGATGTTATTTCAGAAACCAGGGTTGCACTTTTTTCATTTTAAGCGATTTATTTTGTATTCTTTTGTGTATTTACTTTATCCACACTCATACAAGAAATACCCTTGATTAGGAATTTCAAATAATTCCTCTTCGAACAATTTGTTAAATAGCTTACATAGTTCGAAGCGTTATAAACTCCACACGTATTGACTTCAGGTATATGGCCAAAAGTTTGGTTAAAGCTAATTTGTGTTAAAACAGCGAGCAAACTCCTAATTAGCATACAAATTGATCGTTCAGATATTAACCGCAATTATAAAATAGTTCTCGTCAAAATGGTGGCTATCGCTGGTTGTTTCAACGCATTGATTCGAAAGAGTACGCACGTACCAAATTATAATATTCAGCACACAGACAAACGTTGTGTTAGGACAATTAATGGAAATTATTTCTCGATGGGCTCAATTCAGCCGGTTGAAATTCTGATCGCCAAATTATTTGATGTTCCTTTGTTATGTTCCGTAGTGTTGTAATTGCATTTTATGGACATGCTCGATGTGAGGGGTGTACAGTTAGTATTCGATCTAATTGAACCAACAGTTAATGAAATATTGTAAGCTCTGGGTATCCTATAGTACGCAGTGAACTACCGTGCTGATATAATATTATGATTTATATAACATTTACAATAAGACGATATCGATTTCTTTCCTTATATTTGCTCATTGGTTAAATAATATGATAAAAAAGGTGATTGTCATCGTCCCGGTAAGTTGTTTGTTACAGTTATAATAAAATCTTTTGGCCTGTATCTTATTATCGGTATAAGTTGGCTAATAACCACATTCATACATTTATGCATATGTCTAATTGATTACGCATTTTCTCTTTTTGTCTGTAGAACGCTACTACCTTTGGCTTTCTTTACAGATCTTAGGATTGCGGCTCTCCTCATAGTAGCTTCGTCGCAAACACAAACAACGCCAAAAGATTTGTAGGTGTGATCTCTATCTACCCTTTTAGGAAGAGTTAGACCTCCGCCTCGACGATAGGATGTCAGGTCTTTTGCAAAGTCATGGTACGATATCGATCCTTTATTATACATTTATAAAATTCATGTAACAGCCGACACCCCGGTATAGTGCTAGTATTACAACTTGTTGATAATTGTGGTTGAATGAATAAATAAAAATAAGTTCTCACTTCATCACCTCACACATGATCATAGTCACATGTGACAGTGTATATCGCGACACACCGGGCACAAATTTTAATTTTCTATTACTTACGGTTAAGTCTGGTGACGGGGATAAGGGATATCTGTCTAAACCATTAGAGTTAAAAGGATGTGGGAGCTTCCCATATTTGAGCAATAAGTTGGCAAATTACTTTTCGTCGGTTACTGAATAAAAAAAAACTGTTCATAGTTTTTTTTCCTAAAACTCTACATAGATTTATAAGGTAGTCGCTCAACATGGAATCATAAAAGTGTAGTAGTGGTGAGCGACGGACTCTGATCCGAGCGAAGCCGGTTGTCAACATTTGCTCATGCGATTTTACCCCCGAGGGTGGCCGGGAAATGACATGCTATCCTTTATTTCATTCCACTCTTTAGAACTCTACTATGCGATTGCATACGAAATTTTCAAAGAAACATCCCTCAGATGAAGCTTATGAGTTTTAAAATTATGCATAAGCGTGCTCCGCTACATAATAAAGGAAACAGTGAGTTTCTCATTCGAAGGTTCTCTATTTTACTCGTGTTAATTTACCTGTATAATGTAATTTACTTTCAAATTAAACATTTTGTTGTCTATAACAACTTTTCTCTAGACATAATTTAATTTAAACTAGTTGTCGGCTGGTGGCTTAATTCGACCGTAAGTCACAAATATTAAAATAAAACTTTGAAATCACAAACTCGAAACTCATTCAGTAAAAATATCACCGATTATATTTCAGTATTTACTAAAGCGTTTTAACCTATTATAATAGTGAATGAAGGTACTTTGTTTATTACATGTTTTGAATACATAGTATTAAATTTTACTTTTCACTTCCTTCCAATCTTTTGTGCACGCGAATGGTATCACGTTTCACGTATTTCAAATAAATCAAATTGGCAGATACAGTACATTTACCAAAATAACATTTTTTACAATTTTTGACTGTCTGTTTATTCCGGCTAATCCCTGGAACAATTGGACCGATATTGACGAGACTTAGATTGGCAGATAGCTGATGTAATAAGAAGTAACTTAGGCTACTTTTATTTTAGAAAATTCTATAATTAATAACTAAAATAACATATTGCAAAATTTGTGGTATAAAATTACATTTGTATCGGTTGAAAAGCATGGCCGTAAAACGTGTAAAATACATTGATTCGTTACAATGAAATCCGCAATTAGGTTACGTGTTTAAATTTCAGAGCATCTATTATCTAGCCTTGTATGATAGCTATTATATACTTTACTAGCTTTGAAATAGTAAAAATGGTATGCACATTTTTCCGAAGTAAAATGGAGGGTTGAAAGCGTGCGTCACTGCCGGTCGAGGGAAGCAGAAATCACGGCAGCAAACATTGACTTTAGACTTTTACTCTTTTACTCACTTAGCCTAACTCCGACTGCACTGCAAATCACTTCACTCGAAGCGAGGAGAAAGTTTTATACAATCTAAATGTTTTAAAAACGTCTAGCATGAATCAGTCTAAATAGGCGATTGATAACATCTCGCCCCTTTATTCTTTAGAGCCCTTCTTTCCTTCTCTTAATGCTTTTTGTACTGATTTAATTTTAATTAATGCTGTTATAGCACGGCTAAAATTTTTTACAATATATAAATACATTACCAGGTCAGATAAAGGTAAGATTTACCATTTGTAACAGGCGCCTATCGCCATACGTCGATATTTTGTGATTTTTTTGACGTAAGATATTAAAATGGAAATTTGCAACGGATGTGTCATATCGGCGTTATATTTGATTTAACAAATGTCATGTTAAATTATAAACATTACAGAATTACGATTACATTCTTGAATAACATCTCAGGTTCCAAATGATTGATCAAAATTATATTCTAAAACTTTCTCCGAAGTACTTTATTGCATCTGCTGTTGTTATTTAAAGTAAAAGCTAAAACAAAATCTCCCAATTTATTAGTATATATAAAAATGTCTAGTATAAGTTAGTAATACATTAGATTTGTTTATTAGTGTAAATTTGATTTGATTTTTTTTATTTTTGCTCGTAAATATATTTGCTTCTTATAAAAAAGAAAGCTAGCTTTAGGAACAAATAACTAAGCTCTGATAAATAATCACAAAAAAAGAAAAATCATACAAAAAACACAGATACAATTAAACAGACACACACAGGCGTTATATAATATTAAATAGATATCAGGCAATGTAAACGTCGAAAAATGATTGAAAGTTGGCATGCAGTAATATACCATAGAAGATTATAAAAAGAGATCCTAATCAATTACGATAAATGTTCGTCTCTTCGAATATTCCTCCTTTGATAAGATTCATAGTAAAGATCACTGCACTCACTCCATAGTACCTGGCCGTTTGAGTTACTGCTTGCATTTAATCTTTTCAGACTCTCTCAAATATCCGCTCATTAACTTGTGTACCCACTTCAGACATCAGCGATTTGTTACTTTAAATCGTGCCGATAGAATGAAAGAGCGCTCGGATCCGAAGCAAGTGAGTACGGACCTACTTTCATCGCCGTTATTCACCTGGGGCATTTCATTTGCAGAGTTACAAGATTGAAGATATGTTCTTATAAAATGTTCAATCAATTTCATGTGTTTATTCATCGTTTTATTAATCTCCGTCATAGCTTGGCCGCGGGCACAGTGTGCTTAGGAGAATTGTGCAAACAAATATTAATGCCATGAACGTAATTTAGTTATTGTGAAAACATAATTATGGTGTCTGACGCGATAAACAAAATGATTAAAATTATTTGAATTTTTATTCATGCAAGCAGGTTTTTAGCAATGAGTTTCTATATTTCTGTTACTTCTGTAAGTTAAGAAATATAAAAATAAAAAGAAACTGCCGTCCGTCACTACAACTATTTTTATTACAGATTTTTTTTTATTATTTATATAATATTTTTTTTCTTTCTCTTTTATATAAACTACAACAAACCTATGTAATTGCGAATATACAACTCCTGGACAAACCACTGTGGTTTTTGGCGGTAAGACATATTTCCTTGTATCGTTTTGAGAGATAAATAAAAAAAACCGTACAAAATAACCACTGGTTAAAATTGTGTTCATTGTATGGCGATGGACATAATGTTCTTATAAGCTTTGTGAAAAGCGAATGACAAATGCTATCTCTGTCTACACCGTTACGTTTCTATAAGTAACAGATAATAGCACTATAGTTCGTTCAACGTCGTATAGTGCTCTTCATTTTTTCTCGTAACATCGCGTTAGTTTCAGCTTTAAGCGTATTCTCATCTGCTCTAGAACCCCTTTGAACGTCGAGACGACGTAGACAACAGGCAAAAGATACATTTAGATAATCTCGATGAAAATCATTCGAGCACGGAGGTGTCTATTCACCTAGCGAACGATAAATATTTGAATATTTTATCGCCGAATTCTGATAAAGGGATGTAAATGACTACTCGTCCAATTTGCATTGAACAGATTAACGTCATAATCGGAGCGATTCAATCAGCGATCCCGGGAACTCACTCTGGACAGGGGGCTGTGGGGAGCGCGGGGGGACTCCGGGGAGGCGCCGATGGCATTTACGGCGCTACTAATAACTTCAGATAAAATGCTAATTTTGTGTTCATTCGATTTAAGAGACGAAGATATGGCGCCATCTTTTGAGACCAAGGTTGGAAAATATATCAGTTTTAATGAAATTTGCTCTACATTTCATATAAAATAAAGGAAACGGGCGGACAAAGAGGTACTCTTATTAAAAAAGTAGTGAATTATCTGAGGACATTTGAGACCTGTATCGTAGATCTCGTGAAGAACTTACTATAGAAATGATCCTGTGAAGTAAGGTCTTTTGTATGTAGATCTCAACTATAGCAGTTTGTATGTTTCGAACAAAATGCTTGGTATTAGACGTTCAAAACATCCTCTGTAAGTTGTATGTCTAGGAATGGTTATATTAAAAAAAATTGTCTACCCTTCTAGGCTCAAATTACCACCGCATACTCTTTTACAGGTTTCTTATAAGGTCAAGCTATGTGGTGTAAGATTCGTACGGTATATGCAACCATGTCTGAAGCCACCAAATTCATGAGTCTTTCTCTGAAAAACTGAAGAGACAGCAGTGGCGGTACGTTTTCACTCACTTTAAATTTCTTAGTGTTGTATGGGGACAAACTCGTTTACCTCTTATTTTATTGGAAAAGTTATGATGAATAATAAAATGGTTATCATTCTAAACTACCGTTAGAGATATTCAAAGGCGTTAAAAACTGCGACACAGCTTGAACCACTGCAGCTATTATTTTATCTCATAACTGTTTTATTTATGTATCATATTTATTATACTCTTATTGTCTGTATAAATTCCATATAAAAGTAGTATTGCGCGCGCACGTCTAATGGTAGTCCCGGGTACCGCTGAAAATCAGCGCTGTCGCATCCTTGCGACAGCATATGCTGAGACGGTATCCGATATTGGCATCATATGTTTTGTATTATTTGTCCGTGTAACTTTAACTGTGTTTTTCTATTTTTCATTCTTTTTAAATGTGTGTTATATTCTGTCTGTGATGTGTTTTTGTATTGTGATGCCAATAAATAAATGTCTATGTATATTATCGAACTAATTATTATATAAAATATTTCATTTCACAAAGCAAATTTTACATAGATTAGGAAAGAGTATTTCTATTGCCGATAAAGCATTGTATGTCGTGCGCGTGGATTTCCTCCTTCTCCTTTGATTTCAATACAGAGCTTAAGCAATCGGATCTAAGTGCGCTCTCGTCATATTGATTCAGCGTTGGCCGTGAGTGTTTTCGGAAGCTTAGATAACACGGAACGTGACTGCGGCTACCTCCATCGGACCAGCTCTGTGGACCTTTATTCTTTACACTTACAAAACCGTGTAAGCGTAGTGTCGTAAACAGCTGACCGCAAAGTTCGATACGTTAAGTGATTGGTTCAGTGGAAACTTCTGGGTATTTGCTTAAAGGACTAGACTAGATCTATGAATTTAAAGAAACTCGTCGATGTTAAGTTTTCTGTTAAGGAAATAAATACAAACCAAAAATGTATTTTGTAATTATGTAGACTTTAAAATAAGTTAGGTCGTCTGGATTTTTTTGAATATTTAAGCACTTATAGTACCGTAATATATGAACCAATTTTGAAACATTATTTGTCAATTTTTTTATCTAACTACGCCCAAAGTCTATACAAATATATAAAATGTAATTAATACATGTAAATGAATGTATATACGATACAATGCTTTACCTAAGCAAGGAATAGTTTGTCAATTGCTGTCCCTATCCATCTATAATTATATATATATGAATTTATAAATGTATCTATTTATTATTATATATAATTATTATGTTTATATAATTAATTTATTTGTAAGTAGGTATGTATATTATATATGCATGCATTTATTATAGTTTTCTTTTATTTATTATTTTCTTATATAGCTTGCACCCGTTACTTTGTCCAAGGTAGACTGGCAGAGAATGCCTACTGGCATTAAGTCCGCCTATTTGTACCTTTTTTTGTATTGTGTGCAAATAAAGAATAAATAAATAAATAAATAAATGTAAATTACTACTATTTTTCATCTGTCTGCCTATTTTGTTTGTTCCACCTAATCTCTAAAACTGCTCGACGGATTTTGACGGGGTTTTCATTGGTAGATACTTAGCTGATATAATAAGAAGTAACTTAAGCTATTTTTATTATAAATTTTTTAAATAAATTGAAGTTAATAGGTTTTAATCGCTTTTATCGCAGTTCAATCTTATTTTGAATTCCCGACTATTTAACCACTTTCAAAAATGAAGTAAAAATGTTTCTACAAATTCACATATGCTAGTCAGTATAGCAGTCATAATATTTCAGTGCAAGTAACGGTGCATATGTACGGATAGGTTAAATTGCTTTATCTGGTTGTGCAGCGGCTCCGATGGGCAATTTGTAAGCTGTAAGACTAAGTGCGGGCACTGGTCGCACGTTATACTGTTAGCCTCGAAATACTCCAGCCGATGTTCACTGTACACTGACTATATTGAACGTTCCCTTTGATGCAGCCAACGGGCAACGTTCATATATATTTCCTTAAGACATTCGACTTCTAAACGAAATATGTATTCATATCGAATTCCTTACTATATACACTAAGCTTCTTGGAATATTTACCGAACATACTGTGAATATACAGGTTGTTCCGTAAATCAACTTCCAACGGTGAGTGAATGCCAGCAAAAATCCATGTAATTTTTTTTGATATGAGCATCTTACTGAAAACTGTGAAAAAATTACTATAACGACAAATATGCTAGTTATGGTGTCGGATATTTTAAATGAAAACCAAACATGTTACAATAAAATAAAATAAAAAAATATGTATTTGTTATGACTATTTTTAAAATTTTTGGAAGAAAATTAACAGTCCCAGTTAAAAGTTTGCCAAAGCTTTATTTATTTATATTATTGGTTATTATTAATTAATGGTTATCGTATACCAGTTAACGTTTGTTAATTTCTCCACAGTTAGTAAAAAATTAACTGCGAAGAATTATAACTAGATTAATGTTTGGTAACTAAACTTGCTTCGCTTAAACTTTAAAGTAACTTAGTGGAAAGAGACTTTTTGTATTATTTCTAACGAACCGAAACGCCTTCGGAATTCATTAGTTCCGAAAGTAGTGAGTAACGTTACTGTTCCAATGTATGCTTTCCCGTTAAAGTTTCTTTAAGGTTGGCCTTCAGTCGTTTGAATACTTGAATATTAGATGTCTTGTCCCCAGTTAAGTAAAGGATGTTTTTCTTAAATGCAAATATACACGTTTGACTATAATTCAATTGGAGTATACTACATGGATATGAATATACGGTATTTATAATTTACAATTTTTGTCTGTGTGTGTGTTTATTTCAGCTAATCACTGGAACGGCTGGACCGATTGTGTCGGGACTTTCACTGGCAGATAGTTGATGTAATAAGGAGTAACTTAGGCTATTTTATTATTCTATATCCATTGAAACGGGCGGGATAAGCTAGTTGATAATAAATTAACAAACAATGTCTAACACTTACGTGGTTGACAGAGATAACAATTTCTATCGTCTTTTCTTCAAGATTATAAAGTCCTGTTCGTGAAAGAGGTGAGCCCATATTCTATTTCAAATTTTGGTTAGTGATTTTTTGTATTTAAGTCAACGATGAGTGGAAGAACATGCGATTAGGAAACCAAATATAAATAGTACAGTAACTATCTTCAAAGAATAAAAAACGCATTTTTATACAATACGACTATATTCCACTATTATGTTTATATAATATACATATAACTTACCATCCATGCATTTCCACTTAACATCAGGTGGTTTTTTTTTTTTATGACGAACTACACAATCTGTCCAGAGAGGCTGGCCTTGACTGCTTCACCGGATTGAGAGGTGGTACAGCTCTTAGGTCGCTTAGCCTGAACCTCTATTGCTAGTAACTCGACACAAGGGTCCCCGGTGAGGGGTAACCTCGGCTTGGACGGTTACTATGTTACGCGTAAGCATGCCGACCCGAGGGCGCCCGAGAGGGCCGAACCACGACTCGGTCGGTTGCTATTTCACGGATAATCTAAGAGACATTCAAAAGCTAAACTAACTTTGAGTGCCACTTCGGGAAGCGCCGACATCAGGTGGGATCGTAGTCAAGCACTTGCTTAGAAATTATAAAAAAAAAAATATACATAATACATAGTTCGAAATATTCTCATAGTTTTGTGTTTCTTTTTCTTCGAATATTATTTATTATTTGCATACATAAAAATAACAATTTTCATATGTTCATGTTTTTTAGTAGCAAAAATAAAATAAAAAATATGTATTTGTTATGACTATTTTAAAATTTTGGAAGAAAATTACAGTCCCAGTTAAAAGTTTGCCAAAGCTTTATTTATTTATATTATTGGTTATTATTAATTAATGGTTATCGTATACCAGTTAACGTTTGTTAATTTCTCCACAGTTAGTAAAAAATTAACTGCGAAGAATTATAACTAGATTAATGTTCGGTAACTGAAACTGCTTCGCTTAAACTTTAAAGTAACTTAGTGGAAAGAGACTTTTTGTATTATTTCTAACGAACCGAAACGCCTTCGGAATTCATTAGTTCCGAAAGTAGTGAGTAACGTTACTGTTCCAATGTATGCTTTCCCGTTAAAGTTTCTTTAAGGTTGGCCTTCAGTCGTTTGAATACTTGAATATTAGATGTCTTGTCCCCAGTTAAGTAAAGGATGTTTTTCTTAAATGCAAATATACACGTTTGACTATAATTCAATTGGAGTATACTACATGGATATGAATATACGGTATTTATAATTTACAATTTTTGTCTGTGTGTGTGTGTGTTTATTTCAGCTAATCACTGGAACGGCTGGACCGATTGTGTCGGGACTTTCACTGGCAGATAGTTGATGTAATAAGGAGTAACTTAGGCTATTTTATTATTCTATATCCATTGAAACGGGCGGGATAAGCTAGTTGATAATAAATTAACAAACAATGTCTAACACTTACGTGGTTGACAGAGATAACAATTTCTATCGTCTTTTCTTCAAGATTATAAAGTCCTGTTCGTGAAAGAGGTGAGCCCATATTCTATTTCAAATTTTGGTTAGTGATTTTTTGTATTTAAGTCAACGATGAGTGGAAGAACATGCGATTAGGAAACCAAATATAAATAGTACAGTAACTATCTTCAAAGAATAAAAAACGCATTTTTATACAATACGACTATATTCCACTATTATGTTTATATAATATACAATTTTGTCTGTGTGTTTATTTCAGCTAATCTCTGGAACGGCTGGACCGATTTTGACGGGACTTTCACTGGCAGATAGTTGATGTAATAAGGAGTAACTTAGGCTATTTTATTATTCTATATCCATTGAAACCGGCGGGATAAGCTAGTTGATAATAAATTAACAAACAATGTCTAACACTTACGTGGTTGACAGAGATAACAATTTCTATCGTCTTTTCTTCAAGATTATAAAGTACTGTTCGTGAAAGGGGTGAGCCCATATGCTATTTCAAATTTTGTTTAGTGATTTTTTGTATTTAAGTCAACGAAGAGTGGAAGAACATGCGATTAGGAAACCAATTATAAATAGTACAGTAACTATCTTCAAAGAAAAAAAAAACACGTTTTTATACAATATAGTCGCTAAGGTTACACTATTATGTTTATATAATATACATATAACTTACCACCCAGGACTGCATTTCCACTTAACATCAGGTGGGGTCGTAGTCAAGCACTTGCTTATAAGTATAAAAAAGAAATACATAGTTTGAAATATTCTCATAGTTTTGTGTTGCTTTTTCTTCGAAAATTATTTATTATTTGCATACATAAAAATAACAATTTTCATATGTTCAAGTTTTTTTAGTAGCAACAATAAAATAATCCCTCTAAAGATAATACGGGGTTTGCAGTTTAAACTCTACTCAGTAAATACTCAATCCAATTGTCAAGTTTAATTCAATCAGAAGCCTGTCTTGAGGATTTACATAACTGGAATATCATATCCTATAACGACTGTTGTATCTGTGATTAAGAAAGCTGGAGAGTTAATGTTAAAGTCAAACAAAACTTTGCATGATACTCTTGCGCGGAGTTGGATCGAATCGGTCGTCATTAGGCAAATCGGATACCGTTACTGTATCCAATTAGTATAGTCAATGTTTGAGAAACCAATCGACGGCAGCAACCCGTCACTTACTTTAACTTAGCCAGTCATCTGTCACTTGCAATTACTTAAGATGTTCTCTACACTGATTACTAGCGAATACATCGAACAACAAGTCTATTTACGAGTAATAACAAAACGATTTGAAGTCAGTTGACTTCAAATCGAATCAAACGTTAAACGCTATTACGCGCAGATACCCTCTTTGTTTTTTTTTGTTTTTTAATATGAAAAGTGGCAAACCAGCATACGGCTTACCTGATCTTAAGTGATCACCGTCGCCGATGAACATCCACAGCACCACAGGAGCTGCAGTTTCATTGCCGACCTTTAAGATAGGAGTAGGCTCGTTTCTTGAAGGTCCCTAAATCGTAAACGTTCGGAAACACCGCTGGTGACAGTTGATTTCACAAGTTCGAAAAACTCTTTGTATATCCTAATTATCGTAGGTACATTACGAAATAGAATTAATCAGAACCTAACGAAACTCGGCATCGAACTGCTCTTGAAGTACATCCTTTCCAATAAAAAATTGGTAAGCGATATACTGAGTTATCCGTCCAAGAGAATTCATAGATGCCACTACCAGAATTGAGATGGGACCACATCAAATAAAAAAAGATTTGTCAAATTCGGTTCACCTAGTCGAAAGTTACGAGGTAGCAAACATAAAAAACATACAAATTGAGAACCTCCTCCTTTTTTTGAAGTCGGTTGAAAACGGTGATCACCTAGTGGCTAAGTTACGATTTACGATCTGATAGTCGTGAATTAGAATCCCTTTCAACTTGTACCAGAGTTGCCGTTTTTCAATTAAAAAATCACTTACTCAAAATTTCTGCCTTGGTGTATGTAAATAGGCTCACCGCTTGTCCCATATGGAACCTAAGAAGCTAGGTGAAAAATGGACAGCGAAAGCTCTCTGCCTACCCCTCCTGAGCCATGAGAACTGACAAAGATTTTGTCGGCGTTATTATTTTAGAAAAATCAACTAATAACTTTATATACCAGTCTGATTTGTTAAATTTGTCTCTAAAAATAATTAATTTTGTCTCTTTTTTTCAATAATTTACCCTTTTTATTAATAAATGAAATTTTTTAATTGCCTGTATCAAATAATTGCCTGTAAAATAAGAAAAACTTTCCCTAAGAAAATAAAGTAAAAGGGCGGCTTATACTTAGCGGATCAAAAGCGGTGTGTAAATCGAAAATGTGAGCAAAGCACAAATGTTTGATGTGAGGTTTATCATTAGATATAGTATTCACAAGTAAAATATGCCAACCATTTTACCCAAATTTCCAGACTTTAATTCGTAATGTGGAGCCTATCTATAAATCGGCAAAGTTAGGGCTGTTAAAAAGATTCAAAATTCAAAACTAAGAGCGGAAAGAAAACGCCTCAAATTGCTATTACCCGTAAAAAGGCACATTTTTTCCTCAACTTTATGAAAACGTTTCAGTAGATTTATGAATAAAACCTTTCAAGGAAGATGCGAGACCGCAATGTAATTTAAGGCGTATAGGAGCAGAGCGGTAACCTCCGAAATTAGAGCGTTATCATTCCGCCGCTGTCGCCACGCAGATCACCAGTTATATGAGCCAATACACCGAACGAACAGAATAAATTTGCTTTATACTAGACGGTTGACCTTCATATCCGATATTGTTGTTTTCATACAAGGAAATATTTCGAGGAGAATTTGCCGCGACCGCCCCGTTCGTGTTAGGGTCCCCCTGTTTCCCTTACGTTCACTGTTTTTTTGGAGCTATTTGTCCCGCAAGACCACTGTAGCAAACGTAATAATATAAGAAAATTGGATATGTTAAACAGTTAATACAATTGGAGATGCGTATAAGCCGAAATCCTTTATTATTGCGGGCGGGGCGGCCTCGGTAGCCATATTGACCTCCATTTAAATTGTAGGCTTGTAATCCGTAAATTAGAACAATTCCTATTTGCCCTATTCCACGGGTTACGAAATAACCAAAAAATTGCTATTAAATGAGTCGTTTGGCTTCGAAGGCGACCTTGTTTTTGGAAAGTTGTTAGTAATTTAAGATTATTTTTGTCGAATTTAATTCGAACCACCTTGGATAAATTATTTTTAATGGCTTATTTTGGATTTTAGTGCGTCTAACCAAATACCACCTTTTTAATTACTAAGAATAAATAATCTACTACGATTAATTTTGAGTTGTGGTATGGCTAATATGAGTATTGTAACTGACAGTTAAAACAAGGTGACAGTTTTAACATAGTTGTTACCCTAACAGACTAAATTTTCAACAAAGCTTATTTGATGAGTGACAGCCAATCTGCATGTGAATTATAAATTTGGAGTACAACCTGTGTTGCCTCGTAGGTTTGCTTACATCGGTTCATGTAGCTAGTGAAAACGAACATTTTCAGGTATATCAGGTGGTCTCTATAGCACAACTGTGAAGAAGCTTGATTTGAAGTATTTAAAAAAAACACGCAGAAAACGTCGGTTGCGTAGCAGCCCTTATTACTCGCGGACTATAGGACTGGACTGTTCAATGAATATTTTATTATGTAGAGTATCACGATCAACAAGGTCTATTATTTATCTTGTTTGATAGGTTGTATTAAATCTATACAAAACAAAAAAATTGGACTGTCCGTTTGTATTATTAAAATAATCGCTATTTATATCGCATATAAATGTAAATACATACGTACCATAATAAAAATTTTCACAATTTTTGTATGCCAGTCTGTTTGTCTCTTTGTTCCGGCTAATCTCTGGAACGGAACGATTTTGACGAGACTTTAACAGGCACATAAGATTAGCATATGAGTGGTGGAACGCGATACGTCGCGCCATGCAACGTTGCGAGGGTCGCGTCGTTAGTTACAGAGGTAATATAACTTAAGATTACCAGGCGTGAGGATGTTCGAGCCGGGAAACTTTCCAATAAGCCTTCCGTTACATCGGGACTCACTTTACAAGAGTAATGATGGTTAATTTTAATGACGCGTCGTCGACCAGAGCGACACCCGCGACGCCGCCCGACGTCGGGCGCCCGCCCCGGCACGTGACCCGACTTCGCAACTAGCCTCAATATTGGAAGACTACCACGTCGACCGAAAGTCTGACGATAAATTTAGTTATTACTTGTGAAAATAGACGGAAGGAGATCGCTAACTTGTCCTCGTGAGAAGATAATGGATCATTCGGGGGGATGTTTTAGATTCTTTACGAAAAAAAGGTTTCTTTAAGCTTCTTTAATGTGAAGACTTTGGAATTGTATTGCTAATGCTTTTACTTGAAAGAGTGTTAAAAAACCTTTTTGTGTTAGTTTCGTGACCGCAATAAAATAAAAGAATTGACATTTTGTATTCGTTCGATATTATAATATTTTTAACCTATGCGTCTATTTACATAGTCCATGAATATTGCAGTGATGTTATTCTGTGTCGTTTATTATTAAATATATTTTTTATTTGAAACTGAATAGTGATAAACCAATACATCGGGAATGCGGCGTTCAAATGTAATTGCTTAAAAAATAAATGAAAGCACTATCACGGGTCATCTTTAGTATGTTATCAATTTTGAAAGAGTTTTAACAAATTTTCATTCCATTAATGGGTTGCTGAGAGGTTGATATGACTCAAGTTGTATGAATTTTTATTTATTATGGCATAGCAGTAGTGGCGTTCGAAAACCATTATCTTTCCATGTCGTATTATTTGTTGTTTGTAAATATTATATTTTACTAGTCAATATCTAAAATAATATTGATTTTTCTTTGCTCCATTATTATTATGATATTATCAAAACTTAACTTAAAATGCAAAATATATATATTTTTTTATTTTATTTAGAACAACAAACGAATACATATTAAAAGATTAAGATGATAAATACATTAAGTATGAAGAGTTATAAATATGTAAACAACACCGTTATCCACATAGTAATAATAATGTCCACAAAATGTCTATAGCACCACACACACTTTAGATCTGCATTTATATCTATATTCACATATTTAAAATATCCAGTTTCTTTTTTAAAGTTTTTTTATAAGAGGAAAAGGCAAGAAATAACACATCAATGTTAATATTAAGAAAATAATGTTAACAATTAGCTTAATTTTAGTTTTTACTTCAAATTTTTGTATTTATTTTAAAATGTGAGCATTAAGAATTCGTCATCTACTTATAATTTACTTTTTTAAGTGAATAAGGAAGTAAATAAGTGAAAGGGTCCACTTTGTTGATAACAATTTGACATGATTTATGTTAGTGCTTAAAATATAGAGTTAGTAAAAATTATACAACTTCATAATAGGTTAGTTCGATAAGTAATAATTATTAAAAAAAATGAACAACTTGTCCTATGAATATCGTAATTTTTATAGAATACTAGCTAGCTAGTGCTAATTAGTATCATAGACATAGACATTTATTTATTGGCATCACAATACAAAAACACATCACAGACTGAATATAACACACATTAAAAAAGAATGAAAAATAGACAAAACACAGTTAAAGTTACACGGACAAATAATACAAAACATATGATGCCAATATCGGATACCGTCTCAGCATATGCTGTCGCAAGGATGCGACAGCGCTGATTTTCAGCGGTACCCGGGACTACCTAAAGACGTGCGCGCGCAATACAACTTTTATATGGAATATTATTATACAGACAGTAAGAGTATAATAAATATGATACATAAATAAAACAGTTATGAGATAAAAATATATTTTATACAATAAAATAATAAATGAAAAAATATATATATATAAATATTATTGAGTCAAAAATAAATAATATGATAATTAAATGTATAAAGTTTAAATTATATAATTACACAACAAGCCAAATATATCAAAATCAGGGAACATACAAACATCACCTTTAAATCATATATGATTATTAAATATCTTTAAATTGTCAAGGCAATAAAAATGATTAGATTGATTGACGAGGAATGTGGACGTGAATGTGTACAAAAGGAAAGAAGTCCGCGGGCGAGCGCGTGACCGTCATGCGTCCACCCATCCTCGCCGCATGTTGATGAATATTGTTTACAAATGCTTGGCATCCGTCATGAAAATGTTTGTGAACGCAGTTAACACATATAGAGCGACAAATTGTTCGCTGTTCATTTGTATTTCATGACATTTACTTGTCAATTGAATTTTGTTTACACAATAGAGTTTTTTAATGGACTTTTTGGTTTTTATCATTGCTTACTAGTGAGTATATACTACATAAGTATGTATACATATTTTGTTATCCTACTCACCAATGATTGTAGGCGCTAAGTCGAAACGGAAATATCCTAATGGCTTAGCGTACGGTCTTAACGTAAAGTCGTAGGTTTAAACCACTGTAGACTAATGACGTGAACCATCTTTTAGCATTTTTTTAAAGTTATTTTTCGGTTGTAGTAACTTCCGTTCTAATAGGTTCAAAAAGGCATAGGCGTGTATATGCATTTGTGTTTCAGTCCTACAATATACAGTATAAATAGTAGTACAGTATGACCTGCGCACCCGACTTATATACGTCCTAATAGATGAATCGGAATATGGGAATAACTCTGGCGTTTAATGAGGGTAGATTGATAATTATAAACATTACTGCATGTTGTATAGAATGTGGGTATATCGATATTTACGACTAGTGGTAAATTAAGGTTCGTGTCCCTCCTGTTTTATCCGGGCTTGGAACCGGCAGCCCAATAGGTTTCTCTATTGCTGTTGCAGAGTTAAAAGAACAAGTGGGTGACGTTAGCATACAATAAGTCAACACAACAAAGTATAAAAAAAGACAGTAATAAGTAACTTACGTGGCCCAGCTGTACTTCAGCATTGCGGTTCCAAGAACAAGTAATTCTAGCACAACTTTGAGCTGTAACATTTTTCTATCCTAATTTGCTGTATTTATTAATTCTTCGGGATTAGAACTACCTTCTTTGCGTCGAAATTCAAATTTATATTTAACATTTGTGGGATTACGTGGCATTTGGTTAGAAAAATTGTTGAAGAAGTATGTAGTATATATTATGAGATTATATATGTATAGTGGAAATGAATATTTCGTTGTTCATAACTCCGTTTCAAGTTAATTAACGACTTTAATATGTAAGTGATTTAGAAATACGATTGGTCTAGACTGCTAGATGTGCTATTATCTCGCTTCTTCGTCATAAGTTGACTCGATATTGGTTCAACCAGTCGAAAGTTATGAGGTAACACACATAAAAAAGACAAATTGAGAACCTCCTCTTTTTTTGGAAGTCGGTTGATAAAATAAATTGAATTCGTTGTTTATAATATAACTATTTTACCCGTTTAATCTAATTAAAATCCTTAACCAATATGAATATACATTAAGGTGACCTCACACGTAATGCGGTTTTCGCTGAAGCGACAAATTTCCTCTGCCGCACGAATTTCAGCAATAAAGCCTCCAAGCCAACGTACGTAAGCGTATCGCGAGACAAGTGTCGCCGACTCGACGATATACGAGCAACACGGAGGCAGGTAACAATATTTCCCACGCCAACAAATTGAATAAACACATCAGCGTTCGCCTTAAACGACGAAAAGACTAGTTCAATAAAGGCAGGCCCTCGGAACGATAAATATTCCCCTATCTAGAGCCGACTCTTACGCTCCACGTGTTTAAGCTATCTTAGTAGCTTTTACTAGCTATTCTAGGTAATCTATTATTTTTGAGCGGATGACATTTTCTCATTTTATTTATAAAAAAATATACACTTTTGCTATAGATACTCTATCTGTCAAACGAAAATAGTATAAGGAATGTTAAAATTATTGTGTAATATGTTTACATCATCTCTAATATCATGATAAATCTCTTTAACGTGATATGAGAAAGTCGCAAATTATAATTTAATACTTGTGATTTCTTTTTTATGTTTATAGTCTGTGGTTTAATATTTTTGTTGATTACTAATGTTGGCAGCAATGTATTCAAAAGTTATTGAATATTTTGATTCCGACGTCAGTCACGACAAGTTAAACAGTTCAGCAGTTTTATTGCTAAATTATTATAAAAATAGTATTCAGGAAAAGGTAAAGGTAATAATACAGATACACAAACAATTATTAGTGTGTCAGGTATCTGCGACAGTGTTTCCTTCAGTTAGTTTACAAATAATAATTCTAAAAACATGTTCCATTAAACATTTAGTCGTATTATTATATTGTAAGGGCACGTTTATTTCGTCAACTAAATTGCGCCGGCCTTGCTCTCAGATGAATTAGGGAGGCGTAATGTCGTCTTCGTAAAGTGGAGTTTCAACATCTATCTTCGCTTAGTGATTGTTGATTGATTGCTGTTGATGTTATTGTCTCTTTATAACAGACAAGTATATTTAGGAGTAAAAACAAAAACCGACTTCAAATCAAATAAATGCTATTACGCGCAGACGCACTCTGTGTATTACCGAATTACAATTTTAATATTACGAAATAGTATTAATCAGAACCTAACCAAGCTCTCATCCAACTACCCTTTAAGTACATCCTTTCTAATTTAAAAATGTATCTACGAAATCGGTTGGCGTGATATTGAGTTATTCGCCATTAGTCCCGCGCATACTTAGGGCAAATTTAAGACTTATCTTCAGCCCTGTAGTTCTGGGCTCTCAAGAATAAGACTACGGTATACCCTGCCTGTCGTACAAGGCGACTAAAAGGGGCCTCGGGTTCAATGGGCGACAAGGGTGGGGGCCTGAGTCGTTCACCAAAGTGGACCCGGGAAGAAGGCGACATCGGCTGGCCCGTGTCGCCTTGCGCTGCGAGGGCACAGGGGGGGAGGGAGTAACCTCCCCCCTCGGGACGTGCTCTCCTTTAGCACAGTGCAGAGGGGCTCCGGTGCGTTCCACTGGAGATCCCGGAGCCCCTCGTCATGCACCGAGGAAAGGGCCACCGGGGAGGTTTTAGTGGGTAAGAACCCCCACATAACCGCCGCCTTCCCCCCAGAAGGCGGGGTATCTTTCTGAAGACTTCCTCCCCGTCAAAAAAAAAATTAAGACTTATCTTATTTAAAGGCTAGTTTGATGAAGGTTAGATTCTGATTATTCCTATTTAGACATAGACATTTATTTAATGGCATCACAATACAAAAACACATCACAGACAGAATATAATACACATTAAAAAATAACGAAAAATAGACAAAACACAGTTAAAGTTACACTGACAAATAATACAAAACATATGACGCCAATATCGGACACCGTCTCAGAATTTGCTGTCGCAAGTATCCGACAGCACTGATTTTCAGCGGTGCGACTACATAAAGACGTGCGCGCGCAATACTACTTTTATATGGAATTTATATAGACAATAAGAGTATAATAAATATAATAATCGTAATATTTCTTCGATAATTCAGAAATACATAGAATAAAGTCAGTTTTTGTTTTTACTCGCAAATATACTATTTTTCGCAAGTTAGTACTGCAGTATTTGTCCATCGACCAAGCTCATTTGGTCACGTTTAATAACCATTTAACGCACACCTTTAAACAATTGATTGTTTTGTACCTACATAAGAAATCCAAAAAAACGTAAGCAAAGTCAAACTATTAAAGGCTACTTATGTTAAAAATACATAAATAACAAAATCGCGAACGCCTAAAAACAAAAGTTAAATCGACTGAATCTACTATTCAGAACAGCTTCAACTTATTTAATATTAAATTTACATATTATTTATTCAACTTATATATTATTCAATGTTACAGTTGAACCTTCTTAGAGGTCTCCGAGATTTGAAGACAAAAAGGTCAATCGCGAGGTTAGTGGCTTTTATTACCTGATAAGAAATATTGGAGTTTATACCTTAATTTAGTCGTAAAAATACTTCTAACGTACTTGGAGCATATTGAATGCCTCTGAAACTGGCTACTTGCAAAAAAAAGCAAAGACTGAATACGAAAATGGAACTGAAAATGTCACGACAACGAATTAAAAATCTAACATGTGAAAATTTTCATCAATCACTTTTCGAAAGTTTTTTATTGTTATTATTTTTCTCTACGTGTCTACGCCTATACGGTGGAAGAGGTCGAAGGCAAAGGCTAGATCTCCGAAGAACTGGAGTCATCTCTCAACAAAGCCCTCTACCGGACCGAAGTGCTTGAGGTCAGATGGTGAGCACGACAATGGGTGAGCGTTTGAAAAGATCACCAATGCTTCAGTTTATTTTGTTTCTTTAGTGCAAAATAATTCGTAAACAACTATTGTCTTCTAATGGTTTTTAACATTTTACAAATATGTAAATCTGTAAGCTTTTAAAACGGAAAAAAATGATTTTGCCTTTTTATTACAGAAAACTAAAATTGCAAACGACAGCATAGAATAATGAAAATATAACAATTCAATTCTTCAACGTAACAAGTTAACGTAGTTTAACAAAAGCGTGCTTCCAAGTTTTATATTCAAGCCGGCAAAAATTCATTTAGCTGCAAGTCTGACGAGGACGTAGAAGGCACCCAATTTTCACATTAAAGGAGGCGAACTGTCGTTCGTACATATGTCGCCGGGAGAATTCTTCGCGGGGTCACGTATTGGCTTCCTCTAATACAATTTGTTGGAAGACGCGCTCCGTCCGCGGAATGCAAAGAAGCCAGCGACACTTCATAACATACGACGTTTATAATCAGTTTTCTGGCGCATGTGCCCGCTATAAAAATATTCATCGGCAATTTTGGAACTTTTCTAAAATCGAATTTGAATGAAATAAGTGGCGAAAGACGAATTTAAAGACATTGAAATGTGTATACATGTAGCGTCTATATATTAGTTATTTTCGTCGTCGTCGTTTTGAGCCAGTAGTCGTTTCTTGAAGATACTCAAAATGTATAGGTAGATCTGCTATCTATAAATGAAATATTTTCTGTGAGCCAGCCATAAGAAATAGTGTTAATCTTGCGAGGCCGAGGTAGAACTAATAAATAATAAGCTCTCACGTCATTAAAACCCTAGAGGGGTAGAGAAATACAGTTTTCGCTGTCCACTTTTCACCCATACGTGGCAGGTGATGAGCCCATCGACGTACGTCGAGCATAAATTGACAGCAACTGATTTTTTGGGCTGAAATATTTCAAAAACCGCAATTTATTTGAACTAGCGACCTCGCGACCAAAAGATCGTATATCGAAGCGAGTAGCCATTAGGCTAACTCTGCACTTCGCTGGTATTGGTATATAAGAAATAAGAATATAAACAATAAAATAAAACAAATATTTAAGTTTCCTTTTCACCATATGACTCCACTAAAATTTCTTTAGATCCATCTATATGTAATCTATACGCAATTGTTCAAGAGAGAAAAAAAATGTGTGCGAGCACCTATCTTGCCCCCGTAATTTACGAAACGTAAATATCTCTCTTTCTATCTTCACTAACCTATATATCCCTTTTAACTTTCATTCGCCTCGACCGATCACACTTTTCTTCTTTCACCAGCTTACTCCCTAAGTCAAACGTGCGTAGGAATTTTTGACCGAGCCGTGGTTCAGCTCTCTCGGGCGTCCTCGGATCGGAATGCTTATGCGTTACATACTCGCAGTAACCGTTCAAGACGAGGTTGCCGGGGGACACTTATGTCGAGTTACTGTAAATAGAGGTTCAGGTTAAGTGAAGCAGTATAAGTCGGCTTCTTTGGCTAATCTGTGTAGTTCCTCATAAGAGAAAAAAAGTTCAGTTATTCAATATTTCAGGCATTCAAATGATAAAGCACGCGGTCGCTTACAGCGTTGTTTACATCGATATTGCACTAGAATTATTAAGTCTTGGCGGCGTTTACCCGCAAAGCAAACTCATGAATAATAGCCATGAATATAGTAAACTACGGACACGATGTGCACAGGCCAGGGATTATCGGAATTTATGTGGCACGTGTGTGACGGTGTGACGCACCTCTCGCATGTTCCAGCCGGGGTAGAAAAATATTGTGGTCGGAGAGCTTAAATATTGATGGATTTATGGGCGTTCTTAAAATTATGACGGAGCTGAGCTACCGGCGACTTTATTGAATCTTATCTTGCGGCTGAATATGTATTGGGTACCCGTATCAAATTCACGGGATGAACATTTTGTTTAGCCCATGTTTGTGTTTAGGACGACGTACTCGTATAAATTGTTATGATTGATAATGTTGTTAGTTGTGGGAATAATGTATTACGCGTATTATATTCAGTTATAGTTCTAACAAATTTTGAAACAATGTTTAATAATATTCTTGATAAACATTACAAATAAGCTTAAACGTGCTAGTTAAGCTTAAAGTAGCTATTACTTAAGCTGCCGTGTTTCGCAGACCATACCCTTAGACCTTGTGAAAATTTACATAAACTTTTTGAACGACTTGAAAAACGAGAAGGTTCTAAATTGGCCTTGTTTGGTTTTAATTCGATACCGTTGTAGGCGACTCGCACAACAGTGGTCCTCTTGGACAGCTCAGATGCACACGCATACATACATATGCGCGTGCACTCGCTCTCTCGTTCTGAGAGCTCAGTGGACTGTATATATAAGTTCGGTTCAAGGGTTCAGTGGACTGTATTAAAAGGTTCGGAAGTTCGGTTCTATGTTTAATTCACAATACACAATTATAAACTAAACACATAAAAGTTCACAATAATCAAAGTTCACGAATAATAAAAGTTCACACATAACAAAGGTTCAGTTATGATAAAGTTCACAAAGGTTCAGGTTCACTATTTAATAAGGTTCAGTTCACTTACGGTTCAGGGCAACGGTCTTTCACCAGATCACGTTGCGTTCTAATTAATTTGGTTCGTTCAACCAAGGTTCAGAGCACAGTTCAGCTCACAGTAGTTCAACAAATAATCATCTACTTATAAGGTTCGGTTCAGAGCAACGGTTCAGCTCACAGTTCAACAAATAATCATTACAACATTGTTTATGAGGTTCGGTTCAGAGCAACGGTCGTTCCACACGTTGCTTACTATTTATAACGTTCGTTCAATTAAAGTTCAGAGCAACCGTCTCACTATGGTTCTACAAAGATAATCATCACAACATTTTTATAAGGTTCGGTTCACTTACTGTTCAGCGCAACGGTCGTTCTACACTGCTGCCTACTATTTAAACGTTCTTTCAATTGAGGTTCAGAGCAACCGTATCACTATGGTTCAATCTAATAATCATGCTTACAGGTTCTATGCACCACCTTAAATACCCAAAATGGGCTCTACCCCCGCTCCGTCTCATAGTTAAAATATTCATAAAAAATACAATTAACCGAAGCGGGAATTCAGAAAAGGACGCTTTCCAATAACTTAATTACCCTATTGAATTCGGCATTTCTAATATTAAACACTGCCTGACGTTGCCATCTGCAACGTTTATAGCTCTAGAATTGTTAACGGCAAATCATAAACCTAGCAAATTAGAGCAATATGCCCAATAAGCTCTTAACAATTTTAAATGATCTTCGTATCGGTCTTACGCTTTGATCTATTTACAATTTAACATTAATATTTTTTATGATTGCGAATTCCTGGGAACTTATACATAATCACTTATTTACTAGTATTGACTATATAATATTCCCGGGTTCGCTCGGTCGGCTGGCCGGTCGTCTACATTCTCCCCCCGCTGAAGCTCTTCAGCTCTGGTTGCAAGGGTTAGAGCGGCCAGTCGGGTCACAGGTCATCTGAAGACTCTGGTGCGCGTTCAGACGTCTGCGCTGCTCGTGTCGTCGTCGGGATTGGAGTAGGCTCACTCGACAATCCCGCGTGATGGCCACAGCCGCACGATACGGCGAACGTGCCGGTTCCACGACGATCACGTAATCTCCCGCCAGGATCGAAACCGCCCACCGCAGGAGGTTGGCGCGGTGCGATCGTTGAGGTGCTCTCGACCCAGCGGGCCCGGAAAGGATCAGAGAGCGCCTGAATCTGGCGCCAGGCTTTGCTGTCAGCTTCGACGCAGGGGCCAGCACTGGGTGCCCCCGCGGAGCTGCCCAACAGCAAATGATTAGGCATTAGAGCTTCTTCATCTCCATGACGCACGGGCTCGTGCGTAAGAAGCCGCGCATCGACCGTGTATTCGGCCTCTGCGCGCAGTGTTGCAAGCACCTCTTCCTTTGGCGCTCGCGACTTCAGGATCGTGGTGAGAGCGGCCTTAACAGGCAGGATCAAGCTCTCCCACGTGCCACCTTGATTGGGTGCTCCAGGAGAGATAAAGCGCCAGTCAAAACTCCACTGCAGCGCTTTCTCTCGGAGTTTGGGTTGCCATTGTTCGTAGGCGGTTCGTAATTGTAAAACCCAATATTGTTTTCGGATATCGTTCTTAACCACGTTACGTTCACGTGCGTTGTTCGTATTGCACGATTTTTGAGTTTTGTTCCATCTTCAATTGATTGCTTTGTACCTACGTAAGAAATCCAAAAACGTAAGCAAAGTCAAACTATTAAAGGTTAAAATAGGCGTTCGCGATTTCTTACTTATGTTAAAATACATAAATAACAAAATCGCGAACGCCTAAAAACAAAAGTTAAATCGACTGAATCTACTATTCAGAACAGCTTCAACTTATTTAATATTATTTATTCAACTTATATATTATTCAATGTTACAGTTGAACCTTCTTAGAGGTCTCCGAGATTTGAAGACAAAAAGGTCAATCGCGTGGTTAGTGGCTTTTATTACCTGATAAGAAATATTGGAGTTTATACCTTAATTTAGTCGTAAAATACTTCTAAAGTACTTGGAGCATATTGAATGTCTCTGGAACTGGCTACTTGCAAAAAAAGCAAAGACTGAATACGAAAATGGAACTGAAAATGTCACGACAACGAATTAAAAATCTAACATGTGAAAATTTTCATCAATCACTTTTCGAAAGTTTTTTATTGTTATTATTTTTCTCTACGTGTCTACGCCTTTACGGTGGAAGAGGTCGAAGGCAAAGGCTAGATCTCCGAAGAACTGGAGTCATCTCTCAATAAAGTCCTCTACCGGACCGAAGTGCCTGAGGGCAGATGATTGTCGCTTAAAAATGAGCCACAATCCACGGCAATGGGTGAGCGTTTGAAAAGATCACCAATGCTTCAGTTTATTTTGTTTCTTTAGTGCAAAATAATTCGTAAACAACTATTGTCTTCTAATGGTTTTTAACATTTTACAAATATGAAAATCTGTAAGCTTTTAAAACGGTAAAAAAATGATTTTGCCTTTTTATTACAGAAAACTAAAATTGCAAACGACAGCTTAGAATAATGAAAATATAACAATTCAATTCTTCAACGTAACAAGTTAACGTAGTTTAACAAAAGCGTGCTTCCAAGTTTTATATTCAAGCCGGCAAAAATTCATTTAGCTGCAAGTCTGACGAGGACGTAGAAGGCACCCAATTTTCACATTAAAGGAGGCGAACTGTCGTTCGTACATATGTCGCCGGGAGAATTCCTCGCGGGGTCACGTATTGGCTTCCTCTAATACAATTTGTTGGAAGACGCGCTCCGTCCGCGGAATGCAAAGAAGCCAGCGACACTTCATAACACACGACGTTTATAATCAGTTTTCTGGAGCATGTGCCCGCTATAAAAATATTCATCGGCAATTTTGGAACTTTTCTAAAATCGAATTTGGATGAAATAAGTGGCGAAAGACGAATTTAAAGACATTGAAATGTGTATACATGTAGCGTCTATATATTAGTTATTTTCGTCGTCATCGTTTTGAGCCAGAAGTCGTTTATTGAAGATACTCAAAATGTATAGGTAGATCTGCTATCTATAAATGAAATATTTTCTGTGAGCCAACCATAAGAAATAGTGTTAATCTTGGGAGGCCGAGGTCGCTAGAACTAATAAATAATAAACTCTCACGTCACTAAAAAGAGGGGTAGAGAAATACAGTTTTCGCTATCCACTTTTCACCCATATGTGGCAGGTGATGAGCCCATCGACGTACTCGTATATCGGGCATAAATTGACACTTATAAGAAATAAGAATATAAACAATAAACTAAAACAAATATTTAAGTTTCCTTTTCACGACATGACTCCACTAAAACTTGTTTAGATCTATATGTAATCTATACACAATTGTTCAAAAGAGAAAAATAAAAGTGTACGAGCACCTATCCTGCCCCCCGTAATTTACGAAACGTAAATATCTCTTTCTATCTTCACTAACCTATATATCCCTTTTAACTTTCATTCACCTCAACCGATCACACTTTTCCTCTTTCACCAGCTTACTCCCCAAGTCAAACGTGCGTAAGGAATTTTTGACCGAGCCGTGGTTCAGCTCTCTCGGGCACCCTCGGATCGGAATGCTTATGCGTTACATACTCGCAGTAACTGTTCAAGACGAGGTTGCCAGGGGGACAATTATGTCGAGTTACTGTAAATAGAGGTTCAGGTTAAGTGAAGCAGTATAAGCTTCTTTGGCTAATCTGTGTAGTTCCTCATAAGAGAAAAAAAAAGGTCAATTATTCAACATTTCAGGCATTCAAATGATAAAGCACGCGGTCGGTTACAGCGTTGTTTACATCGATATTGCACTAGAATTATTAAGTCTTGGCGGCGTTTACCCGCAAAGCAAACTCATGAATAATAGCCATGAATATAGTAAACTACGGACACGATGTGCACAGGCCAGGGATTATCGGAATTTATGTGGCACGTGTGTGACGGTGTGACGCACCTCTCGCATGTTCCAGCCGGGGTAGAAAAATATTGTGGTCGGAGAGCTTAAATATTGATGGATTTATGGGCGTTCTTAAAATTATGACGGAGCTGAGCTACCGGCGACTTTATTGAATCTTATCTTGCGGCTGAATATGTATTGGGTACCCGTATCAAATTCACGGGATGAACATTTTGTTTAGCCCATGTTTGTGTTTAGGACGACGTATAAATTGTTATGATTGATAATGTTGTTAGTTGTGGGAATAATGTATTACGCGTATTATATTCTGTTATAGTTCTAACAAATTTTGAAACAATGTTTAATAATATTCTTGATAAACATTACAAATAAGCTTAAACGTGCTAGTAGCTATCTTAAGCTGCCGTGTTTCGCAAACCTTAGACCTTGTGAAAATTTACTTAAACTTTTTGAACGACTTGAAAAACGAGAAGGTTCTAAATTGGCCTTGTTTGGTTTATTTGATACTGTATTTTAGTTTTCTTGTTGATTGTGATTTTGGTAGGTATGACAATCCAAGACTTTAAGGAACTCCTTAACTACAACGAGCACGAGTGCGATGGGCGCTAGATCTTCGTAATAACTATGATATTTCGAGAGTACTCTATTTACTAGCAGAAATAAAATCGACTTCAAATCTGACTTTCTTCTTTGTATTTCTGAATTATCGTATGAAAATTATGAAATAGAATAAATGAGAACCTAACCAAACTCTCATCAAAGTACCGTTGAAGTATATATACATTATTTCCAATAAAAAATGAATCAACGAAATCGGTTGGCGTGATATTGAGTTATTCGTCCATTTGCCGCACACTTCTTTATGCAAATTTTAGACTTATATGGCCATCTCATAAATGCTATTTCAGAATTGTACCAAATTGAAATGAAACCACATGGGACACACTTTCAAATGAAAAAAGTATCACCAAAATCGGTTTACCCAGTCCTAAGTTATGAGGTACAAACAAAAAAAAATAGAAACGAATTGATGACCACCTCCTTTTTGAAGTCGGTTGAAAAGAGTGCATCCGCGTTTAATGTTTATTCCATCCATAATTGTAATTGACATGATTTGATTATAGTTTATAATACAGACTATATTGTAAGAGGTCTCTACACATCGCCATCAACTGCCCTGCAACAGCCATTATAGGGAGGACATTTTTAAATATTCGTTCATTTGCCCGGTGGCTCTCATATTGTGCACACGTCTGGTGATAATCTGTGTTGGTTATTATTAAGGTCACGTAAGCCATTTCCATATTCTTTTTGTATCCTAATTATTAAAGTCTGCAGTACTCGATTTTGTTTTTGCGCAGCTAATTTTGTTTATATTAATTGTAAATAACCGGATTTCTTATTTAAGTTTAGTATTTTTTTAATAAAATTCCACTTCTGGCGCTAAAAATATATTCAAATACAATTACAGTCCGGTTCAATAGATATCGTGCAAAGACGTCCCCGCCATTGAAATAACAGTAGTCGAGGCAGGCATTGTACATTCATACGTCTGACGAACTTCAAAAGAAAATATTTTCTGAAAGAGTACTCCCAAACTAAATCATTTGAAGCAAGAATATAAGTTGCAAGTAACAGACAGATGGCGCAAGTTGAGGTGCAAATAAAGTTTGAGTGGAAAAACTTATTCGTTCCCCGCAAATCCTGAGTGTGCGGCGCCCGAGTCTATGCCCCCGGGATACCTTTAACAATTTGTAAGTTATTTATTGCTGCCAAGAAATATCATTAACCCCTTTAAAATTTATCCCTTTCAGGAACAAGATCCGTTTGTTGCAGGTAATAGGATTTTTATGAAGATTGAAAAGGGATTGAATATTTTTATACCAAAATGTTTCAATTTCTTAAAAAATATGGAAATAAAACGAGCAGTTATTGCCTAGTAGTGGTTAAGCGTTCGACTATGTTCGGATGTTATAATCTCAGCCGGCTCAGTTTCTGTTTTATACATACAAAAAATATACATACAAATAAGTTACTTGCTTTATGTCCGGTGTATTCCTCACTGGCTGTCTATTAGGATTCTAATATGCTTGACGATATACCAACAACGTTTACTGTATAAATCTTTCGCTAGGTTTAGGAGATATATATATATATATATTTAATGACGAACTACACAGATTGGCCAGAGAAGCTGGCCTTGACTGCTTCACCGGATTGAGAGGTGGCACAGCTCTTAGGTCGCTTAGCCTGAACCTCTATCGCTAGTAACTCGACACAAGGGTCCCCCCGGTTAGGGGTAACCATGCCTTGGACGGTTACTACGTTACGCGTAAGCATTCCGATCCGAGGGCGCCCGAGAGGGCCAAACCACGACTCGGTCGATTGCTATTTCACGGATAATCTAAGGGACATTCAAAAGCTAAACTAACTTTGAGTGCCACTTCGGGAAGGTCTAGGAGATAACAGCTTATTTATGTATTACAGAAATAAAATACGGAGAGGGAATTGGTTAACATCGTTCGTGTTTCAAGTCATATCACTGTTTTAGTAAACATTTAACATTTTTTTTAAATGCTAATAAAGAACTGTTAAAGTTCTTAAATCTTTGTTTTCATATAAAATTAGTATGGCTTCAACGGGTACAGCAAACCGTTAGTTACGGAAAATGAGCTTACTTACAAATCCTTTACATTAGGTGCGGCCGAGCTCCACAATATATTTTAACTTTTCTTCATAAAGAAGCTGTTTTAACTAAAACACTACCGAGAAGTGAGTTTCATGAAGTTGGTTTTTTTATTTTTTTATTGAGACCCATTATGGGGTCTACTGGAACCGCTGCAATGGATTATGCAGCATCCTTGAATTGTTTTTTAAATTATTAATTTATCATATACTTAACCATTTATGTATTTACGTTTGCAGTTGTCGGTTAAAAACGTGCCAGTAATCTTTTACTTAAACACCAGACAATCTCTTTATATTGAGAAAATTTTAATTGATCTAAGATGAATTTAATTTGCCCAATTAAGCGCAACGTAGATTGTTAGCAGTTCTTCAATTAAGCGGCAACTAATAACTTTGTTAACAAAGGTGAAGTCTGTTAAGAAAATAGATTTAACAGCGACCACGGAAATCTGATTAAGTTAAATTCTGGCAACTTTTGAACGGCACTTATTCAGAAGTGAATTTATGACTGGTAAAATTTACTACGGATAAGAGGTAACTCAGTTATTACTTTAAGATGTAGTTTCAAGATTGCATCTTAAATCTTAAAGTTATTTAACTGTTGCAAATATATATATATATATATATAATATATATAAAAGAGAAAGTATGTGGGTTTGTTCCATATTGGCTAGACCGATGTCAATGAAACTTTAGGGAATCTTTAGATTGACCTGGCGAGTAATCCTGTAAAGTTGGTGGCGATCAGTGCACTCCTCTTTTTGAACTGTCAAACAAGCCAAACATCGTACTTTTATTTCTGACATTAACTTGAGCCCGATATGTTTTTGTATAAATGATAAGAATGATTTTGTATTTACTGTTATGTACATGGGTGTAGGTAATGATCTTCACCCGCTCGAGAAAACAATGAATACGGAGAGAAATGAATAATTTCATAGATTGTGACAGATAAATTAAATACTTAATAATGTAAGTTTATTGTTTAAATAAAATAAAGCAAAAAATACCTCTATATTGACCGATTGAAGACTGTTAATCCGATATTACCTGTAAAAGGAAAAAAAACAGATGTAATTTTATAATTAGATGTCAAAAACATGGTAGAAGGGTAAAAGGTCATGAAACAAAACTGATGGATTGCAGAGACCCGACTCCTCGGAGCTGAGTGATGGATGGGAGAATATGGAAGACGTGTTGGCTTATTACTAACAGTTACATTCCCCAAACAAAAATCGCCTCCGTATATTTTTGACGTTCCATTATTTTCCGAGATAAATGTTGATGCAGTGTAACGGTCCGTGGATATGAAACTTGCCTAATGCGCGAGTATCTTTTTCATGTTCCACGGTAATATATTTCAAAATGAATTACGGTTGCATACTGATAAATACGGAACCATGCTCCGTGTCTTAAAGAATATTCGTATGATTACGGAATTTCAATTTCAACTCCGGCTCATGGATAGGTTTTAGTGGTTCGTGTAGTTTCATTAGGATGGTTAATGGTTTCTCTTGTTTTGTTATGTGTGTTTGAAGACGTTTGGAAAATGATGTTTGTACTTGTTTCTTTCTAATTCATGTTTATGATATAAGATGATTCATAAATAATTATGACACTACGTCTTTTGTAAGTTTCTAGAAATTAATGAAAAAAAAATCATAGAGAGGTAGACTGACATACTATGTCTATGATTTTAACGTTACCGCTTTTTCTCAAGTTAATTAGTATGTTTATTGCCATAAACGAGGTATTTTATCTAGTATTTTTTAATATAGTAAATATATTAATGCTCTCACACCCATGTTTCTAAAGGGTAGGTAGAGATTTCCTATTTGAATGGTCGTCACATATCCCTCACACATCCGAATACGTCTGCGCATGCATGTTTGTCGGGTTTGACATCTGTTAAGGCCCTTCTCTCTCAATTATGGTGCTAATTAGTAATTCCATATTAAAATTACATATATGCCAAATTATTTTTTAATATTAATATATGTATACTAATAATATAAAAGCAAAAAATACTTTAATTTTATATGATCATATATTTTTTTACTACATTTATTACAAGTATAAAAGTTATTAATAAATATAAGCACACATCTACAGGTAAAGAGTGGCTCAGTGCCCGGGTGAACTATGGAACAAGAGGTGACCCTCTTGTTCCATAGTTCGAATTAACGACCCGAGTTCGGTCCCCGGTGCCGGCACCAATAAAATTGATTGTTTCTATATTAAACGCTGATTTACCACGAGCTAGGCAGTGAAGGAAAACAGAAAACATCGTGTGGAAACTCTGCTTGACTTTAAAAATTTAAGTTGCTTAATTTTAAAGCTTGTGAAGTTTGCTTATCCGCACTGGTCCGGGTGGCGGACTTCACAAATAAGGCCTGTGCCCACCAGTGGGACATAGGGGCCGTCCATATATTACGTCATTCTAAATTAGGGGGGGGGGGTTGGTCTGCGGATGAGGTAAATGATAGATAGGAGGGGGGGGGGGGTGCTGGTAATGACGTCAATTTTGGGAGGGGGGGGGGTCATTAAGAAATGACCCTAAGAGATGATACGATGATTGTAGGGGGGGGAGGTCTAAAGTCTGAAAAAATCGATGACGTAATTTATGGACGGCCCCATATATACATTTTTTCATCTCCCTAAAGGGAGAAACGTTGTGTAAACTAATCGTGAATTGAATGAGAATAAAATCGATAAATTCTCTTTTAATACCAAATTTTTTAACGCATTTACTAACTAAAAAACAGCCTAACAGGGACGTGAATTACTCAGGTACCTACCAAGATTTGAAGGCAACAGCACAAAGCGGGGCCGCTCAGCTCCGAGAAGTGAATTTATAAATGCAGGGCTATTAATTTCACAGTGTTTTGTACTCGTTGAAAGGAGCAATTTAAATACATTAAGATTGAGAAATGATCTCTTCAATTTGCTTCAATATTCTGCTCGAATTGTATTACTTTGTAAGTTTTCATTGACTTGGCATTAAAGGAATGGTCTTTTATATTGTATAACATAGAGGAAGAATTGAATGTATAATAAATTGATG
This sequence comes from Meandrusa payeni, assembly GCA_029286785.1. Lineage (NCBI taxonomy): Eukaryota > Metazoa > Arthropoda > Insecta > Lepidoptera > Papilionidae > Meandrusa > Meandrusa payeni. The sequence goes on along the minus strand of JAGSMX010000012.1, from coordinate 10,832,384 downwards.
GGGAAATTTCCAATTTTTTACTCGATAAAATTAATATTGGATTTACTGACGTCGCTTTGTTTCATGTTTATGTTCATCTTACAATTGGCATCATTATAGACGATTACATTGATGATGAACATCATACAACGAACATTTAACTATTAGGCTATCGTTGCTCATAAAACTTAAAACCATTATTACCCGTTAGCAGTCCGATCCGAGGGCGCCCGAGAGAGCCAGAACCACGACTCGGTCGGTAGCTATTTTATTAACAAAATTCTACTGGGACAATCTAAGCTCAAAACTAACTTTTGTACCACTTCGGGAAGAGTGATATATGTATATATAGATGTAAGTAGTAGATATAGTACAAATATATAGGGGTTATAATCATGATATAATCATCTATAGGACATTTGATGATAAGGTGGATTATTCCTATTTAAATCTCTAGATGTTACAGATAATACAGTAGTTCTTACGAGTAACTGCAAGAGTTACGATTTGATGTGATGAATCCTCTTTATTGTCTTATTTGAACTTTAAGTTACTCGTACAAAAAAACGATTGCATACATTTGTTATATTTGCTGAAAACCTGATGCGAGTGATATTTCTATATATATCGGTTAAAAAGTTAATCTTAAAGGTTTATAAAGCATTGCAAAAATAAAATTCCCTGTAAATGTTAAAGTTATACTGCTGAAATTGTTGTAATCACATAAATCAAAAATATATTTCATCTTCTTAAAGTGTCATCCCTGGGCTTGTAAAACTAAATTGGGATTGTAATATTTTCATAGGGAGTGGATCGTCCTCTTAAGCCGTAGGCAAGATTTATAATTACCGAGCTTTGGCAATGTATTATTCTATGCGCTAGAAATATTATTATAGGCGTAGAAATATATAAGTCTTCTACTGAAGCAACAACTGTATTAGGATTATAAAATTACTTTTTTAAAGTAAGAATTATGGATAACAATCGAATCAAATAACACAGAATTGTACTTATTTATGGTATCTGAATTAATGGGATTGTAAAGCTTATAAGGCACAAGTTTATTAATTCAGTGACGGTGACGGTATAAATTTCCTGATATTTCAATCAATTCAATTGAATTGTCGATTAGATATGAGGGTCTTTTTTAACGATTGAATAGGTCTAGCGCGGTCACATACTAGAAATTATAAACAAAGGTTTGACGCGGTTGCGATGAATATCGGTCGAAAACATATTTGTATAAAATGCATTAGTGTATTTATTAATACCTACATAAGGTATATTATTTAGTATATCTATAATTCAGTTACAAAGGTCTTTTGCTGAATTTCTGTCCAAAGGATGCCTGGACAAGATCAATATTAACGATAAGGTCAATAAATTGCAAAATGTACCTTAGTAGAACTAATTTGTTTCTTATTTGATTTTGTTGTATAATAAAGTTATATCTATTATCTACCTAATGTACTTATACTTCCGGTTCTACATAGAACCAGTTTTATTCGTGATAAACGTGCGTTTAAAATCGTGATTAACTTGAGTTTATTTTTTTTTTTTTTTTTATTTGCTAGCAGTATTTCTTTTTTTTCAGAAATTTTACTAACAATCTTGTTAACCATTCCAACTAAGCTTAAGCTTGTGCTAGGACATGGTTCACGGCAATAGTCCAATGGTTGATTCGAACCCACGACCTTACGATTCGCAGACCGTATTCTAAACCATTAGGCTATTGACGCTTAAATTAAATTAAAACGCTTGTAATCCTACATAAAATTGACCGTGAAAATTAATTAGGATTAAATCTCAGTTTGGGTTAGATTAAATTGTCATATTTTTTTACTACCTTTTAGGCCAATTCATGGCCTGTATCGCACTTGGCACTAGCTTAGTTAATGCTAATATAGCTTAGAAAACACCCATATTGAAAGCATTATGATTGAAGGGAAAAGTAGACGCAGACAGTCTTTTGCAGTACGAATAATTGTGAACAAAGCAATCAGGTGTATGAAACTTTGCCTAGTAAAGCCCAGATATTTCGCTTTGCAATGGAGCAATTGGATTTGGATATAAAACTGGTGACTATAAAATGTGAAGTAAGTAAGCTGGGAGACGTTAAGAGTATTGAAGTGAGAAAGTTTTGTTTGGGAAGCGGCGAAGTTTTAGGCCGATGCGGCTGCGAACCCGCGCAACGCGATAATGGCACGTCACTCATCCGCTACTGGATGCTACAGATTTACATTCGCGTGATTTATGACTTCTTCATGGAGAGGGGAAAATATACAGGATAATACAAGGAGGGTGACACGCATCGCTTTCCGCCGCGGTGACCTATCGAGTATTCGAAATAATATGTGCAGACGACCCTATTAAATAAAAAGCACTCACATTCCTGACCCGTAGGTGTAAAGAGACCACGGATTTCGATTTTTCACGGTGCTACCTCTCTCTTCTGCTTCTTGCACTTTCATTTCGGTTCCAAATACTTCTGGTTCCGTCCTTATGTTCTCCATTCTTCTCTCACTTGTACGTCATAAAGTATTTTCGTACCTCTTTCCTCATTTATTCTTCCTACATGTCCAAAACACCGAAGCATGCCTTTCTCTATTCTGGTTACGACATTTTTTCTCACACTTTTCCCTTATCATATCTGTATCCATAAAAAAAGAGTCATAGAAACAGTAACAATTTTTTTTTACATTGTTTGCATAGTACGCTACTAACCCGGATAGGAGTTTGATTCATGGTGCATCAATTAAATTGTGTTATATCTTGTAGGTTATGTGGAATGAAATAGTCCAATAACTAGTACACTCGATTTATTGAGACAGCGTAACGTTGCACAAAGAATTATTTTAACGAATACCGTCACAGTACAACTGCGCGTCCTCACAATCTTTATACAATATTAATTAGTATTTGCAGATTACGAACTAATGTAGTAAAATTATTGTTTACAATACCAAGTTAATATGACGATCAATTAAATTATTAATTATAAATTAAAGATACAATAAGGTTCAGATAATAAATCACTAAGATATTATTGGAAGTAGCTATTATGCTTAACAATCGCAGGGTGTCATGTGTTGCTAGCTAACAAATGTTTCTCTCCCAGAATCAATCAGTTGGAGTTTAAGATCGAGCCGATGTTCGAAACCTTCTGGGGTACCATGAGTTAAGCTAGCCTAGACCAAATAAGGTTCCCTCTCTGGGACCCTTGCGCTAAATTTGAGCTCGACCACCATTCGATTCAATGTAACTTTAATAGTTTTTATGCTAATAGTATAGTGGAAAACAGTAATAGACTGCTCTACCACAAGCTCTGCCAACTTTGATTTGTATTAACGACGCGAGAGCTTTTGTTGTTTCGTTAATACTATTATTATTTTATTTAAGTCCTCACGAATTATAACGTAATGGTTTTGTGGAAAGAAACATAAAAAGGTCATCCTTTTATCCCGTAATTTGCAATTTGAATACGCAGACAAATTAATCCTACAAAAAAAAATTAGCCAAAAGAACACAAAGCCTCGCCGCACGGGAACAGCGGTCGGCTCCCAAATTTGCGAAAGAGGATACCATAACACCCTATTCTGTACATTCAGTAAAGAGATACTAACCCGACTTTGTCGTCCTTTCATTACATTTTTTACTACGACTCGGTCGGTTACTTGTTGGTAATATGGAATGCATTAGCAAAATAAACTTTACGATTTCACTCTGACGAAATGTCGATGAATTTAGATTGGAAGAGACAAAGTCACCTCTAAGCCGAAAGTGCAACCTATTTGTTATTCGAAACGCGTAGTTCAATTTCAAATATGGTGTTTTGTATTCCCTAACAAAGAAAATCACGCATTGCATTCAGACAAAAAAAAAGATTCTCCAGTAACTAATTTTCGTTTCTAGTCTCCTGTGAATACGCGCGAACGTGTGGAAAATATCAGAGGCATTCAGGCGTCTTTGGGCTCGTTGGGAGATAATAACCTGTCTTGTTTTCTGTTGTGTTCGTCAAGCGTCCCTTCTCCCTTTCCCTCTGTTTGACGATAGAAAGGGACGCCTGTTCGTCGTTTTATCACTAACGCATCATTTGTACTGTTTGCTAGGCCGTTATTGAGCTTGTTTTTGGCAAACTGACTGGCGTATTGCGACGCCCTCCGCCTTACAGTCTCAAATGAAAGAGCCTTTCGGTTCAGTACCGGGAATTGGTTGCCTTCATTACAATTAACGGCCTCTGTTTGCGCGTCTGGCGGAACACTGGTATTTAGACTAATTAACCGAGCACTGCGAGCGTTCTGATGGGACTGGAAGTTAATGAAAAGATTATATACACTGTCAAAGGAAAAGAGCGTTCATTTTTTGCATCATTCAATTTCCATGTAACATTAAATAATAAAAATAGAATTAATTTGTGTTAAAAAAAACATACACCATGCTTTGAGGCTACATTTATTCCATCAAAATCGACTAAATAGTTGAATATACTACTACAACTAGCTTTTCGTAATTTCCGTGCACCTAGAAACAACTTGTGAAATCGGCTATCACCACTTTTTCGAACCCATATGACTTAAAGATGTACGTAAAAAAAATCTACTACTTTCTCAAAGCTCAGCAAAACACATGCAGTTCCTCTGGTGTTTTCGTTGTTCATTGGAGATGGTGTTCACTTAAAATCCAGTTGACCGCAAGGTCGTTTACACTTTTTTTTCTATTTAAAAATGTTCTCACAAATATATTTGAAAATACCTCGACTAAAACCAACCAAAGGGACAAAATAAATAAGTAAAGCTCTGTTTATTTTCTTGTTCAATTCACGATGAAAATCCGAATTACCCTCCCACCTCTCCCGCGGCCAAATGTATATTAATGTGCCTCCCGAATCACAACACTAATATGGTTTTCTTTTTATTCCCCACGACCTCGAAAGCTTTTAGTAGTGTCAACTATTACACTGACTTTTTACGGTTTCAAGTAATGTCATTGTATAGACGCGGGGGACAAAGAGCTACACGGCGATGGAATTTAAGCAATCCGCTACGAAAGAATGTAATGGTATTCTTTATGGTTCATTTCGCTCGGTTAACATAACTGTATTTTATTATGTGTTCTATGCATTAAACAAAGGTAATATAAACAGTAAAATATTTCATTAAACATTTTTTATACCAAAACGAAATTAAAATTTCTCTCGACGTGCCGGCATCAAGCGGTAACAGCGAAATATTTTTGTTTTAATTATTATGTATATATATATTATATATATTTCTGTATAAATATATATATATAATAAGTTGAAATACAGGCAACAAATTGCGATCTCAGTATACACCCATTAAGTTAAAACGACGTACGAGCTTAAATTATGTATCAAAGAAAAAAAATCACAACATGAATGATGAAAAAACATTGAGACTAAACAAATATCAGCCCGACGCTATTGACTTGGCGAAAAGTGAGGAAACTAAAATCTTTAACATAAACAGGAAAAGTTATGTTCCTGACTTTACGTTAGGAATATTTTGCAAATCAAGTAATAAAACGTTTACACATTTAGCAATGGCAGCTGTTAAACAACATGCATAAAGCTCCTTTATGTTGAATTACCACACTATTTACAAGAACCTTTAGAACAGATAATTATTTTTTCACGAACAACATAGATTGGCCAGAGAACTTGGCCTTGACTGCTTCCCCGGATTGAGAGGTGGAATAGCTCTTAGGTCGCTTAGCCTGAACCTCTATTAGCTAGTAACGACACAAGGGTCCCCTCGGTGAGGGCTAACCTCGGTTTGGACGGTTACTATGTTACGCGTAAGCATTCCGATCGGAGGGCGCCTGAGAGGCCGAACAAAGAGGACAATCTAAGCTACACTAACTTATATGCCACTTCGGTAAGCGATGGCGCTGGGAGAAGTGGCTGAAGAATTTCCAGCAACGCTCCTATCCTATCCAAGGGTTATTTATAATATAATTAAAAAAAAACTATATTTACCTAATATCTACGAAGTAAGTATAATACGGAAGGTATATTTTTATTTTTATGAATTACCATGACGGTGGCCATACCATTGTTGAAACATTTATTGCGGTCACATCACATGCCTCGAGGCTTTAAATAATTTTCAGACATTCATGTAAATCATCACTTAAAATTGCAACTAATAATTTGAACGATACCGGTACTGTCGATCCAACCTGGACTGTAAGCGTGGATAAACTTGGGATACCATTAGAAAAGTAAGCAACAAATTGCCTAAAAGTGTCGAAAATAATTTCATTTTTAATAAAAACGAACGCAAACATTTGAATAGCACTGTCTGTGCAATGTAGAATAGGCTCATTGTATAAACATACGTTTTTATGGTTCACTTTATTTCTTGAATGCAAAATTCAGTGACACGTTTGAGAATGTTCGTAGTTTCTTTGTTATTCACATTGATGTCTTCCACGTCTTCTGTGTACCGAAATCTCTTTCTTTGAAGTGGCATTTTGTGCTTGGCATAACGCCAAGAGTCACACAAAGCCGTATATGGGTTAGGGAATCTGTTGATATTGCTCACTGCATCCAATTAAAGTTTCCGAGTTGCAATTCCTCGTGCCAAATAGTCAAGGGGATGACGAAAAACAGCTGGGGACGTGATCTTTGCGCCGATTTCCACGATGGCTCTTCAAGATTTTTGGAATTGAAAAATGAAGTTAGCATTACCACAAACTGAAGGTATGCACCATTTAGATTCATACAACGTATTTTATATTACAAAGTTACTTCCCGTCGGTACATATTTTGAATATTGCGATAAACTAATAAATAATATACTATATTATATATAAATAATAAATATATACTAGCGGTTGCCCTATAATCGAAATTAACCCAGGAATTGGAGTATTGAAATCACACATAATTATTTATCATAGTAACTTAACCGTTGCCAAGCAACCGTATAAAACCTAACGCATGGTATTGCATCCAAATTGTTTTATTGATTTAATACATTTTGTATGCATAATTAAAAAAAAGACCGGCCCTGTGCATTCCTACATACGAGTACCTATAAAACTATAAATATGGGAAATTTCATACTACTCGGTCCACTCAAATTTTGTCAGAAGGGTTATAATGTTGTTGTTTTACATATTAATATAGGTATGACAAAAAAAATCTTATTTTTAAAACAAACTTTCGACCTTACAGTATTGTTTTCAATCTGCCCTGTTCACAAATATGGCGAAAAATCACTAAACTTAAAACTGATTGTAAATATCAAGCGATGTGTAACGATAGAGCTATAATTTTTTTTTATAACAACGTTCAATGCAAGTATGGCTATTAAGAGAACAATGACTTAAATTTGAATTTAAAAGTACATGAAACCCACTACGTTGAGTTTCGGCAGGTCCGGTGATGACGTAAGAATTTTATTACCCACTGTGACGCCCCCGGCCCGCTCACACCCTTCGGTTCCCTTTCAAGAGGATTAACTTGTAATCCCACAGGAGGACCAAAATCATTCATTAGACTGCTATTTTCAGGTTTATTATACCTGACGTAATGTTTTCGGGGTCCATCGGAAATGGTTTTTAAAATCGATTTGTCCCGAATACCTAAAATGGAACGCGAAATTTTTATATATACTTAGTATTTGGCTTGATAAGTCTTCTTATATCCCTTCCTGATTTTAGGTTTGTTTGTAAAACAGAAGTTTAAAATATGAAAATTAGTGGCTAGTAGGAAAATGTTAATGTAATGTAACGCTAGAATAGAGAAAGGAATACTTCAGTAGCTTGGATATGTAGGTTTAATGAGGAAAGAAGACGAAAAAAAAGGTCCAAAAAAAACTGATTAGTGATGTCGGTAGGGGTAGGTAGTAGTCCTAGTCAAATATATGTACGTCGAACAGATTGTTGACATACTAAAGATAGACGGCGTACGAAATAAAATATTGCTAAACAGGTAAAATATGCAATATGCAAGAAATGTGTAGCGGGTTAGTGAAAAATAAAAATCAACAATGCCTTCATATATGCCTTTTTTCTTCACGCGGGGAATCTTTTATAGACCATCCTCCGGTACCTGGGTGGGCCCGGAGAGATGTGGACTCGGCCTGGGCAGGCCTACCCACGAAACCTTCCGCGAATGCCATCAGCCGGTATGAGCGGGGTGCCCCGGATCTGTCAGCAACAGGACACCCCAACGACCGGCCGGTCCCGGCAAAGACCGGACTTCATCCTCAAAGGGGACTTCTCTGGCACTCAGAGAAGTCCCGACGACGCCGAAGCATACTGGGGCCAGGTATCTATCCTGGCCCCGTTTAGGATTTCGGAGGCGGCAAGAGGAGGCGTTGGAAACGCCTCCTGCGCACCCCGACACGTTGCCTGCGGAAGGAAGGAGCCTCTGCGCTCCCCTCCCTGACCCGCTCGTCAGCCTCCTTCTGGGACGTCTCACAGAAGGAGGCGACCGCCGTCCAAAACCTGTCGCTCGAGACCATCGCAACAGCGAGGCTCGGAAGCGACAGGTCTACAATGCCTTCATACTTAACTTGAGCTTTTATTTATCACTAATTAACCTTTCACTAATAGAAATGGATAGAAACGGCTATAATGGATTAATGATTTAGTTGTAAGCGTAGAATAACATAAACGCACTCAAGCAAACAGAATCTGTTGAAATGTTAATTGTAATCGCGTTGAAAGCATTTGTCTATTAGATATAATGTGAGCACGTGTGTAAGGACAACTCGGAGGTATAGAACGCGCCAATGAGCCGTGGTATTAAATCTAGATTACCGTTTGGCGTTTCCGCTCGGCTGGATAATCAACGGGACTGTATTAAAGCTATCAGTCACGTGCCGCATGACAAGGACCGCGCGCCGTCACGCGCCACACTCGCAAATCAAACGTAAATTGTTCGGCTATTGTTGCGACAATTACATATTTTACTTGACTTATATTGAACGCAGGAAACACATCCTATAAAACTAATACAATTTTTTTTACAACGTAGTAGAATTTCGATTCGTTCGACACAGATAAGTGTGTGTAGTAAACATTTACTAAGAACAAATCGAATTTGAGACATAATACATTTCAATTTTTTTTATTTATAAATAAATAATAATTTTAATTATCTTCAAACTAATAGATTAATACATAATGCGTCGATACTTTGACGCCGTCACATCTTCCAGAATCTTCTGTTGAGGCTGGAGCGGTCGCTGCAACTGCAGAAAACCTCAAGCGGTGCAAATACAGTGGTAACCTCGATAGAGATTTCATATTTGAGCCTTTTAACTTCGGATCTGTGGGGTCCTAGTGCGATGTGCACCTTTTAATGTGGTAGCTAAGAAGTTGATCGACACATCTGGTGACCAGAGGGCTGGCTTTTACCTTGCACAGAGGCTAAGCATTGCCATATAACGTGTCATACAGCCTTGTAGGCACGGCTTGGCACAGTTATATTTTTTGTAAATATTTGGTAAAATATCTATTATAATGTAAATATTTCTTTTTAGTTAGTATTATGTATTAATCTATTAGTTTGAAGATAAAAAATGTGTTTTTTGCTATGGTTTATAGGAAAAATGGGCCTCATCTTAAGTGATCACCGTTGCACATGAACATCAACAATATGGGAGGAGCTGCCATCTGCATCTCATTGCCAGCCTTTGAGTAAGGAGTAGGCTCGTTTCTTGAAGGTCACCATAAACGTACACCGATGGTGACAAATTATTTCACAGGTTAACCGTGCGTGGGAGGAAGTTACGCAGAAAAAGAGGACAATGGTGGAATGGTGGAATTTATAATAGGTTGTCAAATATCCCCCTTCCGCCTTTTTGTCTTTTGAATTTCGCGGCTATGTACAAAGCGCTACAGAGCTCGTATCTAGCAATACTATACATAATTTGAAAGGTCTTGACATAACCTACAAAACGACGCTATGCATAATTAGTTTGGATATTGCGTTCAACAGTTATAGACTAATTATGCATAGCGTCGTTTTGTAGGTTATGTCAAGACCTTTCAAATTATGTATAGTATTGCTAGATACGAGCTCTGTAGCGCTTTGTACATAGCCGCGAAATTCAAAAGACAAAAAGGCGGAAGGGAGATATTTGACAACCATATATATAACATAGTTTATAGCGCATAATACAGTCACAATATAAGTAGGTATTAGAAGGTTTAATTAAAAGCAGTTCATTTTATATTTAATTAATTAAAACATTGTATGGAAAATGTTTGAAGGAAAGAAAGGTATTTAATGAACGAAAATAAATAGAGGCTATTCCCTCCTCATATTTGGGAAATTGTGAAAGTTTCAGTGTGGAATTTATTTGGTAACACATCAACGTAATTTCATTGGAAAGTTAATCTCATGACGTGTTTTAATTCAAAAATTCCTGTTTCATGGCAAGTTTTTCATTTAGATACTCTTTACTAATAGGAATTTTCGTTTAATTAGTTGGCTCTGCTGTGCTTTTAATTATATTACGGCATGTACGGGGTGTAGGTGCCGAGGCATTTGAGCGGAATAATTTGCACACTGCAAGTTATTCTAGCGAGATATTTAAATGTGAATTACTACAATACGGAAACGAAGAACACTTACGTCTTTATTACACGATCCTGTGAGAAAACATAAACGTGTAGAAATTCAAATAAATAAAAAGAGTCAATTTATTTTAAGCCCATTTTTTCCTATCAAATGATCAAAAGTCTTAAATCCCGTCAAATCTGAACTTATTGTGATTCGCCGTGGCTTAAGCATAAGCAGCTATAGGTCACCCTGAAGTGGCACTTAAAGTTAGTTTAGTTTTCGAATGTCCCTTAGAATATCCGTGAAATAGCTACTGACCGAGTCGTGGTTCGGCCCTCTCGGACGCCCTCGGATCGGAATGCTTACGCGTAACATTGTAACCGTCCAAGCCGAGGTTACCACCCACCGGGGGGACCCTTGTGTCGAGTTACTAGCGATAGAGGTTCAGGTTAAGCGACCTAAGAGCTATGCCACCTCTCAATCCGGTGAAGCAGTTAAGGCCAGCTTCTCTGGGCAATCTGTGTAGTTTCTCATTAAAAAAAAAAGCTATAGGTCAATTAGGACGTTTTTTTTTTTTTTTGTTAACGAGGAGGAAATTCAGAAAGATACCCCGCCTTCTGGGGAAGGCGGCGGTTATGTGGGTTTTTACCCACTAAAACCTCCTCCCCGGTGGCCCTTCCTCGGTGCATGAGGGCTCCGGGATAAACTTGGGATACCATTAGAAAAGTAAGCAACAAATTGCCTAAAAGTGTCGAAAATAATTTCATTTTTAATAAAAACGAACGCAAACATTTGAATAGCACTGTCTGTGCAATGTAGAATAGGCTCATTGTATAAACATACGTTTTTATGGTTCACTTTATTTCTTGAATGCAAAATTCAGTGACACGTTTGAGAATGTTCGTAGTTTCTTTGTTATTCACATTGATGTCTTCCACGTCTTCTGTGTACCGAAATCTCTTTCTTTGAAGTGGCATTTTGTGCTTGGCATAACGCCAAGAGTCACACGAAGCCGTATCTGGGGTTAGGGAAGCTGTTGATATTGCTCACTGCATCCAATTAAAGTTTCCGAGTTGCAATTCCTCGTGCCAAATAGTCAAGGGGATGACGAAAAACAGCTGGGGACGTGATCTTTGCGCCGATTTCCACGATGGCTCTTCAAGATTTTTGGAATTGAAAAAAATTTAAGTGAAAAGTTAGCATTACCACGAACTGAAGGTATGCACCATTTAGATTCATACAACGTATTTTATATAACAAAGTTACTTCCCGTCGGTACATATTTTGAATATTACGATAAACTAATAAATAATATACTATAATATATATAAATAATAAATATATATAAATAATAAATATATACTAGCGGTTGCCCTATAATCGAAATTAAACTGTAACCCAGGAATTGGAGTATTGAAATCACACATAATTATTTATCATAGTAACTTAACCGTTGCCAAGCAACCGTATAAAACCAAACGAATGGTATTGCATCCAATTTGTTTTATTGATTTAATGCCTTTTGTATGCATAATTTTAAAAAAAGATCGGCACTGTGCATTCTATATACCTATAAAACTATAAATATGGGAAATTTCATACTACTCGGTCCACTCAAATTTTGTCAGAAGGGTTATAATGTTGTTGTTTTACATATTAATATAGGTATGACAAAAAAAATCTGTTCAGCCCTGTAGTTCTGGGCTCTCAAGAATAAGACTACGGTACCCCCTGCCTGTCGTACAAGGCGACTAAAAGGGGCCTCGGGTTCACTGGGCGACAAGGGTGGGGGCCTGCGTCGTCCACCAAAGTGGACCCGGGAAGAAGGCGACATCGGCTGGCCCGTGTCGCCTTTCGCTGCGAGGGCACAGGGGAGGAGGGAGTAACCTCCCCCCGGGACGTGCTCTCCTTGAGCACAGTGCAGAGGGACTCCGGTGCGTTCCACGTGAGATCCCGGAGCCCCTCGTCATGCACGGAGGAAAGGGCCACCGGGGAGGTTTTAGTGGGTAAGATCCCCACATAACCGCCGCCTCCCCGTCAACAAAAAAAAAAAAGGTATGACAAAAAAATCTTATTTTTAAAACAAACTTTCGCCCTTACAGTATTGTTTTCAATCTGCCCTGTTCACAAATATGACGAAAAATCACTAAACTTAAAACTGATTGTAAATATCAAGCGATGTGTAACGATAGAGCTATAATTTTTTTTTATAACAAAGTTCAATTCAAGTATGACTATTAAGAGAACAATGACTTAAATTTGAATTTAAAAAAGTACATGAATCCTGCTACGTTGAGTTTAGGCAGGTCCAGTGATGACGTAAGAATTTTATTACCCACTGTGACGCCCCCCGGCCCGCTCACACCCTTCGGTTCCCTTTCAAGAGGATTAACTTGTAATCCCACAGGAGGACCAAAATCATTCATTAGACTGCTATTTTCAGGTTTATTATACCTGACGTAATGTTTTCGGGGTCCATCGGAAATGGTTTTTAAAATCGATTCGTCCCGAATACCTAAAATGGAACGCGGAATTTTTATATATACTTAGTATTTAGCTTAATAAGTCTTCTTATATCCCTTCCTGATTTCAGGCCCAACCTTGTTTGTAAAACAGAAGTTTAAAATATGAAAATAAGTGGCTAGTAGGAAAATGTTAATGTAATGTAACGCTAGAATAGAGAAAGGAATACTTCAGTAGCTTGGATATGTAGGTTTAATGAGGAAAGAAGACGAAAAAAAAGTCCAAAAAAAACTGATTAGTGATGTCGGTAGGGGTAGGTAGTAATCCTAGTCAAATATATGTTTGTCGAACTGATTGTTGACATACTAAAGATAGACGGCGTACGAAATAAAATAATGGTAAACAGGTAAAATATGCAATATGCAAGAAATGTGTAGCGGGTTAGTGAAAAATAAAAATCAACAATGCCTTCATAACTTTTTTTTCTTCACGCGGGGGAATCTTTTTATAGACCATCCTCCGGTACCCTAGGTGGGCCCGGAGAGATGTGTGGGACTCGGCCTGGGCAGTCCCTACCTACGAAACCTTCCGCGAATGCCATCAGCCGGTATGAGCGGGGTGCCCCGGATCTGTCAGCGACAGGACACCCCAACGACCGGCCGGTCCCGGAAAAGACCGGACTTCATCCTCAAAGGGGACTTCTCTGGCACTCAGAGAAGTCCCGACGACGCCGAAGCATACTGGGGCCAGGTACCCGTCCTGGCCTCGTTTCGGATTTCGGAGGCGGCAAGAGGAGGCGTTGGAAACGCCTCCTGCACACCCCGACACGTCGCCTGCGGAAGGAGGGAGCCTCTGCGCTCCTCTCCCTGACCCGCTCGTCAGCCTCCTTCTGGGACGTCTCACAGAAGGAGGCGACCGCCGTCCAAAACCTGTCGCTCGAGACCATCGCAAGAGCGAGGCTCGGAAGCGACAGGTCTACAATGCCTTCATACTTAACTTGAGCTTTTATTTATCACTAATTAACCCTTCACTAATAGAAATGGATAGAAACGGCTATAATGGATTAATGATTTAGTTGTAAGCGTAGAATAACATAAACGCACTCAAGCAAACAGAATCTCTTGAAATGTTAATTGTAATCGCGTTGAAAGCATTTGTCTATTAGATATAATGTGAGCACGTGTGTAAGGACAACTCGGAGGTATAGAACGCGCCAATGAGCCGTGGTATTAAATCTAGATTACCGTTTGGCGTTTCCGCTCGGCTGGATAATCAACGGGACTGTATTAAAGCTATCAGTCACGTGCCGCATGACAAGGACCGCGCGCCGTCACGCGCCACACTCGCAAATCAAACGTAAATTGTTCGGCTATTGTTGCGACAATTATATATTTTACTTGACTGGAGAGATGGAGATGGAACGCAGGAAACACATCCTATAAAACTAATACAATTTTTTTTACAACGTACTAGAATTTCGATTCGTTCGACACAGATAAGTGTGTGTAGTAAACATTTACTAAGTACAAATCGAATTTGAGACATACATTTCAATTATTTTTTTTTATTTGTAAATAAGTAATAATTTTAATTATCTTCAAACTAATAGATTAATACATAATGCGTCGATACTTTGACGCCGTCACATCTTCCAGAATCTTCTGGTGAGGTTGGAGCGGTCGCTGCAACTGCAGAAAACCTCAAGCGGCGCAAATGCAGTGGTAACCTCGATAGAGATTTCATATTTGAGCCTTTTAACTTCGGATCTGTGGGGTCCTAGTGCGATGTGCACCTTTTTAATGTGGTAGCTAAGAAGTTGATCGACACATCTGGTGACCAGAGGGCTGGCTTTTACCTTGCACAGAGGCTAAGCATTGCCATATAACGTGTCATACAGCCTTCTAGGCACAGCTTGGCACAGTTATATTTTTACTAAATATTTTGTAAAATATCTATTTTAATGTAAATATTTCTTTTATAGTTAGTATTATGTATTAATCTATTAGTTTGAAGATAAAAAATGTGTTTTTTGCTATGGTTTATAGGAAAAAGGGGCCTCATCTTAAGTGATCACCGTAGCACATGAACATCAATAATACGGGAGGAGCTGCCATCTGCATCTCATTGCCAGCCTTTGAGTAAGGAGTAGGCTCGTTTCTTGAAGGTCACCATAAACGTACACCGATGGTGACAAATTATTTCACAGGTTAACCGTGCGTGGGAGGAAGTTACGCAGAAAAAGAGGACAATGGTGGAATGGTGGAATTTATAATAGGTTGTCAAATATCCCCCTTCCGCCTTTTGTCTTTGAATTTCGCGGCTATGTACAAAGCGCTACAGAGCTCGTATCTAGCAATACTATACATAATTTGAAAGGTCTTGACATAACCTACAAAACGACGCTATGCATAATTAGTTTGGATATTGCGTTCAACAGTTATAGACTAAACATGCGTAGCGTCGTTTTGTAGGTTATGTCAAGACCTTTCAAATTATGTATAGTATTGCTAGATACGAGCTCTGTAGCGCTTTGTACATAGCCGCGAAATTCAAAAGACAAAAAGGCGGAAGGGAGATATTTGACAACCATATATATAACATAGTTTATAGCGCATAATACAGTCACAATATAAGTAGGTATTAGAAGGTTTAATTAAAAGCAGTTCATTTTATATTTAATTAATTAAAACATTGTATGGAAAATGTTTGAAGGAAAGAAAGGTATTTAATGAACGAAAATAAATAGAGGTTATTCCCTCTCATATTTGGGAAATTGTGAAAGTTTCAGTGTGGAATTTATTTGGTAACACATCAACGTAATTTCATTGGAAAGTTAATCTCATGACGTGTTTTAATTCAAAAATTCCTGTTTCATGGCAAGTTTTTCATTTAGATACTCTTTACTAATAGGAATTTTCGTTTAATTAGTTGGCTCTGCTGTGCTTTTAATTATATTACGGCATGCACGGGGTGTAGGTGCCGAGGCATTTGAGCGGAATAATTTGCACACTGCAAGTTATTCTAGCGAGATATTTAAATGTGAATTACTACAATACGGAAACGAAGAACACTTGCGTCTTCATTACACGATCCTGTGAGAAAACATAAACGTGTATAAATTCAAATAAATAAAAAGAGTCAATTTATTTTAAGCCCATTTTTAAAAATATTTTATTACTGCTATCATATGATCATAAGTCTTAAATCCCGTCAAATCTGAACTTATTGTGATTCGCCGTGGGTTAAGCATAGGCAGCTATAGGTCACTTAGGACGTACAGCATGGGTTTGTCACCCGCTTGCGGAGGCCTACGGAGGAAGGCGCGCCTTAGGTGTTCGGGTGCGCCTTGCCTGAAGGGCTGAGAAGACGCCGAAAGCGTCAAGTCGCGGGCGGGGCCGCGGAGGTCTCTCTGTTCCCGTGGCCCTGCCACCATACACCACCGTGGAGGAACACCCTGTGGGTTTAGTCGGTAGGAAGTACAGCATGGTAAAATTTCACACTGGCCGAACTGTTGCAACTATATGAAACCAAATTTCAATTCTTGTTAATCTCTGGGCTAGGACTCCCTCCGATACCAGCTACTTTTATGATTATGTATAAATTGTATCTACAAAAAGCGGTTTGAATCAGCAACGATTAAGTCTTTTCTGCTTGTTGTGCTTTACCCATGTAAGATATTTGTAGGATAAAGAAAAAACAGCTCAAGAAATCACAAATTTAAATAACCCGTTTACAAGAATTAAATTTTGTTTGTACTTGTTGGATATAAGCCCTTTTTGTTAAAATCTTGTAAGTGATTTAAACAATCGAAGTGTTATATAAGGTTTCCGTATCCAAACTCGATAATATTTTATAGCCAATATTTTTTTGCTAAGGGATTATACTGATTCAATATTACCATGACAACGGAGTTAAAAAAGCGCGGTGGGTTTTTGCCGTGTGTTGTTTAATCTAAATCGAATAGCAGAATTAAGCGGCCACCATAAAATATGATTAGTGGTCGTGTGGGGGCTTCGACGGACGTTCTGGGGACGCCTCGTGCAAATATTGCCGGCCTACTCAAACACAAGTCCGCAGGAAAAACCGACCAGCGATTAACAAATATTATTTCAGTAAATCTTCATGAATATCTTTTATATAGAAATCAATCATACTTGATGGATTAACGCTTAATTCCGAGAAAGCTAATTTCTTAGAATTAGTCGGGCGGGTGTCAGTCTTCTTTTCTGTTCTTGATATTATTAAAAAAAGTACTTCAATTTAATTTATGGTTGTTACCAGAACAGCCTGTTTATCATCATAAAAAGTTCTAAAATCTGATCATGTATTATATATATATATATATGATCGTTAGATTTGATTTGGTAAAGACGAGAGAGGTGTACCGGGTCTGTTTTTGAATACGTTGAAGCTTAAAGTGGCCTACACAAGTCCTACTGTTATACAGGCCGTCTTCCTAAAGAGTGATGGGGATTAACAAATTTCACATGTATGTATTGAAAACATTTTGCAGACTTATTCTGTACTCATAGGCTCATTTCTTTCAATGATGCCTACATTGAGTAAAACTCTGAATGCTAGCGGACTACGTAGCTGGAGCTGCGCCCTTAAATAACACCCGTGCTCATTAAAACTGGATATAAAATTCACTTGTACCTTAAGTACTGTTTTTCACCGAACTTTTTTAGGTACTCCATCGACATTAACAACTAATAACTCATTGCTGATAGCAAGATTCGGTTTCAATCGGTCAGTAAGTTAACCCCTAACATTTAATTTAAATCAAAATTTACCCGTCAAAACCTCCAACACGACTTTATTGACTTATAACGTACATAATTATAACTCTGTTTGAATAATGCCCTCATTGCGCTCGAAAAACAACGTCGATTTTTAAAAGCGGACCGATTTTGCATCGCACCTGCATTAATTGGATGCGCCGGCCACGAGACTATCAGTTCGAAAATGTTTACGTACTCTACAGGAATATATTGGGATATTTTCACGTGAAAGCATGTGCATTATCAACGTAGGCCGTGAATTGAGTATATGATGCGAAAACCGATCGCTTCAGCTGTTGATAAACAGGCGGCGCGGCTTGTAATCCACGGCTTGAGTCAATTGGTGGATGGAGCGAGATAATTAAGCCTGTATGGGCCATGTTTAACGTCACGCACACACAAACACACAGCTGAGCGTAAACGTTGCCGCTGTGTTTGGTTTATCCGCCCATTACTAAATTAGATTTCATTTGCTATTATGTAAACAATCAACTTCAGCTTTCAATGGAATTCTAAATGGGAATACTGGCAATTTAGTATAATAGGGGACGAATTACATCACCGACCTCATACCAGTTCATTGACAATCCACTATTAAAGCCCTCTTGAGGTTTACCACATGACCAAACGTGGTCCCAAACCACTCGATGACTTGCATTTATAACTATTCGTATATTTAAATCAAAAATACTCTCTTTTTTAGTTTGAAATTGAATTCTAGTAGTGATGATATAATAACTGTCGATAATTATTATTCAAATAGTCACTTCACTCGGTTGTCGCTGCTCAGTAAAAATTTTCTTTTTAAAGGTAGGCAACTCTGTTTATGGCTTATCGTATGTTAGTAATCGCGATTTAAGAACACCTTCAATATGAATTGCAGGTACGTTGTCGACAATTAAGAAATTAGACCGTCATCACTTCCCACTTCCTTCATCAAAATGTCGTTGTTAGCCTTTACGACTTTAAAATATTAACAGGTAAGTTTTATTATTTGTTGCCATAAAGATAATACTTATACTTAATAATAATAATAAATAATTTTTATTTCAAACCAAAAATTCATGTACAAACTAGTTCGATAATAGCCGCAGTAGTGCTGTGTCGCAGCTATTAACGCCCATCTCCAAACAGTTAAATACAATTACAAATTTAGTAAAATAAAAAATATATAATGTAATTCAGTTTAATCGTTGTGTGTGTGTGTTTGTGTGTAAAAGATTGCGTGTGCTGAAGAGTGTTTGTATGTGTAGGGATGAGTATGAAGTAGGGAGTGGGTTAGTATACTCATTGTTTTTAGAAGCTAACTTCACACTATGTTTCTTCGAAACACGCAACTAACTTTCGCATGACAAACTTTCGTAGCAGCGTAACCGCATAGCTCATAATTTTACCCTTAATAATCGAAAACTAAATATGACTTAAAAATGATAAAGATAGTGGAAAGTTTGCTCAAATCCTGGATATTTGTTACAAAGATTTCATTGGTCGAACTTGAATCTGATAAAATCTGAAGATCAACTAGGCTTTTTATGACTTTCACGAATATATACCTTATGAATTACTGTCGTGATAATTGGCATTTTATTGTCATAACATTTCTCATTATAAAGCAACAAAGTACAATGGCAAAACGTTTACAGTGATGTTACGGTACTCTATTACGGCCTCTTTGTTGTCGTTGAACACTAATTACTGTATTGTTCCAACTTTAACTTAGAATATGCTGTGTCAACCTGCTTATAGGCTGTCATGTCTTTTTCTGCAATCAGAGTAGTTGCAAGTGATATGCTTATCACTGAAGCAGAACTTAGCTGTATATAAGGTGTAAGTCATTTTCTGCTTTTTTTAATGCTTGTTTCTATAAGCCTGCTGCATTATATATGGGTAGAATACGAAAAAAGCGTTTTAACTAGATTTTGTATCTTTAAGGTGAAAATAAAAAATAAAAATTTCATTAACCGGAAATTATTTTCATTTGGGTTACCATTTGAACAAAAAATCCAATGTAAAAAATAATAATATAATGGACTTTACGAAACAACACTTCGCTATCTGTCTCATAAAAAATAGATGTGTGTAGTTGTTGGTAATTTTATGAGTCGCAAGGATCCAAGGAGTTACTTTTATGTGTACTGTCCATTAGTTTGCTCCCCTAATTCTATAAAAAGAAAAAAGGAATAAAATCCAGTGTAACAAAATATTCACCCACAGTATTCAAATTATGCGAATAAACCCCCTAAAACGCGTACGTATGTAAATGTAAACGAAAACAAAAAGTTTACTAAACAGGAGTCGCCTATTAGGCAAATGAGGAGTCGTCAAACTGTAAGTGATGACTCCGAAGCGAACAAGATGGACAGAGTGGAGGCAAAATTGAGGAGGGCGTGTTACAGCTTAGCCCGGCTTAAGGCTTGCAATACTAATTAATCTCCGCGTTAATTAGTGTAGCTGGTGCTCGCTTAAATCAAGTACGACCGTGTGCTGGCATCTTCTTCTACTCCTGTCTAATTGTGCCCTGTATCTCAAATTATCATGTCAACAAAATTAATAGCGAGACTGTGAATTCAGCGTGTTAATTAGCGAGGGAGGAAAAACAAGGACGTAAACACCATTCGGTACACGTGTTAAATGTAGTTAATAGGTTGTGTTAGAGCGTTGCCGAGAGCTCTTTGGTAATGATGTAATTCTGTACCAATTGAAAAAAACATTTGATCGCTTTGCAACCAATTAATAATGAACTATAACCTATTTTTTACAAAAAAAACCTTTAGAAAATATATTTTGTAATAATACTTTTGAGTTATGTCAAAATCATCGGCGCGTAATTTGTTGCCAAGTAAACAGTTTTTAAATTTAGTTGATCATTGGAGTTAGTTGAATTAAGTTAGTTTGAGATTGAATTTATTTGCGCGTCTCCATGTAACATAGCGTCAAGTGAGCAGTGCAACGTGACTGTCGAATGACAATTTGCGTGTGGTGCGTTAATAAGCTATGTAGATATTTTGATATATATATATATAATAGTTTAATTTATTACAAGCTTATTACAATATTAAATTTGAATCAATTCATGTTAAACCTTATTGTTACAACATATAATGATGTATCGAGCAGCTTGGTTCGTGTTAAGGTTATTTGCACTACGAATCACATTATTTTTAGATTTTTATTTTCGTATATTATTCATATACCTATATTCCTCTTTACGTTAATTACCAAACTTTCTATTAAAATCTCATAACATAAATCGATGACTCATTCACCCTTCGATGTATAAGGTAAACCTAAAATTTTCCCCTTCCTCCCCTAAAATGTAATCCTCCTAGTAACCTAGGCTGTTATTTTTATATTAGCTTACCGCTTAAAATTATTATCATAATAAATTGAACCAAAAATAATAACGGTAAATGATAATTTTATTTGTATTTGCACGTGTATGCTTCTTAACACGTAATGTGTGTTCGTTAATAATGTATCTACGTAATGAAACAACGAATAACAAATACAAATGAATTGAGAACCTACCTCTTTTTCAAATCCATTTGAAAACAGGATGAACTTACGAAGTACACAGTATACACATAAAACACAAAAAAAATTATATGTTTTCAAAAGCGTGATCTTTTCATGTTGAACCATTTGTAAATTTACTTAGAAGATAACGGACGGAAAAAAAGGGATCTCAAAAAACGCCGTTTAATTTTTATTTTATGATTTGCATTAACCCTGTTATAATTTTAACAGCATTGCAAATGCATATTGAAATCTCAATACATCTTATTTATTGACATCAAAAACGCAAATTAAATTACCTACTCAAGTGATAATATTAAGACAACGTCCTTTTTTTTTTTTTGTTCACGCGGGGGAATCATTTTATAGGCCATCCTCCGGTACCCTGGGTGGGCCCGGAGGGATGTGTGGGACTCGGCCTGGGCAGCCCCTACCCACTAAACCTTCCGCGAATGCCATCAGCCGTTATGAGCGGGGTGCCCCGGATCTGTCAGCGACAGGACACCCCAACGACCGGCCGGTCCCGGCAAAGAGCGGATTAAGCCAACGTCCTGTATTACTCCTGTAATACCTAAAATATTATAAACTAAGAACAATTTATTCATAGTATATCTCCTCTAAAATTGGAGGAATCATTGTGTAACACAATAACATTTGAAGCGTCAATAGCCTAATGGATTAGGGTCGTACCCTAAATTTTTCTCTTTATCTTCTTTCTGCGAATTGTAAGATCGTAGGTTCGAATCCACCATTCAACTATTAACGTGAACCATCTCCTAGCACAAGCTTAAGTTTAAAATTTTAGTAATATTTTCTAAAAAAAAAAAGAAATATTTCTAGCTTTCTTTTTTAAAAAAATACGTTGAAACATTTTCTCTAAGATGTGCATAGAACATTATTAAAGGATGAAAATCCGCAGATTTGATGGAATACTGGCATCAGTTGGTTGCTTTAGTAGTTAGTTGTAGTACATAAACCATCTTTATGCGAAGTAGCCAGCTCCAATGACGATGCATGTGCAGGGGGAAGTTACTGCGTTAAAATCTCCCAGTAATATATGTTTATAGGAGGAATAAAACGCGCTTCATTTCGTTTATGCAACATAGAGCAGACAATATAAAATGAACCGCCTAAAAATAATCCAGGAAAAATTCCTAGTTTTCTTTGTTCAGTTTCATATTTTGGTTGTGTTTTAAGTAAATCTTCTCTGCTAGACTTCTAGAATTTTTGAACTTCGATGTGGGTTTATTTTTGTGAGATTTTATGACAGTACAAAGAAGTGTTAATTATTTTAAAGATGTATTTCTGATCTGATCTAGCAAAGGACTACATTAGTTTTTAATAATGTCCGAAGTTCGAATCGTCGACGTCTAAGTGCCTACCGTACTCCGTGCGAATTCTTTCATATCTCTGTGCTTCTTGGTATAGTGGTGGCTGATATTAAAGTATCGGATTCCTACCCAATTTTATTTATTAAAATATGGATCAGGAACTATTATATTGCAGAATGGTATAGCTACTCTAAACCTCAGAGAGGCGACCAATTTATCTGGTGTGCAGTAACAATATCCACGTGATAATGTTATGCCAAAAATGACAAATACTCTGCTGATTTGTCATTTGCCCTCCTCTACGTATTTTAATTTTATTTTAAGTGCCTAAAAATGTATGTACACAGCATGTTTTCAAATTTAATTTGAAATAAATTTGAACAACACTAAATATGGCATATGAGAAACTTATAATAAATGTGTTTTCTAATATAATAATGAATACAATTTAAGTACAAAAATAAAATTAGATTTAATTTAATTAATTAAATCTTAAATAACTAATTATTACTAACAAAAACATTAAAACTATTTAAAAAATATATCTTTATCAATATACATAACAAACAAAAATATTAGGAGCAGCCTGTATCGACACACACACATTGAAGCGTCGTCGCGTACTATGTGTGCGTGTGCATTGCGTTCGTTGGCAAAAACTGCTCACAACACCTCGTAAAGAAACGGGTTGTTCACTGTCGATATTAACAATATGTGGAGAAATTGTACGAGAACTGAGAGAGCATATGGCCAATTAAGCTTCTCCGTAATTTGTATTGTACAAATGTAAATGTATGTAAAATGTATTACATAAATAAATAAAAAAAATTACATATTATATCGAAATGTAGACAAAGAAACCAAGACTGTTGCGTGAGCATTAGCAACAAGACCTTCAGAACCCTATCTATAACAGCCTAAAAATATATATAAATGATAAAAATAAAAGAGTCTTCCGACAATATGAGCTTATAAAAGTCGTGCACGCAATGGGAACAAAAGTTCCGAAACAAAGCGTCACAACACGGAACATGTTCTGTTGTGACTATGACCGACATCGCGCCGAGCGGGCTACACTGAATGTATACATTTTTCCATGCGGGTAGTCTCATACGGACCCCATGGGAGCACTATATGCAGGACTGAAATTCTCAACACAGGTGGTAATATTAAATGGAAGTTCGAAACAAAACATAAAATTAAAATAAATATACAATTTTCATGTGATCGCACAGTTTTAAATGGTGTTAAAGAAAATTTATTAAAAATCAAGAATTTTACAATTCACTTATGAGTCTCATATTTATATCTGATTACAAAAATTGGGGGTAATAGTTAAAACTAAACAAAATCAGCAATGTCTATTGCCGGCAGTTAAGAACAAACTCACATAAATACAAGCAGTAAGCGCACCTGGATGTGGCTCAAGAACAATACTCAAATCATTTCATTTTATTGATTTTTATCTAATTTAATAATGTTTGTCTTTATTAGCTTGACTTTCATGCATCTATCAATTGGAAGGGATCTTTTAAAGTAATTTTCGTCAACTACAAGTCGTTAATTATCCGGAATCATCCAGACCAAGGAATTTAAATCTTCAGGAAATTTTGTACCCGTAACAAAAACATATAACAATACAATAAATGACCTTATACTGACCTATGAAAAAAAGCTTAATTTTACACGTGCTTTCACTTATAATATTGTTTTTTAAGTCACCATCTTTGCAATATTGGCTTGTATCTTAAGTCGTTACAATCTACAATTACAACGGATTAAGAATTCTTTAATTTTGCGTTTTGTTCTATTTACTTGATAGGTTTATTTACTAAAAAATTTAATAAGGTTGTAAAAGGTTTTGTAATCGCATCCCGTGGGTATCACGGGAGAGGACAAATAAATAATAGCGTGACATCTTTGAGTGGCGTCTTTTCTTGTAATAATGCTAAATTGTGATTGCAAAGTTCCCTTACAACATTTATTGCGAAGAGAGAAAGGAAAAGAATATATAAAAATTGTTTATTTTTTCTAAAAGAATAAGGGGCAAAAGAGATAATTGGCTCAATTGATGTGAAGTGAAAAATAGATCGATCCAGATTGTGTGCTGTCTGTGCTATCTGTGCGTCTTCAATAAAAAAATTTCATATCGATATGTATAAGTAACTATCTATATTTATGTTCCTGTTTAGTACAGAGAACTGAATTCATTTTTCTGTTTCTCTAACGCGAGTATTGAGAGAATCACGCGATAATGCGGAAATTATATAATTCTCATACACTCTGATAGCAGCACGATACGGTGTTAATTAATGCATTTTTTGTAGTAAATAGGCTCACGTTTGGCTTCTATCTTGCTTGATGGAAGGCGAAGATAAAGCCTAGGATGGAGCACGTGAGCCTATAAGGTGTCTGTTCACATTGGACTTAAAGGTGTCCAGATTGTACCCGTGAGGAAAGACTGAACGCGGCAGAGAGTTCCATTCCTTAGCGGTCCGCATAAGGAAGGTGGAGGCAAACCGCTTCGTGCGTATTGATGGAATGTCTACGACGTAAGGGTGGGACTGCTCGTCGCACCTAGTCGTTCGGTGATGGAAAGGGGAGGGGGTATTAGGTCATGCAATTTTTTTATACTTTTACTAAAATTTACTTTATACTAACCACTGTTTTAGCATTTGATGTATATAGTAATTATTTATACTTATGTAAGTTTAATTTATTCTGAAGTACAAAAGGTCATTGACAGTTGACTGATTGAAAACGTGTCTCACAAGCTTCAAGATGCCAACGCTTTTCATTCATTACAATTGCTTACATACATTTTGTGTTTCCTCAAAAAATGAATAGCTTTTAGTTTCCTGTAAGCAAAACATGTGTACCAAACAAGTATTTATTAGTAGTAAATCAGTACTTAGTAATTTATTACCTATCAGCGATGCGCCCAATATCGGCAACATTTATCACTATACCGCTCCTATTACAACTTGACATCGTGTTCTAATCAGCAAATCTATGCTCCAAATACAGGGGACAGATAAAATTGTCAGCGTTACATTGACATACATAAATTCAACTGTTTGCTGGATTCATATCACCGTATAGATTTTGTTAAACGGGTGACCTATCATTGAACATTATAAAGATATTTAGTTCCAATACGAAGTTAAACCAGTCAATTGAAGCTAACAACGGCAATCGGCTAAAAAATATGTTAAATTGTTAGAAAACTTTTTTTTTCTAAGTGGCAATTTTGTTTTATATTTTGACAAGTAGTGCTGTATTTGATATATATTTTTATGTTATCAATGGTTTTCACTGTTAGAATACAACAATCATTGTAGTTTAAGTCGCGAACAGTTAGTTGTATATATTTCTAGAACTGGACGTACCAAGTAATCGTACTCGTATATATAAAATTATCGTGTCACAATGTATGTTACCATACTGCCGATACGGCATGACCGATTTTTATGAAATTTTATAAGCATATTAGTAGGTAAGAATCGACTACTATCTATTTTTCATGTCGCTGAATGATAAGGGTGGTCCACACAAAAATTTTACTTTTTGAAAAAAATATTATTTTAATTTTTTCTACATGTGTGCACCGTGTAATGAGATTTCGTCCACATTGCCCTATGTGATGCAAACAATCTAGAAAGATTGGTAGTGACGGTAAAGGTCGAAGGAAAAAGACCAAGAGGCCGAAGTCCGAAAGGATGTTCGGACCAGATCTCCGAAGAACTGGAGTCATCTACCAGCGACGCCCTCCACAAGGCCATGGATCGGAATGCCTAGGGACAAGTGATTAATCGGCGAGAAAGAAGTCACGATCCTTAGCAGTGGGGTAGGAATTGAAAAGAAAGATGATTTGGCAATAACAACATTCAACCCTAAAATTTTAATTTTCTACCGCCAATCCCCATTTTTCAGTAGCACTTACACTAAGATATTGAAATTGTTTTCTTTTTTGTGGTAATAATTATTGCTAGAGATATAAGTATATTATTACATTATTAATGAAAAATGAACTTTTAAAAATGTTTGTTCCTTAGTATTATAGGCCGTCATCGTTTATAGTCATTCGTCACTCTGTCATAAACCACATCTCGATACACTTACAATAAGTTAGTTTTTTTTAATTTTTTGATAATATATATTGCAAAACAACGTTTGCGGGGTCAGTTAGTATTATATAAATGCATACGGACACAAGCATAGTAAATAAATTTAAACTTCACACCGACTAAACCGTTGTAAAATTGTAGCGTAAACAAAATTGTCAAAGCTAAATAGCAGTGCTATTTATTCAGCTTTGTCCGAAATGCTTTAAAGTAAGCATTACATATACTATGGCTTAAGCGGAGCTCGTAAACGCTGTTAATAGTAAAACAAAGAGTTTTCAAGTTATATTTTACATTATCCTGAAGCGAGTGAAGAATAAATCTTCGTTGGAGCTTTTCTCTTAATTTAAGAATCAAATTATGTAATTAACATTACGTACTCAGGTCTGCTGACTAAATGAAGCCATTAAGGCTAAATTACTCCGAGGTGCTTATTTAAATAAGTCTCTCAAAAAGATCACAATCAATGGCGTCTCTTCTAATATTTTCTTTAACGTTTATAGAATAGCTTTTGTTCGAGTCGCGAGATATTTTGTTTAACAGAAATCGTTTGTTAGAAATTTGACATTTTTTATTTGCTTAAACCTGTCATGAATAAAGACTCATTTAATACAAAATATCTAATGCTTCTTTTTATTTGTATTGTAATTTTTATGCCTTTCTTTTTCTATCTTCATTGTTGATTCTAAATACATGTACATATAAAAATATGAAAACAACAAAAAGTATATTTTATTACATCTTTAAAAAATACTAGTTAGACAGAATAAACTGTTTTTTTATCCAGAAATAATATTTTCTTAATTACCATTCCAACTAAGCTTAACCTTGTGCTTGATAGTTCAAGTCAATAGTCGAATGGTAGATTCGAACCTACGACCTTACGACTCGCAGACGGTAACCTAAACCATTAGGCTATTGACGGTTAAGTTTTTTGATACAGAATATTTACTGTCATAGTATGTGATATAACTCGTAAAATTAAGCATGTTTATACCATAGACCCATAGAGCCCAAGACATCATCCTCATATGATATTTGAAAATGATGTCTTGGGTTCTTAATGAATTTATAAAATTTTATACTATTCTTATATCCGGAAATGACTAATATGTAAGAATGCGTCAATAGCCTAATGGTTTAGGGTACGGCCTGCGAATCGTAAGGTCGTGGGTTCGAATCCACCATTGGACTATTGCCGTGAACCATGTCATAGCACAAGCTTAAGCTTAGTTGGAATGGTTAACAAGATTGTTAGTAATATTTCTGAAAAAAAAAGAAGTATTGCTAACATTCTTTTTAAAAAAAAAAAAAAATTATTCTAGAAAAATAATCATTATAATTAAAGAAAAGACGTTAATTTCTAACAAGTTTTATATCACTACGGTGTACTTAAAACGTTTGCAATTACGCAAGTTCGGAAGCCTATGCATGTGTTTGTAATTAGCTCCCAAACAAAGTCTCGTTAAGTTTTCCCCAATTACGTTATCCCGACACTCACCTACGCGATAATGGACTAATTTCGACGTATAAAATAACTTTCGGTAAACTTCACCTGTCTAATATTGCCAATTACTCTCGAATGTAACACGCGTTCTTAATTAGTTAGAAACAAATATTAAATTTCGTCATTTACGTCAAAGAGTTTTATTTAACTTTTATCATTAAACTAATCAAAATTTTTAAATTGATGATGATGAATGATGCCAAAGTGGAGAAGATTAAGCAGAAAAGCGGAACCTATTAGCATGCCGGGAAATAGTTAGGCAGAAGAAGATTACACGAATCAAAAATATTGGAGATGCTCTTATTCTATATTTATTGAAAAACGTAAAGCAATCTGCTTATGATATTTGAAATCGACAGATCCCCATAAGAGGCGCGATACAAACTATGCAATAACAATCTCTTTAGAGAGATGGACTTTATTAAACAGGGACTTTATAGACTGTCACTTTATTTAAAGTTAAAGTTACAGCCTATAACTAAAATACGTCCCACTATTGGGCACAGGCCTTCTCTGTATTGAGTATAAGCGCATAGACCGCGGATGGTCGACTTCATATGTCTTAATTTTCTAAAATTTTCTAAAAATTTTTTAGGTGTCCTCACGATGTTTTCCTTCGATGTTGTTAGCGTACTACGTAACTTAAGGCGTCTGTCCGGATAGTTAGTTACCATGGCTCTATTATTCTAATTTGTTTTAATACATTGGTGCCGGCATCGGGGATTAAACTTGTTGTTAGGGCGTTATACAACTCGACGATAAACTACCACGGCCCATAACAAACCGATGTCATTTATGGAATTAGATCTTGTTAATCTAATTCCATAAATGACATGGGAAATGTTACTTCCATTTCCCCTGATCGCTTATTAGATTTCGAACAATGTACTTAACTAGTGCATTTTTAATAAACCAAACGCTGATGTCAACTTGTTACGAAACATCAACGAGACGTGTATTAAATATTTATACATTAATGGTATAATACTGGAAACAGTTGTTACTAATTGTTATACTGTCTATAAACATGACTTTATTTGTTAAAACTGGCATTGCGTTGGATCTTTGTGTATGTACGAAATAGAATTAATCTGCATCAAAAACGACTAACGAAGATTTGCCAGCTTACATTCAAATAACTTCTTTAGTTTAATCGTGATGATTCATTTTAGACGTGATTGCTCAGTGATCAGACGCTTGACTCAAGCGGTATAGTACTTTAACAACCCGAGTTAGATATGCGGTACTGGCACCAGTGTCATTGTTGTTTACAATTTCAAGTTTTGATTTATCACGTGCTGGAAAATGAAGTAAAAACTGTGAGAAAACCTGCATGCATGAGATTTTTTTCCAAGAGATGTGAAGATTGATTACCAGACTTAATATTGAAGGAATAAATACATGTGGTACACAGGTTGTTTTGATTATTTTAATCAATTATTTTTTACATTTTTCTGTATTCGGCTTTCCTTCATTAATGCATTTTGTCCCAAATATGTACACATATTGAACTATTTCCAAGTTGGATAAACACAGATACCAAAAAAATCCAAAAATGAAACTCGCTTTGGTTTAATTTTTATCTGAAGCAGAGTTTGGCAACCATACATGTTCAGCTACAAATGATTCATTCGAATCTTAATTAAAAGCCAAAAAAATTCAAATCTAGTGGAATGCTGGCAATGTGCCACTGGCATTTTACTTCATTACAAGGAGTACCGTTGACCAAAAAGTTTTTACTTTCATATAATTAAAACTTAACAATGAAATTTCGAGAAAGTACCCACTGACGAATTAGTCTTAAACCTTTGCTATTAGATCTATTAAATCAATTTGTGGGAAACTATAATACAATTAATTGTTTTACTTTCGAATTGAAAAGTGAATTGAGAAAATCCCAGACGGTGTTTCTAGATTTCTTATTTACAGAAGAACTTAAGCCCAGTATAAAGAGCTGGGCTCACCGGTCCCAAATAAACTCGGTAAAAAACGAACAGCGTTTGCTGTTTCTGGCCACCCTGTTGTTTGTATGTACGATTTAATGTTTCTCAGACCTTACCCTAAACCGTTACTTATGCTATTAGCGTCAGCATTTGCCATTGGTATTGTACTGCCATTGACATTTTCTTTGTCTGTCTTTCTATAAAAATATTTATTATTATCAAATACTAGCGTACCCAGCCCGCTTTACTGGGCTAGATTTTGCTCTAGTTTATTCAAACAATAAACTTACATAATTAAATATTTAATTTAACTCTCACAATATATTAAATTATTCATTTCTCTCTGTATTCATTCTCTTCTCGAGCGGGTGAAGATCATTACCAACACCCATGTACATAACAGTAAATACAATATCATACCCGTAGTGGTAGTATCATAAAAATAAAAGCTGTATTTGACAGTTCAAAAAGAAGAGTGCTCCGATTGTCACCACTTTACAGGATTACTCGCCAGGTCAATTTGAAGATTCCCTGAAAGTTTCATTGAAATCGGTCCAGCCGTTTCGAAGCCTATTCGGATCAAACTCACACACTTTCTCTTTTATATATATATAGATAATACACGTTAATTAGAGAATTAAAATAAATTATTTCTACATAAGCATGTCATAATAGGTATAACACTGCAACCAATTGCAGCGTTATCTAGAAATAACTTCCCGCTTCGATCGCGACCATACCAGAGGTTATGCGGACTGAACTGCTAAAAAATATTGAAGCAGTCACGTTTGATTCAAAAGCCTTTGCGTCACTGAAGATTTTCTAATCAACATTCAAGAAACGGCGGCGGCGGGCGGTGTCTCCATAAATTACGTATCAAGTATGTGTAGAGGCTTTATGAAAAATGTTTTCGTTAGAGGTTTCCCGGGGGATACTTGCGGGAACTGCGCCGTCCCGTGCGACCGCCGTCACCTCACTTTAGTCAAACAAAATATATTGAGCCTTTGATACGTTAGCTCGTTTAACTTGTTATTACTTTCCAACTGATTTGTTTTAAAGAATATTACATCCCATTTATAATAACATTGAAAGCAAACAGAATAAAGATATTCTTCTTTGAACACTGATTTTGTTTAGTATAATTTACAAGGAATTTGACTGTTATGTTAACGAACAACTGTAAACTAGGCTGCTGCAGAACAAATGGCAGCAGGTTACTATCCTAATTAAAAAAAGGCTGTTATGGTTTGGAGGGTAACAACAAAAAGAGGAGACTGAAAACCAACATGACGTCATGTTATGCAGTACACCTATATATATTTAAACTATTAATTTTAATGTAATTTTATAAATAATGGTAAATAGTAAAAAATCTTCTTGTTACATTTTTTTTTTATATGATATCATTTTATGTACTATAAATATTATCATTCGTTATCTTCGTCAAAGCTAATGCTTTTAGGAATGTATTGAATAAAACTTTTAAAAGAATTAATTTTAATAAAACGGATTTTAAGATTAAACCGCGATTAAATGTTTCGTTACATGTTTCTAAACGGATATTTAATTTGTTAACCTCTCACGTGTGGCGCTAGTGCGCTTTACAAATGTCATTCTTCTTGTCAAATATTTTACCGTGAAATAAACGTTGTTTAAACCAATATCTTTAGTTAATCATTTTCCAACAACTGGTTTAATTCAATTAGTAATATTCTAGTAAATTTAAAAAGTTTTGCAAAATATATTTATATATTTGTAAATAATTAGATTCGCCTGGCATGAAGTACGACGATTTAAAATAGCGCTTGTTAAAAGTTGAGGTATTTGTTGCTTTCTTACATTTAGCTCGATGAGCAATTGTTATCTCTATCTATCCCGCTCAGTTAAAATGACGTAAGAAATTATTATACAAAGATTTCAATATGTTTCCTACATTATAAAGTCGTAAAGTTTTAAGCCATTCAATATTCTTTTGCGCAAAGTCGAACGGCAACGATTCAATGATTTGCAGCTCAGAGTATATATCGAGTTGCATTGCCATCAATCCGTAAGTGAATCTCGCAGCGAGCACGTCGCAGCTGCAACTGATATCACCTGACGATGTCGTTTGTACCCGTCCGACTTGGATTAGGCCCCGGCTATGTGTGCTTAAATCGACAGAATAAATTTACGCTCACGGATTTCGCATTACGCCATCCGAGCGTTGGACATTAAAATATCGCGACGTCTTATAGCATAATATTTATATATTCGTATATGTGTAATAACGTTAGAACATATTGATAGCTTTTGCAAATCCGCGTTACGAATAGCGCCAATAGTGTCCAATCCTTAAGCTCGATGATCCAATTCTATCGAAGTTTCCCTTTGTCTCCGAATCGAAAGCGGATTGGAATCGCATGGCTCTCAATTCACCGTATAGTGCTCTATTGGTCGTAATATAAATGTGAATCTATAACTAGTTACAAACAGAGCTCGAATGGATTTCATAATGTGCCTAATAGCTGTGGAATAATGAATGGAGAAAGAAACAAAAAATACTGTTACTATGAATTAGATCACCAATTGCACTCAGGCATGGTGTAGGTAATTTTCAAAAAGGAGTTTCTCACACAGCCAAATTCTTTGTTTTTCATGTTTGTTACTTCATAACTTGGACGGACAACTGGTCACCCTGTGCGATCAATACAAATACCTGGGTAATATAATGCACAGCTCTGGGAACTTGGAATGTAACATCCAGCACAGAATAGCCTCAGCGTGGTTGAAATGGCGAGAAGTAACTGGTGTTACCTGTGACAAAAGGATGCCGGTCAGACTGAAAGGTCTACAAAACCATCATACGACCGGGCCTTATATATGGCAGCGAAACATAACGGCCGTGACTCGGAATAACGTGCATACCATCCAAGTTGCTGAAATGAAAATGCTGAGATGGATGTGTGGTGTAACCAGGCGTGACAAAATTCGCAACGAATTTGTGCGAGCAAGCCTGGGTGTGCGCGACATTGCCGACAAAATGCAGGAGAGTAGGCTGCGATGGTATAGACACGTTAAGAGGAGGCCCTCCGACTACGTAGGGAACCTCGCGCTACAACTTTCCCTTCCCGGTCGAAGATCCAGAGAAAGACCCAAGACAAGGTGGGAGAATGTGGTGTCGAGAGACATGAGGGAGTGCAACATCGCCAAAGACGATGTCGGGGACAGAACGAAGTGGAAAGCGAAAATCCGAAAAGCTGACCCCACCACCATGTGGGACCAATAGCATGGAAGAGAGAGAGAGAAACTTCATAACTTGGACATACTAGACTGGGTGAACCCATTTTGATGATTCTTTTTTCATTTGAAAGAAAGTGCTTCCCATGTGGTCCCATATTGGTCGAATTCTGACATTGGTATCCACGAGAAAACCATATATGTCTTAAATTTGTGTTAAGCATATGCGCGAAAAATTGACGAATATCACGCCAACACGGTTTTGTTTTTACACGTAACGTAGCACTTGTAGTGATGCGTTAGTGGCAAATAACAGTCCAAGACTAGACTAGAGGCCAAGTAATAAGTACTAACTATGTACCGAAAAACCGGAAACTCATGGATATAAGCCGACTGGGAAACCTCCGACTAATCGTAAAGCAGATTGCATAACCACTTCTTTCAGCATTATTTTTTTTTCTTTTATAAATGAGCTACGTTGACCAGCCAGGAGACTTCCACAAACACTCGGATATAAGTACTAAATTGAATCCAATGTGCAC
Organism: Meandrusa payeni; assembly: GCA_029286785.1. NCBI lineage: Eukaryota > Metazoa > Arthropoda > Insecta > Lepidoptera > Papilionidae > Meandrusa > Meandrusa payeni. The sequence goes on along the minus strand of JAGSMX010000012.1, from coordinate 10,798,439 downwards.
CATTCAATTTATTATAAAGCATAGTTACCATTTATTCTATCCACAATAATGCTCACTGTACTAGATAGAAAATAACACATTTCATAATGTGAATAAGCGTGTCGGTCGTAAAGTGAGTTCGAGCGCAGTGCAGAGGCGGGCACTCGTCAAGCCCTCGATATTTCACCGTACATTACAAACGGTGCGGCGGACAACTGAAGTTAATTGGATGCGCTGGCCACAGCAGAGCACAGCTATGAAATATAAAACAGACCGGGCGCGTTTCCAGGTGAGTGCGGGCCCATTATCCCGGCTGCAGTGAACGTAACGTGCGCGTCTCGTTAAGACTTCACGTATGCTAAACTTACAACGGCATGCGGGAGTTCGGTTGAAGTGACAGCTGACGAGATGACAGTGTGAAGCTCCGTATAAACGGCGGAGACGCATATGCACTTATACGCTCACATAATAACACTGCTGCAACTTAAAGCAATGCTCAGTGAAGCAATCTATAAACGATGTTTACAGCGAACACTGGCACACAATACGTTTCAAACGGACTGTGTAATAATGGCCCATCAAAATTTCTACGCTAGAGTTGTCGGGCCGATCGGAAAAATTCACTCGACTCGACTGGAAAGCGGTGTCGTAATCCACGAGCGCCGCTATGTGTGAAATTGAAATTAAAAATCTATTAAAGTAGAAAGATTGGAATATTACATTGTATTTTTTTGTTACGTTTCCGATTTATTCTGTGTACAGCTCTGCTAACCAAAAAGAGTAATGTATTTATTTATTTGTTAGAAAACAGCGTTTTGTTGTACAGAAAAGAAGTACTTAGCTACTAGGCTATTGTTGCTTTGAAATATAGGTGTAATAAATTGAAAAGAAACAAATCAGTACTTAAAAGTATTAAAGAGCTGACATACCTCAATATTTCTTATAACATAGGTGTGTATAATATTATATCTAAAATGCTATCATATCTAAATTTATTCAATAACTTGTATTTATTGAGTATATAGATAAGAGAGTGAGAGTCTTTTCATTATCCAATCAATAAGACTCAATAATAAAACGATCAAGCAATCTTTACCTGTTTTTATCCATTATATATAAATTAATTTTATTTATTTTCAAAATTTATCATGTTCAGTTCAATAGACAAGGCCCAATTTCCATTCCAATTTTAAATATTTGTTTTCCCGGTCTGATGCGTGACGGGAACAAAAACCATTTTCGGTTGCGAACTGAAGCCCGTAACGTCAGTTAATGGACGAATGGTGCTCTGTAGAACGGTTTATCACGATGACAATAAATCTGGGATTAAACGTGAAGCACGCTCCCCGTTCTTACATTCGGCAATTTTATAAGGAGTCTGGTAATACGTAACTCACCTAAGTTGAACCACTTGGAGGTAAATGCAGTCATACTTTTAAAAATTCTTTTTTAACAAAAGTTTTTTGCTAACAAAAGTTTTACGATAATTACTAACATTCATGGTAACATTTTTTTCTTTTTTGTTAACGGGGAGGAAATCTTCAAAAGATACCCCGCCTTCTGGGGGAAGGCGGCGGTAATGTGGGGTTTTTACCCACTAAATCCTCCCCGGTGGCCCTTTCCTCGGTACATGACGAGGGTCCCGGGATCTCCAGTGGAACGCACCGGAGCCCCGCTGCACTGTGCTCAAAGAGAGCAGATCCCGGAGGGGGGAATTACTCCGTCACCCCTGTGCCCTCGCAGTGCAAGGCTACACGGGCTAGCCGATGTCTCCTTCTTCCCGGGTCCACCTTAGCGGACGGCGCAGGCCCCCACCCTTGTCACCCAGTGAACCCGAGGCCCCTTTTAGTCGCCTTCTACGACAGGCAGGGGATACCGTAGTCTTATTCTTGAGAGCCCAGAACTACAGGGCTGAAACATGGTAACAATACCAACTAATCCTAAGTTTGTGCTAGGAGATGGTTCACCATTAGGACATTAAAATTTATTTCTAATTAAATAGGTTTTATTTACTAGCTCTAAATATATTTTTGTTAGTATCTCGCATCAGCCTAACAGATTCAAGTATATTTACGAGTAAAAACAAAACTGACTTCAACTAGAATAGAAATATTAAGAAGTATAATTAATCAGAACCTAACCAAACTCTCATCAACCTAATTAAAGTACATCCTTTCAAATAAAATAAGAATCATCAAAATCGACGAACCCAGTCCAAAGTAAAGGGAAGCAAACATAAAGAAACACACAGACGAATTGAGAACCGCATCCTTTTTTGAAGTCGGTTGATAAAAGAAAAACATGCCACACTCAAATACATGTTCTGCACGTGATGAACTATTTTAAATGTCATGCAGTCATCTCATTAAAATGATTTATCCCTTATTGATGTCCTTCTATATTTTCAATCGAACAATTAATAATCTGAAATGAAACTCATTCGAATTATACGCAAATTAATAAATCATTGCTTTTAAATTTTGTTTACGATAATAAAATTAATATAAAAACTTCAAACATTATTTATTCAAATACACAATTAAGTATACCAAGTTTCATTTAGGATTTAAATATAGACAGAATAATAATCGAATCGTCGACGATACGGATCTTTCCAATAGACTTGACCCTATGGGCCTGCGGAAAAATGTTTGGGTTACTTTCTTTATCTAATTCTCCATCGCATTTACCATGAGGTGGTCTGAGCAATTGGTCGGAATCAGCCCAGCTATCGATTTCCACAATAAATAAAACTTTTATAATAACATATAAATGTCATTATCGCATTTACCATGGGGAGTGTTCTGAGGAATTGTTCAGAATCATCCCAGCTACCGATTTCCATTACCGCACATCTCGGCAGAATTCCAAATTCCACCGCCACCATCTTGATGGTTGGCGTTCAACGACTGTACGTTTTTCGCGTAACTTTCTCCCACGTACTGCCAACTTGTGGAATCGTCGACGATACGGATCTTTCAATAGACTTGACCCTATGGGCCTGCGGAAAAATGTTTGGGTTATTATGCATTCTCCATCGCATTTACCATGAGGTGGTCTGAGCAATTGGTCGGAATCAGCCCAGCTATCGAATTCCAATACACAAACAAATAAAACTTTTATAATAACATATAAATGTCATTATCGCATTTACCATGGGGAGTGTTCTGAGGAATTGTTCAGAATCATCCCAGCTACCGATTTCCATTACCGCACATCTCGGCAGAATTCCAAATTCCACCGCCACCATCTTGATGGTTGGCGTTCAACGACTGTACGTTTTTCGCGTAACTTTCTCCCACGCACTGCCAACTTGTGGAATCAACTGTCGCCAGCGGTGTTTCCGAACGTTTACGATTTAGGGACCTTCAAGAAACGAGCCTATTCCTATCTCAAAGGTCGGTAACGCACGTACAGCTCCTCTGGTGCTGTGGATGTTCATGGGCGACGGTGATCACTTAAGATCAGGTGAGCCGTATGCTCGTTTGCCACTTTTCATATAAAAAAAAAAATTAACACATTTCAGAACTAAAATGCTATCACGTCCTTTTCATTCTAGCGGGGAAGTCAGAGACAACTTTCGCTGTACGTTTTTCACTAAGACTATAAAGTCCCATATGTATAGCCATAGTATAGCTATCATTATATAACCACCACAATAAATTTTTGTTCTTAAAAACCGTAAAACAGCAATTAATGATCGTAGAGGAACCGCTAAGCTACAGAACTAGACAAATACAAATATAATCACTCACGTTTGTCACCCAGAGTGGTAGGCAGAGATCACGAACTTGCACATAGTACAGTACACACCACGATCCTGTACATCTCTTTTACTTCATTTACATCCATACATGTACACATACATAACCGTTCCCCTTTTTATTTATTTTGATATAATTATAAGATTACATATAATGCTTGCATTTGTTTATGAACACATTATTCTTAAAATAGAAGAAAGTCAAATACTATACCATGGTATTATAAATTTGTTTGTTTTATTTTAAGAAAAGAAAGCAAACAATATATTAAAAAAAATGTTAATTCTGTTTCTTTTCTCTCTCTTCTCACCAAATGTCTATTATAACTAACCTTGAATTCGTGCTAGAAGATGGTTCACGTCAATAGTGGAGTGATTGATTCGAACTACAACCTTACAATTCGCAAACCTTACCCTAAATTATTAGACTATTATCGCTTATCCTATATAGAAATGATCTAGATGTATAAAAATTGTTATATTAAAATGCGACTTCTATAACGGAATGGATTTTAAAAATGGAAAACGTGACATCTATAATAATTATATTAAGGACATTATTATGCTCTATGGGACAGCTCTCCTCACGGTCGAGCTCTTAGCATCGGAAATCGCAAATTGCTGAGTGAATGCTTATTGGAAATAGTGAATGTTATTTGAAACGTCTTATAAAGTAATCATTTTTTAAAGAGGGGTAAGAATTTAATAAACAGTAATTTTAAAATCTATACTTATAAATCAGAACGCAACTTCTTGACATGACACTCGTACTTATACCATAAAACGCAAGATTTATTATGTATGTTGTTGATTATTTTTTATTCATTAAAATAATAAGAAGATTTTTTTGGTACTATATATATTGTTTATTATAAATAAATTTTGGCACTAAATAAATTAATTATAAGGTAAAATGAACTGAAGTGAAACGAGGGCGGATCTCTGATATTAAATGAATGGAATTATTTACGCATCTTAACTTATTTTTAGTGGGGTATAGATCTAGAGAGAGACAGCAACTGCTGCTTTGCTCAAATATGAATGCCTAATGGCTAAGCTTTCAACTTCCAGCCAGTTGGTACCAATTAATCTTATGTTTTAATAAAGTGTACTCGTGGAGAGGGATGAGCTCTCCCCCAGTATAATATGTGAGATCTGACAAGCTTGGTGAAAGGCAGAGAGCTTCTACTACTATATAAAATTCTTGATTTTTTTAATGTATTCTGTAAAATAGTTTTAATTTATCTTAAATCATTTTTCACATGAGATTTGTAAGACTATATAAAGTGTATTTATATTTACAGTCCAGTTTTCTTTAAGATGAGATAAGATGAGAAAAAATTAATATATATCGCACAATATAATTATACATTTGGGTCAATAGACGATAATTCCCGAATGATCAAGCGAAATGTGGCTTGGAAAGACTATTGGCTCTATATATCACAGAAATTAGCTTATTTGCCAGATATGTATATTAGTCAGACGGTACGGCGCCGTGCTCGTTCCGTGGAGCAGAAAATTTAGGATATCAAGTGATACATAGGCCAGTTAGAAAGAAGCGACAGCGTAATACATTAGAGGTGTGTTCGGAATTCTTACGATATACACGTTTCATATATTTCAGGTATGACTCGTGTCGTTTATCTAGATTATTTTATTACATTTACCTGAGCGGTGATGCGTCAGTGGTTGTAGTTGGCGTGTGCCGCATGGGCTTCCCAACGGTCTGGTAGCGATCGTGGTCGTGAACATGGCTTTCTCTCTACACTCGCAGAAAGCCCGGTTTTCCTCTCCGTGCCTGTCGCCTCTCGACACTTTCACTCGACCCAGCGAAGGAGTTTTCTCCATGGTAGGTTTTACTCTTGTAGGTCGAGCCCGACATAATTTGTTCGCTTTCTTGGCGGGCACGTATGAATTGCATAATAATAAATGAATGCATTTACTCCCGTGTATAAAAAGTGGTTGTGGTTGTGAATGCTAACAACTAACCTGGAGTTTCATTCATCATGGCGGAGCATGGTTCATCACAGGAGGCCCTTAGTTTTTAGGGGACTGTTCTAGGCCGAGACCGATGTAACTCGCCGCTCGCCGTGGTTAAGCATTCAACTTACAACCGAACGATGGTCTAAATTCGAATGTGTATGTCGGCGTTACGCCAGGGGTTTCGTTGTCGGGATCCATAAATGAAGTACCCACTCTAAACTCCGCTTGCTAGCTTGCTTTGTTGTATCACGAAGGTCGGTACGATAATGTCACGTTATTACAAAATACAGTCGTTTTTATATTGATCTCTCAATAAGTTAAACCGTTACGGAATATTTGACTACCTTTGTAACAAACAAATAAAATAATTACAAATAATTAATGAAATATAGTTAAATATTCACAATAAATATGTAAATGAATTTAACACAACTTTCAATGATTTATTTAACATGATTACGTTAATTTCGTATGAACAAATATCGTTCTTACACAGTCCCATCACAGATGGCGCTAAACTTTTATTTAATGCGTAGTTATTCCAAATTTGATTAAAATGATAAATCAAAACAGTATTTTCGATACTAGGCGATTTGCGCCCATATGTACTATTGAGATTTCGTTTCTCAGTTTTGTACAGTAAAAAATACTTTTATTAGAATCTGTACTGTAACTTTAACATCTCCATTTAACATTAGGCAGGATCGTCAAGCACTTGCTGAGAAATCATTAAAAATAAACTAAAAACCTCTAAACTCTATATAAAATAAATACTTCCTATACTTAAAATAGTTTACATAAGGACCGATCACATAGGGTTGTGACTCATTGCTACGTTACATTTACTCTCCTTATTTGCGTACACACGGGCCTGATTATTAAATCATAAATTAATGTTTACACCCAATGAAAATGTTCCATACTGTTATTTATGAGTACGAGCGTAACACGAGCAACGTGTTTAACATTTTGTTGCATTATTTATGACTTTTATTACAACTGCTGGAAGTTTTAAATGTAAATGTCAAAACAGTGCATCCATCTTCAATCTATTATTATAATATAGTATAAATAATATGTACCAATACTATATCATTACGTTCGTTAGGTGCTAGCTCAGTGCCAGGGCGGTCGCGTTAAGTAAAAACCTAGCCACCCGAGTTCTATCCCCGGTGACGGCACCAATGAATTTGCCATTTTAAGTACTGATTTTCCACGTGCTTGGTGGTGAAGGCAACACCCTCAGTAAACCTACAAGTTTTAGAAAATTTATATCATTCAACTTTATTTTATTTATTAAAATACAAGATGTCCCTAATGGTGAGTTAACTGCCGCTCATAAACGCCTATCAAAGGTGGTGGTGGCGTTATATAAAACAAAGTTAAAAATTACAGCTTTTCTGTAAAGAGTCATAGATCAGGTCATACACAGTGCAGAGGGCTCCGGTGCGTTCCACTGGAGAACCCGGAGCCCCTCACCATGCACCGAAGAAGGACCCCCGTGCTGGTTTTAGTCTGTAAGAACCCCGCTTAACCGCCGAATATACCCCGCCCCCCTTCTGGGGGGAAGGCGGGGTATATTCTTGATGAGTTCCCCCCAGTCCATAAAAAAAAGTATAAATATTTACGAAGCGAAAATATTTGTGAAGACATATTATACGCGTTGATGAAGAACAATAAACTGAAAACAATATAGTACTCCCGAACGATCTGAAAGGCAATACTGATGTTCTCAAGGATTATGACGTAATCGGTAATTTTTATTTTCGGCTAGACGCAGTTTATGAGAGGAACACAACTAACGGACGTAAAAGTGGCGCCGACTCGCCGACAGTCGGCTGCGCGCCCGTTAATAGCGTCTTATGTTTTAAAAGGAAAAATATTGAGATGTTTTTATGGCCACGTTGAATTTTAATTCTGCTTAACTACACCGTAACAACGTCGGTTAGTATAGTGAATACAACAAGTATATTTACGGGTAAAAACAAAAAGTACTTACTCCTTTCCAATAAAATTCCAATAAAAAATGAATCATCGAAATCGGTTAATGTTAGTTGTACTTAATGCAAATTTATGACATATGGATTTCTCACGAATGCCATTATAGACCAAATTGCGAAGACCATACCGAAAGCCTAGTGCTTTCAAATAAAAAGGAATCATCAAAATCCGTTCACCAAGTCGAAAGTTATAAGGTAACTGTTCCTTTTTTGAAATCGGTTGAATATAAGAATAAAAACCAGTGTGTGATATATGTATACATACTCGTATATATATATATATTACAGCAGAAGGCCATAGTAGTAGGTCACACCTCTCTTAGTGTTAATAGAATTATTTTGGTAAAATGAACAGAATGGCGACATAAATGAAAATTATTTTTCAATTTCATTTGCTTTGTTGGGAAGCCAAAATTTAAGTTTCGTGTTAGAAGTCAAATTATACTAACAGAGTTTGTCAGTGACGGACTATAATTGATTAAGTTGAAATCGCATTAAGCCACGATGGAATTTGTTTGGGATATTACTACGAACTAAAACGATAGACAAGATATTGTATCACTTTCAATGGCACAACTATATAATGTTAACAACGACTTTATTAAATATTTATTGTATCAATTGCGGACTTGGAGAAAAAATGTTGCATCTTAGTTACACTGGTGTATGAGAATTTACCAGGGTTTTTACCATTTTAGCAGATATTTATGTACGTAAGAAACCAAATTATTTGAGTATCTCTCATTAGTACAAGACACCTGGGATACCAGTCTAACCTACCATAGGATAAAATAGCACAAATCTGATCGCACGCGATGATTGTAAAATAAAAGAAATTGTATTTATTATGATAATAAAATGTATAACTTATCTTTATAGAAGCTCAAATATGTAGCAGAGGTAATTGAGCTTTGGTAACTCAATGTCTGGAATCAAAATTAATACGTATATATATATATTAAGAATATATTATATAGAATACACAAAGTGCTAAATCAGTAGTTGACTTTCACAACACTAATTCCAACCACAGACACAGAGAGTGCTCAGTAAGCGAAAACCTAGATCGCAATTGTTTCCCAATTCTAAGAATTTGCCGACGAGCGGTTCCTATTATAACACTGTCTAAAATGTCTCGTAGCGAATGTTCTAAGTTAAAGTTAATATAATGAACATTCTGGAATCTAAGCAGACAACACATCTGTGATTAACAATGTTACATACAATTTATTTTTGATGTTCAAATCCTATGACGAACTCCTTTTCTTCCGTCATTAGCCTAGTGCTTGAGGATAAAATGTGCAGAAAATCAAATCTAGTTTATCTTGATCTGATTAAAGACATAATTACATAGAAAAAAATATTTGCTTATTATTACATGAGTAGCAGACAAACGCGGTGATTCATAATTTTACGTAACCGATTGGAAAAGTACTGTTTTTTTAATGACTATTCTAGTATTTCTATAAAGTTAAAAATGAAATTGAAAAATTTTTCAAAGTAATTCGGTGTGCTAAAGACTGGTTTCAACGTCGAAGTTTACCAAGGGAGATAAGAAAGTTTTTCTTATTAACTATCAAAGGAACTGTCGTAAATACAGAAATTAGTGAGAGTATCATCTTCAGAGCTGTGTGTAAACATCTAAAGTTTGAAAGTGGCGTCGCGTCGCCGTCCCGTCGGGCAATCATGTCGACCCGCAACGTGCAACTTGCTCCCTCAATATTGGTCCTGTGTATCAACTCATGCTATATTAGTTTTGTTTGATGTGTTAAAATCATATCTGTGATACTCAATCAGGTTTCTGTTTAGATTATTTACTTGGCAAACAACAATTAATTCAAATCGGGGAGCTATAATCTTGCTTTGTTTATTTACGTAACGTTTGAGATCGTAATTCGAATGCTTACCCACTAAAACCTCCCCGGTGGCCCTTTCCTCAGTGCATGACGAGGGGCTCCGGGATCTCTAGTGGAACGCACCGGAGCCCCTCTGCATAAATGTGGAACGCTTCACGATTTTGCGTGTCATCCTTGCGCAGGGGCCATGCTAATCTTCTCTGTATCGTTCCAATTTTAGTATATGTACTGCCGAAGCAAGTACATGCCTGAGATACCAGTCTAACCTACCATAGGATAAAATAGCACAAATCTGATCGCACGCGATCATTGTAAAGTAAAAGAAATTGTATTTATAATGATAATAAAATGTATCTCAAATATGTAGCAGAGGTAATTGAGCTTTGGTAACCCAATGTCAGGAAAATCTAAACATATATATATATATATATTCTATATAATATATTAAGAATATATTATATAGAATACACAAAGTGCTAAATCAGTAGTTGACTTTCACAACACTAATTCCAACCACAGACACAGAGAGTGCTCAGTAAGCGAAAACCTAGATCGCAATTGTTTCCCAATTCTAAGAATTTGCCGACGAGCGGTTCCTATTATAACACTGTCTAAAATGTCTCGTAGCGAACGTTGTAAGTTAAAGATAATATAATGAACATTCTGGAATCTAAGCAGACAACACATCTGTGATTAAGAATGTTACATACAATTTATTTTTGATGTTCAAATCCTATGACGAACTCCTTTTCTTCCGTCATTAGCCTAGTGCTTGAGGATAAAATGTGCAGAAAATCAAATCTAGTTTATCTTGATCTGATTAAAGACATAATTACATAGAAAAAAATATTTGCTTATTATTACAAGAGTAGCAGACAAACGCGGTGATTCATAATTTTACGTAACCGATTGGAAAAGTACTGTTTTTTAATGACTATTCTAGTATTTCTATATAGTTAAAAAAGGTGAAATTGAAAAATGTTTCAAAGTAATTAGGTGTGCTAAAGACTGGTTTCAACGTCGAAGTTAACCAAGGGAGATAAGAAAGTTTTTCTTATTAACTATCAAAGGAACTGTCGTAAATACAGAAATTAGTGAGAGTATCATCTTCAGAGCTGTGTGTAAACATCTAAAGTTTGAAAGTGGCGTCGCGTCGCCGTCCCGTCGGGCAATCATGTCGACCCGCAACGTGCAACTTGCTCCCTCAATATTGGTCCTGTGTATCAACTCATGCTATATTAGTTTTGTTTGATGTGTTAAAATCATATCTGTGATACTCAATCAGGTTTCTGTTTAGATTATTTACTTGGCAAACAACAATTAATTCAAATCGGGGAGCTATAATCTTGCTTTGTTTATTTACGTAACAATTTTTGAGATCGTAATTCGAATGCTTAGCCACTAAACTATCACTGCTTAGGTTAAATAATCAGTTATATTATGTAATACCAAAGCCTTTGCGGGTCCAAATAAGTACGTTTCATTTTGCCCTCTTCAACCGACACGTGTTGCGCTTCTCAATGGCAACTTAAGAGCACGCACTTACAATCTCTCAGTGAATTTCAGTAGAATACAAAAATTAAAAGGAATAAAATTTCTAGCTTCGCTCATGCTTAGTTGAACAAATTTGATAAGTGATATACAAGTTAGGATAATACGTGTATATTTTTTTGTCTTTTACTTTGAAATAGTTAATAAGTAATCAGCGCCGACCATAACAGCACAGCATCCTGAGCATGATCGCTGAAAGGTTTGACTGTGTTTATGTAAACTGATGCTGCACCGTCTCACATGGGGTAAGGTATTCATAAACAAAGTCAAGCCTTTGGTATAATATTATATTATATGTTTTATTTTATATTATAATCAAATAATTATAATAATAATTTTAAATTATAATCTTATTATTTTGTCTAAGGTTGTTATTTAAAATAATGATGAGTCTTAGTTACTTATTTCAATAAATGAATAATAATAGTAATAACACCTTCTAAAGGAATTTATGATATGTTTTCGATGTTTTTCTAAAGAGTTAGGTCGGCATCATAGTCATGCGACGGAATCAATGATTGATAAGGAATTAACGATGTTGTGAGCGCTTTTGCAGGGCTCATGGTTACGGGAAGGAGTAAGGCAACATTCTAAAAAATTATACAAACAGCTTTAACATCCATAATAATAATATTATTTCAATGTGTGACATTCGCATAAATATAAATAGTCATTTCTAGAACCTGACGTGTCGTACACGGTCGGTGTTAGATTTGTGATATTGCCAAACATATTTTTAGTATTTAGTTCTTCTTTCATTAACTCTTACTCTGCCTTGTATTAAAATGTGTCAGTTTTTACCTTTCTGTAAAGATACTAAAAAAGTGATAACTAAATCAATATTATTGATTTTTTTTTCGGCGTCTATTAGCAAATTGATTTCTTCTGACTTAAATTTGTTGACTGAGTAAAATTTTTAAATAAATCCAAAAACCGTCTTTTATTGAACTATATTTTTTGCGGAGAATAATACGTTTCGGTATTTATATCACGTAAGGAGAATCGAACGGACTTTGACAGCGGTTACTCTTCTTCAAAGTTAATAGCCCGTGAAACTACGTTTTAGAACTTGGTACACATTGTTCACCGTTTACAGCGACTGCCGGTGGTTATGTATAGGATATTAGCTGGAGTTATGTAGAGTGTATTGTTTATTATGGGTTGCAGAACTCTGTTTTAATAGCAGAAAGGTTGAACCATCAAGTGGCTGTCTCGGAATTTCAATGGAAGTGTAGCTGTGTTGCCGGTCCTTAGTAGGGAATGAACTTAAACTCTTTCCATAACATAATTAAAAGTACCAATCGCGGTCAGAGTACGGAGATCGCAGGGAGAGGATAAGGGGGGTAATAGGGCCTTACAACCCGTAATCAATTCGAAGAAAAATTCTGTTTCGTTATTGGACTTTGATGCAAATACGAGCAACTCCTTTACATTTTACCCTGTCACCAGTTTTAGTTACCGTATTTATTAATGACGTGACCAGTGGACGAATTAAGGTCTGAAGCAAAATCTCAAGTGGTCAATCCATTGCCGTTAATCGTTATTACATCGGTCTTACCGCAGTTACAACATATTTCACACGTGTGAACTTTACTCATAACATGAAATTAGATAAGTGCATCGCTTTCAAATCAATCACGCGACTGCAATACACAGTATAATTACATCAGAAATCTATATGCCAAGCCTCTGATATATGCAATCAACATTTGCAGGATTAAAACCTGAAGTGATACAGACGCAATGATTTTTTTTTAATTATAATGTTTTGCGTCGCTTTTGTATGACGTCAAAGGCTAGTAAGGCGGCTGATATTATGTTATTTACTGGTCTACAGAGGACAACTTTTTAATAGCCAGATAACAGACCGCCTGAGACCAACGCGTTGGCGTTAAATCTCCAGCTCATAAATACGTTATGTAAACCCACCCTTATAATTAGTCGCGGTTACGGCGTGTAGTTAAGTTTTATGGAGCCGGTACAGGCTCTAAGTGGGAGCGAGAGCTCGACGGGAAAAATGTTCTTTAATTTGTCTGACCGCGTTCGGAGGCGATGAAGCGGAAATTGTTATGTTTATTCGGAAAATCTTGTATCTCTACCCTTTTATTTTTTTCAAAGGTTTTATTGCAATTGCATATTCGTAGACACCGCGTAGCGTTGTATCGGTGAGCGTACTGTTTGAGTTATACGACGTTTGTTTCCCGAATTTTTTTGGTCGTCGTTCTTTTTATACCGGTCGAAACACATTTCTGCTGGTGCTTTTTTAGTGTTAATATTCCAAAAATTGTGGAATAGGTGTCTTCACTGCATTGTAGATGGTTAACTTAAGGTAGAAAAAAATAATAAGCGATGAATGAAAATAATGTTGTTAAAATAAAAATGATAAAAAATGAATACAACATTTCGGTGCTTTTAAATAAGTAAAGTTTATTTTGGTACGTCATGAAATGGCAAAGTGTCCGTGATGTGCAGATGGTTTAAGCATACGAGATGAGTCATAGATACGCGTCATGCGTCCCGCTCTGAGGAGGCGGCAAGGGGCGGGCGAGTGTCGCGGGGCGCGGGGGAGGTGGTCGCCGGCTTGGACAGTACCTGGCACTCGCTGCGCTGCAGCCACCGGCACTCCGTCGTCACAGCGCACCAAGTCACAGCGGAAAGTTTGCTAACGAACGTTTTACGCGCCTGAAGCACTTGGCGGTCGGGGAATGCTGCGGACCTGAAGCTTGCTTCGGCGTAGCGCTAGGGGACAGTGAAGCGCGATGCTCGTACACAGTTCACAACAAGTACGGCGAAGCGAGATACGGAGTCATGCGGTCAGCCAAAAGGACACAAACCTACTGGCGAGCTGGGTGTCGAGCGGTGCGGGCGGCAGGGCGGGCGGGGGCGCCCATTGGCCCGCCGGGGCACGCCTCCGCCGACACTGACGCGCCGCTATGTCGCGCCCGCCACCGGCACCGGCATCGTCCACCGAACACTTCTTACACTTTCAATCCTACCACAACTTTCAATTTGCAACTTTCTAAGATTCACTTTTAGTATATAGTAGAAAACTCTTTACTCAAATTTTCAAATTTTTTCCCCATTTTTTTAAATGTATTCAAAATCTGTCACAACCATAATAAATAAGCGCATTAGACTACATTACATTTTCGAAAGTCTTTAATTTTAATATTAATTATTAACTTATATTAAATATATATATAAATATATACACACGTAACTCAACTAAGTGATTAGTCTCAATTAAGTTAGAGGTAGGTCCTCTGACTTGGACTTATATCATAGTTAAAAATGAAAATAATTCAAAGGATATAGTAGCATATTTTATGATGTTATCTAAGGAACTAGATTCTACCATAAGTACCCGTTATTATAAACTCAAGAAGATAAAATTTATAGGACGCAGGAGTCATGTTTTTGCTGCAATTCATTTTAAACGGGGTAACTTGTTCGGGGCGCTGTGACGACACTGCGCAAAGCTCTAATAACGCCGTACGTACAGCGAACGGTGCAGGAATTCAAACGAGTGTAGCGCATCACGTTAAGCAACTTGCTCACGTGCCTGCAGATACAAAGTCACCTTTGGCCTGCACGCCGCGCTCTGCTGGCTGCATACTGTATGCAGTGTGTATGCGGAAAGACGAAAGGGGAAGGAGTTAACTGCACAGCGAAACTATTTTTATTTCCTTATTGATGTTAAACATCTAATGCGAGGAGGGTTAGACCTACTGTCGCCACGCTGTAATATATCCTATGACATATCCTATCCAAAACGGCATGGTGCCGCGTCACCACGCGAAATCAATCTCTTTCACAAATGTTATACTAGAAGTTTTTAGATAAATTATATTGTGACTCATTCACCTAACACCTGAAACCTGTATAAGTGGGACCTATATTTTTATCACTTATACAGGCTTTTCCTTTAACCAGTTTCCCAAATAGGCAGGTGAACATGACAGTTGTTTTTTTTATAGAGATGATAATTTTGACACTGATGCGGCTGTTAAAGAATTACAATTTCGTTTCGCCATTTTGAGCACTTTTATTTACTGGCTACGAATCCTTGCGTACTACTGTCAAACAAAGCGTTTAAAAAAATTAGACTGTTGGAAACAAAATGCCTAAGCTTGATAAATCATCTTACTTATCCGGCTAAAAAGTTCCGATTATATTTTTTTTATTCGCTATAGGTAAATATTGAAAAAATCTAAGAATCAAATTTAAACCTAAGACTCAATGGTTTTAAAATACCAACTAACATTAACAATATAATTATATATAAAAATATAAGTAGTACTTATCAATAAGAGACGTTTCTCACATATGCAACAGCTAACACGGTGTGGTGACACGTCGCCATGCGCAAGTGCGACATTCATCACAAACTAAAAAAAAACATTATACCTCACGTATCTTTTTTATCAGTCTCTCAAAAATAGACATAAATTTATTGGCATCACAATACAAAAACACATCACAGAAAGAATTTAACACACACTAAAAAATAATGAAAAATAGACAAAACACAGTTAAAGTTACACGGATAAATAATACAAAACATATGATGCTAATATCGGACACCGTCTCAGCATATGCTGTCGCAAGGATGCGACAGCGCTGATTTTCAGCGGTGACCGGGACTACCTAAAAACGTGCGCGCGCAATACTACTTTTATATGGAATTTATACATACAATAAGAGTATAATAAATATGATACATGAATAAAACAGTTTTGAGATTAAAATATATTTTATACAATAAAATAATAGATGAAAAAATTTCATAAATAAATATATTATTAAGTCAAAAAATAAAATAAAATAAATAATATGATAATTAAACGAATAAAGTTTAAATTATATACAAAGCTATTAAATTAATTTAAGGTAGTCATGTATCAATAAGGTATTATTATTCTAAAACATTTATCAATGTTTACAAGTGTCGTTTACACGCCACAATCCTTGCACATCGGAGCAAATAATTCGGAAACATTTCTGCATACACTAATTTTACAGTCTGAAACCTCGACTTTGCCGTTGCTAAATTGTGCACACATTTATACAATGCACTCTCTCGTAGCCTGTTCTGCTACGCCACAATCTCGTCAGGTTACTACCGACACTTTACATTTTCACAGATCATTATCATATTGTAGTACAAAATGTTCTGTTTGGAATACAATTACATATAATAGAAATTTAAATTAAAAATTGTAAATGCATGTCCACCACTAAGAGTGAGTTTAAAGTCAACGGGACGAAGTAATTGACAAGAAACATAGACACTTTTACATAATTTCGTCAGATGATCATGATGATATATATATATATATATATATATATATATATATATATATATGTATATATATATATATAAGACCTTACGTTCGTTTAACCCTAGCGGGATAGACAGCTTTCAATGTCCCCTTTTTACCAAGCTTACATATACACAAATGTTACATAACACAAATTTCTTGCTCAAATGAAATCCCTTGATCCTGTACATACCTCTCTGGATAAACACCGTGAGTTATTTTTTTTTTGTTAACGGGGAGGAAATCTTCATTAAGATACCCCGCCTTCTGGGGAAGGCGGCGGTTATGTGGGGTTTTACCCACTAAAACCTCCCAGTGGCCCTTTCCTCGGTGCATGACGAGGGCCTCCGGGATCTCCAGTGGAACGCACCGGAGCCCCTCTGCACTGTGCTCAAGGAGAGCGCGTCCCGGGGAGTTTACTCCCCCTCTGTGCCCTCGCAGTGCAAGGCTACACGGGCCAGCCGATGTCGCCTTCTTCCCGGGTCCACTTTAGCGGACGACAAAGGCCCCACCCTTGTCGCCAAGTGAACCTGAGGCCCCTTTAGTCGCCTTCTACGACAAGCCTCCCCAGGTCTCCTTCTGGGTCATTACTGACTCGCAGAAGAAGACCAGCGCCTTCCAGAGTTATTTTATTTATTTTATGATTAAAAATCCGCCGCCCGCTTTTCACTAAGCTTACTACAACTGAGAATTGTGTGACTAATATTATCAATTGATTTTTTTGTACTCAAGAAAACTAAAAATAGAATATGATTGGTGCATTTGCGATTTTAACTCCAGAAACTCAAATCAAAAGGAGAACCGTCATATATAATTGAAAACTGTACGCTGCCGTTAAATTTAGACTCAACTCTTGGCATAAGTTATGTTCAAACAAACAAAACCTTCAAACTGCTTCACGCGCTATAGCTTCGAACTGTCCCGTTAGATGATATATCGTAGAGACTGTTAAGTGGCATGCAAAATGTATATTATACTTTGTACTTCCTTATGCCGTTATGGCAAAGTTCCAAGTGAAACAATCTTCCGTCGGGCGACGATAACGGCAGACTATGGTTTTATTACGTGACACCGTCGTAAAAATTAAATAAACTGCATTCGCAAGCAAAGCGAAAGCTGCGTTAATTTAATTAACGTCGAAATATGACGACTTACGTTTAATTTTACAGCGGCTTTATGGCAGTAACAGCTTATACTTTACGTAATTAATTTGTTTAATCGTGTGTTTTTCTTATTTTATTGCCAAATAAGCATACGTTGAATGATCTCTAACGCTTACACACACCCACCGTAGGAATTGCAAGTGCGTTGCACACATATTTTTAACAAGAGAAAAAAGAGAAGTTAACAACTTCACCAAACATACAGTTTGGTGAAGTGACCTGAGTGCCGAGTTGTCGAGGACGTGCATCACTTACTGTTGGAATGTGTAGTGTAGTGATTTGGATTTATTAAAAAAAGTATCTATGCCCCTAGAAGAGGTACCTACCCTAGAATTACCGTATAAGCCTTTTTATGCAGCACATAAACCTGGTGGTCTACCATCGGAGATGCTCACTTATGAACAGATCTAACTACTTAATATTTAATTACATCGCCTGCTCTCAAGAAGACTATTGGCGTTAGTAATTATTTTTATACGTTAAGAGGATGGACGAATAGACATAGACATAGACATTTATTTATTGGCATCACAATACAAAAACACATCACAGACAGAATATAACACACATTAAAAAAGAATGAAAAATAGACAAAACACAGTTAAAGTTACAGGACGAATAATACAAAACATATGATGCTAATATCGGACACCGTCTCAGCATATGCTCTCGCAAGGATGCGACAGCGCTGATTTTCAGCGGTGCCCGGGACTACCTAAAGACGTGCGCGCGCAATACTACTTTTATATGGAATTTATACAGACAATAAGAGTATAATAAATATGATACATAAATAAAACAGTTATGAGTTTAAAATATATTTCATACAATAAAATAATAGATGAAAAAATTTCATAAATAAATATATTTTTGTGTCAAAAATAAACTAAAATAAATAATAAGATAATTAAATGTATAAAGTTTAAATTATATAATTAAATTAAATACTAGTGTGTTTTGTCTAAAGAATACGTAGTAAGCTAGAAAACTTCAAACTTACGGCTATTATAATGCGAATTATATTTGTAATTGCAAGGTCTTACAAACACTTATAAAGCAAGTTATTAAAACAAATTCTTATAAAATAAAATGAATACACCATTTTATCATACATTCAATTGTAAGGGAGTTCATGAATTCCTTGAGTTAATCCACTAAGGGCATAAAAAGTAGGATATGAGTGGACTGGAGTTAGTGACACAAACATTTTGTGTGATGATATGATTTTACCATAGCTAACGCCAAATTATTATAAATACAAACAAAAAATCGAACTCCTCCTCCACTTTAATGATACGGCTTCATCAATTACTTCAGAAGAACTTCGAAAGGCTCCACTGCTTTAAGAGGACTGTGTCGCGTTGGGTGTGACCTTACTCCCGACCCGATCATAGATTAGGGCTCGGACAAAGGCATAACTCAGGTCATAGACAAAGCACCAGCATTGCCATTAAACTGAATGGTGGCACATGAAAAATATTCTTTACCTAACACGATGCAAAATTAATCATAACCTCCGAAGTTTACATTTAAGTTGTACCACTATTTTACAAAACTTACTACATAGTCGTGGTAAATTTAATCACGAGTTTCAATTACGTTAAGTAATTCGACTTAGCCAGTTTCTGATACTGTAAGGGTTGCCGAAAGCTAAAGGGTTTTGTAAAGCGATATAAGTTAAATAACAAACATCAATAAGCTTAGTTCTTGACAGCATCATGTGAAGATCGAAGATTCATATAAAATAAATTGCTTCCCAATCGATAGCCAGGAAGGGTCAATGAGGCGTGACTTTGACGAGGGTGCCCGCAGTCTGGCCTTAACAACGGACAATATGCAAGAAAACCTCCTTGAACCTTGTTTGACATGACTCGATTCAGGTGAATATCCCTGTAATCGATCTTTAAGTACATCAATTAACTGTGACCACTTCAAATGAGAAAAAATAACTAAGCATAAAACATTACACGTTGAATCGTAAGAAATGAGAATGTAAAAAGTCACATTTTTCTCCTGTTTTTTTAAATAACCAAAATAAAAGTCCTCCCTCCTTAGTCTCAAATGGGTAGGCAGAGATTATAGATTTCAGCCTTTCGTTTCCAAAATAATTCTTTGTCTACACGTCAGATACAAGTCGCCTTAAAGTTTTTTTTAGCACACAATAATTGTAAAATCGCGTGTGAAAACTTGGCTACGTAACAACTCTTTCTGTATGTATGTAAAACAAAATTATTTTTCTATTACATGAAATTTGAAAACAGAAAATTATTATTTATAGAGCGAAAGCAGAGGTAGACCAAATATACATGTGAAACCAAATCATTTAGACAAATGCCACCGGTAAGTATGTGGATAGATTTTTTTAGACTTAGACTTCATTGTTTTCCTACTTCTTAATTATCAATGTAGCTATTAAATTACGTGATAACCGTTGTCATTTTTTTATTAAAAGCGCTATATGTATCATCAACATCATCATCATCAGCCTGTATCAGTCCACTGCTGGACATGGGCCTCTCCAAAGGCATGCCACATGCAAGATATTACTATGTAATAAATAATAATAATTAACTGTCTTAACATTCTTTATCAATATTATAATACAAGCTAGGAGATGTCTCATGTCTTTAGTTGAGTTGTTGATTTGAAGCTATGATCTTATGTTTCTAAAATTATTATCATGTACATCATTAAGTTTCTTTAACGTGTAAATAGAAATGTACTACAAACGGTAAAATAATAAATTCAATATCAAGAGCAAAACTGTGCTAGTATTTTGTCACAACGACGGGGACAAGATAAGTTGGCGGTGAAACTTATTATATAAAAACGTATTCTTCGCGAGCACAGCACTGTGTAATGGCGGTGTAACGCTTCGCCTGTTAAGGTGGGAAAGTTGACTTAACAATGTCTGCCGTTTGAACTACACTGCCGGTTGCGTTCCGTTACATCTTTCGTTCTTTCTACTTTTTACAAAACGTATTCTAAAATTTTTATACTACGTCGAATATCGTATAACTTAAATTGTTTCTCTGTTAAAATAATGTGTTAACACAATTGAAGTGTAAATAAATTGGAAAAGTTTAGTTGTATCTCAATTAATTAGTGACGACAAAGCGAGTTACTTACGATCTTTATATGGGGTTTAAATCTCACTCGATCATTTCCAAACAATAATCACTTCCTAAAACGTTCATCCCAAATGAAAAGCAATGATTTTCATAATTGATTGCTTGGAGCCGTTGCACTTTTACTTTCAGTTACCTTTTTTGAAGTCGGTTGAAAAGAGTACCGTGTAATCTATGTATATATTTGTGTGTATACATAATATTGCTGTATATGCTATAAGTAGTTGGTAGATGAAAAAAGATGCTATTAATATACTCGTATTTGAGTGATCTTAATAAACATCAATGCAAGATTTTTTTCACTTTTAATTTTTTCTCACACAAAAGATGTAGTTCTTCTTCTTCGTGGGTATCACTGTGGATAGAGTTTTGACGAACTAACTACACAGGTTGGCCAGAGAAGCTAGCCTTGACTGCTTCACTGGAATGAGAGGTGGCATAGCTCTTAGGTCACTTAGCCTGAACCTCTATCGCTAGTAACTCGACACAAGGGTCTCCCGGTGATAGGTAACCTCGGCTTAGAAGGTGTTATGTTACGCGTAAGCATTAATAATGTTAACAGTGTTGTCTTGCTTATCACTTCGTAAAAGATCTAGTTAGCTGTACTAATTACTAGATATCTCACTCTATTTGTTTTGTAACTGAACTTAAGAATGAAACGAGAAACTGAAGATGGGAATTAAATAAACCGTAGACAGTAAGTTGTATGAGTTATTCAAATAACGAACGAATCGCTGTGAAAGGGCTACTTAATATTATGATAACTGATAAAACGAAATGCACTGGATAGTATTTTTATGGTTGAACGAGAAGCTTTCAACCCATGTCACTGTCAAGCCGCATTATCTGTAACTTTCATATTGAACTGCAACATTGCTTATATCTTGCTTAGAAACATTTTTTGATGTTACATTATTCGATATTTAACATTTTCAATAAATATTAATATTTCATTTTTAAATGTAAAATGTTTCATTAATTGTTTTCGACTTTTAACTATCGATTACAAAATACTCTAACAATTGCAATGATTGAATAAATTGACTCTTACGATAATCGAGATAAGCTCTTATTTATAAAATTCTTGACAATTCGGATCCCGGAAAATCCCATTAAGATTTGTAAGAATTCTTCAATTTTATTCAACGAGTAATATTTCGGAAAATATAAATCAGAACTTGAATGCGGATAACTTTAACGACCCATTCAAACTTTTGGTTCATTTAACATAAACATTGTAATAGAAAAAAAGTCACCTCTTACACTCACTCACCTGGTTACGGTTGACCCGATTTTCAGCGATTACCATTGCCCATGAACATATAAAACACCGGAGGAGTATCCTTATAGATTATTTAATAAAAAATAAATCATCGAATTCGGTTGGCATGGTATTGAGTTATTCGTCTATTAGTCGTGCACATAATTAATGCAAATTTAAGAGTTTATAGTTTTCTCATGGATGCCATTGTCATTTGGCATCAAAATGTAATCACACGGGAAGCACCAGCTATATAAAAAAGCATCATCAAAATCGGTTACCCCAGACGAAAGTTATGAGGAAAAACATAAAAAATATACAGACGGAGAGCCTTCTCTTTTTATGAAGTCGGTTGAAAGTAAAGAGATAACTTGGTAAATAAACAATTCTCTAATAGAGTCCAATCGCAATGTTTCATTAAAAATATTTCGTATCTAAATAAACATTTTGGAAACAGAAAGGAAAACTTTTACCAATATCGGATAGCTCAGAATTTTCATTAAAACCTTCTTTACAGCGACCTTACATAAAAGCGCAATTTTTCCCCAGCTGGAAAATCTCGATGCAGCCGCATTAACGCTTTTATTTGCTTTGTTACTCGAAAAACTTATTATTCCACTTCTCTCGCCCTGGAATTACATTATTTCCAAACAATTCTATTTAAAGAGATTTTTCCAATTAATACGTGGCTCTTAAGGTACACGACTTGTTTACAATAATTTACTAAAAGACTATAAAATCATTTTCATTTTTACTAAAAAAATTGTAAAATAAAACTATTATAGCTTTTATTAATATTTTACAATTTAACGAAAATGAATATTATAGAGCGAAAAAATAGTGTATTTTTTATTTGTAGTGGAACCACTAAAGTGATAAAAAATTCTATCAAAATCGAAAACATATTATGCGCATTTTTCCCAGCGTTCGAATGTCAAAGTTCGATTAGAGTTTTCGTGAATGTCAATATTTGCAATACAGACCAACTGTTGGTTTTCGAATCCGGTTGTGGTCACTGTATTTGGCATATCCGTTGTAATCAATACAGAGAACATAATAGTTTCCGTTTATTTACGGATTTATGTCTCACTCTATCATCGTAACAGTTAAAGTAAATAGAATGCTTCAATCGTGTTACTAAAAATGTAAAAAAAATCAATCATAATAATTAGACACAACATAAGCAAACTGGACACAAGAACCAAAACTATATAACGATTTTAAATGACTAAGAACAGAGATTCAAAATATAATTAAAACTTAATTTAAAAAATATTTCTTAGAACACTAATTTATGAGTACGTTAGCAGTGCACGAAATTGTATTTAATAGTGTACACGTCGAGGCGAAAAATGTGAAAGTTTTTGTCGCCATCAAATTACGTTGTAGTTCGCCGACGTACTTATGTTTAAAATAATTAAAGTAAAATAAAATAAATTAAAAAAGCCGGTCAGGATATGTACCCGTGACTGTTAATTGATAGACGTTAATCGATCTCATAAAACACACAAAACCGACCCCGTTTTCTTGAGGTCATTTGCGCACACTACTCAAAAGAGTTACATTGCAAAGCGTTCGTATTTACGATCATATAGTCAGGGTTTTTTTTAAAGAAAGCTAGCAATATTTCTTTTTTTTTTCAGAAATATTACTAACAATCTTGTTAACCATTCCAACTAAGCTTAAGCTTGTTAACCCACGACCTTACGATTCGCAGGCCGTACCCTAAACCATTAGACTATTGACGCTTGTTTTGAATGTACCTAAGAGTTCTTGCTAAAATTAGAGACCAGTGTACAGTGAGGGTCTCTTCATCTGCCTCGTATGAGTTCATACATTATAAGCTTGGTGAAAAGGGGACAATGATTATAGTCTGTCTACTCCAAAAAAAGGTTGAAGGATGTGAGCACTTATATTTTCCTTATGTTTCTACACATAATTTGCTGTAGACGCCATTGAGTTTAGTGTCCGAATTAACGCCCTCTTTGTGTATTTGAATAAATAATCGTAGAGTTATTATTATCGTAGAATTATCAAATTAAAAAAAACTACTCTTAAAGTAAAATCGGTCGGAAATCGATTAGCGTTATATTGAGTCATTCTTGCATTTGAACCACAGTCGAAAGTTATGAGGTGACAAACATAAAAAAATACAGACAATTGAGAACCTCCCATTTTTTTGAAGTCGGTTAATAAAACCATTACGCGGAATTATGTTCAAATAATAAAATTTACAGCTCAAAATCGTATACAAAAAAGGTAATAATCGTTGCAGAACTGTAGCATAGTACACTGTTATTAGCAAATGCAAAAGTCTTCGCATTAGATGGAGCGACTCTTTACTCAGGCTAACGTTACGGTCACAGAATGAAGAAAGTTATTCAGACCCGTCATTATTGATAAAATATAAATTATGTGTGCTATCTACGTCATGCATGTTTTATTTTCCCAACAATACTCAAAGCACCTTAATAAGTGTCAGTGATTACATTTTATAACTAGAAGTAAGTAAATGTTGCTGTCTCATGTCTCAGAAGGAGCGAGAAAGCTGATCGCAATGGCCAACCAACATTGATGACTTTCTTTCTCGCTTTATGCGACCGTTGTGTGTGTACTTAGTTTAGGCTATGATGGCGCTCAGCCCTGTAGTTCTGGGCTCTCAAGAATAAGACTACGGTATCCCCTGCCTGTCGTAGAAGGCGACTAAAAGGGGCCTCGGGTTCGCTGGGCGACAAAGTGGACCCGGGAAGAAGGCGACATCGCATGGCCCGTGTCGCCTTGCGCTGCGAGGGCACAGGGGGGGAGGGAGTAACCTCCCCCCCCGGGACGTGCTCTCCTTGAGCACAGTGCAGAGGGACTCCGGTGCGTTCCACTGGAGATCCCGGAGCCCCTTGTCATGCACCGAGGAAAGGGCCACCGGGGAGGTTTTAGTGGGTAAGATCCCCCCAGAAAGCGGGGTATCTTTCTGAAGATTTCCTCCCCGTCAACAAAAAAACATGACATGCCCAAAAAGGCAAACGTCTCCAAAAAATAAAGAAAAAACAAATACATTCGAATATTTAAAAATATGAATGTTCGATCATTCAAATATTTTATTTTTATTTTTATATATCTAAAACATAATTTGAACTTAGAAATAAAAATTCTGAAGTGGTGAACCATTTTTTCTAGTACTTTAATACAGCTATTAGCAGTTCAGCTTCAAATAGTTGTCCTTTTAAAAAAATAAAATAGTAAGACATCTCATTTTCAATTTGCATATCTATTAGGTTTACAAATTTCATGCAAACTAAAGAAGCAAGGAGAGATCGCGGCACCCGCCGCTTTGTCCTTTTTGTACGGAGCGTTTAAAGTCACATAATAACGGATTCTATTTCTTAGTTCGAAATATGATAAGAAAATCTTATTAAAATAAAACTGCTGCATAAGAGATCAATCTACAATATCATGGTTCATCTTAGTTGGATTCAAATGCGAAGCACAATATCGAAAGGCTAACATTAAAAAATATGATTATTTCTTAAATGAAACACCTTAATCCCTTGACATGGATGGATAGATAGAGATTAAAGATGTCCATTTTGTTTATGTTCATTACGATTACGCCCCATTTTGAGTATAACATTGTGGTTGACACATTTACGGCTTTTTAGCGATTTTGGGGGGTTTTTAGAACCGACTGTAATGTATTATCAAATTTAATGTAATGCATACTTAAATCACAATCAACATTTTCATTAATATCTAATATCAATTATTCTGAAATATTATTGCAGAATAATTGATTAAATTCTTGCAAAGTTGTAAAAAAGATGCGAATAAAATTTGTATTTATGTAGCGTCAAAAAAGTAGTCCGGCAAACATCCTGTCACTCTACAGGGACGGATGTAACAAGTACGGGAGGTGCTTTGATCGCGCACCGTCCCATGTGCTTCGTGATCAAGATTGATGGACTCACTGAAACAGCTCTGTGAAAGTTCATTTGAATGCCACCTACTTTTTCTTTCTCGTATTCTAAATTCGAAATTCAAACTACACAATAAATTTACATCAATGTATCTATTTCATCTGTTCAGGAAGTTTAACTGCGTCTCCCCGGCATAAACAGGAGTTTGTCTTCTTGATAGCTTTTTAATGTTTGTCTTTTAGCACAAAATTATGATTTTATAATATTAACACAAGGAAATGAATCAACATTAAGGCCACTAAATATCCAGATTTATTACCAGAATAAAAAGAGGAGGCGAAATGGTCTAAATTAAAAAGCAATGCCTTGTCGAGGCAGAGCGAGCGGAAACAAAGAGCTGAAAATTCATCAAGCTCTTTTGAACCCCGGGCATTGTGGTGCAGTATTCAGAGACCATCGGCGGAAAGAAAAATCTTCAAGTAGATCGCCACTCTTTGACGCCCGATGCAAAAAGTAATCTCTTTTCCCAGGAACATCCTCACTTCATTACTTTGTACGATCGTCCCACATAAAAGTATTGAGGATTTTGATTCCGTCCGCTACTTGTTGAATGTGGGTGCTTTTGAATAGATTATGCGGACTTAATTAAAGGATTCTGTCGTTGAATACCATTGTTATTCATAATTTTGAATTAAAAATTCAATCCGTTTTATATAATGCTGTGAATTTCTGTTTGTTTAAAATGTTATGAAGTTAAAGCTATATCCTATTTATCCCACTGTTAAGCACAGAACTTCTCTTTGAAGATATTGCAAAGGCATAGTTCGTCAAGCGCTAAGACTGTAAGACATATTGGCCGGTATACAAGTTCATATTCCTTAGTGAAATTTCACGTACATTTCACGATGTTTTCCATCAACGCCGAGTATATCGTAAATCAGCAATTAAAATTTCACAAAACTTTTTTTACTGGTGCTGTCCTCGGGAATCGAACTTGGGTTGCTAGCGAACTATATATGAGGTGACCGATACACTGAGCTACTACCATCCTATCATTTGGATTACTCAAACTTAGTAATTTTACTTAAATTCTAGGTGTCTATATAGGTCGCTAAAGTAATTTCCTCAAGCACATAAAGAAAAAGAACCCATCGCCATACACTAAAAAAATTTTAACAGATAGTTTTTTGTATTTAATAACCGTATATATAGAATTTCATTAGTACAAGCCTACTGGGACTAGAAAACGTTGCCCTAAGATCATAATTAGAACCGTTATCACGTATAAAGAAATTTAATATTAATAATTATTAAAAAGTCATAATATAGATATCAATTTTAAAAATATAGTCTAGGTAATACACCATAAATTTAAAGTCAGAGGTCGCAATGTACTAAATACATTTGTCATACAATATATTTCAATAAATTGTTGTAGCATTAGCATTGGAATTCCATTCGTAGTAAACTTCCGTTCACGTAGCAACGTAGCAATGCTACACGGGCCGGCCGGCGGTCCCCTGTGATTCCTGATCAAGATTGATGCATTCGCGAGATTCACCGCACATGCACATGATACACATGAAACACGTATGTATCATGGATATGTGTGCGTTGTGCGTCCGACAACCCCAATGTCGTAGACCGTGACGAACATAAGTCACCTTCAGTTTGAGCGTAGCGTTTTAGCTACTATTGGATGCGCGATAAATTAAATTTAAATTTTCCTCGTAATAATATATCATTTTGTATTGAACAAAATAAACGCATAATAATGCTATGAAGTTTATTGTACTGAGTGTTATTTGAAGTCGTGAAAAAATATGATTAAATATTTTTTTTAGAGTAGGTCGGTGTTCGTTTGAGTATCAGACGGTGTCAAAGTGGGATTTCCGATTTATGTAACTTTAAATTTAAACGACAGAAATTGTACGTTATTTAGGGACAAATGGATAGCAATATCGTTTTTCATATTAGCGCCGCAAAATGTGTATTGTGACGGCTGAATTCTATATAATACGATGAATTATGTATGCAAAATATAGAATAAAACTATATTTACGGATATCATCGCGTAATCTTGCAACAACTAAAATGGCAGTGAGATGTTAAGCGCCTCAGTCACATCCGTAATCATGACCACTATAAAGTGTTCGAAAAGTCGAGAATTCAAAAATAAGATTGAACCGCTATAAAATCTTCAAGTTTTTTTTCAATATCATCAACACGTTAATGTGAGATATATCCTATACTATTTTGCATGACTTGCATAAATATAAACTTGCTTAGAAATAACATTGTAACGTATCACTTGTACAATTTTTTTTTATTTTTCTTTTAAAGGGCGCTATTTTTTTTTTCACAATTAACATTCTTGTTAACCATACCAAATAATCTTAGGATTGTATTAGAAGATGGTTCACGTCAATAGTCGAATGGTGGATTGGAACCAACGACCTTTCGAGACACACAGACCGTATCAAATATCGTATCGTACATATCAAATCGTATAAAAAATATCTCCAGTATGTAAAAATTGTATTATCAACTTTACTCTCGTTGTGAACAGAATCAATTCTATTTTTCTTGATGTTCTATTGATTTAAATGTTGAAAAAAATCACAAAAACAACAAAATTGTAAATAACTAATGCCCTGTTGTCAGCGTAAACAATCTGTAAGCCGTGTTAGAATAAGGAATTAAAACAACAAGAAACAAAAACAAGAAAGGCCCGGATTGTTAGCAAGGTAATCAAATTTGCTCTGTGATGGACCGCATCAATTTCCGAGTTATGCCGCTCGTAGTTGCAGCGGCCGGAAGCCGTTCTACTTCGCTCCCTGTGTCACGTCACTTCCTTTGTTTCCCGCCACTCTCGGATTATGTTAATGCTGTCTCACAGACATTTGTCTCTGCGTAATGCTCTTCAGCTTGTCTTGCGTATTACTTTCCGATGTTGTTCACCTACATACTTTATCATTGTTTACGATTATTTGATTTTACGTACGTCATAAATTATAAAACAATCGAATTTCCGCGATAAAATTGCACACGAAACGGGTTGTAAATAACTGAAATGCAGCAGGTTTAAGACAATAATGACGCTGTTTGTAATAAATTGGTACTACCTGTGGTTATAGTAAAGGCTTCTAACGTTGAATCATTATTTATTTCTAGCTTAAAGTTCCTCAATATTGCCTCATATAACACAAACTAAATATGGCATAAATCAGGTTGATATACAATCGTTTATTGTGTTTACTGCCGCCATCACTAATCTTTGCATCATAGTTTTTTCCGTCTTTTTCTCATTCACGGTAAATTAGAAAATACATCGAAGTACAAACATACATTTTTGTCAACAAGCCTCAAAGACGTACGAAGTACAAATATGATATTCTATAAAATTTATCTATTTTTTTTTCTAAAGATATATATTCAATTACGCAAAAATTTTTACATGATTATAAAATCTTATCAAAAAAATATATATTTAATAACGCAAAAAAGTTCTTATTTTTATCCTAATTTGATAATTGAACATAAAATCCACAAAGTAACAGCTCTGAATTGTTTTATCGACCCTCGATTATACAAAATGGGGGAAATCCCGTCGGTAATTTATTAACAGTCATCGATGGTTTTTGCAAGTAGTACAGTTCATCGACACAAAGTTCTAAGAACCGGGTCCGCAGTGGCGTGCACTGTCCGCAATAAAGGCCCCGACGTGGCGACAGCCAGTATAAGCGCATGTGTGTGTTTGCATGAATATGCTACGTGGAAAAACCAAGTGCAACATCAAATCGAGCTCGTAACGATTCCGCTGTGGGCTAAAAACAAACATCTGCTTCGAAAACGTATATCAATTTCATATACGGGTAGCCGGTGGACAGAATTTTTGTTCGTGTGACAAAACTTCGAATGTACTCGTATACCATTATACATACATACATCGACTCGGCTTTATTATCAGTTAACTTGTTACAAGTCTACTTAATAAAAAAACATAGTGCAAAATAGTCTAGGTAATTTAATTGTTTTAGGTACTAGTTTTACCAACTAATGTGGTTATAGTCTAGGGACTATGCGGCTTGACTTATGATCTGATCGGTGGCGAGCTCAAATCCCAATAGGCTTGTACTAGTAATTACCGTTTTTTAGTGTTTAAAAACAAAAAAACCACTTGCTAAAAATTTGGATCGGCAAAAGCTATCTCTGTCGACCGTGGGTTAAAAGGACGAAAGCTTATTTTTAAACTACAACGAATATAATTGGTATATTATAAATCGTGTGTTAAATATGAAAACAATATCAAATTCAATCCTAACAATGAAAAAAACCAGTTCATAAATTCGTGAATTCATTACAAAATAATTGTATTGATAGTCTTCTCTGTAACTACGCTAGCTTAACTTTCTAAACTAACACAGGAATTTAGGATCGTTACTAAGCTCAAGTGCCTACATTTTCTATAGTTTGCCTATTGCTACTAAACTCGGCATCAAATATATAAAGTTTCAATTGAGAAAACTTAGAAATATTCACCTGTTTTCTTCGCTCGCTGCAAAACTTGTTACCGGATCGAAGGAGAACTTCCACCCTCCATTTTAATAAAATCTCTTCCAGATAATAAAAAGAAACAGTGTGTATCGCTGTCATAAAAATAACAGAATATCCTAACGAGGCGTGCGCCGTAATATAAAGTTGTCTACCAAGTTACAAGTGAAACATTTACCTGCGCTGATTCTGATACGAACGACACATTAAAACCTCTATATCTAAATAAAGCTTCCGTACTCTGATATAAGCTGCAGCTCGTAAAATTCAGTGCATTCAGTTTGTGGCTGTCCATAAATTATTTATTTTAAAGCTTTGACAGCTCACTTTTAGAAATAAATTCCACATGACGGATTTAAACTATCGTCAATAAGTTATTCATATACTCATATATTCCGACATATCACGTCTCTTTGCAAAATGATCATCGCAGTCGTGAATGTTGGCTGTGGAAATTCATTACAAATTGATGTCTGATGCAGAAAATGTACAAACAGGACCATGATAATAGAAATTTGATTTATTTGAGCTAACAACCATTTTTGAAATAAATGTATTTCCGTGTACCATTAAACAATGATGAAGACAACACTTAACAAACACCTCCAATCATGCTAAGATTCAAGCATTCGTATGGGAACAATTAATGACTTGGCACTACTCGCATCGAATTCGGGAGGAGTGCAGAAGTTTCCGACTCTCAACATCCCCTTAATGAAGGCGTGAAAGAGCTCCTAGGACATACAGTCGTTTGCGAATCGACAAATGAGATCGTTATTAGTACGAGGTTCTCGAAAGTTATTCATAGCGACCGATGTATATACGGTTTTAGAGACGATAAGCAGTTACAACATCTATGCGTAGATAGGCTTATTTGCTACTTCTCAGATTAGTTTATTTATTTGTAATGTAAACAGCTCTAGCTCATAAATATATTTATTTAAAAGGAAATATGTAACAGTAAGGCACGTCGATCAAAGTTGAGGGCAGCAACTATAGATTTCTATTTATCTTAACTCTACGACTGTTTTTACTGTTTTTTTATTAGCGTATTTATCGGGGTAGTACCACAACCTCTCAGAATATCGAAAGATAAAATAAATTTTGCATTTCACCCGACAAATTGGATAGCATTTCTCTCTCTCTCTTGAACACTTCATAAGACAAGTATTTTTACGATTAAAAACAAAAACCGACTTAAATCAAACATTAAACGCTATTACGCGCGGACGCCCATTTTGTATTCCAAAATTATCGTAGGAATATTACGAAATAAAACACAATCAGAACCTAACCAAACTTTCATCTAACTATTCTTATAGTTGCCTTTCCAATAAAAAATGAATCGAAATCAGTTGGCGTGAGGTTGAGTTTTTCGTTTATTTATCAGTTTTCTCATGGATCCCATGGTCATAATTGGACCACACGCGTAAAGTTGAATCAGTCCATAGTTATGGGGTAACAATCATAAAAAAATATAGACGAATTGAGAACCTCCTCCTTTTGAAGTCGGTTGAAAATTGGTTAGTAATTTACTTGTTACTCCTTTCGTGGACATTTGTAGACGGCGGTGATACATAGCATACCGCAAAAAATATTTTCATTCATGTGAAACCGATCGTAAATTAGAAATCAATTATATTAAATCATGTATTTGTTTGTGATGAAGTATTTTATTTTTAAAACCGGTAATGTAACGTTTGTTGAGACCAACTCACTCACTCTCTTGACGAAAATTCACTCACTATATATCGGTGTTATTAATGACAATCTCAGTTACAGGTGTTTACAGCTTACGGAGACAATTATTCGATGTTTTTCATACATACATGTTAGAACATAAATGTTAGCACGTATTTTTTTTGTACTTAACAGTAGCGAATCATTGGTACCACTTGTAGATAATTTAACAAATAAATAATGCATAGTATTTTAGAGTGAAAAAATCTTTGTAAACAATTCCGTCACTGAACAATTTAAAGTAACATCGTCTTACTTAAGATGCATTGGCTCATTTCAAACGCAGGATTTAAGGTTGGTTCGGGAGGCCGACAGCACGAGTAAATGTAGCAATTCGTAGGCGACGCGTCCCACAACAGGCATTAGCACTAAATGACATCTACGAAAAATCTTCGCGAAGCGCTCAGATAAGAAATAGGGGAATAAAAACGGTTTTTCCTGCCTTTACACGCCCTCATTTTATTACCTTTAAATATAAAAATCTTCACGACTGGTAATAACAGTGACAACGGAACGACTAAAGTCCGCAGTACGAGTTAACAATTCATGGACCGAAGAGAAGATTTATGAATCCTACTCAATTTAATCACATTTGTATGACTAAACTGAGCTTGATTCATAAATTTTCTCTTCGTAGTCAAATTGGACGCAGCCTATCATTAAGGTGTAATAACAGCGAAAAGTTGAATAGACTGTTGTTTTAGACTGCATATGAGTCAATGTCTGGCGCCATCCACTATGTAGACGGAATTCGTGGAAATCGGTTTTCAACCCTCGCTTTTGAAAATAACACACAATTATTGTACGTTCAGAAATGGTATAGGCGCCATGCTCAAAGTAGATTCATGGCAACTTCTAAAATAGTTTTAGATTTTTTTATACCTAGAAGGTTTAGGAGTCAGAGCTAAATGACTGCACGACGGTTGGTACTAATGCACTGTCGTTATTCAGTTATTGAGTAAAAACCAATTACAGTCGTCATCACTTTACTTTATGAGGGTGGTCTCATCTCCAGTAACATATAGAAGCTATTAGGTTTGGTAAAACGGAGAACGATCGAACAAACTTTAAAATTAGGTGAGAGCTTATTTATTTTTCTAATCTTTAATTAGCTAATATAAGGAATTAGGCTATTAACTAAGAAAATAACAAGGACTAATTAATTCAAGTAATGCTCAATCTAAGCGAATTAATTTTGATTAGGTTATTTTGTACTAAAATAGAAATAAAGTCTACTAAAAAAGAATGTCTTATTATATAACGGTGCTTCTGAGTCTTACATTTTGAATTTATTAGGAGCGTAATAGACTCTAAGTGCTTCAAGATTGCTACGACAATGCTACAGCTATGTACAATACAAGCCCAGCTTAAATCCATGTTTCATTCATCGAATTTGTGTTGAAACATAACTTGGAACAATTAACATTACGTAGTGGCATTCAGTAACGTGGACTATTACTTAACCAAATTGGTCAAATATGTCATTAATTGTAGTAACGGTTCTGTTGCAAATTTAAATTAGTTATTTAAAGCTAAGCTGGGCCTACCACGGCCGTGTGTCCTAAAAGTACATAGCGCCGTGGTAGTCCGGGCGGTCGTCTCAATTTGCGTAGTACGCTCGGAACCCGAGTTCGAACCCCGGTGCCGGCACCAATAAATTTGTTGTTGCAAGCAATTTTATTTGCTGATTATATAAAAACATTTTTTATTTTACATTTTATTTTTAAAAAAATCGTGAGGAAACATACATGTTTTAGATTTTTTTTCTAAGACATGTGAAGTATGCCACTTATGCGTGGTGGACTAGCGCTAATACTCTCTTCGCAGAAAAAGCATATGCCCAACAGTGGGACACATATAATTTATAAAGGCCGTGTCTTTTAAAACAACATATCCATGTTAAAATATGTATACACAGCACTCCTATATCAATTAGTATTTTTTTTACAAAAATTCTATAAATAATGACAATAATTGAACTCGAATATACGACTACTAAAGTTTATAAAAAAAGCAACACAAGCAGAAGGACATTCATTAAGGACACGCAACATATGAACGCTGTAAAGTGTTCGAAATTCACACCGGGAATTCAAAAATAAAATTCGTAATAATTGTATTATTGAATTAATTTATCGTCGAATATTCGTGTTAATATGACAAGTCAGTACAATCATTGTATTGCATAGAGGCAAACATAATATAACAAAGGATATGAATTTCATACGGACGCCGGCACCTGAGACTGCTCACTAATTCCGGTCTCAGCCTCTCCTTACGACCTATAACAATTCGCCCGAACACGTCCGCCAGATAATTGCCGCATACGCAATTAGGTGAACGCTATTAGTGAAATTAAATTTCGCGTGCGAAAGAGTTACAGCTGCGTTGATTAATTATAACGACAATAGTTCAATGAGCGTGACTCATTGAATCGCTCTGAGCGCAGAACAACAAAAATGTATTTGTAATCTATTTTAAAATGGATCCATATAATTAATGGATGTTTTATATGGATAACACCGGCATTATATGCGACATTTTTAAATGTCACTGACAATTTTATCTGTATTTATTAAAATTGTAATGTCTGTTTGTAATATTAAAAAAAAAAGTTTTTTATTGACTTTACTATTAAATGACATGTTTTGCAATGTTTGTCTTTTTGTTCTGGCTGATTTAGACGAGATTTTTACTTTTATTTTAGAATTTTTTAAAAAATAGTTTTTAACCGCGGGACGCAGCTAGTATTTTATCAATAGCCATCAGACTATTTAACACGAGACTAGCACTAGCTACAAGATAGCGTATAAATTAATTTTATATAGCATTCGGCCGACTATCCGATTGTCAATCGGCCGACTGGCCGTTAAAAGGTTTAAAAGTTAAAAAGTAAGGTGAAATGGCTGAAAACAAATGCAGTCTTTTAACACAATAATCGCATTCCAAATTTGCTTTGTTTTTAATTAATAATAATTTATAAGTTTTAATATTATTTTTACGTTAGATGTATATCGGTTAGGGCAGAGTTGACTTATTTCAAGACAATGATATGACGAAAATTGGGACTATATTAATCCAAAAGTGAAAAATTGAAGACAATGTCAGCTGTTGATTTCGCGAAAATAATGTTGCGCGTTCGCGGAATTGAGGGCGCGGGTCTGTTTCAATCTATTCTAGGCCTGCACGAAAACGCCGTGCCCTGCTTCCCTCGTCCATGACCGGCAACAATTAGGAAACCTCCGACCGGTGCAAGTCGCGTAGATATAAAACTTTATGTACGCATATAAATTTGGATGTCGAGACATGTTTTATTGTTCCCTCGTAAAATTTAGGGTAGGAAAAGACCGACATATTTATTAAATACGAACAAGCTCGTAAAAGTTCAATGCTACCGTCTTCGTGCCATCTATAACGTTATGAGCAAACTATTTCTGACCTTAAATTATTGATTAGGCCCCAATACCTCAATTTATTTTAAACTAATGTTATTTATCTCAGTACTTGATTTCTCCGAGTCATGAATACATAATTTCATATAGCCGCATAGGCGCCGTAACGGTTGGGGGAATTATTCATAAAGTACTTGTGTTGCTACATCATCCAAGCTTACTTTATTTAAAATATATTGGTCTGTGATAAAAAGAAATGAGTCTATTTGAATCTTGACTTGTTTTGTAATATTGAGTTGATTACTTCAAACTTCAGTGCGAGGTACCTGCAGTCGTTACAGTCGGTGTTTGTAAGCGTTAGGTTCACTTAAGAACAGGTGTGTCATCTGCTCGCTTGCAATATTTCCCAGTAAAAAAATGGATGCGTGTGCTTATAGTGATATTTAAAGAAAAATTCCTCAAGGAAAAACTAAAAAAATTCTTCACAAAATTAGGATCCCAAAGAAAATAAAGAATAAATATTAAAATAATAAAAAACAGAAATTTTCTATATTTAGCACACGGAAAAAGTACATCCTATAATAATTAAAATATTGTAATAACCAACAACCGAGTTTGACGTCACGTGAAGTTAAGAAATTTAAAAATAAAAATAAACCCCCGTCAATCATTATATTAACTCCACAAATTCTTATTATTTTTTTGTTCTTTTTCTCTCATTTATTTTTTTTTTTATTATATCAAATAACTTTAACAATACTCTTTATTAAATTATGGCGAATGTGCAACGCCTACACAAAACACTGCGGTTTTTATGGCGTCAAGAAATATCTTCTTTATTATGTATAAATTGTTTAATAATAAATTTTAAAAAATGTACGGGCGTGAGAAGTTATACTTTTTTGGCACCAGAAAAGAATAGTTTTTAATGCATGCTTTTAATAAAAAAAACTGGAAAAGAGTTGATAGGACAACACAATAAAGAAGTTCAGTTTTAATTTGAAAAATGTAATAAATAAATATCATAATAAATTGCAATATTTTAATTTATATCAATAAATAATACACACGCTTAGCTAATCTTAATTATATTGGAGCACTTTAAAAAGTAAATTATTGCAATTATTTTCATTAACAATAACTTCAACATGTAACTTTTGTGTTACAGTGAACCTTATATTTAAATTTCATTCTAATAATTTTGCATAACATGCCTAAAGAAGTATAACTTCAAAAATGATAGCATTCCTGTACGAGTTAACAAATAAGTTGCAACAATAAGTGGAATCAGCTTAACATTTTGCCCAACCACCTCGGGGAGGGCGAGGGATTCCCAATGACGCAGAGGCGAAAGCGCCCGAACACCGTTACCTTTCGCCTCACTTATTTACAGAACACGGCTCTAATAAATTTAATAAACGGGAAACGCGTGACACATAGAAAGAGACGCGGAGAATACGTACGCTCTTTACTGGAGATGTTAAATAAACCTTTTCTATAACACTGTGGGAATTTATTGCTTCCCTGTTAGGCAGAGTCAAAAACAAATTGACGCCGTAACCTGCAGTATGTTTCTCTAAGTACAGTCCACAGGTTGTTGGCACTTCTCCAGTTCTTACCTGAAAAGACGAACACATTCCACACTAAGCTCTTGCACTTTGGTAACAAAAGATTTAATGAGTACTATAAATTATCGTTTATAGAGCCATGAATAAAATATAAAATACTCGCTTTCCAATATAAAATTCAAATATCGGACGTGTAAAATGCAACAGAAAAGATATTATTGAAAAAAATATCGAATCAGTCTGCAGTGAGATAGTATCCGTAATCCCGCCGTCGCAGCCAGGTATCGACGCTCAGATTAAAATACTATTTTCAGTGACGTTTCCAACGTTTTAATACCGACTTTTCAGCGTTCCAAATATAGCCAAAGCAATTGTATCCTCATTGAAACCTTTTCAAACACACCTCTTAAGATGTCCAATTAGCTTTGTTTGAACGTTTACAATCTTTACAATTTGCTTTTGACTAGTATCACCGTAATAAATTAAAGATCTGGAAAATCTGGTACTTCTAGTGTGATCCCATTTAAATTTCGTCTAATTATGACAATGGGATCCATGACAAGAAAACCATATAAGTCTTCAATTTGCATCAATTATGTGCGCCACAGATGGACAAAGAATTCAATATCACGCTAACGGATTTCGATATACTTTGGGAGTAGTTTGATGAAAGTTTGGTTCAGCCCTGTAGTTCTGGGCTCTCAAGAATAAGACTACGGTATCCCCTGCCTGTCGTACAAGGCGACTTAAAGGGGCCTCGGGTTGAGTGCGTGAAGTGAGCCGGGAAGAAGGCGACATTGGCTGGCCCGTTTCGCCTTCCGCTGCGAGGGCACAGGGGGGGAGGGAGTAACCTCTTACGTCCAGAGGGGCTCCGGTGCGTTCCACTGGAGATCCCGGAGCCCCTCGTCATGCACCGAGGAAAGGGCCACCGGGGAGGTTTTAGTGGGTAAGAACCCCACATAACCGCCGCCTTCCCAGAAGGCGGGGTATCTTTGTGAAGACTTCCTCCCCGTCAACAAAAAAAAATTTGGTTAGTTCTGATTAAGGATTTAATACAAAAAATACGTCCGTGCGTATTAGCGTTCAACGTTTTATTCGATTTGAAGTCGGTTTTTGTTTTTACTCTTAAATATACTTGTATCGTCCTATGTCCAGCGAAGCGGGCGGGATCAGCTAGTCTTAAATAAAATCATTTAGGCACTAAACTGACACTGAAGGTTACAAAGCTAAATTAATTTCAGTCTTAAAAGGCAAGTCAATAAAAAGAATCTCCAGCCACGCTTTAAAAGATTGAAGGACGTAGTCAATTTTCTTGTTAATGGTATTAATTTGGAAATCCCTAGAGATATCTCTATCAGAAATAACTCCGAAGTATTAGTGTTTTTAACATATTATAACATGTAAGCCGCGTGTATTTTATAACAATCCAAAGTTTAAAATAGGAAAATATTTTCGGTTCACACTGATTCATAGTGATTGGAATGCTAACGGCTCTGATAAGCACCAATACAGAATCGGCTGGTGAATCGATGTCAGACAGGTCTATAAAACTATAAATAATAAATATTCCGGGTGATAAAATTTTATGATGTTAGGAGGAGCACGGCTCCGTCAATTGTTCGGCGGCACGGCTCGTACTGCCTCCAAATATAATTTCGGCATACTGTTGGGTAACAACTGAATATTGTATTTTTACTATGTCCCATTATATTTAGTTATACTTAATAAATTTGGATTATCCATGTGAACTCTACACACGAAGTTTATCACTGTTAAGTAAAGTGTAAATTATAAATTTTCACTATTCAACATAGGATTAGTTTAAATTAAGAATTGCGTTTGCTACGTTGGTTTAGATCCTCGAAAACTATAAATTGTGAAATAAGGCATAACGGAATTTGATTGCTTTAAAAGTAGTTTATATATTCTATATAGATTATATAATATTGGGCATAAGCTTTCGCTTTTCGAATTTCTAAATCTTCTAAATATAATTTCCATTTATAAAACGCTACGCCACAGTGTTTAACATTTCCCGTATCGAGATAAATACATTTTGTGTAAGAGAGGGCGATCTCTAGCGCCCTTAAGGAAAGTCCAAATAATTGTAGCGCATTCAACACGCACTTGAATACAAAATAAAATGTACCCCGTCTTGATTACAGATTCACAAAAGTGGAATTTAAATATCCTAATACAGTATTGCATACACTTTAGGTGGCGTGGTAGCTTAGTTATAGAAGTTGTACGGTAATATAGATGCCCGAGCTCGATCTCCAGTGTTGACATAACTGAAATTGTAAATTGTAATTTAAAATACTGATTTAATATATCCTCGGCGGAAAAGGAAAACAATGTAAAGAGATCTGCTGCCTGTAAAAAAATTACGACGGTAAGTCTACTAATTGAAACTAGTCCTTGGTCCGAAAAAAAATCCTCCGTAGAGTTTTTCTATATTTTCTAAGCAAATTAGTCCGTAGTACAAGAAGAAAAAAAACAGCAATCATTATTCAGTTTTAATCAAATTTATGTGGTGCGTCATTGGAGGTGAACTCATACCAGGGCACAGATTATTGAAAGATATTTTTTGTACATAATAAAACCGGCTGTGTTAACCCAGATCAATAAGTCAAATCCTTGGCCACTTTATACCGCACTTATATGCTATATTTTATGTATAAAAATACAGGGTAACATTAAACTGTAAAG
The DNA here is from genome assembly GCA_029286785.1 of Meandrusa payeni. Lineage (NCBI taxonomy): Eukaryota > Metazoa > Arthropoda > Insecta > Lepidoptera > Papilionidae > Meandrusa > Meandrusa payeni. The sequence goes on along the minus strand of JAGSMX010000012.1, from coordinate 10,758,560 downwards.
AAAATATCCTTTTATATTAAAGAAATATACTGTACATTTCGTATTTCTATTTATTTACGTTCCGAATACCGAATTCAATCCTTTCCACCCGTATCGTTTGCGTCTTCTCAGGTAAACGATTCCGGTACCTAAGTGGTAGGTATTTACTGTCTAGGATAGGAAAATTGAAGTGGAGGGTACATCGAAACACGGTATTGGGACAACAGTAAAAACATAAAGACAAATGTAATAGCAAATGTAAGACTTCGTGGCCTTGTACATTGACATTTAGTGTAGCCCGAGCAATGTTTTACGAGCGGCGCGCTTCCCTCAGCCCGATCGTCTACAACCTGAACTCGAATTATTGAATTTAAAAAATCGAACGTAGACAGGGCAAAGGCCAAAGCATTCATGTTTATCTTACTATCTTATATCACCTTATATTAGACTTTTCAATTAAAAAAATGGGTACGTGTACTTATGTACGCCAGCGAGAAGATGTACTTTTTCGACATTAATAAAAATAATCGCTTTTTTTAATTTAATAATTAAATAAATAAAGTCTTTTTTCCCGGCTTTAGACCGGTGTATGTGTTCAGTCCATCATGATACTTCAAGAAAATGTATGCCACTTCCCAATCGCTATTATATACTCGTAGATACATATAGACACATCGCTTTTATATTTATAGATAGATACATGTACAAACAATCCTACATACATATAATAATATACCCTAACTGTTTGGTTGGTCTGGTGTGTCTAAACTATTGCTATTTTATATGTCATCTCCTTGGACTTTGCTTATTATTGTTGATGTATGTATGGCCGCCTGTTTCAAGATGTTCAAAGTATCATATCAAATGTTTTACTACTACCCCTGTTGCGCCTACCACAATGGTGTTTATAGCTGTGTGTGTGTTTGTTATTATTTTCCTTAATCGTTTTAATACATATTAATAAATAAATAAGTATTTTATTATACAATAATATTTTAATTTTTAGCAATAAATAACACATTCAGATAGTTTACCTCAATTACATTGGAGCACTTGAAAAGTAAATTGTCATAACGCGTCTATAAGCATGCAGCTTCCCTGTTACTTTTGTGTCTTAAAATTCAAACACATCTTAAAATTATTGCGTATTTACACATTTCGCACCAAAAAGATAGGGCACCTTATAAAATATATTAGTAAATGCCTCTATTAAAATAGAGAAAGAGAGACGATTTAAGGTTTTTATTTCTTGATCTTATTTAGTTAAAGCATATCAAATTGACGCCCACGCCATTGACATCCTCTATCACGCTGGTAATGCATTTAAAATTCAATGCCGTTCTCTTCCTACTTTACGTAGACCCCGTAGACTTTTACTTAAATTACTTTTATTAAAAAAAGTATATAAAGTCGAAAAGAGACAATGCATTGTAATAAGTAAGATTATGCCAATAAGTCAATCATTTAGCAAGGAATAAAAAAGTAAAAAATTAAACATATTATACGAGTTCTTTTTCAATCCTCATAATAAAGAACACCTTCATATAAGTCCGCTTATTTCTGTTGGAAGGTACGACCGCTCTTTTGCTAGTATTTTCTTTTAAAATATTCATCTGCTTTTCCCGACAGTTAGAGGTCAAAAGCATTTCCTCTTCACGGCAAGTTTTCATTTCGCTAGGCGAAATTCTTAAAACCCTTTGCCTAGAATTAGTTGAGTTGACGAAGATTATGTATTACTTTTTATTTGAATATTGTAATATTCTCTCATAAGAGTAAATTGTGTGATGTTAAAAAAAATTGTCTAAAAATTTATGGCATTTTTTTACCGCAATTCATTGAAAATATTTTAGTATTAAGCATAATATGGTTGTATGGGTGTCCGTCTGACTTATGATCTAACCATATGGGATTATAATCTTAATGCTGGATAGCACAAATTAGCATTTTGTGGATCTTCAAGCTTGTAACTAAGTATAAAGTGTGTTTGATCTTAGGAGTTGGGGCCCTAGTAATCTTTTTTGTGTTTGTTACACTATCAACTGGGTAACCGATTTTGATGATTTTTATTTAAAAACTAGTAACTTCTAATTTCGTCCTATTTTGGGCAAATTCTGACAATCTGTGTGCCATCCACAACATAACCATTTACGTGCTAAGTTGGCATCAAGTATGTGCGCCACTAATCGACGTACTCAATATCACGCTAACGGATTTCAATGATACATTTTTTTCGGAAAGGATGTACTTTACGAGTTTAATGAAAGTTTAGATAGATAGATAGGTAGATAGAAAAGGCATTACATATGTAAGGTTTTACAGTTTGTTGTCCAATGGGCGACCTTATCGAGCTTAGAGAGCGATCTCTTCCAGGGCAACCTGTGTATGGACAAAACAGGACGATGGCGTTAGAAATACAAATAAGATAACAAATCTATACATATAATTGACAACCTACACTAAATATACCTACATAAATAATTTATCATTAAATATACTAATACATAAAATATTCATATATCACAGTTCCGACGAAATCGATTGATAATGTTGCGCTAGCAAATTTTAAAAGCAGGTAGGATTTAGCAAGCCGAATGGAATTAGTTGGGTTCTGATTAATTCTATTACGTAATATTCATCAGAACCTAATGTTAGAAATACAAAGAGGTACGCACGTAATAATGTTTAACCTGTGATACTATTTAAGTTCGGTTGTTGTTTTTACTTGTATATTTTATAATAGTTGCTTGTTACACAGTTAGATATCAAGATATCATGTTCTGCAACTAACCCCACTACAGGACCTAGTAACTACCACGGCATTGTCGGTGCACGGAATGTCATCATGGACCCGTTGAACTTGTTGATATGACTCGTAAAATGAACGTTCGACCATCGTATTTATATCACCAATAAAAATGCGACGAATAAATGTTTATAAGAACATAAATTGGTATTTAATTCATTTACCAGCGAAATAAACTTGTTATTTTTTTAAAATGTGTACTATAATAGATGAAAAAGAAAAGCCGATATATAATATTTGTATTTTTAAAGTTAAATCGTCGCAGACTTGTGTATATCAAAAAAGCAGTTGAACTTCAACTTATGATGTAAATAAAAATAAATAACAAATAAAGGAACGTCTCCGTCCCGTTAATGTAGTGATTATTTACACCTGTCGGTGCAATGCATCCTGGATATTACAAGCCGTGCTGTGGAGGATACCGGCTCCACTCCGTTCCTTCTAACGGCGATTTCCCTAAATCCTTCATAAGGATGCGTTCACAGTATATGAATCTTAGACAAATTTAAATACAAAATTTTTCATATCATATTAATTTATCCAAATAATTATTTAATAACATTTAAATAAGTTTTACTTTCAACCGACTTCACAAAAGGAAGAGGTTCTAAATTCATGTTTTACCTCATAACTTTAGAATGGGTGAACCAATTTTGAAGATTCTTTTCTTATTTGAAAGCTGGTGCTACCAGTGTGGTCATCATGTCATCCATGAAAAACGATATAAATCTTAGATTTGAATTAAGTATATGCTCGACAAATGGACGAATAACACAATAGCACGCCAAGCGATTTCGATGATTCATTATTTATTGGAAATGAAAATTCCTATTTAGGTAAAGTTGGTTGTTGTCTTCCTTAGTAAATATACTTGCTAGTGTCAGTTAAAATATAAAGCAAAATTAGCAGTAAACGTTAGTCTCTTAATCGCCGCTCCATGTTCATTCCATTAGTTGGTGATGTCAATGTGATCACTTATGTGCAACCTTAGCCTATTAGCTATTGAAGTGGATGTGATATATTTCAGAGATAATGTTAATAAATAAAAAATATTTGTCTACATTTCCAAATATCACGGTTTTGGATTAAAGTATAAAAATATAAGGTTAAAAACATTGATTCGACCATGCGAAATAAAGGCATGATTTGGAGTTATATTATACGTATGCATTATGCTATGAAAAATATGTTTGCTAGCTGGCTAGCAACACATGACACGCAGCGAATGTTATGCATAATAACTACACTCAATGATATGTGATTTACCTGAACCTTATTGTACCTTTAATTCATAATTCAAAATTTACTTGATCGCCACATTAACTTGGCATTGTAAACAATAATTTAACTGTATTAGTTCAGAATCTGACTTCTAATTAATTGTGTATCAAGATTGTGAGGACGACAGTTGTTTTTTTTTTTTTATAATTTCTAAGCAAGTGCTTGACTACGATCCCACCTGATGTTAAGTGGAAATGCAGTCCTGGATGGTAAGGCGCACTAGCTTAGTAAATGCCTATTCACTCTACTCTTGAAAATACCCACGTTGTAATCGGAAGGAAAGACAGACGCGGGCAAACTATTCCAGTCCTTTGCTGTACGAAAAATGAAAGACGAAGCAAATCGCTTCGTTCGGGTTTGAGGGATGTTCACAACAAAAGGATGAAATCCCGAAGTTGTGACAGTATTCGTTAAAATAATTCTTTGTACAACGTTACGCTGTCTGAATAAAGCGAGTGTATTAATTATTGGACTATTTTATTCCATAAGACCATCAAGTTATTACAAGTTATAACATTATAACATGTAATTCAGATTCGCATTTTTTGTAAAAAGTTTACTCTGATTGCTAGCAGCAACAAGGCTTTTTGGTCTCTTTGCCTGAAACTCTATTGAGATGTAGTGATACTGTGATGAGTGTTGAAGCTTACGAGTCTCCTATCTTCCTATTTAATATTTATTCATTCCTTCTTTCTTGCATTCCTCCTTTCCATTCTTCTTCTTCCAGTATACTCTCCTGTTCTTTACATTTCTTAGTTTTACTTTCTACATTTCTACGCTACATAGTCTCCTATCTTTTGGGCGGGGTTCAAATCCCAACCAAATTATTCGCATGAATTCCTTTCATCGGTTCCTCAAGTAATAGGTCTTTACCTATGGGGAAAGGCAATTTCATAGGTAAAGACCTTATACAAAAAAATCGCTTGCTAAAATGTGAACAAAACACAGGCTTCGCAACACAAATAAAACGACAACATTTTTCCTCCCAGAGCTACCATGTTTCACCTTTAGACTTTTAAGTACGCTTATTAGCCTCCTCGACCGGGCAAGTAGAGTGCTTAGTAAAATATTTGGCGAAAGTTGAGAGTCGAGAGTTCTTGTCAAGTGTTTTCATTTGACGGTGAGTTAAAGCTAAACTACTGCTGTTATTAACACCAACTACGTAAAAGATTTTAAGGAGTAGACACTTTTAATTTTACGAAGAGTTCTTTTACTTTAAAGATGTGAGTGAAAAAGGAGCAATTCTTTTAAAGTGTTAATTAATTATATGGAAATTTATACTGTATACAGCACTTACAAGGGGCTAGAGACAATTTTCGTTATGTGAACGAAGGTATAAAAATCGAAAATTCTTTACCCTCTTTTATCCATTATTCTATGACATATATTTATCCGATATTATTTTCTACTATTGCGTACAGACCTTTTCTCTAAACAGAACGTTAACAGATAGTCTGCTACGCCCTACATATTAGTAGATCTTACATGTCTATACTAGATCGAAAAAAAAATTAACCTTGTAGGTATCGTCGTGATTTTTCTCGGTGCTTGGTTAATGATGATTAAAAGGTTCATTAAACTATTGATTCCGCTAATAAACGGTACTGGCAACTTTTACTGAGTTCAATAAGACCCATATTGCTATCTGTTGGGCACAAATTTAATTGTGGTTTTTTTAACTTATAACTTTATTATTATTTATTATTACTAGCAATCTTGTTAACGTTTGTAACTAAGCTTGAGCTTATGCTGAAGATAGTTCATGTCAATAGTCGAATCCACCATTCGAATTTAAAATTACGTTTCGCAATCCGTAACCTAAACTGTTAGGCTATTAATGCTTATACCTATATAAAATAAAAGATGCACTTACAAAATTGCAATAATGTTTAGATAAAAAAAATTGTAAAAAATCCCAATCATTACTATAGTATGGATGTTTCCTAACGTTACGTATTCGTTTCCCCTTTTGGCGCATGAATGTTTATCTTCAAGAATTTCTTTTTCTTTATTTTATTTCGTTTGTTCCCTCTAAATGAATAAATTGAGTGAATCGACGCCTTTTCTAATTGAAGGTGAGCTGTCTCCGTCAATAATTTAACATATTTACATTCATAGACTCGGAAAGTACTACTGCTCTGTAAATATAATACTTACAAAGTTAAATATATACTACCTGTATGTATTAACTATTGATATAAATTAAAATATTATTATTTAAAATAATAAAAAAAATTTTTTCAAATTTAAACTTTTTGACTGTGTTGACTATCCTTTTTAGTGCTTTTATTTTATTGTAATGCTATTAATTTCACGCGCGTACATAAGTACACGCACCCATTTTTTCTTTTCATACATAGAAGTGTGTGAGTTTAACTGTGTAAGTTACAGTATACTTTCTTATTTCCTTTTCTCTTAATAGGCCTATACAAATTATTGTTGGATATTTGCTTAACAACGTGTTAAAAAACCATTCTCATAGATAACCCTGATTACAATATATATTTTGAAATTGGATAGCACTATTTCTATATGACCTGTTTAAGATAAAAGACATAGGAAATTATTATGAACGATGTGCTCTTGATAATAGAATGTTTGTAGATGAAAAGCTCCGATTACTGGCTTTCTTTTTTTTATAATTTCTAAGCAAGTGCTTGACTACGATCCCACCTGATGTTAAGTGGAAATGCAGTCCTGGATGGTAAGGCGCACTAGCTTAGTAAATGCCTATTCACTCTACTCTTGAAAATACCCACGTTGTAATCGGAAGGAAAGACAGACGCGGGCTTTGCTGTACGAAGAATGAAAGACGAAGCAAATCGCTTCGTTCGGGTTTTTATTTCATCTTTCATCGGAATAAAACTATTTGAAGTAAAGTTTGAAAAGTCATTTAGTTCGATTATCTGTCTCGCGGAGCACATCGCGGCCGGCATTGTGTGTTAATTAAATCAATGGCAGTGCGCTTCGGAGCAATTTGTTTTATAGCATTTTAACATTTTTGTTCAAATAAACATACACTAAAATACAATTTATAACATTCGTTTAGTATAAAACTAACAGCTATTGTAGGTACGATTTGTTGGTCAGCACAGTTGCCTCCGATACCAGAGAACAATTCCTGGAATACTGTGAGCTAGTTATGTTTTTAGCCGCAAAGGCTAACGGCTCAATAGTAGCAAGAAGAGGAACGAAGAAATATCCTTAAAGGAGGAAAATATATATATATACATATTTTACAAAGGGACCAACGTTGTTGCACAAATTTTAGCAACAGGCTCATAGGGCTCTAAATGGGGTCAAAAAAAACAGCTATTGTAAACTATGTTAATTATATCCGTCTTATACTAATGAAAAAAAGCTCTCATGTCCTTTAAATCTTATTTCAATCGACTTGTAACAAGTATATTTACGAGCAAAAGCAAAACCGGCTTTAAATCGAATCAACAAAACAAACTCAAAAACACAAAAATATCTGGGTTTAATATTTATTTACTTATTGATACAAAAATATTCATCCCTGAGCCATATATTTTCATAGAGTCAAGCTGCGAAGTGGCATCCAGGCCTGTACTTTGATTTGGATGATGGTAACGTGATATTCTTTGCCCTAATACACTATAAAGAGAGTTTTTTTTTTAAAAAGAAAGGTAGCAATATATTTTTTTTCAGAAATATTACTAACAATCTTGTTAACCATTCCAACTAAGCTTAAGCTTGTGCTAGGACATGGTTCACGGCAATAGTCGAATGGTGGATTCGAACCCACGACCTTACGATTCGCAGGCCGTACCCTAAACCAATAGGCTATTGACGCTTCCGACGTGAGTACCTGTGCACAAAGAGGTGTGCTTTTAGTTAACTTTTTAGAATATTAACATATCGTTCGCTATCTTACATTATGATCCTAAAATATCTCTCTCATGATTTGAGTACATGGTCAGCCTAGTTGTCGGCGCCGAGGGAGAAACCTCACTAAATTCCTTCAATTTACACGGTGCGGCGGCAATTAAGATTATGAAATTATGAAACCACCGCTGAGATTTGTTTAGCGAGGCTACCGTTAATTTGCTTGATAAAGGGCCTCCAGTTGGGTCGAATATAAGGTTCCGAATTCCTCACGATAACAATATAAAGGAGTTGTGGTTAATAATTAATATATTGCAAAAAGAAATCTTCAATAGCCATAGTGACAACACTGTCGTTATTTTAATTTTCTTTAAGAGAGAAACTATATATTTGAAACACGGAGAGCACGTGTACCTACACACCTAATAAACCAGGAGACGACAACCCGCGGCTCGCGAGCTACGTCTTTAGTACATACTTTATTTATGCTCTTTAAAAAGTTATAAATTTTGCAAATTGTAATTTTTTACCGTATCGACTTAAAATGTTGCCGTCCCCTGTACTAGGGGAATCTTAAATATGTTTTTAACCTTTTGCCAAGATCTCGGCCGAAAATGACCTGGTATGGACCAATGAGATTTTTCTAATAAATCAACAAAGTAACTTGTTAAAAAATATCGTATCTATAATTTTTAATATTTCAATTACCTGTGTGATTAAAAGACAGCCATTGTTGTCACTGTCCATACCAGTTTCATTTAAAAAAAATAGATAGGTTAGTTGTTTAATTGCTTAATTAAAAAAATACACATGTTCAAATAAAATAGCAAACATTGTAGACAATTCCATACAAAACAACATTTGAGGTAGTCTGCATTAGCTAATAGACATTTGCCGCACGTCGAGTCAGTATTCAAATGTAAAGCACTGGAAATGTTAAAAAGCTGTGGGAAAGTAGGTCGAATTCATTGCGCAACACTAAAGTCAAACGTGGCCGCACTAATTCTAAACTGAGGCCATCACAAATTACAATCTCGCCTCGCCCTAACAGCGCCATCTACCTGCGATAAGAATCTTTTTATTCCTGGCAAAAGGAGTCTGCGTTGCAATCGAACACTCCTCGGGTTGATTACTAAGCGCCCAAGAGGCCAGATTTCATGGAGCCAATTGCCATTCACGCGTAGGCGAAAGTGATCGCTGGGGTGATATTATTTAAATGTAATCTTTTTTCGATACTTTCTCTTCCTACGGCACGTCAATATATTTAAAACCATCCTGTGATCAGAAATAAAATCTATTTCCGCCCCCATAGACATACTTGTAAACATTCATTTTATAACACCCTACCTATAAACTTTATTTTAAACAGACTGAGACACACACGATTAAGCAATGATAATCTAAAGGTTAAGCAAGTTAATGCTTTGTTTGTCTAGAGTTCAATTCCCGGCTAGGTCGTGTTGAGATTTTGTTTCTCGGTTTTTACGTACGACAACATCACTTGCTAATTTAATAAAAAATTGTGTCCATTTTAAGGCTATGATCTTACCTCATATGGAATTTAAAAGGCTTGGTAAAAATCGGTCAACTAGTGCAGTCTCTATTTCCACCGATAAAAACAGATTGAAAACAGCGATATTTTTTAAGTATATATCAGACACATCTGTCTAGTCATTGCCGGCATATGGTAGATGATATTCTTGGAATAGAGATTCCACGTGTCGGAAAAAACGTTCGTTTCCTCCCAAATGGCTGTTGATAAGAGGTAATGGGAACGACATATACCAACCGTGGATTGACATAAACATCCCTATTAATCATTAACCTGTAATGATGAGTAGTGGTCTTTTAGGATAATAGATCTCTTTCATAGATTGATAGCAACCAATCAAATCATTAGATCAGTTTAACAGGCACTATTTTGAGTTACTTTAAAAGAAGTTGGTTAGGGTTTTTCGAAACAAATTCAAAATGATTTTCATCTAGTTCTATTTCAATTAGCACTCCTGGTACCTTACAACGAAGTACGAGATAGTTGTAGTATAGCTTGTTTGAACCAACAAAATTATTCTGATATACCGAAAAAGTTATTTGGTAAATGTCTTTAATATTTTATTTATCTCTGTGATTAGTAGAAAAAAAGTATGGAAAAATCGAGGAACAAGCTATAGAAGGCTCCATTAGTTAGAGCATTAATAGTCATGGACAATTCGAGCAAGAGAAAGACAGAGAATAGATGCATTCGAGATGTGGTGCTGGAGGCGAATGCTACGAATACCGTGGACTTCCAAGCGCACAAATGCACAAATTCTCTACCAACTCGCCATAAAGACCAGATTGTCCACTACGTGTCTACAGCGCGTACTGTCATATTTCGAGCGTATAATGCGTATGGCAACCTTGAAAAGCTGGTCATCGTTGGCAAAACAGAAGGCAAGAGAACAAGAGGCCGGTCGCCAATACGATGGTCTGACCAAGTAAAAGGCGCCATCTCCTCTCTTAATCTCTACCAGCTGGTGAGGGCTGCCTCGGACCGAAACCGATTCAGGCAGATTATTATTTTAAGGGGCTCTAGTGACCACGATCCTCAGAAATGAGGAAACGATAAAGAAGAAGATTAGTAGAAACACTTGATACGTAATTCCTTTTTTAAATGCTTGATTTAATAAATATGCATTAATGAAGTGTACATTTAACAGCAAACATTGTAAACAATTCCACACAAAATAAAATTTTAGGTTTTCGAGACAAATTCAAAATGATATTAAAGAATAAGTCGATTAGCAGTGCTGGTACCATGCAACGAAGCACGGGATAGTTGTAGTATTAAATAATTGGTCGCGTGCCGGCCCCGCGGCGCCGATGTCAACGGCACCGCATGCCGGCGCACTGCGGCACAATACCTGGCCGATTCGAACCCATCAAATCATTCTTTGAGCCATTTGTCGTGTTTAATTTGTGGCTCCGTACATAATTACTGTGCATTCATTTAGAACTTTGTAAATAAAATGTCTTTCCGTGTTGACATTTTTAATTTTTAATTGTTGGTTAGTCAATTTTCAGTCTAACCGTATTGTCTACTGAATTTTCCTGCTACCTTCCTTTACCAATCGACTATAAAATAAAGGAGGAGGTTTTTAATTCGTTTATATGTTTTTTTTTTTATATTTGTTACGTCATAACTTTTGACTGGGTGGACCGATTTTGATAATTACTTTTTTAATTAAAAGCTTTAAGTCCTTCCCATGGGGCCCCATTTCAATTGTCAAGTTCATATTACAAACGCTATTGAGATGTCACCGTGAAATAGAGTTACCATTACTGCTTTCTAAAAAAAGAAGGTATCGTCTCCCGGTGCCAATAACAAGGTCCGGTCCACCTTTGCACAACACCACTATATCTGTGTTACACCACGGATATATAATAAAATCCCATTCGACCTTAATTATCTCACAAGGCTTAACAGTCGTAAGTTCAAGGGATTGTTATTAAAATGGTTGCAGAATCAGGAATACACCCAAATTGAAAATATATTATTAACCTCATGATAAACACACACTCACTCACACAAACACACACATACACTACACATTCGCATAACTTCTCGACTATGACTGTAGTTCTATCCCTTTTTTTTCCTTTTGCACAATTTTTTGTTTTTTTTTCATATATTTTTAAATTATTTATTATCGTTTAATTTATATTAAACACTTATTGTACGCAGGACTTACTGTTTGTGACTCTGGAAGGCATTGTCTCCTGAGATACAGGTACACTGTACCTAGTTCAGGAGACAGAGCTCCTGTATATGTAACATGTTTGTTTTTGTGATATTAATAAAGTTATTATTATTATTTTGGATGCCATTCTGACAACGGCATCCATGTAAATCTTACATTCGACAAAATGAACGAATAATTCATTATGACGCCAACCGATTTCAATTATTCATTTTTTATTTTAAAAGATTTACTTCTAGAATAGTTTGATGAGAGTTTTGTTAGGTTCTGATTAATTCTATTTCCCAATATTCCTACGATAACACCTGTGTGTCAAAATTGGTATCAATAAGTTTTAAATAAATAATTTCAATGGTAATCAAGTTATATGTCCTACGGAAGCAAGGTTACTATAGTTTACCGGGATTACAATAGCAATTGACTTATCATCTAGATCATATAAATGGTATTTGTCTGGAACGATAAATTCTGGGATGAAAGTCCTGTACAAGCGGATATCGTGAAGGATCTACATTGTGCGAGAAACTATGAATTAAAACAGTGCTTAAAAATACACTAAACTACTAAGCTAAAGCTAGTTTTTTTTGACCTCTTAAAATTTTGAGACTCATGTTCTTTTGTACCTTACTTGACTACCTACCAAACTTTGAGGTGCATTGGTCTGTTCATCTTGTTTTCACCGCATTTATCTGCTATTAATCACCGAGCTAGCTAAATCTGTACGATTTGTTACGATGACAGTATCATACAAATATGATGATATGGCTGATAGTTATAATTGTTTTTATTTTTTTCTTTCTTCATCGTTCATTGCGTATCCTCCTCCTCCTTGCGTCGTTTTCCTCATTGCTGAAGGTTGTGACCTTTACGAGTTATAGCGGACGATCGCTTTCCACCTGTAGCGGTCTTTGACGGTGTGAAATGCCTCGTGGACTCTCCTGATGGTGTTGTTGCTAATTTGGTCTGTCCAACGCATAGGGCTCCTCCCTCTTGGTCATTTTTCATTGCGTATAATGAATGATTTAAAAGTAACTCATCTCAATACTCATATTAACGTAAAATCCCTAGTTTTATTCAAAAAGTATAATGGTTATAAAAAGTTATTCCACGTCAACATAACATTAAATATAATTTGTCCTTTAAATTACTTCACGTATTTATCAGTACGCAATTCACCGAAATCCTGTGCCCATATATTCTGTGCGTTCTCTAAAGACGAATTGTGTTATAATAGGGCGTCTCATGTCGTTACGCTTTTCATTCTTTCCACGTAAAAAATAAAATCCTTTCACAATCTTGACGGCTTTGTACGAGAAAACAACGTACCTAACTTATACGTAATTCCGAGGCCGGTGCGCGACCCGGACAAATTATTAATGTACAAAATGATACAAAGACCGGATTCTGTGCTAAGAAACTTCGTTGCGGCTCGTGATTTTACCTCAAAGCAAATTTTATTTGCTTGTATTTTTTTTATGTTCAAATGAAAGTGTAAACGGGAGAGGATGATTCAATTTATAACGTGTTCCTTGTTCTCAAACTTGAAAACACTCACTTTTGTTTACGGCCCCGCGGCGCGGACGTTAAATTGCCTAAACTAATGGACTGCTGTTTATTTTTTGTTCTAATCTCGACTTGTCTGCTAACAGCCTACGACAATCGTTTATTTACAAATGTCAAGATTTTAATTTGAAATCTGTCGTTTAACTTTTATTAGTGAAATTTATTATTGTTGCCTTAATAATATTATTAAGACTGTGTACGATGATATGATAAGCTGTAATAATACAGTAGCCGGGTTTCAAAGTTTTTTTTTAAAAGAAAGCTAGCAATATTTCTTTTTTCAGAAATATTACTAACAATCTTGTTAACCATTCCAACTAAGCTTAAGCTCGTGCTAGGACATGGTTCACGGCAATAGTCCAATGGTGGATTCGAACCCACGACCTTACGATTCGCAGGCCGTGCCCTAAACCATTAGGCTATTGACGCTTCAAAGTACGATGAAATTTATCGATATCGATATACATTTGCCTAGTGGGTACCAATTTTTTCCAGATTCCTCAAAAAATAATTTACTAAAATTAGTGCCCGGTGTATGGCGATGAGCCTACCGCCTGTAATGTATTTTTAATTATTGTCTTTTGTTACTTTATAAATATCGAAGTAATAATTTACACAATACTACTCGTATAAGTAACTTATACAAGTATGGCTGCCAACTAAACTAGGATCTAGTCCTGCGCGACCTAATAAGCACATACCCCACGTCTTGGGTATGCGGATCATGAGACTAAGGTGGCAATGTGCGTGACACCTGGCTAGGAGAGAAGACGGTCGGTGGACCAGGGCGGTAACCGAATGGTGGCCAAGTCAGGGACGCCGATCAGTGGGCAGATCACCAGCCCGCTGGTCGGATGACATCGTCAGGGCAGCGGGGCCGCAATGGTTTCCGGCAGCACAGGATTGAAGGGAATGGCGCGAAAAAAGGTAGCCTTATACCCAGCAGTGAGAACATACGGGCTGATTGATTGATTGATTGAATAACCACAAGTGAAATAAAGATTCATATTACAAATGTATTTACATTTTTGTACATATTTCTAAATGGTCGTAAGTCAACAACATACCATTAATTTTTAAAAGAGAAAAATCAAAATCGTAAATAAGATGTTCTTAGTTAAACGGTCCCTGCCTCGAGCTTTACGTGAGTACGGTAAGAGGTAAAAAATAAAAGGCGAAATAGCCTCTTATTCTTACGCCGAAAAGTAAGCAAATTTAAACCTGTGAAAGGCTAATGGCGAGATCTGGAGGATATATTACACGTGACTGATTAATTTTTAGCTCCTCGAGTAATATTCTTCATTTATTAACCACTATATAAGCTTAAAACATCTTTATTGACTAGCAAATTCAAACTACACCAAATTTTTACTAATCGTTTGTTTTTTCCGGTAAACCGTAAAGAATGTCACTTCCTCACAGAGCGAAACGTAGAAGAGAAATATACTTGCATTTTAAACCGGTATTCTGTGTAGTTTTTCTACTATCCCTATCGTATTTTGTGTTTAATCCTTTAACTGTCACCGACAGGCCAACCGGAGCAATTCAAGTCACAGTAGAAGACACTGCAATGGATGCGCGGACTGTTGGAAGTTCTGTTTTCTATGAAAAATGAATGAAAATTGTTATTTCAAGAATGCTAACCAGTTTCCATCTACGACCCCGTTTTGTAGACAGTACCTCAAACCATAGGCCGTAGACTTTTATGAACCTAGTACTACCTATATTTTTGTACCTATATTTAAAAGGACTTTTATGTGTCTTTCAGAACAGGCTATCACCGCATAATTTAATCCTTTGTAGCTTAAAAATGTTGCTAATAAAATTACTGGCTGAATGTGAAAAAGTGTCTAAAAATCCTAGGTAAGCACAACGACCGGGTGGATTTAATTTTTTGTGAAAGAAATCTGACAATCTGCTGAAGGGATTGCAAAGTGTCACCTTTATTGCCGCAGGCACCTTACGCGCGGGACGAAACGTAGAAGGCTACAACTCTATTTCTGGTTTCTGCAAAGTCTGCGGTTGACTTTAAATCGAATCAAATATTAAACGCTATTACGCGCGGATGCCCTCTTTGTATTATTGTAGAAATATATCGTACATCCTTTTCAATAAAAAATGAATCATCGAAATCGGTTTGCGTTATATTAAGACTTTGAGATTGAGACTTATTTGGACTTTTCTCGTTAATGCCATTGTCAGAATTGGACCAAAATAGGAGCACATAGGAAGGCACAAACTTTATGAAAACGAATCATCAAAATCGGTTGACCCAGTCGAAAGTTACGTGGTAACGAACAGACGAATTGAGTTCAGAGAAAGTCTGTTGAAATAAGGAAGATATCACCAATCAATGTGGATCAGACTGGCTGGGTTAAGGGTCAAATACAGAAGGTGGTACTCATAAGCAAGAAGTCTCGCTAGCTATGTCGCCCTAACCACCGGTTACTTGAGCCCTGCTTCTCTACTAGCGGCACCCTGGGTTAGAATATCCGGTTTATATTTTACTTTTTATAACATAAATTATAAAAACCTAAGATATAAAAATAAAAAATGAAGATAATGCTATTAACCATAACTAAGCTATGGTGTATTTATTTCTCAATCTCGTGGAATCAAGTTTCTATCAATAATCTTCCAAACTATCTAATAAAAACGGAACTACGAGTATATATCGTGCAGCCACATATTACTTAGGAAACTTGTTACGGCAAGTTAATCAGTTCCCGTGGGGATCGTCGCAGAAGTAGTATTTTATATTTAATTTTAAATTAACTTAACCTTATTGAGCTTAGTTAATAAGTGCTTTGAAACTCAACTTGCGGGATGGCTACAAGGACAAGCTTTAGAAGTGGGCACGGTGTTGAATGCAAAAGAACGGTGGAGTGCGCTGAGAATAAATAAAATACTTGTTAGCTCAGTGCTCCACTTGAATTATAAGAGGAAATCTAGACCATTAAAATATTTTACTCCTCATTGTTACGCTACGATACAATCTTTTGTGAATTTCAAATCCTGCTTTGTATTAAGACATAAATTAAACAGCAAAAAATAATAAAAAAATCTTATTTATATCAAATAATATTCTTTTATAAATCTGAGCTGAAAATGATGTATTAGTACTAACAGTCTCCAACCAAACTGTCATCATTTTGTTTAGTTATCTACCCTTGAAGTACATACTTTCCAATAAAAAATAATCATCGAAATCGGTTGGCAAGATATAACTTATTCGTCCATTTGTCGCGAACAAACTTAATGCAATAAAACATATCCTCATTGATTGATGTTTTCTCATTGTCAGAATTGAAATTGTAAATAAAAAAAATCATCAAAATCGGTTCATCCAGTCGAAAATTATGACGTAACAAACATAAAAAAAACACACACGAATTGAGAACCTCTTCGTTTTTTGAAGTCGGTTGGTCATATAAATATTTATTGAAATAAAGGAAGAATATGGCGCCATCAAAACTTTTTCTTATAAAGAGCAAAGAAAATAATTCAAGTCAGATACGAGATAATATTATTTTATGTCTGACCGTTAGCTACCTGTTCTTATAAAGCCTACTCCCATTTCTGTTACAGTGTTAATAAAACGAAATAGGAAAGTTGTCCGTGAACGCGTCAAATGAAAAAGTAATGGGACGTGATAATACTGCAAAGACAGTGGGCCCACCTAGCGGGCGTTACAACAAACTAATTAAGAACTCCCAACTTCCTCAAAAACTAAAATATTCTTATAAAAACGTCACCTCGTTGGTTACGTGATTCGACTACTGAATTACCTTTTATGAAACAGAGGACATGTTTTATCTGTTTATCTTTATTTGGAAAAAAATTAGCAGACCCTGATCCCTGAACGATGTTCTGCCATCAAAATTTTTAATGATTGTTGTGGTAGTGGTAGGGGTAAAGATATGTGAGATACTCGTACGCACCGCAAAAACCGGTTTTGCGGAAGTGCGCGCGTCGACCGCGCAGCGCACGCACCAGTCACGCGCCTCTTGTTTACCGCGAAGCCCGTGTCGCTCTCTCGCAATTCCTCGCGCACAGACGTAGGAGTGACTACCATACTATACTACACTATATTATAGTATACAGTCCCTACCACCCTTTACCTCCATAGTGGTGACCCCGTTGAGAACACAAAATATTAAAATGAGTGACAGCAGTGAATCGAATAAATCGACCGCCGGTCTGCATGGCAACGACCACGTCAACGTACGGCCGACGCGAATGATGCGCGTGTCCACAGGCCGTAATAATAACGCTGGGCGGAAATTAAAGGTAAAAATTCCACCATTTTCTCCCGAAGACCCAGAATTATGGTTCGCGTTATTGAGGCGCAGTTCGAGGTGAATGATGTGACCGATGACCATGTCATGTTTACAAATGTAACAAACAGGCTACTGCTCTATTAGATGTCACAGACAACATTGTTGTTGCGCAGGATGCTGGTATGTGTACCATCTTAGTTCTATTAGACTTCTCGAGAGCCTTCGACTGCATTAGTATATCATTATTGCTTTCCAAGATGACATATTATGGCTTCGACCCGGCGACAGTAAAATGGTTTTATAGTTATTTAGCTGATCGTAAGCAATTTGTAGAAATTAGGAGGAACAACAGCGAACCTCTTCGCTCAGCATGTAGTTCTCTTACAAGAGGCACTCCTCAGGGTACGATCTTGTCTCCACTCCTTTTTATATTGTATACCGCTGATATCACAAATTGTTTCGAGCGCTGTAAATACCATTTATATGCCGACGACCTACAGGTGTACATCTCCTTCAAACCAAGTGAGATAGATTCGGCGATACAAGCGCTTAATGCGGATCTCGAGAGAGTACAAAAGTGGTCAACTAACAATTGCCTAGTCCTCAATCCCGTCAAATCTAAATACATAGTTTTCGGATCCAGGTCAAATATGAGCAAATTTCCTATTACTTGCGATATTAAATTAGGATCAGAGCTTGTAGAACGAGTTTTCGAAGCTAGAAATTTAGGCCTTGAACTGGACTCGGAACTGCGTTTTGAAAACTATATTGCAAAAACCGTAAGAAACTGTTTTTTCAGATTAAAAGTAATTTATAAACTGAGACAATACCTCAGCGAAAAACTCCGCATTCAACTCGTTGAATCGTTGGTTCTAACAAAGCTCAATTTTTCAGACGCAATATATGGACCCCGGTTATATGCCCGAACTACAAAGCTAATTCAGCGCGTTCAAAACGCTTGTGCACGTTTCTGTTTTAATATACCACCTCGGTGTCATATAACACCTTACCTCAACCGCCATAGCTTTTTAAAAATGGAATATCGCAGGAGGCTGCATTTAGCAAGCCTTCTTTTTGATGTTATAAATCATCTTACACCCAAGTACCTATACGATAAGCTTGAATGGCTAAGAGAAGGAAGGCGTTGTGACGTCCGGCAGCGCAATCTAGAACTAGCTACACAAAAACATAGACTTGTCGCCTTCCGGGGCAGTTTTCGCTACGCTGCTACTAAATGTTGGAACAACATTCCTCCCCCAATCCGGTTAGCGCGAACCGTAGGCGTATTCAAAAAAAAAATGAAAGCATTTTTAATCGACTTGCAGAAAAGTCGCTGAAACGCTTCGTTGTTCATTCATATCATTATCTATTAATTTCATTATCTATTTATTCCTATTTATAAATATAGCCCGTTTTATCCTCTCCCGAAATAAAAAGCTTTGAGTATTCTTTTTGTGTCGTTTATATTTATATTGTACTTGCACTTTTTAACTTAACTTTAATCTTGGTAAATCGTCCACATAATACCTGAGCACAGAACACGGCCAGACGGGAAGGCATAGGTACCAGCAGAATACCAGCGTTGGCTTCACAGCCAACACAATGCTGAGCTGGTACCTATTCGATCCAGCATCGCAACCAAATAGACCAAGTTTTCGTATTTACTTGGTTTCTTTTTTTATTTTTATTTTATCTTTTATATATTTTTTACCTATTTTAATTAGTATTTAAGGAAATGTTTTTTTTTTTTTTTTTTTTTTTTATTGTTAGTAGATAAGTTCTTCTTGTTTCTTTTTTGTCTATTTCTGTGTGCTGGTTCGAATAAATGGTTTATTATTATTATTATTATTATTATTATCCCTATCGTATTTTGTGTTTAATCCTTTAACTGTCACCGACAGACAACCGGAGCAATTCAAGTTACAGTAGAAGACACTGCAATGGATGCGGGGACTGTTGGAAGTTCTGTTTTCTATGAAAAATGAATGAAAATTGTTATTTGAAGAATGCTAACCAGTTTCCATCTACGACCCCGTTTTGTAGACCGTACCTCAAACTATAGGCCGTAGACTTTTATATACCTACCTAGTACTACCTATATTTTTGTACCTATATTTAAAAGGACTTTTATGTGGTTTTCAGAACGGGCTATTACCGCATTTTTTAATCCTTTGTAGCTTGAAAATGTTGCTAATAAAATTACTGGCTGAATGTGAAAAAGTGCCTAAAAATCTTAGGTAAGCACAACGACCGGGTGGATTTAATTTTTTGTGAAAGAAATATGACAATCTGCTAAAGGGATTGCAAGGTGTCACCTTTATTGCCGCAGGCACCTTACGCACGGGACGAAACGTAGAAGGATACAACTCCATTTCGGGTTTCTGCAAGGTCTGCGGTTGACTTTAAATCGAATCAAATATTAAACGCCATTACGCGCGGATGCCCTCTTTGTATTATTGTAGAAATATATCGTACATCCTTTTCAATAAAAATGCATCATCGAAATCGGTTTGCGTTATATTAAGACTTTGAGATTGAGACTTATTTGACTTTTCTCGTTAATGTCATTGTCAGAATTGGACCAAAATAGGAGCACGTAGGAAGGCACAAACTGTATGATAACGAATCATCAAAATCGGTTGTCCCAGTCGAAAATTATGTGGTAACGAACAGACGAATTGAGTTCAGAGAAAGTCTGTTGAAATAAGGAAGATATCACCAATCAATGTGGATCAGACTGGCTGGGTTAAGGGTCAAATACAGAAGGTGGTACTCATAAACAAGAAGTCTCGCTATGTCGCCTTAACCACCGGTTACTTGAGCCCTACTTCTCTACTAGCGGCACCCTGGGTTAGAATATCCGGTTTATATTTTACTTTTTATAACATAAATTATAAAAACCTAAGATATAAAAATAATGTTATAAAATAATGAAGATAATGCTATTAACCATAACTAAGCTATGGTGTATTTATTTCTCAATCTTGCGGAATCAAGTTTCTATCAATAATCTTCCAAACTATCTAATAAAAACGGAACTACGAGTATATATCGTGCAGTCACATATTACTTAGGAAACTTGTTACGGCAAGTTAATCAGTTCCCGTGGGGATCGTCGCAGAAGTAGTATTTTATATTTAATTTTAAATTAACTTAACCTTATTGAGCTTAGTTAATAAGTGCTTTGAAACTCAACTTGCGGGATGGCTACAAGGACAAGCTTTTAGAAGTGGCACGGTGTTGAATGCAAAGAACGGTGGAGTGCGCTGAGAATAAATAAAATACTTGTTAGCTCAGTGCTCCACTTGAATTATAAGAGGAAATCTAGACCATTAAAATATTTTACTCCTCATTGTTACGCTACGATACAATCTTTGTGAATTTCAAATCCTGCTTTGTATTAAGACATAAATTAAACAGCAAAATAATAAAAAATCTTATTTATATCAAATAATATTCTTTTATAAATCTGAGCTGAAAGTGACGTATCAGTCTCCAACCAAACTGTCATCATTTTGTTTAGTTATCTACCCTTGAAGTACATACTTTCCAATAAAAATTAATCATCGAAATCGGTTGGCAAGATATAACTTATTCGTCCATTTGTCGCGAACATAATGCAATAAACATATCCTCATTGATTGATGTTTTCTCATTGTCAGAATTGAAATTGTAAATAAAAAAAATCATCAAAATCGGTTCATCCAGTCGAAAATTATGACGTAACAAACATAAAAAACACACACGAATTGAGAACCTCTTCGTTTTTTGAAGTCGGTTGAAAATATAAATATTTATTGAAATAAGGAAGAATATGGCGCCATCAAAAGTTTTTCTTATAAAGAGCAAAGAAAATAATTCAAGTCAGATACGAGATAATATTATTTTATGTCTGACCGTTAGCTACCTGTTCTTATAAAGCCTACTCCCATTTCTGTTACAGTGTTAATAAAACGAAATAGGAAAGTTGTCCGTGAACGCGTCAAATGAAAAGTAATGGACGTGATAATACTGCAAAGACAGTGGGCCCACCTAGCGGGCGTTACAACAAACTAATTAAGAACTCCCAACTTCCTCAAAAACTAAAATATTCTTATAAAAACGTCACCTCGTTGGTTACGTGATTCGACTACTGAATTACCTTTTATGAAACAGAGGACATGTTTTGTCTGTTTATCTTTATTTGGAAAAAAATTAGCAGACCCTGATCCCTGAACGATGTTCTGCCATCAAAATTTTTAATGATTGTTGTGGTAGTGGTAGGGGTAAAGATAAAAAATAACATTTTCCATCAGCCGTGCAAGGTGACAAACGATTCAGATTACAGCATAGGCCCTTTTTTTTGTTCACGGGGAGGAAATCTTCAGAAAGATACCCCGCCTCTGGGGAAGGCGGCGGTTATCTGGGGTTCTTACCCACTAAAACCTCCCCGGTGGCCCTTTCCTCGGTGCATGACGAGGGGCTCCGGATCTCCCGTGGAACGCACCGGAGCCCCTCTGCACTGTGCTCAAGGAGAGCACGTCCCGGGAGGTTACTCCCTCCCCTCCTGTGCGCTCGCAGCGCAGGGCGACTCGGGCCAGCCGATGTCGCCTTCTTCCCGGTCCACTGGGTCCACCTTGGTGGACGACTCAGGCCCACACCCTTGTCGCCCAGTGACCCCGTTTAGTCGCCTTCTACGCTACGATACCGTGGTCTTATTCTTGAGAGCCCAGAACTACGGGGCTGACAGCATAGGCCCTGGATCATGTTTGCTGTAGCAGTATCGAACAGTCAAATTTTTATATTAGTAAAATGACTACTAAAAATTGGCTTGGTGATAGAAAGGTGAAAATTTAGGATTGTAATGTATTTTTAATGCGACATAATAAAAAAAAATTGGTAAAAAAGTCAGGAGGTGGACAACCCTTATCACATAGAGATATAAAAAATAGATAGTACCCTATTCTCAGACCTACAGAAAATGCATATAAAATTTCATAAAAATCGGTCTAACCGTTTCGGCAGAGTATGGTAACTAACATTGTGACCCGAGAATTTTATATATAAGATATCAACTGACAATAAATCTGAGCAGGGTTAATGAGGGTAGATCAAAATTATTAGCACCGCATTTTAAATAGAATGCGAGTATATCGATATTTACAATTAATGGTAAATTAGTGAATTCTATTGCCCTGGCAGCTTAAAAGAACAAGAGGGTGACGAAACAACAACTTACCTGGCCAGGCTCTAGTTCAGCATTACGGCTCCAACAAATAATTCACTTACAAGGCTATCGTTCAATAGATAATACTAACGTGGCGTTCCTAATATAAGATGAATATTTTACTAGTACTCTATTGGTTTTAATATATCAATGCGAAACGTGATACTTTGTTTAATTTATGGCGCTTAAAAGTATGACTTGAAAGTGGCCCTGGAGGGCTACAATTCGCGGGTAAAATTCATTACGCATCGTAATTGGATGCCAATACTCAAAGAAAAGTCTCGGTATTTAATAAAAAGATCAGACTTTAACTCCGCTTTATACAGTATATAAATAAGAAACATTGGCTAACTCGAAAGTACTCACCCTGAACAGCGATATGAATCCTTTCCAACCTCTATTTCAACAGTTATTGGCCACTTGTCCGGTGAATTGACGTTAAAACGCAATATCCTGACCAAGGCACTCAAAATTTTCTTCATATGTGTGTTTTATATTTTCATTTGCGGTTGAAATTCCAGTATAAAATAAAAAGGGTTCCGTTATACTGTAATAAATATAAACTGGCTCATTAAATTACTTGCTATATGAAAAAGCTTGTTGTACATTTAAAGCAATAAGGAAAAATGTTGATTGGAACTTTAGTGGCTACATCAATTGTAATTCCTTACCTGATGTTACCAACAAGATTGATTTAAATGGCTATAATAATATTTCATTGGTCTCGGTGCCGTCACGCATGAAATTGTTACTTCCAATTTTAGGTGCTCATTTACCTGCAGGTTCTGAGAATTTATTTTCACAACATGCAAAGTTCGCCAATCCGCACTGAGGTCGTATGCCTAATGCAGCAGCGCGTCCCGTGTGAAGGCGGCTTGTTCAGGGTTGATAATTTTGAAGTTGAGCGCCGTGAAGAACTCGCCGAACTCGACACAAAGCTAGTATCAATCTACTATAATAATGTTGGTGGAATCTTGACCTGTGCGAAGTGCTCTCGCGCTTTTAGCAACAAGATCGGGTACGCCAGCCACCAATGAGTACACGAGAGGGCAGATAACCTAAGCCCTACTACCTGAACGAAGTGTCGTAATTAAAATGCTTGTCCAGTGACACAGTTGCCATGGCCGAAATCGGCTTGGACATCATCAACAATGTTCGAACTTCGTTTCTTTTGGAGGAAGAAATTAATATTTTAATTAGGTGCAAGAGATATCTAGAAACTTTGTTACCAATCAAGTAATAGTAGATACAGTTAAAGCATAATACGGAGAGGAGTCTCTAATATTTGCTAGCGAAATGACGCATGCCCATAAAACGATATTGCAGTTTGATAGGCCGCTGGGAGATCGAATGTACCGGCGGACTGCCACTTAACTGTATTATTACTTATCTAGAAGCGCCGGCGGCCCTCCTCGCTACACTCGATCCAAGCCGTGCAATTAATACAATTCACTTCTAAATGACTACAAGGGAAACTAAATGAAAACACTCAAGCGATGAACTACCCACCACTTTAATGTTAAGTCACTTTAGCTTCATTTTTTACGAAAATCTCAGCTGAATAAATGAAAACATTGTAAAAAAACCTTACATGTCTTAGAAAATTTTTTAAAACTGTCATAAATGTGTGCCATATATTGAATTTAACGTAAATTAACGGGCTCATGTTAATGTCTGATAATGTATAGGATTTGATCGTAGTGCTTATTTTTATACGTCCGAATACTTTACTCCAGTGTCTAAGCGTTCGACTTACGATCTTACGGTTAGAGATTCGTAGCCGCCTTGTACCTAAAACATTTAAAATCTCTTACTAATATTATATTTCCCTATATATAAAGCTAGATTAAAAGTAGAGAAACTTATTAAAACTAGAGAATTATGTTTGTACTAGATTTTATAATTTTTAAAAAATAATAATAATAATATGATTTTATTTCAAACCAAAAATTCATGTACAAACCAGTTCGATAATAGCCGCAGTAGTAAAAACTGTGTCGCAGCTATTAACGCCCATCTCCAAACAGTTAAATACAAATACAAATTTAGTAAAATTAAAAACTTATAATGTAATTTAGTTTAATCGTTTTGTGTGTGTGAGTGTGTTTGTGTGTAAAAGGTTGCGTGTGTTGAAGAGTGACTGTATGTGTAGGGATGAGTATGAAGGGAGTGAGTTACTCTGACTGTTTATTATGGTTTTAAAAGATCTTCTGTAAATTCATACGAGAGGGTTTGGAGCCATTCAGTAATATGTGTCTTACATTCTTTTAGTGGTAATGGGTATATATGTAATAATTTATTTACTTTATTGTACAAAAGGCACTTAGGACGTAAAATTGATGTCTAGCGAATATGCGACCTAATAAGTTGAAAGGGTATTTCGGTCGACTATCTCTGTCTACCCTTACGCTTTAAAACGACATGAGAACGTGTATGGATGTTTTTTGTCAACACGCGCTTCTGTAATTGCACCCTTCATTTGCATATCAATCGACATTAGGTCCCATTCGGCGCGGAGGCTCGCGGGAGTGTCCTAAACATTTTATTACATTCCATGCACGTAAAATATAATATCCCTACCATACTCAGACGTACGCGTCGCGAACGAATATCTAAATGTAATTTCCATGCGTTGTCCCCGCAATGTTTTCCCAGAAAATATTAACATGGAAGGCAAGGGGCTGAATCTCTCCTAAGTAAGTTGCAAAAAATGTACGTGATTTTACTTCAAAGTCCCTTTTGTCTTTATGGAGGGAAGGCATAAAAGTACAGACACGGGAATGGCACATACGAAAAAATTACGCAGCGTAATGATGATGTGTTCGCACTTTCTTTTTAAAAAAAAAACAAAATATTTTCCCTTTTAGAGTAACACAAATGTATTCAAGGGACATACGGTAACTCATTTTACTTCTGTATAAAAAGTAATATGGGAGGGAGATTAAGATGTTTACTAAAAGAGACGCGTATCGCAAGTGTGATACAAACAACCTTCATATGAATGACAATGGATAGAGATACCAAATACAGGTTTAATTAATTAGGTTTCAATATAAAACACGATTATATTTGCAGATTGTTTTTTTTAAACTAAGGCCATGTAAAAAGAAAAATCATATTAAAAGCTTTAACGTCCCTATAGCATTACAGGGATAGGCAGAAAAAGCCGTCGGTGGCTAACCAAGTTTATCAGTTTTCTTAAGTGAAATTATTTTGTATTGTTTATTTACTTTATAATGACGTTATTTTTGTATATAAGAAATATCAGAACGGAACAGAATCCAATAGGTTTCGAGCCCATAACCGAAAGCAACCTGAAGTCGAAAGTCAAGCCATCATAGCTGACTTCAAATCGAATGGACCAGGGAAATGGACCACATTGGAACCACCATCTTTCAAACCAAAGAATCATCAAAATCGGTTCACCCAGTCGAAAGTTATCATGTAACAAACATTAAAAGAGCCGTACAGACGATTTGAGAACCTCCTCCTTTTTTGAAGTCGGTTGAAAAGGATTGAAACCTCAAACTTATTCTTGGTAATAGGTGTGAAATAGTCATTTTGCCAAATTGAAGTATAAATTGCAGAGAGAAATATATTTAAGGAGCAAATCCAAAATCCACAAGTGTACTAAATTGAGAAATCATTTAGAAGAAGCTTTTTTTTTTTGACGAACTAACAAACCAGAGAAGCTGGCCTTAACTGCTTTACCGGATTGAGAGGTAGCATAGCTCTTAGGTCGCTTAGCCTGAACCTCTATTAGGTGGTAACTCGACAGAAGGGTCCCCCCGGTGAGGGTAACTTCGGCTTGGACGGTTATCATTGTTACGCGTTAGTAGTCTGATCCGAGGGCGCCCGAGAGGTCGGTAGCTATTTTATTGGCAAAAATCTATTGGGACAACCTAAACTAACTTATATGCCACTTCGGGAAGCGTTAGCTCTGGGAGAAGAAATGGCCGAAGAAACTCCAGCAACGCTCCTAATCTTATCGAGGGGCAACAACAAGCCATTTCTGATGGTATATAAGTCTGACAATTTCTAAAGACGTCTGAACAATATCCCTACATTTATTAAAAGAAGTAACTAATATTAGAACAACTAAATGAACGGAAATAACCAATAAATGAAATTACTTTGGAGTCTACTCAATTGGGTCTTGGAAACGGCCTTTGTACTTAGTCACAATTGATGGTGTTAATGGAGGGAGAGTCCACTCGTCAGTAGCCACGGGAGGTCGTCAATGTTCTCGCTACGGGATATTTCTATATGTATAACACCCCTCGTAATGTATAGGAGATTATTTAATTCAGTAAGTGAATATCCTCGCCAAAGGCGTGTATTAGCTTCTATATTCCAAGTTAACGAACCCTTAACAAGCTCCTTCTCTCTGGAGTGTTGTTTTGTCTCCATTATTAAGTAAGAGAGATTTTATATTTATCTATGTTAAAACAAGTAATTTAAACACGCGAATACACTATGGTCTCAATTGGGCAGTCGCTTCAAGTTGTGTAATACGCTAGCGAGCCGAGTTCGATCCCCGGTGACGGCATCAATAAAATTGTTTGTGCTTTAGTGCTTAATCAGCACTTAAAACAACACGCGCCCGGTGGTGAAGGAAGACGTCGTGAGGAAACCTACATGTGTTTGTAAATTTTCTAAGACATTTGAAATCTGTCAATCTAAACTAGACCTGGCTCTTATACTCTCTTTTCAGAAAAGATTGAAAACGATTAAAGAATTTTTTATTCCTATTTACCAAAATTAATCCCAAATATTTCTATGATTTTCTTGTACAATTTCGAAAGCGGTGATGATTGGAGACTTGCATTCTAGCCGGGTTGTAGGAACGATTTACCGTTTTTTGTTTATAAATGTGCCAAAAATACCCACCTATTTACAACATTTGTTATAATCGATATTTTCAATATTTGATTTAAAAATTATTGAAAATATCGATTGCTATGTCTTACGTTAGAGTAAAAGGGGTATGAGAGCTTTGAGCGTAATCATGAAACTGCAATGGTTCACTGTCAGATTATTATATGCTAAAATATAATAGGGTAATATTTGCCGGCATTGTCACCCTGTTGATTGTCATTGAAAAAGGAATAATTGTGCGGAAAAGTTGCAAGTACTACGCAAGACTTAACGTAGGTGAAGGAAATACTAATCCGTGTAAGCTGTGGTTTGGCCGTCTCTCTAAACGGAATACTCATTACATGTGTGACATTATAACAGTCCAAGCCGAGGTTACGGACTGGGAAGACCCTTATGTTACTACAATAGAGATTCAGGCTAAGCGACCTAAGAGCTATGCCACCTCTCGATCCGATGAAACAGTCAAAGCCTGTTTCTTTAGCTACACACGTTAGCAAAAATAAAGGGTCGGTTAGTGGGGCAACACTGAGTACTAATATTTTAATAAAAATAAAACTTAATGAAAAATACCATATTATCCAAGTTTACGTGAGATATCCTTTTTTGTTTAGCTTTATTTTTTATAATGAAAATAAATAAATTAATAAAAACATTTGATTTTATTTTAAGGCTATTTAGTTGTATATCATGCACTATTTATTTCAGTTATCTAGCGTTTTTATCTTGCGAGATATTCAAACTTTCTTAACCGACTACCTATTTTTGCTCATGGCTATAGAAATGCATAAGTTTAAATACCTGTACTTAACACCTTATTTCATTAGATCACTCATCACTCCCGCTATCGACTGGCTTTAGACTAGCTTTAGTGGTACAGTATTAAAAACCATTGTAATATTTTAAAAACAAAGTACCTAGAAAGCAGTTTTAAATTTTTAATAGCCGCGAAAGCACGTTGTAGGAAAAGAATATTGTTTGAGAGCGAGCCTCGGCGAAACTTATTTATATTTTGTGGCTCCAGCAGTTGATGTCGTAAATCCAGGAGATGCTCGTAAAGTTCGACGTAGTCAGAAGTTGCGGTCAGGCTTCATACGTTTGCTCCAACTAATAATACATACTATAGTACGGATTTTCTTTTGAAGTTATTTAGTCAAAAATAATTATGCTTAAATATAGACCTTCTTCTATTTGAGAAGGAAGGTTCACCTGATGTTAAGAGATCGCTTTTGCTTATAAATACTTATTAAAGGTGCATTTGCGTAGCGACCCCGAATAGTACACCTCACTCACCAAGTGAAAAAGGATTTTTTTTAATAGTTGTGTTATACACACTTTACATATTACGCTAGTATTTTTGCAGTAACTGGAATCAGATCAGATTTCATTATACGGTTAAATGACACCCGAAAAAGGCACGATCGCGAAAGTACCACGGTCTCGTAGAATATCGACGTGAGGTAAAGCTTTGTTTTTTTTTCTCTCTCTCTACGCTTCGTGTGGCGAGTGTGTATTTTTTTTAATTTTAAGAAAGTGAAGTGAATTTTAAGAAAGACACAGTCATTTTGCAATATTTCCACTTTACATCAGATGGCGCTATACCTTATATTTTCATCAAATAGATTGGTATATGCAATTACTGTTGGTGGTCGGCAGTTATAAATTAATCTTTTGCTCCATTTCCGCATAAAAAAAGAAAAAAACATAATTAATATGTAACATTCAATTTAAAATTTGGAAAAACATTGGAAAGTTAATTTTAAAAAGTGTTACTTTTCAACCGACTTCAAAAGGAGTAGGTTCTCAATTCGTTTGTATTTTTTTTGTTTGTAACATAACTTTGACTGGGTCAACCGAACCGATTTTGACAATTCTTTTTTCTTTTTTTATGTGAAAACTTCCTATGTGGTCCCATTTAATTTGGTCCAATTTTGACGATGGGATCCATGAGAAAACCATATAAGCCGTAAATGAACGAATAATGTCGGTCGGTTAACGCACCTACAGCTCCTCTGGTGCTGTGGATGTTCATGGGCGACGGTGATCACTTAAGATCAGGTGAGCCGTATGCTCGTTTGCCACTTTTCATATAAAAAAAAAAAAAAAAATTCAATATCACGCCAACCGATTACAGTGATTCATTTTTATTTCAAAGGATGTATGTACTTCAAGAGTAGTTTGATGAAAGTTTGGTTAGGTTCTGATTAATTTTATTTCGTAATATTCTTACATTAATTCAGAAATACAATGAGAGCGTCTGCGTGCAATAGCGTTTAACGTTTGATTATCTGTTTTACTCGTAAACATACTTGTAAAAAGATCATACAGGTTGCTGGCTCAAAATTGAAGATTCTTCAAGAAAAAATTAGCTACCTACCAAAGTTATTTTAAAATAGGCGATGAAAGAAAACACCTCATACAAATCATATTAGAATTGGCGATTGACTAATATTAAACTGATTTTAAAATGATTTTAAATTGAAATTAAGACATATGGTATGTCTTATTAAATAAAGTAATAATATTCTAGTAAAAACGTATTTAGTTTAATCATTAAAACAAAATAGAAATTCAAAAGTATTCTTTCCGTTTTACCAATCTATTAAACGGTAACACTTCAAACAACATTAATGAGTAACTCAATTTTCGAAGCTGGTGGACCCTCGCTTGGACAAAAGGTTGCACTAGTCTGAAAGGTTCGTTTAAAGAAGTAATTACAGGAGCGGCAAGTTCGGCCGGCTCCACTGCCACGTCATTAATATGCGACGCACGCGTCCCCGGCAGAGGCGATCACGCAAATTCGTTTGGCCGAACATCTCGCTAATAGAGTTTCACTAATTTATAAGACCGTTAAGCCACATCCAGACCGGACCTGCGTAAAATTGTCTGCCGCGAACGTAAAAAGGATTTGACGATAGACCCTCTTACATTTTTGATACGACTCAATCTCTTGTTCACAACAGTGAGGGAAAAACTCTTAATTATGAACACTCTTTGTGAATTGTGTGTGTATTAAATGTATAAATAAGGCTGGCACACACAACTACCTAAATTAAGCCTTAAATATAAAGCGGTGATAGCCTAACGATTAAGCAATCGATTACGCGTTGTTCGAATCCCACCCTATTTTTTGATTTCTTGTGTAAAAAAAGTTCACTCGCTAAAATGTGTATCCGATCTTTGGTATATAACCTTAGTGAAAAAAAAAAAACACTATTTCTGTCTACTATTAACCGAGCTTTAAAAAAGAGTTAAAGGGTACAAGGGCGTTTGTTCTCTGTATTCGCATTACAAAAATATGTATTTTCTTTTTTTATTTATTTAAAATTTATATAAATATGGTAAAATATGATATCTGTACGTAAGAAGTTATGCGAAAATAGTATAGTTGTGGAATGCTAGTCATCAAGATAGTGTCGATAAAATTTAGTTCATTCAGTTCAGTAAAAAGCAATAACACCGACTTAATAATAAAGTATGATATAGTTCTTTATCTTATGCTGACAATCAGAAACAATTTCTCTAATACGTCGTCTTAATATGTACTAGTTCTATATCACATCACTTTATATACTAATTTATCACTTTAATATCTTACCGTATAATAAAAATAGTTTCTTCGGTGAAAATAAAATATCTTACACACGTTGGAATAAGATTTTCTCGAGCTAATTCCCGTTGCAAATGACACAAAGGAAGATTAGACAGCTTTGTACAGGAGTCGACGCTATAACTAGTGCTATATGTTTCAAGGCAGATTGTGTTTAATCCATTCTAGTTATGCAATAGGACGAGGATAAAAAGTGCATTATGAAAAATATTCTTAATTAAAATCTTGATGTACTTATAAGCCACGGGCCGACGCCGCACCTGGGGAGCGTTAAATTACAGCGACTCATAAGTACCCTTGACGAAAAAAATGTTCATACAAAAAGCGAGCAAAATATCAGGGCTCTTTCACAGTGTCAGCGTTACGAGTGATTTTGTAAATCAACTCTTAAACTAGGGAAGCTTAACTACTAATTATAGTTAATTGCCGCGATAAATTCGCACAAACACCGATATTACGTTTATGAATCTATAGGGTACACATATTTGTCATCGAACAAACTTACAAAATAAGAAAAGAAATATTTATAATAATAAATATAATAACCAGTTTTTGTACGTGACTTTGCCGGTTAGTTTTTGGTAAAACATGTAACTTTAAAAACTCGTTAGCGACAACGGAAACCGGTATCAAATTGCTTAACAGGTCCTGATATATAATATTTACAAATGGATTGTGAAAGTTATGTAGTTGAGACAAATATTATTTTTGTTGATTTTACCAAAGTAAGGAAATATTAACATTTTTGTTTACAATAATACAAAAAGTTAATACATAGGTAAGAGGTAATAAAATGTCTTTCCATTTATAAGTATTGACCAGTAGAGACGTACATCATGATATTGTTTACAAATAAATATATTGTATATATACATTTACTTATTATACACACTATCCGTTTTCAGGTATTTTAATACCATAATAAATATTTATTATTTATAATAAAAATTTTACTCTCTTTTTGTTTTTTACCCCTTTTTGTGCAAACTAGAATATATTTTTTAATATAATTTATTTATTTATACGTATAGATAAAAAAAACAAATTTATTGTCATCATTTGCGCGAAATTAGTATCTAGAGTGAAATTAGAATAATTATATTACAGTAAGGCGTAGCGTGATGGTAAATATTCATAATTTATTTAGAAACACGAGGGTTTGCAGATCCCACGCAGTTTTGTTGGCCCGGGCGTCGTTATATCGTCTCAGCCACTTTATGTTAAGAAAATTTCATTTTAGAGGGTTTGTTCTCCCCTTAATGTTACCTAATTCGTTTTAAACCAACATCCGGTCTCAGATTTGACTGTAGAAGCTACCCCAGAAATAAAAAAAATATTTTCTTTATCCTATCAATGTCATTGCTGAACATCTATCATACTATCAATTATTTAGTACTTATAAGCACTAATAATAAAGAATCTAAATATGGAAAAGAAAAACGATAATATTTCCTCATAAAATTTTGACATAACGTAGTCGATATTTTTTAGTTATCAGATTAAATAACCATTTAATCATGGGAAGGTGAAAAATAAATTCTCGTTTGTTGAACACATTCCAAGTGCAAATGAAGTACATAAAATTTGTCGATGTGAAGTTGTGCGTCACGTGAAGTTGTTTTATTTACACTGCTGTTAAAATTTACTCGAAGCTCGAAAAGAATAGGATATAAAGAGCAAACTTGAGTCTCCAAAATAAAGTGGGGCGTCATGCTAAGCTATGCGACATGTAACTCCGGAACTCAGACACTCCGCGTCGAAGCACTTTATCTCACACTTTCAACTTCTTCCTTTTTGTTACAAAATGCAACCCGTGTAGATAATTTACTAACTCAATATTTCTCAGCGCATACAAACGTTTCTTATTCCTTTTAATGCAAGTGGCATAACAAGTTCAGATTTTTAAGCGAAGCTTTTAAATTTTGCTTGCAACGAAGTAATAAAGATGGAATTTTGTGGACTATTCTAGGGGAATGCAAAAGTTTTGTTCTTATATGAACATAGCAAATGTACTAGTAAGGATATTGCTACTCGAATATAAAATATTGCAACCATACCAATAAATGTTAAGCTCACACTCTTCCGAGCCTACTGTACAACTTTCTACACGTGCAGTCTGTGGTCGAAGTATACTCAAATATCGTCCAGCGCTCTCCGTGTTCAATATAACAACGCGTTCAGGGTTCTATTGGGGTTGCCCCGTTTCTGTAGTGCATCTGGGATGTTTGCGGATGCACAGATGGCATGCTTTTTTGACAATGCGCAAGAGGAGTGCATCTCTGGTGCGCAAGGTGCGGACCAGCTCCAACAGCATCCTGAGCATGATTGCTCAAAGGCTTGACTGTGTTTATGTAAACAGATGCTGCGCCATCTCACATGGGGTAAGGTATTCATAAGCATAGTTAAGCCTTTAGTCTAATATTATATTATTTTTTTTATTTTATATTATAATCAAATAATTATAATAATAATTTTATATTTTTATCTTATAATTTAGTCTAAGGTTGTTATTTCATAGTTATTTAAAATAATGATGAGTCTTTGTCACTTATTTGAATAAATGAATAATAATTATAATAATATTATAACCCTTACCGTACCATAATCGCACTATTGGTGGAAAAAAGACGCAAGTGGAAAACATCAACTTTTCAGAAACGTAAAAAAACAGTTTCGAGGTGAAATGCAACGTCTTAGAAAATTATGTTCTAAGAGACTTTAATATACAAAATTAATATACAGTTACGCATATACTTGATTTAAAATAATATTGAGAAGTTTTAGAAATAACTTAAAATAAATGATTTTTTCGAATAAGTAACTGCCTTGTTGCTGCGGTATTCACACTGGTCACGGCTTCGTAATTTTATTTATTTATTCATTAACGACAAGATTTAAATAGGTAAGTAGATTTAATTGGGTTTGCTTCAAAAATAAAATAATAATCTGAAATGCAACAAATTTGTGTCTGGACTTGCGTCCTTGTCTCTTCAACATTATATCATGATAAAAGCGTGCAAGTTAGTTTATGCAATTAATTAAAAAAAAAGACGTATAAATAAAAAAAAACATGGATGTAAAAATTTTTATAATAGACGTAGTCTAAAATACTTATACAATTTATAAACGAAATCAAAAGTCAAAAAATAATTTTTACTATTTAGGTAAATTAGCGATATCTCCGTCATTTATTGGAATTATTTTTCTAAACTCTGTGAGCATGTGTGTCATGATCATCTATGTTGAATAGTGAAATAAAAAAATCGTTTGTGACTTTATTTTACGTATAGTGCGAAATAAAGTATTATAATTGTAGATTTTTAAAATGAAATAGTCCAATAACCAGTACACTCGCTTTATTGAAACAGCGTAACGTTGTACAAAGAATTATTTTAACGAATACCGTCACAACTGCGCGTCCTCACAATCTTTATACAAAATTAATTAGAAATCACATTACAAACTAATAACGTTAAATTATTGTTTACAATGCCAAGTTTATGTGACGTTCAACTAAATTATTAATAAAAGATACAATGAGGTTTAGGTAAATCACTAAGATATCATTGGAAGTAGTTATTATGCAAAACAATCGCAGGGTGCCATGTGTTGCCAGCTAACAAAAGTCACATCAGTCGTTTTAACAATTGAGTGAGGTAAATTAACCTACCTCAAGCAAAATACAAAAAGATTGCCTGTAATACAATCAAGCGACCTTATAGACGTTATTTAAAAATTTACCTTATTTATTTGACCTTGTTTAATCTTATAGAACAGATAACTAAAATATTAAATATTATTTTTACCATTCAAGTTATGTTTACAGATCGCTAGAGAAAAGGCAGCATCCGGAAGAGAGCGCCACTGGAGAAGCGAGATCTAACTTGGATTTATATCGTGCGGGAAACGCTGTTAAGTGTTGGCCGGAAATCGCATTAAGACGCCTTTGAGGCGGTTAGATGAACAACCTTTAGGAAAATATAGTCAGTGCTCTCTCACATATAAATTTCATTTGTAATAACACTAAATACAAGTTTCTAATATTTTTTGATTAAAGGTCGCTGATAAGTCAAGACTTTGTAAACATTGGATTGAACTGGCCGAGAGTCCGGACGCTTAAGTACAACGGTACGGCAGCGATCGTTTCCATGGGCACAATAACATCCTGAATAGTAGAGGATATCCGAGAGAGTATTTCATCTAGATCGGTTGTATGAATCGGCTTACATAAATGAATTTAGTATTAATAATAATAACAGGTTAATAACAATTGTAAGTTCAGTTCATACTATTCTGGATATTGCAGCCACTCAGACTGGGATGAGATAAGTTAGATCAAGTTTAAGATTTAAGTAACTTTATTCTCACTTAAGACATTACAAGTCAATTACATGAGGACGATTAAAAATAATAAAACAAACAATTTCGCCATCATACAAAGGAAGTAATCACCTAACGCAATCATTTGTTTGAATACGATAAACCAGCATGAGAAAAGGAAGGTTATTTTTGAATATATTCAATAGTATAAGCACCACTGCAACGGGAACTGTTGTTTCAAGCATGCATCGGCACAAATGGAATGGGGTGGCAACACGCAATCACTTTAACAGCTATTTGTTAGCGGCAAGATCACTTAATAACAGGTGAGATGCATTGTCTTTCTTTTGCCCCCTTCACATAAAAATATATTTACATACGTACACAAAATAAACATTTAGATAACAAAAAAGAAAATACCATTCGGATAAAAAGATTACATCTCCGTATTGGAAAAGGATATGAATGCGTTGTTCTGTTATTTCAAGTAGATTACCCTAATTCCGATGAATGTCATGGCACAAGTCGTGGTTATATACGCGGGCCGCCGAGGTCGGGCCCCGCTCCGATGCTCTCGGCCTATTTCACCTTATAATTTTAGGGTTGTACTCATGTGGTACCAACGATTCACATTGCTGACTTGAAAAGTATACCGATAGATAAGAAGAGATACGTAGGTTAGATAAGATTAGTTAGTATAGATAAGAAGCCAGTGAAGCGTTGAGCGCCGGTGTTGCTTTATGTAAGGAAGTAATGACGCAAAAAGAGGCTGCGGAGAGGGAGAGTGAGAGAACCTCTGATCTCCCGATCCGTACTCGGAGAGCCGGGCGCCGGAGAAGGGCGTATTGGACCCTCCTCCAACCCCCATGACCGAGGCCTAGACGGCGCACTTAGGGGGTTCACGGTAGTTTTATCAGGCCTCGAGAAAGCGCACCATTGCGTGCACCTTCCAGAAAAAGAGAAAGGGGTGAATAGCTTTGGCTGCACCCCTACTCAAGATGAGATGAAGTTCTTAAGAGCCAATGCCTGGAGGTACAGAAGTGTGCTAACGCGTACCCGTAGTTCTGACTATAGGTATAGAGGTGAACACAATGGAGGTTTTAGTCGGTAACCCCACATAACCGCCGCCTTCCCCCCAGAAGGCGGGGTATCTTTGTGAAGATTTCCTCCCAGTCAACAAAAAAGGTTTTAGTCGGTGCGAGTCTGACATAATCCATCCTTGTCCCCGCAATAGTGGATATGCATGCAAGGGTGGTATGCGTTGGCATTTCTCCAGGTAAAAAAAAAGGATAGATAAGAAGAGTAGATGAACTCTATGTATAGGTCGCTGTTCAAAAAATACTCGTACGCATAATTGAAATGGGACCACATGCGAAGCACCAGCTTTCAAACAAAAAAGAATCATCAAAATCGGTTCACCCAGTCCAAAGTTATGAGGATACAAACATAAAAAAACATGCAGACATACAACAACATACCTCCTCCTTTTGAAGTCGGAAATAAAATAACGTAGGAACGGGAATCGATAACCGCTAACGCTGTACAACCCTACCGCCGATAGTTCACCTGTCTCTCGAAGATTTCGCTTCCCTGTAATATGAAGGCCGATCTAAATTCATATGACCGGGGGAACGTTTGTTCCCAGAATACTTTGGTCCGTATCCGAACAACGCCGCTTCTGTTTGTATAAGACACAATTGCGCATGTTTGCATTTTTATCTTCTTATTTTCGTACATTGAATATGAATGCAGTATTTATATGAATACGAAAATAAGAATGTAAATTGCAATAATTTCCACTGGATTTCAACGAAATATGAAAATCTAAATTTCTATTTAAAAATAGTGTTTAAAAAAAAACAATCATGTCATTACCGACTTCCACTTAGTATGATCCTGACATAGCTTTCGTATAATGATCTTTATTTACATTAAATCAATCAAAAGGATTAATTACCTAAGAGACGGCAAAGACCAGACCTTTGTTATTTAGTAAAAATTAATAAGGCCAATAACGCACGTGTGAGATAATTGTAATATAGTTGCTCCTTTGACTATCGAATGATTCGTTTCCGATGTTTAGATTATGTCTGTCAAATGCAGTTGCCAGTTACTCTTTATTTATAACAGTTTCATTTCATTCGACACATATAGTATATATGTGTTTAAATACGAATAATTAGTTATTAATGTATGTGCTATTACAACCAAAGAGTATTAAATATGTAAAGCATTGTGAGAAGTCGTGTTGTTGACTCCACATAGTATAAGAGCAACGGTACAGTTCAAAGAGTCTCTTAGAGTTGTTCTTCGGTGGCGTCGCTTAGTGTTGTTAGTGTTATTCGTCGGTAGTGCCTCTGTATATAAGTTAAGTACTACTGTTATTTACCTTGTCTTATATATTATACATGTACTATGAGTAAGGTGATATACCTATATTTTGGTGATGTTGTTAATATGTTATTTATTTACTAAAATATATCTGATGTATGTGTTACAATGAATATGAAAGTATCAAAGTTAAATAAAACGATAATACTGATAATAAGTATATTATTAACTGCTCCTGATTCTAACGCACGCACACCAATGTCTAGCATTAATAATCTTAAATGAAATAATATTAATATAATACTTAACGAAAAAAAAATATTTTCGAAACAAACAACGTTGTTGCACAACAAACAGCGCCAGCGCCGTTGAGACCCGGAGTGATCAACTAACAAAAATAGTTTTATTTTATTTTTTTTTAAATCCTATACATAAATAGAATTCCATTCAATTCTCGGAATAACTCAAAATTATTGGAATTACCCATTTTTACAAACAGTGGAGATTTTCAATTTTTTTTTTATGACGAACTACACAGATTGGCCAGAGAAGCTGGCCTTGACTGCTTCACCGGATTGAGAGGTGGCATTGCTCTTAGGTCGCTTAGCCTGAACCTCTATTGCTAGTAACTCGACACAAGGGTCCCCGGTGAGGGGTAACCTCGGCTTGACGGTTACTATGTTACGCGTAAGCATGCCGATCCGAGGGCGCCCGAGAGGGCCGAACCACGACTCGGTCGGTTGCTATTTCACGGATAATCTAAG
Source organism: Meandrusa payeni (assembly GCA_029286785.1). NCBI lineage: Eukaryota > Metazoa > Arthropoda > Insecta > Lepidoptera > Papilionidae > Meandrusa > Meandrusa payeni. The sequence continues at coordinate 10,719,959 of JAGSMX010000012.1, read as the reverse complement.
AGACATTCAAAAGCTAAACTAACTTTGAGTGCCACTTCGGGAAGCGTTGGCGCTGGGAGAAGAAAAAGTTCTCCCCGGCGGGGAATCGAACCCCGGTCTCCCGCGTGACAGGCGGGGATACTTACCACTATACTACCGAGGATTATCGGAACGCTAATTTCAATTCGTGTCTGTTTTTTTATGTTTGTTACCTCATAACTTTCGACTGGGTAAATAGATTTGATGATTCTTTTTCTATTTGAAAACTGGTGTCCGAAAGAAAACCATATAAGTCCAAGTGCATTATGTGCACGACAAATGAACGAATAACTCAAAATCAAGGCAACTGATTTCGATGATTAACTTTTTTTGGAAAGGATTATTCAAGGGAAGTAACAATCCTATAATAATTCGGAAATACGCAAAGCGCGTCCACGCGTAATAGCGTCTAAAGTTTGTTCTATTGAAATGCGATTTGAAGTCGGTTTTTGTTTTTGCTCGTAATTATACATCACATTTATAAAGTAACGGATGTTTATAAATGCCTAATCTCAAAGTCGAGCGAGTGACGGTGACAACTAATAAACTTTTTATAATATGCCTACATAAATTTAAACACGTAAAACACTTGCATCTGTATGAATCATTTTTCTGGAAGAGGCTAATGTCTAAGATACAGACACGGCCTAGTTTAGACGTTAGAGAATCCAAAGAAATAGGTTTAATTTCATTTTATTTTTTAATCACATTGTATTAAGAGCAATGTTAGTAATTTTTTGGTTTAATTAAATTATTTTTTTTAATCTAGTATGGAGTGCTTAATTATCGTTGATCCGAAATATACTATTTATATTATAATTTTTAAATTTATTTGCAGAAGCAATGTAATGTGCCAATTAACATTTAAAGTACCTTAGGATAAAAGCTTGAGATAAAAAAATGAGAGAGAAATAAACATGTTTATTCATCTTTATTGGTGTTTTTGTGATTCATAGAAGTAATCATAATATCGTAAAACTTTTGCACTTTGCCGTAAAGCTCGTGAATCTTCCCAACATGATGTCTCTGAAAGCTCTCCTCGCGTAATCAGAACTTAATGAAAAGTGCGCCCGGCCGCCTGCCGTAAGCTTACCCAAATTTCAGGGGTCACGTAAAATATTAAAGAGACTGTATGAAGTGGCCAGAGATTCATTGCTCTTCCTTGTTTTTATTATTCGTAAATAACACGCCCCAACACGTTTGTATGCTTATAACATAAAACCACGCAGCAGTAAACTTCTGCCTCAACGACTCTGTGTATCTCTCGTAAATGTTTGAGACTACGAGTAAGTCCGTATGTATGCCTTGCCTTCAAATATTTTATGCCAAAACATATTTTTAATGTTCCTAAGAAGAATCCTATCTCAACTCTACTCTTATAAATGGGTGTATTTCTTGAATATTATCAGTTATTGTTAACTAGTTTCGTTGTTCAAAATGACGGCTCATAAATCATAAAGCATTAGGGAGGTTTTTATTGATAAAAATCTAATAAATGTCTAATAAGAATATGTGTGTGAGCAAACACTAGAAATAGATATTTAAATAGAATAACTTTAAAACAATAAAATATCTCAACTATTTCCACAACTACTAAATAAACTATATCAAATCAATGACATGTAATATTCATAGAAAAATAAATATTCTTAAACCATAATAAAAATATCAATACTATTAAATTATTTTTATTGCATTATTCGATATTGATTATTTATTTTACACTAATAAACACCATTAATTTAAAATATATATATATATATATATATATAAAGCATGCGAAAAAAAACTTATGTGATGTTACCACGTTAAGGTTTTTTTTTTTAATTTTAAGAATTGACATGAAAGCAGTGATAAACCTTGCTTTGATTTCTTAGTGGCCAGCATTGGCGGTCAATAGCCTTAAAATCTAATGGTCGGGGTTCAAATCCCGTGTGGCTTGTATCATTGAGCTTCCATTCTCGGCCTTTTGGCGTACAAAAAATTACCACCTAAAATCTGCACCAAAGGCATCGCGATAGTGTCCCCTTCGCTTATAGGACGCCTGGCAAGTGAAACAGTTATTACAGATAAATCGTCAGTTGTATTACTCTTCGAAATGTCTCTAATGAAGTAATTACATCGACAGTCGCACGTGCTGACGTCGAATGTGTTTTAACGTTATTAGCAACCGGACATAAACGGTAACCAAATGTCTTCAATGAACTGAATGCGTTGATACGGTCAGAATAAAAGTAAAGCGCCTATTACAAAAGGGTCAATTACACCGTAGTTAAGTACGAAAAAGTGGTACCGTTGTTTTACTACATATGTGAGCTCCAAAAATGTAGCTTTCAGATAAGGCTTTACAAAGCGGGTAGTTAAATGAAGCGCCAATATTTACACGATAGGATAACAGAAGCAATATTACGGTTCATTTGTTATTTAATATGGGTTGATGAAATTTTTTATATCACATGTTATGTTTATAATTTTCACATGTGTACTTTCCTATAGAGTAAAATTCCAATGCCTTAAATTAATGATTTTGATCTTACTGCTGAGCTGAGGCTGAGTATCGTTCTTACCTCGATTTTACTGGTAGGAAAGCTGTGCTGTTGTAGGCTGAACCTCTGATGTCCTTAACTTAGCGCAAAGACCGAGAACGACAGCTTGAGCTACAATTCTAAGCACAATATCACCGACTTAAAGGTGCGCAAGAGGAACGACCTACTGCTACTACGTAGAACGCTTTAATCCAATTACGGACTATTCCTCTGTACGCCATTCACAGGTAACAAATATGATTCTTGTTGAACTTTGAAGGATGAAACGAACATATGGCTCATTCGATGTTAAATCAACCCACAAGCAAAGTCCGAGATTGAAAATACCGTTGTAAATGATAATTCGACAATAATATTGGAACGAAGTTCATTACGGTAGGCATGGAGGAGATTTTTGTTTGATTTCTTGTATTATAAGTACTTTATTTGTTATTTTCTGAAATACAAAATTTACTAAATATTTTTATGTTTAAAAAAAACAGCAAATGTAAAATAGTCAAGAAAATATTTATAAAATTGAGCAATTTAAAAAAAATTGTGTTGCTCCTATATTACCCGAAGGAACTTCGTTCCTACCTGGTGTCCCATGACATCCCATTTCTTTTCTTTTCTAAATGTACAAAGTTTATTTTTTTTTGGACAAACTAACACAGTCAGAGGCTGGCATATACTGCTTCACCGGATTGAGAGGTGGCATAGCTCTTAGGTCGCTTAGCATGAAACTCTAACAAAGTTTAAGAAGATTTTCTTTCCTTAGGACAAATAGGAGTAAATGATTAACGACATAATACAGTCTGCACAAGGATAGGCCATGGTCAGAAGCTAATGTCAGGTAGCAGCGCGATTCTCAGAAGTGATTCTCAAAGGGAATATATTTTTCTTGGAAAGCTTCCAGTCAGCTCCTTCCACTGATTGGTTGCCACGCTCTGTTAGTGTCATGTGTTCATTGAAAAGCAAGCTTCCTAACTTAACCTTAACAGATCTACTTTCGACATGTCTAATTTAACTTTCGTTTTTATATATTTTTGTTTATAATTGAAATATGAAAGTACGCGCTGTAGACACGTAGTGATGGCGAGTTGGAAGAGAACAGATTCATTTGCGTGTATTTTTTATTTCTCGTATATAATGATAACCGTTTTATGTCCTATTGATTAAACAATATTAATTTCAAAATTGATGTTCGTCTGGTTATAATTTAAATGTATTTCTGTGCATATATTTTATTCATATTTACACTTATATTACATACATACAGGGACAATAAATTCATTTATATAATAAGAATTATACTGAAGCCCTTCGTAAGCGTAGCCGAATGGGAGGTACGAGGGTTACTGGCAAAGGACAGAAACTTAAAGAATTACGATTTCTGCAATTGGCCATGGAGTACATCGTCATGAAGTCCCAAATTTTTTTACACAAGAAACCGAAATGCTGGTTTGGATTTAGACAGCCGGGCAATAAGTTAAACGTGTAGCAACTATTATATTACTATATTTTCAGCCATTGTGATATTACCATATTATTTATTGTGGTTCTATAACTGAGTTTTAATTTCAAATCATGGAGTTTTGTCTGGCTCCGTTTCAAAATTGAAAATTCCACGCGATCGCAGCCACCGACGACTAACTAGTATTTCATGAAATATTTTATCACGGGGTTTCATAAAATGCAAAGTAGATTAATACAATGGGGGACTTCATACAGGAATCATAAATACTTGACGATTCCTTCTCACGTATTCAATTACAAGAGAACGTGATGTAAAAAGTGGTATAAACAGTACAATTCACAACTCGTGGAAATAAATTATATTTTAATTGACAAACTGTGAAATTTATTTACGTTCTTATCTCAAGGGACATAGACGATTGTTAAAGTTACAGCCTTTATATAAATAATATATATGTCCGACTGTTGGGCACAGGCCTTCTCAGTTAAAAGAGAATAAGGGCATAGTCAACCACGCGGCCCTAGTGCGGATTGGCAGACTTTACATGCCTTAGAAAAAATTTCTAAGACATGTAAGTTTCCTCAGGATGTTTTCCTTCACCGCCGAGCGCGTGGTCAGCACATAAAATTGCAATAGCAAATTTATTGGTACTGGCACCGAGGATCGTACTCGGGTTGCTGGCGTACTATGCAACTTTAGCCAATCGCGCGGACACTGAGCTACCACGACTATTTTGTATCACAGTGATATCATTGTATAATTACTTGTATTGGATTAAAGTTTATATGTACGCTAGATATATTATCTCGTAATTAGCGTTCGATTTACAGCCTCGCTAAGCTAAATCACGAAAAGAAATTAACAGTTTCGACTCACTGTGACTTATTAAACTTTTAAGAAACTATGCTTGAAATGTTCTACTTTTTCGTCCCGTCACTGCTGAAATTCGTACGACGTGCAGTATGTGGAATGGACCGTACCTGCATGATCATTGGCGGTATAACCATACACAGCCGGACAATCGGTTCTCAGAAAGAGCTGCAGCGGTCTGGGAAACTAAATAACTTCTAAAATGTCTAGTCCAGAAAGCCACGCGGAACTACTACGCTAAGAATCCTAAACTACCATTATGAGCAAGAAGTATTGATAGATAGATAGATAAATCCTTTATTGCACCAAAATACATGTACAAAGGCGAACTTAATGCTATTTAGCATTTTTTCCAGCTAACCTTTAGTGGTTAAGAGCAGACTAAGGGTAGTGCCGCTGAAAAATAAGATTTAAAAAAAATATTACACAGATAAATAAATATGAATACATAGATAGGTCAATTTAAATATAATTATATAAATATACATGGAAAAATAAACGATAATATATATACCAGTTTGTACTTTTCGTTGTTTGAATAGAAAGCATTCAGATTTTTTTATTTAATTTATTACAAATAAAATTTTACACTAAAGGGGATATACATATAACTTAACGCTATATAAATCGCAATGGTTTGTCACTAGCGTCAAAGTGTCCGTCTTGCGTTCCAAAATAACTTCTTAATATACGCTTAATGTTTTTATAATTTCTAAGCAAGTGCTTGACTACGATCCCACCTGATGTTAAGTGGAAATGCAGTCCCGGATGGTAAGGCACACTAGCTTAGTAAATGCCTATTCACTCTACTCTTGAAAATACCCACGTTGTAATCGGAAGGAAAGACAGACGCGGGAAAATTATTCTAGTCCTTTGCTGTACGAAGAATGAAAGACGAAGCAAATCGCTTCGTTCGGGTTTGAGGGATGTTCACAACAAAAGGATGAAATCCCGCAGTGCGTCTAGAAGTCCGATGGTGGAAAGGGGATGGGGGAATTAGATCATGTAGTTCCTGAGCACACTCTCCAAAATGCAATCTGTAGAAAACCGAAAGGCTAGCTACCTTACGCCTGTGCTCAAGAGTGAGTTATACAATTCCTAATATCTGAGGGTAGTTCGTTAATTAATCTAGGCAAGATGTATCTTGCCGCGCGCTGGCCGTGCACATTTTTGCGCGCGCTACTACTCCCTAATCTCAATCGGCAAGTATTCTAGTGAATCATTATTAAAATTTATTAAGACACTCGACAAATGGCTTGGCATTGGGGCGACACATAAAACTGCTGTAATTTAATCCGAAATGCGCAAAATTCTTAATACTTAAATAATTTTATTACACTATTGCAATGAAAAAGCGTTCCAATGTAATACAATAAAGTGCCTCTTACCCCGAAAACAATTTAAAGTGAATTATATGTCCTTGCCGGCAATAAGTCTGCGCCTTACATGGCGTATAATAGTATGACACGACAAACAGCTTTAAGTGTGTAAAATATGGAACGTGATGTCGGCCAAGCGCAGCCAGACTAGACTTTATTGTGTAGACTAAGATATGCCGGATGCTGGGAAACTGAACCGCCGTGGATACTCCGCTAAAGCGCTTTTTGTTTGGTGTAACTTTTAAGCTTGCATCCATAGTATACATACGAATGTACGTATATTTTTTTTATACTAAATAGGCTCACGTTTGGCTTCTATCTTGCTTGATGGAAGGCGAAGATAAAGCCTAGGATGGAGCACGTGAGCCTATAAGGTGTCTCACATTGGACTCAAAGGCAGTTCCATGTACAGGTGAATTGAGACCATCCTCCTTTTTTTAAGTCGGTTAAAAACAAACATCAGATATAAGTATCCTATTTCGTCATGAGCACAACGTTGGCTTTCACTCGATTACAGTTTGTTCATCTGTAAAGCACCTATCCACCGACTGAAAGATTATTATTTAATAAGATAATTTTATACACAACATCATCAGAAATGAACAAAACAAAACGATAAAGCGATGAAGTAGTTTCTTAAAGCAAACTCAAACAGCGAAAGAGAATAATTAGCAAATTTAACTGTTTAGGGTACGGTCCGCAAAACGTAAGGTTCGAATCTACCTTTCGACTATTGATGTGAAAAAACAGCTTAACATTCTATGTGTTTTAAAAAAATAAAGTGTATTCAGAAATCTAAATACGAAAGCTATAAACGCATACAATCCTTCATAACACTCGTACTAATGCTTCATTGTTACTTAAAGTAATTTTTGACCACTTGACTTTAAAAGTAATAAACCTTACGGAAAATTATTGACGGTAAATTAATGCATCAACATGCATACATTTAAATCGATTAATTATATTACCAATCACAGAAACACGCTCCATGCACGATAACATGCACATCGAGGTATTTAGACATAGACATTTATTTATTGGCATCACAATACAAAAACACATCACAGACTGAATATAACACACATTAAAAAAGAATGAAAAATAGACAAAACACAGTTAAAGTTACACGGACAAATAATACAAAACATATGATGCCAATATCGGACACCGTCTCAGCATATGCTCTCGCAAGGATGCGACAGCGCTGATTTTCAGCGGTGCCCGGGACTACCTAAAGACGTGCGCGCGCAATACTACTTTTATATGGAATATTATTATACAAACAGTAAGAGTATAATAAATATGATACATAAATAAAACAGTTATGAGATAAAAATATATTTTATACAATAAAATAATAGATGAAAAAACAATATATATAAATATTATTGAGTCAAAAATAAATAATATGATAATTAAATGTATAAAGTTTAAATTATATAATTAAATATTGAAAATATTGAAATAACAAGCCGCCGATGTCGCGGGATATTATCTTTTGTATCTTTAACATCAGGTGTTTTAATTTATTTTTAAATGCGTTTACAGATTTACTCTCTGTTATGGGCGGTGGTAAATTATTCCAACACTTGGTGGCCAAGTATCTGAAACTGCCCCGGAACGCAGCAGATCGGTGTGGCGGAATTTCTTATGTCTTTATAATAACTTACCTATTGTCTAAAATAATATTTAAGGTCAGCATCAGTACGACCTTTCTATGGTCATTTCAGAAGTCCAAAGTCGAAGCCGAATGTTTTGATTCAAAACAACTTGTCAAGTTTGACGTCAAAGTCGAAAGTGTAGTTATCGTATGAAATTACAACCACTTTCATCATAACTTAAACGACGATTTTTAACCGATTTAAAAAATGTAGAAATTCCAATCAAATTCCATTCCAATTGTCTGTTTTTTTGCACTCATAGCGTCGTCATTTACAAACCGATTTAGTTTTTTTCTTGTTTCAAAGGGTTTAAACATAAACAATGAACTTTAATTTCATGAATTCGATTAGCATTCTTTTCTTTGTAATTAAGCAGTAGATGTATGGTATCAGACTAACCAGTGTCACACATAAGATACCAGAGAGAGCAATTATTTCTGCCTACCCTGTTACAAGGACGTAAGAAAGATTCAATGTTTTCCTGTATAAAGATCCTTATTCGTCATCAAATAATGAAACCATGCGACAATGCGTGTTCAACATATCCAAGCAAGCAAGTCAATTTAAATCGAAGGTGGTTCCTCGAGATATTGGCACTGATATTTCCAATACGAGACTGCTATTATCAAGTAGTCTCGAATAATCGATGTGCGACTCGACTACGCTTAACGAACGATTAATGACGTTATAGAAGCACCATACTTTCAATCGGAACGAGCTTTTAAGCTCCCAAAATGTGTTATTGTACATCTTATTTTCTAATTTGAGTTTTTAATCGTATTGTAATTAAAATAACATCAAAAAGTAAAATTATAAAATAACATATATTCAAAATAATTTTTGTTGTATCTCAAATTAAAATCCAATACTAAATCATATAAATAAATTAACTCTCAGTATTTGAAAGCAAAGAAGTCAAAGGCCAGACTTAGTGGCGTTGTCGCGGCGACACGACCCGTCCGAGATTACACTATAATTTGTCGAACTTACTTCACGTTCTCGATTGTTTGATCTTTCACTCATTGCAGAATAGAAAGGAAAAATAAACTTTCTATAATAGAATATGAGATAAAATATCATGTTATTACTTTAAGATTTATGTGGCGTACACTAGAGTACCTTTGGAACCATGAAAGTGATGCAATTCGTAACACGAATTCGATTTATGGATGCTCAACTCGTATTCCGAAGTACACCTTAACATTATGTCCTATGTGAATGTCTACACATAATGTGCGTGTAAAAAGATATGACAATCGTAAAAACACCACTAGAAATAATTTAAGCGACGCAGCTCACTCTTCGTGAGACATACGTTTGTAGGGTCCGCATAAAAGTTGAACATCAGACAACCTAATGGATTAGAAGGATTGGCTACAATCGTAAAGCTCGCAAACATTGGTAGGACCTACTGAAACAATGACGACTGCTCTCAGTATTATTATTGATAAATTATAGTACATAAACGAAGTGTATTACTGCTCTATTCTTACAATTTACCAATTAATTATTAACAGTTCCCATTTAGTCTCCCACATACAAAGTAATTGACTAACGTGGACTTTAAAAAAATAACCAGCACCCACAGAAGTCTGTTAATTTTTTTCATTACATTTGTGTTCCTCTGTGCTTACTAACAAATATCCCTAGAATTGATATTTAGAGCTAAGCTGATTGGTGCGGTCTGGTTAGTTTTTTGATCTAGGTCATTCGCCAGAAAATGCATCCCACTTGATTTATTTCCACTTTTACTGCAATGGCAATGGTCCAATATCACAATCTACCTCTATGTTTCACAAACGAACACACATTTTTCAAATAGCACTTCCTCGTTATGCCTGTCCGCCTTCGTTTTGATCTTCTTTCAAAACATACGTGGTAAACAAACGTTTCGAGTAGATACACATAGATAAATATATATATATATAATATGTACTACAATCTACATACAATACTCTAGTGAAATAAATAGAAAATGAACTTCACTTTTAAATGATTACGAGATAAATAACAAGCCTATAAAATAATTTTCATGTTAGATAATAATTATGGTAACCATGTAGTGAACGAAAAACTGAAAAAATATAGATAGATGGATATATATAGATAAATCCTTTATTGCATCAAAGTATATATATAAAGGCGAACTTAATGCTATTTAGCAATTTCTTCCAGCTAACCTTTAGTGGTTAATAGCAGGCTAAGGATAGTGTCGGTAAATAGCGTTTTCAAAATATTATTTAGAAAAATAAATATACATTTACATATACATAGAAAACATAAACGACAATATGTATTATATACCAGTTTATAATTTTTCATTGTTTGAGTATAATAAAAACAATATTGTTTTGTAAAAAAATTACGATGTTTGAAATTATATATAGAAACATCCGTCATGATTAAATTAGTTTGTTGACTTTAGACTTAATATAATATTTAGCAATAATTATAATAATGATTACAAATCGATATTTTAGCGATAAATTGTGTTAAATTTAATATTATTTCAAACGAAATCATTTTATAGGAATCCACACTAAACCTATTTTTTAATCAGAGCATTAGTATTTTCAGTACAAATTCGGTGTTAGAAACGTTTCTGTTCTTTCTAAGACCGAATTTGAGAACCGCCGTTCGAAAACTAGGTTAGAAGGTTATGGTGAGGGTTACTCTGCCACCGTAACCTACATCCTTATGTTAGTACTTTATGATACCCTTAAAAAATAGCTTCGAGATATCTTCTAGTGCGGAATGTAATTTTCGGCGGCGGTAACAAAGCTTGTTTCCCGTTCTCCTATATAAAAAAATCATGAACATACTAAAATTATACTGCACAATTAATGCAATAAAAAATGTTGCGCAATCAGTGAACCATAGAGGCTGTATTCGTTTAACAATGGATCACCAAATCGCTAGTTACAAAACATTACTCAATCGCCGACCGGATGAAAAAAGTTCACATGAAATTGCCGTTTTCCTGTCTAAATAATGTCACACATAAAACTTGTTATGTACGGAATATTTTAGCCCATTGTATTTTATAAAATGTGTTTGCAGTTTGCAAGGTGAATTGGTATTCTCCTTTTTATTTCATATACTTAATGTAATCCTACACGTGCAGAAATAAAGGAAGGGCAAGAAACGTCCCTATGAGACTATGATACTATGAAAGTTGTATTTCATACTACGCACTTCAATAGATCAATTTTTTTGATGACACTATAAAGATTAGCCAGTTTTTTTTTTAATTCTACTCACTGGATTGAGAGGTGGCAAAGCTCTTAGGTCGCTAAGCTTGAACCTGTATTCGTCGTAACTCACAAGGGTCCCCCCGGCGAAGGGTAACGGTGGCTTGGTCAGTTACTATGTTACGCGTAAGCATTCCGATCCGAGAGCGCCCGAGCGAGACGAACCACGGCTCGGTTGGTTGTTTTTACACGGATAAATTAAGGAACATTCAAAAGGTAAATGCGCGGATTTCATCGCAGTTTAGTTTGAAATATGATTAACATATTTCAACCTAAACTGCGATTACAATTAAAAAAGTTTATTATAATAAAATAAGAACGAATTAAAATAACTTTATTAAAGTAAAAATCAAAAATATAAATATCAAAAAGAGATCTAGTCTCACTCATTTAATAAGACCTAGTTATCGTTTTTCACTAATAAATTTATTGTACCATGCAATATGGCAAGAGTTCTTTTTTATAGAGTTCAAATTTAAAAATAATTAATTAAAACGGCGATCGCCACAAGTCGCATGTTACGATAGCAAACCGTGTTCGTTCCCAGGTGCCGAGGCCCACAAGAAATTGTGCCGTCAGCGGTGGGAACATTGAGGAAATCTGCATGTATGAAAAATTCTAAAAAATTCTAAGGCATGTGAACCGCTTGATGGACTATGTCGTCTTTGGGAAAAAGCCTGTGCCCAACAGTTTCCCATATATAAGCCGTTATTTTACTTTCAATAAAGTATCTTAACAAATGTGTATTAAGATTTCATTATGAAAATAAATAACTCTAGAGCTCTTAAAAAGATTGCGCCATGCGTGCCGTTCACACTTGACCGTAATTTTTAAATAAGAAGGGTAAGGAAGAGTATTTACAGTTCTTGGCACGTTTGTTGAGAAAATAAGAAAATGTTCACGCAGTGTGTGCCTTAGTATGGGATTTATGCGCGGGACACAAAATAGGATTTAGATAAAATAAGACATAGCTGGGCCTCGCAATAATAGTATGTCCCAGCTAGACTCGCTGTGTACATGGCATTCTTAAAATGCGGTATTTTTGTTGTTATGAAGCGTTTATGTGTCGGACATTTTATTGTAGTGTTTGTTGTGAAACTTTATTTACATGTGTATTACAGTAACTCATTATTCTAGTGCTTTACCGAATCGAGAGGTTGCATAGCTCTTAGTTCGCTTAGCCTGGACCTCTATTGCTACCTCCCACACTAACTCCTATAGTACGATAGCAACCAGGCCTTGGTTTATGAACAAAAGAGCTTAAACGATTAAGTCCTATTTTGTTGTGTTAACTATAAGCCCAATAATTTCACAAGTTACAACGCCCTTCGAATTTAAACACAAATGTATGCACGCTGCAAAATCGGCCTATGTTACCAACATTGCCTAAAGTTGTGTGTCGTTAACAAAAACATTTCTACAAGCAATTTTGAGTTAATATAAGAAATAAAATTATTTATTATCCTTATCACGTAGGTTATTAGCAGTCTATAATTTAAAATTGACTTCGCGACCGATGTATAGAATCTCAAGATATGTACCTTAGACAATAAATTACGTTTTTATGAGGAAGTCCTCTCGACGCCGGGACGAGTTCATCGAGCGAAACTAATGACATTTTATTTCTCTGGAGAAATGCATTAATTTCATTTGTTAGCACATCGATGTCTGAACGCGAGTGTCATTCTCAATTTAACGTGAAAGTTGATTTTCCGTGAAGCGGGAAGTCTATTACGTTCAATATCGATACAGATTTATATATAATATATTAAAATATATGTCAAAATAGATACATAGATATATGCTTGGTATATACTCGAAGGGTGTGTCGTGATAAACTGTGCGGTTAAAGATGATAGATTGATAATTATTAACATGTTGAATAGATACATGTGGGTATATCGATATTTACTAATTGTTATTATTCATAGTAGATCCATGATAATTAGTGAATTATTGTCCCTCCTTTTATGTCCAGGCATGACTATTACACCGCTAGCGCAATAAACTTCTCTAGTCCTCTGGCAGAGTTTAAAGAAAAAGTGAGTGACGTTAGCTTAAAGTATGCTCCCCGGTGGCCCTTTCCTCGGTGCATGACGAGGGGCTCCGGGATCTCAACGTGGAACGCACCGGAACCCCTCTGCACTGTGCTCAAAGAGAACACGACCCGGGGGGAGGTTACTCCCTCCACCCTGCGCCCTCGCAGCGCAAGGCGACACGGGCCAGCCGAAGTCGCCTTCTTCCCGGGTCCACTTTGGTGGACGACGCAGGCCCCCACCCTTGTCACCCAGTGAACCCCCTTGAGAGGCCCCTTTTAGTCGCCTTTTACGACAGGCAGGGGATACCGTAGTCTTATTCTTGAGAGCCCAGAACTACAGGGCTGAGCTTAAAGTATGCTAAGTCAACTCAACAAATTATAAAGAGTGACAATAATAAATAACTTAGGTGACTCGACTGTAGTCCAGCATTACGGCTGCCACAAGTAACTCCAGAAGAGCTTCGAGACGTCGGGTTCTTGTCACGTCACCCGAGGAGTCCCACACACTTTGACTAACCAAACACAAGTTCTATCACTATTTAGTCTCATTTGATTTCGCTTGAACGTTAAACGTCAATAGGCTTATGGTTTTAGGGTACGGTCTGCATCGTGTGCAGTAATCGTAAGGTCGTAGATTCGAATCCACCATTCGAATATTGACGTGAACTATCTCCTATCACAAGCTTAAGCTTAATTGGAACGATTTACAAGAATTTTAGTAATATTTCTGGAAAAAAAAAAGAAAAATTGCTCCTCCCCGAATCCGAAACTCCCGATCCGCTATAGAATAGAATAGATAGAAAGATCCGAAATAGAATCGAATGGCGAGCTTGAACTTACGACTTTATGTTTGGCAGTACCACCATTTAGCAATATGGTTGATAGTATTTTTCATTTGTGTAAAAGAACGGACATGAAAATTACCATCCTTAATTGCCGGAAGTAAACAAAGAAGTTGCCGATGCGGTCCTATACTCTTACTCCTCTTGAGTAGAGTTGTCTTTCGAGAGCTTGGTGTAAAATACCTAGAAAACTATGGTAGCTTTCTAGGTATTTTTCACCAAAGCAAGTTAAATATACAGTTAAGTGCCGCTGCGTCTCAGCGTCTCGTATTAAACTGAACAACTCTTCGTAGGGATTTGTGTTTACCTTCATTACGTACGTAAGCGGAGATTTATGTTTGTGTACAAAGGGGATGCAGACGTTAGTGCAATAATTGAGCGAGCGGCGTCAATGTTTAATCCGGCGGGCGGAGCTGGCCGTTTATCAATCGGACGAAAAAACAACATATTTCAATATCCGCTGATTAATATCCGCTGCCAGTTCGCCGGCCGAAGCAAACATGAAATTTATGTACTGCGACCGGAGCGGTTTATTTCATTTTGCTTTTAAAATTACGAATGTTTGGCGCGACAATTGGCCGGCGCGTCGCTCCCATCTGTTGCGGGCGGACAATTAACGTTTGCATTAGGCTTCTGTTTGAATTACATTAAAAACCGGTTCACTTATGTGTTACTGCCTTTATTTCTGCTATCAACTATTTTCTTAATTATGTTTACAATTTATATTGTTAGAATAATGTTGCAAAACAATTAATGTACGGGCCAATTGACAAAAAACAATACACGGCGAAGCCTGCAAAAAAATATGTCGTTTATTTGATTACTATTATGAATCTCTATATCTTCAAGACTACTAATCAATGCATCTAATAACTTGTCGTATTAACACCAAGAAAACCTATTGTTTTTAAACAGGCCCTTTTAATAGTTGCCGTTAGACTTCGGTTAACAAGAAGTTAGCTTTTTTTAGCTTCTTACGTAATAAAAAAATCAGTAATCGATTAAAATTGTACCCGGAACTAATAACCTTGGTAAATACAGTTTGCTTATAAAATACGCTAATATGAGGTATATTAGCGTATTTTAACCGACTTCAAAGAAAGAGATTCTTAATTTGTATGTTTGTTACGTCACAACTTTCAACTAATTTTGATGTATTTTTCTTTTATTTGGAAGCTGATGCTTCCCGCGTGTTCCCATTTCAATTTGGTCCTATTCTGACAATGGCATCCTTGAGAAAACTATGCAAGTCTTAAATTTGACTTAAGTATGTGCACGACAAATGGACGAATAACTCAATATCACACCAATTCAGTTCATTTTTCAACCGATTTCAAAAGGAGGATGCTCTCAATTCGTCTATATTTTTTATGTTGGGTTTTTTTATGGGTGAATCGATTTTGATGATTCTTTTTTATTTAAAAGCTTGTTGCATTGCGTCTCATTTAAATTTTGGTCCAATTCTGACATCCGTGGGTCCATTTTTTTAGTGGAAAGGATTAACTCTTAGAGTAGTTTGATGAAAGGTCAGCCCTGTAGTTCTGGGCTCTCAAGAATAAGACTACGGTATCCCCTGCCTGTCGTACAAGACGACTAAAAGGGGCCTCGGGTTCACTGGGCGACAAGGGTGGGGGCCTGAGTCGTCTACCAAAGTGAATCCGGGAAGAAGGCGACATTGGCTGGCCCGTTTCGCTTTCCGCTGCGAGGGCACAGGGGGGGAGGGAGTAACCTCCCCCCTCAGGGCTCCGGTGCGTTCCACTGGAGATCCCGGAGCCCCTCGTCATGCACCGAGGAAAGGGCCACTGGGGAGGTTTTAGTGGCAAGAACCCCATTGATAACCGCCGCTCTCCCAGAAGTGGTATCTTTGTGAAGATTTCCTCCCCGTCAACAAAAAAAAAAGTGTGATGAAAGGTTGGTTAGGTTCTAAATATATGAATGAATGAATGAATATACTTTATTGCGCAACAATTAAAAACAAAATACATCACAGAAATAGTAACTACAATTTTCACATTGGACAAGGTCATTGGATGTGCAATGGGCGGTTTTGATTAAGTATGATGTCGTAATACTCCTACAATAATTCGAAAATACAATAAAGACGTCCAATTTGTAATGCACGTAATAGCGTATAACGTATAATTCGATTTGAAGTCGGTTTTTGTTTTTACTCGTAAATATACTTGTTATTGGAAAGGATGTACTCAATGGTAGTTTGATGAGAGTTTGTTTAGGTTCTGATTAATTTTATTTCGTAAAATTCCTATTTGATTTGGAGGCGGTTTTTGTTTTTACTCGTAAACACTACTTGTACTACATTAGATATGTCGCGGGTAGATTATGTATTTGAGAAATATGTAGGGTATATTGGAATAGACGGATAAATATGAACGGTTAAAGACGGTAAATTGTTAATTATTAACACTACCGCATGTTGAATAGAATATTAGTACATAAATATTCTCAACTAATTATTATATAGAGTAAATACAACTGCTTTAGAATATAAGATTGCTATCCAACCTCTACACCGGCAGACCGGTTTCCCCATTGCTTTGGCTCTGAAGATTACAAATACTACTAAAAAATAAAAGAATGACAATAATAACTTACGTACCTCTCCCGCAGTTCAGCATTACGGCTCCATCGATCCATCAGCCCAGAGGAAGTCCACATATTTTAAATAAACACAACTTCACGATCACAAGTTCTGTTGGGAAAGTCTATTTATTCTCGTTCAAAATTCACATTCACTCAACATTTAAAGCGCTACTCTCGACCAGATATAGACTAGGTCGTACCATAACCACGCAGCCATTACGATCGACTAAATCAGTGTCTGTGATTGATTATTTCTTAAAAACTATTAAGAGATGGCGTGACAGGTAGTGACGCAGTCAAGTCATAACCATAGAAAAAATTAATCTGTCATCGATTATTTTTAAACGATCCAGTATAAAATATAACAATCAAATTATATTATTTAATTCTATATTTGAATTTAATTCTCTGGATAAAATGAATTTTAATGCTCTTTTACTTTGTTATCTACCCTCAGAATATAGTTGGAGCGTAGACTACAGTTCTGCTTTTAATACGAAATCTTAAAGGAGCCTGGCAATGAGTTGGATATTTGAAAACATAAACAACCCCGCAACAGCACTGGCAAGAGTCGTAAAAATGGAACTCCGCACAAACTTAACAACGAACTTTTATTAAAATAACAACATTAAGGCGTTAATTTGTTTGTAAAACTGCGCAGACGGTAAAAATTACTTATTCAGGATGGTGAGACCGCGACGGAGTGGTAAGTCCACTGGGTGGAGAGTGTCGCGTCGCTTTTCTATAATTCAGCCTCCGCGCTCGAGGTGACTTTAAAAGACAGTCAAACGGAATAAACTTTTGTCTAAGATCGTACTCTCATGCATACATATACTTTAAGAATAAAAAATACATGCAGTATAAAATTCCTACACATATTGCTTCGCAGACGTAGAACCCAACGTGACTAATATCAGTGTAACCGTTCCTACGCAAGGACATTTTATTACTTCCGAAGTATCGTAGTTATATCACGAATCGTCATGGAGTACTTTTCGACGACTAGAATGCCATAAACACGGGCTGTAACTCGGTATCTGGACGGTAGGCTCAAGTTGCGTAGCGTCCAGCCCTGTAGTTCTGGGCTCTCAAGAATAAGAGTACGGTATCCCCTGCCTGTCATACAAGGCGACTAAAAGGGGCCTCGGGTTCACTGGGCGACAAGGGTGGGGGCCTGCGTCGTCCACCAAAGTGGACCCGGGAAGAAGGCGACATCGGCTGGCCCGTGTCGCCTTTCGCTGTGAGGGCACAGGGTAGGTGGGAGTAACCTCCCCCCGGGACGTGCTCTCCTTGAGCACAGTGCAGAGGGGCTCCGGTGCGTTCCACGTGAGATCCCGGAGCCCCTCGTCATGCACCGAGGAAAGGGCCACCGGGGAGGTTTTAGTTTTTTTATCCCCACATAACCGCCGCCTTCCCCCCAGAGGGCGGGGTATCTCTGTGAAGATTTCCTCCCCGTCAACAAAAAAAAAAGTTGCGTAGACGCCATGTACAATATAATTCAATGTATGTTGCAATTATAAGTGTTGATTTACCACGTGTTCGTCGACATCGTACATGCATTAGAAAATTTTCTAATACATGTAAACAACAACAAGTCTGCCAATCCATACTAGGCCTAGTGGTGGACTATGCCCTTATGCTCTCTTTACAAAGAAGGCCTGTGTTCAGCAGTGGGCCAAATATATACAGGTTGTTAATAGGTTGCAACTATAAGAAATAACCTTTTTACCAATATCACAATGAACGGACCGTACGTTTTAGAGTTCCCTGATATAACTTGGGAATCATCATCATCATCAGCCTGTGACTATCCACTGCTGGAAAGAGGCCTTCTCCAATGCCTTCCACCACATACGATCCTCCGCTTTCCGCATCCACTTCCGGCTATCCTTACAAGGTCGTCGGTCCATCTGGAGGGAGGGCGCCTTGGGAATGCTAAAGTGTAATTTAAACGTGTTCGTAGGAAAAGATCTACGATTGCAAAAACATCAAAAGAAAATAAAAAAAACATACGAATTAATAATCTCCTTTTTTGATATCGGTTAATAATCAATATATATAATCACTTATATTTGGGGGTAGACAGGAGCATCGCCATGCACCGAACACAAGTTTTAAAGATTTAGAGATCTAGACGATTAGCGATACAGACATCGAATTGTATTATTACATTTTATATAGGATGTTTTTTGCTTGTTTTTCTACAGATAAAGTTAATTCAAAATTAAAGTAATTTTCAAGAAACTACCGGCACATTGGCAAATTTATTCTACTCAGAAGAATATTAAGCTATGCGTACATTTTCATTAAATACGAAGGCGGGGCAGAACGGGAATGCAGGTTGTCGCAGCAAGCGACTGCGCTCGCAAGATTTATGATGCAACCATCAGGCGAATATTGAAAATCCTAAGTACTCAAGAAACCGCTGGATGCACTCCGCACAACGGGAGTAGGCGAGTAACGTCTCACTTGATTAAGAAACATAAAAACTTTATAATATTAATAGTTACTGTTCCTGATTGTTCTAGATTTTATATGTAGAACAATCTGGATCTACGGCAAATAGTTGTTGTACTTTAATTATTGAATTGTCATTTTTTTATTATTTAATCGTTGGAGATTAGAATTCAATTAATCTTCTTTAGAGTAAATAATTATATTTATTTATTTATTTATACAAATATAAAGTACTTTAATGTGAGGTGACGTGTCGTGTAGGGTCGACAAGCGACACCTGGTGAATCACTTTATTAAATTAACTTCGATATTACTCACTATTTTCTTAAATTGCAGAACTTTAGTACACGAAAAAGACTTGTGTGTGTATATTTTAACTATAGTTTTTTCACATTTATCACAAATACACTACTGAATATTTACAAACAAGACGCTATGCTTAAGAAAGTCAAGTTTATTTCTCTTTTTATTATTATGTTAAATTAATGTATACTTGTAATATGTGCACAATTGAAACATAATGGGTGGGTACTGTTTCCTAAAACACAGGTTTTAGGAGGTTCCTAGTTTAGAAGACAGGACGACTGTATATTAAGTGACATAGCTGTGTACGATAAAGATATTATTATTATTAGACAAACGTTTTTGTTTCTCCCTTAAAGGGGTTAGCAAATTTCTAGTACCACGGGCCATTGGCCAAGTGTTACTAGATGGGAATTAATTATCGGCTAAAAATTTGCGGACTATGCGACAGGTATTGAGGAGTACCGCCTTCTGCATTGTGAGGTGATAAATGAAGGGTTATTATTATTATTATTTTTATTGTTAAATAGTAATGGTAATATAGATACATGTAACATAAAGAATAATAACAAATAAAATAATTTAAAAACATATCAAATAAAGTATTGTGAATTACATTTGTGCAGTTTATTTTATAGAACCGTGAAATTTCAGTGCCCGGGTCCCGGGGATCTCTTACAATTTAACTGGAAAAAGATTCAACCCCGGTATCAATGCCAAAACAATTTCAAATTACATATCGTTTACCTGCTACAATATTAGCTAATTCTTCCACCATCATCATATATAAACCTAATTGTGATAAAAATGTTACTTTTTATTTTAGAATGTTATTCACATCATTTTACGTAAGATTTTTCGCTTACAAAGGTTTAAAGTTTCGCCCAAAAGTCGTCAAAGAGTCACCAAAACTTGGAAACGGTTCGCGAAAATGAGCCCGAACCCCTACTTCTAAATTACTTTTATTTAAGAACTTAAAAAAGATTTATACGTATCTTCTTCTAATATGACAATAATGTAATGTAATGTAAGAGCTATTTCAAGTACATCAATGAGTGTTATCAGATAGGTCGCTGGTTCATATCTGGCTCGAAGGACCAAAAAGCCTTATGTATAGTAAAAGGCTTGAAATTAGTGATAATTGCGATTTCTTGAAATCGAACAAAAAATATAGTGCTCACACAATGGATGGAGCAAAAGAAGAAGAGTGTTACTATAATTAAAAATATAACAATTTTTACTATGACACATATTGTTGCTATAATAAAGTCACAAAACACCACTAATTATTTTAACATAATATTACTTTAATGTTTTGTACTAAACAACTTAGTACTTTATTAGTTATAGTAACTTATTTCAAAACGTAACAATGCTAAGAACTGTTTCTACGTACATAATGAAATTATTATTTTAAAAACACGAAAAACCTTGATAAACAATTATAAAAATAATTATTTAGCGAGCTAACCACACAATTATATTGCTAATAAAAGTAAAAGTTTAGATAAAAAAATATATTATCAAAGGATATGTATATTTTTTTATCCTAATGATTCTGGATAGGATAGGAGGTTAAGATTCAGCCCTGTAGTTCTGGGCTTTCAACAATAAGACTACGGTATCCCCTGCCTGTCGTACAAGTCGACCAAAAGGGGCCTCGGGTTCACTGGGCAACAAGGGTGGGGGCCTGCGTCGTCCACCAAAGTAAACCCGAAAAGAAGGCGACATCGGCTGGCCTTGGTGTCGCCTTGAGCTGCGAGAGCACAGGGGGGGAAGGAGTAACCGGTGCGTTCCACGTTGAGATCCCGGATCCCCTCGTCATGCACCGAGGAAATGGGCCACCGGGGAGGTATTAGTGGGTAAGAACCCCACATAACCGTCGCCTTCCCCTCAGAAGACGGGGTATCTTTCTGAAGATTTCCTCCCCGTCAACAAAAAAAGGAGGTTAAGGTTATTGAAGTAAAATATTTTTTTTTATGTATTTACAGTTTTACTTTATGTGCAGTCGTCTATTCTTAATACACATAATAACACGTCACTAAAATGCATGTGTAATAAAAACCATTTCTATAAGTCGGAATTCTGGAAGGTCGCAGTATCTCTCCAATCGTGCCGACCCCTTCATGCAACTGTAGAAGATGAAGAAGAAGCCTTTGAAAAGAATAAAGATTGAATTAACATATATTTATAGCGAATCAAAAATTATGCTTTATAGTAACAATTTACAACCCCACCTTATAAGACCGGAAAGGTCTAGTTTTATGACTGGATGTTTGTCTCTTCTGATAGAAAATTCCACAATTTCTCTGCCATTTAAGTTATAGCAATGTATTATATTTTTACCATCTAACTTTATCAAGCAGCAAAGTGACAAAGAATTTCATGAATTTTAATTAATTCTCACTTCAGCGTACTTTGATATCATTTATGATTCAAGTATTGGAGGAGTTTGCCCGCAATGCTTTTGATTTATTAATTTAACAACGTTATTCCCAATTCGTTATTGTATAAACAATATAACTTATCTTCTCTTCCGACCTAACGCTAGAAAACTTGGCTCTCTGCCGGGTTGTATTAATGATTTTCAAATTTTATATTACAAATAATTTACTTGCTAACACTCGTGCTCATCTCCAATTTGACGTATATTTGTTCAACGCTACCAAATACATTGTGTTATACAACATAGATCATAAGAAATTTACCTAACATGAAGAACTATCTAGAACCGTCAATCTATGAAACATAATGTCGTAGGTTCGAAGCCACCATTCGACTATTGACTTAAACCACCACCTAGCATAAGCTTTAGGCTTGATAGGAATAGTTAACAAGAATGCTGTTTTATTTGGTTGTTTCTGAGGAGTTTTTATAATAAAATTGTTAGTATACTTTAAAAAAAATAAGACAAGATTTAGACACTAATTAAACATAAATTTAAGAGGACGATGTTTAAAGAAAGAAAAAGATTAAAACTCGCGTTAATAAGAGCATGCGTGTTTACATAAAACAGGTGAAGGTGACGTCGTAGCTGGCTGTTTTTTTTACGTTTTACTTTAGGCAAAGTGTAAGTAAAGAGGTCCTTTTGTCGAGAGACTCCGCCATAGTGCGCCGAGTATCGCATCATTAATCTCTACGCAAACACGGCACTCGTTCGCGCCGTATCGCCTGATGCAATCGCTCCGAGATTATCGAAAAAAGTTAAATGCGAATACAGGGAAAAGTTGCTGCTTATCATTTTTCACCTCTTCACATTTATATATAAATAGGTCTGTTTGTACAGATGACGTTCACGCTTATATTAAATTATTTTTTCTCTAATTTTCCACCGACTTCAATCCGATTTAATTCGTCCGTATTTTTTAATATTTGTTACCTCGTAACTATCGGCTAGATGAACTGATTTTGATGATGATGATTTATTTAATAGCTGGTCCTTGCCATGTGGTCCCATTTCATTCCAATTCCGACGATGGCATCCATGAAAACCATGTCTTAAATTTGCACTAAGTATGTGCGCGACAAATGGACGAATAACTCAATATCAAGCCAACCGATTTCGATTATTATGTTGTGTCAACGTATAAATAAACTAATTTAAAGTAATATATATATTTATGCTATCCCTCACCATGTAGCTATTGAATGTCCTTTAATTTATCCGTGTAAAGGCAACCGACCGAGCCGTGGTTCCGCCCTTTCGGGCGCCCTAGGATCGGAATGCTTATGCGTAACATAGTAACCGTCCACGCCGAGGTTACCCATCTCCAGGGGGGCCTAAGAGCTATGACTCAATATATATCTCTCAATAAAAGAAGCAGTAAAAGTCACCTTGTCTAGCTAATCTATATAGCATAGTCAAAAAAACCCTCACATATTTTACCTAAGAGTTTTTTTCGGATAAAATAGGTTAGGGGCGTCGGTTGATATCCACTAAACAGTTAGGTATTTATTTGTTCGTTTCGGCAACATTCGCAATGTTTAGTGAAGTTTCCATTTTGTCCGCTGCCTCACGTACGTGACAAACGGCTCGTCTTAGGGATCGCCAAATATCGTTTAGTACGTGCGAGGAGAAAACCAACCCGCTGGGTAAATAAAATAAATCAAATATACAACTAACAGACTGTTTCCAAAGTAAAATAATTCCTGACGCCCCCAACTCTATTTTCTTACGATATAAAAATGTCTATCAAAATTTTCCACTTAATAAACTGCGTGAACGAGATATTTCTGTACTGACGCGAACCTTTTATTTTCGATGACAAGAGCATTTATTAATCTTTTATAAGAAAATATTTAACCTAACACGTTCCATTCTTTGTACAAAATATGAGGATATTATGTTCCATTTCTATTCCCTTTACCAAAAAGTCGCGAAGGCATTTCACACGTTGCTCTTACGTCCAATGGAGATGAGGAGATGTAATACGTAAATAACATTATGTTCATACGTCGCATTAACGGGCGTCTGGTAACAGTAATATCATCATGTTCCTTTCTGTGTCGCTTCGTACGCTGACCCCATATAAATAAGGTCCTTATCCAGTTTTTCAAAGGCGACTCATGTTAACACGTGTTCCGTACTTGGGTCGAAGTTTGCGGGCTCCCGGCCGGTCTAAATGAAATTTGCTCTACTGACACCGGTTCTTCTAAAGAGACACGAAAGTAGAACGCTGTCCAGGTGTGTTTTATTGTTTTAACTATGACAATTTAAGAGAACTCGGCAAATTTTACTTTTATACCCCTTACAGGTTTATAGCTGATAAAGTTTATAAGGATTACTTTGAAGACGCTATCGGATTTCATTGATTAAATTACCTACTGTTTGGAAGACTGTATACGCAATATATTTCTTGCCGACTTTTGATTTAGCTGAGGGATATAAATCAGTGAAGGTAATACATCTAAATTGTGTCGACAATGTAACATATTTTTCCTTAGAAATAACATCCAATATAACAAATAAATCACACAGTGGAGCAACTACCTATTACTTCATTTATTTGTATATTTCCTCTAGTCTGCAACTTTTAGCTGTTGATTCTGTGTTTTGGATATTGATTCAAATTCTAAACCACTATAAAAATTAAACAGGACATTTTGACAATGTCCTGTTATATATGTGAAGTGCGAATAGGAACATGGGAAATTACGAAGATAAACCTGGTGTTTTCTATTCAATAATTTGGCGATTAGGACAAAAAAAATGTCTTTTGTATTCCAAACATTAAGCCATCTCGTGTACTAGAGATTTCTGAAAGACTCAATTTTGTTTTCGTTAGCACGATTTCTCTTAAGAAAGTAAAGTGACAGGAAACCGACGGAAGTTTTTAACGTACTTAACATATTTATGTTATTACAATCTAATATTACATTGTAATAAATGTTTCTAATTTGTTTTTTTTGAATAAACCTATTAGACAAAGTACGTAAAACTAATCTTTATTAATTTAAATCAAAACAATAGGACAAAGTGAAGAGCATTTAAAATCCTCTATAACTTTACGTGATATGCAATAATATTTTACCGAGAAACGAACCGAGTATATTGACTAGGTTTAAGATAATTATATACAAAGTAGATTTGAGTTCAATCACCTCATTTAAGATAATAGGTTTGTTTACCGAGATGAGCACTTACTTTGTTGCGAACCGATCGTCGAGAACTTTCCTTGCTGATGTAATCATAGCAAAAACTTTAGTGGATAAACCGTGCCAACAGCGTATATTTCGGAATTGCGAAAGCAATAAATAATGAGGCGGCCAAGTAGTGCACGAGATTAAACGGCGGAGCACGTCTTTAGTAAACTTTCGATTCCAATTCGGTGTCAGTCGATATTAAATTAAAAGTACCCACGCATTCCTCCCGCGTCTTTTTCCTGTCCATTTGCAAGGACTGTGTAGAACCCGGGGTCACATCTCGTTTCTAACGCCTCTTAGTCACGTTAGCCGACATATAGATAAGACTTTATAAATAAAAATATTTCTACTCATACTTCTTAAATATTTAGTATTTGTGTAATTAAATTAATAATATATTATTACGTGTACTATTTGTTGGAATGCAAAATGAAAAAGCAGCATGCAGCAGAAAAAGCAAAATGGAAAAGCTGTCTTTTTTGCATTTCCTAAGTACATAAAAACTAATTGCTATAAATATACCAAAGTTATGGCGCCACGTAAATAAACAATGATGTATGCATAAATACTGTACGCGACAGTATTACGTTTAGCCTTAACGGAGTAGATAGAGACAGCTTTCGCTGTTCCCTTTTCAGCAAGCTTTTTAGGTCCCAGATTTGACAGCGGAGCCGATTAGTGTATAATAAGCTTATTGAAGATCGAATAGCGTTGTAATCTGTGTGCTGAATTGAGATATCACAAGTTCTTATTATATATAACATTGGCAGATGTATATAATGATAGAAACGTTATTTTTTTTTATTAAAATCGTCAAATAGTCATTAGAAAGATGGCCCTAGTTATTCACACACAATTTATCGAAACGAACAGTGTAAACAAATTTTAATCTGTGCACGATACAGTTTCGATGTTAAATAAATCATATCGGCATGTCCATGTTTGACAAACGGGTCGAGGGGCAAATTTCTCGGCAAGCGATTGAATGGCGACGCATACTTGAGTGATGGCGGACTTTTTTATTTGAATCGTGTGCGTATGCGAGCGGTCTCGTCCGAGCGCTCGCCCCACGGTTTGCCGTTTCGTGTTACCCACACTCCGCCGTCCATTAGGTCCGTTTTGTCACCTACCTTACTGCCTTACTTTGTGCAAATATAATAAATTATACACTTGTTTAATCATGGGTAATAGTTTCAAATGCAGACACAATTCAAATTTTAGTCAAAAAAGTTTTATATTGGAGAATAGTAATATTAAATAATTATTAATGGTTATATATATAGTGAAAGTGAGTCCCGGCGTAATCAAATTAGTGTTTTTAATATAATTTGTTGTCAATACTAGTATAGTAATTTAAATTAAATATTATTTCATTATGAAAAAATCTACAAAATGAAGGCATAAGTATTCCTGGATACTTTTCAATAATGTAAGGTAAACTTGACCCTTTGTGTCAATAAGCACTAGGGCATTAATAACTTCGGCTCCTAGTTCTGGCTTTTTATTTTTTTAGCAATCTTTTAATTTTTTTTCTTTCGGTTGACTGATATTTAAGTGCAAACTTTTCAACCGACTACAAAAAAGTTTCGACTTCCAAGGAGGTTCTCAATTCGTCTGTGTTATTTTTTTTATGTTTGTTACCTCATAACATGATGGACTGGCTAAATCGATTTTGATGATACTTTTTTTGTTCTAAAGCTGATGCTTCATATCCATTTGAATTTGGTCCAATCCTGACAATGGGATCCATGAGGAAACCTTATACGTCTTAAATTTGCTTTAAGTATGTGCGCCACAAAAAGACGAATAACTTAATATCACACCAACCGATTTCGATGATTCATATTTTATTGGAAAGGATATACTTTAAAAGTAGTTTGATAAAAGTCTGGTTATGTTCTAAATAATTTTATTTTTCGTAATATTCTTACGATAATTCGGAAATACAAAAAGGGGGTCCACCAGTAATAGCATTTAACGTTTGATACGATTTGAAGTCGGTTTTTATTTTTGCTCGAAAATATACTTGTTAATTCATTAAGTCTCATCTGATTATCCTTTATTGATAGCTAATGAAAAATAAAACAAAAATTTTAATGCTCTTTAATTTTTCTATATATACCACAGAAAATTTACTAAAAATCTCTTTATAAAATAAACAACATATAAAGCATATATAAGCATACTACACACACATACATGAACTTACACACACACCACGGAGACACCACACATTCACTGACACACACACCACACCCATTCTCTCACGCATATTAATTTTTAATTTAATATTACATTATAAAATTACAGTAATATTACAACTATGGTGGGAGGCTGGTGATTTGTCTGACTCTGACTGAGTATAGACATCTTTCACAAATTTATAAATCTACGTAAAATTGTACTATAACTTATAAATGCTCTAAATTTGTAAAAGGTCAATTATTAAATGTTATTATTATTATTTTTCTATAGAAATTTATAGAATTTTATAGAAGATAAACCTGCGCAGATTACAGACTACGTAGGAACACGTAAGAGACGAATTTACATACATAGATTTTATGAGACGGTTTTCATGTTTTATTTAAAAAAAGAACACAGTCGTGCGGGCCCCTTACATTCGGCAACGTACAAGTAACACGCCAGGACAAGGTCGCGTGACCGTCTCCTGAATTTTAATGTTACGCTCCCTTTGACAGCTCTAAAAATAATATAACGAGATAGCTTCTGAAGGAATCCTCTTCTAGCTTCCACACCGCATGTATGCACTTCCATACAAAAATACCTTTATGTTACTTTATTCCCGCCCCTCACAAAGACGTTTCCAGCGAAGATCACCACAGACCTATCTACATTGGAATTTCAAAGCATTAAAATATAAATTTCAAACTGTGTTAATGTGTTGTGTAAGGTCTTATTCCCTTAGCTGTCTCGTATTAATGAAATGTTAGGACGTTGTAGTTTCCCCCGTCAGTTCTATTTTCTGGTTGTGCCTCCTTCACATTTTCGTTAATAGATGTGTCACTAAATTTGCGTTTTCAATTCAGCGTCATGGCGATGGCGGGGGCGGCGGTTTCAATCAAAACAGGCACGCACTCGCTCCACATCCTCACCAGCCTTGCCTTTTAGAATAAGAATTGTCTTTTTCAGAATACTCAGTGACACCGTTCGAAAAGTAGGGAGTCCACTTTTTTATAAAAAATTTTTCAAGCAATATTTTGAAAAAAAAACAGCCAAAATAAATATTATTTACACTTTATGAAAAGCAACTATACTATACTAATATAATAATTAACGTGTATAATAATAAGTGATGACGTCATCACTATCGGACAAACAGAATAAGGGCAGAGAAAATAATATCCATACCAAAAACAAGCTTTTTACATTTAACACCCCCCTCCTCCCTCATTCTATTTCTTCTGTCTATATATTAGGTATTTTAACCCTAATGTGTTAGGCAGTTATAATAAACGATATCGGCTTTTTGACAAGGTTTTAGGTCCCAAATATACTAGAAGGTAATCTGAGTATAAGTAGCTTGAATTATAGCAAATAATGCGTGGCATATAAGTTAGTTTAGCTTAGATTGCCCCGATAGATTTTTGTTAGTAAAATAGCTACCGACCGAGTCGTGGTTCGGCTCTCTCGGGCGCCCTCGGATCGGACTGCTAACGCGTAATAATGGTAACCGTCCAAGCCGAGGTAACCCCCTGACCGGGGGGACCCTTGTGTCGAGTTACCACCTCATAGAGGTTCAGGCTAAGCGATCTAAGAGCTGTGCCACCACTCAAATCCGGTGAAGCAGTAAAGGCCAGCTTAAGACCAGTCTTTTTTTTTTTTTTGTTTACGGGGAGGAAATCTTCAGAAAGATACCCCGCCTTCTGGGGGGAAGGCGGTGGTTATGTGGGGTTCTTACCCACTAAAACCTCCCCGGTGGCCCTTTCCTCGGTGCATGACGAGGGGCTCCGGGATCTCCAGTGGAACGCACCGGAGCCCCTCTGCACTGTGCTCAAGGAGAGCACGTCCCGGGGAGGTTACTCCCTCCCCCCATGTGCCCTCGCAGCGCAAGGCGACACGGGCCAGCCGATGTCGCCTTCTTCCCGGGTCCACTTTGGTGGACGACTCAGGCCCCCACCCTTGTCGCCCAGTGAACCCGAGGCCTCTTTTAGTCGCCTTGTACGACAGACAGGGGATACCGTAGTCTAGCTTAAGACCAGTCTGTGCCAACTGTGTTAGTTCGTCCAAAAACACATGGTAAGCCGTCCGTAAACCGCTTTTGTTACGATTTGCACATAATCCGTTTGTTAGTGAACTTTTAAACTATGAAATGACTATGAATGTAACTATGCTAAATTTCAAATCAATCGGGTGCATAGTTTTGGAGATATAGTAATGAGTGATTGGAACTTATTTCAACTTGCAATAAGCTAGCTTTGATTTGGTTTGGTGGTAGTGTAATTTGAAAGTTAAACAAACTAGAATAGCCAAGGTACTAAGTTGTTTTAATAAAGATTTAGGTAATTGATTTTAGTAATCAAGTGTCAGACTGTAAGATGGATTATCAAATTTAAATACGTTCGATGTTTACTTTTAAACGTAATTTTGTTTATCGTAGAAAGATGATCTCCACGCTAGGGGAGCGTGGCTCTCGCTCGGGGCACTGTGCCCACCCGCCATGAAATTAAAGCCGACTCGCGCCGAACGAGTGATTGAATAATAAACGAAAGAATTCGCGTCCTGCCCTTGTATTACGTATTCATGACGACTGGCCCCGTGGACGAGCGGTACAGTGCTCTGACGTGCCATGTGAGGCCCGTGCGTCTGTCGACAACTGTGACGCAATAAAACTAAGAATATACAAGTGTTTTTTAGCCAATATGTATACGGTATAGCAGAAAATATATCTAACTACTTCTTCCTATTATTATTTAAATAATATTTACACACATGACTTACACAAGATAAGGAAAATTAGTTAGGATCTGGAAAATAATAATTTATATAAATAATATATTAAAATGAAATTTACTTAGGAATCTATGTATTTTTATTGGTTGTGGAGTTGTATTTCGTATTGGATGTTTGTATTATATAATTATTATCATTTGACGATCACAATGTTATTGTTATATGTATGATATAAAATGCAACCTGTACCACCTACTTTGTGAAATAAATAAAAAAGAAATATTGTGTTGCCTGATGCTTTCAAGTACACGAGTCATACCAAGACAGTTATACCAGAGAAGTTATTTCAGTAACTTTTATCTTTAGACTTACGCGTAGAAATATATTATTTTTCTTCTTTAAGCTCTATAGCCCTTTGAACCTTGGCTTGGTCAAGCAACTTTCTCCACCTCGGTCAATCTGTGGGCACAGTCCTCCAGTTAAGTATGCCAATTTTTTTGGGGTCTCGATTCACACCGTCTAATCAACGGAGCTTTGGTCTTCCTCGACCTCTTCGATCTTCAGAATCCGTCGTTATAACTGCCTTGGGTATCCTGGCTTCATCCATCCTCTGCACATGACCAGTCCATCTGAGTCTGTTTAATTTTATGTGCCAGCCACGTTATAACGTAGAAATATATTACACTTTGACAAACATTAACGCGTATAAAATTTAAAAGTCATTACTATGTGATAATATGTACATTCAAGATTATTACAATAGCTACGGTAGCTATAGTATGTAAATTTATTTTCATTTATTCTAATCTAGCTGTGCTCCGCGGTGTTACCTGCGATTTTAAACTATTTATTTAAATTATTCTAAAATAAAAGGAGGTAACTCCTTATTACATAAGCTATCTGCCAGTGAAAGTCAAAATTGCTTCAGCCATTCCAGAGATTAGCCGAAAAAAAATACACAGACAGATAACAATTGTAACAATCGTTCGAATTTTATTTATTTGTGTGTATAGATTGGAAAAAGTCGATGTGAAAATATATGAATCTGTGATCTTTTTATGAAAATCTTACAAAAATAGCATAGCTTCATCATAAGTTTTGTGTATAATATTTATGTATAATTGTTGTTTAACCTCCTGGACCAAGAAAAGAAAAAAAATGGCAGTTTCGGTATGGGGGTGTCCTAGGTGAATGTATATTTAGCAGATTGGTCACATCCGACTAACTTGTGTGTCAAAGAGTGACAAAGTGTTAGGATTGGATAAACACAAGCGTGTCTATTTTCCCAAAATGTTTAAAATTAGGTAGATTGATTTCCTTAGAATTAAGTTACCGAAACAGTATTAATGGAAACTCACTGATCGTTTTCATTTACAAGGATTTTTTTGAAAACTATATTTTCGAAAATATTAATGCCAGACGCATATGAACCAAAAACCTATTAGCTACTTTGTCTGTTTGTTCAACCGCTTAGTCATTAAGCGAATTGTAATCGTACAGTCAACCTTTATGGAATTGATAAACTATCGCAATAGAAGCCAATACAATCATCCACAGAGTCGCCGGTAACGTATCGAATTCCCACGGGCGCAAAACGCGAGGAAACTTAACCCGGAATTAAATCAGTGAGGGGCTTAACCAATCAGGCCGAGTGCTATCATTGAATCGGCAAAGAAACACTAAAATTACTTCTTGATGCGGAGAAACGAAGATTCATCGTAAAAGTGGTGGGTGAACGCATGGCGGTGGGAGTTGGGAGGTCCGGGGTGGTCGTCTGAACGGTTTTCCGTGTTCCACAGAGGTCCACGGCCGGCGATTACGCCGCACGTAGGTACTACGCCGGACTGTGCGGCCCACTGCCTTTAATGTTGTGTTTAAAACATGAAAAACCGTTCCGGTGATGCTGTAAATGTAAACGGGGAAATTTATTTATCCACTTGTTAGCTGTTCAGTACATTTAGGTAATAAATCATTCTAAAACATTTAAGTCGGGGTTGAAACCCAACAGATATGTAGTATAGATATAGTAAGAAAAGATTTTCGTTCGTACTTTTTTTATGGGTATAAACTAGTGCTTAACTACGATCCCACCTGGTGTTAAGTGGTGATATAGTCAAAAGATGGTACGCGCTAGTATAATAAGTGCCTATTCACTCTACCCTTGAAGGCTCCCACGTCGTACTAGTATTTATCGTGCTGTCTCAAATAGCTACATATCAATGGATTTGATACGACTCATTTAATATGATCATTCATTGACAGTTCTGGTGTCATCGTATTCCGATAAAGATCCCAGTTTTCCCGAAGGAAAATAATTTCTAACTACATCTATAGTAAGTTTTTAATCTTCGCTTAACAAAAATCAATTGCTTTATGTCCAATGTAAGAGCCTATATTTTCTAGTCAAATAATCGGTACAAATCTCAAAATGCGATATTAAGCTTTAACGACTGTATTACCTTAACGAGGTAATCAAAGTCCCTTTTTGCAGTAACTTAACAACAGTAACGCCAGCAAGTCAGCCATTACCAAAAAGGTTCTTGCTTAACTATATTCATCAAGACCTAACGCAGATGGTGTAGCTCCTGGTAGCTCCTGGCTCCAGGTGTAGCGTGCGGATTTTACGATGTTATGGCCGAGGTTTGAATTCCACCTGGCATGTACTCATCACGATGCACTGACCACCTATCACTATATGTTATACATACCCTCACATACAATTAAGATTGCTGAAAACAGACATTGCTGTCGCCTTCAATCTTGGTATAAAGGAAATTAAAGGGCTTGAAAGACGTAATTTATTTTCATATTATATAATACATATATTAAATTATAATATATTTATTAACTTAAAATTGTTTACCCTTTTATTAAATAACTTATTAAAAAATAAATGAATTTTAATTAGTATAGTAACTGAATTTATGAACATACTAAGTACAAATGTATTTTACTTAATTTTTCTCGGTTGTTTAATTATTATTTTTGATTAAAAATATTTAATAAAAATTTATAAAATAAAAATACAACAAAAAAAAAGACTAGTTGTACATTGTTTTTATTTTAAACATATAAATGTAAATATAATTGTTAATTCATTCCATTTCGACACATATTTTGTCTTTAACATGTCACCTATAAAGCAGCGTATAAGCCGTATACATTGCAATAATTAAATTTCTTCTTCATAAAAGAAAATAAGGCGTATTTTAGCGGCTGTTACACATCATCGTAAGTGGGGTCGGGCCTCCAGAAAGCTGTTTGGTGTAAAAAAAATCCCTAATCTAGTAAACAGGGCCAAATGACTCACTTCACTGCGGGGGCGCCACGTATTCGGCGAAAATTCGGGGGACTTAATCTTTGTGGAGGAAAGTAAAAGGAGACATGACCCAGGTGGCAGACGCCAACACGCGTATAAACCCGACGCCCTTCGTTATTTCGTTGCATTTCGTACGTCTGGCATTCCGTTGGTAATTATAAAGAGCTTAATTTAATAGTACTTTCTGTGAACAACTGAGTATAACTGTTGTACCGTAAAAATGTAATTAAAATTGTTTCAATGGTGAATATACTTTACCAAGTTATGGTCTTCTGTGAGTCTTAAGTTAATAGTGAAAGACTTAATATTTTTGTAGTCTATTTAAATAAATATAATTAAAAAAAAAAACATTTTCTCAAAACAAAAAGTTTCTTTAATTTTTTGTAGAAAAGTATATTTACGAGTAAAAACAAAAGCCGACTTCAAATCGAATCAAAAAAAACGCTGTTACGCGCGGACGCCCTCTTTATTTTTCCGAATTATCGTAGGAACATAACGAAATGGAATTAAGTAGAACCTAACCCAATTTTCATCAAACTACTCTTAAATATTATTACTACTATTACAAATACATATTTTCCAATAAAAAAGAATCGTCCAAATCGATTAGCGTGATATTAAGTTATTCGTCCATTTTTGGTATAGTATGTGCGATACTTGATGCAAATTAAACACTTATATGGTTTTCTCATGGATGCCTTTGTAAGAATTTGACTAAATTCGAAATGGCATTAAGAAATGGGACCACACGGGAAGCACCACCTTTAAAATAAAAAGAAAAATGATCACTCAATCGCCATTTTTGAGGTAACAAACATAAAAAAAAAACATGTAAACGAATTGAGAACCTCCTCCTTTTTTGAAGTCGGTTGAAATCAAAAATCGGAAACTGGGTAGTTGAACAGCAACTAATAAATTTTATTAAAATATTAAAAACATTAATCGGAGTACTATTTTTCGATATTGATTCGTATAGAGTTTTCAATTGTTTGTAGGTTTTAATTGTGTTTTGACCCCGTAAAAAGCCATAGTAAATGTTACCAAATCGAGAATAAATGTATGTTAGAAGAAAAATAACTAAATATCATAAATGTACTCTAAGTTTACTATGACTTAACTTTGATTACATGTACTATAAAAAATACACAAAGCTGAGCAGGCAAGTTTTATCAAAAGTTGGTCAATTTCATCTATATTCTGATATGATCGCATGTGCATCTTGTGTAATAAAATAATATTTTATTTCGTTTATTTGCGAAACATCACGTTTTATTATTGTGTCGTCTAAATAAAAGTATAGTAAACAATTACAGTTGTTTCAGTAAATTATGATTTAGTGACACTTCTTTTTTTTGTGTTAACGGGGAGGAAATCTTCAAAAAGATACCCCGCCTTCTGGGGGGAAGGCGGCGGTTATGTGGGGTTTTTACCCTCTAAAACCTCCCCGGTGGCCCTTTCCTCGGTGCGTGACGAGGGGCTCCGGGATCTCCAGTGGAACGCACCGGAGCCCCTCTGCACTGTGCTCAAGGAGAGCACGTCCCGGGGGGGGGAGGTTACTCCCTCCCGCCTGTGCCCTCGCAGTGCAAGGCTACACGGGCCAGCCGATGTCGCCTTCTTCCCGGGTCCACTTTAGTGGACGACAAAGGCCCCCACCCTTGTCGCCCAGTGAACCCAAGGCCCCTTTTAGTCGCCTTCTACGACAGGCAGGGGATACCGTAGTCATATTCTTGAGAGCCCAAAACTACAGGGCTGGCTTAGTGACACTTCTAGTTTAAGACAGAGATACCGCCTAAGCGGTTTTACCTTATTCCTTACGCTCCAACCACATCCTTCTGGAAATATTGAATATAATTTACATATCAGTTTGTTATTTTGTTACACTGTTTGAGTAGGAACAATTCATTTACATGCGATTAGAGAGTAATATTAAATTTTTTTAAGAAAAGAAAAAAGAGCTTGATATATGTGTTTAACTTTCACAATAAGAATATAGCCACTGTAATATATTCGATTTAATATCGTAAGTTATCTAGTAATAAAAGCCAATGGTACAATAAGTTACAAAATTTAATAGATATGCCTCCAAAATTTCCAAGGCGGCGGGGAAAGGGCAGTCGTAAAACAGCCCGCACATTTGTACAACACAAGGTCATCCCCACAGCTAGGTGGTAGGCACCCCCGAATTGAAAAATGTATTCACTATTTTCTTACAAGTTTACCTCTCGTAAGACATCTGTATTTTGTTCGACTAAAGGTAAACAAAGATTAATTGGACGGTAAAATGACTAAAACTTAAGTTATCTACCTGTTGTTATTTAAATTATTTTGCGCAATTTTAACTTAATCCAGAAAAATAAGCTCTCAAGTCCTTTTTCAATGTTCAAATTAATTCTCCGGCATATATCTATCAGCTATTGTACTTATTATTACTTTTAGCAAAAGGAAGCATTTTTCATCATCAACTTACAACTCCGCGTCCATTGCTCGACCTAGGCCTCTCTAAAAGCATGCCATTAAGCACCTGTCAGCAGTCCCACCACCGCCTCTTTACCTTTTTTTTTTGTTAACGGGGAGGAAACCTTCAGAAAGATACCCCGCCCTCTGGGGAGAAGGCGGTGGTTATGTGGGTGCCCGGTGGCCCTTTTCTCGGTGCATGACGAGGGGCTCCGGGATCTCCAGTGGAACGCACCGGAACCCCTCTGCGCTGTGCTCAAGGAGAGCACGTCCCGGGGAGGTTACCCTCCCCCTGTGCCTCGCAGCGCAAGGCGGCACGGGCTAGCTGATGTCACTTCTTCCCGGGTCCACTTTGGTGGACGACTCAGGCCCCAACCCTTGTCGCCCAGTGAACCCGAGGCCCCTTTTAGTCGCCTTGTACGACAGTCAGGGATACCGTAGTCTTATTCTTGAGAGCCCAGAACTACAGAGCTGCACCGCCTCTTTACCTAGTCTTAGATAACCATGTCAACCTAACTTCGTCTAAACTCCTATTATAAGTAAATACTACCTCAGTGGAATTCTACGAGCCCAGGACCACCCTGGGCGGGCCTGGACGTCTCACAGACTGTGTCAGCCAGAGCCATTATTCTAAAACACGATTCGATCAAATGCCTGCTGGAACCGTTTTAATTACCGTTGTAAACGTGCCGTCAAAATATCTCATTACATTATTTTTGTGCCGTCGACATGAAATCAAGTGTTCTAACTGCGTCATAGATGACGCAAGTAAATCTGATATTCAAACAATGGAGCATTGGTTATGCAAAGTTATTGGTTATACAACGTTATAAAAAAGAGTTATAATCGTTATAATAATTAATGGAATGGTTTGCCCGCGTCTGTCTTTCCTTCCGATTACAATGTGGGTATTTTCAGTAGAGTGAATAGGCATTTACTAAGCTAGTGCACCTTACCATCCAGGACTGCATTTCCACTTAACATCAGGTGGGATCGTAGTCAAGCACTTGCTTAGAAATTATAAAAATATATATATATATATATATATAGTGTAACGCATTAAGTCCGTCTTTGTGAACCTTATTTTAAAATAATTGCATCTAGCAACTCTTGTACATACTCTACTCCACATAATTCCACTCCCATGAATTCCTTTTTGGTTAAATCTGTTCTTAGTGAGCGTCTAAATCGTAAAATACGTAACTATGCCAAATAATTAATTGGGTGCATAGTTTTAGAGATGTCGCTACGAGTCATTTAGCGACTGGTATTTAAATTGTATTTATTTTT
The DNA here is from genome assembly GCA_029286785.1 of Meandrusa payeni. Lineage (NCBI taxonomy): Eukaryota > Metazoa > Arthropoda > Insecta > Lepidoptera > Papilionidae > Meandrusa > Meandrusa payeni. The sequence continues at coordinate 10,682,914 of JAGSMX010000012.1, read as the reverse complement.
CAATTCTAGTGGCAGTATACAATTTTAAACACTCCTAATGTAGAAACACTTCTTAATAACCGTCTCGACACGTTATTAATTATATTTTTCCATAACCAACTATGATTTAGATACATTAAAGTGTACACCAACAATATATCAAAATAACAACAAAGCAAAGAAGAAGGTAAATCAAAACACAATGTACTGTATAAATTTGTCCTCTACAAAATATTTACGATAGTAAAAAAATTTGCTGCTACTAAAGAAAATATTTCATCACTAGAAACGTTTCGTCTTTATATATCTTTCCACAAAACACAGCTTACATGTACAATAGCTTTTGTCGCGTCGACGGCGTCGCGTCCTGTAAATAGCCCTTCAGATGATCGTGCCCTAAAATCCAATCAGCTATTGAATTAACCCGGTCCGTGTGACGGGAATACGGATTCGCCCCATCCTCACGTCAAATGTTTATCTTCCATCAGTCGAGGCGTTGGTATAAGTGCGAGCACGCCGTGTAATGACAGCAACACGACTCATTGGGGCCGATAGATCTGCTGAGTCCGCCGTGTAATCAGGGATTACGACAGCTAATCAACTCTATTTGGCTCCGCGATTACTCTTGAAAGCATCTTTACCTAATATATGCAAATTAACTAAACTTATACGAGTTTATTGATTTTATATTGAGAATCGAATTAGCCGAGTACGGTCCCAAATTCAAATACAATGTGTACAAATGACTTCGACTATATTTATAAGTAAAAACAAAAACTCACTTCAAATCAAATCTAAATTAAAAATGAACTTAAATTTAAAAATGAATTAAAAATACATAGAATTTTATTTCCGAAGAATCGTAGTTCTATCTACTTTTTCCCCATTTTTTCTAATAGTCTTCTTCTATATACGTTGTCTTCGTCAATAAGGAGTATGTACCTAGTCTTGTATTGACATAAACCTTAACAATGAAATATTTCAATCAACATATATTTTATATATGATTTTAAGAGGTAGTACGTCGTCGGAATTCCAAGGACTTATTTAAACAAAATTAAAAACAAAATGTAAACTATAAAATTCTAAATCGCATCATAATTAACGTGTCTACGAGTGTACTCTCAAAAATACGGACAAACCTCTTCCTTTTTCGAAGTTGGTTAAAAATAAATTTACAGCCTGTATACAGCCCAAGCTTGGCTCTTAATAAAGTATTAGAGCATAGTCTGTCCACACAGTACATAGTCATATAATAATATGTATTATGTCGATTATCAATAAAGATTTACCATATACCTATTTATTTAAAGTTAAAAGTTAAAATTACAGACTTTATATGTACTATATGTCCCACTTTTGGGCACAGGCATTCTCTATTCAGAGAGTATAAGGGCATAGTTCACCACGTGGCCCTAGTGCGGATTAGCAGACTTCACATGTTGGCAACTACATGTAGAAAATTTTCTAAGACATCTAGGTTTCCTCACGATGTTTTCCTTCACCGGCGAGCGCGTGTTAAATAACAAATTTACTGGTGCCAGCAAAGGGAATTGAATTCGGCTACCACGGTTATATTTCTATGTCTATTTAACTATTATATAAATCACCATATAAAAATACAAACACGACTTTTCTTATACTTTCTAAGCAAGTGCTTGACTACGATCCCACCTGATGTTAAATAGAAATGCAGTCCTGGATGGTAAGGCACACTAGCTTAGTAAATGCCTATTCACTCTACTCTTGAAAATACCCACATTATAATCGGAAGGAAAGACAGACGCGGGCAAACAATTTCAGTCCCTTGCTGTACGAACAGTGAAAGACATTGGCATTGGCATTCTGGGCGTCGATATTTCGAGTGTTGTCCAGTTTGGCGATCATTTGGAGAGCACGGCTAAAATGGCCTCCAAAAAACTCGGAGTACTCAACAGAGCCAAACAGTACTTCAAGCCGGCTCACCGCCTTAAACTGTATAAGGCACAGGTGCGGCCTCACCTGGAGTATTGTTGCCACCTTTGGGCTGGGGCTCCGGGTTATCAGCTATCTATTTGACCGAATCCAACGTAGGGCATCTCGGATTGTCGACGATCCTGAACTTGCCAATCGGCTAGATCCTTTGGCACTGTGTAGGGATCTATCTTCCCTATGCATACTTTACAGAGTCTACAATGGGGAGTGTTCCGAGGAGTTGTTCAATTTAATAGATGCCGCTGATTTTCGCAACCGATCGTCTCGCCGGAACTATCATCCGCACCATCTGGATGGTTGGCGTTCCAATACAATGCGTTTTAAAAACAGTTTTCTGCCACGCACAGTAAATATCTGGAACTCGTTGCCATCAGCGGTCTTCCCCAACAACTGCGACATTGGGTTATTCAAGAAAAGAGCATATTCTTACCTGAAGGGTAGGCAACGCACTGGCGCCGCTGGTGACGTGGGCGGCGGTGAATCACTTACCATCAGGTGACCCGTCTTGCTCGTTTGCCTCTTATTTTATATAAAAAAAAAGTCGAAGCGAAGTGCTTCGTTCGGGTTTGAGGGATGTTCACGGCATAGGATGAAATCCTGCAGTGCGTATTGGTGTCCGATGGTAGAACGGGGATGGGGAATTGGATCATGTAGTTCCTGAGCCCACTCTCCAACAACTAAAGCAATTTCTTAACTCTGTATTACAGAATAATACAAAACAGAGTACAAAATTTAAAGACGACGCATCACTTTCTTTATCTCGAATCTAATAACGGTGCGCAACTGTGAAGCAAAACACACATATTTTCCGGGGTACGCCTAAACACAGCGACCTCCGGCGGACAATATTTTGCCCGGCTCCCGCTATATCGGTTTATTCAAATGCTCCCTGTCCGACCCGAGCTCAAAGAATCAACCTGCATAATATTATACATATTGAAATTCTTCCACTCCGGAACAACCGTGGTATATTATTCTATGAATATGTTTATGCCGTAAAGAACTTGTTATTTATTGGTTATATTGATGTGTTTATAAAGAGTATCGAGAAAATAATCTAAGTATCTTTGATTCATTTCTTTTTAAGATTCTTGCATGGAACTGACTGAACTTGATTTAATACAAGCTGATAATAAGATAATACAATTAATTTAATAAGAAACAAAAGGAAAAGTTCTACCTGAATTTCTCAAACTAACACATTGACTATAGCGCAGAAAATCACATAGTAATTACACACATTTCATACACTAATAGTCTAAATTCTCTCTAACACACACCCAGTTGCGATATACCTGTTTCTTATATTTTGTTGTGCGTAACGGAAGGACTTAGATGTTTGAATAAATAATATTTAAGCTAACGATGATGTTAAAGTGTCAGTGTATTGACAGCAAAATCATATGATATGACCTAAAATTCTTATCTAATTTTTTAAATTCTCGGTATCCCCAAGAACAATATTTTAATTTGTTTATAATAAAAGGTATATATAGTCTGTTATTTAAACTAAATTTCATTACTGTGCTTGAATTACGTTTAGTAGTCCGTTTAATGTATGGAGTAATTATTAAAAAGCAGTGATAGCATAACTAAACGATTAGACTTACGATGGACCATTGTATCATTATTTACAATCAGGATTTTCTTCAGGGAATATTCATGTTCCTATGTGTGTAACAATATCAATCCGAGCACAGGGCCTCATCCTTTCTGATTATAACCAGCAGACAAGATCAAAGCGTGTGACGTCACGGCGACTACTTCAAAAGCAAAATTTTATTGGGGGCATTTACATTTTTATTGGCACGCTAGGACACCGCATGCTGCTGGCTATACCCTGAAACGTAAGTGATTTTGGATTTTGTGATGTGTATTTTATTATCTGGTTTTATGTGTGTTCAATATGACTTCGCATTACCATAAGGAAAGCATTACAGCTGTGTTTAAATAAGTTTACATAAAGACATTTGATTTTATTTTGAACGGAACCATAACTTTTTTGCATGTTGGATGTTCACCAATAGCTTTAACATTTATTTTGGATTATCTTAGTATTTCTCCAAGATTCCTTTTGTAATATAAATGATAATGAAACGTTATAAATTTACAGTAAAGATACATAAAAGCATTCGAGTTGTGAACTGTTGACGATGGTCCAATCCCAGTCGGATTCGTTTGGTCGTGGAAGCCAATTTTCATTTAAATGTTGCCCAAGAACTCAAGAAGAACATATATTACAATGTGTACATATGTACAATTAACGTCATACACGGGGCACACTTTTACCTAAGTAACCGAAAAAAGATTTCTTTTGGTACAAAACCCGTTAGGAACTCATGACTGGTGGTAAATCAACCGCTTAAAAAAAAAATAGCAGTTAGCATTTTTAATTTAAAAAAAAGGATTTAAGAGCGCTTCAATTGTTAGGATTCTGACCTAGTTTCTACAAGTAATACTGTGTATTACTTACCCTTAAGTTCTTGCGTCAGACGTCAAATTACGACGTCAGTCCGTTCTAGCGCCTTAATCAATGTTCCAAGAATAACTTCAATAGGTCCCGAGTATTAAGAGATAAAGGGCTTTGACCAAAGGATTCATTCCCCAACTATTATAAGGCAAAATTAAACGTAAAATCATTATTATTCCCGCTACATTAGAGGTAGACATAGTTTGTTTGAGAGAATTTTATTTCCTTAATAAGAATTACAAAAAATCACTCACTTAAGGAAAATACACAAATATACAATTTTAGACTAAGCGTTACAGTTCTAGTAATATGTTTATAAAATAATAATAGGTTTAAAACATCCAGGAACAATATCAACATTTTGTTTTGAATAGTGGGTTATTGGACATTGCAAGGTGATTAAGACTAACTACATTTTGTAAATAAAATTTATAAAAGAGGGTGTTCGTGTTTATGACCAAAGATTTAGAGAATAGGTGCGCTGCGGCCGTGCTAGATGTGTCATACTATGAGCGTTTTAATTATTATTTATGACATGCTTTTTTAATATTTTCTTAAAAGTATATATAGACTTAATATTTTTTATGCCGTTAGGAAGTTTATTATAGATATTTACACCTTCACATTCAATTGTTTTTTTGCCATAATTTGTTCTTGGGAATCTAGAGATTAAATTATTAGCATTTCTTAGTTTAATTTTCTGTTGGTGATGTTTTTTTGAAAATGTTATTTTTGTATTAATGTCTTTGTTGATAATTTTGCGTATGATCATACATGTATAATATATAGACACGAAAAATTCAATTATTTAATAGGTACAAATAAATTTTAGAGAATTAATATTTTGGCACATCTAAATCTAGAAGTTACTACCACCGTATGTTTTACCACTGAGACGAATAAGAACAAAAACATTTACAAGTAACTTTTGGAAGTTACGTGTTAATATGTTTACAAAAATAAAAGTACTGATGTATAATTCAAAATAAGGAATCATGAAAATAGCAGAGGTTAGATATTATAGGTGAGGCTAAGCGACCTTAGGGCAATGCCGCCTCTCGATTAATTGGTTGTTGTGCTTTTTGTGCTTATGTGTTTTATGCTTCGGCGTCGTCGGGACTTCTCTGAGTGCCGGAGAAGTCCCCTTTGAGGATGAAGTCCGGTCTTTGCCGGGACCGGCCGGTCGTTGGGGTGTCCTGTCGCTGACAGTTCCGGGGCACCCCGCTCATAACGGCTGACGGCATTCGCGGAAGGTTTAGTGGGTAGGGGCTGCCCAGGCCGAGTCTCACACATCCCTCCGGGCCCACCCAGGGTACCGGAGGATGGTCTATAAAAAGATACCCCCGCGTGAACAAAAAAAAAATGACGCCTCTCAATCCGGTCAAAGCCAGCTTCTCGGGCTAAAAAACATGAAAAAGCAATTAAGATTACCTAAGAAAGAATACCTAGTAGCTGAAAAGCTAATTGTTTACTACTTATCCAAAAAAATCCAACTGTCTAGCACTAATTAGAATACATTTCTCGGTCTCTTACGTAAAAACATTTACAAAGAAAAATTTTGCGACCTGACTGAGACATGACAAGTTTGATAAAAGAAGATAAAAATTGCTGTCTCTGTTTGTCATTTAAAGCATAAAAAAAAACAAATTTTCCGTTAACAAATATATAGTATTTAAAAAAAGTCCATTTGAAAGATGAAGGTAAAATTGTAACCAAGGCAATAAATTATAATTGAGCAAAGTTTCATACCAATCCATTCTATAAATTTCGAACGATGCAGGAACTCTCGAGCGGAAATTTTCCTAATTTATAGTTATTGTCGCTACCTTGTGTAAAATATACCAGATCATACTTTAAGGTGAGTACTCCTTTAAAAATTTATAAGCACTTACAATCTATATTTAACAGGGCGGTCAGAAGTAGAGAAATTAATTACACATCTGTGGACATATCACTGTTAAAATGGGTAAACCCTCAATACTTGCTTAGGATTAGAAAATAGACGCATTAGATAATAACATCAAAACTCCTTTACTAGGTCTCTAATCTTTTCTTTTTTTTTGTTGATGGGGGGAAATCTCCAACAAGATATTCCCCCCCAGAAGGCGGGGTTTTGTAGCGTTTTTACCCACTAAAACCCCGCCGGTGTCGCGTCCTAGGTGCATGGTGAGGGACTCCGGGATCTCCAGAGGAACGCACCGGAGCCCCTCTGCACTGTGCTGAACACATCCCGGGCGGGGAGGTTAATCCCTCCTCCCTGTGCCCTCGCAGTGCAAGGCGGCACGGGCCAGCCGATGTCGTCATCCTCCCCGGTCCACTTTGGCGGACGACAAAGGCCCCCACCCTTGTAACTCAGCGAACCCGATGCCCCTTTTAATCGCCTTCTACGACAGGTAGGAGATATCGTATTCTTATTCTAAGAGCCCAGAACTACAAAGCTGAGGTCTCTAATCTACTGTTTATGTTGTGTTCTGTTGTTGTTGTATTACTGTTTACCCATCTCGTCCAACAAGACAATACAATGGTAGAACTTTTCTTAGGCATTAATAGCCCAAGTGTGTAGTTGCGTGAAACATAACCTTGTTGGCTAAGTTCCATCATTTGATTATACACGTGAACATTCATGATCCCTTTTTGATTATTTCCTATTTGAAAGGGTTTGCTTCCTTAAATCAATCCCAGTTATCAAGTCCCTTGTTAATTTTGTTGTTATTGGAACTTTGGTTCCAAAGACCAGGTCTAGATATCACGGAACAACTAAAATTCGTATTAAATAATCTTTGATTGAGATATTGATTTGTATATGACAATCCAAGACTACGTTTGTACTCTTTATCGACATAAGCCACGAATGTGGAAGAAAACTTGTTAATTTTCTTAAAGAATGCGTTATTTTATTACTCTTTCACAAATATTACTAACATTATTGTCAACCATTCCAAATAAGCTTCTCTCTTGAGATGAGAGCTCTTGTGTTTCGATAGTAATGATGTATTCGAACCTACGACATTACGATTCGTAAACCCTATTATAAACCATTAGCCTATTGACGCTTACTATATTTTTATATTATCAATTAGAGTAGCTATAAAGCGATATAATTTCACAGTTTCATTATAGAAAAGCACATCGGTTCCAATAACAATACTTTTACTAGTGATATATGTTACTTATAATAATTTATTCTCTTATTTACGTCAACAAAAATGATTGCAAAATCTAATTAAAACAACGGGGACATAACAATCTGGGCATAGCGTTACCCAGTACGTTCGTTATCGGAAGCGCACGCCGCGCCGCTCAACAAGTTTCCAAAGTTGAAAATTAGAGCGCATCCCAAAATGGAATTGACTAAATTTAATCCGGCCAACTTGTAAACCGACGGAAATGAAAACACAAACAGCGCAATCACCGCTAAAAATACTACACTTAGCACAAAGTTATATGATATCTTGCCTAGATTCTGGTTAAATTTATATATGCTGGAGATCAGCTCGTATTGCTATATTCTGTTTTATTGCAGTTACAGCCTTTATATATATAATATATTTGTCCCACTGCTGGGCACAGGCCTTCTCTGTAAAGAGAGTATAAGGGCATAGTCCGCCACGCGGCCCTTATGTGGATTGGCAGACTTCACATGTCGTAGAAAAATTTTCTAAGGCATGTAGGTTTCCTCACGATGTTTTCCTTCACCGCCGAGCGCGTGTTAAATCAACACATAAAAATGCAACAACAAATTTATTGGTGCCGGCACCGGGGATCGAACTCGGTTTGCTAGCGTACTATGCAACAAGAGCCAACCGCCCGGACACTGAGCTACCACGGCTCGCATTATTGCATTACTTCGGCTTATTACACCTATTTTACCTTCCATCTAATTAACCAAATCTCAGATTGGGTACTAAACGATATATTATATGTTAACAGAACCAATTGTTAATAGGAAATTATTATATTATAAACTATTATTAAATTATAATCAACAATATACTATTTTCGATAACCTTCTCGACACACGCAGCATCTTATAGTATAAGCAGTAAATTTTGTAAAAAAAGTCTCCCTATTTATTGATATAAATATTTTTTTCCATTATTTTTTTTTTGTATTTTTTCTTCCTTTGAGTTGTTCTCCCGTAAAGTTATGCTTTCATGTCTTAAGCCTCTTTAGTAACCGTCCAAGCCGAGGTTACCCCACTAACCGGGGGGACCTTTGTGTCGAGTTACTAGCGATAGAGGTTCAGGCTAAGCGACCTAAGAGCTCTGCCACCTCTCAATCCGGTGAAGCAGTCAAGGCCAGCTTCTCTGGCCAATCTGTGTAGTTCGTCAAAAAAAAAAAAAAAAAAAAAAAAAAAAAAAAACTTAAGCCTCTAATTAATTCAGGAAAAGTGGTATAATGGATAAACGTGGTAAGAATAAAAGGAAAAGGGTTCACCAGTGGCATTCCACTACTGAACACCAAAAAATCTAAATCCTTAAGTCTTAAATCTAAGTTCCTTCCTTAACGTAAAATAACGAAAACAGTTAATTAATTTAGTGGATTTTTAAACTTAATTTATCTTATGAGTGCAGACTAGCTTTGACCTCTTACCACCAATGCTATTTTTTTTTATTTATAATTTCTAAGCAAGTGCTTGACTACGATTCCACCTGATGTTAAGTGGAAATGCAGTCCTGGATGGTAAGGCGCACTAGCTTAGTAAATGCTTATTCACTCTACTCTTGAAAATACCCACATTGTAATCGGAAGGAAAGACAGACGCGGGCAAACTATTCCAGTCCTTTGCTGTACGAAGAATGAAAGACGAAGCAAATCGCTTCGTTCGGTTTTGAGGGATGTTCACAACAAAAGGTTGAAATCCCGCAGTGCGTCTAGAAGTCCGATGGTGGAAAGGGGATGGGGGAATAAGATCATGTAGTTCCTGAGCACACTCTCCAAAATGCAATCTGTAGAAAACCGAAAGGCTAGCTACCTTATTGCTATTCATTATTGAAAAAATAAATATATTGTTAATTATACAAATTTATTACTTTCATTATAAATGTTGTGTTGTCTTTCCTTGTTCATTCCTTTCAACATACTAACAAACTAAAAAGCAGATCTGTCTTAATGCAGGTCTGTCGGAACATCTCAAGTCACACCTGAAGAAAATAACATTAATGACATAAATGTGTACATGTCTCCCAACTTTGAGTGTACAACTTCCAACTTGACTTACATTGTTTCTTACTTTAAAATACCTTACAAAGCTACATCTTTAATGATTTGGAACTGGAGTTTCTTTACACCTCTAAAAAGCACTATAAAAAGTTTTGTCTTTTTTATTATAAATGATATAGTTATAAGACAAATATTATCAACATAAGTAACAAAACATACAAATATTAAGATATCACAACTTGCCTTCAAACCCAATAACAACACCAGTTACCAACTTTTTATTTAAAGAAGACAGCATTTCTCCTTAGACTCTCGATTGAAGCAATTGGCCAAGTTGTGGTACCCTTTTAGAAACTCTGAACTCAGAATACTAGCACGCCTATAGTAAATCTACACGGGTTTTTCGCCTTACAAACAATTGATGTTGTAAAATCCTCTATGATAACAACGTAAATCCGCCCCACAAAAATATTTGAGCTCAATAAAAATATTTGACTTATATAAACAGATTGGGTATCTATTCAAGCGGAGGTTCCGTAGTACAGGCAGGCAGTAACCCAAGACGTCTTACTCAATCTTTACTCATAATAGAAGTTCAGGAAATCAATTATATTGGAGACCTATTTAGATCCACGTTTACGTATATACTATATGCTAATTCTGTATGTATCCGATGGTAACCCATTCATTTAAAAGCAAAAATCATGAGATTTGGATTTCTGTTTCCATCAAAAATGCTTGCTCCATTAAAATTATTTTTAATAAAGCTGAAAAGGACTGACAGCCGTGGTAGCTCAGTGTTCGGGCGGTCTCCTCAGGTTGCATAGTACGCTAGCAACCTGAGTTCGAGCCCGGTGCCATAAATATTGGCATAGCATCGGTAGCATAAATTTGCTGTTGCAATTTTATGTGCTGATTTATCACGCGCTCAGCGGTGGAGGAATACATCGCGAAGAAACCTACATGTCTTAGAACATTTTTCTAAGACATGTGAAATCTGCTAATCGGCACTAGGGCCGCGTGGTCGACTATGCCCTTATACTCTCTTTACAGAGAAGGCCTGTGCCCAGTAGTGGGACTTATATTATATAAAGGCTGTAACTAAGCCGAAAACAAGCTAGGAGATAGTTTAAGACAAGTACGTTACAAGAACTTTCTGAAATTAATTAAAAATCTATAAAGTACTGAATATTAATTTGCGAAGCATTAAATGTTAGAAATACAAAAACCGTTCCATTTCCACCATAACTACTACGTATAAATTAAATAGCAATAGACTTTTAGGCTTTGAAAAATATATGTGCGTGACTCGGCAGGCGCCGCGAGGTCGCCTCGCCGTACTGTTGTGTAGGTGGTCCTGGAAACCTCGTCCAAATTAACATGAACTCCTTCCATCAATAGTTCCACCGCTTTAAGGCCTTTAACCACATAGGCTGTAGGGGGTAGGGAGGATCATTTTATACTAGTAGTGATGTAACTTAGCTAATATGAGTAGAGCACGCGTATGGAAATTACAGTAGAATCAATCACGAAACGCCCAAACATGCTCCAGAGATAGCACAAACAATGATTTTCTTATTTCATTGCTATTCCATAAAGATTATTATACATAACTACTTCTTTATACTTCATTAAATAGATGTCTGATTCATATACTAAATATATAATACCACAAATGAATTGTCGATCAGAGGTCATGAACCCATTGGGGAATAGAGCAATGAAACAAGGTTAATTTCTTTATTTACATAAAATAAAACTGTATAATAAGGTTGTGTTACCCTTGTCTTTGTTTTAGACAGTTGTGTAACGGGAGCAAGCTTAATTTTGACCTCAAAGGTGGCAATGAATGCTACTTATGACATTGGCACTCAATTCCAAACCGTTCGAATGATTGATATGTTTAAAAACAAACCTATTTAAAAGAAGTATATTTTGAGTAAAAACAAAAACCGACTTCAAATCGAATAGGAATATTGCGAAATAGAATAAATCAGAACCTGAACAAACTCTCATCAAGCTACCCTTGAATTACATCCTTTCCAATAAAAATGTATCATCGAAATTGGTTGGCGTGTTTCCCCTCGATAGGATTAGGAGCGTTGCTGGAGTTTCTTTGGCCACTTCTTCTCCCAGCGCTAACGCTTCCCGAAGTGGCATATAAGTTAGTTTAGCTTAGATTGCCCCAATAGATTTTTGTTAATAAAATAGATACCGACCGAGTCGCGGTTCGGCCCTCTCGGGCGCCCTCGGATCGGACAGCTAACGCGTAATAATGGTAACCGTCCGCCGAGGTTATCCTCACCGGGGACCCTTGTGTCGAGTTACCACCTAATAGATATTCAGGCTAAGCGATCTAAGAGCTGTGCCGCCTCTCAAATCCGGTGAAGCAGTAAAGGCCAGCTTCTCTGGTCCAACTGTGTTAGGTGGTCAAAAAAAAATCGGTTAGCGTGATATTGAATTATTCGTCCATTGCTCGCGCGCGTACTTAATGCAAATTTAAGACTTAAATGATTTTCTCATGGATGCCATTGTCATAATTCGATTTTCGAATTGCTAAATTGGGACCACATGGGAAAGCACCAGCTTTCGAATGAAAAAAGAATCATCAAAATCGGCTTACCCAATCAAGTCAAGACGTGTTAAGAACCTCATTTTTTTTAAATCGTTTGAAAAAGTTTTTAAATACTTCATTTGTTTATTTAATTTTTTTCTTTATTTATTTGTAACTACATTAAACCTATCTTATTCCCTATAACAATGTAAATTGCAACTGGTTGATAGTAAATTCTCGTAAATTTAATATCAGAATAATTTCATGAAAGAGCTTCATTTCTCATTCTGCGAGCTGGAAAATTCGCAGAATGGGAAATGGAAACAACTGTGTAAGAGGTTATATTTCTTTTACTGCGAAAAATAATAATATTATAGAAATTGACTACATTACTTAACTAAGGACAAAATAGCATAGTGGTAGCTGGCAACACATGACACCCAGCTATTGTTATGCATAATAATTACTTCCAATGATATCTTAGTGATTTACCTAAACCTTATTGTATCTTTAATTCATAATTAATAATTTAGTTGAACATCACATAAACTTGGCATTGTAAACAATAATTTAACTTTATTACATTGTAATGTGTCTTCTAATTAATTTTGTAAAAAGATTGTGAGGACGCGCAGTTGTGACGGTATTCGTTAAAATAATTCATTGTACAACGTTACGCAGTCTCAATAAAGCGAGTGTACTAGTTATTGGACTATTTCATTCCATAAAATCTACAATTATAACAATAGGGATATAAAAGGGAAGATGAATTTCTAGTAACCGGTGCATTACTTTCGCTGACGTATTTATTAAAAGTAGATGCTCTTATGGCTACTTTGACTTAAGGCGGTCAACATGTACCAATGTTTAAAATTCCACGAGCACGACGAGGAGAATATAGGGCACCTTCTGATATAAAATAGAGCGTCCGCGCGTAGTAGCGTTTAATGTTCTTTTCTTCACGTTTGATTTGATTTGAAGTCGGATTTTGGTTGTATTTATTAATACTTGTTTATACTCCGCAATATTAACGACCGTGTAGACATTTAAGAATGTCTAAATAGTTTTCTTGGTAAGTCGTTACTTACAATGTGACGACATTCTAACAAATGACAATAAATCTTTTAACAGCCAACACATTATGTGGAAACGGAAGCGAATCGTAACAATGATAGAGGAAATCTCATAAATAGTCAGTATATATACTTTTTGGAAGAAATAAATACATTCTTTCTTTTGTTTTTCTAATTAGTGAATGCATAATCTGTGACTACTAGTGACTACTTATAAACATTTTATAAAATACCTACATAAATTTGAGCACAGGCAACACTTGGATCGAAGAGGCTAACGTCTAAGATCCAGACTCGGCCTAGTTTAGACGTTAGAGAATCCAAAGAAATAGGTTTAATTTCATTTTATATAATAATCACATTGTATTAAGAGCAATGTAAGTATTTTATTTGTTTTCAATAAAAATATTTATAATTTTAATTTATGGTAATTTGTAATATCAGTGATATCCTAATAGTATAGCGATCGAGTTTACGATCTTATATTTGAGGTTATGGTTCGAATCTTAGGCCTTGTAGGAATCAGCTTGAATTAAATTGTTCGGTTTGTTAAGTGTACAAATGTAACGAGAGGTCTTGCTTGTCTTGCTTGGTTGGTGATTACAGATTTCTACTCCATAAGTATTTAAAGGGCGTACATATTATTTTAAGCGTTCATGGGACTTAAAAGGGTATATATGTATATTTTTAATAACAGTTAGTAACTTTACATCTTACACGTGTCTAAGAAATGAACCGTTGGCTATCGTATTTGATAATGTTTGATATAATCACAAAAGATAAAAAATAAAAATGCAGGTGTGCCGAATCTTACGCATACTTCGAAGCTCGTATTTAGTCAGGACCTATTTAAGTGAGTCATACATGGACTCTGACAACATAGCGGCATTGACTTACAGATAGTAACACAAACAATAAACCACAAGCTTTAGTAAAAAAGGAAAATAATAAGGATATAATATAATAAATAATAAACATATTTATTTAAAGCCATAACAAAATTTCATATAGTTTACGATAATAGCAACATTAATAATAGGTTATTGTGTCGCTGCTATTAACGCCCACCCTCCAATCAAAGTTTGGGTTTCAATTTTAAAATAGGTATATTTTTAATTTTAAATATAAAATTAAAAAATTGTTTTATATATGTGTAGCTGCGCGCTTGTGTGTGTGTATGTATGCGTGGACGTGTGTGTATTCATGCGTCTGCTGAGATGATTTTAAAATTTAGTGATTGAGTATATTTTCAGTCATTTTGTAAAATTAAAAACAGTTGTGCCGATTTAATAGTCTAACACATTAACGCCGTAACACTTTTAAAGCTTTAAGATCGAATTGTCTCCCCTTAGAATTATTAATTGCTAATAAATAACTCCCCGGTCCTTATAAAACACAAAAGGTACTATTTTACGCTTACTCCGAAGATCGTTTTGCTCCCACGTTTACGCACAAATGCGACGCATTGAAAACGTAATGATGTATAACACGCTTCATCATAACGTCGACAGGTAATTAGGGTATACGACGGTCGTATGTACCGGCGCTGTTACCAAATAAAAATATGACACCCGTACTTTGGGCAATCAACTTGACACAAAGGCCGGCACGTGCTCCTATCATCAAGGAGCTAACGACACAGTCAATTAAAAACAACAGTCATTCTCTTGTCTGTACATCAGTTCACCGGTCGGTGCAGATTAGCGTTTTGATTTGGATTTCCAGCGTTTATTTTAACATTGTAAGCAAGGGATACAGATAATATATACTGTCGTATCATCTCTTATACATCTCTTATACGAATATTATTAATTAAATGACAGAACTTTTACAGATTTTAGTTTATGTATTGTAAATAGATTTCTTAATTTTATCCCAGTGATTTTTTTTTAAAAGAAAGCTAGCAATATTTCTTTTTTTTTCAGAAATATTACTAACAATCTTGTTAACCATTCCTAAGCTTGTGCTAGGACATGGTTCACGGAAATAGTCGAATGGTGGATTAAAACCCACGACCTTACGATTCGCAGTCCGTACCCTTAACCATTAGGCTATTGACGCTTGAATGACCGCTGTAAAGTGATCGAAAGTTCGACGATTCAAAATAAGATTAAACCACGATAAAATCCGTCCAATACGCTGTCCTACAACATATTGGCAGATTTCTCATGCCTTAGAAAATTTCATTGACACCGGCACCGGAAATCGAACTCGGGTTGTTGACGTATTATTAACTTTAGGCGACCACCCGGACACTGAGCTGCAACGGCTCTCAATTTTGTAGATGAAGTTAATTTCATTCCAATTTCCTCGCAAATCGATATACTCAAATTTGCCAAATTGCAAATTTCGTTGATCGAGTTTATAGTCCCTTGAGGTGCAAATATCGAATTAATGCAGTCTTCCAATGATTTTTGCCAGGAGCGTGTTAGCATACATTAATCTGTTAATGAAACCGTGTTATCAAATTAACTAACACTACAATAAGTGGGTAACGCTAAAATAAATTTATAGATTTTTTATTGCAAATGCAAATGAATACATGGAAAACAAAATGGTAAAGTTTTAATGAAACGTTACGGTAGTTTCTTCTGCCACGTCTTCTCCTAGCCCTAATACTTTTCCACATGGATGTGTAATGTTACTAAAAGACCTAGAATGTCTGGTATTTTGACCAAATCGTGATCGAACAGAACTCTACCGAGCTTGAAGTAAAAAAAAATTGTAAAAGCGGCTTCACATAAACTCATAGACGCTACTAAGAGTCACTGTTTATTGTTTGTGAACTGTGAATAGTAATTGCTGTCTGTAAATCACCAGGCTTCCTAGGTCGTAGATGTTGTCACAGGTGGTGGCATTCCCAAACAAGAGGCAGAAATTTTAGTAATTTTTTTTCATGTACTCGTAGGAAACCGAAAAACAATAACTTATTGTTATAAGTCTATCGGTCGTCGGTATTCGAATACTCATAAGATAATAAAGTTGAACACTGAGCCATGAGGTCATCGATGCCCTTTCGTTTGTGAAATCGTCCTCAAATAATTAAAGAAACATCGAATTAAAAAGTAATTCAGAAAGTAATAGAACGGGCGTTTCTGATACTAGGAGAGCGTTTGAAACGCTCGTCTGTTGTCGCTATAACAGTTGCAGGGGTGACAGGCAACTGCCAGCAGATATTGTCGTCAATTCGGGAGCTACTTTCGAGACGCTGCTTAGGATTCGGGCGGCGCACGAGACAGGCCTCCCCAGCTTATAAACACACCAACGTATACAACAAAGTTGAGACGTCGCGCGATTAGCATTATATAACGTTATCGTCTACTTTTAACCTACTTCTAAAAAGGAGGAGGTGCGCCATTCGTCTTTATTTTTTGTTTGTGTACTGCGCCGTCATTTTTTCGAATATTTTAGTTGTTGTCACACACATACAGTTACGGAATCGACTCCCAGTCGGAGTGTATTAACAATATAATTTGGTCCATAAACGACCCAAATTTTTTTCGCGGCTTGCGTTGCATTTTTACTTTTTTTGTAGTAAAAATTTAAAATGTATCGAATTTCTTCATTAGATTCACTCATCTTAACAGTACGAAAAACAAACGAAAATCACACATTTTCCTAATTTGAATTTGGAATTATGTTCTTTAAAATTTAAACTTTCAATTATACCTGAACCAGCCATTTACAAATTGTATTGCCAAAGAGATTTTATTACAAGTTCATACATACCATAATGCGAAAAGACTTTTTCTCCAACTTATTAAGTCTAAGTTAATAGGTTACCCATAATAATCACTTGCTAAAAACATCAGCTCGTAACACTAACGCTAATCTACATGTTTACTGCTTCTATGTGTAAACCAGAATCACGTATTAGAGTCAACAACATAATCAAACCTAAAAGAATATATCCCTTTATCCTTAACCTATTTTGTATTGTAGCAAAAATATTTATTCAAACACTGAATCCCGAAAAGTTGTTTAGGCGCATAACGCTTAACAACTTTTCGGTTTCATGATAAGGATTTATTATAATATTTGTAAAGATTTAGGGTTGTATATTCTTTATTACATAAAAGATCTACGCTTCACCTTAAAATAAAATAAATAAAATAGATAATAAGCTAGATCCTTTTAGCCACTAAAGATTGCGTTTTAAAAATATTTTGTAGATAAATAAATATACATTCATTTATATGTACATTAAAGCGTCATTAGGCTAATGTTTTAGAGTAGCATCTGCCAAACGTAAGGTCGTAGTTTTGAATCTCCCATTCGACCATGACGTGAACCATCTCCAACCACAAGCCTTAGCTTAATTGGAATAGTTAACAAGAATGTTAGTAATATTAGTGAACCAATTTTTTTTTTAAACTTTGTAAGCAAGTGCTTGACTACGATCCCACCTATTAAGTGGAAATGCAGTCCTGGCACACTAGCTTAGTAAATGTCTATTCATTCTACTCTTGAAAATACCCACATTGTAATCGGAAGGAAAGACAGACGCGGGCAAACTATTCCAGTCCCTTGCACGAATAATGAAAGACGAAGCAAAGCGCACATTGTAAGCATTTCGATATATATTATATATAATAGTTGTTGTTCAAGAACACTACATTTGAGTGTCAAATAGAGGCATTTTTATTATATAAGGCAATATCACAAAGATCTAAAGCACTATATTCATTATCCGAGCACGAACATATAAAGCGATGAATCATTAATACGGTATCAATTTCTCATCCATAAATATTATAATGGTAAAGATACCGCGCAGTAAGAATACATTAACAGCATGTAGATGCATTAGGTATTCTACAGTTCACTTTAGACACGGAGGGCGGCGACAGCAGGGCGTAAGCCTTATTTGAGCCGGGCGCGCGTGACGGGAAACTGGAAACGAGACTTGTGTGTCGTATCGCGTCGCGTCGCCCGAATTCTCATCAAATCATCCCCGCGACAACGTCGTCGCAAATCCCGACACGGGATCAACAGCATTAAAGCCAAATTGAAGCAAGTATGACGTACCTATACATACCATATTACACAAAATATTTACATTCAGCCAGTACAGGTTTAATTCGGAGCGGGGACAGTGTTTCGTTTGCACAGTAGCTTATTAAATAACGATGAAAAATCGATCGAGAGCATCGAGAGTATTGCGTTCGCGTTCGATTTGTTAAAATAATCTAGACAAACCAATGTAATTTGTAAAATCATTAATTTTAATTTACCGCGACGGCCGCTTTAATGAATTATTGGAATCCACTGGTCGCCCTTTCCCCTCTTAGAGTTACAACACTTCTTCTTCGGGACTTAACATAATGTGAAAAAATGTAGGGCGTCCTCACTGCATACTAATTACTTGTTGTGTCTCGCTTTAACTACGTAGCAACTCACCGCCCGTAACTTTGGCGGGTTGAGGCGGTATTTGCAATTTCTTCTCATCGATCACTTAGCGGCTATCGCTTTCAAGTCTCTCCTCGGATTGATAATCTCTGTAATCTTTTCACGTATTACCCCAATAAGTGTCCGCACTAATTCACAAAGTGACTTTGAAATACATTAAATTCAGCTCCGTTAAAAATAACCTTCCGGAGTAATACCCTCTTGTAAAGGTCTCTGAAAAAAAATTAATGGATTCTTATCGTTATTCTGAATAACTTGATGCTGGATGACCTGATGGAACGGCCGCTGCATACCAATTCCGATTTAAGAAATATTACGTTCTTAAAATAGAGCAAGATATATTGCATGACAAGTGTGCGATTTAATACTTTGTCCATAATAATAACTAGCTGCGACTCGCGGTATTAAATACTATTTAATTGATTTTTTCTAAAATACAGATCAGATATCTGCCTGTGAAAGTCTTGTCAAAATCGGTACCGCCGTTCCGGAGATTTGCCGGAACAAGCAGACAGGCAAAAATTGTAAAAAATGTTATTTTGATACATATATATATGTGCATGTAATGGTTATTTTAATATAAAACAGACATTTCAATTTTATTAATATGTATCGTTAAACAAACTCAAAGAGTTAACGAAAAGAATTAGGAACATTATAAAACGTCCAGCATTTAGCCAATAGCACAAACTTTATAAATAACCAACTGCTGAAGTCGGGTACTTTTCGTTGATCCGACTTCAAAAAAGAAGTGGCCGAGTACATACATGTAAAGTATTAATTAGTTGGATGGTTTAGTTGTATTTAGTGATCCCAAAGATTTAGGACAAATGGTAATCCCTCTCTCAACAATTTGTAAATAACCAATGTACCTCAAACAGTACAAACAGGATGCAGTAAAATGCAAAAATGAAAGTAAATAACATATTTAGTTAAATTCCACGCGGACGAAGTCGCGAGCATAGCTTGAGAGCTCCTTAATACTGTCTGTAATGAACTATACAGGAAAATGTTTTTAAAAACATAATAAATGATTTAAAAACAGTTGAGGAAAGCCGTGCTCACTTGCGAATCGTCCCACCGGGTCTCGTCGCGTGTACGTGAAAGCGGCGCCGACGCGTGTCCGCGCCCCGGCCCCGGGGCAGGGAAACTTGTATTTTTTAAACTTTTGCCTACACGTAAGCCGGGGGCACGAAAGTTACAATTGTATTCCCCCTCCGCCCCTTTCAATATGTGACCTGCTTATTTATTGGAGAGGCGTCGACGGAGTTCTTAGACAATATGTCGCGCAAGTCGAACAAGCCAACACGGAACCGGTGACTTAAACAAAACACAATTCGCCTGAACGGGGAGAGTGAACCGGATGATTTATTACTATTTCAATTTTATTACTGCTTACACTTTAGTATGCGAGTGTCTAGTAGTAAGTCTACGGCGAGTAAGATCGCGTAGCATCGCTGGTTGCTCAGTATTCCGGGCGCAGTCGTCATTAGCCGAGCCAGACGTTGGATTTCCCAGAAGCAGTACGAAACTACCCTCCCCATTGCATCTGAATAATGATTATATTGGAAAGGACTCAATTGACAACAAAAGCAATGGGCTAGCATTGTGAATGTAATTCGTCTATTTGGCTATTTTGTAGTAATAGAGATACGAATAGTTATCTGTTATCCGAACAAAACGAAATACTTCCACTACCATTTTAGTAAATTTATGAAATACTAGCGTACTCATAGATTTTGCTTTGTTTTATTAAACAATAAACTTACATCGTTAAATATTTAATTTAACTCTTACAATATATTAAATAAGACATTTCTTGCCGTATTCATTCTCTTCTATTCTATTCTCGAGCGGGTGAATATAAATAAACACAACGCATTTGTCAATACAAAGTTGGGTTATAAAACAATAGATATTATCATAGTAAATAAAAGCTGTATTTGACAGTTCAATAAGAGGAGTGCTCCGATCGTCACCAAGCTACAAGATTACTCGCCAGGTCAGTCTGAAGATTCCTTGAAAGTTTCATTGAAATCGGTCCAGCCGTTTTGGAGCCTAAATGGAACATACGATACCATACTAAACCCACACACTTCCTCTTTTATGTATATAGATGTATGTGTTTTTATAAGCCTAATTGTTTATAATTGTTATTAACAATTAGGCGTAGGTTCAAGCCTACCATTCGAACTTTGACGGATAAGATCACTTAACTTATTTTGAACTAATTGAAAAGCGTTTAAATAATTTTTGTATGAGTGCCGATTAATGAAACTATTGGAAAGAATCGTAAAGTTTTAAAGGTTATATTGCCACTATCAATTGTTATCAGAAACCGCTCACTTTCGTATTCTGGCATATTTCTTTGTTAAATTCATATCAAATTATTTAAATCTTAATCACCAGGGAAATGCCTAATCTTTCCTTTCTTTTCAATGTACCTGGAGTGACTTTGAGGTTACGAAAGAGGTTCACATCATATACATTTGTATGCCATTATATTACACACTGTGTTGATTTTAATCTTTATTCGCGAACTATTTTACACCGAGTGGGTGACTAAAGAAGCGATAAATATAGCTAAAAAAAATCTATTTAATTTAAAATTCCTTATGCATTTAACTTTTGCCGTTGTTTTACGGAATACTGAAATTTAAATACAGAATCCATTTTGTGTTCAAATGAGTTTTCCGAATAGCCAATTAGTTGTTAGCGCCCGGCCGCCCTCGTTCGCTTTCATTAGGCTATATAGTTTCCCAAATATCTGGGCCCCTTAAAGATATATCTTTTCGTTGCTTTTCCACTTTCTTCTAGCAGTTCGCTTGTACTGAGAGCGCGGGGCAACTCAGCTGTAAAATTTTAGTAGTGTTTTGTGGCTTGTTCATCACCCTTCGGATATAATCATACTTCGGAAGTTATTTTCCTTTAAACATAAAGAAAAATATGAATTATTTGACGACCATTTCTTAAGGCGGGGTCTGCAAAATGTATGGTCGTGGGTACAAACTTACTATTCGACTATTGACATGTAATTTCTCATGACAATAAAATATTTACAAATAATCTAAGAGACAATAAGATTTGTACAATACATAATAAATTTATTTCTTGTTTATTAATAAGACGGGAATGTTTTTGAGCGAATTTAAAATCTTAGTAAAAACTTAGTGTTAAAACTTAAAAAAATTTAAATAAACCCTCGTGTTTTGTTAACCAAATTAAGTATACACATATAGATGAGATAGACAAGGATGATAATTAATAGCTGCATTTTTGCAGAGAGGTAGGCAGGGATTAAAGAAAGATTTGTAAATTTAATCATATTTCTTAGTATCTACTAGTAAAACTTTTAATTCCCTTCTTTCAACGTGCGTATACCAGTTATGGCCTCGACTAAATCTAGAACGCACTTCTAGAACAAGTTTCGGCAGTTGAAAATTTTATGAGTATAAATTTTGCTATCTTAAAAAATTCGCGTCTAGAGAAGACCGCTGAGGACATCCTTGTTATCAGAGCTAAGCCAAAATGTTTTTTGAATTTGAACATCCTAGAATACTGAAAAACATGACCTAAGTGCTTACAATTTAGCTTAAAATATTTGTTATTTTAATATTAAATACGTCTCAACAACACAAAATACTTTTTCAAATTTTTAGTAAACATAATTAAAACTTTAAAAAAGTACTCATCTTAAACTTGTAATAACTTAACGAACTAATCCTAATTAAAACCTAATTAATCTACTTGTTCTTAGAGGAAGATAAATTGACATTTTGAAGTACTCTGCCAAAGTGTTTTAATCAAGCCCGTTATGTAATTGAAACGTTTCAATGTTTATCCAAACACGGAAAACCGTGAGCACAACTCTTTGGGATCTTGCAATTCCTTTCTTATTTCATAACGCAATCTCCCCGGCTCCTTATCTAACAACGTACCATATCTCGCCCCCGCTCTCGGGGAAAATCGTCCAATATAAAATCGGTTTAATTTGCGCTTTTCGCACTCAATGGGATGGAATAATATCAGGCAATTTGGTTACCGCCGGCATAAATATGGCGGGCCGCGCTGTAATTGTAACGCTGGCAATTCGCGCCTCGTAACGACCGGGAGGAGAAAACTTCGGCCGTTTGTAAGCGATGGTCGGCTCCCGGGCCCTGTCGCCTGCTGCCAACGATCCCTTATTGAACGGACCACGTCTTATAACATTGTTCCAACATATAGATGTACATGCCAAATGTAATCTTATGCGCAACTGCGTGTATTACGACAAGAACCATCGGTATATTGTTTCTGTTTTAGTAGCAGTATGACTACGTCTTAAATGTTCTAGCCGTAGCACTACTGCAGCGGCAACAGCTAATAAAATGGTGCAATATCGCACCTGCAATTTGCTTGTAGGTGTGACGGTGGTCACCTATTTATGTGTTGGGATTTTTTTATGGGGTACCCTAAAAAAATGGGTAAGCCGCATTTTCTTCTGTCCCGTGCTATTGAAGTACTGATTACCAGCTATTTATAACGTATGTAAAATTAAATGTGACTTTGATGATTGGAATGGCTCAAAAACATAACTAATAATAATAGTCCCTGACCCACTCATAACAGGAAACAAGTATAAATAAAATAACTGGTTCTGTTCTGAGACTCACATTTTAGGCTAGGTCATTCATGCTAATATAGTTTGGTTATAAATGTATCTGACAACTAATGTCATCTTGTCATAAAGGCATTTGATTCATGACTTTTTCCAAGGATTTGTTGCAAACGAGCACGCGTCTCATGTGACACTTTGACAAAACAACAGTCACAACACCAAAGTAGATGAAGGCGTGTTAACTTAAACAATGTTCAGGCTATTTTGTCATCTTCAATCACCGGAAGAATGTCTGAATACATTCCGACAGTGTATGGAAAGTAGGATACTTTAGGAATGTCAGCCCCATCATACCCTAACCTACGTACACACACATCGGCCGCATGAAGCGAGAAAGAAAGTAATCAATGTTGTATGGCCATAGTCATCAGCTTCCTGGCTCCCTCTGAGTGAATTTTATTTGAAGGTTGCAATATTTTCGACCATCCCAAATAAATTAGTTGGTTCACGCCTATAGTTTAATACGTTAGTAGCTACGACATCTATGTTCAGCAGATCGTCATTTGAAGTATAAGGCTATTGATTTTTAAAACATATTTCTTCTTTAGCTGAAACTTTAACTAGTATTATGAATATACAATACCCGTGTTCATTTAACTTCCCTATTTTAAATTGATTTGTGATCAAAGTTCAGCAATCATTACCCTACCTACATTTCATGCTCGAATAATTTCCTACATGTGTGGCAGGATAAAGGACGACACAATATATGTTCTCATTCCACGCGACAAAGTTCCGAATACTCCCCACGTGGTCCATCACACAGCTCCCCAGGATTACTTTCGCTTAATAAATAGTTACACTGGGTCTCGCTCGCGCAAAAGTAATTATACGTTATTCTTTCCTCCTTTGCTTAACGTAATAGAATAATGAAATGTCATTTTCTTTTACTCTGACCCTTCCGCGGTTCGCGCGGGGAATGCAAAATTCCTGAAATTAGACAGAATAAACCTGCTTTGTAATTAAACGCGGGTGCCTGAGTGGGGGACGGCAGGCCGCCCATCTTTCTTGGCTTGCCCACGAATTAAACACTGAATTGCTTTAGTAATTCGAAGTATATATTCCCGAGCGATCTCAGTTTAATGTAAATCACTTTTACAGTCCCGATTTCTCTACAAACCACCCTAATCTAGTAATAAATCCTCCCACTCTCTTTTAATACGACAAATCGGGGCTCATATCAGCACTTAATACTCCAATAAAACAGATAACTTTACAAATACATTAAATTATTTAGAGAACCCCGATAGGCAAATGGTACATTGGTAAGCCTCCGAATCCGGAAGCCCTGGTTTATTCCTAGATGATAAAGGATCTTCCTATTTTTTGATTTACCACTTAGTTTAGACATAGATAGCAATTGCTATCGGCTCTTCACTGAACTTAATAAAATTATGATACTAAACGGTGTATTACTTTTTTACTGAAAATCGTTGGTTTTTAATGGTACAAACTGGGTAACATTTCAAGCTCCGACCGTCTGCCAGTAAGACGGTTCCAAACGCGATGGACAGCTTACTAGGTTGTTTTCAGTCGGTTGGGGTCAGTGCGAACCGGCGGAAAGCTCCCAACTCTTCACGGGTTGTTCCAAGATGTTCAACCACGACGGGAGAAATAACCACGACCGTGGAGGACAAATACAGTACGCTATCATTTTTAAACTCTCGTATTGGTTGAAATTACCTCCGGTAAATGTGGGTTAAGATACTATTATCTACATTGAGCTCTTGTCTAAACACATATAACAAATTAAAGTACTAGAATCTTTGGAATTTTTAATAAAAAAATGTAAGTACCGAAAGAGAAAAAAAAATTGACAATAGTTTATACAAATCATTGTTCCATTTCCGTTATACGGATAACATTCCAAAGCCATTAGTTCATTTATGCGGTTACAGTCAACATGATGTGCAAGTGAAAATAAATCAAATTAGTTCACTGAAATTTCTAAAATCCATTTATCAGAGTTTACCGAAAAACGTGCCGGGGCAGGGGTGGCCAGTGTTGGCTATACATCGACAATCAAACGACGCAACAGTTAAACTGGGACCAGCCCTCGGCCACTTCCGCCCGACTAGAACCAACGCCCAAACTCGAGCAAACACTCATCAATTGAGGTAGTGATGTTCTCTCTATCTAAATATCGACTGTCGATCATTTAAAATGCATTCATCCAAACATGTCCCTATTGACTGAAATAACATTTAACCTTAAAACAATACGATTTGTATATAATCAAAGCTATAAAACGGTCATGGCGCCATACATTAAAAGTAAACCAGGAAATTCAACAGAACATTAAAAGATTTTAATTTGCAAGGTGTAATTTACAGTTTTTCCGTTTTATGCTTAGAATAAGAGAGTCGAATGTTGTTTACATACATGTTGCCAATTTATCGGAATAACAGTGAAATGATAGATTTAAATTTAAACTGCATTTTTGTGTGACTTAATATCAGGGAAAGAAGCATACTGATCGCCTGATTTTGAGTCACATAAATTACACATAAAGGATCACCGCTGTCTAAAATCTACTAGAAACCTTTTAACTTAAAAACTCCTACGACTAAAAAAATTACAAAACCCTGCATTGCTTGAATTTATTTTCAACCGACTTCAAAATAGAAGAAGGTTATCAAAACGTCCATATGTTTTTTTTATGTTTTTACCACGTAACTTCTGACTGAGTGAACCTATTTTGATGACCTTACCACCCACTGCATTTCCACTTAACATCAGGTGGGGTTGTAGTCAAACACTTGCTTAGAAATAAAAAAAATGATTATACTTTTCTTTGATATCCTTTGTATTTCAATTTAGTCTAACTCTGACAATAGCATCTATAAGAAATTATATAAGTGACAAATTTGCATCAATTACGTGCGCCACAAATGGACTCAATATCTCGCCAACCGCTTTAGATGATTTTTATTGTAAAATTTTCCGATTATATCAATTTAATAATAATCCTACAGTAATCCTGAAATACAAAGAGGGCGTCCGCGCTTAATAGCGTGAATAATTAGTGTTGGATTCGATTTGAAGTCGGTTTTTGTTTATGCTCGTAAATATACTTTTTAAGTTCGTCTGCTACCGAACTAATCGGGCGAAAAGCCGAAGTACCTCCATTTCATACCATTCTTCTCCCTGATCTTGGTTTTCCCCCGATCATATCTGCGCATTCTTGCAACAAATAATGACACTATAGCGGTTCTGCCTCTGTGGTAACCGTCCAAGCCGAGGTTACTCCTCATCGGGGGACCCTGTGTCGAGTTACCACCTAATAGAGGTTCAGGCTAAGCGATCTAAGAGCTATGCCACCTCTCAATCCGGTGAAGCAGTAAAGGCCAGCTTCTCTGTGCCAACTGTGTTAGTTCGTCAAAAAAAAATGTGCCACTGTTCCACAGTTACTTTTATAAAATATACTTCTATAAAAAAGTCACTTCTATAAAAAAAAAACACATTTTTTAAAACCACAGTTATCCTGACACCTAAGTGACGAGTGAGTATATCGTTATACACCAATCAACAAATCGACAATTTTTTGTAATTAAGAATATGAAAATTGAATGTCACTAGTACAAAGTGTTTAGGATTCGTAGTTCAACCGTATCATAAGTGCCACTAAGATCTAGATATTTTTTAAACGTCACAAGCTTGTCGATAAAATTTTATCCGTCACTATTAGATTAGCAATTATACACAGAGAAGCTGATTACTTCGATAACTGCCAACTGAGACGTCACAAATGACGCTCCTGCACTCTGTCAAATATGGTTTGCAGGCATTAGGGAAACCCTTTCCGTATTAGAAGACGAAAGTTAATAAACGGTACAGTTTATGTACATTTATATACGTGCCTCTGATTACACTGAATAGTTATATTAATAAAGCCTATTAAGGCTATGGGAATTAATTATAATATTATTATTAATAAAACTACTTTTACGTATATATAAACAGGAAAATCTAAGACATTAAAAAGCCGAATCAAAAATACATTACGAAGTTTTTTGCATCGACGTTCTAAGATCATTTATTTAGGGTAGAGAGGGATAGTTTTCAATATTTTAAAATAAAAAAAATAAAAATCTTTTATTTCATCAATAACTTAGCCTAAAGATACAAATCTCTTTTATCTACGCAAATATCTCTTATTATTTTGCATATATTTTTTATTAATGTTAGGGTAGTTTTGCAAAATCAGATAACTAACTACCCTCCGTACTAGTTACAAGAACTGAATGACGGCTGTATAGTGCGGCCACTTTGTTGTTTACGTTTAAATACGTCACAGTACAGGATTTATTTTACAGTGCTTAAAAATTAGTGCTTCTTGCATCAAATGGAATTTTTACCAAGTGACTTTTTTTGTAGGTATTTGAAAAACTGTTAACCAATTCACAACAGCCATATGGGACGATAGTTATTAAATTTGGGTATTTAGAATTAGTTATAGATTATAATGTAAAAACTAAAATATTTTATTTTTATTAAAATAAACTTCGTAAAGTATTTTCAGTTTTTCATACAACATCACGAAACTATCAGCAAACAAAATATATCGTCCAAACAAAGAGACCATTCATACAATGCAAATATGTAACGAAATTGAGTTCTCGCAACGACGCGACGGCCGTGTGAACTGCGGCCAAAACTACATTCCCCAAGTTACTAACACAGGCAATCGAAAAATACAAAGTTCCTCCTTGCAGGCCAGGATCGAGACTAACTGTGTAACTGGCGTTCTTCACGAAGTTTAGGAGTGTTGCCGCCTAGGAAAATTTATCCGGTCGAATTTTGTTTCCCACCCCAATAATACTTTTGTTCGTAAATTGTGAAAAGACACTTAAAAGTCGTGACACTTAAGAGCCGTGGTAGCTCAGTGTCCGGGCGGTTGACTCAAGTTGCATAGTACGCTAGCAACCCGAGTTCGATCCCCAGTGCCGGCACCAATAAATTTGCTGTTGCAATTTTATGTGCTTATTTACCACGCGGTCGGCGGTGAAGTAAACAACGTAAAGAAACCTACGTGTCTTAGAAATTTTCTCTAAGGCATGTGAACTCTGCCAATCTCCGCTAGGGCCGCGTAGTGGACTGTGCCCTTATACTCTCTTTACAGAGAAGGCCTACGGCCAACAGTGGGACATATTTGTTATATCTATAAAGGCTGTAACTTTAAAAATTGAAAGTTTATTTAGTTAAGTAAAAAGAAGTTAACATCAAGTCTTGAAATTTCGAGAACCAAATTACCCACATTCTTATAATAGATTAAGAATCAATGAGTTTAGGAGATCATTCTGTTATGAGTTTCCAATCAGTTGAGTATTCGAATACCAATGGGTAGTCCTGGGCACCGCTGAAAATCAGCGCTGTCGCATCCTTGCGACAGCACGTGCTGGGACGATATCCAGTATTGGCATCATATCCTATTTCTCTGTTCCTTCCTTTAATTACATTGTGTTTATTTTTCTTTCTTTTTTTAATTTTCTTTCTTTTGCTATATTTTGTGTAATGTGGATAATATTTGAGATGTGTTTGTGTATTGTGATGTTAATAAATAAAATTTATATGTCTAAGTCAATTGGCTGGTAAAATTTGTGCCTCGTGCTTGTTTATATGGCCACCTTATCTCATTAGTCTTGTAAGAGAAAGGAAAATTTTATTTTGCTATCCTATACTACCTGAGTAATAAAAAATATCGCTACCTCATGTAAAAACGTGTAAAGAAAAATAAAAAAACAATTATCAGTTAATCTCCTACATTCTAAACCTGGTAAAACTGGTGGGCACCCTTAAGTCAAAGTTTTACCAAATTAAAGACTCAGCTCTCCTTTACAGACCGTTGAGGTATTTTATTTTAAAAGGAGGATAGGGCTGAGTACATTGAGAATGAAGCAAATAGACAATCTAGTGACATTATTAGATAAGCATCAAGGAAACTATGTGCGGACACGAACTCCAAAAATAAAATCTATGTTCAGAAAGAGATATATTATGGTGTTATTTTTTAAGAATATATGTAGTTTGCACCATTGCTTAGTTCACAATAATAATTTCGTAGCGGTATATTCGCTTAGAAGGAGTGGGCACTTAACGTAGAAGAATAAACGTGCCTACGGTGGAACTGCGTAAACACGGAAACTCCATCCCGTAGACGGTCTACACGGGCGGGGTCATTCAAGTTTCATTACCAATAGCTCCGGCCTCATAACTTATTCAGCGAGGGGCAGGCAACGTGTTTTAACATTCAATTTGCTACCTGAAGAAGCGTAATGTTCTAATAAACGTCGCAACAGCAAACGCCCCCCAGTTATTCCATTCAAATGTTTGTTTTCACATTTCAATACCACCTCGACGAAGTTTTTTTTAACTCGACAAAGGTTAGGCATTGATAATACGATATAAACGGAAGAGAAATCAACATTTTTTTATATTTCACTAACAACAATATCTTCTCACATTCTTTTAACTCGAGTTGGGTACGGTATCCCCTGCCTGTCGTAGAAGGCGACCCGAGAAGAAGGCGGCATCGGCTGGCCCGTGTCACGAGGGCACAGGTGGGGACGGATTAAACTCCCTCCCTCTTCACCGGGACGTACTCGAAAACATAGTGCAGAGAAGCTCCAGTGCGTTCCACTGAAGATCCCGTAGCCCCTCACCATGCACCGAGAAAGGGCCACCAGGGGGGATTTAGTGCCTTCCCCCCAGAAGGCCGGATATCCTGTTGAAGATTTCCGCCCGGTCAACAAAAAAAAGGTAGGCAGAGATGCCATTGCTATACGTTATTCACCAAGGACTTTTATGCAGCAGGCGGCTTCGACCAATCCGGTAGTAGTTAGATTATATACAACTGCTTAACCATTAGTTCATCACTGCTATTTTCTTTATTCTTCCGATCACAATGAATGACTGAAAACTGTATATATATAAATTATATAAGTCTATACAAATTCGATGAATATTGTTAGAATCGAATCCGAAAAAGAGTATTTACGTCCAAGAATTACTTGTTTATAGATTTAAAATGGTAAGGCCACTTCACGTTTGTTAAAAAATATATTATTTTAATAAAATTTTCCCTTTCTATCTTATTATTATTCTATATATATAATAAGTAATTCACTCATATATAATTACTGAAAGAACAAATATAAACACTATAACAGCGCTTGGTCGTAAGTAGAACTAAAGCTTATGCCCGCAAACGCGCACCTTTACGTGACGAGTTACTTCCACCCAGAGCACTTAGGTAATAAAACAAGAAAGTAGTTTTAAGTAAGCCCGCGACAGCCGTTGTGGTCCCTTATTACCCGCCACAAAACCCTCCATATTACACGAGACAAACAACTTATTCGTTTCAAATTGAAAACTTTCCACCCCACTAGCCATACAGGGGCTGTGGCCCATAAATTCCCGCCAATTTTGTTTTATTTCGCCTTGCAGGCACAGTAATAAAAGTAAGCTGGACGTGAGACAAAGCCTCTAGCCGGGATTACTCGGCCATCGCAATGGATCACTGCCCCGACTGATACGGTGTCCACACAACATCACCTGACTGAAATCACTTAGTAAACACAACTTACAATATCGTATTTAATATCTAATTATATTTTAATACAACAAAAGGAATACGATTTTATGATAATGTGAACCAAAACTACATGGGAAATGCCGTTGTATCTCAGTGTCTTGTTGGTTGGTTGCCTCAATTTACGCTAGCAAGTCGATTCTATTCGATCCCCGACGCCGGCCCATATAAATTTCTTGTTGCAATATTATGTGCTGATTGACCACACGCTCGACGGTGAAGGAAAACATCGTGGGGAAACCTACATGTCTTAGAAACATTTTCTAACACATGTGAAGTCTGCCAATCCGCACTAGGGCCGCGTGGCGGACTATGACCTTATACTCTCTTTACAAGAGAAGGCCTGTGCCCAACAATGGGACATTCGTATATAAAGGCTGTAATTTCAATAAAAGTATTTAAGGTGGAGAGACGTTTTTTGTCGTAGTCACAGTTACGTAAGAGGCGAACCTTCTACTACAAATACTACAAGAAGGATAGACTTAACACTTACACTTTACGATGCAACATAATCTGAGGATGATTTAGTATATTATATATTTTTAATTACTCATTCCGCACCTTTATTTTTTTGGTTTATAAATTAATAATTTTCTTGTACAAATTTGTTTATTCAATTAACATACCATTTGATCGGTTATTGTCCAGTTAGACACTATCCGAAGCAAAACTTTTCTAACGTAACAAATTTTTAACGTTATTACTTTACCATGTTACTATAACTATACCATAACGAGGTAGATCACTACAATAGTCGAACGATGGGTGGCCAATTATTTCCACTCGCCCCAAACCCTTAAAGCTATTGACTCATCTTGAAACTCGTCAAATCATGTAAATAAAAAAGTGCCGACGAATTGAGAAATTTCTTATTTTTTAAATCAGTTAAAAAGTATCGCTCTATACAACATAAAGAGACCACCATATGCTCGGATTTTGGGGTTAGGTTATTAATATTCTGTTTTGACACACGCCACTTACTAAAATAACAAAATTGCACGCTCCGTCGGAGAACAGGTGCATTCTGGAGTGTCTCCAATCTCATCAATGCTATTGTTTGCAATATCGGCGATGAGGCCGCATGTGTGATCTTCAATGCAGCCTCTTTGTTCCAGTGTTTTCAACACAAAACGTGTCGTGTAAGCACAAGTACTAGTTTCGTTTAAAGGAAGAGCAATTTTATTTACAATAGCTGCTCTCATTTCGGTTTTCCTCGCGAATTTTCTTAAGATTTCCCGCTTGTAAAAGTTCAGTTTATTTTATATAGGAGAAAGGATCGGCACTGAGACTACAAACTTTCACGACGTAGCAAACACCGACGCCTTAATGAAGTGTGTCCACTACCATCGGGACACTATAAGAAATGCCAGGTGGAAGCAACTTGTTTTTATGGTGCCTGGAATAAAACCACTACACGTAAATAAATACCTTTGATTTGTGTCTCACTCAAAAAGTAAACTGTATTGATTATAATCGAGGAAATGCATAACGCCAGCACGGCAATGAAGACGATATTTTAAATTAATCTTAAAAATATTTTAAACCTTGTCATCGACGACGCCATACATATTTACGTACGTTTCTTTGTCGATTCCTCAGCACTGAGGGTCGTGACCACCAAGAGAGCTGCTCTTAATTTGCGTATCAGATTTTCTCTTATTAAAAGTACCCTACACAAGCTTATATTGGTGTAATAAAGAAGTTTACAAACTATGTCCAATTACAGGTGTACACAACATTCGCTATTAAAAAACGTAACGTTTAATAATTAAAGATTACAAAAATATTTTCAACAATGGCGAATTAATAATATGGTAGAGAACAATCTCACAAAAGAGTATACCGAAGGCAAAATGGAGTAGACTTAGTAAAAAAAGCGATCCCTGGTAGAAATCTGGGAAATCGCTAGGTAAAGGAAGAAGAAAAGTTACTCCCTTATGAATTATAGAAGCACTGCAATTTTCTCTTAGCACTTCTCTCAGCTATAGCTTGCTAAAGAGACCAATAGCTAGTAGTGTCTCATAAATTCTTAGCAATTAGTTTTAAACACCTTTTAGTGTCTCTGCATTCATCTAGTGCTCGAAATGCGGGAAATTTTAAAATTAAAAAAAATGACGGCGTTAAAGTCCGTAATAGTACTTTTATTTTATGAACACAAAAACTCGAAAATTTCGACAAGTACTCAATGCATGCGAAACATTCTCTAGCTCAGCGTTTAACGTTATCAATAAATGCCACGAAAGGGGAGCTAAAACAATAAACCGGCAAATACATAATGTGCGACAAGAAAGAGCGAGGAAGCCAATTAATTTTTGCTGAGACCACGGTTTATGTTTTCCCGGATAAATAAGGAGATTTAGCAGCGGCGCCCGGGGCCGCCTCATAAAATGGCTTGCTCGTAACAGGACCTGACCGGTAACTCAACCAACGGTTCTCGACAGTTCTTACTCATTTAAAAATCGAACATTACTTTTTAAATTCATCATTATTACAAATTTGCTAACCTTTTATTCAAAATAACACAACTAGCGTTCTTAGAACGAGAAATAAACATATCTTCGAAACTTAGTTCATTTTAAAAATATACATTTATTTTAACGGACACAAGAAATAGGGATATTATTGGGTTGTACTCAAAAATTGTTAAAAATATAAAAAAAAATATTATATTATATTTCATAGCGGAGATATACCAGTTCATTCAGTTCTCTCTTAGTTGATCAAATTACGGACTTAATTAAATCAAAATCCGATTAAGTTGACAAAAGAGAGAGACTGCAAGATTACTGTCATATACAAAGTTATCGGTAGAGAACGTTTTAAATGGGTTATTCGAGTAAACTAAACGTTTACTTGAGCATCCTGGGTTCGTCACAAACTATTAAAACTCAGAAACTCAATATCCATGTGTGCTTTATTAATGGGAAATATAATATCCTTATGAGATTATTTAAAGAGTCATTGAAGAAGAAAAATAGATTGCTATTGGCTTAGCAGGATACGGTCCCAGATATAACCCAATTATCCCGGTAGAAAACAAATAGCAAATGCTATATCTGTCTACCGTCTTAAGGTTAAATGTATTTATTATGTACTAGATATATATTTATTCATATCAATACAAACCCAGTATACACGATATAAAAGTAACATCTATACAAATAAATTAAATCGGGTTGTCTGCTTGTAATATTAAAACAACCAAAACCTAAATACTATATATATAACATACCAACATTGTTTACGATTTTTGTCTCCATCTGTTTGTTACGGTTAATCTATGGAACGACAGGAGCGATTTTGATGGGACTCCCATTAGTAAATGGCTGATGTAATAAGATGTTACTTTGGCTTTTAATTTAGAAAAAAAAATCAAGTTATTAAATGCGGGTAACACTAGGGCGCAGCTAGTGTCAATTATTAATACAAACAAATCACAATACAAAGATGAGCGTAAACTTAAATAGACGTAAGAACTTATTTTATTTTTATTAATAATTTTAAAATTTGTCATTGTCATTTTTGAATTCCGAAATAGAATAACCCTTATAATAATTACAAATATTTCACTTTGATTATTTGCAAATTGTAAAAATGGCGCTGCCCTGTCCTTCCTTGAAATATTCTAGTATTATTATTTTTTGTGTTCCAGACAGCGATATTGTAGAAAACACAAAATGACGTCTCAGTGGATGTGGGGAGGTTTACTGCGCCATTTCTCTGAGCTCCGACTTGTTTCGACAGGAGTTCTTTGGCGGCGTCTTTAACACTCCCTTGAGGGTTCATTTATATATTCGCAACACGGAGGCGGCAATAAAACTGCGTTATCCCGGTCATTATTTAGTCATCGCCAAGCCTCTCCTGCCTCGGCTAAGAAATAAAATGCAGCCGAATGACACTTACACCCGCCGTGCACTTTATGCAACGGAAACATTACTACTTCTGTTTTTATAAGGGTTATAATGTTAAAGTTGTGTGTATTCAGGACAGAGACATATGAAATAAAATATTTTTTAATTGCTATTTCTAATGTTGAATATATTTAAATTGATACGAATGTTGAAGTTTTTATTGATTACTACTAACTACTACTCTTCGACGACTTTTAGGAATCCTGAGGCACATTCTCGGTCTACCTGCGTTCTACCGGAAAGACCTTTAATGCATTTCAGAGGCATTAAAAGCATATTTCCTCTATTAACCATAGAAGCGCCATATGCCCCTTCTCCTAGCGCCAGCACTTCCCGTAGTATCAATAATGTTCGAAAAATAGTCTACAGAATTTGTAGTAATGCGATTGAAGCATGTAGTCGATCCGCAATTCGGCCCTTGCGAGCATCTTCGACTCAATATATTATCACTTCTAGAGGAATGGCCCAAGCCAAGGTTCTATCAAGCATTCATGCTCTATGTTTCTTATAAAGAGATTAAGCATAAGCGCTCAAAGAGCTGGACCAACTATCAACCCAGTAAAGTTGTAAAAGCTTCTGCGGTAGAAAAGCATTATGGACAAGTTCCTATTTATTATTTTATACAAGCCACGTTCACATAACAGATTTGAAAATGAGATTTTTAAATAAAATTTAATTAAATTAATATTTCTTTGAAATGACGTTTATAAACACATTTATGCTACAAGCTGTACCCACTAAACACAACATTTCCATGTTTAATTAAGATATTTCATTTGTTTCAGACATTTCGTTTCTTTTCGAATGTGTTTACAGTGTTAAAATATTAAAACTTTAATTGTATCCCGGCTGCCGACTCCGCAGCCGTAAAGGAGTCGAGGAGGCGCGCTCCTTTGATACACTATTAATGCAATTGTTCGAAAACAGTGCGAGGCAATAAAATTTAACCTTCAGGTAGAATATTCCGCCCTACTTCACCCCTCAGCTATAATTTTTCGCATTGCGGATTTTGAGCAAACGCGTTTCGTTCTCGGCTTATATTCTTATAATACATGAATACCAACGAAACTTCTACTCAGACCTTTAATAATAATAGTCCCCGTAAATTAGAGAAAAAAATACAGAATACTATGCCTAATTACGTCTAAATAAGCATGTTATTTATTCTTTACTGTCATAACAATATCTTAAATTGTCAATAAGACACATGACATGAAGGATATAACGACTTTTGTTTATGTTTACGTTTATTTTTTTTCTTATTTTCCTAATTTGAAAACTTATTCTTGGGAAAAACGAACAGAGTTTTCTTAAAAGTCAGCAACGCACGTGCAACTATTCTAGTGTTACAGATATGAATGGCTGCTGGCAGGTAGCCCTACAATTAATATAAATCAAGAAATTTATTAAGAGAGAAACTTTAAATATTTCTATGATGTTGACCATACTGTCACACCTAAATTATCTTATTTATAATTTGTTCAATATAACAACGCGTTCAGGGTTCTGTTGGGGTTGCCCCGTTTCTGTAGTGCATCGGGGATGTTCGCGGATGCTCAGATGGCATGCTTTTTTGCGACAATGCGCAAGAGGAGTGCATCTCTGGTGCGCAGGGTGCGGACCAGCTCCAACAGCATCCTGAGCATGATTGCTCAAAGGCTTGACTGTGTTTATGTAAACAGATGCTGCGCCGTCTCACGTGGGGTAAGGTATTCATAAGCATAGTTAAGCCTTTAGTATAATATTATATTATATTTCTTTATTTTATATTATAATCAAATAGTTTTAATAATAATTTTATATTTCAATTTTATAATTTAGTCTAAGGTTGTTATTTGGTAGTTGTTTGAAGTAATGATGAGTCTTAGTTACTTATTTAAATAAATGAATAATAATAATAATATTGTTCATATTGAATACACTTTAAAAAATAGTAATATGAGAAAAAGTTTCCGGCCTTTTATGGCAAATAAATAATATTTATTATGAAAGTGTGGTTTAAAACAATGTTGAAAACAATAAAACTGCTTGCTGCGTGACTTTTTAAAGTAAGTACAAGTCCGTTTGTGTTTGAGACAAATCTTCCTCCAATAATTTCTCCAAATGCTCATAATTTTTTTTTCCTTCCACTGCGAACTTTGTCTTTTACGTCAAAATCACTGTATTTTAATATTTGAAACCACTAAAGGCACCTACATTCATCGATGCATCTCAGCTGTAGTTTTTTTTAATTAAAAAAATATAAGTTCCCATATATGACAGTTAGGTGGATCAAATTTAGACATTAAAAAAAAATATGTCGCTAATACGACCTAAAAATATGATAGGGTTATGTTATTCTGGTATGAACAAACTAATTTTCAAGCCGGTTGCCATCTGAAAATTCTAACGTTTGTACACATCGCCATCTTTCTCGAAACGGCCGACACTTATTTGTACTATATAATAATATTTAATAATTTAGATTTTTTCATAAATTCCATAGATTATTCAATGTTAGAATTTTTGAATATACATCCGGCATCGACATGTTAAGCGTCAATCGAGTACAGAAAGCCTGAAATACAAATGGCGAATCCTCTTGAGACGTCACCGTCCTCTTACCAGGGAATTTAAAATTGTATTGTTTCTTCAAATAAAATATATTTCACGTTGTCAGCCCTGTCGTCGAGTTGAGTAGTACTTGTAATAGTTCATTTTTCGCCACAGCCAGCACCAAAACCTCAAAAGATCTTTACTTAGAATAAAATAAAATATAAGAATGTTTTAAGAACTGCACGGTTCGAACTTTAATATTTAATAACTAGTACATGTTCAAGACAGTATACAGTATATATCTCTCTTTATGATTTCAAAGCTTCTACGCAAACGAAAAAAAGTGGTCTCTCTCAATCAAACATCTTATGTGTGAAAGGCTACGCAATTGTGGCATCAGAAAAGAACTAACAAGTCAGCAATAGCCTACCATTTATTTGAATCTGAATCAAACTACGGGATTAGCTACAACAGCCTACGTTACTCCTTATGACATTGGAAAGTCCGGTCAAAATCGGTACAACCGTTCCAGAGATTGGCCGAAACAAACTAACAGAATTACAGACGGACAAAAAATGTAAAAAATGTTATTTTGGTATGTACCGTATATACTTTTATTTTTTTTTGTACATTTATATATACGTTTTATTTTTTTATTTGTATAGACAACAAATATTATTAGTAAAGTTTTGCAATAACTGGTATAAATTCTTGGCAGCATCCGTTAGTGAATCAGACAAAATACACCGAACTAATCCGATACCTGTGTGTTATACTGGAATTAACTCAATAGCTATTACCTTTCTCTTCTGCTCCTAACACAATTCGACAGTCGATATTGAGTATCTTCTAATGATAAAACACAATTTGGAAAATGTTTTAATGGAATGAAATTATTTTGCGTCGTTTTTTGCGTTGCACAGGACTGTATTAAGCCTGACAATAAAAAAAAATATGTTGAATGAAAATTCAAGGAACTGAAATTGTACTTAACATTTTTAATAGTGTAATAATAATTTACCCTGTAATATAATATGATAAACATACATTTTAGAGGATAGACACAATGTTATTAAAAAAATAAATTGGAAATATTATATATTTATTTTATTAATTACCTGCTTTGCATCTTTTAATATAATTTAAGGTACTAGACTATTTACAAAAATCTAACAACATAATAACAATATGAATGCATAAAATAATGACTGAAATTATACTAGACAAAGTAATACCTATATAAGATTTATCACATTTCTTTAAGATACCGATAACTTTAAAGTACTTTTATATAATAATCAACTTTGTTATAACATGCTGAAAATCAACTTAAAAGCAATACAATTTACAATGGAATTATTATATCGTAAATATTTTTATTGACATTGTCGATAAACTTCATAAGCATTAAACAACTTTGGCAGTACGTTGTTACATATTCTTCATGTCATAACTTGAAATTCTTGTATGTTTAATATCGTATTATTGAAAAATTCAAGTTGAGAGTTAGAAATTTTACAATTTCTTCCAATCCGTATCGTACGTAAATTGTGACATTGCAAATATTTTTCAAACTAGTTCTAGTTCGCACAAGGTTTCATTCACAGTACCATGTAGTTCTTCTCACTTTCTTGTCACCAGAACGACGAACTTCACCCGGCACTCCGCGGAGGGAATTATCTGAGATCAAAATAAATATAAACTTTAATTTCATATGTTTCCGGCCTCGAAGCGTTAAATACGATATTAGGTGCGAATTTAGACGTTTTCTAATTTACTATTTTTTATATTATATGCGTTTCTATTAATTTCACCCCCTTCTTTCTAACTTAATAGATAAAATGGCTTCTATTCAATAAAGAATGTGAACAATAAACAATATCAAAAAACCAAGGCAAACTAAAAAATATTCTAAGATCATGCTATGCTTACTATTTACTTTTACGTTATTTTAATATTTTTAAAATTATAATTTCTTTCTTTGTTAAAAACTAACTGAACTATAAAAAAATATTAAATAATCACAAAATTAAAAAAAAAAATCATTGAAAATTAGGTTAACATTATCTATGACCCCATAGAGTTTTAAGAAAATTTAAAAAATAAAATAATCATGAACATTGCAATTCTTAAAAATAAATTAAAAATGAATAATAGATATAAATAATCATTTAAATCAAATAAAATAATAGATGCATTAAAATCAGGTACTACAAAAGAC
The DNA here is from genome assembly GCA_029286785.1 of Meandrusa payeni. NCBI lineage: Eukaryota > Metazoa > Arthropoda > Insecta > Lepidoptera > Papilionidae > Meandrusa > Meandrusa payeni. The sequence continues at coordinate 10,643,377 of JAGSMX010000012.1, read as the reverse complement.
AAACACAGGATGCAAAAACATAAAGCCAACCCAGAGGAAGAAGATTACAAGCTTGGAACTACTTAGTCTGAATTACTGACCTAAAACAATTCAACGGTGTAACGTCACGAATACGAAACCATCTAACAGACCTGGAGAGAGATGTTATTTTGTTTGTTGATAACTATTTCACAAATAAAACAGAACGCTATAGTTTAAGTGCATTTATACGTGCAAAATCTGTGTAACAAGTGTTTTTAAAGCACTTTCCATAAAAAACTGTCATTTTTGGAATGGATCTTACATTTGTCATCACTTCTTTCAGTCTCTGATGACTCTTGACTGTTCATTGATACCATTGATACTCTTTTATTGCGCTGCTGCAGAAGGAGCTCTGAAAAGAGAAACATTTTTGTTACTTAGTATCGAACTTAACAGAAAGCAATTTTTAAGGTTTGAAGTATTTGGAACGTCTTGTCTCGAATTTCTTACAATCAAAAATTTGAAGCTGCATATACTCTGTACTTTCGCACAATATATATATTTATTACCAAAACCGTCTTTGCAGAAAAACTTTAGAATAAATAAACTAAATAAATTAAATGGATTACGAGGAAATCAAAAAATTCCTACATTTACAAATATAGTTACATAAACTATTTAGTTATGCCTAATTGTCCAAGGGGGGGAGCCAGGAGACTCATAACACAAGTTTATTTAGTTTGAGCTCCTGATTCCCACATCCACCTATCAACCAGGTCTCATGTAATTGTAATCAAAACTGTACTATGTAATGTGGAAGTAAGACAAATAAAAATTTATCATTATTTATATCTATGTACATTTACACTATCTTTACGGTTATCTTTGAATGTTAAACGGTATCTGGCGAACAAAGAGCTACGCGACTCATTCTATTTATATATATTTTAAAAGAAAACCGTTATTTTTAATCCGTTGCGAGGACGTCTAGTTAGCGTTTCATATTCCGTTGATATCTCGACGGAGCCTCACCTGACCGACTAACCGTACTCCGATAAGAACCAACTGATAAAATATAGATAATGCTTTGAACAAAGAAACTTTTCTTGTGCTACATTGTTAACTTAATTCATTTATTTCGTAATAGACTTTGTTTCTTCCTATTTATTTACGGTAGTGATAGTATTAGACCGTCAAACACACTCTTACTCATGCATACTAGTATTTCGTTTATAACTATCATTGCGACAATCTTTACCTCTAAGAGATAGACTCGATAATTATACCATGGGAGGCATCGTATTTCAGAGAAGGTTTATAATATATTGTTGATCTGCCATTATATTGACTCATCATACTGCCATTTTTTCCTTTTCCATTCGATTGACAGCAATTCTTTTGTTAATTATCATATTCGACGTTAGCCGCAGTTAAACGCGGGCTGATTTCTAGTACCAGATATACTCGTAAATGAGCGTAGTTGTGATGTGATTGTGGGAATTTTAATTAGTTAACCAATTGTAAGTGAACCTATTTCTGAATATCGTACAAAATTGACAACTTCCTGCCATAATCGGGCCAGCAATATTGGACTGACAATTGTTGACAATTGCAAAGCACAATATTGATAGCAGCTGACCGGTATTAACGTCTGAAACTGCAGTTATTGTTAGGAAACTATCTTATTGCTACTACATCAAAACAGTTCCAATGCACCGATAAACCTAATTTACAGTTTGTTATGATAACGTCGGCGTGTGACATGTGGCTAGCTGACATGGCGCCAATGTCAGTTACGTTACATTTGACTAATAAATCGAGTATACCTAAAGATTTTTCTACATACACATAAGCGAGATACCACTGACTGACCCATTACGCGATATCGTTGACTTTGCTCCTTATTGACTTTAAAATTAACATAGTTCCTCTTTGTTTTGTGCGCAAACTTTTTTTTTGTTGACGGGGGTGGTGGATAGAGTTGACAGAGCTCATGCATATGTATTATTTTCTGTATGTCACCTGGACAGGAAATAATTAGGGGAAGTCGGAGCGGGTCGTAAGATTATAAAAATTGAAGAAACGAGAAAGAATAAAGAAGAATTTACGAAGAATTACTCCTACTTCTGCTACTTACAATGTATTATTATGTATATGTACATAATATTTACAAAAAAAAACTATTTTTTAAAAGCGATGTAGCTTATGAAATAATTTGGCCAATGAAAACTACATCTCTTATAATTTGTAGGTCTCGTAGAATAAAATAGTCCAACAACTAATACACTCGCTTTATTGAGACAGCGTAACGTTGTACAAAGAATTATTTATAACGAATACCGTGACAACTGCGCGTCCTCACAATCTTTATACAAAATTAATGAGAAGTCAGATTAGGAACTAATAAAGTTAAACTATTGTTTACGATGCCAAGTTCATGTGAATATCAACTAAATTATTAATTATGAATTAAAGATACAATAAGGTTCAGGTAAATCACTAAGATATCATTGGAAGTAGTTATTATGCATAACAATCGCTGGGTGTCATGTGTTGCCAGCTAACACATCTTATGAATAGCAGAAGCTCATTGCGGTACAAGATTTTGTACAACAATTAGTTATTAGCTACACTTTGTAATGTGTTTTATTTCGTGAATACATATTTTATTGCAGTAATATTGCGATATAAGGTCTTTAATACCGTTATTTTAATAGTATTAATATGACTACAGTATTTGTGGACTGCACAACACTATAAATAATTAGCCATACGGTATTAGGTTAATATAGTTGATATCTGGCAGAGATGTGAAATGTGTTTTGCTAGACAAAGCCCATTCACGTATTTGAGGCAAAGGCAATTGTCGCTTAATAGGGTTGTTGTAACAAAGAAACGTTACCAGAAAGATTTATACACCAGTTTACGCTTATCGATTTGATCTTTGCGAGAATGTGGCATTGTTACGCGGAGAGTTGGAAACGATCGCACTTTCGCCATTACGTTCCTTCAACGCTTTTCCTATAAAATTTTCCTAAAGTATTTTTTTTTACGTGTACACTCACGATAAACGACGCGAACGCAGCAAATGTGTTTACTTAATGTTATAACATAAATGGCTTTATATTTCTCCACTATTAGAATTCTCTACATCGTTTAAATATAGAATTACAATACAGCTCTTATTTTTTATCACAAGGAAGTATCACAACAGGATTGAGAGGTGACTTAACTCTTAGAGCTTTGAGACGAAAACCATTGGCTTAGCTTGGCAAGTCTCATTAGGCGTGAGAGATTAACGAAAGAGAAAAGACGAATCGATCAAGATATAAACTCTCTTATGTATACGTATTTAAACAAAATAAAATAAAAAAATGGTACGATTAGAAGTTTCCTCCGTCACCCTCTTTCCTCTAGAGTACTCATAAGCCTCCGCTTGCAGCCCTGTAGTTCTGGGCTCTCAAGAATAAGACTACGGTATCCCCTGCCTGTTGTATAAGGCGACTAAAAGGGGCCTCGGGTTCATTGAGCGACAAGGGTGGGGCCTTTGTCGTCCTAAGGTGAACCCGGGAAGAAGGCGACATCGGCTGGCCCGTGTAGCCTTGCACTGTGAGGGCACAGGGGGAAAGGGAGTAACCTCCCGCCCGGGACGTGCTCTCCTTGAGCACAGTGCAGAGAGGCTCCGGTGCGTTCCACTGGAGATCCCGGAGCCCCCCGTCATGCACCGAGGAAAGGGCCACCGGGGAGGTTTTAGTGGGTAAAAACCCCACATAACCGCCGCCTTCCCCCCAGAAGGCGGGGTATCTTTTTGAAGATTTCCTCCCAGTTAACAAAAAAAATAGCTTCCGCTTGTCCGTTTGTCCCACTCTTTACAAGAAAATACCTTGCAGTATAGTCTATTAATTTGACTATTGACCCGATCCAACTCCTAATTATGAATGTTAGAAATATGTAAGAATTCTTATAAACTCCAACAGTATTAGGGCAACCACATCAGCAGCTGCTATTGCATGGGCTGGTGGCGCTCAATAAAGAAATATTTTTTATCTGCATATATAGCCTTTTCCTTTACAATATCTACAGCGCATGTTCAGCTTGAATCTTACATTCACAGAGAATAGTTCCAAAAAGAAAAAAAAATATAAGCCAGTAAGTAATATATAGATAGAGACAGTTTTAGTTGGCCACTTTTCACCAAGCTTATAAGGTCGCACACGTGACAGCTTATCGACAAACACCGAGCACAAAATTTTAACGAGTGATTTATTCATGCCAATCATTACAAGCCGACTTGGATTCGAACCTATCAATTCGTAAGTCGAACCGCTATTAAGTTACCACTGCCTCATAAAAAAATATAATGGAAGATAAAGAGGTCGAGTTCCTTGCGTTCCCACAGGCGCATTTACTGCACATGCATCGAGTGCCATACGGCCATACACCGCAGTCATTGACCCCGCGTGCGTCACTCGACGATACTTAATCGTGCGCCCTTCCGTCACGTACCAAGACGGGGAGCAGATGACGGTCAATTAAAAAGTTTGTCCGTATTAACTATGCGGGAATTGCCGGCAGCCTTGCGCGCCAGATGAACTAAATAGGGTTCTTTATGAGAAATGTCTGAGCTCCAATCATAGTTCCGCTCACCGAACTTAATGAAGAAAACTGTCTTATAAAATATCCTAAAATTCGACCATTGTTTTTCTCCCTACAGTAACATGTTTTCATAACAAACTCTTCCGAAGACTATTTATTCACGTAAGATCCTTGTTTGTAAACAAAGTAAGTTCTATAGATAATGAATAAATTTTAGAGGAAAAATGTTTCCTGACCAAGGTTTATTGTCAAACGAAATCAACAAAGGAGGAGGTTCTCAATACGGCTATAGGTCTTTTCGGGTTTGAGAATCATTATTTCCCATAAGAATAATAATAATTTACTTACATGACAAAGATACGATTAATACAAAAAAAAATATTATATATAATTTGGGCATAACACTAATATAACCGACGACGACAAAAAGTATATCTTAAATAATATATTATAAGAGGAAATAAAAATAAAGGTAAAAGAAAAGAAATAAAACATTGACTTACTATGCGCGGGTATGTTTCGAAATTGTTTACGGAATAGGTAAATTTGGATATGGCATAAGGTTATTAAATATTTTTTAAACACTGGTATTGATTTAGACTCTTATTTATTTAGGTGATTTGTTATAATTTTGAGACCCTTCAGATATAGTATCATTTTTTCCGTAGTTAGTGGGTGGTGTAGCTGAAGTTCAAGACTTCGCCTAAGTTTCTTTATAGTTTTTTAATGTTTGTTACCTCATAACTTACAACTGGGTGCACCGATTTTGATGATTCTTTTTTATTTGAAATGCTGGTGCTTCCCGGATGGTTCCATATTTGGAAATTCTGACAATGGAATTCACGAGAAAACCTAATAGGTTCTAAATTTGCAATTATGTGCGCGACAAATAGACGAATAACTCAATAGCACTCCAACCGATTTCGATGATTAATTTTTTAATGGAAAGTATCTACTTCAAGGGTAGTTTGATGAGAATTTGGTAAAGTTCTGATTTATTCTATTTAAGACGGCGTTCACGAGTAATAATTTTAACGTTTGATTCGATTTGAAGTCGGTTTTTGTTTTTACTCGTAAATATACTTGTTATTATATTACAAGAGATTTCCCCTCGTTTAACTTCGGCTTATTTTATCTTAACTGAGTTATCATATGTCTAATTGTTACCTATTACTATTTTAACCAAAAAATATAGGTGCAAGATGATCAATAATACAAAACCTTCTCCGAAACTTGATGCATAGTATGGTGTAAGTATCATGTATTATCCCCCATAATAGTATATCCCCTACAGTATTTTTTGTAGTAAATGTTAACAAATATACGTGTTCTCCTTTATTAGTATAAATACTTCAATTATTGTGATAAAATACCATAACTTACCTTTCTTTTGCATTGCTTGTTCCCACAGTAAAGACGTGATCTCTTCAACCCACGAGTGTCTAATTCCAGAATCCCTCGTCTCTAATTTGTATGACTTTAGATTGCGTTTCTTATACCAAACCGTAAACTTGTACTGGTCGTGCTCTTTTGCCGTAATGCCCAAGTCATCGACCGGAATGTGATCTTTGTATATAAAGAACTCCACTGTCAGTTGCTGAAAATTTAACATGTTTTTTTTAATACGCTGCAAATGAATCGAAATTAATTTTTATATTAAATCAACTTTTTGTAGAATCATTTTTATTATATAATTTACTTCAGCTTCATTAACTTTTGTTTTAATGCCATTACCAAACAAAAAAATTATTAACTTTTTTGACATTTTCTTTCGTTTACACGCTTGGAAGACAATTAACAATTAAAATCTTAATTCTAGAAATGCATCGGTGCAGAAAAGACGCGTCGAGCACTACTTACTTTAAGACTCGTAGTTTTAATTAGAAATATTTTAGCCCGTGTTAACAAATCCGGATATTAAGGAAAAAACGCATATTTACTTGTTATTAGGGAATACATGGACATATTATTGTTATTTTATGATATCACATGTATTGCATTATTTGTAATTATGACGAACTACACAAATTGGCCAGAAAAGCTAGGCCTTGAATGCTTCAGCGGATTGAGAGGTCGCTTAGCCTGAATCTCTAGCGCTGGTAACTCAACACAAGGGTCCCCCTGGTGAGGGGTAACCTCGGCTTGGACGGTTACTATGTTACGCGTGAATATTCCGATCCGAGGGTGCCCGAGAGGGATGTACCACGACTCGGTCGGTTGTCGGTGATGACTTGATTTAGTTGGTTATGAACTAATAACAGTGCAGTGACTTGGCAAAATTTTGGTTTCATTCCAAATAAAGCTGGAGACTGTATACTGTATGTTGAAAATATTATACTGAAATTTGTCATTATTGCAATGTCAATAATCAGTATGTCATTTTATAATTTTTAAAATTTTATTAATTCGTCATTTTCGTCATTCATGCCATAGTTTGCTTCTTTCTCGGAAACAAAAACGTTTGGACAATTTTTAATTTAATGGCGATATTGCGCGGGAAACTTTTTGAATAAAACATTTCTATCAATTTCTTCTTAACAATAGGTTCTAACGATTTTAAAACGTTTGACTTTACGAGCTTATGATCGGGGATTCATGAAATATTTAAGAAGCTACCTTGTGTCATTGGTTTCCAACGAAAGTTTCCGTTTTCGGTTTCTTAGATACAAAACAATTATTCGTGCCCGTTGCATGGCGATAGGCTAAGTATATTTGTGACCTAATTTATATTTAATAAGTTTGGCGAAAAGCGGACTGAGAGTGCCGTCTCTGTTTACTCCGATAAAAATGGTGTGAAAACGGCGTAAGAGCTTGATTTTTTTTATTATTTCATTGACCGTTCTAGAGCTATAACACGTAGTCACGTAATTTTGCATTGTATTGCGATTAACATATTTACAAACAATAGCGATATTTCCCTGGCACATTACGTGTTTCCCGTGTCATCAAACAGTAAAACCGTCGGTGCGTGGTAATTAGTCGTTCCGTGGCATTGACAAGGCCGTTTCCTGCCAGTTTACGAACTTAAAATTGAGGCTATTTCACTTTAGCGCTTTTTTGCGTGAAATGCTTACCAATGAAAAGTTAAATACACGAAATGTTAACCAGCACGTTAAGCGCTAGAACATTGTAATATAACTATGATACTTAGAATACACAAGTATATTTACGAGTAAAAACAAAAACCGATTTCAAATCCAATCAAACGTTATTACGCGCGGACACCTTCTTTGTATTTCCGAAATATCGTAGGTATATCACGAAATAGAATTAATAAAAACCTAACCATACTCTCATCAAACTACCCTTGAAGTACATCCTTTCCAATAATAAATGACTCATCGAAATCGGTTGGCGTGATATTGAGTTATTCGTCCAAATACTTATGCAAATTTAAGACACATGGTTTTCTCATGAATGCCACTGTCAGAATTGGACCAAATTGGACACGGGAGGAACTAGTAAACCTTAAAAAAAATACAGATGAATTTAATAATAATAATAACTTTGTTTCAAGCTTATACATTGCTCATAATTTTGTTAGTAAGACACTTAATAACTATATGTAAACCTCCTCCTTTTTTGAAGTCGGTTGAAACGAGAGCGTTTGCGTGTAGTTACGCTTACCATTTGATCCGTCACGTTTAATTCGTTTTTGAAGAAGGTTTTTGTTCTTAGTCGTAAACATACTTGTACTACACAAATTTATAATTAACATTGTTTCACCTTTTGTGGGTCTCTGCCCTCTATCACACTACAATAAGTGTTTTAGTGATTAATATCTGTATTAATCTTATTTATATAGAACTTCCTTCTATATGTTTTTTTTTTATATTTTATATATCTCTATGTTGTATAGAACGTTTCACTAACAGGGTTAAATAGTTTGCGTAGCAGATAAGTGGGTCGTCAGTAATGCCTTCATCTAGGAAATCAGCTGGCGACGCCGGAGCGGCGCGTTCGAGTAATAAACTACTTTTGTAATATCGTTCAATATTTCATTGTGTGCCGTATTAAGTGGGAGTTACGATTTATTTTTCTTTATTCGTCTTAGAATTTTATTTGGCGATATGATTTAATTTAACCATAGAAATAGAAAAACAGAGAGACGGTTCCAATAGACTTCAAAAGAGAGGGAGGTTCTCAATTCGTCTGTGCTTTTATGTTTGTCACCTCTTAACATTCGACTGGGTGAATCGATTTGGATGATTATTTTTTTATTTGAAAGTTGTTGCATCCAGTTTAGTCCTATTTCAATTTTGTCCAATTCTAACAATGGCATCCATGAGAAAACCTATACAAGTTTAAATGTGCAATTCAAAACAGGGGTCCAGACTTAATGCCTTGAACAGTTGGTCCGCGTGACGGCAACATCAAGCTGCCTACCCGTTCTAGGTAATACCCGGTAATGCGATACAAATTCGTTGAATGAGATATTGATAGACTTACGCGTATGTGGCAAAAGAAGGAAAATATAGCATTTCGTAATACAACTAGGGTACTTGCGAAATAAGACATTTTAATGTTTAATCCGCCACTGATTTAACCTTAAGTTTGTTTGTCGATGTTAGAGCCGTGGTAGCTCAGTGTCCGTGCGGTCGCCTCAAGTTGCGTAGTACGCTAGCAATCCGAGTTCGATCCCCGGTGCCGGTACCAATAAATTTGTTGTTGCAATTTTATGTGCTGATTTACCACGCGCTCGGCGGTGAAGGAAAACATCGTGAGGAAACCTACATGTTTTAGAAAATTTTTCTACGGCATGTGAAGTCTGCCAATCCGCATTAGGGCCGCGTGGCGGACTATGCCCTTATACTCTCTTTACAGAGAGGGCCTGCGCCCAACAGTGGGACGTATATAAAGGCTGTAACTTTAACTTTAACTTTGTTTGTCGCACGGTTTGTTTTTACTCGTCAAATGGAATCGTTAAACAAGATGAGAAAGGTTAAAGAAAAATGTCAGTTTGGACGATATAGAACATCCTAAAGAAACTCCGTAACAGATAAAATAATAGCAAACTATGGCTGTTTCAAATATAGATGAAAAGGGAAACCATTACTAATTATACGTGACTTAAATATCCTATCTTTGTATATTTGTATTATATTACCACATGGAAATTTCCATGGGGGTTTTAAGAATGATACTTGTATGACACATTGCTTAAATTGTGATTTAAACAAGTTGTTTTGTAACACATCTCTACCATAATAATGACAATATTCCGTTATCACTCCGACAGTGCGCACAGACTGAGGCTAATAGGGCAATGTTAAAATAATACAGACTAATATTTTTATTGCGTTTCGATAAACAATGAATCATTGGTTAATGACTCATCTTCATAACGCGCACGGAATTGATGATAATATTTAAAACGAAAAATATGAATGACATTGTTTATTAATTGCAGCTTGTAATTGTTTACTATTAATGATTTTTTTGCGATTTCTTTGTAATATAATTCAGATACTATCAACTTTCGCTAAATTATGTCTTGCTATCAATATTTATTTTATGCTTCTTCTTCTTCATCGTATTCTTTATTTCTGAAGGTCGTGCTTATCCTGAAGCGCTTTCATCGAGACGTCGACGAGCTGCTTCCACACTGCTCTGTCCTCGGTTTCTCTCATCGCGGTCGGAATGTCGAGTCCAACTATGTTTTTAATTTGGTCAGACCAGCAAGTAGGTGATCGGCCCCGTGATCTTTTGCCCTTTTTTCTAAATTATCTGGTTGCCTTCGGGCAATGTGACCAAAATAGCTAAGGACTCGCATGTAGCAGGTAGTGGACAGTCTGGTGGTTATCTTAATTTGTCGGAGAATGGACTTGTTAGTTCTTTTTGCCGTCCATGGTATACGTAACATTCTCCGCCAACACCACATTTCAAAAGCCTCAATTTTCTTTCGGTCGACTGCTCGGATTGACCATGATTCTGATCCGTACAAAAATATCGAAAAGACTGAAGCTCGCACGAGTCTGTTCTTGGTGGTGTTTGACACTTTTCGGTTTTGCCATATTCTTTATTTTTTTTATTTTACAATTTATTTTATTAAAGAAAACATAATAGTGAATAGGTTATTTTGACTTTGAATTTGAATGACGGTGTTTTGAATATAATCAAGATCTGACGTGTAAAAATAATATTTCGTTTTTCGGATTTGATAAGATTTGAACATTGTGTATAAATAATCAATTTGGGTTATTCCCCACTTATGTAGACTTATTTCTTAAGTCGTCTACCCCAGTTTTGTAAAAGGACGCAAAATCTCACTTTAAATTACACATATTTTATTTACACAACCTTTTATTGATTTTGTCTCTGGTTATAGTTTACAGTTTTAAAAAGAAAAAAAGCTACCAGAAATATTAGCATTGCTAAGACTCATAACATTGTACAAGTTTTGTATTAACTCGTTTTCATTTAATTAAATGCCGGCGACATTATAGATCATTCGGCATAAATCTGTATAAATAGTAAAATTAAGCAATATTGACCAGGATATGTTAATAAAAGGAAATAGATTATTACACCTTCTACCTTGAGGTTTGTAGAAAGGCAAAAGTTATATAATATTTAACTATCTGAGAGGAGAACTGTAGGAGAAATCATAGGAGAGAGTCGAACCACAACCCGATCGGTAGCTTATATCGGAAGACAATCAAGACATTCAAATGGCTAACTAGCTGTAAAACCACATCATGAAGCGATAGCGCTTGGAGAAGAAGTAGCCGAAGAAACTCCAGCAACGCTCCTAATATCTATAGGGTGAGGTCTACTAAAACGGCGGTAAGTGGTGATCTAAATATTCCACTGCCGGACAAAGGCCTACCATCAAAAATAGCACAGCCCGTCACGCATTCTCATAGTGATTGACAGAATTTACACGTCGTTTTCTTTCGAGCACGTGGTAAATCACCACGTATAATTACAACAAACGGTTAACTAGCCTACATATATACTTAACACCGTATTGCCACCGAGGACTGTAATGTAATCTGAAACAAGCATGGCATTGAATGAACACGCCTCTGGTTTCGTAGTACGCACGGTAAACAACCAGCTATTGGGTTTTATATGATAATTTATCTACTGTTTAAAAAGAAAACATGTTTTCTATGTCTTAAATTAGTATCATACCTCGAACAAAGTTTATCGTGTCGGATATATCTAATAAATAAAACGAGAAATTCTAATAATTATTTTAAGAAACATCATGTACAGTATCGGAATTTAGTCGACTGATAAAAATTTTTTTAAGTCAATTATTGACATTAATCAACAAAAATGAAGAAATTAAAGAATATTTTATCAAAACATTCAAAGTGATGTATTATAGATATATTAGCAACAATAAATTAAAGATTAATATAAGGTCGGCTGTTATCTGTAGAGACTATAACATTTTAACAGTTTTATTGTTTTTATTGATATGATGCTAACTGTATGTAGCAGTTATAGACAAGATGTACAAATGACATGAGTAAAATAATAATCTACATTAAAATTACGGCGAAACGAATTAAGAACGTTATGCCTTTTAATGTCTCCATAATTTTGTTATCATAATATTATAATACTATTTTTAATGTAATTGAAACCTTACTTTCTATTGTGCGAAAGTTTTTCGAAGTTTTCTCAAAACATTGCTTTTATTGTCTAGTCTAAATTAGGAATGCACGATAGATATTAATATTACATAAAATATCGATATATGGACGCGATATATTGCTTCAATCCGATATTATCGAATCATCTCATATCGATATATGGACGCGATATACGAAGTATCGTAAGAAATTGAATAAAAAAGCATTTCAATCTTTCTTTTATTTGTGTTTGACAACTTGAAGAAAATAAAACCCTTACTCAGGCAGGTCTCGTTGTATAAATTTTATAATCTATGCATGTAGCCTGTACTGCTAGCAGAAACAAATCAAATAGTCTGGACCGGTATCCAAAGCGAGAACCTCTCAGTTACGCGCGCAGTACAGTCCACTTTAAATTAGTACAAAACTTTTCTAATATTTATTATTAAGTGCTAATTAATGATAAACAAATTTCGACATATGATAAATACCGATATATTTGTACAATATATCGCTTAGTATCGATACAACCTCACGATATGTCGATATATTTTTGGCATCCCTAGTCTAAATAATGTTAAGAGTACGATATTTTTTGAAATACATCATTATATAACTAACCTTTCGATACACAGCGGTGATGAGCAATAGTTTGTCAAACAGAAATATCCTCATAAGCTGCCTCCGTCGCCTAGCGCTATCCATTGCGTAGAACTCGTTCTGTCGCAGTAGTCGTCCTTGGTTTAGTAAATTTAAATATGGCTGAAATTACAGAACAACAACTTTATACAGGTTCATGTGCATTTAAATTATTTATCATTGTAGTTTATTAAGCCGTAGTGCCTATGGATTTTATGTTCACTATGATTCAAAGTTTATCAATTATCATCTAATACTGTGCTTCATTTATATTATATTAGGTATTATAATTTCGTCCTTTCAGATATCAACTGATAAAACATTATAAACCTGCATAATATTTCATTAGCATTTCTTGTTAATTCCTTATCTGTTATTGTTTTATCTCTTGTATTTGGATAAGCATTATAACTTGTATTCACGTAGAAATCATATTACTCACCGGACAGTCTCTGATATTCTCTAGTGCCATTATACCATCAACTGCCGTTAGTACGCACTCGACCATAGTTTTCGCTTGCTTCAAACTTTCCAATGGCGTTTCGTCACTCTCGGAAGACTCTCCGTTGCTGCCTCCCGTTTCATCACTATCAACGCTTAGTTTAGATATTCTAGAGTCCGATTCACACCTTTCATTTTCATAATTTGTATAAGTTTTCACTAAATCGTCCAGGAATAATTTGTACCTGGGTATCCTTTGCACAGGCTCTAATAAATAACTAGATAGATCCAGCCGGTCACCTAATTCTAATTGTCTTGTCTGAAAGAAAACGATTTCATTAATAACCGATTTTATTTACAATTATAAAATATATTTATTTCATTATAATATAGTTACATCCTTTTACGATGGTAGGTTATAATACTATTTAATATTCAGAATCACTGCCAGTGTTTTTTAGTTGCCAGTCTTTCGGGGCATTCACGAGAATAGTCTTATCTATGATAACGAGTTGGCCCTGTTATTTTTAGTGATATATGTGATTATTTAGTACTTAATACGCTTGGTCTATAGCAGATGCAGACGCAGGTGCAGACTTAGAGTGAATAGGCACTTACTAAACTAGTGCTTACCATCTTTCGATTATATCACCACTTAACATCAGGTGGGAAAGTGGTCACTAGTTTATAAACCATAAAAAAATAAAAAGATGTTATTTCTGACTGCTAATTTGATTTGCTTCATTATCTTTTTTCCGAATCAACTGCGATGAAAATGGTTCCGGTAGAATACAGCGATATTTAACACCCCAACTATTAGTGTAATAGTAACAAATGTGAGATTCATATTGCATAATGTATCAGCATATCCACCAGTACCACATTATACATAACTGTCTTATGGTCTATCTGATGGATATTAACAGTCAAATAATCAGTGCAAAAGCTTGCGGTACCTCTGTGGTGATTTTTCTATTGCCTTAAATTTTCTAATACTGTTGAATGAAATTAATTTTACCGATTTTACCACGGTTTATTAATTTTTATTTCAAACACTTTACACCGCTCGTGGTAATCGAGTTAACTAAGGCGTTGAGGAAGTCAAACAATTAGTCGAAGTGACGTGGTTATGTCGCGAAGGTCTGTGTCTGATTTTAATAATAAAAAATTATTAAATTTTGTTTCGAATTGCGTAAAATTGGTTAGCAGTATCTTTACTTATACAGATGATGTGCTAATTTAAAATTTTATTTTATTGTCCCATATTTAAAATATAACATAAACCGCAATGGACTCTGTAAAATTATTTTTATTTCAACCTATTACATTCGCAATAGCAAAAATAGTTTCTATCGCCCTCCACATATTAACATATGAAATTAAGATCGAGTGAAATGCAATCATGATTAAAAAGTGGGATAACTGGTGCAGAATTATTCGAATAATTAGAGTGAGAAGTTTGTTGGCGAGGAAATAGAACGAGGCAATATACGTACACTTTCACTCGTTTAAAATTGTCTTTCGTCGTTATACGTGACTAACTAAACTTGGTTTTATGTGAGCGAACATTTGTAGATATATAAAATAATACCATCATAACGTATAATATATTATGCCAGTCCCCGAGAAGCGCAGGCAGACGTTACGGATTACCAATAGTACAATAGCGATACACTTCTTTCGCTTCATTGTATATACATAATCTTTGTAACGCAGCAGGTAACTGATATTGGTAATCGATTGTCTTGATATTTACAATAAAAGCCGGGACCGAATTGTGGTTCGGCCCTCTCGGGTGCGCTCTGGCCGCGAATAGAGTAACGGCCCAAGCCGTAGTCCCCTCTGTGGAGCCTTGCGCCCAGTTGTTCTCTGAAGAAGTTCAGGCTAAACGACCCAAGAGCTGTGCCACCTCTCAAAACCCGGTAAAACTGTAAGGGCCGCCTGGTTGATCAGCGTTCTCTATCGACCCTCCCTATTTTAACATTGTTTTCTTCCTTCATTATTGCTTTATGTCCGAACCGCCCAAATTTATCCTTGAAATAGCAAACGACCGAGCGACGGTTCGGCCCTCTCGCGCGCTTTCGGATCGGAATGCTCACCCGCAAAATAGGAACCGTCCAAGCCGAGGTTACCCTTCACCGGGGGAATCCCGGTGTAGACTTACTAACTATAGAGATGCAGTCAGTCTAATATATTTAAGAGCTATGCCAATTTTCAATCCTGTGAAGCAGCAAAAGCTTCTCTAGCTAATCTGTGAAGTTCGTCAAAAAAAACCGCCAAAACTTCTCGATTCTGGTAGTACATCCTCTTCTAAGCTAATTTTTTATTAACCACGCAATTATGACCGCTGCTTGCTGACGCTTCGAGTTACCTTGCATACTTTTTAATTGCCGCATTCCAACGGTATTAACTTTCATATCTCTCTCACTATTATAAACTTGAACTTTACTTATATTAATTACAACAATGTATATGCAGCAGTAAATGTACAAAGTAGTAAGACCTACGTCGAAGTAACTGCAGCCGATGTTGTAAAAGTTTCAGCCGCGTTATTAGTATAGACGAGATGCGTGCATGAATAACGGTGCTACCAACAGTTAGGCTGTTGTTGAATCGCACATGCGATTCCGTACCGTGGGTTACACAAATGAGGAAATAATACCGGGCCACGCACCACCGCCGCTGATGTAAAACACTTGCGGAGAACCGATAATGTGAACGATCAATTCTGTTTTTATGACAAGATTTACCCTCCGCGTTATACCACTATAAGTGATCTTTGTAACCGCTGTATCTGATTTATAAATCATATCATATATTGATATTATGCATATACTTATATACAATGTATCTACAACTATGTTTTAAATTAGGAATATTTTCAATATTTGGTATTTGGTAAAATTTAGCATATTAATTAGAGGACTTTAAGAAAAACTATCCAAACATGATGTTGCTTAAGATGATTACTATCAGCACGTTTTTAATATAATAGGGCCGAATACGTGAAATGCATGAATTCCTATATATCCCGATTTTTTTACCACTTTACCGGATTGCGAGAAGGCAAAGCTTTCACATCGGTAGTTCTAATCCTCATTATGAGTAACTTAGCGCGAAATTGCCTCAGTGACCTTTGGACCAGTGCCCATGGTTTCATGGGCTACTTAGGAATAAATACTTGACCTACTAGAAGTGCTACTGTGGCCTATGGCCTAATCCTACATGGGTTACGGCTAACTAGCCTCAGCTCTGTAGTTCTGGGCTCGTAGAATTAGGCTACGGTATCCCCTGCCTGTCGTCGAAGGCGACTAATAAGGGCCTCGGGATCACTGGGAGACAAAGATGGGGGCCTTTGTCGTCCGTTGAAGCGGACCCGGGAAGAAGGCGATATCGGCTGGACCGCGTGGCCTTGCACTGCGATGGCACAGGGAAAACCACCGGGGAGGTTTAAGTTGGTAAGAAAAGAACCCCTTATAACAAGATACCTCGCCTTCTGGGGGGAAGGCGGGCTATCTTCAAAAAAAGGGCCTTACTAGCTTAGACGAATAGATGGCAACGTACCTACATTTCTCTAGTATTGTTTGTGTTCTCATGCGGCGGGGATCATTTAATTTCAAGTGACAAGAATATTATATAAAAGATTATTCGCTCGTTTTGTTTTACAATCAATTGAATTCAACTCGAGCGAAACATCATACTATATTGAATTAGGGTATTCCCCAAAATGATACCGGAAATATGACAAAATGTAGATTAACCATTTTCCGCTCAAGATAAGTAGTCAATAGTCAGTTACAATCCAATTTTACATAATGGTTTATTATGTTAATAACATATAATTTGGTTTAATATAGAAGGTCTGTGAAATTTATTATAGCTTAAATAAAAATCATTACCTGAAAGAATTGTTTGTGTTCATATACCAGTCTCGTAGCTCTCTTATTATTCCTAGAATACATTACGTACATATTAAACCTCTGCTCCTGTCAACAAAGAAATAAAAATGTTAATTTCGAAATCACTGCGTTACATTTTTTATTACAAAATTGAGAATACCTAGTGCACTAGAACGTGACTTAAGTAACAACTTTCATTAATTGTAAAGTCAACAAAGATAAAAAAATATTTATGTTGAATAGAAACAAGTGACAATTTTTACTGTCAAAACCAAGTTTAAACTGTTTGATGACGCAATTGAATTTATAAGTAACGGTAATTTAGTGACAAGTAAGTCAAATAACCCATAAATTTTGGAACGGAACGTAATGTTGGACGTAGGCCTTCTAGTGAATTAGAAGAATCCACATGCCATATCGAGCCGTGGTAGCTCAGTGTAGCGGTAGTCGCCTAAAGTTCTATAGTAAGCCAGTAACCCAAGTGTAATCCCCGGTACCGGAAATTAAATTGTTTGTCGAAATTTATCAAGTGCTGATCTACCACGTCCACGGCGGTGAAGGAAAAATTCGTGAGGAAACCTGCATGTCTTAGAAAATATTCTAAGGCATGTAAAGTCTAGCAACACGCACTAGGTTCACTAAGCGGACTATGCCCTTATGCTCTCTTTACAGAGAAGGCCTGTGTTCAAAACTGGAACATTAATAAGCCATTATTTTACATGGCATAGTTTACCACGTGCTCGGCGGTGAAAGAAAAAATATCGTGAGGAATACTGTAAGTATAATTAATTTTTCTGAGCGTGTGAAATCTGCCAATCCGTACCAAGACCGAGTGGCGGACTGTACCGTGATATTCTGTTTACTGAGAAAGTCTAACAGTATGACGTATATAGGCTGATAATTTACTTATTTTACATGTCACAGGAATTTCTTCCTTATATATGTAGTTTTCCGTCACCACCACGTTGTAAATAAGTACTTAGAATTGCAATAAACATTTTTATAAATGATCAGTTTCCCTCATCCCTTTCCCCAATGAATGTCAATTAGCCGTAAATAGGACGAAATGGCACACCATCGTAGGAAAATCATGAACGGATTGTCACCACTAAGATAAATAAATCACTTACTAAAATTGTGAACGATGTAAATCGATGCACTCAGCGCTTGTCACATATGACATATGATACTTAATAAGAAAAGCAGATAATAATTGTAACCAGTCCCGCAAGGTTTATAAGGACGTGGGAGCTTATTGTCTATTTTTTCTGAGTGACTTAATCCTATACCAGAAATGTATTTAAATTGGAACCAAAGAAGCAATGTCACGTATAAAGTACAATTGCGCATTGAACCATAAACAATGCTACTTTAATTACATCCCTTTTTGTCTATGGCTTAGTGAAATTGAAATGCTTTCACTAGACGGTATTGCGCCGTGTAAAACTATTCACGATCCGACCAACATGGCGGTGACTTGTGGAACTGTGCAGAATCGTGCATTACTAATAACATTGATTTAAAACGTCCATTTAAAACAGACCCGTGTCCTTAGAGCGGAAATCTTTCTTGAAACACTCCATGGATCGTAATAAATTGACAGACGGTCCATTTCCATTGGTCAATGTTTTAACAAAGCGTAGAAGCACGCAAACCACCGGACCGTGACACAGATGTTTTTATAAAAAAAATATAGTTTTTTGTAATCGGTCAATAGCTAAACCGTTGATGACGTTAAGACATCATAACCACAATTAATTGTTAAACGTAACATTCAAAACTAAATCGTTGTTACGATGCCAGCAACAATTATTGCGTCAGACTCACAACAGTGATAATTTAAATGTAAAAAGTATAAAAGGAAATACCAAAAGATTATCGTTTTTCAAGAATTATACAGATTATATTTAGACAACACAAACAGATATCATTATCATTACGAAAGATAACAAAAAAGATACTTACAAATCTCCTAAAACACTGTCCCAATTTCCTGAGATCATTCTCACAGTCTCTCAACGCCGGGAGGAATTCCTCGGCGTGAAATCGGCATATGCGCTCAATGTTAGCAAAAATTTCTGGTTTCATCCCCCTGAGCGACGGCGGTATGTCTTCCCGAATCATCTCAGGGATGTAATCTTCAACCACGTGTTTCAAACGCTCCACATAAACATTTTCCGTGTGTAACAATTCGTTTACACGCTCCGTCAATCGTCTATAACAAAAAATTACATAAATACTTCTTTCTCAGTAAATACGTAGCGATAAGATTATCGACGCAAATCTATCAAGCGACGCATAGAATGATTAAGAATGGTTTCATACGAGTCATCATTATGGGACTATACGTATATGTATATGATATAGGAAAATAACGCAATATCTATTCAAATAAATAAAATTGTAGTGTCCTTAATATTAAAATAACCGCTTTTCACTACATTCATATGAATTTATCTATTGTACATGACCAAAATGACATTTTCTACAACTTTCGTCTATACAAACAATCCAACTAATCTCTGGAACGGTTGAACCGATTTTGATGGAACTTTCATTGACAGCTGTTGTAATAAGGAGTAATTAGTTAGGCTAATATTATTTAAAAAAAAATAGTTTTTATTCGAGGGTAACTCCTTGGGGCACATAGTACAACTAATAAAAAATAAGGTCTCACATCATAAGTAGACGTCGAGAGCAAACTCAACTTTCTTCAAACTTACATGTCCCATATGGGTCAATTTGTAACACTATCGCTACACGCCTGGCACAATTTTCAGTAATAGATTTTTTATAAACACCCACATCCTTTTAAACCTCGCGGAGTAAACAGAGACAGCTTTAAATGTACGCTTTTCACCAAGCTTGGGCTATATGGCAGGGGGTGAACCTATTGCGATATACCAGGTACAAATTTGTACCAAGTGATTCTTTGTACTTAAAAAATCAAAATCGGTAATTCAATGATATTAGCCAACTGGTATTTGAGCTCGCAACTAGGTTATAAGCGATTTCTTATATACGTAAGGCACCTTCAAAACAATAACTGATTGGATACCATACCATAATATAGTAAATTCAGATGCTTAGGCCAGGAGTCGGAATCTGAAGCTCTTGAGCCACACTTTGATCTCCTAAGTATGTCTCTTTTTTCATACATTTTATTGCATTTTACGACCATTTAGGTTCGTAAAGCCCATCGAGTGGTCGCTCTTAGCGATAAGACCGCCCATTGCTCATGCAATTACATCGACATTACATACAGTGAAAATTGTATATTTATAATAAAGTATATTCATTCATTCATTTATTCATAAAGTGGCTCTTTAATAAACTGTGGTAAACTTTAAATCTTAGGAAATCTTTGATATAAAATACTGTCGACCCGTGTCTTAGGCTATTACATACAAAAACAACATATAAATATAGAATAATTTGGTGCAGAAGTCCCTTTATAAAATTTAGATAGAACATAAAATACTTCTAATGAGTTCGACAAACCTCATTCGGAAATCGCTAGCATACCGTATTAAATATTAAGACTACAATGTGAAATAATTGAGGAAATTTTTGGAATAATATCTACCAGTGCGAGGTCAGTGTTCATAAACACAAACGGAACATAAATACAAACGCAACCTTGGCATCTTCGTCGGTTACGCGCATTTAAAAATAAAGTAGATATAGTAAGGTAGAATAAAACATATGCTACGATTATAATTATACGAATATAATATATATACGAATATAAATTAAGCGTCAATAGCCTAATGTTTTAGGGTACGGCCTGCGAATCGTAAGGTCGTGGGTTCGAATCCACCATTCGACTATTGCCGTGAACCATGTCCTAGCACAAGCTTAAGCTTAGTTGGAATGGTTAACAAGATTTTAGTAATATATCTGAAAAAAAGCTTTAAAAAAATATTCACCATATGGAACGTTATTTTAAAAAATTATTCACCATATGGAACGTTATTTAAAAAAAATAAATGCGTGTAATTATATACCTGCGTTAGAAGTTATTTCTTTAGCATCATGAAAAATAGGTTTTACACAAATATTTGATTACAATAAGATAAAACGAACTGATAAAGGATAGTCAAAAGTTCACAGACACAGTTCAGTTAAAATTGAAAAATTAAATTTGAAAATTTAATGACAATATTTTGATTTATATCGATAAATAATACATAGGGATAGTAAACCTCAATTATATTGAAGCACCAGCTTTAATCATCCCGAATGGCACATAAGTAAGTTTAGCTTAGATTGTCCCAATAGATTTTTGTTAATAAAATAGCTACCAACCGAGTCGTGGTTCGGCCCTCTCGGGCGCCCTCTGAACGGACTGCTAACGCGTAATAATGGTAACCGTCTAAGCCGAGGTTACCCCTCACCAGGGGAACCCTTGTGTCGAGTTACCTAATAGAGGTTCAGGCTAGGCGACCTAAGAGCTATTCCACCTCTCAATCCGGTGAAGAAGTAGAGGCCACCTTCTCTGTGCCAACTGTGTTAGTCCGTCAAAAAATCAGCTTTAATCTTTGACTTTTGTGCTATGGTGTTAAAATTTCAACATATTTTCATAACGCGGCTAAAGAAGTATACTTTAAAATAATAAGCTCTTTCGTCCTTTCACCGTAGCGGAGTAGACTGAGACAGCTTTCGCGGTCCGCTTATCCCAAGCTCATTAGGAGAGCGCGTCGCCAAGATACAAGCCGACTAGGATGCGAATCTGCAGCTATCAGATCGTAAGTCAAACTGCTATTAGTGTTACATCAGAACAATTATACTCTATGTTTTGTTGTTTAAAATACATACAGCAGGCAAATGATTATAGCCATCAACATCATATTTGAAGCCATATATGAAAAAATATGACAGTAACAGTTTGAAGTTGTAATGAAAAAAGGTTCTTATATAGTTTTTAAAGTGCTAATATACTTGAACTTCAACAATTGAACAACAGGTACTTGACCTGTATGTTTTATTTATTATTATTTAATATAATATTTATTTATGTAAGTTTTCAAATTTAAAGTGAACTCTATTGACTGTGTTGTTGTTTTCCAGTACTTTATGATTTTATTGTAATTAATTTTAAGCATTGGAATAAAAAAAACTATTTTTGTGTAACTAAAATATTGGAATAAAATTGATTTCCCCAAATAATTTACTTATTTATTACATAAAATCCACAGTTCATAAAAAAACATCAAACTAATAATTAGAAACTAAGAACAATAGCAAATTTTTCGGAACGTTAATTAAGTCAATTAAGATATTTAATCAGAAAAGAAATAATAAAAAACAAGACTGAAGATTTTACAAGTCAAATTACTATAGTTTGTGTTGTTTGTGTCTGTGTGATTATGTTGTATGTACCTATGTTTTATGTTAATAATATGATAACAGTACATATCAACATAACAATATCACAATACCGTAAAATTAAACCGTTACCATTTAGAATGTCACAACATCCTAAATTAACTAAAATTCTTATGCCACATGACTCAGCAACATTAAACAGAAGATAAAAAGACTTACTTTTCCTTCCGTGTAACCTGTTTTTAATAGTTTAACAAGTCGAAATAATAATAACGTCACGTTTGAAAGCTATCTAAAATAGGTGAGTCACCGGTAACAAGTTGCCAAAATTTGCGTCATATCTATTCGTTTCTTCAACCCACACCATAATGTCGTCATGAGACTTGTTTGCGATAAACGCTAAAAATCTTTGTGACGCAAGATTCTATTCTCCCAAGACATTGAAGTATATTTATAAATAAATATTGTTATCTGTATTATCACGAATAAAGAGGTCACAATTACTTAATCAAAGTAACGTAGTAAATTATATTATTTTACAATTACATTAACTAGCCCAGTTCAAAAGAAATTGTTTAAACATTTTTTATTGCAGTATGCAGTATTACACCAATACGCTTTTTAACCGACTTCAAAAAAGGAGGAGGTTTCCAGAACTGTCGTCTGGATGAACCGATTCGAAGCTGGCGCTTCCCACCGTGGGCCACTTCAGACAGTAGCATCCGCGAGAAAACAATAGAAGTCTTAAATTAAATTAACGTTAGATTCGATTTGAAGTCTGTTTTTCAAACTGACTTCAAACAATAAAGGTTTAAATTTGAGCACTGATAATTTCGTCACTTATGAACCGATTCGAAATATTTTTGTTAAAAAAGGGGTTGTTTAATCCGTCACTGACACGGCGAGTCTTTTACAATGTTTGTCATGTAGAATACTTTTTACTTTTAAATATATTTGAAATTATTATTTTAAGTTGAATCAGACTTAAGTAACAGCCTGAATATTATAAACGAAACAGAGAATACGTACATATATGTCTGAATGCAAAAGTTGTCCGTTACAAAAGGATACCGTCATGACGTCCTATGAATGAATAATCTTATGATCGATGATATGATAATAAAATCTTATAATTAACATTGTAGTGTTTACGCTCCAAAGTATGTATATCATAAGAAATGTTGCCACTTTAAGAATGAAAACTTAGAAAAAAGGTTTGTACTACCTCACGAAGCTTCTTGCTTCACTCCTATTTTTCAATATATGAAAAGTTTTACAGCAAATAAAATACCGGTGCAGTTATTGAATTTGCTATTAACAGGCAATTCGTAGTAGTCACATTCTACCATCATTTCGAAGTATTGCATGGAGACTTCTTAATAAAATTAATTACAATTAGAAATTAACAAGAAACGTGCGGTCGTTCCTCTAAAACTTATACGTACAATTAGAAATAGCTAAAATAACAATTCAAATTGCTGAGGTTTGCCTTTAACATGTTCCCTATTTAATGGCATTAAATGAAAAAAAATGGGCTCAATGAATGGGTTCATTAGCACGTAGTTTCCTCTCCGAAGTCGTTATTAATGAAATGATTCATTCATTAGGGCAGATTCTCTTACGACTTATATAACATTTCATGGCATCAAATTAGAACATGTGCACTTTTTACACAATGTTAAAACATTTAATTGTACTTTTGTTTTAAAAATAATGCTCACAATATTTATTTTTCACAAAAATTAGTAACATTCTTGTTAATCTTTACATGTATGCTTAAGGAGATGGTTCACGTCAATAGTCAATAGACTTGAACACTCGACCTATCGACTCGCAGTACCCTAAACCATCAGGCTATTGACGCCTCAAGTATGTTTTAATTATGGCGTTTGGAAGTATAAGGACTAACGAGGTAATAGGTTGGGGTTTCGATACCAACCGGCATCAAGACGCAATGAACTTGATGAAAATTGGATAGCGAATGCTATTTATGTCTAATCCGTTGGTTAAATTAAATAGTCAATATTATTTTATTTCCTTTTTTTAATAGTAAAGATCTCTAATAAGGATTTCAACTCGTCAATAGCCTAATGCTTTAGGGTACGTATACGAAGGAATACGAAAGTTTAAACTTACCGTTCGTCTATCCCCGTGAATATTCTAGCTTGTTTTAAAGTAGTTAGAGAGAATGTTATTAAAATTTACGAAACTTTCTTGGCATTCCAGGGGAGTGACACGATTTAAAAAATACCAAATTCTTCTGCTATTCTCCCGGTCAATGAAGTACTCTTCATAAAAAAGTTGGCAACACAACAGCATGGTGCCTCATTTTGACAACGGTGATTGCAAGTGCATCGTATGCTTGTTAGATCTTTGCCCTAAAGAAGGGTAATTATTTTTGTTATACATAAATGACATTCTTCCCCTACCTAAAGACTTTTCGTTTAACATAATCACCTTTTGTTACAATATCACAAAAAGAATATAGCATATTAATAGCAGTTTCCATTAAAGTGATTTAAAAGATAAACCGTTAAACATTTAATGATTTAGATAACGGGTCAATGTGTTGTGGCAGTCACAAGCCCACCTTCTTATAACTTTAGTAATGTTATATAGTCAATGGAAACATAAACAAATAAGGACTCACGTACTTTTAACATTTTTTAACAAAATACCCGCACACGCATTCAAAATGCAACTTGCTAAATTCCTCAACGATAGCTAATCGTCTCCAAGCAAATGAATGCGTTAGGTGACTCCTCTTTTCGTGTGACAGCCAACTTTTTATTTTATAATATTAGTTATTTATTGTTATCATGTAAGTGACCTGTAATCTCTAATTTGAGAATAAAGTTTCTAAAACCTAACATTTTTCCTTGCGAGGAAAACAGAGACAACAATTGCCGTCCGCGTTTCACAATGCTAAATTGCAATAAAGCTTCAAAAGCCTATCATCACTCTCTATCTCTATGTAGAGGTTTGTCGTCATTTCACCGAATTTGTCATTATTTTGAGCCAAACAGAAGAATTCTCCTGTGCCAGCAATTCCGTTTCAATCTCGTATGTTATTCAATCATGATTTTTTCATTCTACATAACATCTCTTGCTCATCAACGTATAATTTAATTACTAACGATTTTCTAATATTCATTTAAAACAAGTTATTTTAAAAATATATGTTGTAAATTACATTTTAAAAGGCATATTAATACACGTTGCAGCTGTAGATTCCTCGTTTTAATCACAAAGGTTTTGCCAAGTAATAAATTTTTGGCTTCGAATATATTGTGATGTCACTAACGTTATATGATGTACTTTATAATATAACGAACCGGTTTAAATCTCGACGTCATAGAAAATGCAGAAGAATGTTCATTTTATTATAAAAAAATGAACAATCTCCATACTGGCCTAGTTAAGGCGAGAAACAATGAAACAAGCAAACAATCCATAATATGAAACTGGAGACTATACGTTAATAGAAGTGTCTTTCATATATAAATATGACGACAATACTATTCAGGGTTAAGGTTGAATGATTATCAGCTCACAATAATTATAAGATTGTACAAGCAACTCATTCCTTATAACGTAAATACTAAAGCAGACGGGGTAGGCAGCTTTATGAATTAATTTCGTTGTTTTATCTTTTAAAAGACATCCTTGTGTATCGGTATTAATATCGGATACTTCGGAAATAAAAGGCGACCGCGCGTCTTCAGCGCATTTAATGGTGGATCTACCACGATGGATTTTTTTGAAGTTGGTATATTTACAACCAACTTCAAAAAAGGAGGAGGTTCTCGAAACGTCTGATTGTTTTTTTTAAGTTTGTTACTTTATAACATTCGACTGGGTGTACGGATTTTTTTTATTTGAAAGCTTGTGGTTTCAGTGTGGTCTCATTTCAATTTAGTCCAATTCTGACAATAACATCGTCACAACATCATAGTGCACATATGGTGCACCACAAATGGACAACTATTTACTTAATCTTATTTGTACACTTTTTGTGCAAAAATCGACGAGATTGTCGATTTTTGCCACAAGACATTCTCTGCTAGTCTGCCTTAGGGTAGTGTAGAGACAACGGGATCGGGAGAGGTCCGATCCCGTTCGGAGATGGCGCAGGCGGGCCGGTGGCAGACCGGCCCGCAGCCCTGTAGCTCTGGGCTCTCAAGAATAAGACTACGGTATCCCCTGCCTGTCGTACAAGGCGACTAAAAGGGGCCTCGGGTTCACTGGGCGACAAGGGTGGGGGCCTGCGTCGTCCACCAAAGTGGACCCGGGAAGAAGGCGACATCGGCTGGACCGTGTCGCCTTGCGCTGCGAGGGCACAGGGGGGAGGGAGTAACCTCCCCGGGACGTGCTCTCCTTGAGCACAGTGCAGAGGGGCTCCGGTGCTTTCCACGTGAGATCCTGGAGCCCCTCGTCATGCACCGAGGAAAGGGCCACTGGGAGGTTTTAGTGGGTAAGATCCCCACATAACCGCCGCCTTCCCCAGAAGGCGGGGTATCTTTGTGAAGATTTCCTCCCGTAAAAAAAAAAAAAAAAAGGGTAGTATAGAGAAAGTCACGGGTGTAACCTTAGAAAAAAAAGTAAAATAAGACAAATATAAAGATATATTATATGTAAATAAACATAAATAAATACATAAATACAATCATACCATATGGATAAATTAATAGCATATATCAATATAAAGCCTACCGATTTCGAAAATTTAGATTTTTCTTGGAAATAATGTACATCAAGGGTAGTTTGATGAGAGTTTGATTTGGTTCTGATTAATTATATTTCGTAATATTCCTACGATTATTCGGAAACACAAAGAAGGCGTCCGTGCATAATAGCGTTTTAACGTTTGATTCAATTTGAAGTCGGTTTTTATGTTTGTAAATATATTTGTGCCTTGTTCCTAAAAAAATGTATGAAACGTGGAAACCATTTATACAGCTTCACGTTCCTATAATAGTCTACTAATATGGATGATCCGACCGCATTGTAGTCGGCTCCAGTTGGTTATGTAAATAAACGACCTTGCTGCCCACGCTCGCGAATAACATAACATTGACATATACGAATCCTGCCGATTATAGTGCGGACAAAATATAGTAACATTTATTAAAAACCCGTGTCGTGTATTGATAAAACTGTACGTCTTTAATACAAAAGTTTTATTCAATGAGTAACAGGACAATGTATAACAAATGTTACAATTATTTTTGGTCTCCTGGAAACCTCGGGCAGGGAGACGCTCCTGTGTGGTCTCCCATGTCAAGCCTGGAAGAAAGAAACTAGCGACCGATACGAGCTTTGTCGGAGAACAGCGTTCTGTATTTAACCCTTTATTTACTAATAATAATCAATTTTTTATTATTATTATATTATCAATTGTTACGAAAACTTTGACCTACTAAATGCTAATTTAGGTTTAATACATAAATAAAATATACTTACGAATTAGAATAAGTTAACGGACTAATATAAAAGTACTTTAGTTGACTAGGTCGGCAACCGAGTCCGTTTCCGCTTCCGTTTTGAAAGAGATATACTAGAAATTTCAATCCAGGTATCAACATTTTATACATGTATTTAAATATCGTAGCGGAAAATTTTGGCGCGTCTTTTCATGATTTTAACCGAATGTACTACATATAACACTAAACGTTTAATATACATTACTTTTTATATTGGTGGCGGACTTCAGATGTCTTAGAAAATTTTCTCAGACATTCAGGTTTTCTCATGCTGTTCTCCTAGACCGCCGAGTACATGATAAATCAGCATTAAAATTTCTGCAAAAATTTATTGGTGTCGACATTTGTTCTATTATATATATATATATATATTATATATTCCCGTTATGTCTTGTTTTTGAATAAATATATAATAATGGCATTGATCATTTAGAGGCTAAGCCCTTTTACTTATGACCCATGGTAGTTTTTTTTTTGGTGTTTATGTATAAAAAATCACTTGCCAAAAATGTTTTTTCCGATTTAAGGCCTAATAAGCTTCGTGGAAACTAAATAGCGAACGCCGTCCCTCCTTACCTTGCTATATTTAAAGAAACTTATGCGCTTTTTTAATATTGATGCATTTATTATCTATTCGAATTATAAGTTGAATCTAACTACAATTATACAAACTTACTGATAATACTAACTTAACCGTCTGACTATGTCGGTAATAGATGCCTAGCCCTCAACGTACAAGGCCCAAGACCCCGTGGCAGGCCCAAGAAACGTTGGCTGGATGTTGTTAAAGCGGACATGTTAATGAACCACCTAACGAACGAGGATGCCGAAGACCGGGCAAAGTGGAGGAGATTAAGTCGGAAAGCGGACCCTGGCTGTAGGCCGAGAAAAAGCTAGGCAGAAGGAAGGACTGATAATACTAACTTAAAAAATAATATTAAATTAAAAACTTCACTTTAAAAACTAAAAATTATCCACTTCACTATCGATAACTAAAAAATAATAATATTTAAAACTAAAAATAATAGGTAAAACTATAAACCAAACTAAAAATAAAACTAAATTATGTAAAAATAGACCCCAAATCACTGCGCTCGTAGGGCAGGGTGCCCAAGAGGCTAGCGGCATTTCCCCGTTGAATGGTATAAAAAAATAAAGCTTACAAAAATTGAGTGTAGATAGAGCCAAATACATTTTAAAAACAACTGTAATGCGATCATTTATTTAGATAGTAAAAATATAAACAGAGACATCTCACTTAACTGTCTTTAAAGTCTTTGAACTCCAGTTAACTTACTCTTTGTTAGATGCCCACAGGTCATCAACTTCAAGTATTAGTTTAATTATAATTTAATTAAATTACTCGTGTAATACTTTTCGCACAATTGAAATGATGCCAAATAACTATATCTGGTCAAAGTTTATCACGATAACGTCACAATAAAGCATTTAACTCAATGTTTCGATACCACCGCACAAATGTAGGTGGTATTCAAGTCATAATGTGACTGTTCGTCAAACAGTTTGCACACATATATACGAGTAGGTAACATGGCCGCGTTGACTACGTACCTGCCACGAACCATATGAATAAACATCAAGGTGAAACCACAGCGCAGTGTCAGCTCGACGTGCAATTATCATGTATCGGACATTATAAATTTGTACTGATTCAAATCAATAAGTTGTTGCATAATTACACGATCTTTGATGATGATATTTTAACGTACTTTATATATCATTATTGTGTTTTCAACAGACTTCAAAAAGCGGTAAGGTTCTCAATAGAAGAAGGTTTTATAGCGTCAATAGCCTAATGGTTTAGAGTACGGTCTGCGAATCGTAAGGTCGTACGTCGAATCCACCTATTGACTATTCCATTCGACTATTGACGGAACCATTTTCCTAGCACAAGCAAAAGCTTACTTGGAATGGTTAACAATATGTTAGTAATATTAAAAAAAAATAAATATATAAGAAGTTTTCTTTAAAAAAATATATTAAAAAAAATTAAAACATCTCTATGTTTTTTTGTTTGTTACCTAATAATATCGACTGGTTGAACCGATTTTAATGATTATTTTTTATTTGAACGCTGGCGCTTCCAGTGTGAGTCCATTTCAATGTAGTCCAACTCCGACAATGGCATCCATGAGAAAATATTATGGTTTTCTCTTAAAGTCTTAAACTTCCATTGTGATGTGCGCCTAAAAAGGTCAAGCGACTTCGAGGATTATGTTTTTATTGGAAATGATGTACTTCAAAAAGGTAATTTGACGTGAGTTTGGTTAGGTACTCATTAATTATATTTCGTAATATTCAAACGATAATTCGGAAATATAAAGAGGGCATCCACGCGTAATAACGTTTAACGTTTCATTTGTCTTTAAGCCGGCTTTTGTTTTTACGAATCTATACAGATTACTCAGAGAAGCTGTCTTTCACTGTTCCATCGGATTGAGAGTCGGTATAGCTCTTAGGTCGCTTAGCCTGAACCTCTATTTTTAGTAACTCGACACAAGGGTCCCTCCGGTGAGGGCTAACCTTGTCTTTGCGATTACTCTATTACGAGTAAGCATTCCGATCTGTGGGCGCTCGAGAGGACCGAACTACGGCTCGGTCATTTGCTTTAACCACTGATAAATTTAATATATCAAAAGGATGTGAGAGCTTAATATATAAGATTTTAACCTTCTAACCCTAGCGGGGAAGACAGAGACAGCTTTTGCTGTCCGTTTTTCACCATGCTAATTATGTGACAGGTAAGAAAGCCCACTGCCATGTATACATGTGATCTTTTATACTTAAACAACCGACAAACAGCAATTCAGTTCATACAAACCAATCAGGATTCAACTTGGGACCATTAGATCATACAAACGAAACGCTTAATCATTAGATTATTACTGATAATAATTTCCATAACGCACTATATTCTATTAGTGTTCATATATATATTAAATACCAAAAAAAGAAATGGTTTATCTGTTTGTTTTTCGTGGATAAACTCCAAAACTGCTAACTTGATTGTAATCATTCTTTTTTTATTAGAAAAATACATTATCTAGAATTGTCGTAATACAACTGACCAAGTCATGATTTTGCCTTCTAGGGCTGTAATGCTAACGCACCAGAGTAATAGACTAAGCCTAAGTTGCCCCACAGGGACTTGGGCATAGTTACCTAAATCAGACGTTCAGACTCAAAGATATGTAGCCCCATATAAGAGCTAGGCCATCTCTCATACCCGTTAATTGCAAACCTTCAAAAACATATGAGTATCATTGGCTTTATTTTTTATATCAGTCATAATGATACTAAAATAAAAAGGAAATCTTGACTTGTAAACATTTCGAGCTAATTTAAAATAAGTGACTATGGAAATACCCACATTTCCATTTACCTTAACAAATTAAATTCAAAATCATCATAATACTGCTTAAATGAATCCACTGAAATCAAGGTGGCCGGATTATATTTTCTGGTTTACAATTATCACTAATTCCAACGACTGGCTTATCTTTGAATTCACATTTATCTACGCCCGCGTGGTTTAATGATAAATTATATAGCTACAGAATAGCTTTTAGCGTTAATATCTAGTCCTTGACACAAAATAATGACAACTAGTAGTTTTGTGTCTCGATCGACTTTGATAAAAACCTTCTTAGAGCATACAAGAACTTGGCTCTTGCGTTAAAATTTAAGATTTATTTCTGTGTTCTTATACCATTTATAATAACCTAATACCTTTACATGAATACAAAGAATCGTTTATTTTCTTATCTCCTTAAGATATAGTAAGCGCAAAAATATTCGATACGACGCACTAGGCGTATCTTAACACTTGAAAAGCGATATTTTATCATTTATCAATACGTGACAATGCCTCGCTGCGTTATCGTAAATATTTTCCCGAGATATGTGGAAAAAAAATTAAATCAACTCACCTTCGATATTTCTCCTTTTTAGATTCCACTGGTATCAAAACCGGTTCCGAAGACTTTGACACACACCATTCGTTCACTGCACTGACAGTGAGGAATTCTGTGTCAGGAGCGTGACATACTTCTGAACCAAACTCGTCCGATGATACAGTAATGCTGTCATATTTCTGATACGGTACCATGTCGAATGAAGATATTGATTTAATACTGAGATTGTCATAATTGCCGCGATCCGCGGATGCACCAGAAACATCCGACAAATTGTCGCCTTCATCACTTTCATATTCATTAATCAATGTGTCCGTTGAATGGTCAGTAGACAGCGTATCAGTTTTACCGTCGTCATTGTTCACCACAAACTCTTCACTTGACTCCATTTTATCACTATCGCTGGAATCGCTACTGTTATCAGTAGTCGATGACTCCTCGCCCGCAGCCTTTGTCTCTTCTTCATTGTCCGATACTTCTGATGATTTAAGTCGCAATAACTTTTCCAAGTCACTTTGCTTTACACCGTATGACCAATGTGTTTCACCCGTATGTCCTTGATTTACGATTGTAGATTTCTTTCGAATCACTGGCGGTTGTCTCGTACGTCGTAATACAATTGGCGAACTGGGCGGTGTTGCGAAGGAAAACTCCGTATCTTTGGCTATAGTTTCCTCGGGTGCAGAAGATTTACTATCAATAGACGAACTATCGTTGAAGGGTTCAGGAGGTGGAGGAGCAGGTCTATGTGGTTTTAGCGAGGAGGATTTTCTATCGGATGCGAAACCTGACGAACTCGACTCGTAACTAATTTCAGAGACGTTTGATAAAATCGAATTCACTGACACGTTTGAATGCCTATCTTGCGATTTAGTCACTGGGCACAAATGTTGAAAATGCACTTGTATGGGACTAACAACACTCGTCAAACTTCCTAGCATGATGTCTTTGGATCTCTCCAGCGATTCACTCGAACCGCCAAAGCTATTGACGGCAGTACGTTCGAAGCGCAATATCATCTCTTTAACACTGGCTCTTTCTTTTCTTATGACAACGTCCTCGTTATCGGTTGTGTTCCCGCTGGAGAGGAGGCCGTCGTCGAAGCGGTTGTTGTTGTCCTCTTGCGTCATAATGGAGTGCTGGCAGTACTAGTGTTGCACAAGCACATGTGTTATGAAGGAAACGCGAGTCATATCAAGGCGCACGTCGGGTGCGCACAATCGCACGCGCGCGCGCTCTTGGCAACAAAACACTACTGAAGGAAGCGCCCGCGCGGCCACAGCTGCCCGCAACCCGCGCTATCGTCACGCCGTAGTACTCGCTCTCGAATAACTTAACACCATATCATATATTAGCCCATTGAATGTAGTTTTTAACATTCATTCGCTAAATTGTAAATCAATTCTATTACGCCACAGATGCGGGTAATATTATAACTTCATAAACATGTATCAATATGAAAGCAATTAATATGATATTATACTTTAATAACCACTGATAAAATGAACAGCATTGTCATAGAGCCACTAAGTAATTTAATATGCCGATTTACCATGTCCACAGCAGTGAAGGAAAAATCCCAAGTCTTTAAAAAAATTGTGATATGTGAAATCCTCCAACTCGCTATAGGAGTTATTAGTTGATTAACTATGGCCTAATACTCTCTTTAAGGAGAAGTCCTATGGCCAATATTGGGATCTTCGTCACGGACGTGCGTAATTTTCTCTCAAACTTTTTTATAATGTCACATCCAGTACACATTTTTTGTAGCGATAAGATATAAGGGAATGCAGTACTTACGCGAGGAATGTTAATAGTATAGCTTTTTTGTTACTTAATTACGTATATCAGTTAAAATGTTTTTATGCATTTCTTTGTTAGCCATCTAATAGACGATTGTAATTTAAAAACATATATTTATATACTGCAGATGGCACTATTTTAATTGTATATTGGCAAAAATGTTCTTGAAAATTTACGTATCACGAAACGAGCCCTGTAGTTCTGGGCTCTCAAGAATAAGACTACGGTATCCCCTGCCTGTCGTAGAAGACGACTAAAAGGGGCCTCGGGTTCACTGGGCGACAAGGGTGGGGGCCTTTGTCGTCCGCCAAGGTGGACCCGGGAAGAAGGCGACATCGGCTGGCCCGTGTCGCCTTGCACTGTGAGGGCACAGGGGAGGAGGGAGTAACCTCCCCCCGGGAAGTGCTCTCCTTGAGCACAGAGCAGAGGGGCTCCCGGAGATCCCGGAGCCCCTCACCATGCACCGAGGAAGGGCCACCGGGGAGGTTTAAGTGGGTAAAACCCCACATAACCGCCGCCTTCCCCCCAGAAGGCGGGGTATCTTTGTGAAGATTTCCTCCTCGTTAACAAAAAAAAAATCATGAAACGAAGGGGAACTGTTCCACCGATACATAAATGCGTTTAACTAAATAAGCTTCAAAACAGCTTCGCGCAAGAATTTATTAAATAAAATTAAGTTAAATTAAATTTATCTGGCTTATATTTAAACGGAATTTGGTGCAAGATGCCCTACGTGACAGAACTTATGCCCGGTTAATCATGAGATCACGTGAGACATACTTTTCATCGTATAACTCAGAAAATATATATACGAGTATATATGTTTCCCGTGGACCTAAAATCTTCCCAGATTATCATGAAATTGTGGAAATCTTGAATAAGAATATAATAATCTGATTTATTTTGTCCTATTTTGTAGAGGCGGATTCAACAAAATTTATGTCTTTGGTTTTTATTAGTAACCAGCGCAAAGCCGGAGCGGATCGTTAGTTAACTTATATTTTAGCTCATTTGCTTTATTAAGTATAAATAAATATTAAGTGACGGTCTGCTCACGTCCGCTCAGGCAACGCACATGGCCAATGCAAAGTTCATTCGCACTCGATTGTGCCAGATCTTAAGGAATTACAAAAAAGTTGCAGAAAGCAAATTAACGCGGCGTGCGAACTTTACGACCCGAGCCTGCTTGTGCACCAGACATTCTTTTTATAAGTTTAGTAAATACAAAAGTGCACTTCAATAACGCTTATTCGATTTTTTATAAAAAAATAATTCTATCACCAACTTATTACGTACAAGCGTATTTATGAGTAAAAACCAAAACCGACTTCAAATCTAATCAAATGTTGTATATTAAGCGCGGACGGTCTTTTTGTATTTTAATCGAAATATCGTAGGAATATTACTAAATAGAATTAATCGGAACTTTTTTTTTCATGGGACGAAATGCTGTTTTTATACGTGCCTATTAGAGGCCCCTAGCGACTAAAACCTCCCATGGTGGACTGCTTCACTGTGATGGGGCGCGATGGGGTTGCGTTAGCATTCACCATTTCGCCCCACTGTGGTTACAAAATCCGGTCCTCCTACGCCAGTGGGTTAGCAGCCATGCTACATTAATCAGAACCAAACCAAACTCTCATCAACCCTTGAAATTCATCATTTCCAATAAAAAATGAATCATCGAAATCGGATGGCATGAAATTTATTGTATTATATGTACATATATATATATATATATATTTTATTCGAATGTATAAATTCCCTGTAAACGTAGTATTTCGCGCGCACGACTTTGGATAGTCCTGGGCACCGCTAAAATTCAGCGCTGTCGCATCCCTGCGACGGCATATGCTGAGACCATGTCCAATATTGGCATCATATCTTATGTCCTATTTGGCCGTTTTTTCTTTCTTTAACTGTATTTTTCTTTTGTCTTTTTTGATTTGTTTAATATTTTGTTTTTAATGTGTTCGAGTGATGCCAATAAAGAATATGTCTATCTATATATGTCTATATTGAGTTTTTTTTTTCTTTTTGGGAGGAGTAAAATCCTCATGGATACTGCCTGGGATGTACCAGGCGGTAAGCCCGACTCCACAGGAATAGGTTCCTGCGGCCTACGGACTAAAAACCTCCTCACGCTCCGGCAGCTCTCCCTGGAACCGCTTTCGCATTACTTCAGGAAGGGGCCTGTTTATGTGGAGACATTTATGGACTACCTGTCCATTTCGTCTCTTTCGCGTGTCCTCATTACTTCGCGAAGAAACTGTCTGTCTGAAGAAACTGTCGCGTACTGATTCGATCCCAGTCTTTTCGCTTTTTAGCATTGTTGCTATAAGGTTGCTGCTGCTGAGGTCGACACAATACGCATCTTTTCGCTCTTTAGCAAACCCTGAGCATTCAAACAGCATATATTGAGTTATAAATCCATTTGTCGCAGACATACTTATAAATAATCAAATTTAAAACAAATGTTTGCAAAGAACACTATAATTATTTTTATTTTAACAATTATTACAAATATTTTTTGAAACTTATAATTTCGCTATACCATATGCTAATCGACTTCAAGTTGTCGGAAGGAGCCCTCGACACCAAATAAACTCGATGTAGTTTTCGGTTTCCCGGGCCTTTTGGATTCATCTGACCGGGCGTTATCTTCATTGAGAAACCATTCCCGGTAACTTTCAACCTTCTTCATCCAATGTTCTGTAAAGAAATGTTTTAAATTAGCACGTTTTACTGTTATATATATAACAGTACAAGTATATTTACGCATAAAAACACAAAATCGATTTCAAATCGAATAGGAATAGAATTAACCTAATCAAACTCATCAAACTACAAATTAGTTTGTGCATCATTTCTAATAAAAACTTAAATAGAAATTGGTTAACATGATATTGAGTTATCCTTCCATTTGTGCCGCACTTGATACAAATTTAAGACATATGGTTTTCTCATCGATCCCGTTGTCTGATTAAAAAAAAAGTATCACAAAAATCGGTACACCCAGTCTAAAGTTTAGCGGTACCAAACTTGAGAACCTTTTCTCTTTTTGAAGTCGGTTTGAAAAGACACTCAAGACACTGTGTTTAAGGGTTAAACAAGGCAAGTTCAATTCAATTTGCCTCTTCCTATTTGTTTAAAATTATTATTATCCTTACTTATTATAAATATACAGGGTGTTAGGATATCGCTTCCGAAAACGAAGAAATATGACAGCACTAATGAC
Organism: Meandrusa payeni; assembly: GCA_029286785.1. Classification (NCBI taxonomy): domain Eukaryota; kingdom Metazoa; phylum Arthropoda; class Insecta; order Lepidoptera; family Papilionidae; genus Meandrusa; species Meandrusa payeni. Next base: position 10,606,468 of record JAGSMX010000012.1, on the reverse strand, counting down.
ACCTTTGATGATGGGACGGAAAAAAAATTGATCCTGATTTAAAAAAAAACATATTTTTAAAACGTTTAATTTGCATTATTTACGGAACGTGTAAAATATAAAAAAAAATACATTACTAACTTAACTGTGACCTGTTTTAATGGAACTTGTTCCTACAGAATTAAGGATATTCCTGAGCATTAATGAACAGAAATGGGTATACTGGTTTGTCCCTATTCCTATAAACAACAAAGTATTTCCTTACCAGTTAGCTCTTGTATTTCTCCTTCATCCCCTCCGTATTCTTTGGGCAGCACTCTTTTCGGTATTTCCTTATATAACGCGTCATAGTCTTGATTGTGTACTCGAATCTGCAACCGTAAATTAAAAGAATATTGAGAAATCTGAGTACTTAGAGTCTGTAGAATCTGTGTATCGCCTTACAAAAAATCCTGATCTTCGTTAGATCGTGCTTCGTTCCGTTCAATACTGTTCCAATAAACTATAACTATCATTTTTTAATTGAAGAAAGGGGCTGACAAATTTGCGGGTACTCAAACATTTACTAAAGTTTTTGCAGGACCATAGAAGTTAAAGTTACAGCCTACATATAAATAGAAATTGGTTAACATGATATTGAGTTATCCTTCCATTTGTGGCGCACTTGATACAAATTTAAGACACATGGTTTTCTCATAGATCCCGTTATCTGATTAAAAAAAAAGTATCATAAAAATCGGTACACCCAGTCTAAAGTTTAGCGGTACCAAACTTGAGAATCTCCTCTCTTTTTGAAGTCGGTTTGAAAAGACACTCAAGACACTGTGTTTAAGGGTTACAAGTTCAATTTAATATATCTTTTATTCTTTGCCTCTTCCAATTTGTTTAAAAGTTTTATTATTCTTACTTATTATAAATATACAGGGTGTTAGGAGACCGCTTCCGAAAACAGAGAAATATGACAGTACTAATGACACCTTTGATGATGGGACGGAAAAAAATTCGATCCTGATTTTAAAAAAAAAACATATTTTTAAAACGTTTAATTTGCATTATTTACGGAACGTGTAACATATAAAAAAAATACATTACTAACTTAACTGTGACCTGTTTTAATGGAACTTGTTCCTACAGAATTAAGGATATTCCTGAGCATTAATGAACAGAAATGGGTAAAGTGGTTTGTCCCTAGTCCTATAAACAACAAAATATTTCCATACCAGTTAGCTCTTGTATTTCTCCTTCATCCCCTCCGTACTCTTTGGGCAGCACTCTTTTCGGTATTTCCTTATATAACGCGTCATAGTCTTGATTGTGTACTCGAATCTGCAACCGTAAATTAAAAGAATATTAAGAAATCTGAGTACTTAGAGTCTGTAGAATCTGTGTATCGCCTTACAAAAAATTCCAATTCCGATCTTCGTTGGATCGTGCTCCGTTCCGTTCAATACTGCTCCAATAAACTATAACTATCATTTTTTATTGGAGAAAGGGGCTGACGAATTTGCGGGCACTCAAAAATCTACCAATGTTTTTGCAGGACCATAGAAGTTAAAGTTACAGCCTACATATAAATATATGTCCCACTGTTTGGCACAGGCCTTCTCTGAACTCTCTAAAGAGAGTATAAGGGCATAGTTTGCCACGCTTCCCTAGTGTGGATTGGCAAACTTCACGTCTTAGAATTTTTTAAAACATATAGGTTTCCTCACGATGTTTTCCTTCACCACACGCGCGTGGTAAATCATCACATAAATTTACAACAACAATTTGATTTGTGCCGGGTATCTTTGGTTGCTAGCGTACTATAAAATTTGATGCAACTGCCCGGACACTGAGCTACCACGGCTCTCTTGCAGGTTCATGCTTAACTATATATATAGATTATACGAGTATAATATACCTCCACGCTACTTCTTTTGCGTGGTCGTGGTATTTCTTCGGTCGTGCCATTCGGGTCAGGCAGATGCTGTTGCAGTGGCCATTACATTGAATTTTTCTGACCTTTGTGATATCTTTTTTATAGGAATAGAAGCAAACTGATGTCAAGTGGTGACTACCGATTCGCTGGCGAGCTTAGAGAAGTAGACCGATTTATAGAAGGTCCTTCAGTCGTTCCGGTTCGTACGTTTGATGACAGTAAAGTAATAAAAAAAATAACTTTCACGTTTCTGCGCTTTTAATAATCCAGAGCAATAATACATTACGTTGTCACAAGATCAATTATGATTCACATCAATACTCACTCTTTTCTTCAACTTTTCGCCTAAGAAGGCTTTGAAGATAGCGTACGCGGCTTCGAAACCAGTGGGCGTATTCAAAATGTGGTTACTTTTAAGACGAACAGGGAGCGCCTTCTCGAAGCACGTAATCACTTTCTTAGCCAAGGCCGGTGTCCATTGACTGAGTACGTTTACACCAACATTTTTGATATCAACTATAACCTCCTGAAAATAAATTGTATCATAAGTTTTACCGACGCCGACCCTGAACGGAAAAGCCATCGCTGAACATACGCTGCAATAAATCAAAAGTCACAGCTGACATATTCGTGTATCCACGTCATCAAAGTGGTTACAAGCGCATTGTCCCCTTTAATATATACACTTTTAGTTAGAGCGTTAGAGCGGACCTAAAACGCAGGTAATTATATTATATACTTATATTTAATATTCTTGTTTTGATGTGTATTTAATTTTGTATTGTTTTGTTGTTATGTGAAAATTTATTGTAAGATTTTTATGAGGGTGATATAAACAATTTTGATCAAACCCTCCTTAATAAATAAAAATATATATACTCTTTTCTCGAAGGCCGCAAAATCCTAACCGTTCGGAAACACACAACACAGTAAAGTTATTGTGCATAGTAAGATATTACATTAAAAACGTACAGTCGCGGAATGCCAAGCACCCGAATGATATAAACTGATTGGACGTATTATACGACTAATATTTGAAAATGAACGGAAATTTAAACGAAAAGTTGTTTTAGTAATTAAAAGTGTAAATACCTCGCCAGATACGGTGAAATTGTCATCCTCGAGCATCATTACTTCAGTTATCATGAAGGCCACTTTCAAAAGATCCGCTAACGTGTACTTAGACGGATTGTAGACGCCTATACGCAAAATACATATCCTTGGCGCATCCATCTCCTTGCAGTTTCTTAATGGTAAAAAAGCTCTGTAGAAATAATAGAGATAGAATTAGAAAAATATTGATAAATAACATAAATACTCAAATTACATTCAACAAAAAAACGCACAAATACCACACGAGACGTAAAGATGACATACAGTTGCCTATGATTAGAACAACAACAACAACAAGCTGCCTCAGGATGTCAAAAACTATTCCTCAATAGTAATCATTTTAAAAATAGTCTTATGTCATATTTACTAAATTAGTTGTTTAACGTTAGTTCTCCAATAGTCTTAAGAAACTAATTTTAAGCAGTGATATTTAAGTTGTTGTTTTCTCAAATATTTAAGTGAATATTGTTTGTTCTTTTTTTGAGAAATAAAATTACTTTAAACCGAGATTAGCTCGCACGGGGAGGACAGGGATAGCCAACACTGTCTTTTCCGCAAACGTAGCAGACAGGCCATTCCCGTACACCACGCAACAATAGCATATATATATATAGCAACCGACCAAGTCGTGGTTCGGCCCTCTCGGGCGCCCTCGGAATTACGGCTTACGCGTAACATAGTAACCGTCAAAGCGGAGGTTACCCCGCACCGGTAGAACCTAGTCGAGTTACTAGCGATAAAGGTTCAGGGCTAAGCTATGCTCTACCTCTCAATCCGGTGAAGTCAAGGCCAGCTTCTCTGGCCAATCTGTTTAGTTAGTCATAAAAAAAATATTTGATTTGTTTATAATTAAGAATACTTAAGTAACTTCAGCTACATGTACAAATAGTTTTGTTTCTACTACAGGGCTAAAGGCAATTCGTCTTACGGTCGGGCTGTCTTGGTTTCTATTCAGTCCGATTCGAGCAGTGGTTGTGAGCGGACGTGTGCCGCTCCGATCCCTGTCTGAAAAGGACAGCTATTAGCGCCGTCCATTGAGGGCGCGACGCGCGCACCTGCGAGCACAGCTGCACGCCTCCATTGTACTTTACACTGAATTCGTAATTGCCGCATTCTAACGGCTTACGTTTTTCGGAGTATAAGTAGAACTTTATTATTTTATTGATTAGAGTCCTTTGTTCGTTCGGTGGATACCTAACGGTGTGAACGAAGCCGACGACAGGTGGTCCCGGTGCCTGACGCTTCCCTTCAGGAATCGCGAAATCGGAAGGGTCGGCAAGGTTGGCCTTTGGTCTACTGCCATAGTCAACAGTCGACTTACGTTTTGGCCTTTTAGTGCCCCGGGTAGTTTTAATTAGTCTTAAGGACACACCTGAGGTGCACAATAAGATTGGCACCCAGACACACTAAGGCACACATCCTCCCTGCCTACACCCGGCGGGGAGGGAGGCAGGGCTACACACCCCGGCATCCCACCGGGACCCCTGTGGTAGGTAGGTAGTTTTTGTGATAAAGTCCTCCCCTCCGCGATTAGAATGGGCAAACTTATTGCCCTTATTGAAAAGCTCCGGGTGAAATTCCCGGATATATATAATGCCCTCTTAGAAGACGAGCAGGTCGACGAATCGACCGCCGGGACATCTGCCCCGACCCCGTTCACTCACCGCGTACAGACTCCGCTTCCGAAATGGAAATTGAAAATCGGGTACGGAGAGCGATAACTCCATCGAAGGTGGCCTCTTCACAACGGTCACCAAGCGTAAGACGAAGAGGAAGAAGAGCCAGGCGGCCGCTTCCTCTCCGTCTGTGAGCCCCACACCGCCCACGAAGGCACACAAAGGGGCCAACGGACTTCGCCGCATCGCGGACCCCACCAGCCTCCCTATCCACTCCCCGTGAGAACGAGACGACGGACGCCGGAACGTCTCGCCCTTGCGCCGCAACACTTCCGCTACCGCGTCCTGAGCCCCAACCGCGAACCGCGCCTCCACCGGACCGACCGCTTCAAACGCGAAGCCCTCCAGTATATTTAACAGATAGATCGCAGTGGGCCCGCGTACAATCAGCCATGCCCCATCGTAAATTGGTACCGACACTAGCCGGCACCCACATTAGGTACAGGCGGAAGATGCCGCTCATTCAGAGATCTCACATCGTTCATGCAACAATGTGACATCTATTTTATACATATGCACTCCCAGAAGAGCGCACCCTGCGGGCGATCGTCAAGAGGATTCCCGCAGAAGTTACGATTGAGGAGATTATTTCCGGATCTCAAGGGACAGGGCCTCCCAGTCATCAGCGTCCATCGCATGCGTAGGCAGCGCAATAAAACGCCCTAGATATGGTCCAAGTGACTCTAGCTCGCACCCCGAAGGAAAACGCATATTCGACATAAAAACATTATGTAGGTTCACCCGCATAGTTGTCGAAACTCCGCGTAAACAGGCTTGCCCGGGCAATGCCATAGGTGCCAACTTTATGGCCATTCCGCACGCAATTGCTTCGCGCGCCCCGGTGCGTTAAGTGCCTTGCGGACCACGGCACTCGCGACTGTCCCCGTCCCAAGGACAGAGCCCTCCAAACGGAAGAGCCCTCCTGCGTCTTATGCAGGCAAATAGGCCACACGGCCAACTATAAAGGATGCCATAAGGCACCACAACGTAAACGGCCGGCTGATGAAACCGTGTCCGCCTCAAAACGGCCGATGGTGCCGCCACCGTCGGCATTCCCACCGTTGCGCCTCGCGTGGCAAACGCCGCTCAAATTCACCGCGGACGGCGCTGCCGCCGCGGCTACAGTACCTACGCCCGCCCGCCCAGTGGCGGTACATCCATCCGCTCCAGCGCAACCGTCGGCGCTCACGGCACCTAACTCGGATACTCCCACGGCTTTCGAGGGACTAAGTGCGGTTCTTAAGTCGTTCAACATAGACGAACTCATCGCCATCGCGAACGAATATGCGTCGAAAACGGATGCAGGCGCACGGTTAGATGTTATACACCGATACCAGCACGTCCTTATCGCGTTAAAATGATTTGCAACGCTAGGATAAAGCCCGTTCGCTAACCGTCGCGTTTTTAATGCGAACGGGCTTAGGGAACAAAGACGAAGTTGCGAACTTCGTACGCGAATATCAGGTCGACGTTATGTTAGTGCAAGAGACTTTCTCAAACCGTCTATGCGCGATCCGAAGATCGCGAATTATAACATCGTTAGAAATGATAGAGCCGGTGCCAGAGGCGGCGGCACCCTCATTTACTATAGGAGGTCTTTGCATTGCGTTCCGATTGACACGCCGCGACTAAAGCACCTTGAGGCCTCGGTCTGCCAGTTAGCCATGACAGGTCACTCCCCAATAACCATTGCTTCGGTATACCTTCCGTGTCACCGTAGTAAAGAAGTACTCAGATCTGACTTCGAAGCTCTCCTCTCTCTCGGAGACGCTACGATTCTAGCCGGTGATTTTAATAGCAAGCATCCTCGGTGGTTCTCCTATAAGACTAACCCGCGAGGGCTGGCCCTCGAATCTCTGGTCGATCCCCTCGACTTCGAGATCGTGGGACCACAAGAGCCCACCCATTTTCCGCATCAAGTGGAACATACACCGGATGTCTTAGACATTGCTATCCTCCGCCATATCACCCTTACAGTAAGTAACCCGTGCGTGATACACGAGCTTCACTCGGATCACCGCCCTGTAATTCTGCGGCTAGGGCCTTCAGCGCAAACCGCTCCCCAGACCAAATCCATCATCGACTGGCACAAACTTGAGTCCCAATTGAAGATGCCAGCTCCCTCATCTAGAAGCGTTTCCTGAGAACGTAGATTCTCCTCTCAAAACAAATCTCGCAGCGCACGCGCTCTCGAGACACATTCAGACGGTCATCAAAGACTGCTCCAAGGAGGTACCCGTTGTGGACGACCACAGATGGGTCCTGCCTTCTGAAATTCGTGATCTCATGAGACGTAAGAACGCCGCCACTAGGGCTTACGACTTGCACCCTACCGAGCGTCACCGTAGGCGGCTACGTAAATTGCAGCGTGAAGTTAAATCACGCATAGCCGCTTATAGGAACGAACAGTGGAACAATACGTTAAGCGACATCCGCCCATCACATCTGGCATTTTGGAGATTACCAAAATCGCTTAAACGCGACCCCGATCCGGGGATGCCACCCCTCAATCGTCCTAATCTCCCGCCAGCTTCACTGGACGAGGAGAAGGCCGAGTGTCTGGCTGACAGTCTCGAGGCTCAGTGCTCCCCAAGCACCCTTCCGTCGACCCGCTCACCTCCTAAAGGTAGAGAGCGAGGTCGATCGTAGGGGAAAACCAATCCGCGATCCCGTCCCACCGATCACGTGCACCGAGGTTGAGGATATATTAAAAAATCTGCGTCCCCGCAAAGCTCCCGGTATAGACGGCATACCGAACTTGGTAGCTAGACATTTCCCCGATAATATCGTACGCCTACTGGCTATAATATTTAACGCGGCCATGACTCACGGCATCTTTCCCAACGAGTGGAAGGAGGCCGACGTCGTAGGGTTCTTCAAACCTGGTAAGCCGCGTACTGAACCTACTTCATATAGACCTATTAGTCTCCTCTCCGTTTTGGGGAAGGTATACGAACGGCTTATCTTAGCTCGATTACGCGCCTTCATGGACTCGCGAGAGCTTCCCATACCGAGCAGTTTGGCTTCCGTGCCAAACACTCATGTACTCAACAGGTACTCCGCATCACGGAGCACATTCACGCCAAATCCCTAATTGGCATGCATACGGGAGCCATCTTCCTGGACGTGGCGAAGGCATTCGACAAAGTCTGGCACGCCGGGCTTGTGTACAAACTATACAAGCTCGGGGTGCCCGACTATTTAGTGCGCACATTGCGCGATTTTCTTACTGGCCGAACCTTTAGATACCGCGTCGAGGGAGTGCGCTCCACCCTCCGTCCCGTTCGAGCCGGAGTACCACAAGGATCCGTGCTCGGTCCCGTCCTATACACGCTCTACACTAACGATATTCCGCGCTCACGTAGAGCAGAGCTAGCCCTTTTCGCCGACGATACCGGCATTTATGCTTCGGGGCGTTCCCCCCGAAGTCATTCTCAAAAAAACTCCAGACCGCGGCCAATGCCCTAGGGGATTGGTTTAGGAAATGGAGAATAGAAATCAACCCGGCTAAGAGCGCAGCCATGTACTTCACGAGGCGTCTTCAGTCTCCACCTCGTTGCGTCCAACTTCTAGGTACCCCTATTCCATGGGTAACACAAACCAAATACTTAGGTGTCGTATTAGATCCCAAACTCAGCTTCGGCCCTCACGTAGATCAGGTTAGGAACCGGGCGGCCTACGTTATGAGTCGCCTATATCACCTCATTAATAAGAAAAGTAAAATGTCCCTTAGTAATAAGGTGACACTTTACAAAGCAGTTATACGTCCCGTTATGACGTACGCGAGCCCGGTCTTCGCGCATGCCGCCCATAAACATATCCATAGGTTACAAGTAATTCAGAATCGTTTTTTGCGACGAGCCACGGGTGCGCCGTGGTTTGTACGTAATCGTGAGCTCCACGTTGACACAGGGTTACCGACAATAGCCCAATTCTTTAAGCAGGCATCTCGACGGTTTTTCGAGACTGCCACCAAACATTCTAACAAACTTCTTGTAAGTGCCGCCACTTATAAGCCTTCCTATACTAAATTCCGTCGCGTCGCCCGGAGGCCGAGACACGTTCTTGACGATCCGGACGACGCGATTACCATTGCACAGGCTAGATCTTTACAAATCTTCAAAGCGTCCATTCGCGACCGTCGGAGGTTGCGAATAATCCTCGCGCGTTATCGCTATTTTATGGGCAGGCCTCACCCCCTAGATGCTAGGAGCGTTGCTGGAGTTTCTTCGGCCACTTCTTCTCCCAGCGCCAACGCTTCCCGAAGTGGCACTTAAAGTTAGTTTAGCTTTCGAATGTCCCTTAGATTATCCGTGAAATAGCAACCGACCGAGGTCGTGGTTCGGCCCTCTCGGGCGCCCTCGGATCGGAATGCTTACGCGTAACATAGTAACCGTCAAGCCGAGGTTACCCCCACCGGGGACCCTTGTGTCGAGTTACTAGCGATAGAGGTTCAGGCTAAGCGACCTAAGAGCTATGCCACCTCTCAATCCGGTGAAGTCAAGGCCAGCTTCTCTGGCCAATCTGTTTAGTTAGTCATAAAAAAAAATATTTGATTTGTTTATAATTAAGAATACTTAAGTTACTTCAGCTACGTGTACAAATCGTTCTGTTTCTACTACAGGGCTAAAGGCAATTCGTCTTACGGTCGGGCTGTCTTGGTTTCTATTACAAGTCAACTTGTATCAGTACATGACCGTTTTACGGTTTGAAGTTGTTAACATTTAAAATGAACTTAGTTAAAATTTTTAATTTTAATTAAAAGAAATTTTATTGAAAAATTTAAGTAATAGTTTCAGATGTTTTTTATATAAATCTCACCCTAATTTTAAAATTTCCTGTATCCTCGAATCTAGCGGGTCCCTATTCGAGAAGAACTCGGGCACTACGCTTCTCAAAGTGTAGTACATGTCCAATTTTTCTTTGCATCGTTCCAGACTAAATTTACTTCCTCGTAAAAATGCCACTAGCCATTGATCTGCTGTAAAAATATAACAATTTGAGAACATAGTATGTAACGTTTTTCGTAATTTTTTTAACACTTAGAAATACTACTAAAAGTTACTGGTTCTGGGTACACTTAGATTTTCAGTATGTCATCAATCCTTTAACATATTCCAGTGAATTAAGAGGTGTTAAAGAATAGACGTAAATTTAAATATTACTAGTATATTAACGGTAATTAATTTAAAATAGTATAAGCGACATCTGTCAGTTTAAACATAAACTGTTTGAAAATAAAGTGATGTTCACTTTCAACGATATAATTGAGTCTTCATACACTCTGATTTGAAATCAGGAAAATTCCCTAGATGTCGCTGTCATACATTTGTTCAATTTATATTGATTTAAAAAAGAGGAAACTACATTAACTAATTGATTTAAAATGTATTTTAGTATCAAAGAATGAAATGAATATTTTATTATACATCTAAATGTCAAACCATTATCTTCAGTTGAAATAAAACCTAAAAATCATTAAAAAGTTTAAATGACTATAAATACTTACATGGATTAACTGCATGTAAATGAGGTTGCTTTTTGATCCATGTTTTAATTACTGATATATCAGAATCTACACTACGTGGGTTTTCATTAACTTCTTTTTTCGCTTTCTCCTGTAGAATATCAGGTAGCGGTCGCACTGTCATTTTAAATTTATTAAATTACAACTGAAACGAAAATATTACCTTCTTTTAATTTTATTTATACCTACATTGCCATCGCACGTTATATTTAATACATTTACATTCAAACACATTTATAAAATGGATGAATAGTTGATAAAAACGTACCTTAATTTAGTAATGTAACCGTATTTTGCAGTCGTAAACAATAAAACGTCACTACGCCGCGTCTGCCAAGTACACTGACAATGTTAAAACTAAGGAAAGGTAGGTCAACTGGGTGATTAATAGCATACTAATTAACAGTCAGGAACGAGTGAATAAGTGATCGAGAAATTAATTTTCAAATAACTTAACACATGCGTTTCGCCTGTTGTTTCTATCGAAATGTGTAGCAAGACTAGCCCGTCAATGCCACTGAGTACAATCGTTTCGTGATAGTCATTGCAGTGTTGCAACAACGAGTACCTATTTGAGGAGTTTTGTAAACGGTATGCCCGGCCTTGTTGTTTATTTCAATGGCGGCCGCGCGTTAATTTCCCGCCATTTTATACGGCTTCTGATTAGATAGCAATACCATGTTGGGATTACATTCGACGGGTTTTAACCGAAATATCCTATGTACACGTTAGTTTAAACTACAGTTATTTTCACATTTTTTCTCTTACTTTGAACTGTTTTTCTTATTTTTAAAGATTTTGTGAAAAGGTTTAAAACGCTTTCATGACGTTTAGGGAGATACAACACAAGTTAAATGATAAATTTACATGTTGCCTGGTAAGACATTTCAAATTATAATTTTTTCCATCTCCTGGGGTTAAGATGACTAAAGTCTTGTACAACAAGTAATTAAAGCAAACATATATTTACGGGTTTCTTAGGAAGTAAATCATTCAATAACGCCCCATTTCGTTTTCGCGGTAAGAATATTGTGGCAACAGACATGTGAGATGTCCCACACTGGTGGTGGTTATGCATTCCCAATATAGAGAATTTTGAAACAGACCATCACGCTGTCCTAATGAGAATTGATAGTCTTCTCTGAGATGTATTTATGACACGTGGGTTCTTCACGACGTTTTCCTGAACCGTGACAAACAGAGAGCAAATTATACAAACATTTGTTAAATATACTCTTAAACTACGATTAACATTTTCAACGGTAACGGGAATGGAATTCAATTGTTTTTTTTCATATTTTTTTTTATAAACGTATTAAAACCTTACACAACGTTTCAAAACTTACATACGTTTTAGACATAGACATAGACATTTATTTTACAACCTTTCGAATGACGAAAATTAAGAAACGTAAAAAAGCGATTATTTCCCCCTGGTTCATTTATAGGTTTTTCCCCTAACTAAGCTAATTCTATGAAACAGCTGATATCGAAAAATTTACCTAACCCGTATCTGACAAAGAAATCGCATTAAATATAAATTTATTATCTACCTGTCTCTCTCTTTCCGACTAGTCATTTTAGTGATAATAATACAGGAAAATTATCTTAAATTATATTCACGTTGTTCTAACCGAGCTGGGGTGGTTTGATTTATTATTCGTTATTCGGTCATCTTATTAGACTACAACATTGTCACGTTTAAGAAGAGAGAAAACCTATCAATATATTTGCTTATCGCCATATGATTGGTACAAAATTTGACGATTTTTTTTTAAATTAACAACACACTACATCGGGGCAGCTTCATACTGACTTACAAATTAATAGAAATAAATATAATTATAATACAATACACTCACGTTACCCAGAAAGGCTTAGATCACGAACTTCAACTTATTAGGATTCTCGCTTCTATACAATTATCGGTTAGGGATACCTGCTCCTTTTTTAAAAAGTTGCCAATCTGGTCGATATCCCTCTATGGCGCAATCTACGAACCTCACCATTACCTTCTGCCGTTATTCATTTATGAATTTTTATATTTCAAGTACAGTTAAAAAATCGTATAAAACATGAAAATCGCCATTAAAAATATAATATACGATTTTGGAAAGAAACTAACAACGTAACCACAGTTAGATAATTATCTTGTAAAATATACAGTTTATGTATTCCTCGTTCTATCGCAATAAACAACAGATCAAAGTCCTGTTGATAAGTGTGGCGTTATGCATATTACATAGGTACGTAATCGACATCTTACATACATCTAAGAATTAATTCGGGACTAGCGACTTTAAACCGACTTTAAAAAAGGTCCTCAATTCGTCTGTATTTTTTTATATGTTCTTTCAATCATGGCCCGGTTACTTAAGGCCGTGTGGATCGTTAGCATATCGTGGTTGGGAAGTTTTCTTGTGAATATAATCTCGGTGGGTTCTTTTTCATTGCCATAGACATACCCGTTTTTTGTTAACGGGGGGAAATCAACAAGAAACAAGATACCTCGCCTTCAGAAGGCGGGGTGTGTATGTGGGGTACTTACCCACAGGCTAAGCGAAGGATGCATGGTGATGGTTCCGGGATCTCCTGTGGAACGCACCGGAGCCCCTTTGCACTATGCTCGGAGAGCACGGCCCTCGCAGTGCAAGGTGACATGGGCCAGCCGATGTCACCTTCATCCCGGCACCACTTTAGCGGACGACTAAGGCCCCTACCTTGTCGCCCCGAGAAACCTATTGGACGACGGGCAGAGGATACCTTTTTCTACGAGCCCAGAACTACAGGGCCATAGAGATAGCCTAGTGTGTATCTACATTAGAAAACCATTGTATACAGTATCGAAACTTCGCAAGCGCGAATGAGTCTTTAGAGGGGATTTAGGTCACCGCCTCTTTGATTGAGATATTCGTAGTTTTATAGTAACCCTAAGTACTCCTTACGACTATAAGCACATATTTAGAAGAACAATCAGAATGTAGACACCAAAAATTCGTAATGTGATACGTACCTAGTGGCGATCAATCCGCTAACGGTAAAACGTGGATACTTATATTAATTTTCATATAAGATTTGGTTAGAAGTTGTTTTTTGTTTTAACTCGTAAATATACTAGTGTTTATAACTTAAAATAATTGTAATTTCATTATTCCTTCAGATGTTAAATATCGTATGGCGCAATTGGATAGGTGATAAAATGAACTAAAAATTATTATGGCTTTGCTTGCAATTCTGTCGGCTTTACGTCTTATCGGCACTTTCCGACTACTCTGTTATTGCCACAGAAATAGCCTAGAGTGTATCTATCTACATTAGATAAAGCACATTACACACAGTATCGAAACTATTTGATTTTTAAGATTGTTTTATATTAAAAGGGACAAACTAGCCTGATCACCTGATCTTAAATGGTCATCGACGCCCATGTACAGACATAACACCAGAGGAACCGCAGGTGCGTAGCTATTGCTTTGAGAAACGAGTGGGCTTGTTTCTTGAAGGTTCTTAAACCGTATATATACGACGCCACAGGAAGACTAGTGACAAGGGCAAAGGCCGCATCAAAAGAGATACATACTACTACAATGTATTACACATATACAACCTAAAAATGGCCGTGAGAAACAGGGACGCAGCGGTCGCCGAGAAGCTAATAGCAATGCAGGGGGCCGTTTACGACACGTAAACCAGAGCATTCTCCAACACCACCTTCAAAAATCAGGCATTATAAAACAAAATAAAACATAGTAAGTGTAGAGGTAGCACTCAATTAATAAATCCAAAGTAAACAATTAATAGTATAACTAAACATGTTATATCTAGTATTTTGTATATCAATAGATGGATCCATATCCATATCCTATACACGCGTTTTAGTTATACGGCATTCGAGTAATTAGCAACTTTAGTGGCGGTCGTATAAATTTTACGATAGTTATGCAACTACGCCTCTACGATAAACCTTGGTAAAGGAAGTTAACGAAAGAACCATGTCTTACTATAGATCGTATGTGATAATTTCCGTTATCACCACTTAACTGAAACAAGCAAAATAATTGCCAATTGCGATAATCAAACTCTAAGGGAATATTATTGCAATCGAATATAAAAAGAGACCGAACTTTAAGGAAAAATAACAGTATAATATCGTATAAGTCAGCGGCTGAAAGCGAATGGACGGTAAAATCCAACAAACCGGTTCAGAAACAAACATACCTTTGCATCAAAAACAAAGAGTGCATTACCAGTTTAATTTTTTATTTTTTTTTGTCAACCGACATAAAGAAAGGAGAAGGTTTTCGATTCGATAGTATTTTCAAAACGTAACAGCGCTTTTTTGGAAAGGGGCTAATTTTAATTAGGTTCCATAGATTTTTTAAAGAAAGCTTATTTCTTTTTTTTCTAAAATGTTCTATTCTATTCTAATAACATTCTTGTTAACCATTCCAACTAAGCTTAAGCTTGTGCTAGGAAATGGTTCACGTCAATAGTCGAATTGTGGATTCGATTCGGCTATTGATAGTTTCAGTGATCGTAATATCCGAGTAGAAAAATGTTTGTTGATTGAAATCTTGGTAGGCTTTTAACAAAAAAAGGACGACGAGCACAAATCTGTAAGAAGGAGGAGAATGTGAGAAGAAAAAAAGAAGTTAAAACAAAGCGTCCGTGCCTGGTCTATTCCTATTAGCCTTCTCTTTCCAGATTCGTTGCCATCGTCGTTAAGGAGTACATACTTATTCTCGATTATCCCATACCTATTAATATCACATCCAAAAAACACTTTTATATATAATTTTAGGTATCGCGGTATATCTGCCGATCCCAAAGCCTATGCTACCAAAATTAACATTAGAGGTAATGTAACAAATGGTAAGAAGCCTTTAAAATAAATTAACTAATATCGGTCATAAATAGCGGAGCTATGAGTGCACAAACATAAATATAAAATAAAAAATAATACAGAAGCACTGACTACCACTATGAAATCTAAGGAAAATACATTAGAATAATGGAATCTAAGACTTTCAAACTTCCTTGCATGTATGCTAAAGAACTGCTTGAAATGTAAATGTATATATAGATATTAAGGAACGTGCAAACACGAAACTTATTATCATTATTGCAACAACCTTCTTGTTATGTAAATCCATTTTACGTATTTCACTAGATTATTCAACCTTCATGGAGGCCTTCGTTTTCTTAAAATAACCAGCAACACTGTTTGTCAACTGAACTATAGTGATATCGCATAACAATTGGAGTTTTTGCAGCAACATTATAGTAAAGTAATTTATTGGCAACTTTGTGACCGCATTAATAAACTTACGCAGCTATTTTTTTTAGGATCATTATCGGCGGTTACAATCACTTTTATTAGAAAGGAAATTGGTTCGATTTTCAAATTTGGCACTACCACAATTATTAGTTTGATAAAGGCGAAAGAAATTAAGAAAATTTATTTGATACGACTAGAAAATGAATGTCTCACGTATTGTTACGGCAATATTGCAAACAAAGAATTCTTCCTAATAAAAACAAATTATGGTAATTCCAACAGTTTCTAAACAAAAGTAAAAAACCTGGCAAATATTAATAACTTTAAAATTATTTATTGCGAGCCGATGGAGGCATCGAACCCTAAAGGGGGGCGTATATTGTTTTTAAAAAGTGACAAAGCCATAATGCACCTGGCAGCCAGGGTTAACGGCTCCGTGGTGACATGATAAGAGGTACAAAAAATGAATAAAAAATATTACATGGAAAAAATAAAATAATAATTCTCGAATAGTTCCAACATTGTTGCACGATCAATGGCAGCAGAATACATAAAGGAAAAACCCTTCTAGGAGGAATTTCATCATCAGCCTGTGGCGATCCACAGCTATAAATACGTTTTCTTCAACGCTTTCCTCTATTTACCACCTTCGAATTCCGCATGCAGCCACTAGGCATTAGCCCACCCCCTTGACCAGGAATAGGAAAGGTATACTTGACTAGGTATAACAGGTACTGGGGTCGTGCTATGTGTTATGACGAGATCGGGTAGATACCCGCTATCCTTAGCTTATTTACTTATTAAGTTAATCACAATAAAGGTGCTGAGTGGTCTCTGCCGCTTCTCAATCCAGTGAGGTTCTAAATGCATTCAAGCTAACATCTGCAATCTGCCGCATAAAATTTTCTTCATTTAAAAATTCTAAATACAATTTCGTCTAGAACATTTATTAGTATACTGTAACAGAAGTGATACATTTTTTGTGCTCATAACACCAAAGTAACAAAGAAACGAGCACCTTGAAGTTCGATTCAAACGTTAAAAAAGGTTAGCTTAGTAAATTAATCCGAGATACAAGAACAGTTCTGTCTTCGCGCGCTGGTAGATGTTTTTTGCGTTATTGCCTGCCTAATACTCCTACTCGCATATTAAAATGTATTTTTTTAACACAACATGTTCTAAACACCGTCATTAATACTATACGGCTCATATACCACCCAAGGATTTTTTAGGATGATTCAAGAATTTTTTGTCAACATCATGGAGGCAGCCTGTGTTTATCCACTGCTGGAAACAGGCCTTCCTCAATGTCTTCCACCAAATCCGATCATCCGCTTTCCGCATCCAGCCACTTCCGGCTATTAACGTTGTCGGTCCATCATGGAGGGAGGGCGCCCCACGCTTCTCCGGTTTATGCACAGCCTCCATTCCAAAAATTTCCCCATCTACCGTTACTGACTCGGCACATGTGGCCGGTCCACTACCACTTCAACTTGCTGACTTTAAGAGCTATGTCGACTAAGGTAGTGTAGTAGTTTTCCGACGAATTTCTTCGTTTCGGATTCTATCCCTTAGAGAAATGCCGAGCATAGCTCTTTCTTTTCTTTTTTTGTGAGTGAATCCTGTGCCGCACACTATCCTCTATTCGATACGAAGAATGTTCTTATCATTAGCCGAATAATTTTACTAGCTATTTATTTTATTTTTATCGTGTCACAAATATTATCCCATATTAATGATAGAAGCACTGCTGTAGCTTCTACCACTTTTTCTCTGAGCGTCAATCAAACCTTTATTCTAATTTTTTTATTTAAATCATTGATATGATATGTATCAGGATTGCAGAAAATGAATGTCATATTTGTACATACATGTCAATTAACATATATAACAAAAAACGGATAATTGGTAAAACTTCCTTCATCTATGTCCTATGTTACCAAATATATACACATGCAAACACGCCTGTCACTCAGAGAGGTAAGAAGAGATCACAGATATTATATAAATCATGTTAAATTTATCTCTTTTACTTTTATATCTCCATATATTCATATTTTAAAATATACTTTATATAAAACAATGCACTTATGTATAATAACCATGTATTATAAACGGTAAAGTTTTGTGATAAGTTAATTTAAATAAAAAAACAAACATAACTTCATAATTGTTTATTAACGGTTTTCTAAATAATAAACATTTTGCTTAAATAACTGTTATATTATTTAATCACTTCAATACTGCTAAAGTTACAATAATACTTTAAACCCATTAATTGCTTATTTGTTAATGACTTCTTGTATATATCCTGTTACTTACCGTATACCTTTTTTAAATTAGAATTTCTAAAACCGATAACTTAATCTATATCCAGTTTTCTGAATGAACCATTATCTCCAACATCGTCCGTAGAGAGAGGCTTTCCGGGTCGTCTTGACTCGTCAGTGCCAAGTTTCTCCTCGGTCTCCATCCATGATTTATACTCGATTATTTTAGCAGCCCAATAATCTGCAAAATTTAATGTTAATATCAAATCCACACTCTCCATACATTAATCTGGATACTGTATAATCGGGATGTAGTCAGGGTAAAATTAAACAGTGCCAATAAACACAATTACAAACACTGACAACTTGGCAATTAACAATCAATCAGCCCGTATCTTTCCACTGCTAGGTATAGGCCTCCGTTTTTCACGCCATTCACTTCAGTCCTGTGCTGCCAGAAACCAATGCGGCTCCGCTGCTCTGATGTCATCCGACAGGGCAGCTGATGGTCTGCCCACTGGTCGACGTCCCTACCTTGGCCACCACTCGGTTACTGCCCTTGCCCACCGACCGTCTTCTCTCCTATCCAGGTGGCTACTATACTATAAATAATATCACAGAAAGCTATTGTTGTGCTCATATTTTATGTTCCAACTTAGGCCATTAATTTGCTACGACGCCCATTCTGCCGTACATTGCTTCCTGAATGTATAAAACCTCTGCCTGTATAAGACCGTGCAGAAGTAACAGTGTCGCCTGGAAACTCATATACTTATTATAAAATTGGACTAAAAGAATATTTTCGTATCTTAGATGGATACGAAAAAGCCGTGCCTATTTCGACAAATTCTGACTATACTGAATGAATGAATGAATGAATGAATGAATGAATGAATATTCTTTATTGCGCAACAATTAAAAACAAAATACATCACAGAAATAGTAAATACAATTTTCACATTAGACAAGGTCATTGCATGCGCAATGGGCGGTCTTATCGCTAAGAGCGAACTTTCGTCTAAAAATATTTTATACTATACAAGTGGTTGTATACCCTGCAATAATTCTCCTTTCTACATCCTCAAGTCTACTCTGTATTTGACGTCATTGGGTAAGGCGTTTCAAAGATGTATCGACTGCACTGTGAAACAGGAAGATACAAGATTTATGCATGGGGATAGAAATTTTGAGACTGTTAGTTGTCCGAGGAGTGTGGTTACTTATTTCATACAAATATTATCAACACTTACCAATATTTTCAGCGACGGTAGCACCCGATCCACCGTATTCAGTCGGTATTATGTCTTTAGGAATATGTTTAAATAGTTCTTGGGCACTCTGGTGAATTTTTAGCTAAAAATATTTTTTGGTACATGAAATCTTTTATAATTAAACCTAGTAGAAATTGTCTTTTCTACCGTAGAACTTCATTCTTAAGTCTACTGTACAAATTTTATTAGATTTGTTATAATATTGCGGATCTGTTACAGTGCCAATCCTGCTAATATTTTTTGAATACTGAATTATCACTGTGACAATCGACCAAATAGAATTCAATTGTCATTGTGGCAATAAACCTTATCCTACTATTTTCATATTTCGGCAATCACTGTAAATTATTATTTTTTAGCATTTTATGATTATTTTCTATTGAATGAAATATTGCTACATAACTGGATATCATAAGTAAAAAGATAACGAAACACTAAAAATTGAAACATTATTGGAGTTAGAGCCATCGGAAAACCATTGCGGCACATTTGAACAAGCAATTTACCAAAATACTAAAATTGCTATTTACTTATGTTAAAACTTACCCTTTGTCGTGCTTTTTCCCCAATAAACGCGGACACGAGCTTAAAGATAACTTCTATACCTGATGGTATGTTCAAATGGTGGCTGCCCTTCAGTCTGAGAGGAAGAGAATCCTGTCGAACAGTTGTAATTACAAACTTTTCTTACAATGGATAGAGCTTCACGCCAGTAAGTGTTGTGAGGAGCGATGATTACCTACGAGTAACATCAAGTAGAGTCACTTGCCTACTTGCTTAATTTGCTACCGTAAAAAATTATTGCATAGCACAAAAAGTTATAAATTTTCCTATTTCTGTCCTATATGCATCTATATTTGGATCTATGTACTAGAATTTATATTATATATTTATTGTTACTCGTAATAATTATGGTTATGCTATTAATTTATCCATATGGTATATTTATGTATGCTTGTATTTATGTATATATTTATGTTTATACATTTATAATATATTTTTATATTTGTCTTATTTTACTTTTTTTTTTCTCTAAATTTTCACCCGTGACTTTATCTCTACACAACCCTAAGGTAGACTGGCATAGAATGCCTTCTGACATTAAGTGTTCTGTACACATTTATTATGTACAAATAAAGATTAAATAAATAAATAAAGAGTATTAACAAAATTATTTGCTCGTCTTGTCGGCTATTTGTCATGACGATACAACTTCGTCCAGTTAGAAAAAACATAGTGTAATATTTTTCTAGCTTAAATTATAACAGATTTTCTTACTATCCTCTTATTTACATTTTAAGCGGCACAATACATTTTGCATTCCGCCTTTACATCTGAAGAACCCGAACAGTGTCGTTTCTATCGCAGTGGTCGAATAAAAGCTTTTGTGCAAATTAGATGAGGAGGTCATAAGTGTAGGAGTATACTTGTATAATTAGGAGTACTAACTTGGCTAACTGCTACAATCTTCCGAAGTAAGCTGAGATTGGCTTGAACCAGATGGTTTAAAGTAACACCCTCATAATCCACGACTATTTTCGTTCCTATCACTGAAGCAGTGTCGTCCTCGATCACCAAAATCTATAAGAAAAAAAACAGACAAAATTCATAAATAATGATAATTATTTAAATATTTTTTATTTTGTTTAATACATTTTACAAATTACAATACAAATTAAGGAGCATCTTAAAAACCTATAAAAGGTTTGTCCATATGCTCAATAGTTCTCGTACATTTACTCCGCATATTGTTAATATTGACTGTGAACAATCCGTCGTCGTCACGAGTCGTTGTAAGCATTTTTGCAAACGAACGCACTTAATTTATTAAAAATAGAAAAAATGGACTAATAAATAAAAAATCTTTATTACACACCAAAATATATGTTCGAAGGCAAACATAATGCTATTTAGCATTTTCTTCCAGCCAACCTTTGATGGTTAAGAGAAGGCTCAGAGCAGTGCTACCAAAAATAGCGTAAAACCATTATTATCATCATATATCACATTATCATAGTTAAATATACGTCAATATAAATATAATATACACATACATAGTATAAATAAGCGATAATTTATACCCGTTTGTAATTATCACTGTTTAAAGTAACTGCAGGAAATAGAATGAATGGGGCTCTACACTCGATTGTGAAGAATAAGTGTGATAATAATAAAAGTGAATAGGCATTTACTAAACTAGCGCGTACCATCTTTCGACTATATCACCACTTAACACCAGGTGGGATCATGGTCAAGCGCTAGTTTACACGCATAAAAAAAAGAAGAGTGATATGCTTAAAAATGTGGCTTTAAAAATACTCGAGTTAATTTAATATAGGTTACGCTTTTTTATATGATTCACAAGAGTGTATGCTTATTTATAAGATAATTTCTAGATTCTTCTAGAAACGTCTCGAACGAAAACTCGATCTTAACATTCTTACAAAACGCTGCCCTAACAGAAATCATTTTTTGAATGCTACAGTACCATATGACGATTATTGAGAAGTGATTCTGCATTATCTAGTATATTGAGCTTGTATTTAAATTGATGTTGAATATTCCATTTAACTTCACGTATTTTGCTTACGTGTGTGTGTTTTTTTTAATTACACAAAGCATTAATTCTATATTATAACAAGATTGATGGCCATTTTATTAAAGTTATTTTGTATAGATAAAGGAGTTATTGATAAGAACCGATTTGGTTCTGTAATCTGTTATATGCACGTTGTCTGATATAACGTATTGTTTTTTTTTTCAATTAGCAACTCAACGGATATCATCGAGATATTCGTAATATATTGAATAATATACATACCTGGACCATATAATATAAAACGCACATGATATCGGCAACACTGTTATCCTTCGGGTCATATCTGCCAGCCCTTATCATAATTACACGAGGGTGCAAACCAGTTTTTGATTTTGGCAGAATAATACATGTTCTGGAAGTTTAAAAAATATGATGAATGTTAGAAAATCTAAATTATTTCCTATCATCCATATAAAAGAATACATATATATACATAAAAGTGATCTAAAGCTTATCTCAATCAACAAGCCTTTTAACAAAAGGAAAGTAACCTTGTGTATGTCCCACTGGTGCGCGTAGGCCTTCTCTTTAACTAGGTCTATTAAGGCAAGCTAAGTTTTCCTCAGGCATATACATTTCCTGACGGCAATTCCAATAACAATTTCATTGGTCACCCGAATCAAGCTCTCTTTACAACTTAAATTAACACTCCGACCATTGAATTACCACGGCTCTTACAAGCCCTACCCTAGTAGAAATGATTTATTTAATCTTTATTTGCACAGAATAAAAGTGTACCAAAAGACGGACTTAGTCCCAAAGGACATTCTCTGCCAGTCTACCTTGGGGTTGTGTTGAGAGAAAGTAACGTTTGCTAGCTTAGAGAAAAAATATAAATATACAAAAATATCAGAAAATTTAAATCACAATTATAACAAATATATGTAACAATAATACATATAGAGAAATAAAGACAGACAAGGTAAATTTTTCTCTGTCAGCAGCTGTGCACAGAGCGTCGCTAACGATGTGCCAATAGTGGTGCGGATCTGGTCAGCCCAGCGTGTCGGGTATTGACCTCGTATTGAATCAGTGGCATACAATAGCAAATAATATCGAAGTTTCTTTATAATTAAACAAATAGCCTTAATTTAAGAGTATATGTATTTCTATGAACTAATTTTCAAATGAGCGCAGAATCCAACTTCTTCTCCCAGCGCCAACGCTTCCCGAAGTGGCACTCAAAGTTAGTTTAGCTTTTGAATGTCTCTTAGATTATCCGTGAAATAGCAACCGACCGAGTCGTGGTTCGGCCCTCTCGGGCACCCTCGGATCGGAATGCTTACGCGTAACATAATAACCGTCCAAACCGAGGTTACCCCTCACCGGGGGACCCTTGTGTCGAGTTACTAGCAATAGAGGTTCAGGCTAAGCGACCTAAGAGCTATGCCACCTCTCAATCCGGTGAAGCAGTCAAGGCCAGCTTCTCTGGCCAATCTGTGTAGTTCTTCATAAAAAAAAATCGATGAATCTTACCCCAATTTTAGAAAATCTATAAATTTCTGTTGTGTAGGTTTCAATCGTAGCGTAACCTCAGGCGAAGTGGTCCGTAACGTATAATAAAGGTCCAATTTCGCTTTCACACGCTCCATACTGAACTTGCAACCTCTCAATATTGCAACCAGCCATTGATCGTCTGAAAATAGTTAAAAAAATACATCAATAATTTATAGATTTAATAATTTAAAACGAGAAATAGTGCATGTTTTTACTATCAAGTAGTGAAAATTACGATCATTATAAAAGAGGACCATTATTGTATTATTTTCTTCCCAACTGTCAAATTTGCACATTCCCGTCTTTCTTCGCCTCTCTTTCCTCTACTTAGGTTGCAAATGCTATTTCAAAATCACAAATACTTTTTATCTTTAAAATTTCACTTCCATATTTTAAAGTGAACTTCAATCTATTCTTCTTCTTTCAATAAATTCTTCTATATAAGCAAATTCATCGAAACTGAGCAATGACTAGTGTGACGGTCCAAGTAGAAGTTTTTCTTCCAAGTTATTCATAATCCGATAAAGTCGTAAATGCCTTCGGACTCACTGCGGTATTCAGCAATAAAAATTTACATTACTGCTTTTGGTACACATTTTCAATTCATTAATGGAACAATATTGTCAAACGTCAATAGACTAATGGGTAAGGGTCTGGGAATCGTAATATGGTAGGTTCGAATTCATCATACGACTATTGACGTGAACCATCTGCTAGCAATGGTTAACCTTAGTTAGAATCGTTAACAAGATTGATAGCTCAGCTTTATTTAACACACATGGCATTGTTCAGAATGTCTTCCAATATGCATTATTGGAAGACATTCTGAACTATTAAAGAGCTATTTAATTAAAAGTATAAATAGATATTTTAAAAGACCTGTTCTCGCTTTAAGATGCGGCTGCTTCAAAATCCACTCCTTCAAATATTTCACATCATCAAGTGTTTGTTTTGGATTCTCATTCAGCTCAGTCTTCGCTATGTGGGCTAACTCAGGACTTAGCTCTCGAATCATCGTATGTTTCTGAAGACGACAAAATAATTTTCAGCGTCACAAAATTGAAAATGATTCACAAAACTCAATACGCACACACTCACAAAACTATACCTTAGCACAATAACAGTACCGCTTAAAACAATATATGTATAATATCTATGATATTAACACTAATGATATGTTTCTATTAAATAAGATTATTCTTATTAGTACTTAAAACGGCACCGGTCAGTTTTAGTCGCATTGGCGCTGTGCCGACTGGTGTGTTATCGGGTAACTATTTCTTATCAGTGTCGCTATGTGTTGGCGATTAATCAATGCGGAACATTATACTATGCCTTCTATACTTTATGGAATATTAGCGTACCCAGCCTGCTTCGCCGGGCTAGATTTTGCTTTATTTTATTTATACAATAAACTGACATCAGTAAATATCATCAGAATATAATAAATCATTCATTTCTCTCCGTATTCATTCTCTTGTCGAGCGGGAGATCATTACCTACACCCATGTACATATCAGTAAATAAAATATCATTCTTATCATTTTTACAAAAAACATATCGAGCTCAAGTTAATGTCAGAAATAAAAGTACGACGTATGGCTTGTTTGACAGTTCAAAAAGAGGAGTGCTCCGATCGTTACCAAACATTACAGACTTACTGAAGATTCCCTGAAAGTTTCATTGTAATCGGTCCAGATATATAGTACATACCCACACACTTTCTCTTTTTTATATATAGATTGTTATGTTTACCAATAGAAAATAATTCAACAAGGGAAAGAGGTTGTCAATTAGGTTGTATTTTTGTGTTTCTGTTCACTCATAGCGCTGTAATTTTTGGATCGAATTGGATTATTTTTGTTTGAAAGGTTTTTACTTTCAATTAGTATTAGCTTTTATATATGTCCCACTGCTGGGCACAGGCCTTTTCTGTAAAGAGTATAAGGGCATAGTCCGCCTCGCGGCCCCAGTGCGGATCGGCCAACTACACATGTCACATGAAATATCAATTTAGAAATGATGATTTGATTAATATCAGCAATAAGGGAGTGACTTACCTTGGAAACAGTTTTACGCGTTTAACCACAAGTTACACGTTTATCAAATGAGTGAATTCGTTACTTAATGACGACTCGTTTGTGATGACACACATTAAAGTAAACTCGTCTGCTAATTGAAGAGAATAATTTTAATTTTATTACAAACACACCGTCTATTAAAAATACCACTTATATGATAATCAAATCACTATATAATATAATTAAGATATTAAAATCTTTAAATTATTTACGTATGATAATTAGTAATTAATTATTAAATAATTTTAATAATTATGAAATAAATAAAAGTAATTATAAAAAAATATTTTTATTTCCACTTTAACTTAATCTAATTCAAGTTTCTTAAATGATCCTTGAACTCCAAAAACATCGTTTGTGTTTTGTCGTTTTTCCGGTTCTTGTAAGCCATACTTCATGTCTTCTTCTAACCACGCACTGTACTCTTGGACTTTCTTCTTCCAATAATCTGAAAGCATAACATTTAAACTTTTTAAAATGACCATGCGTTTATATCTATAATATAGGTTGTCAAATATGGGAGATATTTTTTCCCGCCTTTTGTCTTTTGAATTTCGCGGCTATGTACAAAGCGCTACAGAGCTCGTATCTAGCAATACTATACATAATTTGAAAGGTCTTGACATAACCTACAAAACGACGCTATGCATAATTAGTTTGGATATTGCGTTCAACAGTTATAGACGTTAAACATGGAGTTCACTAACGCCGAAATTCGCGCCATTTTAAAGTTTTCCTTTGTTAAAGGCAAATCCGCTAGAGAAACGTTCCGTGAGATTAATGGTGTTTTGGGGATGGTACTGTATCACTTCGAACCACGGAGGAATGGTTTCGACGATTCAGAGCCGGTGAAAACGACACCATGGATAAGCCAGCCGGCGGAAGACCTGTGACGACAAATACCGATCAAATCATGGACTACATCGAGTTAGAACGGCATGTGGCATCTCGTGACATCGCCCAGGAGATGGGAGTTATTCACCAAACCATTTTAAACCATCTGCAGAAGGCTGGATACAAAAAAAAGCTTGATGTTTGGGTGCCGCATGATTTGACGCAAAAAAACCTTCTGGACCGAATCAACGCCTGCGATATGCTGCTGAAACGGAACGAACTCGACCCATTCTTGAAGCGGATGGTGACTGGCGACGAAAAATGGATCACATACGACAATATCAAGCGAAAACGGTCGTGGTCGAAGGCCGATGAATCGTCCCAAACAGTGGCCAAGCCGCGAATTTCGGCGTTAGTGAACTCCATGTTTACACGTCTATAACTGTTGAACGCAATATCCAAACTAATTATGCATAGCGTCGTTTTGTAGGTTATGTCAAGACCTTCAAATTATGTATAGTATTGCTAGATACGAGCTCTGTAGCGCTTTGTACATAGCCGCGAAATTCAAAAGACAAAAAGGCGGAAGGGAGATATTTGACAACCTTTATTTTATTTTAAGGATATTTAGTTGTCAATCATGGACAATTGTTTCAACTAGCGTCTTTATATTCCGAGATTATCAAACTTTCTTAACCGAAACTTTATTTTTGCTCACAGCTATATTTAACTAGTAGCGCCCTGTGGGGTATTCGCGATTAAAAACTATTTATTTAATTTGTTTTTATTAGAAGTAGTCTAAGTTACTTTTTATTACTTCAGCTATCTACCAGCGAGTCCTCCCAGGAGAGCTATAAATTCTATATGCATGTAGTAAAAAGCGGTTATTTTAATATTAAAAACAGATACTCCAATTTTATTTATTTGTCGCCAGAATTTCACCGCCACAATCTTGACGGTTGGCGTTCCACGACTATGCGTTTTTCGCGTAACTTTCGTCCGCGCACTGTCAAACTGTGGAATCAACTGTCACCAGCGGTGTTTCCGAACGATTACGATTTGGAGACCTTCAGGAAACGGGCCTACTCCTATTTGAGATAGGCCGGCAACGCACATGAACATCCACAGCTCCTCTGGTGCTGTGGATGTTCATGGGCGACGGTGATCGCTTAAGATCAGGTGGACCGTATGCTCGTTTTCCACTTTTCATTAAAAAAAAAGTAAATTAAAGATTGCAAAATTTACCAGTGATATCCTGAATCGAACCCGCTTCCCCTCCATACTCCTCCGGCAATATTTCTTTAGGAATATGATCAAAAATCGTTTCGGACTTTTTACTGTGTACGTATAACTGAAAGTAAATAACATTTATAAGAGATATTATTTCTCTAGTAAATAACATTTGTGTGAATAGATTGATATTTGCTTATTAAAGTTCTTTCCAATCGTTTACTAACTCGATTTTTGTTCTTTTCGTTAAGAAGACTTTTTGCCAGGTTGACTATCGTCTCCAAAGCTGTCGGCATGTTTATTAAATGTATACCTTTAATTCGCATCGGAGCGGCATCCTGAAATAGAAAAAACATTATTTTTAAAGGTAAATTAACAGCGTTTATATATGTCGTACTGCTCGGCACAGGCCTTGTCTGTAAAAAGAGGATTAGGGCATAGTCCGCCACGCGGCTCCAGTACGGATTGGCAGACTTCACGTGTCTTAGAAAAATTTTCTATCTAACCTACATAGAAAATTTTTCTAAGACACACGATGTTTTCCTTCACCCCCCGAGCGCGAGGTAAATCAGCATATAAAATTTCATCAACAAATTTATTGGTGCCGGAACCGGGATCGAACTCGGGATGCTAGCGTACTATGCAACTTGAGGCGACCGCACGGACATAGACTTACCACGGCTCTGTTTGTTGTCTTATTTGTTTAAATATATTTAAAGATCTAAAACATAATTAACGTTATTATAAAATACACTATAGATCTGTCCTCTCCTGGTTGTCGCTTATTTGACCTTATAATTGACTGACGTCTCAAAAACGAACCTTTTTTTTTTTTGTTAACGAGGAGGAAATCTTCAAAAAGATACCCCGCCTTCTGGGGGGAAGGCGGTGGTTATGTGGGGTTTTTACCCACTAAAACCTCCCCGGTGGCCCTTCCTCGGTGCATGGTGAGGGGCTCCGGGATCTCCAGTGGAACGCACCGGAGCCCCTTTGCACTGTACTCAAGGAGAGCTCTTCCCGCGGGGGGAGGTTACTCCCTCCCCCCCCTCTGCACTCGCAGTGCAAGGCGACACGGGCCAGCCGATGTCGCCTTCTTCCCGGGTCTTCCCTTGGCGGACGACAAAGGCCCCCACCTTTTTCGCCCAGTGAACCCGAGGCCCCTTTTAGTCGCCTTTTACGACAGGCAGGGGATACCGTAGTCTTATTCTTGAGAGCCCAGAACTACAGAACCTACTTAAGTTTGGACTGAGGATGAATGTGTGATTAAGCCAGCCAGTGGCATTTGACAAATATATACACGATTTCTTTATACTATGTATATAAGGTTGTCAAATATCTCCCCTCCGCCTTTTTGTCTTTTGAATTTCGCGGCTATGTACAAAGCGCTACAGAGCTCGTATCTAGCAATACTATACATAATTTGAAAGGTCTTGACATAACCTACAAAACGACGCTATGCATAATTAGTTTGGATATTGCGTTCAACAGTTATAGACGTGTAAACATGAAGTTCACTAACGCCGAAATTCGCGGCTTGGCCACTGTTTGGGACGATTCACCGGCCTTCGACCACGACCGTTTTCGCTTGATATTGTCGTATGTGATCCATTTTTCGTCGCCAGTCACCATCCGCTTCAAGAATGGGTCGAGTTCGTTCCGTTTCAGCAGCATATCGCAGGCGTTGATTCGGTCCAGAAGGTTTTTTTGCGTCAAATCATGCGGCACCCAAACATCAAGCTTTTTGTATCCAGCCTTCTGCAGATGGTTTAAAATGGTTTGGTGACTAACTCCCATCTCCTGGGCGATGTCACGAGATGCCACATGCCGGTCTAACTCGATGTAGTCCATGATTTGATCGGTATTTGTCGTCACAGGTCTTCCGCCGGCTGGCTTATCCATGGTGTCGTTTTCACCGGCTCTGAATCGTCGAAACCATTCCTCCGTGGTTCGAAGTGATAGAGTACCATCCCCCAAAACACCATTAATCTCACGGAACGTTTCTCTAGCGGATTTGTCTTTAACGAAGGAAAACTTTAAAATAGCGCGAATTTCGGCGTTAGTGAACTTCATGTTTACACGTCTATAACTGTTGAACGCAATATCCAAACTAATTATGCATAGCGTCGTTTTGTAGGTTATGTCAAGACCTTTCAAATTATGTATAGTATTGCTAGATACGAGCTCTGTAGCGCTTTGTACATAGCCGCGAAATTCAAAAGACAAAAAGGCGGAAGGGAGATATTTGACAACCTATTATATATATATATATAAGCGTCAATAGCCAAATGGTTGAGGGTACGGTCTGCGAATCGGTAATGTCATGGGTTTGAATCACTACTCGACTATTGACGTGAACCATATCCTAACACAAGCCCAAGCTTATGTGGAATGGTTAACAAGAATGGTAATAATATTTGTGAAAAAAAATGTTAGCATTATTTTTAAAAAAATTATACGTTTACTTGACAATAGCTTTTTTGCTTCTATTTCATTAGTACTTTCCATCCAAAGGTTGGATACTACAATTTATTTTTACGTTGTTTTTGTTTCTTTTATAAGTAAACAAGCAAAGAGTTTTCTATATATATGAGATTCATCTTACTTGAATACATTGTACTAATTTCTTCATCTGCATCGGTGTTAATTGTACGAAGTGTGCTAAGCTCGTACCTTCAAGATCCATGACGTTCACAGATCCACTAACGACAAGATTGTCGTCTTCTAAATATGATATCTAAAAACAATTGAAAGTCTTATGAATAAACAATCTATATTATACGCAAAAACAACTCGTATCTCTAAACACAAGTTATTAACGCAATTTATTGCCATATTGTATAAACATAATGATTACTAAGATTTGATAATAAAACGTAGTTAAAATGATACTTTTTACTGTTCGTCTCACTCCACTGAATAAATGAATATATAGATATAATAACAAATATGATTTTTGACAAATAGAACAAATCGAAATATGCATTAAATAGCACAAGTTGCAGGATAATTAAAATACTGTTGTGCTTCTGCTTTCCTCGGTGAATGAAGTTATAATAGCTTAAATCGATATCTTCATAAAAATGTTCACAATGCACTTGTATTTCCTCTGGTAGGTGCTTGTGGGTGAAGTTAAACTCCAGGTAACCCCTTCTCGTATAATTTTAGAAATAACATTTCTTGTCCTCAATATAAATTGTGTACGATTTATATTGAGGGAATCCTTAGCGCAGAAATCGGATTCTCGTCACAGATGTTTGTTATCTAGCATTGTAAAAGAATGTATTGAAAAGAAACATATCTCGAAATACATATAGCAGTGAAAATTCGTTTAAACAATACACACAAACATCAGGCGCTCTCGAACAAATTAGAAAAAATAATTATATTTTCTAGTTAAAAAAAAAACCTTGTCTATATATATCATCGTATTCTATATTCAGACTGTCTTTAAAAAAAAATTAAGTAATTTTATTAATAACCGACTGTACTGCGCAGGTTAAATATTTATTAAGCGAAATCAGTTTACGTCGATTACGTTCAATAGATGGCGCTATATTTACCTAGCTATTATTTATGTAACTGCATTCACTATGTTTATTTTAGGTTATAGTAGTTGCCTTACGTCTTTTTAAAAATTATAACTGAATAAATTAAATAAATAAATACTTGCTGTTTGACCAGAGAGACCGACATAACCTCACTTGGTGTATATTTCTTTGGATCAAACTGTCCTGGTCTGATTAATATTACTCGCGGTGCATCCGAACTTTTCGTTTTTGGAAGAATTACATCAACTCTAAAATAAAAGTGGCCATTAACCTTATATAATTATAACATGCATTCATTTTAAGGGATTATGTTATCGTTCAAAGTAGGTAGACAGACTTCCCTGGCTCCTTCCCTGCTGTTCATAAAAGAGAAGCCGCTGCTGTGGTCCTACTACTTTCTCTCTTGTCATATTAACAGAATCCATCGTGGATTTGACCACCTAGTGTTTTATGAAATAGCACTCTATGTTGCAAAACATCAGACGGTAAATTACCGTTTTACTACTAACAATATACAAATAATAACTAATAGGATTCCCATGAAAGCGTTAGCGGAATTGCTTCCTTTCTTCTTAATTGTAGTAATCATTGTAGCCTGGATGAATTGCCCGAATTCTCATATATACACGCAACAGCAGAACAGTCGCTTCTCGAGTCATAAACTAACCCGAGGTTTTTCTCTGTCATGACAAATAACTCAAGACTGATGTTCAAAACGAGCATTGTACAAAATATATCAATGTGTCAAATTTGACATAATCCTCTTTAGTGACAAAATATGAATATTACATACCCCAGTTCAAGTATTTCCACGAACTTGGGATCGTTATACTTTAAAGTATAAAACTCCGCCGCGGTGTTCCTCAATGTGTAATACAGTTCTATTTTCTTTTTCACTTTTTCTAAGTTGTATTTACATCCCCGGAGAAACGCCGTCAACCATTGGTCATCTGTTAGAGTAGATATAAATTTAGCATAAATAATCGGGAAGCAGTGATAGCGTAGCTGCTAAGCGGTTTTAATATCTATCGATGTTCGCAAGTTCAAATCCCAATCGGTTTGTACCGTGTTTTAATTACAAGAAAATCATATGCTAAAATTGGTTCATCCCACGTAGGGGACCTAACAAGCTTGGTGGATAGCGAAGAGCGAAATCAGTCTCTGTTTACCTCGGTAGGGTTAAAAAGACATAAGAGCTTTGACTCTTACGCTCATGACTTTTACGCTGACGACCATGTTTGCTAATAACCTACAGGTGTAATTAATTAATTCAAAATATTTTGTCTTTTAATTGAGGAAGTTTTAATCATCATTGTTCGGAACAATGTCACAAAGGAAAATGCCGAAGACCAGGTAAAGTGGAAATCAGTGGACAGAGAGGACGCCGGGAAAAGGAGGCGGAGGATAGAAGAAGAACTAAGGAAGTTCAAAGATTGTCATCATTGCTACAATATTCATTAATAAAGACTAAAGGCTAAACGTTGGAATTAAATTCTTGGAGGGCTAGAACGGGTTGTACCAATTAGATTCCGTAATTCTTTTAACAATACTGCTCTGAGGAATAATACAAGATCTCTCTAAGGAGTAACGCCAGTCCTTCTAACCGGCCCCATACGAAAGGGGGTGAGCTTATCAATTATTTTGTAGATAAAAACCCTACATGATAGCTTGAATTCCAACTCCTGGCCATACGACGAAGCAAATGCTCAGTCTTTAGACATACGAGTATACACTAGATACCCGTTTCTAGCTTTAGCAGGGCTCTTTATTTCTTGAGGCGCAGACACTAAAATTTATATCTAATATAGTATAGGTATGCTAAATAGCAATGAGTGGTATTTCCCTATTATTTAATTAAAAAAATTGTTACCTGTTCGTACGTGTAAGTGAGTCTGCTGTGAGATCCAAAGCTTCAAGCATCGCAAACTGTCCTCAAGGCGATTCGCCTCCTCGTTGAGCTCTTCTTGAGCTTTTATTGCCAAGGCAGGAGGGAGTGGTCGAATCGACATCTATAATTAACACCGTAAATTAATTGCCAGTGAACCTGTACTTATTAAATATATATATATTTATATAAGTTAGTAGTACAGGGCATAGTCCGCCACACAGCCCTAGTGCGGATTGGCAGACATTACATGTCAGAATAATTTTCTAGGACATATAGATTTCCTCACGATGTTTTCATTCACCGCCGAAAGAGTGGTAAATCAGCACATAAAATTGCACAATAAATTTATTGGTGCCGGCACCGGAGACCGAACTCGGGTTGTCAGCCTACTATCAACTTGAGTTATATATATATATATATATATATTTATATATGTTATTCGGCCTTTTCACACACAAAAAAAGAAATCATATTTATTTATTTTCAAATATGGAGAGGTAGCAAAAGGAAGATAAAATCGTGGTTACCGCGTTGCACCGCTATAGTTACGCGCCAACAAAGATTTTCAAAATTCTGAAAAATATTCGATTTCTTCGAAGATCGTAAAAGGAGCGGCCGACCTCGCACAGTTAGGACACCAGAAGTCATCTAATCCGTGAATGCGCGAATTCAACGAAATCCCATGCGTAAACAAAAATCTTAACTCTTCAGATGGGCCTAAGCAGAACCACGATCAAAAGAGTGTTAAATGAAGACCTGGGACTACTAGCTTATCGTAAAAGACCGAACATTTTTGAATGAGCGTTTGAATTGAAATTTGAAATTGAAAATTAGGCTGAAAAGATCCCCGGCTTTTACGGCGGTACACGGGAAAAAATACATCATAAAATAGCAACTCGTTGCACATCTATTCGTTATCGTCAACTTTATCTTGTCTTTATCAATCATATTTTCTCCATTATCAAACTTACTTCTAGTGTGATATTGAAGGTAGCAACAATATCGATCAAATAATAAATCTTCTCTTCTCGTTTATCGAAATCACAACTGTTTACAAATATATAAAAAAATCGAAATGATTTCATTTAATTAACTAAACTAATTTTCAATCTTGAATGTTTGCCTTGGGTAATTATATACTGTATTTATTTTTACTCCATAATTTCATGTTTTAACATTATTATTATAAAAAGTAAAATACTAAAAAATACATAAAAACATGAAAAACCCAACCCAGGGTGCACTAGCGAAGCAGGGCCCAAGTAACCGGTGGTTACGGCGACGTAGAGAGAAACTTTTGTTTTTTTGTTGACGGGGGGAAATCTTCAACAAGACACCCCCTGAGGGGTTTTGTGGACTTTTTACCCACTACGACCCCCCCTCGATGGCTTTTCTTCGGTGCACGGTGAGGGGCTCCGGGATTTTCAGTGGAACGCGCCGGAGCGCCTCTGCACTGTGCTCTTCGGAGCACGTCCCGGGGGGGAGGGCGAGGTTAATCCCTCCCCCTTGTACCCTCGCAGTGCAAGGCGAATTTGGTGGACGACAAAGGCCCCCACACCCTTGTCGCCCAGTGAACCTGCGGCCCGTTTTCGTCGCCTTCTACGACAGGCAGGAGATACCATAGCCTTATTCTACGAGCCCAGAACTACAGGGCTGAATAGAGAGAAACCTAACGTCGATGCCTCATTATTACTTTGTATTTAAAACGAAAAAAATCCTTATTCCATATGCTTATAAAACGATAAACATTTAGTAAATTGAAAGTTTGTTTTATGGCCCTTGTCGTGCACTCGTTCAATCGTGCGCTGTTGTAATTTTAATCTAGGCAAACTTATCGATGTATTTTATATCTAAAGATATAGAAATTTCTTATTGAAACTATAAGTCTTAAGTCTAAGTTTTTGAAGGCACGTATCTAGTATTTGTAGTAACTGGCCACTAAGTGACAGGTGTAAGTCCTTACAGTTACCACAATTACATGGTCAACTTCTTACCGCCGTAATTTGCGATTAACACAGTATTATGTTTCGGGGGCTTCGCAATTATCTCTGAGATTACACCGGTCTTCCAAATTACCACAATACACGCAGCGCCAAACTTAAGTGATTATAACAATACAATAACGTGCGGAATATTTGTATCATTTGATAATGAGCCGGAGATATTGTTGTGGTTGACCGGGAAAACATTATCACTACCAACTAATAAACGAACACTATCTGTTAATATAATGACATTATAACGACTGTAAGTAGGTACGCGATTGACATTCAAGTACATTGATTAAATCCGAATTATTTTAACTCTTCCAATACTTATAGCCTTAATAATACTATTAGGTATTTGATGGATTATCGATATAACAACAGAGGTTCAGCGACCTAATGGCTATGCCACCTCTCAATCCGGTGAAGCAGTAAAGGCCAACTTCTCTGTGCCAAAGCCAACTGTGTTAGATCGTCCAAAAAAAATCAATATAACAACCATCCAAATCTGTGATTTTGGTTAATAACGTGTAAAAAACACTTGCAAAGTGTATCTCGTATGTAGCAACACGCTGGCATGTTCCGCGAATATGAAATATTTAGTTTTTACACATATATTTAAAAAATAATAATTTTTCCATAAACTTTTTTTCTGAGATTTACGGTACTGATTTCCTTGCAAGACTAATCCATGGCCAGTATTAGGGAGATAATTTACCTAACCCCTAC
Source organism: Meandrusa payeni (assembly GCA_029286785.1). NCBI lineage: Eukaryota > Metazoa > Arthropoda > Insecta > Lepidoptera > Papilionidae > Meandrusa > Meandrusa payeni. The sequence goes on along the minus strand of JAGSMX010000012.1, from coordinate 10,571,042 downwards.
TTTTTTTACGGACTAAGTAATATTGATGATTCTTATGTATTGTAAATAAAGTGTATTATTTTTATGTGGGAGTATAGTCAAGCCGTTAGTATAATATTATATTATATTTTTTATATTATTTTTATAGTCAAATAATTACAATAATAATTTTATATTATAATCTTATAATTTAGTATAAGGTTGTTATTTAATAGTTATTGAAAATAATGATGAGTCTTAGTTACTTATTGGAATAAATGAATAATAATAATAATAATAGAGTGTCTTCATAGTTAAAAAACGACATAATCATAAATCATCTTACATAATTATATTTTATACAAATTCGCTCTTGTATGCCGTTTCTGAATACAATATTTTCGAACAATAAACGTATATTAAACACATTTATACTTTCAACGTACTAGATATAATGACAGGCCAATGTTTAAAGTTATATATAATAATTTTAATACTCACGTCTAGATTGTAGCGTCCAATATATTTAAAATATGTTGAATATAAGCAACGATTGATATAGAACACGGGCTTCTGTATCAACGTCCACAAACAACTGAGTTCACTTTATACGTGAACAAGATATAGCTCCTTACCAGCCTGTAACGTTACAAACTAGTTTTAACTCGGTGATTTGCTTGTTTGTAATTACACTATGCTATTTCTATCTATCCGGCTAAACGGTTAAAACATACAGACCTTTTTTTTCTTGGATTGATCAGTGACAGGGCAACGAGTTCACGATATGAGAGTACTATCCGAACTTCAGATATTGCAAAATAAAATTATAAAAATTCTTTACCGATTCCCTTCCGATCACCGACTTCTGATCTCTACAAAGCGACGAAAATAATGAATATGAAGCATACTATATTATATAAATATAGTACATGTATCCTCATTAGGAAAATTATAGATAAAACAATTAATACTAACATCTCTTTTACTAAAAAATACTAAAAACACAGTAACTGACGCGCTAGTTTCCTTTTAATACCAAAAGTTAGAACAAATTACGGTAAAAGATTAATTTGTTTTGTAGGAGCACAGCTATAAAACAAAATACCAGCACACGTCAAGAGGGTGTACACAGCGCATTCAAAATGCAACTTGCTAAATTCCTTAACGACAGCTAATCGTCCCAAAGCAAATAATTGCGTTAGTTCTTCCATATGACAGCGAACTTATTGTTTTTATAATATTAGTTATTTTATTGTTCTCATGTAAGTGACCTTTAATGTCTATAGTGAGAATAAAGTTTCTAAAACCTATCCCATGAAAGTGTAGTCCCAACGAATTATTACAACGAACATGTCATATGAACATTGGTATTGCCAAGTATTTATTTATTTGCCAACTTACGATTTCTTGTGTATTGTATTTTAAGCCAAACTTGTTCAAATATTACAAAAAATTGTGCCTAGTGTAAGATTTACCATCTGTTTAAAGGATATTAATCGCTATCTCTACCCAGTTCGGGTTAGAAGTACGCGAGAGATTTTATTTTCAATCGTTATATTATTGTTGCTGAAAGGCAATCTTTCAACAATCCACGGATACACAAAGCAATTTAAAAACAAATAAAAGTCCGTAAAGAATATATTTATTTCTCTTTGTTCTTTTGTAACTGTGAAAATAAATGATCAGTCATATTTTACAAGATTACAAGCCTGTTAGCAACACGGTTACTGGCATCTCAGAGTAGTAGGTCAACGACCCTGTTTTATAGTGCAGGAAAATAATTTATCATATATACGAGTAAAAACAAAAAACTTACTATAAATCGAATCAAACATGAAATGCAATTGATTTTCTTTTTATTTGCAAAGTATCATTGTTGCATTATAATGTTATAATCTCCCTCTATTCAATTTTGTTTTTCCAAGTATTCGTTTTGGCTTGGACTATCATATATTATATTAGACATTAAAGGCATTGTTCCGTACAATTTTTAGGAGTTAACAAAAATCATATGGTACCTAATTAAAACCGAAAACTTACAAAATATCTTAAATATAAAATATAAATCGAAATCGGATAATAAATGAAAGCGCTGTTATGAAATACATAAATATTAATATATATTTTTAATATACAGGTTGTCTGGTAGTTAGTGGATAACCTTAAAAAGGGTCATAGACTAATTCAGGCCATTTAGAAAAAAAACAACCAGTAATTCCAAAGATATGAACTATTTTAATATTGATTGATGTTAGTTGTCACAAATTAAACATTTCATTCTTATAGTAATCCTTTTTTTTTTTTTTTTTTGTTAACCGGGAGGAAATCTTCAAAAAGATACCCCGCCTTCTGGGGAGAAGGCGGCGGTTATGTGGGGTTTTTACCCACTAAAACCGACCCGGTGGCCCTTTCCTCGGTGCATGACGAGGGGCTCCGGGATCTCCAGTGGAACGCACCGGAGCCCCTCTGCACTGTGCTCAAGGAGAGCACGTCCCGGGGGGGAGGATTCTCCCTCCCCCCCTGTGCCCTCATAGTGCAAGGCTACACGGACCAGCCGATGTCGCCTTCTTCCCGGGTCCACCTTAGCGGACGACAAAGGCCCCCACCCTTGTCGCCCAGTGAACCCGAGGCCCCTTTTAGTCGCCTTATACGACAGGCAGGGGATACAGTAGTCTTATTCTTGAGAGCCCAGAACTACAGGGCTGATTCTTATAGTAATCCACGTTAACCTTGCTGATAGATAAGCTACAAATATTGTAATAGTATGGATACTATTACAATATTTCTTAATATAATGCTTTTGTATTTGCTTTAATGTATGTTTTGGTAAAAAAATTGCGAAAAATATTCAATAAATTTAACCGAACCATGAATCACTAGGCTAATGATGCCTTCGTTATTCATAAATTCAAACTGTCTCGACGGTACAAGCAATTAAACTTCTTTTTTGATGTTTAATGAGTTGAACATTGTGATAGCGCGGGTACAATCTCATGATTAAACCCACCGAACATGCAGATGTTGTGATAAAATACTAAGAAAATAATTATTAACCAAGATTAACCGGTAGATTAACTACTTTTGAGACTACGCCAGTGTAAATAATAAACATACAAAATTTTCATTAGATACTATATGTACTGTATTTATTTATTACGTATAATTGTTAAAAATATTTTTTTTGAAACATGTTACTGTAGAACCGAATGTTCAAGCTATATTTAAGCTTTTGATACGAAACAATTCATCCAAATTTCCGAATATATCAATACATTATCGCGAAGTTTTCTTATTTACAAATCAAATCACATTGTTATTAAAATAAAGTACACTTTTGGGTAATATAATCGAAAGAATTATTGAATTAGGCCAGCAATTTTGGCTGCTAAATACCATTGCAGGACTTGGTGGAATCGGTGAAGGTAGAAGATTAATAGGTGACGTAGCTGAAAACAATCTGCTTATTCTTTCGATGTTAGTTTTAAAGAATATAAAAATATATGAATGCTTATTTTAAAGGTCAAAGAACCTAAGGCGGCTGCCATTGTACCCAAATTGCAAAAAAATTGTGTTAAAGTCAAGAACAAATTGTTATTCATTATATTTTGTAATAAATATGATTATGACATTCCTTTAAAAATATATTTTATCAAATTTTTTATGCAAATTTGAATGCTAATAATTCCTCTACAATTCTGTGCTAAAATAGATTCAATGTTTCCAAATATTTAAAAGAAATCTTCAAGTTTATTTTAGTGCGTTAATTTCATAATAACGTAATAAGATAGGCTTCAGTCAGAAATAGATATTGCGTGTGTGTGTGTTTTTGTGTGACCATGTGTGCGTGTGTGAGAGTATATATTTAATGCGCGTTTATTCTGATTTTTTTCTATTTGGTACAGTTTTATTTTGTAGCCATTTAACCACAATTTTTTTTATATTTGTGGTTGTTAAACCTTATGGGGTAAACAAGATCAAAGAGATATTGTATTCGAGGTGCAACAAAGTGGCAGTGTGTTGCTTAGTATCGATATTTCTGTGCACAATTATACTATTATAGAGACCTTACATGGCGCACAATATATTGAAGTCCATATTAATTTACTATTTTATAGGATTTTAATAATAGAACATATAGAATTTTTTTCCTTCATTTTATTACTTCACAATCTTCATGTGTTTGTTGATACGCTATCTATAATTTAATCAAACTGAAGTTGTCTAAAGGAACCCTCAACACCAAAGAGTTCCTCGGCAGTTTTAGGCTTCCCTGGCCGCTTTGACTCGTCGGTTTTATATTGTAAATCCTCATCCAGCCATGCACTATACTCCTGAATCATTTTTTTCAAATTACCTTGCAAAATAAAATTAATAAATTATTATATGCAAGCAACATAAATAAATCTATTATTTATTTATAGATGTAATGCAATAAAATAAAATGACATAAACAAAATTATATCTTCTTCGATAAATTTATAATATACACATTATCTTTATTTTGAATGAAATATTATTGATAAGTTTACTTATTAAAAAACCTATTTTAACTGCTAGCATTTGACCTTAACCATCCCAACTAAACTTAAGGTTGTCCCAGGCGATGGTCTACCAGCCGTGTAGTTGTGGGCTCTCAAGAATAAGACTATGGTATCCCCTGCCTGTTGTAGAAGGCGACTAAAAGGGGCCTTGGGGTCACTGGGCGACAAGGGTGGGGGTCTTTGTTGTCCGCCAAGGTGGACCCGGGAAGAAGGCGACATCGGCAGGCCCGTGTCGCCTTGCATTGCGAGGGCACATGGTGGGAGTAACCTCCCCCCCGGGTCGTGCTCTCCTAGGAGCACAGTGCAGAGGGTCTCTGGTGCCGAGGAAGGGCCGCCGGGGAGGTTTTAGTGGGTAAAAACCCAACATAACCGCCGCCTTCCCCCAGAAGGCGGGGGTTGTCTTATTGAAGATTTCCTCCCCAAACAAAGAAGGCGATAGTCTACATCAATAGTTGAATGGATTCGGAGCCTCGGCTTTGCGTTTCACAGACCGTACCCAAAACCATTGTTGTATTGACGCTTGAATTTAAATTCAAATTTTATATTGAATTTTACTATACCTATTAGCTCTTGAATATTTCCTGCTTCGCCACCATACTCAGTTGGCAGTATTTCCTTGGGTACATACTTATATAAAGCTTCAAAATCAGTGTTATGCACGTATAACTGTAAAATATAAACAAGTATTAGAGAAATCTAAAAACAATTTATATTGCATGTGTATACTAACGTACCCCACATCAACGGGCTAGAATTCAACACTCACAATATATTAAATTATTTCTCTCCGTATTCATTCCCTTCTATTCTCTTCACGAGCGGGTGCAGATCATTACCTACACCTATGTACATATCAGTAAATACAATATCATTATTACAATTTATACAAAAACATATCGGGCTTAAGTTAATGTCAGAAATAAAAGTACGACGCTTGTTTGACAGCTCAAAAGAGGAGTGCACCGATCGTCACTAAACTTTACAGTATTACTCGTCAGGTCAACCTAAAGATTACCTAAAAGTTTCATTGGAATCGTTCCAGTCATTTCGAAGCCAAAATGTAACATACCCACACACTTTCTCTTTTATATATATATGTATTATACAACATTCCATAATTACCCTGTTTCTATTTTTCTCATTGAGGAAATTCTTCATGAAATTGAAAATCGTCTCAAAACCGGGTGGGGTGTTTAAATAATGAGCACCTTTCATTCGGATCGCGGTGGCTTCCTAAAATGCAACAATACAAGTACATGTATAACGATAACGTACATCACAGTTATTACAAACAAGTCTCAAAATCTGCTTGTAACGTCGACATCGTGATAAAATACACAGCTTTTACTTGGCTGTTTGAAATTATGGCTTATAATTTTAAAATCGTAATTACCTGAAATGACACAGTCATTTTCTTCATTAGAAGCGGATTCATTTGTTTAAAGTGGCCCATAGATGCTCCTTGCAAATCCATTATATTGACTCCACCAGCCACAACAAAGTTGTCATCTTCCATTAACATAATCTATAAAGGTTGTTTATGGTAACAAACATAAAAAAATACAGACGAATTAAGAAAATCTTCTTTTTTGAAGTAGGTTTAAAACAAGTTTCAGCCCTGTAGTTCTGGGCTCTCAAGAATAAGACTACGGTATCCCCTGCCTGTCGTACAAGGCGACTAAAAGGGGTCTCGGGTTCACTGGGCGACAAGGGTGGGGGTCTGAGTCGTCACCAAAGTGTACCCGGGAAGAAGGCGACATCGGCTAGCCCGTGTCGCCTTGCGCTGCGAGGGCACAGGGGGGGAGGGAGTAACCGCCCCCCCCCCGGGACGTGCTCTCCTTGAGTACAGTGCAGAGGGGCTCCGGTGCGTTCCACTGGAGATCCCGGAGCCCCTCGTCATGCACCAAGGAAAGGGCCACCGGGGAGGTTTTAGTGGGTAAGAACCCCACATAACCGCCGCCTTCCCCCCCCAGAAGGCGGGGTATCTTTCTGAAGATTTCCTCCCCGTAAACAAAAAAAAAATGATTTTAATGTGATTCACAATTAACTTAAATGTTTAAAAAAAACTTCTGCATTTCACAATTTATATAGTTAACTCGGATTATTAGTAGTAGTTATTTATAATAGATATAATGACTACGCGTACAACTTACGATCTGGTGTGCATGTTGTTTAGTACCAATAAATTGCCGTTATTACGGTTTGTTGGACGGTAGGACACAAAAGAAACACTCGCTAAAAATTTGCGTATGTCGAAGCCGTTAGAGTTAAACGGACGTGAGAGCTTATAAAATATTTATAATAAAGTCTATATATTTGTTAGAAATAAAAGACTAAATTGCGTTTCTTTATAATGTTTAGAGAAACAACATTTAATGTCCGTATTTCAATTATATCTATTATATATAAATGTCACATTTCATTGACATTTTACATTTCAATTTATAAAAATACAAAAAGAAATAAATTTAAGTAAAGAGGTTTCATATCTTTACTTTACATCTCCCCCCTTAAAATGAACAATTACAATTAAAAGATTTATTTTATATTACTACTATAAAAGCGAAAGAGTGATTTTAATTGACGATTACAAACTCCAAACTACAACGCAAAATGTTTTGAGGCTCTCGAACAAAGTCATTATTATAAATTGATAAAACAAAGGTAATAAATATACACGAATAACAATACAATCGTTTTGTTTTAAATGTTAATTGGTTGCACTGAACACATCATGTAAACCAATCGCTGGTTTGACCTACATAAAATCTCTATAGTGAAAATGGCCGACCACGTTACCGCTTGAACACTTAATTTTATTTCTTTAATATTGATCGAAAGCATTCGCAAAGTTTATTGTAGTTAACAATGTATTAAATATTCTAGGAAACTTTAAAACCCATACCTTTTGAAGGACAGAACTGACAGACATCACTTCGCCTATTGAATACTTGTCAGGGTCGTATAAACCAGGCCTAATTAAGAGTACCCTTGGATCGGTCGGATTCTTGGTTTTTGGTAAGATAACCGATACCCTTCAAAGCAAAATTTACATTTAATAAATTATTAAAACAATATTAATATTTTATCACAGCATTAATTACAATGTTGAAAGGATGCGTAAGTACGAACGTCATAGACTAATATCCGAGAGAGAGGCGAGGAAAAAAGCGTAAAGAAGGGTTGATTTCCTTTTACGAAATTGTCGCAATCTAGAAAGAGAGAATGAGAGAAGGCCAACCTCTAGTTGTGGAGAAACATTTGACGCAGACGAAGGCACTTCTAGTTCCTCCTTCTTTTTGTCGTAAAAGTGAACCTAGGAGGAAGACAATTTAGCTAAGTGCGAGCTTTTTCGATTTAATACTTATAGCCGACGAATTAATTTAGAAAAGTTCCAAGTCTATACGGTATCTTGATAGCTGAAGAATGGATGAGAATAACTTGATAAAGGTCACTTCAGAATTGAGGTGGCCGCACATTCATGGATCTAAGTCCCAATCATTAAGCATGACTGCTTGTGCATGATAAGCCTCACTGATGGCGGAAAAGGGAAAAGGTATTTTGATTTTAAAATAAAGTAGTAGTTTATAAAATATATTATGTAAAAAACCGAGAGGTTGATTATTTCATATTTCAATATACAAATGAAAACCTTCACCCATTTCAAAGAGGTTCAGGCTAAGCGGCCTAAGAACTATGCCACCTCTCAATCCGGTGAATCAGTAAAGGCCAGCCTCTCTGGCCAACTGTGTTAGTTCGTCCAAAAAAACCCGTTTCTAAAAACAACCTATCTGAACAGGTCTGAATATCTCAAATAACATACCCCAACTCGATGATCTCCATGAACCTTGGGTCGCTGTATTTCAAAGGATATAGTTCAGGAGCCGTGGTTCTTAGAGCGTAAAATAAATCAATCTTTTGTTTCGTTCTCTCCAGGCTGAATTTGCAGCCTCGTAAAAATGCAGCTAGCCATTGATCATCTGAAATATTTTAAAATTAATTACTGCAAATTGTTACATGCTAATGAAAAACTCATGGTACAGAAAAAAATTCTTAGCCGAAACAAAATATTATATGAATCGTATTAGAAATGACATTAGATCTTTAAATAATACGAATTAAAAACCTTCTTTTTAGAAGTAGGCTTAATAGTCTAAAGCTGGTGAGGATGATTTTGCATATTTTATTAATGAAACAATGGCTTTATTGAATACCTGTTCTGGCGCGTAGGTGTGGTTGTTTGGCGATCCATTCCTTCAAATGCTGTAAACTATCCTCCATCTTCTTTGGGTCGGTTTCGTTCAATTCCACACGTGCTTTCTCAGCCAACTCATCGCTCAATGGCCGAACCGGCATCTTGATTCGATTACTTAAAGGGACCCCAATGTTGTGTTATTTTTTTCAGATACACCAACAACATTACAAAAACATACATTAGTAATAAGTTCACTTAAGACTATGTATTATTGTGTATGCCAATTACAGGTAGAAACATAGGTTGATATTAAAAGGATGTAATTTTTTAATTATATAAAAAAAAAAATTGTAAATTTAAAATCAGGCAATTATTTTAATGAATGTTAAATTAATTAAGATAATTTTAATAACCTTAAATGTCAATTGAAGTGGTAAGTCCACCTTCCTTCCAAGTTCCTAAGGAGATTATTTAGGGAGACAATTCTAGGTGACTGGAAGCGTGACAATAAGTTGGTTCTAGATTGCGGTACATCAAAGATCCGACACCAACGACTCCTTGGCTTTTATTACGCCATTGTCAGCTTTATGACTGAGTATATTTACGAGTAAAAACAAAAACCGACTTCACATTGAATCAAAAGTTAAACGTTATTACACGTGGACGCCCTCTTTGTAGTTCCGAATTGTCGTATTACGAAATAGATTTAATCAGAACCTAACTAAACTCTCAAATACCTTAAAGTACGTCCTTTCCAATAAAAAAATAATCACTTAGCGTGATATTGAGTTATTTGTCTTGTCGCACACATACTTTTTGCATATTTAAAACATATGGTTTCTCATAGATGCCATTTTTAGAAGAGGACCAACGGGGCTACATGTGAAGCACCAAATTTCAAATAAAAAAAAGAATCATCAAAATCGGTTCACCCAGTCGAAAGCTATAAGGTAACAACCATTAAAAAATATAAATTTTGAATTGAGAACCTCCTCCTTTTTTGAAGTCGGTTTAAAATGACAATTAACATTTTACGGTTATTTTAATCAATTATTCCAAAGGCGATTGAGATCAATGAAAATGACACTTACCTAATTAAATTTACTGAAGTCAAAAGAAATATAATTCCGTAGTGCGTGATAAATCAGCAACACAGACCGCTCGTGATACTTATTCACTACGCATTTGATAATTATTGAAGTACGAAGATTAATAAACGCTCCTTAGATATGATTACAACTGGAGTGATAATTTTTTTATAGATTCCGTTTGAAAACTAACGTATCGCCGATAAACGCTTCTGATATAATATCTTTTTTTTAACTAAGCCATACGTTAATCTGTCGCCCGATGTTACTTTATGTAATATGACGTGAAAATAGATTAAAGCAATGGCCCAAGCGGATATCCTCTATCGGTTATCCGTAAACTGACTCATAAAGGTTAGTTTTTTAAGTCTGAGTACTCTTACAGTTCGGCCACCTTTCAACCCAAAAAACTAGAAACACTTAGCTTGGAGAAGAAAAATCGTGCAAGAAGAAAAGCAAAGCACTCGGCTTTCAGGCGGAGACGGGTTTCGTTATCGGTTTTACGCCAAGCTTGCTAAAAGTTGCTAAAAATTATAGCAATTAGTCTCACTGTCAGACTGTCAGTGCATACAACAACAAAGACTTTAAGAAAAAAAAAAAAAGTGCACAATTTTTCTGATCATGACTTGATTCATAATTTGATGAATTGTTTTGGTGCATCCTGAGGCTTTGATAGATTAAGTTATCATTGATTTTTATTTAAAAAAATACACGAATTTAGTCTCCTTTTTCATGACAGTTAAATGATGATTTACTTAAGTTACTTATATAATCACGACGGATCGTTGACAATAAGTATAGCACAAAAATAAAATATATAAAATAGATCCAAAACGCGATATTTTAATAGATATATTAACTACACTTAATCCTCATTACATCTAGAACATTTTAGTCAACTCCCAGCTGTCGAAACGAGCCAATTAGTCCAAACAAACTTTCGGCAGGTTTTTGAACGCTTGCTCGTTTTGTCTCATCAACACCATACTGAAGATCTTCTTCGAAAAATTCACTGTAGTCTTCAACTTTCCTTTTCCAAAAATCTGTAAAAAGTAATATAATAAATAACTACACTAGCTTCGTCCAGCGAAAGCGGAAAGCCGCCCAAAAACACCGACTAGTGGCAGAAGAATTGCAGATGCGTTGCTAATCTTAATATTATATATATCGTATGATATCAGTTTAATATCCAGTGAATCTTTATATAACCGTCAAAAAACCTTGCGACGGCAAATGCTGAGATGGTGTCCAATATTGGCATCATATCTGATGTTCTATTTGTCCGTTTTTTTATTTCTTTAACTGTATTTTTTTTCTGTCTTTTTGATGTGTGTCATATTTTGTGCCAATAAAGAATATGTCTATGTCTAAAGTCTCACCCACAGCGCAAAAGGCTAATGATATTACTATACAATTAGAACTACAAAAAAATATTTTTTTTATTATAGATTTGATCTTGATGGTTTAACCATGTTTTGAAGCGTTACTACGACCTTATATTACCTTATGCTTTGCAAATCGTACCCTAAAGCATTGGGTTATTGACGTCTTAACTCGTAACGTACCTCTACGTAACGTACTCTAACCTATTTTTTTTTGTTGACAGGGAGGAAAGCATCAACTAACCTATGCAGTAAGTTACTCATGACGGGTTCTGACCTCAATCCAGTGAAGTCCGCAATATATAAACATTTTGCCATAGTCTATAGAAATAAACAAAAAATTAACGCTAACCTGTTATTTCTTTAATAGTTTCAGAATCTCCTTCATACTCAGCGGGTAATATATCCTTAGGAATATATTTGTACAGCTCGTTGTAGTTCTTGTTGTGAACGTAAAGCTGAAATGTTACGACGTATGTTAGCGACAGTACTACTAAATGCTAATTTAGTTTTAATGCGTAAATAAATATTATAATCTGTAAAATATACTTATGAATTAGAATAATATAATGGACTGACTAATATGTACTTAGTTGCTAGTCAACTAAAGTACTTTTATCGGTCGTCGGCAACCAAGTCCGTTTCCGCTTCCGTTTTTGAAAGAGATGTCTATACTATAAATTTAGGAAAAAAAGGAGAGGACTCTCTCTCTGTAGGCAATCAGTGCACAATTTAGAATAAGAGTGTTATGCTGAAGGAAAAGCTCTTTACAAGTGAACCTCTGAAACAAAGTCAGTAAGTCTTTATTAAATTACCTCTAAAACTCTTGATGTTTTTCTAAAATCTGTCAATAATATGATAAAATATATTATTTAAAATATGTTGTGCATCGCAGACAACATATTTTGAGCAAGGAGCTCACACGTAAATCTGATGATGCATCTCCGGTACTTAAAAACAAATGTTTTTTTTTGTTATTATTACTTACTCTATTACGGTTTTTCTCATTAAGTAGACTCTTCAGTGCATTAAATATGCTTTCAAATCCCGGTGGTGTGTTGATGTAGTGAATTCCTTTTAATCGTAAAGGTATGGCATCCTATAATTTGTAAAAATTTAAAACAATTTTACAGAGCCGTGGTAGCTCAGTGTCCAGGCGGTTGGCTCTTGTTGCATAATACGCTAGCAACCCGAGTTCGATCCCTGGTGCCGGCACCAATAAATTTGCTGTTGCAATTTTATGTGCTGATTTCCACGCGCTCGGCGGTGAAGGAAAACATCGTGAGGAAACCTACATGTCTTAGAAAAATTTTCTAAGGCATGTGAAGTCTACCAATCCGCACTAGGGCCGCGTGGTGGACTATGCCTTTATACTCTCTTTACAGAGATGGCCTGTGCTTAGCAGTGGGACATATCTATTATATATATATAAAGGCTGTAACTTTAACTTTAACTTTTAAAACAATTTTAAAATTATTGCCTATTAATATCGTTAAATGAATATGAACTGTAGAAAAGTTAGTCATTTGCAATTAGATGCATTTTTATTTTTTTAAAGAAAGCTAGCAATATTTCTTTTTTTTTCAGAAATATTACTAACAGTCTTGTTAACCATTCCAACTAAGCTTAAGCTTGTGCTAGGACATGGTTCACGGCAATAGTCGAATGGTGGATTCGAACCCACGACCTTACGATTCGCAGACCGTACCCTATACCATTAGGCTATTGACGCTTTATTATAAAACTAGTAAATGTTCACGACTCTACATATTAAAAACATTTAAACTATTTAAAAAATATCTTTTGTAAGAAATAATCATACACAACAAACGAGAACATTAGGAACAGCCTGTATCGAACACTCGACATATAGAGGCGTCTTCGCATACTATGTGTGTGTGTGTGTGCACTGTGTGCGTTCGTTTGCAAATGTTCACAACAACGATTGACGACGTGCTACGGATTGTTCACCGTCAATTTAGAACATAATGGAGTAATTGTATGAGAACTGACTGTTGGGCATATAGACAAACCTAAAAGAGATTTTAAGATGCTCCTTAATGTGTATTGTAATTGTCTTATAATATTAAATAAATAAATTTAAAAAAATATTACCCCAATCACCTAAGAACGGGACACAAATAAAAGCGTCTCACTGTACCCACAGGTTGCTTGTTCATCTTAGTAGCACAGAATTTAGTTTGAATTATCGTGTCTGTACCACTAAGATTCAGTTTTCACAATAATTGAAGTTTAGCTTTCACAATAAAAGGTTTTGTAGGATAGAATGTTTACAATTTTTTTCCTTAATTTACGTAGCATATGAATGTTCACTATTCCACATAAGCTTTAGCTTGTGATAGGAGTCAACTATTGATGTGAATAATTGAATAGTGGTCTTGGACCACCGATTATTTGTTTCGTAGACTACACCAAAAGATTAGGTGCTTGACGCGTGGACTATTTTTGTAAAGTATAGTTTATCGTGTAGCTATTCTTTCTCTTGTCTATGTATAATAGTTATTTTTACCTGTGCTATGGTCACCATCTTTTTCACGGTCATAGGCGTCATTTGTAGGTAATGTGCCAACTTGACGCCATCTAAATCGAAAATAATTATCGTTCCAGCTACCACTGTGTTGTCATCCTCGAGCAACAAAATCTGGAATAAATATTAAATTATTAAAAATAAAAGCAGAGCTAATAGCCTTTTTAGTGTTCATTTGAGAAAATTCATATTTTAATCAGTTTCTTTTTAATTTTATGCAACTTGTAATAGTAACCAGTATTTACTTAAATAACTTTGCTATTAAAAACTTACTATCACGTTTGGAAAGATGTATGGACATAGATGACGATGATGAAAAGGAGAAGTAAAATACGTTCTTCTCCTATTGCTTTGTTAAAGTTATCACTGTTAACAATACTTTTGCTAAAACCGTATTTGTACCTTACAAATCCGTAACTTAACGAAGGCATTGCATCGCTCTTAGAAATAGAATGTCTATGAGCCACACGTTTATATGCTAAGAGATTCTTATTCTTATTGGAATTCAAAAAAAAATTTACAATTACCTTGTGTACAACCATAGATACGGATATTATATCTGTAATGGTATATTTATCAGGATCGTAACTTCCAGGTCTAATGATAACAACACGCGGGGAAACGGGGCTTGCGAGCTTAGGCAATATTAAATATGAACTGAAAACAAATATTAATTAAGTCCCACTATCAAATAGAGCTCCTCAGACTCGGTCTCTTGCATTCTTCTTTTAAATCTTTCCAATGGATCTTTTTAAGATTGTCTCAGTACGTCTGGACTGGCAAAGTTACAGAGAAATTTGATGACTCTGGCCAATTAAAGTCGAAAAAGAATTTAACCTGGTATTAATCACGAGTAAATTATGTAATTTTACTCGCGAAATAATCGCGGATTGTATCGCTGCTGACGCATCCATGAACGCGCCGGGAGCAGAAACGCCGCAAGCGTCTCTCTCGCGATAAGTTGTCAACAGTAACAAACGAACTCTCTATGCAATTAAATAATTGTTTCAATATTCTTAATTTTGATACCTTTCGATCACTATACAATGCCATGAGTAGATGAGAGACTAAATATTCTGATATCCTAATGTCTGATATCTTATTCTCAGGAGTTTGAATACCAGCTTGCTTGTATAAATTAATTTCTGATTTAAGGTTTGTCACATACAAAACAATCACTTGCTAAAACTTGTTTCCGGTGTTTGTCACCAGTTACGTGGGAACTAATAAACTTAGTGAAAAGCGGACAACGATTGCTCTAAATGATCTTTTGGGTAGACACCCCACAAAAGATCATTTCAAAGGACTTGATACCTTTTTTTTAGTTGTCTATCTATTATTAGTTAATTTATATATATTCCTTACCCAGTTTCAAGTATATCGTTAAAAGCTTGATCCGAATATTTTATTCGAAAACAATCGGATGCAGTATTCCACGCGGAGTAGTAATTGTCTATCTTTTCCTTTGTTCTTTCTAAGCTAAATTTACATCCACGGAGGAAAGCTATAAGCCACTGATTGTCTGTAACATACATTTTTAGTTTAGTTTACATGATTTACATTTAAACATTATTTTTCGGACAAAATATTATTTATTTATCAATATTTTATACATAAATGAGATATAAAATTCGTAATTGAAAGTCATCGATGACTCTTAATCCTATAAAAATTATCGTAAATGTCTAAGGTCGTTTGTTTTCTTATCTTTACTACAATGTAATAAATGTTACTCGGATTTGAACGCGTCTATGTCATGCTCTTTGAAATGTGGTAAGCATTCGAAACATAGTCTTAAACCAATCAATAAAAAAAATTACATAAATTTTTAAGAGTTTCTCAATACACATTTGGAACCCAATTAATGTCCATGCCAATAAAATTAATATGGTCTCTTTCAAACAAAAGAAAAACAATCCAAAATCACTTCAATCTTTCACGACGCAGCTGTGGGAAACACATTGAAAACCTTCCATTTTTTGAAGTCAGTTAAAATATCATGAATCAGAATCAAATGGATTAAGATCATTAAGAAACATTACTTTAAAAAAACCATACCTGATCTTGCACGCAAGTGTTCTTGCTTTAGCAGCCAATCTTTAATATGCTGTAAATCATCGTTTATCCGCTTTGGATCTTCGTTCAGTTCCACACGAGCTATCTCAGCTAACGCATCAGAAAGGGCACGTAGAGACATTTTTACAACTAGTTACTTTAAATATCGATATAAAAGAACACTCGTAATTTTTGTTGTCAATATTATTTACACTGTATATGCGCACAGAAAGAAAATAACTGTATTACATGCATAATTGGCAAATAATTTAACATTACGTACGTAACATTACAATTTGAATAAACGAATGAAACTATTTAGAACATATTTCACTAAGCACTTTTACGCAAATTACAAATATTACATAAAGCTACAAAGAATAATTAAATTATTTTATTAAGTACATTAGCGATATAAATTGAAACACTTTTTTATTCCCACTTTAAACTGGAACAAATTATATTTTTTTGTGTACTTTATATTATATGCCAGATTTTTTTTCCATGCATATTATTCGAATAACAAATGATAGTTACATGGAGATTTGGCACAGAGAGGCGCGAATCTATCGAACATGGTATCAGCACTTATTGATAAAATGAAATTTGGTTATTTCCTAACCTACGTCAGTTTGAGTTATATATAATCACAACATATTGTAATATTATAGTGCTGTAAATGTTCATAGGCGGTCGTTTGCTTTTTGCCCCGTCACTTATAAGAAAATATACTTACAACACAAATACCACCGTCACCCAGAGGGGTAGGCAGAGATCACGGACTTCCATTTAATACGATCCTGGCATATCTCTTTCGCTTCATTCACATCCATACATCTGCATACATAGCATACATGCATAAATGGGTATATATAGGATTACCCTTACTTAACCCTATTTTAAGCAATCTAGAAGAAATACCTCCTTGTAGGGCGCTTTTTAACATCACTCACTTTTTTCGATATATCCGAAATAATCATCCTATTTTAAGGCACTTTCACCTAATCATGCACTTCAGAGAGACGCCTTATCTAACTTAACTTTCATTAATACACCTTTGCTCTTTGATAATGGAATTCATGATATATGTACATTCATAAATCACACAGATATTGGACCGGGTCTTAAATGAAGCTGGAATTCACTGTTTTAGAGTAAGAACCTTTCTGCGAGACAGTCATGTCCCAGAAGGAGGCCGACGAGCGGGTCAGGAGGGAGCCCCACGGCTCCCCTCCTGACCCGCTCGTCAGCCTCCTTCTGGGACATAACTGTCTCGCAGAAGGAGGCGACCGCCGACCAAGACCTGTCACTCCGTACCATCGCAAGTGCGAGGCTCGGAAGTGACAGGTCACCTCCACCGATGGCGGATACCAGATCGTGACGCTGTGCTGCCCATCTCGGGCACACCTCCAGGGTGTGCTGGGCAGAGTCCACCACAGCGCCACAATCGTGGCACCGCTCATCAGCCTCCCGACGGGCCGTCCGACACAGGTAGTCCCCGAAGCAGCCATGCCCCGTGAACACCTGCGTCAGACGGAAGGTGAGAGCTTTGCGCCTCCTGCGCATCCACCGCTCCAGGACCGGGCGCAGAGCACCCGTTGTACGTTTACCGTACGGGTGTTGCGCCAGGTCCTGCTCCCACCTCCGGCAAAGTGCCACTTCACCCAACCGACGGATCCGCCGGACCTCTTCATATAGGATTACCCTTACTTAACCCTAATCTAGAAGAAATATCTCCTTGTAGGGCGCTTTTTAACGTCACTCACTTTTTTCCATATATCCGAAATAATCATCCTATTTTAAGGCACTTTCACCTAATCATGCATTTCAGAGAGACACCTTATCTAACTTAACTTTCATTAATACACCTTTGCTCTTTGATAGTGGAATTCATGATATATGTACATTCATAAATCACACAGATATTGGACCGGGTCTTAAATGAAGTTGGCGATACCAACGCCTCTCGCTTCTCCCGTAATCCGAAGCGGGGCCAGCCTTGGTATCTGGCCTCCTAATGCTTCGGCGTCGTCGGGACTTCTCTAATTGCCGGAGAAGTTCCCTTTAGAGGAAGAAATCCGGTCTTTGCCGGGACCGGCCGGTCGTTGGGGTGCCCTATGGCTGACAGATCCGGAGCACTCCAATTATAACGGCTGATGGCATTCGCGGAAGATATAGTGGGTAGGGGTCGCACAGACCGATTCCCACACATCCCTCCGGGCCCACCCAGAGTAAGAACCTTAGGTCATTACACGGTCACACACGATGTCTAACGAAGAAGTTTTTATTAATTCATAGTCTGACTAATTGACACGTCTATGTTTAGAGTTTACTCACAAACTTATGCGGGATGAGGTCGTTGATGACGCGTTTCCCCCACAGTTTTTAAACGCTTTCTTTGATATTTCACATCGAATGTTTAGTTTCGTAGGCGAAATATTTATATAAAGAATGTTATACACTGAAATAAAAACTAATTTCACGGAATTATAAATAAGCTCCCTACGTCACCATGAGCAGTCTAAAGAAGACGTCGCTATTTTAAAATAATATAATCTATTATACATATAATATCTTTTAATGTAGGAGGCTGAATTGGGATAAAAAAAAATGGCGCGGGGACTCATGGGGGGGATCATCTAACTTACATTTTACCATTTTCATCTTAGACATAAGAAATAAGTGTATGTGTATTAAAAAGACTTGGCTTAAAGGTCTTGTTACCAAGCCATAAAATATTCATCAACAACTTTTAATGTAGCGGCAGCAAGTGTTTCAATAATATATTTTTCGTTCATTGTTCTACTCTACAGAGAAAGGGACATACTAGACGTTAAGTTTAACCGAGAATGAAGGTTTGTGAACTATGCGACTTGCATCGTTGCCAGGGGACACATACAAAAAACAATTCTAGAGGAACGGAAGTGGAAAGAAAATGGCAATATTTCGTACAATACAGTTTTATCACGGTAAGCTTAAACATTTTGAATATGTATGTATAATCAAAATATTCGGTAGAGTTTTAGCTGACTTCTGCATTTTTGTGACAATATTTTTTGTGTTTGTAAAGGTTTGTTTTTATAGCACGTTGTTGGCATAGGACGTTGATTTCCCAAGTCATAAAAGGCGACTAAAAGGGAGCGTCGGGCGTCAAGAGTGAGAGGTCTCGTAGCCGTAAACGTAGACCCGAGAGGAAGGCGTCATGTAGTGCAACTTTATACAATTAATAATTGAATCATGCACAGATTAAACATTTTATTTTCTATTATCACCGGCCTTAACGTGAACTTGCATATTGCGTCGTCATGCCAACATAATTCAAAATCCACTCGGCGTTTTTATCTACTGCTGTGTTTAATGTAAGCCATACGTGATAAGATTAAAAAGAAGCTCATGTCTTATGCTATTTTTAAAAAGAACATACGCGAGTCCATAAATTTCTAATGTCAACGTACTTATTAAAACATAACTATTAGGAAACTATATCATATGGAATGGAGAAATGGAGAAGATGGTGTTGGAAATAGAACAATTCAGGAAGTGGATATAGAATGAAAAATAAAGATAGATTGATAGAAACATTTATTTATTATTTTACGGTACACTCACACGCACAAGCATTAATAAAGATTACAATAGATAAACTCAGTAAAGAAATAAAAGTTATTGACTGAGTCGGAATGTACAAAATAAAAAAAATAAAAGACAAAAGGATTTGATAATTTAAAAAATGTACGACTATGCAGAACCATTTAAGAAAGTTGGCGATTAAGAAAATCCTACAAAAACAAAGAAGAGTGATTTTTTCAAGGAACCATTACTTTTAAATAGTTCCTAAGAGTCAAATTCTGTTTGTATCAAAGAAAATTATTTTAGAAAAAGAAGAAAAAAGAAACAAAAAGAATTTTACGGGAATGGACAAAGATGAGCATGATAATAATTAAATAAAAGAAACAAGAAAGAAAAAAAGTAGCGAATAAAAACGCAACATCATTTGATAAATTTCAATTTAAATTTTTTCCGGGTAACAGGTATTACTTAGTATTTATACTTTTTAGTTATTTAGTAAAATTAAATATCTTTAAGGATAATTTTACAGAAAATTGTATAGTAAAAAATAAAGCCTTATTTTGTCATTTCAAAAGTATATGAAGTATAATATGTACTAATATATTATCTTCATATGACACGGTCATGATAATACTCGTATGTTCTAATTCTGTAATCTTGCCTGTCTACGTTGTAATCTTTTTGCCTGATACGGTAATCGACTTATACGAAAATCTTGTAACGCCATTTAATTCTGGCTGATAATTAAGAAAAAAAATTGGCGACAAGTGAAAAGTGTACATTAACATCCTCTATGTTTTGACGAGCGTCGGAGAAGGTATGCTTGATTTAGATTTTAAGAATACAGATCAAATAGATTAGACAAAGAGAAAAAAATTATGATGCAGAAGGTAGTTCGTGTTAGAGCACAATCGAAGCGAATGGAAATTGACCGGTAAATGAGCTCTTTTATTTTTCAGGGTTAAGGCTGTGAGAATTTTCCTTTTATTTATAAATTTGAAAACAATTGTATCTCAATTTGACACAACATGATATAAAAAGTTATTATATACACTACGAGACATTTCCTTCATTTGATCCAATTGTTTATTTTACTCTTTCATCTTGGTATTCTGCTCTGCAATAATTTAAAATGATAAATTTATAAAAGGCAAATGAAAATCTTGTAAACTATGTGTTTGGCATAAACCTTAATGTACGTAAAATTCATTTATTACGCAATCATTATTTATCTAAGTAATGTTATATTACTTAGTTTAAGACTTATTAATCAAAATGCAACTGTCTAAAGGAGCCTTCCAATCCAAACATGTCCTCAGCAGTCTTCGGTCGGCCACGACGTTTCGATTCATCAGTACCATATTGATAATCTTCTTCCAAAAAGTCACTATATTCCTGAACCTTCTTTTTCCAGTAATCTGTTGGAATTTAACAAACAAATGAGAAAAAATAGAGAACAAACACAGCCACTAGAGCCTAACGATTCCGTGTTGCGGACCACCTCCAAATTGGGTGATGCGATTGTTAGAATCGGACCATCCAATTGAAATGGGACCACACGGGAAGCACCAGCTTTCTAATAATAAAAGAATCATCAAAATCGGTTCACCCAGTCGAAAGTTATAAGATAACAATCATAAAAAAACACATACAGACGAATTGAGAACCTCCTTTTTTGAAGTCGGTTGACAATAAGACATTTATGAAGTGCGATCCCATTCGAATTTCTTTACATGTAAATAATATAAAGCTATATTTATAAGGGAACCGAAAAGGGGTCTATTTATAATTTTCTGATGTCAGCAAATATATTTCTAACTATAATGTACATTCACATTTTTATAAAAATAACCAACCTGTTATCTCCTTAATAGTACCCCCGTTGCCCCATACTCAGCCGGCAGTATATCTTTGGGAATATACTTATACATTTCATCGTAATTTTTGTTATGCACGTAGAGCTAGAAAACATATGATACAAATTAAAACTCAGTAAAATCATAACTCAATTTACTTATGACGAATTTATTTACTCTCGTCTGATTTTTCTCATTCAATAAACTTTTGATAGCGTTGAACACGGTCTCAAATCCTGTCGGGGTATTTAAGTAGTGAGTGCCCTTCATACGTAAAGGCATTGCATCCTGAAAACAAAAAAATAAAAATAACGTTTAAAAAATCACACTCAGTAAGAATAAATTATTTTAATGGCGTGAAGTGAAGATTATACTATATCGTGTATTTTTTTGAGTCGAATTACACAGATTGTGCAGACAAGCTGCTTCACCGAATTGAGAGGTGGCATAGCTCCTAGGTCGCTTAGCCTGAACCTCTATCGCTAGTAACTTAAGACACAAGGGTCAAGTGAGGGGTAACCTCGGCATGATCGGTTACTACTTCACGAGATATTTAATTATACTTATTGTGACACCTCAACAACTAAGGTTCACAAAAGCGGACCTAATACCTTAGTGGTATTCTCTTACTACCAAGTCAGGGTAAGAGAGAACAACATTTGGACAGGTGTCAGAAGAAAAGGTTAGAGACATTACGAAACATCAAAATTAATAAATAAATTATAACATCAATACATTTGATTATACATGTAGGCGCGAAGACGGTAACCTCGAACAATTAATAATTACAACCAAAGTAGGGTACAAAAACATTTTTTTTTTCAAAAGAAAGCTAGCAATATATTTTTTTTCAGAAATATTACTAACAATCTTGTTAACCATTCCAACTAAGCTTAAGCTTGTGCTAGGATATGGTTCACGGCAATAGTCGAATGGTGAATTCAAACCCACGACCTTACGATTCGCAGGCCGTACCCTAAACCATTAGACTATTGACGCTTATAATATAAGTGACATTTTAGTATAGAGTAATCAATAATTGACTTTGTTTACGGTTCCACTAATATCTCTGTTCACAACTCGATCCGTCATTTAGGTGTGGATTTAACGCTTTAGCTAATAATAATGAAAATAAATAGGCAAAACTTGCGATAGTCCGTGACACGACAATTAAAGTGCTGCTCTTAGCTGACAAGAACAACGACGTCTCAAAGCTCTGCTGTAATTACTTGTTGGGGCCGCATTGCTGAACTACAGCCGAGCAACGTAAGTTGTTTATTATTGTCACTCTTTTTATTTCCAACCAACTTCAAAAAATGAGCAGGAAGAGATGGTTCTCAATTCGTCTTTTTTTTTATTTTGTTACCTGAACTATCGACTGGATTGTTCTTTTGTTTGTGATTCTGTTTCTGTTTGAAAGCTGGCGCTTCCTATGTGGTTCCATTTAAATTTCTACTAAATATCTATTCTATAATCTACTAATAAATATCTACTCCTATAGAGAATGGATTAATTTTTTCGGATAATCGGATATTGCTACAGCGCCCTCTTTATACAAAAAGTATTCATTTGTAATGGATTTTATGGTCGGTCCAGACATACTCGTATAGTATATTTCACAATACATAATATAATTAATAAATATCACATTACCTGGGTAGTGACGACCATTTTTTTCATAGTCATTGGAGTCATTTGCAAGAGGTGTGACATTGTGACACCCTCCAAGTCTAAAATAGATAGACTTCCCGCCACCACAGTGTTGTCGTCTTCCATCAACATAATCTTAAATTGGTATCAAAATTAATAAAAACCTTTACTTTAATCGTTAAACTACGTTATATAATATTTACCTTATCTATAACATTAAGCACTGATATAATGTCGGCGACTGAATACTTATCCGGATCATATTTACCGGGTCTTATTATAGTGAGACGTGGAGATGTCGGACTCTCCACCTTCGGTAGAATTACCGCCGAACTGCAAAGAGTGCTTCAGTTACTATAAACATCAACAATCACCCCATGACCTTCCAGGAATTCCATGTCATACCTCTTTCGCTTCATTCACACACACATCTTCATAATAATCGTCGGTTAAGGGTACTTCTAAACTGGTCTTTTTTCAATACGAATTCTTCGATGTACCTTTTTTTTGTTATCAGGGAGGAAATCTTCAAAAGATAGCCCGCCTTCTGGGGGGGTGTATGAGAGTTTATAATAATAATAATAATAAATAATAAGTTTATGTGGGTTTTTACCCACTAAAACCTCCCGGCGGCCCTTCCTGTGTGCATGGCGAGGGGATCCGGAATCTTCAGAGGAACGCACCGTAGCCCCTCTGCGCTGTGCTCAAGGAGAGCACATCCCGGGGGAGAGGTTACTCCTTCCCTCCCCGAATTGCTTTCCTTGAGCTCTCTGTGTGCAATGCTCTCCTGCAGTGCAAGACGACAAGGGCCTGCCGATGTCGCCTTCTGAACCAGGGCTCCACCTTGGCGGATGATAAATGCCCCCAACCGTTGTCGCCCCTTTAAGCCGCCTTCTACGACAAGCAGAGGATACCATTGTCTTTTATTTTCATTCTTAAGAGCCCAGAACTACAGGGCTGCGGGTCGGTCCATCTGCCGGTCCGCCTGCGCCATCTCCGAACGGGATGGGCCCTCTCCCGATCCTGTTTGACGATCTCCTTCTGGGTCATCACTGACTCACAGAAGGAGACCAGCGCGTTCCATTTAGATTTCCCTGCTAGCACAGCCGCTATTGCCGCCGGCGGGGAGAGTCTTACCCGATCTGCTGGACCATGATCCGTCGCTCCGATACGCGGGGCACACGGAAGATTTTTTCGATGAACCTCCTTTAAGCACGCTATCTACCCACCCTACCACTCACTTCTACGGTAAAAATTTCCTTCACCATTCTTTCTTCATTAATATCTTTCTTGACCCTAGTCATAATATCTCCACACCTATCTTTTATTAAGCAATTCGTTCTGACCGCACTAATCTTACTATCATGATGTCACTACCGTACTCAACTACCATACTTTTGGCATGAACTTTGTATTTTGTATGCACGTTTTCATGATGTACATACAAAACTACACAGCGATCAATTTCTGTATACGCACCCCAAATCGAGAATCTCATAGAAAAGCGGATCAGTGTGTTTGATTCGATAAAATTCAGGCGCTGTATTTCGAACAGAATAATAAAGATCCAATTTTTCTTTCGTCCTCTCTAAGCTAAATTTGCATCCGCGAAGAAATGCGATCAACCATTGATCATCTGCAAAGAGAAACATATAAAAATAAGCTCTCACATCCCTTTCACACTAGAGTCACGGATTTTAATAATTAATCGGTAAAAGCTGATTGTAATGCTTGTATGACGATCGTAAGTAGAACGGATAAAAAACCGCCGAAAATCCAATAGGCTATCACTGCTAAAAGATTTTTTATTCTGTTTAATATTTATTTTCTGTACTAGCAACGCCAGTGTTTCCTGAGATTTAATACTATTTATTTAAAAAGATCTAATTTAAAAGTAGCCTAAGTAACCTTAATAAATCCCTTATATACGTCAACCATATACGTTGCCCAGCCTATGAAAGTTTTTATTTGTATATAAGAATTTATTTGTATAGATAAACAGTGATAATTAAACGCAAGATTAATTACTTTAGAACACAAATATCATTGTATTGATTATTGCTTCATATCCTCAAGTGTTGCTATGTAGTATGATCCAAAGTCCGCATGAAAAATACGGCCTGCGAGAATAATTAATTTCGACCGGAATAATGGTAATGATGGTGCTGGCAATCTTTTAAGTCAATACTTAAACATCTTGATGTATAATATCAATTTTATCTTTTTTCTGCCTTAATCCTAATATTGTAAATTTATCAAACTTAATCGTAAATCGATAAATTATCAGGGCATGTTGGGTTCGTCTAATGAAGCAAGAATACAAAATGATATCAAGATTTTGTAGACGGAATTCGGAGTACTTTGAATATGACCAAAGTGATTTACAGCAGTTAGAATATGATTGGATATGAATTGCTGTTGTCGCTTTTTTAAGTACAAAAAATAACTTGCTAAACTTATGTTACGTATGAGGCCTAATAATCATAGTGAAAAGCGGAGTAAAATCTATATCTCTGACAAAATGGCGCGTGGAAGCAAAAACTTTAATTTTTAAATCTAATTGAATACAAAACCATAATTACGTGTTAATAAATATTACATAGATAGAATAATTACTGGTATATACGCATAAATATAGTGACAATAAGTTGTAGTGAGTTCATGGTGCAAGTGGCAGCGCCGGTATGGGAAGGCCAAACGTACATAAATCGGCTAGTTTGGTGCCAAGAAGAGCGTTAAAGTTCCAAAGCCTGTGAACATGTATGCAAAGATGTTTGGAAAAGCGAGAGAGGTTTATCAAGGACTTTATAAACTCTGCTTTCCCGGTGTGCTTTATTTTATTTTATTGTGATTAATGTAAAAATAGTAAGATGAAATGGTTAACCGGTAGAGTTTGCCACTGGGGCATTAAATCCTCCTTAGTGATGTAAAAGTAAGTTAAGGTGTTACAATAAGTATAAATAAATAAATGAAATTAACTTACCCGTTCTTGCACGTAGATGCGGTTGCTTTGCCAACCAATCTTTGATATGCTGTAAATCATCATTAATACGACTCGGATCTTCGTTCAGCTCCAAGCGAGCTTTTTCCGCCAATTCATCGCATAAAGGGCGTACAGACATTTTAAACCGTGCTATCGAAAAACTTTTTACAATTCTTTCTTTAAAACGTTACTCTTTACAGAGCATAACGTACAATAGCAGATAACAAACAGGCGTATAGTGTTAATTTATCATCGATTAGTTATCTACGTTCCACGTATAAGAACCAATAGCATGACTTTCCTATTACTACATAATCCTATATGGATTATGTAGTAATAGGAAATATGAAATATTTTACGGAAGTAAATAACATTACAAGGGTCATATATTTCTAGTATTAATAAACGTTTTATTTAGATAAGGTACATATTGCTACACAATCGAATCGTGTCCGCCGTAGTCTTCATAGATATTTTGGCTGAAAACCAGCGCTGTGCTACATGTGTGAGCAGAGCACATGCTGAGCCAACCCCTTTTCGGCACAATTTCTATTTTGTTCTTTTTTTATGTTGTTTCTGTTTACTTTTGTTTATGTTGTTTTTTGTCTTGTTTTACCTGTGGTTTCTGTGTTCCTGTGCCGAATAAATGTTTATTCTATTCTATTATAATCTATTCTATTCTACACTTAATATTTTAGATTTTTCTTTTGTTGGAAAAAATTAAATGGATCAGCTTTATTGGTTCTATTTACTTCATCCGACTTCGGTAGGAACAAGAGACCTTTGTGTATAGTGTCCTGATACGCAACATCAATATATTTTTCTCGGTACATGTGATTTTATTTAACTTAAATTTACGTTAGGGCTTTCATGTTTATAAGGGTAGACGAAAGGTACGAGAAATACCATGGGGGTTGTATCGGTGCGAATTGCACATAATCCGGCCTTGCCCGCGCAGAAGTGGATATGCGTTGGCATTTCCTCACGTAAAAAAAGAGGCTGTTATATCCGAAACGCACAAAAGACACAAAAAAAAATAACCCTAACAAGATAGGAATAAAATTGGTCAACCAATGTTATTAAGTCTCTTATGTGATATTAAGCCCATCACCGTACACCGGGCACAAACTTTAGTAAGAGATATTTTGTATATAAAAAACCGACATGAAACTCATTGGTTCAAGCCGGCTGAGATTCGGACTGATTATACAATTATACCTCTGAATATTATACTTAATTAATTTCGGGTATGTGTAACGCCGTAGTTCAGTGTCCGAGCGGTCGCGTTAAGTTATATAGTACGTTAGCAATTCGAGTTCGATCCCAGTGCCAGCACCAATGAAAATGTCTATTGTAATTTTAAAGCTTGTTTACCGGTCCCTTCTACCAATTCGTTGTAGGATCACGTGGCAGACTATGCTATGTTCGGCAGTTTCTTAAGAGAGAAAGCTTGTGCCAACAGAGCGGGCATTACGTTTTATATATGATGCTGTAATAATCGTTACAGCAACACCGTCGACCAGGATAGCAGCTTACCTTTGTTAACGAACTGCTGATACAATTCTCTAACAGGTTTTCTCACGTTCCAAGTTTTATTGTTTGCTCTATTAGCTTTTATAGCTTCACCGAAGCAGACTCTACAAACTACACCGATGCACTGCAAACCCAATCGACAAAAAGTAATTCGGTTAGGGCCAAGTTGCCAAAGGAAGCTTAAGGAAATGTGACCTCAATTCATTATTGAATATTTGTTGGATTGGAATTTCGTGCCTTAATAACAACGATATCTAGTGTAGGCCTCGTAACGACTCTACACCGCTTGATAAATTTAATATACATAGTACTTAATGCTAGGAACTATTTTTAATTTAAATAACCTGTTATAAAAGTGAAAAAACACTACACTTATAAAAAAAAACATTAACATACATTTTTAAAACACGTTACAGTGTTTTAAAAGAAAATTCAATTCAAATTGAATACTATACGATAAAATGTTTATAATAACTAATACCCTATAACGCATAACTGAGAACCCAATGAGCCAATTTCACTAACACACCTGCAGTATCTGTTTAACACGAAATTAAACAGGCGCGAAACAAAAATAACAATGGCGGCGCGCTGTCTGCTCAGACGCAATGCAAATAAACGTTACTGTGCGTTAACGCTACAGGTGCACCTCGCTACATTTACATTTAATTAAACCATAAAAATAATTAATAACAACATGTGTGCTGTTTCTGAGCCGGCGCGTTTACGTAAATTCTAAAATCTCTAGTTTACGTTATAAAAACATAAATCAAAACGTTACGCTCCCAACTCTTTCCCGCCTGAAACTTGTACATGTTCTGCAATATGCTGTAATGTATGCTTTGTTTACTATTATTCACGTCCGAACGCGATAATTTCAACATATTCAATGTGTAACAATAAATATTCAATTTTCATTACTTCTTTAAAACAAATGAATACATGTAATGAAATAAACGATTTTATTTTCAAACAATACATTTATTTCGTGAATATTTACATCAATTTATTCTATATTACATTGTAAAAACCCTGTTTTAATTATATTTCCATATGCATTTGTTTTCTGAAAACTCAATTGTAACTTGTTGTGACCAATTATCGCAGGGCAAACGTGACTAAATTGATCACAGATGATTACATATGGCCAGGACTGTATGAATGCATATCATTTGATAATAATTATTCACAAAAACACTAATTTATGAATCATACTCCTGAATTGATTATTTGGTTTAGGTTTCGCTATAATGAGTCTTCGGGCTAATTTTACGTATTGACTTTGCCTTGAAGTATCGGGAAAATAGGTCACAATTTTCTTGTTAATAATGAGACAGTAAAAATAGCCCAGTTTGAAGGAACACAGGAGATATAATTATATTTAGTGAAAATAAAGCCTACGTCACACATGTAACAAATAAATATTTATATACTATACGTTTAAATCTACTTAAGTAATACTACTCTTAAAATCACAAACATCGGATAAATATCCAAATTAATCGTAAGTTAAGGTTAAAATTATTACTTACATGTTCACTAGAAAGCCTTGGAATTGCGATGTTCAGTATCTATGTAAATTTGTTTTATATCTTATGCAAATTTACTTTAGAAATTTTCTATTAATATTTAACCAGATTGAAAGTCACCGTATTAAATGCAGCTTCCAATTTCACGATTTTATATCAAATTTTTAACAGTGAAGGGACATTGCAATACCTCATTATGTGAAATGTAATTCAACATCGGTATCAAAATGTACACATCGTTGATTCCTAAATTACAACACATCTTACGGAAGAAGGAACATAGAACATAATTATAATGTATATCACCTAAGATCATACACAAATTTTATAATAATCAATTTATAGGAAAGATAAAAAAGGCGTTTCTAGAAACGTTTTTATGCCTAATGTCGAATGGCTATGAAAGTCTGTTGTCGTGAAGTACATACGAGAAATTAATCGAAATCTAAATCTAATCTAAGTAAATCAAAAGTTTGAGAAGAGCTTAAGTTCATCGGGATCAAGCGCCCGAGCTGCCTTCCAATCCGTCTCGGGGTACTCGTCGAAGTTGGAAGTGTCCCCTTCGTACGAAACCGTCGGCATTATGGGAGGCTGAAAACAAAATAGTCACACATAAATAGGTAAAATAAAGTAATTAAATAAATTGCTAATCTAACGGTGATAATACTGTAGACAATGTGCCTTTCTTTTGCTGAGATGAAAAAGGCAAACTAAAATCAATCAGTCTCGCTACCCGCGAAGCCTAAGCTCGCGGATTTTTATGTGATCCGGACACCGGATTATTTTGTTTTATTAACATCCATACATCTGCGCGTACATAATCTTCAGCTAAAGGTATTCGCTATAAGCCTACCTAACTTTTCAATATGTCACCAATCTGGTCGACAAACCTCCTTTTAGGGCCTGCTCTGCCGACCCCACTACTCGCCTCCGCTGTATAAATTTTCCCATATAAGTCACCTATATGTCCAAACCTATATTCTATATTCCTTCTTATTTCTAGGCTTCTAACAGATAATATAAAACGTATTTACTGCTTATATTCCAGCCGACTTGTTTTTTAATATGTCTTGTCTATATTTCGAAAAATTTTACCGACATATCTCTAACTTAGGTAATATATTTTATAGAGAGACATTATCATGACATATAAGTTATAATGTTTCGAGATTTAAGTTACCTGCAACTTCTTCATAAACACGTCCGCCCAGTCCAAATGCTTAAACCACCTGTGCCTCTTGACGTCTTCTGAACCGCACTGTAACAAAAACATAAAGTTCTGTTTGTTTTATATTGTCGGGCGATCGCAAACACTTCAGCTGTGAAACTTTTGAAATAAAACTATTTATACAACACAATCGCTTCGGCGTTTCCGAACACGATCATCTTATAGAACACCGTAAATTAAATTACATAGATTACTCGCATTAAAAAGTAAACTTACAATTTTTAAGGCGAATGTTGTCTTTATATGTAAGAGGCGTTAAGCCCATTACCGAACACCTTTTTTTTTGTTAACGGGGAGGAAATCTTCAAAAGATACCCCGCCTTCTGGGGGGAAGGTGGCGGTTATGTGGGGTTTTTACCCATTAAAACCTCCCCGGTGGCCCTTTCCTCGGTGCATGACGAGGGGCTCCGGGATCTCCAGTGGAACGCACCGGAGCCCCTCTGCACTGTGCTCAAGGAGAGCATGTCCCGGGGGAGAGGTTACTCCCTCCCGCCCTGTGCCCTCACAGTGCAAGGCTACGCGGGCCAGCCGATGTCGCCTTCTTCCCGGGTCCACCTTAGCGGACGACAAAGGCCCCCACCTTTGTCGCCCAGCGAACCCGGGCCCCTGTTAGTCGTGTTATACGACAGGGATACCGTATTCTTATTCTTGAGAGCCCAGAACTACAGGGCTGATTACCAAACACCTATTCTATGCTTAAATTTTAGCATTCCTTATTTTTAGGACGCAAAATGGAAGCTCATCCGTACACTCAACTCCGAGCACATGACATTACGATTTCGGTGGTCTCGATGGTCGGGATTTCTCATCCTAGCTTGCTTGCATCAATAAGGTTCCATTTGTGGTACCTTACTTACAAAATATATCACTTGCTAAAGTTTGGTGTATCGACAATGGGCTCAAAACATGTCATATATGAGACCTAATAAGATAAAAAGCTTTACAGTACACGAGAGCGTTTCTCGTTTCTACACTATTCTCCTTCACGTTGACTCGTGGAAAATGCCACTGAGCTTAGTAATACGTTAAGCAATTTGCAATAGTTTACGGAAAATATGTAAATTTGTGTATGTATTAACACAAAGGGGCACAGTTAATAGTTGGTTGGGCACATAGCGCAGTCTGTTATTATTGGCGTGCGCGACGTTCGTTTGCAGTGGAACGTCGTAAATTGTTTAAAGTTGAACGTTACATTTCCGAATCGGTCGATTGCGTAAGCTCACATTATACGCTGGGTGTAGGTTGATTGATTGGCACTTAACTTTACTGGCATCGTTCGTTTAATAACGCAGGGGCTGTGCTCATTTGAATGAGATGGTTGCCATATTTATTTGACCTGCATGTGAATGATGATTACATAGAAGACAAAAACATAAGATAGAATACGATGAACTAAATTGGCACTCCGATATGTGGCGAACTTTGGTGAAAAACGGTTGCGTGAATTAGATAGCACAATGGATGTTGCATCTATAGTCATTGTAATGGCCAGCCCAGTGGCAACGCACAAGCTGAGAGAGAAAGAGAATTAAAGTGAAAGATGTTAAGGAAGGAAAGATCAAGCGCGCTCTCTCGCTATTCGGCACGTATGGCCTGAGCGTTGGTAGGGCCACGGTTGGTTGGTTGGAGGAATATACCTCGTTAGTAATAAAACATTTATTCAAACCATATGTGGGAGCCAGCTGCGAACGACGTTGTTAAAGGATTACGTCCTAATGTTAAAGATCGCCCACAACACGAGAGAATTTACAGACGGACTGTTAACAAAGAGAGTTTCATGCCAACCTATACAATGAAGAGTGAGATAACATCACTCACCGGGTGAAACTGGAAATTAAATCTCCACTTTACGGCGGTATTTTGCGAGGTCATAGTAGTGCGTAACCCTACTGTTGGATTTTTTCTATATTATTTTCGAATTTTTGTTGTTTTTGCTCAGCTTTTGCTGGTTTACCCTATATTTACGGGTCAAAACCGAGTAAACGTAGGTTGTATTTTGTTATTTTGATTAAAGATAATCAATTCGGACCTATTTATTTTTTATTATCTTCTATTTGCATGAACTTTATAACATTTTGTCACTTTTCTAAAAAAATATTATTATTTACCACATTATTATCTTCCGAAAAGAAAATGTTTTGGACCTAAGTGAGCACAGTGAATACTGGCCCCCGAATCTGCTACACCAATTGTGTACAAAATTAATGTTTCATTATCAGCATAGCGGTCCATAGTTGGCAGTTCTAGAAGCCTTTTAGTTCATTGGTGCCACTATTTCTTACCGACGTGGTGACTGGCACGCTAATGAGTGAGTGTTACTATTTGATTAGAATGGAATGATCATTGATATGACTGTGATATCGGTTTCATAATGTCACTGGCAAATAGCAGAATCGGTACGCTTTTCTGTCTACAATGATTAGAATACAGAACGACTAATTTATATCTTGTATTAACTGGAACTACAATTTTCAGAGATTGAATAATGTACGAATTCTGTGAATGCAAATTATCTTTCAAAACTGATATAGTTGTAACATGAAAACAAATTATTATTTCACGAGTAAAACAATCATCAAACTAACAATTTTATGTGTGTCGTTTCGAAAATAAACATCAAAGAGGCATATTATTATTATTGTACAAAGAGCGGTTGCGCATTTAGTATCATTTCACGAACATAAATTCCCAGTATGTGAGAGCTGTCTCACTACGGACCCAGTTTTCCGAGCTACCGTGCATTGGGAAATACATAGGGTTAATATCTATGCCGAATCAAATCTGGGACACCGAAAAAATCTAGATATTATTAATGTGACATTTTTTGATATTACGAAAAACAATAATAATATTATATTATGAGCCGTGGTACCTCAGTGTCCGGGCGGTCGCCTCAAGTTGCATAGTACGCTAGCAACCCGAGTTCGATCCCCGGTGCCGGCACCAATAAATTTGCTGTTGCAATTTTATGTGCTGATTAACCACGCGCTCGGCGATGAAGGAAAACATCGTGAGGAAACCTACATGTCTTAGAAAATTTTTCTACGACATGTGAAGTCTGCCAATCCCCATTAGGGCCGCGTGGCGGACTATGCCCTTATACTCTCTTTACAGAGAAGGCCTCTGCCCGGCAGTGGGACATATATATTATATATATAAAGGCTGTAACTTTAATCAAGATAGTTTTACAAAAGTAATATAATCTTATAGTGATTCTAGTAATAATATAACGTATAATATATTAACGTGTCTGAACCTTCACTAATCATATGTCATACAATTTTAAACAGACAGCTAAACAATCTAGACAACTTAAGTATCCTAAGCATTTTTTTTTAATTTCATTGAGTCCATACGCATACGGTACGAGCAATGGTGTTTAATATACCATGTTGACAATAGTAATTCGTGACGTGTCCCCTCACAGGGGTTCTTACGTCAAAAATGCTACCAATTGTTTTTTTCATATCAATATTACTAACATTCTTGCTAACTGTTAACTTAGCTTCACGTCAATAGTCAAATGCTAGATTCGATCCTACATTTCGCAGACCGTAATCTAAACCATAAGGCTATTGACGCTTAATTCTATCCAATCAGCGTAGATTTGTTAAAAAAAAGCTAGGCGTGTCTGTGAAATGTGAAAAAATCCGTGGTTTCCCGTGGAAACGGAGACCCTAGCAATAAGTATTTCCGTCCCGAAGTTGGTAAGGCGCCGCGGTCGATGGGGACTTTGATCACGCCGCCGTCCACCTGACTGATGGCTTTCTAAACATCTAAGTGACATCGGCATCAACGCAAAAAAGCTCGGTGAAAACACCCAATGACTAGAAACTGCGATCGTTAACGGCACACATTCTCCTGTGGAAAACTCTCCGTGCAGTACCCAGAAGCCCAACGGAATGTATACTCGTTTACGCAAACAACTTATAGAAAAAAATATTAATGACTTAGCGACAATAAATCTACATCATTAAATATTTAAAAATAATATAAGAATAATTTAATATATTGTGAGAGTTAATCTCACAATATATTAAATTATTCATTTCTCTCCGTATTCATTCTCTTCTCGAGCGGGTGAAGATCATTACCTACACCCGTGTACATGCAATATAAGTCCATTGTACTTCAAAATGGTTCACGGTGACATAAACATACACAGCGCATGTGTCAATACAAATTTGGGTTATAAAACAATAGAATATCATCATAGTAATTAAAATCTGTATTTGACACTTCAAAAAGGAGTACTCCGATCGTCACCAAACTTTACGCGATTTCATTGAAATCGATCCAGCCGTTTCGGAACCTATATGGATCAAAACCACACACTTTCTCGTTTATATACTATGAAGACCTCACGATGAAAACGAGGGTCGACGAATTGGTACAAACGATAATCGAAATCGCTATCGTTTGTACCAATGGCATTCCGTTTTTTAGTTTCTTACATGCAAAAAATCAAATTAAAATTCTTGTTGAAAACTGGACAACAATCAACAATCTCTGTTTAACCCGCTATGAAAAGAGGATTTGAGAGTTTTTTTTTAAATATTTAAACTGCGTATTAAATAAAAAATACTAGTAAAAACTTATCCCTGAGTATTGTGTATGATTTACTCAACGCACAGAAAGTACCCATATCTGTAATTACTAAAATAATGACAGGAACTTGTTAATTGCTTGCTCCAGTGATCTGGTATTTATGTGCAATGTACCGAATCTTATACAGAAGTATTCCGATAGTAGGCACCGAACACGAACGTGAAAATAAAGTGATTCGCGTGTTTAAATCCGACCGGCTAAAACATACAGCAATGCTAATTACATTACAAATGAAATTCAAACGCTCTTTAACATGGAAGTTGTCAAGCGCAAGACCAGGAGTTAAATATGGATTAGCTGGAGAACGGCCAACGACGGTGTGGAACACACAAAGATTTCTTTTTGCGCAAACGTATTTGTGAATCGAAAACAATTTGTTTGAAAAAAATGGAACACGGCCCATGTGTAAAATCTCAGAAATTTTAAATGCCAAGTCGTTTTTATTTAATTTATAACAAAGAAAACTAACAGCGGTATAGCATTTCAAAATAATAAAACCACAACTATTTTAAATATATTTTCATATAGTTGATGAATAAATTAAAAAAATTTTCGATAGCGCAGTAGAATATTTAGCTATCAAAATAATTTTGCTACTATCAAATATATTATTACCAGTAAATATTATAAAACAATAGCATAATATTTGATTTAAGAATTCGATTTACGATCTGATGGTCGAATCTTAGTCGACTTTTACCAATACGATATCGTTTTTATGTTCCGTTGCTTAAGTATTAATTACCTACTTATTTATTTTTACGTGACGTATTGAATAAAACTACTTTTACGAATTTTGTCGTGGTTTAATCTTCTCGGTATTGACGACGTTCCAAACACTTTATAGCGTCATGATCACAGTAGTGATTATGACCGCTCATAAAGAAAATTGAACTGCGATAAAGTCCGTCAAAATTGTTTTATTCAGTACACAAATTAGTTGCTCATTTGACAGTTTGTAGCGACGAGCTCACGGTAACTCAAAACAACAAAAAAAGCAGACACCAATGATCTTTGTCTAACCCGCATTTATTATTATCTTATATCACTAAAAATTGAGTTTATCTTATCGGAGACAAATTCGTAAGGCTAAGATTTTATTTATTAAATTCGATAAGTAGAAAATCAGTAACTAAATTTTGGAATCGTAAATTTATACGAGAAGTTTTAAAAGAAAACGAAACGTTTCGTTTGAATTGGCCGCTCGATAATAATACACATAAAAGTAGTTTACTTTTAAAATGTTTTATTGTCTGTGCACTCACCTTCATATTGCCCAGCCTTTTTGTTCTGTCTTGGACTAAAAGCTTCTTTATAAGATCCTTGGCAGTGGGGTCGAGGTGTCGAGGCCAGTCAACTCTCCCGTTAAGGATTTTCTCATATATACCAAACGGGTTATCGTCGTAAAATGGTGGGTAGCCGACTAACATTTCATAAATAAGCACACCTGGAAAAATACAAGCACCACATAAATGCAAATTGTATTCATTATAACAATAACATTACATTGTCACATAAAATTAATCAAAAAAAATTACATTGAATTAATTACATAATTTTTATCGTTGTTTTATATAGAGTTACATTTCTGTAATAATTAGAGTATTAACATTTTTTCTTTGTTACATTATGATCATGTTAGCCTTTAGAGTGGACAGAGGAAATTAAATTCTACGGTACAAAGACCAAAAGTACAATGTGCAAATACCCACACAGTAATCGGAAAAAGACAGACGCGGGCAATTATTCCAGTCCCTTGCTGTACGAACAATGAAAAACAAAGCAAAGCGTTTCGTTCGGGTTTGAGGGATGTTCACAACATAAAAAAATGATGAAATCACTGTTCATTGTAATGCAGTGCAGCACCAAGTATGCAGCAGGTGTAACGTGTTATATGTATCTCAATGGCAGGGCACATGAAG
The DNA here is from genome assembly GCA_029286785.1 of Meandrusa payeni. Taxonomy (NCBI): domain Eukaryota; kingdom Metazoa; phylum Arthropoda; class Insecta; order Lepidoptera; family Papilionidae; genus Meandrusa; species Meandrusa payeni. The sequence continues at coordinate 10,534,396 of JAGSMX010000012.1, read as the reverse complement.
TACTAATCGCGCGACGCAAGCCCTCCGTCGATAAATAACATCTAAGCGCATTTATAACTTTGGCACGCTCTAGCGAATTTGTGCGATGGACAAGATCATAAATCACCGTAACATTAAATAATTGTAATGTAAACATAACATTTAAATGTCTCCACGTTCCGCAGCCACGAGTCCACTGCAAGACCAACGAGGGGCTATCATCATGCGACAAATATCGTTCGCAAGCAATTATAATAAAAGCATCCGACTACGACTCAAGGACACATGGGATAGTTTTGTTTACACTACGTTTTGGTCAACTGCTTTAAGTAGATCTATTTATAATGTGATTAATTCCGATGTTTTCAATCATGTGCTTTTTCCTATCATTTTCATCCTATAATTTCGCCAGTGTTTTATGGATTTTAGATCTGTTACTTCCCCGGACGAGAGGAGAAGTTACCGGTGGGAATAAGAGGTACTTAAACTTCTGCGTTTCGCTACGAGGAGTGAGGTAGACTTACTTTAGCACAGCGAAGGTGCTAGGAGGTACTCCTTTCTTAGAACTTCAACGGTCTACGACGAAAGATCGATGGTTTGAATTGGTATAAATTCTTTGAAACCTTGTCTTCCTTACAGGGGTAATGTTATTGTCCCTTAACAAGAAGAGACCATTTATTCAGAAATGATATAATCGTATACACGAACGTTTCGCTCTCACAGCCAAGAAACCATAGTAACGATCAAAACAATACACCACTTGTTTTATTTGAACACAAGAAAAAATAAACACTTTTTGAGTAAAAAAGGCGATAAAAGTGATTTCGACCTTCGAATTAAAAACGCGAATCACGCGACTTGCCTCATGCGGGCCTTCCAAATAAATCGACAATGAAAACATCAAATGAAAATCAACCTACTTTACTCTTGAATTATAGTCGTAAAAGCTTGTTCGACATAAAACGAGAATAAAATTTGTTTTTCCTCAAGGAACGTTCTAACCAACTTTTACTGGTTTTTCACATGTGGCGCGCGTAACGTGTAGCAAAGCCTACATAAATCTTATAGTACAAGAACCAGGTAAAAATCGGATAGCTAAGTTTAAAGACAGTGTAAATTACGCAAACTAGACTAGACGTAGTAATATTAAGTTTGGCAGAGAAGCATATACACAATGTTTCCAAATAGGTCAAAAACATAAAAAAGAAACATTCATCCTTCTTCCTGGAACTGGAAAAAGTGGTTTTAAAAAACAGAATTCGAATTTAACACCCACGTCACCGCATATGTACCCGTTAAATTTATTCAAAAATAACTCATTTCTTCTTACTTTCACACGGCAATAGTTTTATCATAAAATTTAAAGTATCTGTATGATTCTCCTTTACATATTTACAACGCTGTTAAAAGCGGCATGCTAAGACCGTTTACATATAAATTTGTTGAAATTTATCATAGGTATAAAAAGTTATATTTGCTAACAACATTAAAACTGGGTAGCAAACATATTGAAATTAAAGTCAATTGAACGGCCCGAGTTTTGCTATAACTAGCTTTTCCCCACAGCGTTGTGTTCATAACGTTTCTTATGCTACATATCTCTTTAAAATAAGAAGCTTATATGTATGCTTGTTACTTACATAACTGTGTACACATGGTAAATATGCAATAAAAGATTTTAAACTTTCTTATTAACTAAAACACTAAATTACATAAAATAGTCCTTTCTAATATCTTTTTTTCTTTTTATAATTGTATTCTAAAAATATAAGATTAAACAAAAAAAACTATTGTGCTCTATCTATATGTATGTAAATAACTATATATATGTAAAATATATACTCAAAATATAACATATGCGCGATTGTTTGAGACGAAGAAAATGTGCGCATTTACCGCTCTCTCTTGCTCCTACAGTATGATACAGACAATAGGCCTGCACTGTACTGGATATACGAAACGTACCTGGCTAGGAGGGAAAGTGAGAAAGAAATGTATACTCGCACCTTTATCTCTTGCCCCTAAAGTAATATACGTAACGTACGTCTCTAAAAGGAAATAGTACCAACCTAAAGCCCACCAGTCCACAGCCTTATTATGCCCTTTGCTTTGTATAATTTCAGGTGCCAGGTACTCAGGTGTTCCGCACAGCGTCCACGTCCGGTCCGTTAATTTCTTCGCGAATCCAAAATCGGTGATCTTCAAATGGCCGTCCTTCGCTAGCAACAGGTTCTCCGGCTTGAGGTCTCTGTACACTATGTTCCTTGCATGCAGGTACTCAAGCGCCGACACTATCTCCGCAGCGTAGAAATTACCTGTGCGTTAAAAAAAGTTATCTTAATCTTGTCAAAGCGTTTCGTTTGTATAATTTCTATTTTTGAAAGAGGAGGTAGTTCTCAATTCGACTATTTTGTATTTTTGTTATTGATTTTTTTAATGTTGATGTGAACCGATTTTGATGATTCTTTTTTCATTTGAAATCACCAGCTTCCCGTGTGGTGCCTTTAAACATTACATTACGTTACATTTTTAACGTAATTTAATTAAACGTCGATTTTTGTTTTTACGTGTAAATTTACTTGTAATACGTAACAGACTAGATAGATATTCATTTGAAAGTTGTTGTAAATGTAATAAATAATTTAATCTGGTCACATTGTAAGTAGGTAAATGACCTACTTGAAAGTACGGAAATTTTAAAACTGTTTTAATAGTTGTCGGAAAACTCTTTTAAACGTTATAAGCAAGAACTTGACCACATCTAACGTTAAGTGGGAATGCAGTCTTAGATGGTGAGGCGCACTAGCTTAGTAAATAACTAGACGGAGTGAATCTATTCCTTAATACACCCACATTGTTCTCGAAGGAAAAGTCAGACGTAGGCGTGGACAAACTATTTCTGTCTTGTACTGAACGATAATTAACGAAGCATAGCGCTTCGTTAGGGTTTGAGGGGTGTTTCACTTTCTTTAGTTTTAAATATCGTTGTTTTAAAAAAATACATATTTATACTGAATGATATATAGTAAATCTCCTAACTTTCTCTAAATCATAGATCTTAGCTTATGATAATACTACTTTTTACGAATTTTGTCGCGGTTTAATCTTATCTTGAATTCCTAAAGTTTCGAACACTTTACAGCGGTCATTTTAAAACGGAAGGTCGAGGCGTTTGACATTCCTTGTCATAGATTATATAATAAATGTGTTGTCAAGTTTTGTCCCGATTAACACAGAATGAACTCGTAGCATCTTGCAGTCTCACAATGAAGTTCTTTGGTTTCGATTTTATTCATCCACAGTGTAGGATGCTGCGATATGTGTAGTGCAGTTTGTATCATATATCTACTCTGTTATCTCTCTTTTTTATTAAAATGATAGAATGCATGTTGAATCCGGGAAAGAATACAAAGTAGGGTGCCGAACATTTATTCTAATCGTGGTAGTGGACGTAAAGAAAAGTCGTAAGACGTGAAATTGAGGCATATACTGCTAAAATGAACCTATTTATAAAAGCCACAAATATAATAGGTCGAAAGCTTATAACTGTTAAACCATATTAGTCTCAAACTTTATTTTCCATAATTAAACGTTAAAGTACGTTCCGGCCCGTTATCTAAATAAGCTGGGTTATCGTTCTGTTTATTATAAATTATTTTTACCATAGACACATTTTAAACTTCTAATATTTTAGTTGCAAACCCTGATTAAGCACCATACTAACCTTCAAATGATTAAACGACGAAAATATTTCAATTCGTAATGACTAATATCAAGTGCCCACGCGATAAAATCCAAGGCGATGATTAAATGGACAAAAATTCCGAAAAGAATCATTAAAGTAATGAATTATATTGTATATTATTTTATATTATATTATATGTTATAATTTTAAAATGTAAAGCACAGTCAAGCCGTTAGTATAATATTATATTATATTTTTTATATTATTTTTATAATCAAATAATTATAATAATAATTTTATATTATAATCTTATAATTTAGTCTAAGGTTGTTATTTAATAGTTATTTAAAATAATGATGAGTCTTAGTTACTTATTTGAATAAATGAATAATAATAATAATATTATTTGTAAACTCTATCTCTTTTCCCGGCTATTGATCGCATCTTTCTGGATTTTTGTCTCCATTTCACTCAGTCCCCAACATTGTCTTCGGAAATCTCGCACTTCCTCATGTTCACACTACACGCTTCCATTATGCCTTGGGTATCCTACATAGTCAGAAGGCCTCCTCTTTAGTAACCATACCTTCGAAGCACGAGGTGAATTATCCCTAAGATAAACGAGCATAGCGGCGCAATGTTGCTTGGAGGCAACGCGCGAACTCTCTCGAATAACCTTTATCTACCACACATGTAGCACTATTAGCTAAAATAATTTAATCTTTAATATACTAGCTGCGCCCTTCGACGTACCCGCAATTAAAAAGTATGTCCTTTTCTGTTCCCCTTCTATGCAAAATGTCAGGATGATGTGTTGAGTAGTTAGGACGTTTCCAATATACGCGTAACTCCAAAGGTTTTTGCCGCGCACACCAGAATAGCTCGCACATGGCAGACTTTCCTGCTTATCGTTACATTTGGGATAATAAACACTATATATTTATAAATTAAAGCCAAATAGTTATTTTGATATGTAAGCTTTATTATTGTAAAGTTTCATCAAAATCCATTCAGTTATTTTTGCGGTTAACAGCCATAAGTTCACATCCATACATACAAACTTTCACGTTTGTAATATTAGTAGGATTATCGCTAGAAGACGTCGTAAAGGTGCTTGCTTAGCGCGCTCTCGACATTTAATTCGCCTCCGCAACGAAGCCTACTTCCTACACCTTGTCGACAATGTGGCGTACAGGCTTCCTAGTAACCCATACACTTGTTGCGTTTTTTGACCCTGATTCCAGCATTATTATCGCAGTAATATATGTTTATATATAATATTATTATAGGTTAACAACGCACCTGCAATCCTTTTAATTGGTTTCTATGGTCTTAAGAACTCTCATTCGGCTCATTTCCTGTATTATATGCTATCCCCGCTAGGGATTTGGGGATTTTTGATGATAAATCGAGTGAGAGCTTATTAAACTATTTCTTTCTCAAGATTTATATTGAAACATAATTTTCTAAAGAAATTTAAACAAAAACCATTAACATGTTTAATTTTTTCTTTATGAACAAACGTTTCTGCGTATTTAAAAAAAAAATGTTCACGAATCAATAAGAAAACTCAGTATTCTTCGCTCCTCATTTTTCCTTTCAGCAGAAGTCAATTACTTTCGTCAAGATCATTTCCAAAAGCGGACGCATTTTCTGCGTGGTAATATTAACTTTGACAAGATTGACCAAAATATATCTGGCACATTTGAATACTTTTTTCGCGCATTAGGCGGAAGTTTTTGTATGACAGTGGTAAAAAAATGTGTTTCTTTTCTCAAACGTATGCTATCAGCCAGTTTCACAGTAATTATAACATACAATTTTGTATGTAGTATTAGTAAAATATTTTATATAAAAAAAAAGAATAATGTCTTTGATATTTTTTTGTTCATAAATCCAAAGTCAATAAGCCAGCCTTGAAGAGCTCGAACGTCACTTTGCGTCTTATTATTAGTACGCTTGTCTGTGACGGAGCTACGGGTAAGCTCCAATATAAGCTTACATAATTAAATTTACCAAAGAATCGAGTTATTCTGGCTGAAAGCAATCTTAAAGATAGGCGTATGAAATCATTCGTTCATATTTCAAATAAAATTTTGTTCTTCATTTAAGAATGTGAAATATATTGGAAAAATATGCATTGAACGGAACGTTAGTAATTTTTACATTTTTAATATCCGGAACATCAAAGCGATAATAGGTTATAACCTAATTGTTCGATTTGCAACTAGATAATCAAAAGTTCCTATCCCGAAAAATTTAGTGATAGCGTTATAGGCGTGATATGCAGATAGCGTTCTCACCAACTAAGCAACCGACTAAGCCGTGGCTCGGCCCTCTCGGGCATCCTCGGATCGGTATGGCTTACGTGAACACCGTAATTACCGTCTTTTTTTTTGGACGAACTAACACAGTTAGCCAGAGAATCTGGCCTTTACTGCTTCAACGAATTGAGAGGTGGCATAGCTCTCAGGTCGCTTAGCCTGAACCTCTATTAGGTGTAATTACCGTCCAAGCCGAGGTCACCCTTCACCGGAGGGCCCGTGTGCCGAGTTACTAGGAGGTTCAGGCTAAACGACCTAAGAATCTACCTCTGAATCCGGCGAAGCAGTAAAGGTCATCTTCATTGGACAATCATTCTTTATTTTTTCTTTAAAAACACTAAGTAATTGCTACAAGCTCTCTCTAACTACACACCACAAGGTCATAAAGCCGAACGATTAACCATTCAGCTATCACTATTAGAACTACCTTAATATCTGTAGTATTGTGTAACGTCATAGTAATACTCCGGTATAGTCCACTAATGAAACAGCAAAAGGTAGGAAGTGGCAATACCACTTTTAATGTTCTCCGGGTATTGGGGACACGTATAGAAAGACATTTCTAGGAAGGTGAATGAGGTTCATCAACCGACTTCAAAATTCTCTCGGTTCTCAATTCGTCTGTATTTTATTTTGTATGTCTGTTACCTCTTACATATACTTTTTGTCGTGGGCTAAACACGAAGTAACGACTCAGATATCTATATAATAGTTATTAGAGATTTTTATTGCAATAACACTAGTACTAGTACTGCAGTAGTTAACTATTCGTTTTAATATACTACGCATAGGGTACGAGGTACCAAATAATTTATGCTATTTTATTAGTTTTAATTTAGACTACAGGTTACAAATGTGGGAGGACTGACTATAAAAGTGAAATCATTAAAACGCTAAAGATTAATTTCGCTTGGATCTTTACAAAGTCACGTTTAATTTATGTATTATTTTATTTATTCAAGTGAGCAATTAATGTTGACTTCACATTTGATCTTAGATTTTAACTGAGTCGTGTTTTATATTTATGTTATTATATACGTAAACATGTATATTTAGGCATTCGAGTGTATCCTAAACAACGTTTTGAAAAATGATGTCATGAGACGCTTCCATTGCCGACGAGGTTACACCGCCCACTGTCCATTGAATCACTGATTCCATATACACTTGTAAGCCTTCATTTTAAATTGCTTGGTTATCATTTAGAGCTCTTAGAGGCCTACGTAAATGAATATCAAGAATTGAATTGAAATTGATATATTATTATTTTACATTCCCATCTTGGTGAATGGGGCCACGTCCACGTTAAGTACAAGCACAAACAAAAACCGACTTCAAATAGAATCAAAAGTTATACGCTATTACGTGCGGACGACCTTTTTGTATTGCCGAATTATCGTAAGAATATTACGAAAGCAAACTTGATAGCCGATGAAATGACTTTTAAAACTTTGAGTTGGAAAGAGATATCATCAGTATTAATAACCTCTAGCTAAGTCCCTCTATGTGCCACTGTTGGGCACTTCTCTGTAAAGAAAGTATAGTAGATGCCACATTGTCTTTCACCGGCGTGCGCATGGTAAATCAACACTTCAAACTGCAACAAACAAAGTCATTGCTATCGGCACCGGGGTCGAACTCGAGCTCCTAGCGTACTGCAACTTGAGACAACCGCCTGGACACTGAGCTAACGGGCTCTCCGTCGATCAGACGCTTGAATCAAATTACTAGAGAAAGTTTTCTACACCTACACGAATGTTTATGCTTTTTCACACGTATTATTATCATCAATAGAATAACAAAATAATTGTAATAGGCTCTCACGTCTGTTAACACCTTTTTTAGTGGGATAGATAGATAGCAATATTCTCTGTTCGCCAAGGTTATTGGGTCTTATATTTGGCGGGTGCCCAAAGCTTAGTATGATTTTTTTTTGTACATAGGAAACCGAAAAACGGAATTTCATTAATACAAGCCGACTAGGATTCGAACTTCCGACCAAAAGATCGTAAAATTGAATGAAATCAGCCATTTAGCTATCACTGTTTTAATGTTGCAATTTCATTTTCACTCACAATGAAATATCGATAAACAGTTAATACTACAATCTGTTGAATTTACGCTTCTCGTAATAATTGTAATAAAATTAAAGTTACAAAATCGATAGGAATGTAAATTTGCTATATAGCAGTTAAAAGGTACTAGATATCCAACCCTATTTCCGTTAATATGAGCAACGCCGGATATAACCGACTATTTCCAATTGCAACGCTCGTGGGTTGATCCGCTCGTAATGTAATCCAACAAAAAATTTTCACGTCATTAACTCAATTCTGGCAAAATGTAGTAGTGAGGATAACAAAAACAATATATGTTAAGAGACAATTTTAGAGCAAAGCTACAAGAATAACTTCCTTAGCACTACACTGAATATTTATTTTAAACTAAATTGTGTTAATTTTTATGGTAAATTTACCAATCTATACAGATAAATAAAATTTGAGCGTCTGTTTTAAATATAAAAATTACTTTTACTACATGCAAATGAATTTATATACCTCAATAACAATTTTTTAAAATTTTTTGCCTGTCTGTTTGCTTCGGCTAATCTCTGGAACGGCTCTTCCGATTTTGACGGGACTTTCACTGGCAGACAGCTGATGTAATAAGAAATAATTTAGGTTGATCTTATTTTAGAAATTTTCAATAAATAGTTTTTAAATAAATATTAAAAATACAACAGCTCTGACATTGAGATATCAACGCCAGTCAATAATTTAATTGATTGAATCTACTAAATATGGTTATGATAAAATATTCGAAGTTATGTATTTATTTGTTTTTACAAAATCCGCAGCTCTTAAGGTTTATTAAGCAATATACTCGTAAATCAATTTTATACGGAACAGACTGCCAACGACAAGATTTAAATTTTTTAGATAATATTAAAAACGTATTTGTCACCGTAATATAGACGTGTAGTAAATGAGTGTTTGCGTTAATTTGTAAATGCGTTTGGGTGTGTTTAGTGTGTTTGGATTTGCGTAGTGAATGTATATGTGTGTGTACCATGTACAGTCAATGGCCACACAATTTTTAAAATGTCGGTTTTCTGATGAAAACGTCAACTGAAGCTGCAATGCATAATCATTTTATGTTGCATTTGTGTCTATGCTTAGGATACGATATACTAAGAATCCAATTAAACATTTTTATGTAAATATTTAATTAATACTACGGAAATAAGAGAACTAATTTATGAATCGAGGTTTATTTCTTATGTATTTTGAATTTATACAATAATTTTGAAGCATTTTCAACTTCATCACTACTTTTTAAGCCTTCGGTTTATAATCGTGTCATGGTTCAAATTCCGGTCAAGTTTTTAATATTGGTATTTCTTAAATAACAATTATGATATTACGTCAATCGTGTTAGCTCTAGTACAAGTAAGGCTAAAATCGTACTAATTGCTATCTCTGATTACTCCGCTTAGGTTAATAATGATGTGAAAGATATTTTTTAAACAGATAAAGAATTATTACATTATAAGAACATTATAAGTCACCAGCAAACAAAAACTTGACCATGATTAGCATAAGGCGACATAAACTCTCAATAACGGTGCTATTCTCCAACTTATCTTGACATTGGAATCTGTGTTCGCAAGTGTTATCAGACAACATACACTGATGCAATTTGCTAAGAAGGATTCACGTATAGTTGTTCTCTAGTGCCACCCACAACTTTATCTGATAGTTGTTCAATAACATTTTTAACACGTACAACAGACAACATTTGATAGATAAATCCTTTTAGCATTTCCTTCCAGCTAACCTTTAGTGGTAACATTCATGTCATTCTCAACCGACTTCAACAAAGTAGGTTCTCAATTCCTCTGTATGCTTTTGTTATGTTTGTTACCTTCGATTTGGTGAATCGATTTTGACGATTCTGAATTTATTTGAACTGGTCCAATTCTGACCTTGGCATCCATAAGAAAACCATGTAAGTTTGCATTATGTGCGCCACAAATGGACGAATAACTCAAAAACACGTAACGATTTCGATTATTCATTTTTTATTGGAAAGGATATACATACATCAAGAGTAGTTTTATGATAGTCTAGTTAGGTTTTGATTAATATTACTATTGATGAGCCGTGGTAGCTCAGTGTCCAGGCGGTTGGCTCTTGTTGCATAGTACGCTAGCAACCCGAGTTCGATCCCCGGTGCCGGCACCAATAAATTTGTTGTTGCAATTTTATGTGCTGATTAACCACCCGCTCGGCGGTGAAGGAAAACATCGTGAGGAAACCTACATGTCTTAGAAAATTTTTCTAAGGCATGTGAAGTCTGCCAATCCGCACTAGGGCCGCGTGGTGGACTATGCCCTTATACTCTCTTTACAGAGAAGGCCTGCGCCCAACAGTGGGACATATATATTATATATATAAAGGCTGTAACTTTATACTTTATACTTAATTCTATTTCCTAGTATTCCTACGATAATTCGGAAATAGAAGAGGGCGTCTGCACGTATTATCGTTTAACGTTTGATTCGATTTGAAGTCTGTTTTGTTTATGCTCGTAAATAGGTATACATGTTATTATATCTGTACATAGATACATGCTCATAAGTTACTGTTATCTCAGAAGCGTGGTAACTCGCTGTTCTAGCGGTTGAATCAAGTAGCATAGTACGCTAGCAAGCCGAGTTCGATCCCGATGCCTGCACCAAAGAATTTACAATTTAACAATTTGTGTGCTGAAGGTGGTGGAAGAAAACAGCATCAGGAAACCTACATGTGTTAAAAAACTTTCTAGGACATGTGAAATCAAAAGGGCTACGTAGACTATGCCCGTATACTCTCTTTATAGAGAAGGCCTGTGCCCGACACCTGGATGTATAACTAACTATCTATTAATATAAAAAATTGATGTTGGTTTGTGTATACCATTGCACTTTAGCTAGTGATTTATTAATATCTATTAGAATAAATTCAAGGATCAAAAGAGAATCACATGAGTTAGTTAAAAAAATAATCTATCTTCAACTTCCGGCGCATAATTTGCTTACGTCATTGTCATCTCATTTGCCCACATATACCGCACGCATTGACGTAGTGAGCGTAGCTTCGCAAACGATAACGAAACAAAAACATCACTCATTTAAGGTTACAATTTATTAAGATAATAAATACGAAATTAAAATGAGAATTTAATTTCAATTTTATCGATAGTTGCGTAATCGATATCAAACAAAACGTTATCATTAATAGCAGTTTACATACTTTTATGTACTGGAATTTGATTTGTTAAAGCCGAAGATTAGGATGCGTAGGGTTATAGTCGCATGCCCAGAAGTGGACTGCCGCCAGCTATTAATGGAAGCAATGAATGGAATACCATGGACTGTGGCCCATTTCGATTTTCACTTACATAAACTAAACGTCTTCACATATCCGTTAATTTAGCGGTCGTAAAGTAAACTTTGTGTGGTGAGTATATTTACTGACGGAACTAAAAGTTATAAACGTACATTGAGTGCGTGTTACGACAAATAGTCAAATAGCATCGGGCAGATTCTCAAGTGGGTTATGACTTCCGGTAATTGGTGCTGTTAAAAGTGTGACGTGGTGAATCTTACTTTCGTAAATTTTCTTACGGTCATACGTATACGTTCTTAATTCGTTGAATGTGTTGTAGCTGTTTTAGAATGCGGCTATAGACATTTACGAGACTCAACATTTTAGTCTTAGTTGCCTCACCCCGGGTAAAAAGATAAATAAGATAAAATATACACATAATATGATACATGCACATGCACACAATTTCCTATGACGATTTAATATAACGTCCTTGTTTGGCCACAGTATAAGACGTGGCATTTACGGTTACGGAAATTACTATGATGAAACATTTGGACAAATATCGGGTGTTAAATACAAGCTATTTGACAAAGGAAATAAATAAGTAAGGACTATAAACTTTCTTAAAAAGATATATAACTAGAATACCCTTAAAGTTCATTTACTCCGCTTAACGTGTATGTTATCTTTATATATTCTAAAGGTAAAATATGTTAATCACTAGGTAATATACCACTATCTAGTAGACGCACTTTGCAGGTCATTGCACTAAACGATTTTTTTCATTTCTTACAATTACATACATCTTCGCGAATAATTCTGACGTCATCTTTCTTTCTCTTACCAATCCACTTGTCTCTACTCTACTCTAATTCTCTCGGAGAATAAAAAAGCGTCAGTGCGTTGAATTCATCACTGACGCTAAGTCGTTTACATTTATGTAAAAATTTAGCGAAGATTTAAAGTTTTATTTTTACCCGTAAAAATACTTGTTATATTTTTAGCATAACCGTGGTACAAGGCTCGTCGCTTATGTCGCAAGAAACTACATAAAATTAATTTATGTACGTGAAGTAAACACACGTGGAACAAACACCTGCGACTCACACAAATATTTGTCCTGTCTGGAAACCGGACCTTGAGCTAATGAGTTAAAGGCATTGTGTATATGACGACCACGTGGCATTGTGATGCATGGAATAGGTATTTACTAAGCCCTGTAGTTCTAGGCTCTCAAGAATAAGACTGCGGTATCTCCTGCCTGTCGTGGAAGGCGACGAAAAGGAGCCTCGGGTTCACTGGGCGACAAGGGTCGTTCGCCAAGGTGGTCCCGGAAAGAAGGCGATATCTCTAGCCTGTGTCGCCTGCACTGCGAGGGTGCAGGAGGGGAAGAAGTAACCTCCCCCGCGGGAAGTGCTCTCCTTGAGCACAGTGCAGAGGGGCTCGAAGGCGTTCCTCTGGAGATCCCGGAGCCCCTCACCATGCACCAAGGAAAGGCCACCGGGGAGGTTTTCGTGGGTAGAAACCCCCACATAACCTCCGCCTTCCCCCCAGAAGGCGGGGTATCTTTTTGGAGATTTCCTCCCCGTTAACAAAAAAAAGGTATTTACTAAGCTAGTGCGTACCATCCAGGATTGCAGCATCCAGGATTGCAGTTCCTCTTAACATCATCAGGCTACATACATAACTAACGTCAGAAAACTACAGAGCTGCATTAAAAATATTGTTTACTTGATTAATAGTTTGTTTATAATTACTTGTATTTACGCGAATGTTACATGTTGTAAAAAGAAGATCGAATGTCGATCGGTTGTCCCGTAATTGTACATTCAACGGTGAGTGGACAGTAGGTAGGTGACTGTATGATGCCTCGGCAAAAATTAGAAAAATCCATGTCATTTTTTTTATATGACCATTTTACTGAAAACTGTAAAAAAAACAGATCTTGTGCGACATTTTAAAGTACTAAAACGACAAATAGGCTAGTTTTAGCGACGTATATTTTTTATTGGAAGCGCAGATGACTGCGCTTTCCTCGTCATTTATTGCGTCATTAGTTCACAAAATTCTGTACAAAAATTGTGGATTGTGAATCATGTCTGGTTTTAATTGTAGTTATGGTCATGTGGTGCAGTTATTATAGTACTTAAAAATATCGTACAAGATCTAATTTTTTCACAGTTTTCAGTCAGATGCTCATTTAAAAAGATATGGATTTTTTTACAGGTTGCCATATGATCGCCTGTCGCCCACTTACCGTTAGACGTTGTATGAGACATCTGTATAATACGAGTAAAATAACAATATTTTCTCGAAATATCCTAAAAAACCACAGGAAGGCAAAGGTAACAAATTATGAAAAACAGATTTTTTAGAATGTCATCTCCGTTATTAACATTGAAGGTTTTATGTAATTATTAGCTTATCTCATCTACTGCTGATTTATGCAATAACTTGAAAGCATCAGCTAATAATGCCTGGTGTAGTATATCAGATGGTACTGTTACCAGCAACCCACTGTGCGATCTCTTCGAATACGTTTGCTATTAAATAATAAACGTGAACCTAACAATAAGTCGTTTCAACACTAAACAAAAATGTCTATAAAAAATCCATAAACATCTTTAATGAGCGCCATGAATTCATAACGCAGTAAAAAGTAGTTTGAACAAAGTCTAGTAGGTAATGACTGAAAAATGGCGCAGTTCGAAGAACGCGAAGTAGGCGTCATGTTGTCTGGCACAAGCGTCGCCGAGGTTTACGGTTTTTCCGGAATCGTGTTATGATTTATCAAAGTGAGGTTAGCATTGGGAGACATACGAACACCAAAATGTAAACGCAGAAGTTACCGCCGCACGCGTCATTGACCGTCTATTTCTGTACGCTCCATGTCCTTTCTCCAGAAATACCATCTCAAGTAGATTTACGCACAATTTAATAGTGTTTGCTTATCTAAATCAATATTCGAACTTAGGTCATACAGAGATTTGTATCATGTTAGTTCAATTTGTATCGCTATTTAATTTATACTATATTATAAATAGATTATCATTTCATTGAAAATTAAGAAATCAATATTTTTTTTTCATATTAACTGTATTTCAAAATGTGTCAATTAAAAGAAAAGTTCGAGGATTGTCTAAATTAACAACAGGGTTAATTTCAGGTGACTTTTCCAAACTAATTCTCGTTTTTCAAACACTTAGGTACAAAAAAGTCTTATTTATCTCATACCTATAAATTTATAATCGTGTGTTCCGGATTATTCAGCATAGGATTGGAATAGATTGTGTCTGTCTTTCCCACCAATTTCAATGTAGGTCTTTTCAAGGATTGCATTGCCACTTAACATCAGGTGGAATCACAGTCAAGGTTGCTCGGAAATTTAAAAAAATTGTTAAGTACCAAATTCAATTAATAATATATATGATCTATAAATAAACAAGGGTGACCTTCTTGCATGCTTAATACCAAATGTAGAAGAACCAACGTTTGTTATCAAATGTTTATTTATTTGATGACTCATAAGAAAAATGTTATCAAAGTGATAATAATTCTAGCACACATATTTTACTAAGATTACTGTTGAAAATGTTTATATTTAGGACTGATTTATACGGCTTTGTCTTCAAACCAAAATATTCTAGAAGTTTCTACTTGTATTATTGTGGTCAATTTCTTTTCCCGTCCTATCGGAACAATTACTATCTATTAAGCGTACTAAAACTATGGCTCATAAATTGTAATCAATTTTTTTTTGTTTAAACAAGACATTGTTCCTTTTTTATTATAGCCAGAGATAAACTTCAGATGAAACTTCAACGGTAGTTTTTAAAAAAAAATCTAACAATTATTTGAAGTGAAAACACCGCCCCGAGCCAAATGCATGTAGTCCAATGTTACCAGAATAAAGTGTTCGCTGGACAAATCGCACTGAACTTGGCACGGGCTGAAAACTATGATGTCGCAAAATAAATCAACGCGCAGAGAAATTGGACACGGCCGTGATTTATGTATTTGAAATGTTTAAAAATATATCCTGATGTATACGATTAAGAGATTTATATATTAGAATAGCCACTATGTTATTACAAATTATATAAATGAAATATGGCTATAAGAATGATATTCATCCAATATCGAAAAAAGAGTATGTGGTAATTATAAAATATTTTATAGTGAGTCTACAAAAGAAGTCTATAGAGAACAGAATAGTATAGAATAAACACTTACACGACATAGAGAGTTTAAGATTTTTAATGAAAAAAGGGTTAGCTCAGCATAATATGAGCTTACATAAATAAAAATATATAAATAGACAAATTAAAAAAATGGAATGTCTTTGCGGAACATAAATATTCTTTTAAATCTTTCATCGCTTTGAATCTCACTAGGTTGGCATCTACAGACTCGGTACTAATAACAGACCCTAATCCTTAGCAGCACGAGTACCATTTAACTGAGTCTCTGATAAACCAATTGTGTACAAAATGAACGTTCATTGGCATCATAGTGGTTGATGGTGATGTAAAATAGTTACCGATGGTGTTGCTGAACCGGCCAGCGTTCCTCAAGTAAGAGAACAGCTCACCGCCGCAGACGTACTCGAACAGCATGTAGATGCAAGAGTCGTCGTGAGTCCACCACCGTCTGCAATATGAACACAATTGAATCTTCTATTCTATGTTAAATTCCAAAGATGAGGATGTTAAATAGCCATCAAGAGGAATGGTGGCGTGTTGTGAAACTTGCCACCAACACCTAAAGTGATGACATGGGGTGGCCTTTCAAAAGTGATATCGATGAAAAAGAAGAAGGATACCGATACCTAGACCAAACAAAATGAGAGCGGGTACTTATTTACGCGGGTGAGAAGTCATTCTTCTTTGCCATCATTAAAAATAGTTTTTAATCGCATGCAAATAATTCATTACAATATTATTCATGGGGCAACATTAGGTTTATACAGGCAACACTGGCACTTTTTCTGTGGCCTCAGACAGCGGTGCGTCTGTCTGTGGCTGATCTATCGTCGACTTCGGAGCATCTGCAACAAAATCTGTCCACCTTTCTGGTTCACTGATATTCTTAAATTGAAATATTTTTATAACATTATATTCTATAGGAAATTTCACGAAGTTTCACGCTGATTTTTATTGCAAATATATTCATAGAAGAACCCCCTTGTACATACACCATGTACCCAGTTCACAATATTACAAGATTTAAATATGACCTTTGGATCGGGTAGTTAAAAAGTTATATCTGATGCCGATATTCCTAGGATCTATTTTAGATATCTTTCAAACAACAATACGTTTAAGTGTATTCTACCAGATATAAATACATATAAATTATATATGCATGTAGACAGTATCTCTTTCCATCAATCAATCGTTATCCGAATTTCTCTGAAATACTTATTCTCTCATGTGATAAATTAAGACGTTATCTTAATGCACTCCCCACAAATTTTAGCTAGTAATTTTTTATACAAAAACTTTTTTTAATTCTTGTCTTAAATCTGGACTTTGAATTTTAATTTCCGTAATAATGTACACAAGTGAAACATAATCTGGAATGATTCCTGACAATACCAAAACGTAATCTCTTCAAACTAATCTAAGTAAATAGGTCACCTGAGTCTTAAATAGTATTACAAGAAATGCAAACAGATAAGTTTTCTAAATTTAACAAGTTAACATAGAAACCAAAATCAAAAACTGTCAGAAAATCAAAAAGCAACTATGTATGAGTGTGAACCGTTGTGAATTGACGTCGCTACAGTGCTGCTGTCAATATGCCAATAATCTTGTGTCTGTTGTACAAAGCGTATCACTGACGCTTGCCAGACTGCTGTCAGCGACACGCGACAGTGTCTGACACTAGCTAGACGTCTCCTTATTGACATACTGCTCTCCTACCACAGTAACACTTGCACTTTCGTTTGTATCTAAGTGAAATTATTTCGGAAATATACTTTATACAGATGATATAAATTTTGAAGAATCCTAATTTTTATTTATCTTAATAAAATATTGTCGATTTACGATGTCGTTCAATGCATAATATTCCTGACACAAAATCTCGGCAAGCCGTCGTATGCTTTCAAAAATTATTTTGCACACTTAAAATTAATAAAATAATATATTTCCAAATAAGTATAATCCAAATATAAATTTTCAGTCTTTTTTTATAGGATAGTTGTATATTTAATAAACATTTTTATACTAATTTAATACATAAATGTAATTATCAAATTTTAAATTGATATAATTAATTTATTTATAGGTATACAAGCTCAGTAAGGTAAGAAAGCAGCGGCATCGTATTAGATGTTGCATACAATCATACAGCGTGGCGACGCATAACGTGGCTATGCGTCAACAGTTAGTCTGACCAGATGCATGTTTCACATCAAGAGGTCAGCAACACACTTGTAATATTACTACAGGGGTCATTTAAGTCGTAGAAGCTAGTCATAGATACCTCAGTTACTTATACTACATTACATGTTGGAATATAGAAGTAACAAATATTCAAAACAAGGAATGTTATTGGCCTCGCGCCGACGCTTCCTATGCCACCAAGTGACGCGCGATACATGCAGCGAACCGACTCTGATAGAACGTAATGCATCGACAACAAACAAACGTACATGTTAATCTACTAAAATAACACCGCACCCTTGAAATTAACGTCACTCGTTCAATAAGTAATGGGACATAAACAAAATGTAACTCACAAATTCACAACGAAGGGATGATTTATTTCGGCGAGTATGTTTTTCTCGTTCATAACATGATCAACTTGTTTGAGACGTATAACGTCTGCCATGGACAGAATCTTCATCGCCAAATATTCGTCGGCCGCTTTGTCTCGGCACAGGCACACTCGGCCAAAGGTACCGGTTCCTGGAACAAAGACAATTTTTTTATACAAATATAAACACATAATAAACATCGTATTAAGAATATTTTGCCTATCCAACACTAAGGAAAATTTTAAAAAATAAATGCTGATTACACTATTGGATCTAACATTCTTTAGTTGCGGAAAAAGATTGACTAAACTCTTTCTGAATCGTAAACATTTCTTAGAACTGATGATTTGTATATATATTTAAATTATTCACAAGCTAAGAATCCCAATCCTAATTTATCTGGTCCTGTTTTTTCAAACAAATAAGATGTATTGATGTGTTTATTTGACCTTATTGCAGAAAGACAGAAAATAGCAAATCGAAGGAATCATTTAGAGCATAGCCCCGAGATTTTACACGTGCTCTCGTCCTGGAGTCTGATAAACCAATTGGGTCAAAATGAACGCTCAGTCACGTCACGTTTTTGGTTTTAACTCGCTTTAGTAATCCGCCAGTTCAATTGTTCCACTTTGGTTTTACAATGATCTGCAATTGGCACTCCATTATTCCGTTGTTTATTCCGTTGTTGCTATTTGGTAATGTCATGCATAATGACTGTCTGAATGTCCAAATTAATGTCTAAAATATAATTTTTCTATTGTAACTTGTAATTGCCCGTATTTCGATTCTACTTTTGAAATACTTACATTTTAAAATAATTCTTAAAACTATAAGCGTTTCACATAATTATCAAATTTAATATAATAAAGTCGAATGTTTTTTTTTCAGTTAAACCAAATTAAATAGATGAATTGGTTAAACTAGTTAGGAAAAATAATTCCTCAAAACGAAATAAGAAAAAATTATATATTATAAATAAAAACGACGCATATCAATGCTTAGTTTTTAATTATATCAACACTTTATATTGCATTGACAACCTTTTTTTGTTAACGGGCATTGACAACCTGCTATTTACAGAACTTTTCTGTAAAGGACATTAACGTCAGACGATCGATCGATGTTTGTATAAGACTACTTTATAATAATAAAACCCACAAACGCTTGCGATCAGTTATTTTAATCCCTTGGTTCGATTTAAAAATAATAGTCCTCATAAATAGCCCACGAAAGGGCGAAGGTCTTATACTAAAGCAACAATCAGTTAAGAGAAATGAAGTTGTTTTAATAGCCTCGCTTCATATTTATCTAAAAGTAATGACGCACGTTATACAACGGTATATAAAATAACATAAATAAGTAGGTAACCTAGTGGCTAAGTGTTCAATTTTATGATATCATAGTTTGGGTTTCGAATCAACAGCCCTGTAGTTTTGGGCTCTCAAGAATAAGACTACGGTATCCCCTGCCTGTCGTAGAAGGCGACTAAAAGGGGCCTCGGGTTCACTGGGCGACAAGGGTGGGGGCCTTTGTCGTCCGCTAAAGTGGACCCGGGAAGAAGGCGACATCAGCTGGCCCGTGTAGCCTTGCACTGCGAGGGCACAGGGGGGGAGGGAGTAACCTCCCCGGGACGTGCTCTCCTTGAGCACATTGTAGAGGGGCTCCGGTGCGTTCCTCTGGAGATCCCGGAGCCCCTCGTCATGCACCGAGGGAAGGGCCACCGGGGAGGTTTTAGTGGGTAAAAACCCCACATAACCGCCGCCTTCCTCCCAGAAGGCGGGGTATCTTTTTGAAGATTTCCTCCCCGTTAACAAAAAAAAAAAAAAGGGTTTCGAATCAAAGTCGACAGTGCAAGAACTTTATAACTAAATAACGTATATGTACATTAAAAAGCTTTGTAATCGTTTAAAAGTTGTAACGAACTATGTCGAATAACTACACTCGCACAAATTAATACTTTTATTTAAATAACTTAATTAAATCATAACCGTATGTATCAAACTGTATCCTCCCAAACAAATGACGTTATCCACGCAGGTCCTGTACAGGGCCTCGGTGTAACTGTGATCCGTGCGGTGCCCGTCCTGTCCTCCCAATACGTAACGCTTATAATTGTTCCCCACCCTCTCAATATCATAAAGCAGTTGTGACGTCACCGGATAGAAGAAGTGATTCCAGTGATTGGCTTTGGCACTGGCGTTACAAACAAATAAAAATCATGATAGCCTGGTGGCTAATTGCTAATTTTGTAGGAGGTTAGAAATCCCAACTGGCTTGTACAAATCTGTTCAGTTTTTCTGTGTCTTAAGGAGAAACAGTTGTCGCTAAAAAAGGGGTTAAAACTGTTTCATTATAAAAACATGCCTCTTGACCTAAACCCAATTAATTTGTTTGTATTTCTAACAACACTTGTTAATCCGAGGTAACCAGTGACGCGCGAGTCTTTCGTAAGTCTACAGCGAATTTATTTCTACCACCTCTTGCGCAAGCCAGGTGGCCCTTCGCCACACCGTATTAACTTTGGGAACGAAACACAGGCAGATAAGTCCACTTGCATTACACACATTACTTATTCAATACATATCAAATCAAAAACACATTTGTTTATTACACTAGACACCCGGTCTGGTGTCACTAATTCTCGTGATAATTGATTTACCAAGGTTGAATTTACATAATAAATAAATAAATAACCTACAACACGAACACATACCAGTGGATTTGTAATAAATTATTATTTATTAAAACAAAAAAATATACGTTCCAGATGAGTAATCTACTATATATTATATACTAAAACTTACTCCGAAACACGTTTTCACGTCACTTTCTTGTGGAATCAACAGTCACCAGCGGTGTTTCCGAACTTTTACGATTTGGGGACCTACAAGAAACGAGCCTACTCCCACCTCAAAGGTCGGCAACGCACCTGCACCTCCTCTGGTGCTCTGGATGTTCATGGGCGACGGTGATCACTTAAGATCAGGTAAGCCGTATGCTCGTTTGCCACTTTTCATTTATAAAAAAAAACACGTAACATCTTATTAGTACAGAAGGGATAGATGATATTTATACAATTGCATAAAATGCAGTTAAAAAAATATATTGTTCTTTTGTAGAATAAATATTGTGTAACAATGTAATACAGAAACTAGACGTTTAATTTCAAGTATCCGGGTAGTGTATATGTCCCTAGTTTTTTCACTAGGAACTAGTATTACTCGTTATTTAGTAAATAAAACATTCACGAGAAAGTTTTGAGGCATAACAATACTAATATATAATTCTACAAAATTATATATTAGTATAGAGGATATACAACCTATTTATTTGTGTCACAGATTAGCCAGAGAAGCTGACTTTTACTGCTTCACTGAATTGAAATGTGGCATAACTCTGAGGCCGCTTAGCGTGAACCTCTATCACTAGTAACTCAACACAATATTCGGTGGCGAGTAACCTCGGCTTGGACGGTGTTTATGTTCGGGTTAGTGTGGTCCGCTCCGAAGGTGCCCGAGAGTGCCGAACCACAGCTTGGTCGGTTGCTATTACACGGATAATATATAACCCATTTCAAGAATTGTTTTTCATCTACGTCTTGCGTGGACATGCCTGCGACCGCAAGAAAACTTTTTCAACAACCATTACCAATAGATGGCGTTGTTTACTATATGGAGGTTGACCAAAAAAGAAACAAGACCACGCATAATATTCAGATAATAAATCAATCTGACTTTAATTAATTTAATACATTCGCAAATATATTGACCTCTTACTTTCACTTCTATGCTTTGTTTCGTTCCTCATTTCTCATCGAAGCGACCATAATATGTCACAACGAAGCTTGTCAGGGTACAGCTAGTTTCTTATAACAATTTGAATGACTGACTGACTATAACAAAGCCAGGTAATAAATTTTAATGTTTTCGTTATAACAAATAACGCTTCTATAAGCGGAAACATAAAGGCGGCGCTTTCCGCGAGTGAAATGTGCTCATCCGCAACCCAGTCGTGTGCTGAGAAGCCGTCGGTCATTGAAAGAACACCTACGCTTATGTGTTACTTGATTTATAATATTGTCTGCTCTGAATGAAGTCTATATGGACGATAGCTTCGCGCGCCTCGAGTGCTTCTACTGATTAAAATATCTTACTTTTATTGTTATCTAGCTGCGCCCCGCGGTGTTACCCGCGATAAAAAAGACTATTTATTACACTTATTAAGATAAAAGTAATCTAAGTAACTCATACGAAAATGAAAGTCCCGTCAAAATCGATCCAGCCATTCCAGGGACTAACCGGAACAAATAGACAGATAGACGGACGACAATTGTAAAAAATATTATTTAGGTATATGTACCGTATACTTAACATTCATATTATTACAAAGTTATTTTAATATTACAAAAAGACACTCCAACTTTATTAATTTGTATAGATAATGATAAAATTAACCCTAGCGGAGTAGACTTGTGCAAATAAATTGTCGTTTTACGATTAAGCACAAACAATCAATCACTAAATATTTGTGCCTTCAAAAATGGACAGCTGAAGCTGTCTCCATTTATTTTAACGCGAAATGTGTGTACTTCAATCGTAAATTCATTTAAGATTGAGTTAAAATGCTATAGCACCTGTCCAGATTAGTAGCCATATAAAACACAAACGACGATTAAAAATAAAACGAAGCCATAGTAAAGCTATCAATGCCAAAGAAAAGCGAAAGAAGGTTATCATTGACTTGGCCGGTTAGGAAGTTACGCAACGTTCAAAGACATATTAATTAAATAACAATCAACATATATTTAAATTTACATGACACTGACTAATAACAATAAAACAGGCAAGTGGAGGTATTGTATTATATACGCTGTGACCAAAAGTAAAATTGCCTCGATCGCCGGTCCGACCACTTTCACTGTTGTAAACATAACGCACTCCAACTGGTTTGGGTTAACGTTTACGTCACGCCGGTACTTCGATTACGCATAACCGAAGTAACTGTTTCACGTTAATATTTATGCTTTACGATGGAACATATAAATTTTAATAGTTCTTTGTTCCAATACAGTTCTACCAAGAGTGCTCAATTTCAATCGTTTTAGGATTACATTTTTGTCGATTTTTAAACAATAATTAAATTGAAATAAAAATAGTTTTGCAGATGAATAGTAAAGAACAAAAGATTTCACGATCTTTCAACCCTGTTGGCATTTCACCCATATGTTTATATAGGTTTCATATGCCACAGTGGATGAGCCCATCGCCATAGCCGGCCGTGGATTTTAGTGACTGTCACTACCGACGCTAGTCGCTTACAGTCGCTTGTAGTTAAAACTGACATACAAAATATAATATTTAATCCCCACTGCATCTCTTGCTCAGTCAACCGATCGACACGGTTTTGTCATTGTAAATTGTCTCATTATATTGTTGACATTGAATTATAACAAATTAAATTCGAATGTCACGAAACCTAATTAAGTCACGTATTTCGAGCCATAAAAAGTTCGTTCACTCTATTATCGACACGATATTCTTAGTGAAAAGTATTTAAATCGATACGATAAAAAAATTTAAGCCAAACACAAATGAATCATTATAAACGGCATCGGCTTAAATCATTATTATGTCAACAAATTATTATTATTCCCTTTTTTGTTGGGGTGGCGCGCCCTCTTGCTGTCTACAACCTCACTAAGGTCACCATTAGCGTTACAGGCCGTGGGGCTTGAGGGAAATATCTGGTGTATCATTATTATTACCTTTTTTTTTTGTTAACGGGGAGGAAATCTTCAAAAAGATACCCCGCCTTCTGGGGGGAAGGCAGCGGTTATGTGGGGTTTTTACCCACTAAAACCTCCCCGGTGGCCCTTTCCTCGGTGCATGACGAGGGGCTCCGGGTTCTCCAGTGGAACGCACCGGAGCCCCTCTGCACTGTGCTCAAGGAGAGCACGTCCCGGGGGGAGGTTACTCCCTCCCCCTGTGCCCTCGCAGTGCAAGGCTACACGGGCCAGCCGATGTCGCCTTCTTCCCGGGTCCACTTTAGCCCTTGTCGCGCAGTGAACCCGAGGCCCCTTTTAGTCGCCTTCTACGACAGGCACCGATATACCGTAGTCTTATTCCTGAGAGCCCAAAACTACAGGGCTGATCATTATTATTACCTAATACAAGCTGTAACAACACATTATGTTATATATACATTATGTTATACACCGAAAGCTTTAGTTGTTTTCTTACCAAAATACCAACATTTTTTGAAAGAACCTTTATGGATTGTTCTGCTGCTACAGGTTTTTAAGGGTTGACGTGTTCTTAGGGGCTCCAGCCCGAACCTCTATCAGAGTAACTTAGCGTTATGGTATCAGAGAAGGAATACCGCCAGCTTAGTAAATGCCGATTCACTCTATTATTAAACACACGCACATTGTTATCGAAGGGATAGACAGACGGGCAAACTAGTCCTGTTCTTTACGAATAATGAAAGTAGAAGCAAAGCGCTTTCAGGGATGTCCACAACAAAAGGATGAAACCCACCTCCTCGTAGCACCTCGCAAAACGCAGACTAATTCCTATACATTGAGGTTGTCTCTCCGTAGTGTCGCTATTTCAAAACACAACTGTACTGAAGAAGTTTTCACTTCGACAACACGCATTTAAGCATTTATTCGTTGCTTTATAACATTATTACGTTTTATTCCGTGTTGTAACATCTAATTATGAGCGATGAGTAATTTTACGAGTATAATAAACCCAAATATTTAAAAATACAAGTCGCGCGTTAACCATTCGCCCGCTATTTCAATTTTATTTAACACTAAAAAAATGCTTTTCAACAGGAGCCGTGTTCCACATTTACACTAGAATAATGTAACCGAATTATTGCTCTAGCCAGAACAGTTGCAATATCTAGGCACTGGAGTATCCGACTACTAAAGAAGTGGCCTGATGAATATTTAAATATTGGTGACAAGGTCGCGGTCATGGTCGGACACATCAATCAAGAGTAATTAAAGAAATGACCCAAATGATGTCACAATTAATTCTCCCAATTTACATTGAAGTTGAACCCGATGTTTTAACCGATTTAAAAAAAGAGGTGTTTTTTGATATTCATTATTATATAGTAGATATTGTGTATATTAGTAATTTTCTTGTTACACTCATAGCACATACATTAATGAACCAATTTTTAATCTTTTAAAGGGATTGGTTTCAATAAGGATGTATATTATTTTTAATTGGCAAAGAAACTTCCATATAGGAAACCCCTAAAAATCAATTAGAAGCATGCCTGTTGATTGCGATATTGATACGTTTTTGATATTCTAAGCTCACGTTTATGATGGATATATGCTAAGGGTACTTAAACGCTTAACGACAACGGGCGCAAATTAATTAGAAGAATGAGGATATATGCTTCAGAACTTCGTAGTATAACTACGATACGTTAATATGATTGAACCACGACAAAATCCGTAAAGGTAGTTTTATGCAACACCGAATAACTTTACTTTCACGTAAAATGCATAAATTATTGACGTTATTATTCATGTTATCTATGTATACTCAGATAATCTTTTATGACATGATGTATGAGCAGGCACTGCCAAAAAAAAGTTACATAAGAATTCTCAAATTCTGAAAATATTTCCGTGTGAGTTAAACCAGAACTGCTAGAAATATTAAATCATTTTATACTGCGACTTCTATGGGCGCAGTTCCTAAATAGATTTGCGGTAAGGCATCGATTGCTAACTTTTTCTTTCCCAAATATTTAACGGAGAACACTTTACGTAATACCACTCACACCTACAGCTCAACTAAATTCTTCTGGGTGATTTGAAAGGTGTTCGATTCAAGGTTAATTTATTGGAGAACTGGGTTTGCAGTTTTAAGACAAATGCAAATAAATAACACTGATTACGTCACAATCAGTTTGTATTAGAACGTTCAATAAACAAATAGAAAAGGAAAGATATTGTTATGTAGACATGTAATACCGAAATTGAAAATACTTGTATATTTTATTAACTCCCAATATTGTATTAGACTTCCTCTCATTAGGAATGCGCACACTTCTTGCATAGCTTAGCTCAAGTTTGTTTTTTATTCATTGGAAAACAAGCAAACGAAGCTGGTATGAAGTAATCGCCGATGGTCACAAACTGCAACAACAACAGAGAAAGTACAGGTGCGTTGCCGGCCTTAAGGCTTCTTCCTTAAGCTCTGCATCCCTTTGTAGGCTTTGGCTTGGTCAAGCAACTTTCTCCACCTCGGTCTGTCCGTGGCCACGGTCCTCCTGTTATCTGTGCCAATTTCTTTGGCGTCTTGATTCACACCGTCTAACCAACGGAGCTTTGGTCTTCCTCGACGTCGGGATCCCTCGTCATAATTGCCTTGAGTATCCTGGCTGAAGCCATAGGCCAAGCCATGGATGAATCCATCCTCTGCACATGACCAGCCCATCTGAATCTGTTTAATTTGATGTGCCCAGCCACATGCAGTTCTTGGTAGAGGTCATAAACCTCCTGGTTACTGCTGTCCTCGCACACAGCGCCAAAGATTCTTACGGTGTATACCTTAGTCTTTTTTATCTATAGATTTTTCTCACATTTACCTCGAGTACTTTCACGCCTTCATTGGACAGGTATAAAGCAACTATAGAAAATTACAGAACGTAGCCTAAATTTTTATTACAAGTAAGTTTAAGAATGGGCTTCCTAATTGACTCGACTACATGTTCCGACTAGGTGTTCCTATTAAATAAATCGTTTGAGGCTTATAGCTAAATTCCAGTTAACACTGATGGAAAAGGGAACATGGCGAAATTTTTACGTATTTGCAAAAGGGAGGAAGCGACGTATGTATTGATTGAGGTAGAAGTGCTATCATTACATTTTTCGCACATTCAACTTACACGACTTATCATTGACGAAAAGAAAAAACGAAACAGTCAGTCAGAAATCAGTAGTCGAATGGTGAATACGAACCTACGACCTTCCGTTTCGCACATTGTAGCCTAACCATATATACAAGCCTATTGACGTGAATCACCTTCTTGCAAAAGCTTAAGCTTATTTGGAATGCTTAACAAGAATGCAAATAATATTTATCGAAAAAATTTTGTTAGTAATCTTTTTTATAAAAAAAAGCGAACAACTGGAAATGAATGAATCAAGATTTATATGTCGATCTCTGTTACTATTCAAAAGCTATATTTTGACACACTCTAAAATCAACATATTAATACAAAGAAACAAACATTGACATTAAAGTAACAAATGCCAAATAAGTCGTCAAAACATGACAGGAAAGATAACACTAAACACGATTTAAATCATTTTTTTTAAATCGTGTTCAGTGACAGATTATTTGTTTTTATAAAAATAAACCTGCCCGGATTGACCTGAATCTCGGGAGATAGTGAAAGAGAAACATATGAAGTTCAAACAGTAATCATTATAATTTCGAAAGATGCTAAGCGAATCTCCTTTCAAATCAACTGGCAATTCCATTTATTATTTAACTGATACAACATTCAAAGAGCATTTTAAACACAATTAAGTATATACTATTTTAAAATAACCATGAACTATGTATAATTTAGGATAAACATGTAATTAGACTTACTAAAAACTAGATGCCTTTAGAGCTTACTGTGTTTATGGCTTTGTTTCGATTGTATTAGACATAGCACACGATGAACAGACGATGAAAGTCACATCCTATAACTGATAAATAACATTGATGTCATTGTATTGGAAACATAAAATTAGCTAATGTGAGGTTTCGTAGGGTTACTTTCACGGATTCTACTATTGCAGGAATAGATCGATAAGGTGAAGGAAGTACCACGACCTCGCAGAAAACTAGCATTAAGTAGGCTTATACGAGTACAATTTGCGCTTCGCTTGATAGCCAGCGGGAAGCCAACGGCTTAACGGCTAAAAATATTGACAACACACTGCAATTCTTTTACTACGTACTAGAGGGCGACGGAGGGGATTTATACATCATCGTAAATCTGCGGGTAAAAACCATTCTCTACGCATAATAATTTATATAATTCTATCTTCATCTTGAATGCCCTTACTCTAATTATTATTAAGATCTATGTGACGTATTAGTTGTATTATTAAAATTCATAATCCGATTGTCAACAACGTGTTGCGGTTATATTGAACAATATAGAAACACGTTTTGAGTACAAAGCCGTTTGTTAGAGCTCACGTGGCGGTATCGTAATCGTCTGTACAAGGAAAATGCTCTTACAATTTCAATAGAATTTCAGAAGACAACAAATGCATATTTTTTTGGAACAAGTAAGAAAAGACTAGACGATTAGAGGATTTCCCTTCCGGTCACTCTGGAATCGGAATGCTATCACGTTTAGAAACTTAGAGGTTTAGTCTAAGCGCTCTAAGAGCACTATAAGTTCAGAAACCGGTAAAGTTGTAACCACCAAGCTAACAACTTCAATTAGGATTTTATTTGGTAGTTTAGTTTAGTTGTTAGTTTAAATGGCTTACATTCAGCACGCCTGTGTCACTGTTACCCCTTATTATAAGAGATGTTTTAAATATCAAGTATGATGTCAATTAAAATAAAAATAGGTACATATATTTAATTTTTTTTATTACAAAAACTACGTTACATTATAAAAAAATAATAATGAAATGTATAAAGCAATTATTAGTAAACCTATAATATATTTACATATACCTTCACCTTCAGGTTCTGATTCAATATGTCACTCTCCGCAGGCCGTGTCAAGGATTACATAGTAATACACTGCAATCATTGGACGGCATCCAACGCTTCTTTCGGCTCTGTCAAACTTTAGCTAATAGTAGATATCAGTAGATGTTGCGTGTATATTTTGAATTTCCCTAACACAAATAAATTTCACTTGTTTAAACTGTATTTCGTGTTCGCCGGCCGTCTGCTAATCATGTAGAAGGGCGTCTCGCCAAGAATACGTGATCGGAATATGTCATACGTACACACACGCAAGACACAACAAACGCTTGTGACTTTTGAAAAGTGAGAAGCTATTCACTTAAGCAAAATGTTTGTATCTATAGTACTGATATAAATTTATTCTAGCCGGAATATAAATCCATCAATCTTATACGAGTACATTTGCAAACATAGGCGTGAGGGTATCGCTTTACAGCTAATACGTTTTTAGTCACTAGATCGATCTGAATATTCAAAGAAGAAACACATAGCGTATTGTTTATGCGACATTTTGATTTAACATGTTCCAAGGAATAGATATAGACTACTATTTCGTTTACCGAGAATACTTGGGTAATACACAGAGTATTAAGAGGTCGCTAGAAGAATAACGTATGTTGCAGTGTTTTTATGGCTGGTCTCTATTTTCAACATCTTCATTGGATTGAGAGGTGAACCTCTGTTATAAGGAAGCGCAGCGGTTCCCCAAACCCCACGCTTTAGCTATTTTGGATCAAAGTGCCCGAAGGTGGATGTACAGTGGATGTACGACCAGAAGCTGCAATCGAATTACTATACATTCTAGAGCTACAAAAAACCAAAAGAAATTGTTGTAACTAGTACAGATGTAATAATTTAAAGTTAATAGATATAGCAATTCTCGTATCCGGTGGTTTCTCTTTATGTTCTTGTAGAAAAATAAAATTCTTGTTCTAGAAATAAAATTCTTTAACCACAACACGGGATTCTACGGATACAAGCAACCGTTGAAACAAAAGTTAGTAAAGTTACAGCCTTTATATATAGAATATATATGTCCCACTGCTGGGCAGAGGCCTTCTTTGTAAAGAGATAAGGGCATAGTCCGCCACGCGGCCCTAATGCGGATTGGCAGACTTCACATGTCGTAGAAAAATTTTCTAAGACATGTAGGTTTCCTCACGATGTTTTCCTTCACCACCGAGCGCGTGATTAATCAGCACATAAAATTTCAACAACAAATTTATTGGTGCCGGCACCGGGGATCGAACTCGGGTTGCTAGCGTACTACGCAACTTGAGCCAACCGCCCGGACACTGAACTACCACGGCTCATGGCACGTTGAAACAAGCCAAGTAAAAATTAACGTTACGTCATGATCAATCAGGGGTAAGCATTTTGAATTCCTGACATTCCTATCCTGTAACTTTGTCCATCATAATAACTGGAAATTTAAAATTAAAATAGGGATGTTAGATCACATATACCAATTTTAGATATTTTTTATAAGGAAGTTGTTGTGAAAGTCTTAAAAATTACGTTACCGTACTAAATCTTCTAATATGAACACTAATTAGCTTTTAATTTTGGCCATTACTACATTCGAAATTGCATTTAACCGTACTTTTAAAACATACTTCTTGTTCTTTAAGTCGATTAATTTATCGCTTTCCTTGCACAACGTAAGCTGAGGTAAAAGTAAAAGTGTGCTTGTAGAAATTTTGTAAACAAATTTGTCACCATGACATACAACATATATCTGCATTAATTTAGACGACCATGAGAGTTAGATAGAACTGGTTATTATATTATAACGTAATTGACTAAAATGTAATTTTTTTACTTATTGTATTGCAAATTTTTTGGTTGGTACAAAATTGTTAACGCTAACTTGATATTAATATAAAATATCAGTGATTATCTAATAATCTACGCACTACTAATCCAATTTGATATCGTTTAGCTTGTTACTCTTTGACCTAATTTGATAGCATTATCACGATTTGATAGTATCGTATTTTTATAAATTACCTAGTTATATAGGCTGCAGGACGACGATGAATGCAATCCGCTTACGACCGGTCCTTTTGGAAATTATTACTGCACCTAGCTCTAAATTAGCACTCATTTCATTTACATTAACTAGATACGTTACTGTAATCGAGTCTGATTTTCTAGTCGATTGTTATTTGGGATCACTTTGAACTGCTCTACTGTGGCTATTACATATAAGCGATAAAAATATTTAATACATCTAATACTTTATTTATTTTTGACGTAATGGACGGATATTTTTATATGCATATGATTTTTTGTACTTTAAAAACCAAGAAAAGGCAATTCGCTGGTGGAAGCCGATAAGTATTCCAACTCGAATTGTAAATCGAACGACATAGACACTAGGCTATTACTACTTGAATACATTTTTTATTTCTGACGCCATGACCTAGCGTCTTTTTATACATTACTTGTGTTTGAATAACCATTACTTAATGACATTACTCAGCCAATGTGAGAGGTACGTCCGTAGATGGAGCCCTTCTTGCAGCTTCACGGAAGAAGATGAGCTAACCATTGTTGAGAATAGTGCGAGATTACGTTTCGGTGCCCTTTTGTCGGCCCTTTCACGACAAATTATATATAAGTTTATGTTAAATAAATAATAATTACCAAGTTTTTTGATTCAATTCAATTTCAAAAATCGGCACCCATTGAATTTTTTCAATAGAAATAAAATTCAAATAAATGAATCCACCCTTTACTGGAGATAATGCATTTATAACACTTCTCTGTGTCTCTCTTCCGCTTCTTTCATATTCATACATCATTGCATACACGTTCTGTAGATACTTTTAATGCCGCGCTTTTTTTAAGTAATCGATCAATTTCAATTCGAGTCAATTTCGTCGATATACATTCGATTTTTATTAAACGATCATTAACTTGTTAAAAATATTGAACGATATGAGCCGTAAAATTCGTTTTATTTCATGTATGTAGTATTAGCGTTAATATGAAAAACATAACGCAGTGTAAACTAAAATAATTTGAGTGTCGTTAAATGTAACAGTGTTGCGTGTTACAACCCGGTCTCCACAAATTAAGGTAGCCATTATCTACTTATTTATTACTGCCAACATTTACCCGCCCACTTTGTGTTATTTAAAAAAATGTTTTCGCGCGATTATTAAAAATTGCTTCGTGATAAAAAATTTAGGTATAATATTTCATAATTATACGACATTTTACAAAAACATTTACAACAAGTATATTTACGAATAAAAACAAAAACCTACTCTAAATATAATAGAAATATAATGAAAGAGAATTAATCAGAACCTACCAAACTACCTATGAAGTACATCGTTGCCAATTAAAAAAATAATCATCGAAATCAGTTAGCGTGATATTGAGTTATTTGTACATTTGTCGCGCACATACTTCATGCAAATTTAAGACTTATTTATCACTTATGTCAAAACTGGACCAAATGGAAATGGGACTACACGGGAAGCACCAGCTTTCAAATATGGTGTAACAAACATAAAAAAATATACAGACGAATTGAGAACCTTTGAAGTCGGTTGAAAATGATATACATACTATCAAATAAAGTCTTACAAAATTAGTTTTTCGATACATATTAATATATTAATTTCGACGTATTAAACATATTAAGTATTAGATAATAAAAAATAATAAGAATATTTAAAAAAATGAACTCTCGCGTCAAACAGCTGCTTTTGATCAAGATCCCATGTGAGACTGGTGTTGAGTTTAGGCATAAGTTTTGGAAATTATTTCTTTTGTATGTGATAGACCGAAAACTGGCAACTCATTACAACATGGGCTTAACAAGTGTATGTGTGTAATAAATCTTTAGAAGACTTTTTTTAGGAGGATTTTTTCTAATAGAAATATCATCCTAGTGCAGAAAACGATACTATAAAACAAACGCCTCACTACATTCTATTTTTTTTTTACAATTTACAGTGTTTATAGTCCATAGTTGAAGAAGCTAGGATACTGTTGCAAAACCTTCTGTTGCGAAATCTGTGCGGCTGATCTTCAATATCTGTGCAGTATCAATATCAGTATCAGTTGAATTGTTGGCTAAATTTAAGATCAGCTCAGCTTCAACTCTCGCTTCGTTCTCAACAGATACCTCCAGTACGCGAGGCACGTCCTCCACAACTCCGCACTCCGTGCAGTTTGGTGAAGTTGTGAAGTCTGAGAGATGTTACAGTTTCATTTTTTGCTAATTGACAATTTTCGAACCAAACGGGAATCGACTCAAAAACGACTGTGGAACTCCTGGACCGCCTAATAAGCATTAATATAAGCTCCTTTTAATGAAACCCACTTCAAAAAAAGGAGGTTAGTGATCAGATATATGCTATAATAATACACAACCCCAATCCAACCTCTAAAATGAAAGTTGGGATGGATGGATGATCGGATCTGGCTGAAATTTGGCACAGATATAGATTATAGTCTGGATTAACTTCTTTTTATTTTAATTCAGGCCACGCTGCGCACAGTGAGCTAAATACAATAGTAGGATGCCTTGATAACCGATGGTAACGTCGACCCGAATAATTTAAAATGCAAAAACAAAAAAAAACAAATAAACTAAATAACTATTTTCTTCCACGCGGACGAAGTCGCGGGCACAGTTAGTAAAAGAATATGATTGAATATAATTGATTAAACACAAATTTATCCGATTATGATAAATGCTAAGCAATCCACAAAATTCTATTCTCACGTTGTTTGACACGCGCGTGACGCATGAAATGTATAATATTTGCAAAATCCTCCAAAATTTATATTACTCCCGACGGAGATCCGTCCGGAAGGCACGTGTTGGCAGCCGGCGGTACACTAATCTTTCAAAACAATCTTAAATATATCGATTCTCTCACTCAAACAATCAACTACAACTCGTAAAACCTATTCGGAGATAAAGTCTGGTAATAAAGGCGACGACGCTAGAAAAAATCATTACTAATAATTAAAAAATAAATTATAAATATGTGCTGCCAGTAACAACAAAGCTGGTTTACATGCGCGCCGATTAAACGTAACTTATCGCCCGGAGCGGTAGAATATCAAAATCCGCTGATATACTAATTAATTTTACACGAATATTAAATAGGCAATTAAGCCTTTAGAGCCGTATTGGCTTAGAGACCAAGCACGCCTTATTATTACACTAACCAACCGGGCTTCGATCGTGAGTGCCGACGTACAAAAAAAATATTTATTAAGAAATCTGAGAAGTAATTTGTGTAACAATCCTCAGAACTATAGATAGATTGATATTTGCACAAATGTGTAGCCAAATGGCCAATCTGTGTAGTTCGTCATAAAACAAAATAGAAATTTATTAGCTCGATAAAACTTAATACAAAATTATTCAAATATATAAATCTAAAAATGCTCAAGCAAAAGATAAGCGGCTTGCATCCAGCGGCGCTTATTAGGTCGTCCGACCACCTTGCGGGTGGACATTCTACCCTGAGCTTGTCGTTTCGTGGTCTTCAATCGAGAACTTTCGGCCCCATCAACATAACAGGTCTTGGTAAGAAATGGTCTTGTAAAGAAACTAACATTCCTACAATCCAGCTAATCTTAAACTTGTGCTAGGAGATAGTTCACTTCAATAGTTGAATGGTGGATTAGAATCTACGATCTTACGTTTCGCAGACTGTACCCTGAACCATCAGGCTATTGGCGCTTCAAAACCATTAAGCGCGAGCTACGAAAAGTTTTTATTTATGAATAGATCCCTACAGAATAAGTCTGTAGTTTTATAACTATAGTAGTTTTATTGACGTACGAAACAACAGAGACGCACGAGTTGCTATACACACGTCGAACTCGTTCACATCAAAAGCGTTCCCGGAAAAATAATGTTACAACATCTCGATTCCCATGGCGTCATGAACCCGTTACATTTGACGTTTGTTTATTTCCGTTAATAATGTTTCCAACAAATTTACAATTGTATTATATCTCATTGGTACACGAAATTAAGATAATTAATACAACATGTATCTCCCTTTGTAAAAAAGAGGGTCTCAATTCGTCTGTTTGGTTTTTTTTATGTTTGTAACCTCACAACTTTAGACTCGGTGAGCCGATTTCGATGATTCTTTTTACATTTGAAATCCATACGGTCTTATTTCTTCTTCTTCTTAAAGTGCCTCTCCGACTAGCGAAGGTTAGCAGTCAGTTCACTATACCTCTTTCTGTCTCTTGCGGGGAGAAACAGTTGAGCGGCAATTCCGGTCAACGCTCTTATGTTCCGGAGCCATGAATTCTTTCTTATTTATTAAAATTAAATAAATAAGATTAAATCGCGATAAAATTCATAAAAATAGTTTTATTCAATGGCTTTTTTATGCCTCCTAAGCGCTTGACCACGGTGGTCCATGTCCAACCTGTCAAGTGGAAATGCAGTCCTGGATAGTAAGGCGCAGTTAGTAAATGATTGTATATGTATACTAATTAAAAATTCTAGATTTCGTTAAATTATACAAATTACGATATGTTATCGATGACAAACATTTAATTATCAATTAATAATCGATAAATGCATAACCAGTATTTTTCGGAGTTTTACAAAAACCGACTTCTAATCGAATCAAACATTAAACGCTATCACGCGCAGATGATCTCTTTTTATTTCCAAATTATCGTAGAAATATTACGAAATAGAATTAATGACAACCTAATCAAAATATCATCAAACCTTTGAAGTTAATCCTTTCCAATAAAAAATAACCATCGTAATCGGTTGGCGTGATATTGAGTTATTCGTCCATTTGTCGCGCACCCACTATATGCAAATTTAAGTAATATATGGTTTTCTCATCGATGCCATCGTCAGGATTGGGCTAAATAAGGAAGCACCAGGTTTCAAATAAAAAAAGCATTTACAGATGGAATCACGGTTTAATTTTTATTTTAAATTCGCGACGTTTAGAGTTTTCCGTATGAGCACTGTAAAGATATCAAACCGTCCCGAATCGTCGCAGAAGGGACTGATATGTTTGACATCCCAGTTGTAAAACAAACCGCAATAAAATCTGTAAAAAATTACTTTATTCAATTATATGCGTGTAAGTATAAAATATACATTTACAAAAGTGTTCTATTGAAAATGCTATTCTTTTTAAAAAACACATTCAATGTAATTTAGAATCATGAAATGTGTTACTAAGAGAATCATATTTTGTTTTGTGCAAAATGTCAAAGTCTAATGAGTGTTTCCTAGAAACGTGGGAGTTCTCCGATGAGAGTATTATGTAGGTCAAAACGGAATTGGAAAACACACTGTATCCAAATGATATGGGTTATTTTAGTTTATCTGTGGTGAAATAGACTTCTCGAACGACTACCCTACTTTCGTATGTACGTGTACTTTGTATACACATCTTTATAAATGTTCTTGACTCGTAAACAGTTTACAAGTTGAAGCTTCAGAAAAATTGGTAAAGTTGATATTGATATCTTACTCGACTTATTATGAATTCTAATTGATATTGAATGTTATTAGAATAACAGCTTCATTGTTCCGAGCTTCCGTTGTGTTTTCAACCGATGAAAGAGGTGACCAAATGCGTCGGGTCGGGGGACCCTACTCCAATCACCAATTTTATCGGTAATTAATTGTAAAAACCCTAAATTATGTAATTTGATTATAGAATTCTCCCTCTTTTAGAAATAATCACGTATACCACAAACGATAGTGAGTCTATGAAATAATGTGAAAAGACACTATGGTTGTTATTGAACGAATTGGTAGGTATATTATGCGTTTTTCGCAGTAAGTGAGGTGGAGCCGACTTATTATATCATAAAGTTAGCAACGGACTTACATTCCCTTTAGTAGTTGTTTATGGGCAACGGGATCACTGAACGTTTTGCAGGAAATTAAAAAAAAAACTGCCATGTTTCCAACCCGCCACCGCTATGTAGAAATCGGACGTCCTCATTTTGTCATCGCTATTTTTAAACAGAAACGTGGCAATATTTCGCCCTAAGTCCATAAACTTGGTTACTCACTCGAGCGACACAAGAGTTCGCTGCTGTGAAATTTGTCAATTTGTCATCATTCAAGTTTCGGCGACAAACATTCGTGTCTCTAAGCTTTCCAGTTTATTGACATTTAAATTTCACTTATACTCGTATTACATGTTTTTAGTTTAAAATGTGTTAATAATATAAATAATAATTATTATGGGGTGACCCTTTTCAATATTTGAATTTAAATTTAAAGGTTAAGGCCCTATTTGCATAAAATCTTGTTAAATGTCTCTTTTAAACAAATAGTATAATTTACGAAAAAAAATGTAATAACACTTCTACGAACATAATTAAATATAAGACATGTTTACACACAATCGTATATTTAATGGGATTTAGTTGAAACATTTTTACGATCACATAAGCGTCAATTGGCGAAGCATGCACGAGACGGACAAAGAAAATATACGCACTTTTGTAGGCGAGATAACACATTAATGAAGCGAAACGTATCTAAAATAAACGTCCGAATTTCTGTCGTGCAGACACATCCAATGTCACGGCTGCAGCGCGCGTAGGAGAAAGTCCCCCTATCGTAATTCCTATCTTGTAAATCGCCGGCGCAGCTGCTCCTTACGTAACTTCTCGGTCTTCTGTACAATACGAGCAGACTATGTTATATTACAGATGGATTTACGTTCATTACGTTGCGATTTGCGAGTCTGCTTGTAAGAATGAGCTTCCGTTTCTTTTTCTTACAAACATAAAAATCGTTTGCTAAAATTTGTTCCATACCACCAGTGTAACTGTCTAATCAGTGACGGGACAGATAGGGCAGGAAAGTATTGGAATGGAAGCCGCTCATGGGTCTGAGTCGCACCGACGATCTCTTATAAGGTCAGAATATATATATATATATTAATATATAAATATATGTATATATATATATATATGTATATATATATATATATATATATTTATTAATTTTTTTAAAGAAAGCTGGCAATATTTCTTTTTTTTTTCAGAAATATTACTAACAATCTTGTTAACCATTCCAACTAAGCTTAAGCTTGTGCTAGGACATGGTTCACGGCAATAGTCCAGTGGTGGATTCGAACCCACGACCTTACGATTCGCAGGCCGTACCCTAAACCATTAGGCTATTGACGCTTCCAATATTCATATATATATTCTTATAAATACTTGGTTCGATCCGGAACGCGGAGGACCGTATATGGTGAAAGATACCCCTTTAAACAGCCAGCGATCGACCATCAAAATATGTTAGCTAATATCACAAATGTATACACATCTGTAAACAATTTATTAATACCAATAAAAGTTTTTTTTTATAATAATTTAATCTCCTTGCACCCGTATTAACATACCAATCGTCTAATTGCATTACACTAAATAGATAGTTAACTCATTCTGACTGACAACATTATTTGCAAATCCAATAACACGCGTTGTAAGTATCTACTCGCATTCCAGGAAATGTGTCAATAAGAAACGTGTATTGTTACTGGCCCTCACCACCCGCATGCTCCGATATATTAATTATAATAAAGATAAGTGCATATATCATGGAAAACGGCCAAGGGCGTTGCATCGGCGGCAGACGCTGCACCACACTGCCAAGGCAATGTCAATACTCATTTCAATTTGAACATGTTAAAAAAAATCTTTCCAACATTAACCCGACGTATAAGCATCTCTGATTGTATAAAAAACGTACATAACGTCAGTGACCACAGAAGGTCACGTGTCAGAATCTAATTTATCATTTTATTTGTGTTTTTTTTTGTTAGCAGCGTAAGAAGAGACAAAATTCACTTTCTACCAATCCCATATGCGACATTACTTGTGATGCTTTGTTTAAAATACATCGGGCACAAATGTTGGCAAGTGCTTTTTTATTGAACGTAAGAAACAGACAAACAGAGTGTCATTGATAAAAGACGGTGAGATTCGAAAAACCCTCTTGGAATTTTTCACAAATATTATACTAACGTTCTTGTTAACTATTCCAATAAGATTAAACTTGTGCTAGGAGATCGTTCACGACAATAGTCGAATGGCGGGTTCGAACCTACGACCTTACGAATCGCAAACCGTATCTTAAACCATTAGATTACTGTAGCTTAAATGCTTAGTTAATTTATTTAAACAAAAAATCCTTCAAACTGTTTAAAGCACATTTTTGCATTATTGTAAAAGTTACGTCCTTGGTTTCATTACAGCAATTTCCGGGACCGATAGTTAAACATTAAGAATTATTAATAGTTCAAGTAGTGAACGGTGGCTGCGTTGTAAACTTAACTCTTGGAGATTGCAGCATATCTTTAACTTAGGGTGCGGTTGAGATATTTGCAAACTGTATACTTAATTATTGTAATGTCACACTTAAATTATTCAATAATAGTATAATAATGGATTGAACTTGAGAGAGGGCTTTATAGAAGGAAATGCTTTAACTGGGATAGGTAATCATTTAAAATCTAGTGAAGCGGTGATTGCCTGGTGACTGAAAATATTTCGGCTTACGACCTTACTGTTAAAGGTTTGAAACCCAACAATCTTATACGAATGTGATGATCGTTTATTTAAATCCTTATGTATGAGGAGTCACATGCTAAAATTAGTACTCTGTGATAGTCTCTGTCACACATGGGAATTAATGAAGCTGATAATCATTGCTATCTCTTAGTGGTCTATGAGAATAAAATAAACATAAGATGTTATTCAACGGACTGTAGATACAATGTATAAGTGGGACAAGATAAGAGAAAAGACTTTCTCCTTCTTGCAGAAGTCGAGTACCTACCAGTACCTCTATTGCCTATTTTTGCCGCTAAGCAGATTTGTGCATATAATATATATCTAATATCTCGAGGTGAACACAAACGTAGTAACTTTTCTAATACTATAAAGTATCACATTTTTATAAGAAATCGTTTGTTATTAGGTTAGCATCCTGTTCCCAGATCGATCGATCCGAAAAAAGACGAAAATAAAGAACATAGAGACAAGACACAGAATAAAATAAGGTTTACGTAGAA
Organism: Meandrusa payeni; assembly: GCA_029286785.1. Lineage (NCBI taxonomy): Eukaryota > Metazoa > Arthropoda > Insecta > Lepidoptera > Papilionidae > Meandrusa > Meandrusa payeni. Next base: position 10,494,456 of record JAGSMX010000012.1, on the reverse strand, counting down.
CAAAAAAACATCAATGGTTGACCGCAAGGTGGGAACATTGATGTGGTGGAGGAGCAGGGTTTTTAGTGAGAGTCGGACACTCCTTGGCAACACGGGCTGGACATGTAGTGTCCCCTAACGGATTTCCCCTCTTCGCAGAAAAAAAAAGTCGTTTGATCTGTGAGGCTTAGTAGGGGGTCGGGGTTACCTTAAGTTGCCATTAATCCAACATCAATCCTCGATGCTAGAACCGATAAAATTATTAATACAATTTTAAGTGCTGATACATCACGTATTCGGCAATGTCGTGGGAACCTGTATATCTGTCACTGTATATAAACTAACACTACCTTTTGAGAGAAAGTCCAATCAGTCCATCAGTGGGACACTTTGGGACAGGATGTTTTTAATTTTAAATTAGAGAAAAATAAATATTACCATACTTCACCGTCGTCTTATCGTGATATGACAGAATTTTAAATTCAAACTTTCATACATTTCCAATTAGACAACAAAAATACACGCCCACGTCTATAAACAGTCACTTTACACATGTGTAAACTCAACGGCCAATAAATTTCTTAGAATAATGATATAAAAGAAATTTCTTATATCTGTAATAAAATATTCCATAAGGAAGAATTTGTGTCACAACTAATTGGCTACGTTGTGCTGATTTGAAACTAAACTTATTCTATACACTGACGATGTTATTTGTGCATCAACAATGATATGAACGCTTTTTGTTATAATAAGACGATATTTACGAGTAAAAACGAAATTCTAGCAATGAATGATAACATTTGACGTAAATATAAACGTCTTCCCATCAGTGACGAATTAATCACTACTTTTTATAATTTCTAAGCAAGTGCTTGACTACGATCCCACCTGATGTTAAATGGAAATGCAGACCTGGATGGTAAGGCGCACTAGCTTAGTAAATGCCTATTCACTCTACTCTTGCAAATACCCACATTGTAATCGGAAGGAAAGACAGACGCTGGCACACTATACAACAACTTCGCACGCATTATTAAATTATCAACATCTTAAACAATAACCATTCTTCAAGATGATTACGGGATTTCCATGGTATATCTTGGGATTAAATTGGGATCTCCGATTTATGCACATAAGTGGTGACTGTAACTGAAAGCAAATCCTTTCAAACAAACAAAAATCTAAAATCGATCTATAAATAACGGAGCTATGTTTGTACAAACATTAAACTTTTAAATGAATACAGACTAATCAACGGCGTCATGCTTTTTGAAGTCGGTTAAAAATAGTACAGAAGCTCCATAAAAGTCCATTTTTACTCAGAACCCAGATAAAGATGGCCGTCGTACCAGTTGCGGACGTCCGCGCGCTGTCTCGTCGCCGGCGCCTCTCTGACCGATGCATTGTTTTTCCCGGCTTTCTTTTCTATGTCCGCACACGTACGAATAACAGTTCCAACTACATACAATCAACATTACTACCACTAAAATTTAATAGGGCTCTCACGACGTTATAACACATTTGTCTGTTTCACCGTTATTAAGTGAGAAATGTACATGAACTCTGGTATTATACAGATATGAACTTGGTGCCCTAGTTGTACATAAAATGTTTTTAATTAAAATAAGTTAAATAAACAAGTATATTTACGAATAAAAACAAAAACCGACTTCAAATCGAATAAAACGTTACACGCTATTACGCGCGGACGCACTCTTTGTATTTCCCAATTATACTGGGTATTACCTACAATTGTCAGAATATTTACACACCAGGACCATATGAATACCCTTATACTCTCTTTACCGAGAAGACGTGTGCCCCAGTGGGACAAATATTTCAATAACAACTCATATTGCATTTTCTAATAACGATACACTTGTATTTATTGTTTGTCCTTTATGTCGCGCACGTCTGGCGCAGGAAAATTAATTTGGATAGAGCGCAATCACTGCATAATATCTGAACAAGCTAACGATAATATGAATACACATTAGTTTGGTTGTTTATCAGTTTAGCTTCAGGTCCACTGACCCAATTGTAACACTTCGCTAACGAACGTGCCAGCGCACGCAAGTTATGAAGATAACGTGGACAAAACAAAACGTGAGATTAATTATAGCATATAAGCCCCACACTAAGGTATTAGCTATTGTCTTTATAGTTTTCCGATGAAACTACCGACCGAGTGGTACGGCCCTCTCGGGCGCCCTCATGTCTGAATGCTATCGTGAATAGAGTAGTTCCCCAAAGGTGGTCGCCAACCGCCCTCTCGGAAGCCCAGACTCAGGCTCACATACATTTATATTAAATATATGTCCCAGCGTAGGGCACATGCTTGCTCTTTAGAGATAGTATAAGGGCATAGTACGCCACACGGCCCTAGTGGGGATTGGCAGACTCCACATGTCTTATATTTTTTTCTAAGACATCTAGGTTTCCGCGTGGTTTTTTTAAACAAATTCATTAGTGCCGCCACTGAGGATCGAACTCGGATTACTAGCGTACTGTGCAACTTGAGGCAACCGCTCGGACACTGAGCTGCCACGGCTCAGCTATGTCATCTCTCATCCGGTGAAACAGTCATAGTCAGTCGACAGTGTTGCAACGGTAAGATGCGGTTGTTTCCGCTGTAACTGTAACTAGAGCGATGAGAGGGCAACGGCAAACTAGTACGTAAATCTGTTAGACACTGCATGTTCTACTTCTTAACAATTGCATGCTGCCACAGAGACTTGATACCGGAATTGTAACATCATGTTTGTAATGTTCAAAAGGTGTTTTAAAATCATTCATTAAGACGTATGTAAGTGGAGGTATGTTAATCTGAAGAACAGTGTTACTGAAAAAGACCTCATTTTTTTTTGTAATATATATAAATAACAGTAATGTATCAATCGTGTGTAGACAGAGATTGCTACCGCTATCCCCTTTTCAACCAGCTTATCAAGTCTCATATGACTATCGCTAAACATCGGGCATAAATTTTAGCAAATGACTTTTTTTTATTTTATTTATGAAATAAAGATGGACACATATCTGAATACGAATTGTATCTTTTCTTGATAAATCTAAAGGGTCTTATGTGAAAGTTATTTAAATTATTTGAAACAAAATTTCTTTTTTTTATCTTTTCACTTACGAATTCTATAAATCGCTCGTTTCGCGAAATCTTATTAAAGTATCTATATTACCAAAATCCTCCGTCCCGCTTAGAAGTTACAACGCTTCAAACTTTAACGTCTAACAGTTGTAAACTTTCACCAATACTTAGCATATGGATATTAAATAGTAACATTTACATAAATATGTACCAGCGAGGACATAACTAATAAACCTTGTTCATATTGATAAACGTGTTTGTTTTTCAAGTCATGCAGAAAGTACTATAAAATATTTGTCATATTTTGCTGATAGGGGAATGAACGTTGCAGGGGAAATGCGACCTGGTTTAACCAAGTACGCTGTTCGATCGCCCTTGGCCTATATACGCAATGTTAGTAGGCCATAGACGTACTCACTTATATTTTGTTCATTATTTTATCATTTATCTAACCCTGAAAGCGATAAAACTTGCATGTCATTATTTTCATTTATTTAAAAATAGATTGACATAGTTCACTCACTTCATTTAACCTCGGCTGAATAAATTTAACGCATTTAACGGGGTGAACAGAAATAGTAAAGTAAAATAGTAGCTTTCCATCGAGCATATTCTGCCACATATGTTACTGGTAGTGAGCCCATCCCCATACACCGGGCCCACCTCAACAAGAGATTTTAGTTTTCATAAGCTTATCTAAAAATTGTATGTTCTACTACTACTTATATTTTTTTGGTATGAGACTTGAGCATTAATTATGTCAAACAATAATATAAATAAAAGATACTTGAGATATATAATATATAGTACGATTTGATAACTTAAAATATGTCAGATTACGTGTAATGAGCTACGAATTTTTTATACAGTCACTAGCGTACCCAGCCCACTTCGACAATAAACTTATATCATTAAATATTTAATTTAACTCTCACAATATATTAAATTATTCATTTCCCTATTCATTCTCTTCTATTCTCTTCTCGAGCGGGTGAAGATCATTACCTACACCCATGTAAATATCAGTATGATATATATGACATTACCAGGGTGATAATTATCATAGTAAATAAAAGTTATATTTGATAGTTCAAAAAGAGGTTTGGTCTAATATTTGACAGTTCAAAAAGAGAAGTGCTCCGATCGTCACCAAACTATACACGATTACTCCTGAGGTCAATCTGAAGATTCCCTGAAAGTTTCACTGAAATCGGTCTAGCCGTTTCGGAGCCTATACGGATCAATTACACACATTCATTTTATAATATAGATTAATTAAGACGCTGTTTGTTTTGGTAAGCATATTAAGCGGCAATAAAAAATTATTTGCCCATATTGGCTGATACGTGTGCATTAAGCCTAAAGTGTTCAATGTGTTGCAATAAATAATATAAATTATAAAAAAACGGAAACGATACGAGAAGAGTTTCAGATAAAATATATTCAAGTATCAATAAATTAGGATATATTATATCCTTATAAGGAAGAGAATGAAAAATTGTAGCGAGAGAATGTGATATGATGAATATTGTACTCGTAAATATAAGAGATGATAGAAGCATCCTTAGAAAGTGATTTTTTTCTAAGATACGATGAGCCTGGGATTCGCAACCCTGACCTTCAGGTCGCAAGTCACGCAACCACTGGGCTTTTACTGAAGGAAATCTTAATAAATGCAACTAATTATTTAACTTTAATCGCGCTAATTTACAGGACGTTATAACAATTAAATTTACGCAAAATTAACTTGTTATAAAAATTAACAATTAGTATCTATACACTATGCCTAGATATAACATGGATATAAATAGAACGCTTCCAGGGAGGTATAAATCTAAAAGTAATTTTATTAATTTTTAAGTATACAATAAAAGTATCTTACCTATAGTTTTTAAAATCTGCAAATCATCCAATTCGTACTCTTTCTCCTCTTCGGAATAATCAGACTCTGTCGCAGTCGTCGACTCCTGTTCCTCGGAGGATGAAGCCACCGACAGAGATCGCACATCAGAACCGAGGTCCGAGCTACATTCTCGTACCAATTTCGCACTAGCCATCATCATTTTTAAATGTGAGAAGGAATCACAATGTTCAAATATAAATCAACTATAACCACGTTTCGGGTTAATACATTTTGTTAACAGTACACAATGATTTATCTTAATTTATAATAAAATCTTTTCATGAGAGATTAATTTAATTCAATTTATTAAAAGTTTCAAAGACGAACGAGTGGGATAACGCGATACGAGGTACGAGGAAAACACATTCACTGCTTGCCGCGTCTCGATTCTCACTGGCCGCTCTACCGATATAGAGATCGGATCGGAATCAACTGTACGCGCGGCATGCAATACATATAACTCACTTTTTATTCCGTCTCCGCTTCTTCTTTACAAACGAACAGCGGTAACTATTACACATGTTTATAAAAGATATTTCTAAAAACGTATAATGCTCAATTATACCAGCTCTATATACCTAGATATAACCCAAAACAGCAATTTACTTAATTTTACTCAATTTTAACGGTCCAAAATTGTTACGAGTCTTTTTAAAACAAGTATATTTACGATTGAAAACAATAACCGACTTTAAAACAAATCAAAGGTAGGATAGATCAAAGATTACGCTACTTCGCGTGGACGCTCTCGTTTATACAGATATATATATACAGTTCTAGAGCCTAAATTGTCTTTCATCTACCACGGAATACTTACTTAGTCTTGGATTGTGATAAACCCACCAATATTTCAATCGACAAGAATTCTGCCATACGATACGGAGTTGCTTGATATATGATATATTCGGAACCCGTAGTCCTAAGTCCTAGTAACTAACAAAATTGGTATGGGACCTTTTTTGTTGACGGGGGGGAAATCTTTAACAAGATACCCCACCTTCTGGGGAGAAGGCGCGGTTATCTGGGGTTCTTACCCACTAAAGCCCCCGGTGGCCCTTCCTCGGTGCACGGTGAGAGACTCCGGGATCTCCAGAGGAACGCACCGGAGCCCCTCTGCACTGTGCTCTTCGGAGAGCACGTCTCGGGGGAGGGGGAGGTTAATTCCTCCCCCCTGAGCCATCGCAGTGCTTCTTTCAAACAAACAAAACGGTTTTTAAACGACAGCACTATGAGTGCAACATTAACAAAAATTTACGTTAAATCAAAACAAATTCATCTCTGTAAGACAAATTGAGCTCTTAATTCGACGAATATATTAGCAATGAGCAGTTATTTCGTCTGGGGTGCGAATCCCATCCAGATTTTTGAACACTGAGTGTTTCGGTTTATTACGTACACAAAAAAACACGAGATAAAATATGTATCCGCTGCCATATCCATCAGACCTAATACTCTTTACACTTTTAAAAGCAGACAGTGATTGCTTTCTGTCTATCCCGCTAAGCTAAAATATTGATTGTAATTAACAGCAAAACATTACGCAATCTCTTAAATAATGCATTTCTGTGAATGTGTCACAAGTGAGTACACAAGATACGTATTATATTACTCACAAATCTAGCAAGCAATCATCAAACAAAATTCATGTAAGCTAGAAACCAATAGTATCTTTGAGTAACACGCATTGCTTGCGTACATTTCCGCCACTCTCATTTAGCACGCTGCCTTCCTTGTGAACGTGGCGTGTGTATGTCTAACGTATCATGACGTGTTATTAATTATTGTTTTTAGGTTGCAGTGACTTCAGACTTGTCACTTATAATATTTTTTCTTAACTTAATGTTTCACACTTTTAATTGATACAAATACATTTACAAGTAAAAACAAAAACCGACTTCAAATCGAATCAAACGTTATTACGCGCGGACGCCCTCATTATTTTCCGAATTATCGTAGGTATTTAATGAGCCCTGTAGTTCTGGGCTCACAAGAATAAGACTACGGTATCCCCTGCCTGTCGTACAAGGCGACTAAAAGGGGCCTCGGGTTCACTGGGCGACAAGGGTGGGGGCCTGCGTCGTCCACCAAAGTGGACCCGGGAAGAAGGCGACATCGGCTGGCCCGTGTCGCCTTTCGCTGCGAGGGCACAGGGGAGGAGGGAGTAACCTCCCCCCGGGACGTGCTCTCCTTGAGCACAGTGCAGAGAGGCTCCGGTGCGTTCCACGTGAGATCCCGGAGCCCCTCGTCATGCACCGAGGAAAGGGCCACCGGGGAGGTTTTAGTGGGTAAGATCCTCACATAACCGCCGCCTTCCCCCCCAGAAGGCGGGGTATCTTTGTGAAGATTTCCTCCCCGTCAACAAAAAAAAGGTCTTTAATGAGAACCTAACCAAAGTCTAATCAAAAAAACTTTGAAGTACATCCTTTCCAATAAATAAATATTCATCGAAATCGGTTGGCATGATTATTGATTTATTCGCCAATTTGTGTAGCACGTATATGGTTTTGTCATGAATGCCAATGTCAGAATTGGACCAAATTGAAATAGAACCACACGGGGAGCATCAGCTTTCAAATTAAAAAAAAAGAATAATCCAAATCGGCTCACCCAGTCCTAATTTATGAAGTAAAAAACACAAAAAAAAAAACATTCAGACGAATTAAGAACCTAGTCTTTTTTGAAGTCAGTTCAAAAACATTAAAATATAAACTGTGTACCTCCTCCTTTTTTATAGGTTAAACTGAAGAAGAGAACCAGATTAATATTTAGAGCAAAATAAAAGGCATTTTTTTATTTGAAATCCTTTATTAGCCAACAGATAGCTAGCTGTATCACAAACGAGATATACATAAATACAACGCAGTTTAAATAATATTAATATCACTGATATCCGATATATTTGCTTCTTAACGTTAAGTTTAAAAAATAAATAAAATTTACAACTTTAAAATAAACTTAATTTATTTATGACAACATTACCCACCATCTACTAAGTATACTACTGCGTCGAGACGCAGTAGGATACATAGAAGTACAAAGATACACAGGTGTATAATTTGTATAAGAGATAAACTTTAAATGGTTAAATTATCTAAATAGGAGATGAGAAAACTAATTGTATTTAATTTTTGGCGATTAATAACACACTTTTTAGATACAAAAGTTGATATATTACAAATCCAACTTCAGCCCTTTAAGGACAAACTGTTCTAAATGGCCATCCCTTATAAGGCTGGTAACAAACATTACATGCTATTGAATAAGACTTATTAAACGAATTTCATCGCAGTTGTTGATGCATTTATTAATTTAAGAAAACTATTTTTTCCCAATAAAATTATATTATACGATATTTATTGCTATGCTATTTATTGCCGTGTTACTTTTGAACATGCAAGCTAAACATTTGTAATCGTTTATAATAGCTAAGCTTAAGTATATGACAAGAACAATTTAACTTGTATTTAAAATTATTTTTACACAAACAGATAATATACACCTAGTTGACGTTGTGATGAAGGAATTGAACGAATTCATCGATTTATTTACCAGCACAGTCGAAGTCTAATTCTATCAGACGCTCAAGCTAGTAAAATTACTTAGCTCCAGCCCTGTAGTTCTGGGCTCTCAAGAATAAGACTACGGTATCCCCTGCCTGTCGTAGAAGGCGACTAAAAGGGGCCTCGGGTTCACTGGGCGACAAGGGTGGGGGCCTTTGTCATCCGCTAAGGTGGACCCGGGAAGAAGGCGACTTCGGCTGGCCCGTGTAGCCTTGCACTGCGAGGGGCTCCGGTGCGTTCCACTGGAGATCCCGGAGCCAGGGCCACCGGGGAGGTTTTAGTGGGTAAAAACTTCACATAACCGCCGCCTTCCCCCCAGAAGGCGGGGTATCTTTTTGAAGATTTCTTACCCGTTAACAAAAAAAGTAAAACTACTAAGCTAACGAAACTTTATATTTTGGGGTACCGAGTGAAAAGCGTTATTGGTACAGTTTTGTTGTTTTTAAACGGTCCTGGATCAACAATCTTATAAAGAAAATACGAATATTGCAATTATATATTTAATTTTAATGTGTAAACAATATGTATTATTATATTAATATATAAAGTTATTTTGATATTTGAACTCAAAAACCTTTTACCGTATATTGATAAAATTATCTTTGAACTTACCATAAATTAAGTTATATTCATAGTGTAAGTTTTGTAAATAGAGGTAAATTAATTTATTTTTATTTCATTAGAGCACGAGATAGTTTAGCAAGTATATATAAATATAAACGGGTAGACAGACAGGTAGCTTTCGCAGCCCGCTTATCACCAAGCTTATTAGGTCCCGTATACATGACGTGACAGGTGGTTAGCCTATAAACCAGCCACAAATTTTTAGCAAGTGATTTTTGAAGTTATACTTCTTTAGGCGCGTTATGAAAAAATGATGAAAGTAACAGGTTGAAGCTGTAGTGAAAATAATTGTTCTTATAAGCTCTTTTTACAGTGCTCCAATATAATTGAGGTTAACTAAACGTATGTATTATTTATGGAAATAAATTAAAATTTTATTATTTAAAATAATATTTATGTTAACAACTTAACTTTGTTGACTACCTTTCACAGTCCTTCAATTATTTTATTATTATTAATTATTTGCATACAATTAAAAACTATTTTTAATGATGCCCAAGAAATATAACTTCTAACGCGCGTACATAAATAAACCCATTTTTTGCACTTAACAGGTACCCGAAAAAGCGGCAATATAGCAAGTGCACGTACGAAAACGGAAAACGATAATTCATTAGCACAATCCGGCACAATCTTATGATATATTACATATATATTTGCACATTTTCCGGCATTTAAATTAAAAAATAGATATGTACAAATTATGAAAACAATAAAGTAATTACAGGTGCGTATCCGAACATCATAAAGTTGTTTCGGCGGGAATAAAGTACTCACTGGACGAAACGTAGAATAATTCACCTTCACATCACATTGGTGTTCTCTGTGGTCGACCAATTCGTGTTTTATATATACAGTAATTATAGAATACTATACACACTACAAGTAACGATTTTAATACACTTCGTTCTATCATAAATTTAACAATAAGGAAGAACTTTTCAATGCGAGATTTTATTAAAACTAATATAATATAACATTATAAATACACCTCTCGTCTGGTATCCCATACTAGTGCATAACGCACGAAGCTAGAGGGAATGGCAATATACACTTTACTATGACACGTATATAGAGTTTACAATAAATGTGTTGCATATAAGGTAATGGAATTATATATTATTATTCTTCTTAACTTAATAACTTCACAACAAATTTCTATAACATTTATTATGCGTTTGTAGTAATCGACATGATTTTATTGTTAACCGCCATGGCTTTTACAACTTCGTCTAGCTCGTACGCACACGCGTTTAGACGTACACGCATTCTTTGGTCGTTATTACATGCGCGATAGCATTCAGAGTCGAAGGTCTGTTTGTTTATAACTCCATGGATGTCTGATGACTTTTAGCTAAATCTCAATCTATATTATACAAGGTTTAGGAGAGAGAAGCTCGGCTTGGACCTCTAGGCTGGATATCATTCGAGGGTGCCTGAAAGCCCACCTTGACTCAATCGGATGCTTTAATAAATAAATTAGGTATATAAAAACAATAATATTTAATTCATTTTAAAAAGTTAAAGTCTTTGTATATGCCCCACGGTTGCGTGCACAAGCCTTCTTTGTTTTCGCGATTTTAGTACGGATTGGTAGACTTCACATGTCTTAGAAAAATTTTCTAAGACATGTAGTTAGGTTTCCTAACGATGTTATCCTTCACCGCCGTGCGAGTGGTAAATCAGCACATAAAATTGCAACAAAAAATTTATTGGTGCCGACACCAGGATCGAACTCGAGTTGCTATCGTACTATGCAACTTGAGGCGCCCGCCGGGCACTGAGCTACCAGGGCTCTAAAACTATCTATGCTCTCAGTTTTCATCCAGAAATAAAATCTATTAATTACTTTATTTAAAAACAATTTTTCAATTCCTAAGGCTTTCTAGATTGTAAGTGGATGACTTGTCTAGCTACTAAACTGATATAGCACTTTTTAAGTATAATAATGTGATGATTATGATTTTCCTATCATTTCCATTGGTCACATCTCAAATGTCAATATACCTTCGATGTACCCTCTTTAGCAAGCATATTGACTACATGATCTACCATTCTACAACGACTTCAATATTATACTGTAGTCAGGTCTTTCGAGAAGTACTTGTCCCATCGAGATCGGATTATTTTATAACATATATCTACATACAAATAAGCATTTAAGTCTGTTTTACTGCAGGGTAGACAGAGAAAGCTATCGCTGTTTGCTTATAACCAAACTATAACTTTATTAGGTGACAGGAGTTGAGTACGTCGCCATATACTTGTATCACACACAATTACATACAATAATATGATCTCGGTCTAATGTGTCATATTCTTGGCGAACTTCTCGAACATCGAACTAAGACCATGATCACCGGTTTGTGTAATAAACAATTACATTATTTGATATTTACATTGGCAGTGATTATATGGTAATTGGTATATTTTTATGAACAAACTATTTAAAAATAAAGCTATCACGACTCTTTAATCCTAGCAGTATATATGTGAAAATACATGACAAACACTTCGCTTATTAGGTCACATAAGTGAAAAAAGGTGGCAAGCCCATCGCCATATCCCGGGCAAGAAATATTTAACAAGCAAAACACAAAAACGGAAAGCCATTGGAGCAAGCTGGGATTAAAGCTTAGTAACTAAGCTTTAATCTCTCAATATTATAACTATTTTATAAAGAATTGAATTTATTTTTGTATTCCCGATATTCCAAACACCTTACAACGGTAATTTTCACAGTATACATTACAGTTTCAAGTATCTATCCGTAAAAGTTATTTTATTGATTGTTTTTAAATTTCAGTGTTGCATATACAATTTCATGTATATTTGTGATTGTTGCTCTCATCTGATGACGTCATACAGTGGTGTGCTTAGTTTGAGATTTAATTTTATTAAAAGATTAAAAGTCAAATGGTAACTTTAGAAACAACTCTGATACTGAGCCTTGGCCTGAGCTTTTTTCCTTTTTTTTTTAAATGCGATATTCTTTTACAAATATTACTAACATTCTTGTTAACCATTCCGACTAAGCTTAAGCCTGTGCTTGGAGATGGCTAACGTCAATATTCGAATGGAGGATTCGAACCTACGATTGTGCGTTTCGCAACCTAAAGACTATTGACACCTGCCAAGTTGTTCGAAACGTCGGGAATTCAAAAGTAGTTTTTTCTCAAAGTTTTATTAAGTATAAATCCCTATTCCCTGGGCGTGCACCGCTATGTATTTAACTCTGGCTAAATAATTACAACATAACAGCAAAGTAATATATAAATACTATTTATAGGTTAAAATCTACAATTTTATTAATTTTAGAAGAAACTCCAAAATAAAACACGACAAAAGTTGCATAATTATGTGTTTGACACATAATTATGCAATTTTTGTCAAAATAAATAAAAAGGTTTTAACAGAATAAAAAATGTTATATAGACTAATATTTAAAACAATATTATACAAATGCCTTAATTCCTTAAATATTTATAGAGTTTCCGTATTTATTTCTATTTACAAAGACTCTTTTTTTCTTTATTCTTTCACTTGTATGATATTCTTATTCAATGACTCAAAAATGATATTGATCATATCAATTTTGAGTCATTAGTCTTATATAATTCATAATTACTTTAATTTTAGTTTGCATGCTTAATAATAATAATAAGCGAAACTCGTCGGCATGTTTGTAATGATATACATAACATCAATTTATACCGTGTTTTCAGAAAATAATTAAATCTTATCTAGAATAACACGATCATATAGTGACAACTGTAGAATGATCAATCTGTATGTTATATTATTATTTATATATTTACAATGAAGATGAGTCCGGCGTGCGTGGCGACGGCGAGCTTTCCGTGGCGCGTGGGCGACGTGCAGAACGCCAATGACGGCACCTCGGCGAGGGGGAACCTCTCGGGGAAATGCTGTTTTGTCTCGCTAAACATCACCTGATGATCCGCCTGCATCCAAACAATATGATTAGGCCTTAACTAATAACAAGTTGACCAATAGAAAATAAATTGCCAGTGATACGGATTGCTGATGAAAGCGAAAAATTATATGTTAGAATTTTAGTTTTTAAATTTGAAATTTCAACAAAACATCAATCTGGTTTCCGACCGACTTCAAGGAAAGAGGTTCTGAAATGTTTGTTAGCAGTAGTGAGAAAAGATTTTCCTTAATAGATATGAATTTATTCCTGTGGGTGTCATCGTATTCCGATAAAGATCAGAAAGAAAATAATTTATCACTACGTCTATACCTCATATCTTTCGACTGGATGAACTAATTTTGAGGATTCTTTTTTTTTAATTCCGACAATGACAACATCCCTATGAAAATCATATAATTCTTAAATTTGCTTTAAGTATGTGATCGACAAATGGAAAGGAAAAAAAGAGGGCCTCCGTGTAATAGCGTTTAACGTTTGATTCGCTTGTAAAATGTATTGACACTTCAAGCAACCATTATATACACGTTTGGTTTATTTGTGCTCAACACCTCTATAGTTTATACGAAATACGAAATTAGATTTCAAATTCTAATCCTAAAAAAAAACCTGTCGATATCAATTTTCCGGCAGTTATCGTGGCTACATACAAAATTAGACGAAGTCGACGAAAATTTTTTTTCAAAACGTTTATTCTTCAAGTAGCAAAAAATTAAGTGTAAATCGTAGTGTTCTGAAATTATTAATATAACCATAGCCAAGATCGTATATCATATAAATAATGTCTAATATATCCATAACTGGGGTAGACAGAGAGAGCTCATTAGTTCCAAAGCGTAAAGCAAATAATAAATCTAAACTAAATACTTTTAATTGCGATAGTACCCGTCATTATTTTTTATATACAAAATTAATACAACTGTAATTACCTTATCCATATGACTTTTGAGTTTAAACTCGATCCCATATTCTTTAATAGCATCCTCATAAGTCAACGGTTCCACCTTCATGGACAGCTCATCGTTCTTATATTTACTTCTCTTATTGGCCAATGTTGCCATTCGTATGAACCCGACGACCTGTACATAATAAAAAAATTAAATACTCACATCCGTCTCCAAGAAGAGTTAAACGAGTAAATCGCAAACACCTCTCTCATTTTATTGACAATAACAGTAAAAAGAAGTAAAAAATCGTTAATTATATAAATGTTTAGTGGTAACTAAAGGTATCAGATTTCTTCGGCCTTCGGAATAATTGGTTCAGAATACTATATAGTCTTAATAAGTGCCCATTAAAATCCTCCCTAGACCTTTTTTTGAATTCGAGGCGAGACAAAAGTTTAAAAAATCAGGTAAACAAATGTGCTTCAACACATAACTAATTTGTATATTGTTTTGATGGTATCCCTGGCGTAGGTGTTCGGGGCCTATTTTTTTTGCATTTAACTCTTGGTTCTTACTTATTTCAACATAAAGTATATATACCGTATATACCTTTTTTCAATTATTCAACTTTTTATTGCATTTTACATATCGTTCTTATGTTTCCTTATTCTATTCAATTTTTTCTTACATGCATATTACATAATCATAAGAGACAATTACTTATCGCTACTGATTCATACATTCAGTGAAACGAGACACTGGTTGGAACAGTTGTTCCTAATTTATATATAGATTTAGTGATTCCTTGCAAAGGAACTCACGTCGCGACGAGGATCTCGGTAGGCGGGGTGCGTGCGCGTGACACGCAGCGCAGGCGGCGTGTACGCTGCGCCCAGGCCGCAGCGAGAGCACAGGGCGAGTGCGCGCTGTCCGCCCAGCCGCCGCCCGCCGCCTTGCCACTCCAGCTCGTTCGTCGTGTGATTAGCTGAAGCAACAAAACACAATCCGATAATTTACAACTATAAACATAATTTTATTTTTAAGGAATCTTAACTAAATATGTTTATAATAAATATCTGTTTGAACCACATTACATCTGAGTTCCATGATACATGCAACTTATTGCTATATTTATTTATTATAGCTATCTGTCTATATCTACATTCGGTATCATTTTTATAAATATCAGATTCTTTAAAATTATACTGTACTTATTATACTTTATTACCATTTTGCCCGATTAATTTTATGGTCATAAATTTAGTAAATGAAGCGACAATAGCCTAATGGTTTAGGTACGGTCTGCGAATCGTAGGGTTGTATGTTCGAATCTACCATTCGACTATTAATGTGAACCATCTCCTAGCACAAGTTTTACCTTAGTTTAAGTTAGAATGTTAGTAATATTTTTCTGAAAAAAAAAGAAATATTCCTAGCTTTCTTTTTACAAAAGAAAGTCCCTAAGTTATTTTAATCTATACAAATCAAACGGGTATAATTGTTACTACACTACTACAGTAACTGGTGCACTGGGTAAGGGAAATTAGCCATTCTATGTATTAAGGTGAAGAGCGCAAGCATGCAGCTGCAGAGTATTAATTAAAAATTATGTGTAATGTGGACAAAAATAGGATGGACGTATGTACACTGGCCGTTTTATCGCTATTAAAAAAAATGTGTCATGTTATTAAATCATAAAAATATATTCTTACAGATAGCTTCGTCTGCGTTGATGATTACGGAAGGCCAGTGCGGCGTGAAGGGAGCGCTGGTAGTCGCGAGCTGCGCGTGCAGGCGTGGCGCGGGAGCACGGAGAGCCGCGTGGACGCCGGTACACGACGCACCGCTCATTGCGCCCCACGCACCGCCCCCGGCTCGCACGATGGGAACAATGCCACGTCTGTCACACAACGTACCATATTAACAAGAAATTTAGTACAGTGGCACCTCGACATACGAGTTTAATTCGTTTCGTAACCTTGATCGTATGTCAATTGCTCGTATCTCAAAGCAATTTTCCCCATTGACATTAATTGAAATGCCATTGCCACAAATGGTTTTTTAAATGTACAATATTAGCAGAAAAAAGCGAATCCAACTTATCACAAATGCTTCGAAAAAACAGCGCACATACTGAGGTGGGAGAAACTGCTTAAGCAGTGTAGTACGCGATTATCCATATCTCAATCTTGGCCTCATCTCAAAACAAAATATCGCTCGCTCCGCGGCTATTATCTCAAAACACTCGTGTCTTAAGGCACTCGTATATCGAAGCACCACTGTATAACTAATTCTACTCATTTAATCGCCGCTCAATTTTGATTAGTGATGTTTCGCGCAGCTTTTGTGTTCAACATCTCAATGCAATAGGTGTTTACACACCATCAAGTTAAAACCTAGGTAACATAACACACACAATTCGTTTTTGAAGCATCGACACTCTGCGAAGTCTACAAATTGCAATCATTTTCGAGACAAACCTGGCTATTTTAATTTCCCAATTAAATTCACTTACCAGATAAACAAGTGTTGTGCGGACGGTCATCTTGAAATGGATATAGGATCGTAACGTCATCCTCCATCGATCTCAGAAGAGGAGAATCACAATCCAAGTTGTAAAGAGCGGTCGAGCCATCAGCGTAGCCAACCAAAATAACTGAATGACCTTTTTGCTGTAAAAAGAAAATTTAAAATTAAAAAGGTACGGCACTTAATTTTATATATCAATGTTTATGGCCAGTGCCATTACTTAACATAAAGACACCACATGACACCGACATGCTCGTTACCCAACGTCTTCCATAAAAACCTTACCTTGGACCAACTAATAGCAGTCGCTTGATATTTTCTTCTTTCACTGCTGCTGCATAACCTAAGTTCAACCGCTGGTTTTATTTTTAAAATTTCCGGTTTCCTGAAACATTCATAATTTAAATTGACAAAATTTTGAGTTGAGATAATAACAAAACATGAAATAATTGAGTTATATGATAACTTATTTATTTATTTATTTATTACACCAACACAATGAACATTTAACAAACAATACATAAAACAGTGAAAAGTTGTGAAGTTAATGCCATCGCAGTTATAGGCGTAGATTGCAAGCAATTAATTGGCGAGTGACAATGTAAGATAAAAATAAAATTAACACAAAAGTAAAAATAAAACTAAATTTGAAATTAATAAATACATACTTATACTAGGAGAAAAGAGGTCGATATCGTCCGTTTTTGAAAAAGAGTTGAATTCTGTACTAATTCTATTTAAGGGCGCATTCTTACCTAGGTTCGATCGGAATAAACTGCTTCTCAACAATTGGTATCGTGATGGTCTAGGTAACCGCGACGGTACAGTAAAAGCTACGGCGGAGAGAAGCTCAGGGGTGTCAAAAATGCGAGCGAAAAAAAAAGGCTTAAGCCTAATTAACAAAAAAAGAGTAAACACATTTAGTAGAGAAAATGTTAACAACAGAACAGAGCTAAGGAATACACACTTGAATTGAAGCTGTTAATTATAAAAAAATGTAGTATTAGCCGTTGCAACAATTATGGTACGAGATACTTACTCTCCAATTGGATACGGGACCGTAAATATATATGCGGAACCATTAGAACACGCCACAGCTACCATGCCCAGCCTTGCTTCACTGCTCGCGTTATTCTCAGTGTTGGGCGGGAAGTCGCGCACACCAGACGGACACCAGTCCATTGCCCATATAGTGCCGTAGTCGTGTGCTAATCCAAGTACAAATCTGGGAACACTGAAATAAGATTTCTGCTAAAGACCATAGTAAATTACCAAGTATATAATAGGCTGTACCTATATACAAAAGTCCCACTATTTCGGCGCAGGCCTTCTCTTAAATAGCCAGGCATACTACGCCACGTGTCCCTAGTGCGGATTGGCAGATTTCACACGTCTTAGAATATTTCCTAAGACATGTATGTTTCCTCAAGATGTTTCCTTCCCCGACGAGCATGCGGTAAATCATCACTTAAAGGTATAACGAACAAATAAATTGGTGCCGGCAACGGGAATTAAACTCGGTGGTAGCATACTATGCAACTTGAGGCGACCACCCTGACACTGAGCTCTACTAAATTATAGTTGTCAGCATAATACGTAAAGTAGAAAATATTAACAAGTACCAAAAATGGTGGGCAGACCTTTCTCATTCCACAGGGAGAGCGTTATGCATATGCTCCTGTGTAGCACACAGGAGTACCTTTTGCTCACAACTATGTATGTATGTGTAGATTTATGGATCTGAATGAAGCTATAGAGGTCTACGCGCATTCCGATCCGAGGACGCCCGAGAGGGTTGAACCACGACTCGGTCGGTTGCTGTTTCACGGATAATCTAGGGGACATTCATTGAAAAGCTAGACTAACTTTGAACAACGCTACTAACATCAAAGGGGTGGGGCCTGTCCATAAAATAGCGGTAACGCGCAAGGATTATTCGCAACTTCCGACGGTCGTGAATGGACGCTTTGTGGATTTGTAAAGATCTAGCCTGTGAAATGTAAATGCTGCATGATTGCAGGACTAATATATATCGCGCATGGCTAAATAGTCCTCTAGCATCATTTGGATTTTAGACGATAGAACAAGTAATGAAAAATTACCTGGCAAAGTCCGCGAAGCACCACAGCTGCAGCATAGCGCGATGTGCGACAAGCTGCGAAGCGGAGAAGCGCGGCACGTCGGGCGTGAAGTGGCTAGCCACCGCCAGGTAGTTGCCGCACGCGCCGCCCTGCTCGTTCCACCTCCCGTCGTGTCCGTCCAGTCGCACCGGCACCCACGCTATGCACCGGATGCACCCGCCCACGAATACGCTGGACACTAGTGTAACAATAGTACTGTTAGCACTGACAACATTTACAAGATTCCCACGGTAATAGAACCACCACAGCGCCATTTTGAGGACCTATAACGGTGTAACCAAACCCGGTGACACTGGTGCGGTCAGCTTTTCTGGCTAACCAGCAAATTTAACCACGACGTCACAGAATACCGACGTAAATCAATCGGATTCTCTTTACAGAATCTTTAGGGAAAGTTAAACATCGATCAATGTTTTTGTTACTTTATAACTTACTAGCGTACCCAGCCCCCTTCGCCGGGCTAGAGCTAGCTTTTGCTTTATTTTATTTAAACAATAAACTTACATGATTAAATATTTAATTTAACTCTCACAATATATTAAATTACTCATTTATCTCCGTATTCATTCTCTTCTATTCTTTTCGCGAGCGGTTGAAGATCACCTACACCCATGTCATATCAGTAAATACAATATCACACCTAGTAGTAGTATCATAGTAAATAAAAAGCTGTATTTGACAGTTCAAAAAGAGGAGTGCTCCAATCATCAACAAACTTTACAGGATTACTCGCTAGATCAATCTGTAGTCTCTGAAAGTTTCATTGAAATTAGTCCAGCAGTTTCGAAGCGTATATGGAACATACCCACACACTTTATCTTTTATATATATAGATAAATAAACAATTTGTAATAAGATAAAAATAATACCTTTGTCCCTCTTTGCTTCAAATCGTTTGTATGTAGTCCATTCTCCGTTAGCAATTATCACTTTGCACGAATCCTCCAAAATGGGCAAATATTTTGTCAATTCTTCTGAGCCCACTTTTTGGTATTCATATGTTTTCCAATTGGGAAATAATACATCAACTGTATAGTGTATATTATAACTGAAAAATATTATTTATTAAATATATTAAATGTATTTTAACCTTCAACAAATGTAGACAGAGCTTACTTAAAAATCGAACATCAACAACATTTTCTATGGTGACTAATAGAGATTTATTTATTATTATTATTAACGTAAAATGTAAGTACACACACGTGTGTCCTAGCAGCATCAAATATTATGTTTTGTGTCTCTTTTTATTGTATTTCTTGTTTATAACGGTTATACTTACACCTTAAACACTTCACACAATTATTTCTAAATTTATATAGTGTTGAATTGATAATCTAAAAACATCTTCATTAGTCGTTCTAAATAATAAGACAAAAAATTAAAAAATCAGAGAAGTGAGAAGGTATGGTTTGGTGGCTACGCGATTCGACTTACGATGTCGCGGGTTCTAATCACAGGCGGTTGTACAAATAAATTGCCTTTATCAAATACAAAAAAGGTATCGGTGTCTCTCCCAGTGGAATAAACTCGGTGGAAACGGATAGCGAAATATGTCTCTGTATACCCGGCTAGGGTTTAAAGAATACTTACAAGTCAACAGCTCCTTGGGATAAATAGTTACTTGCGCTATTCACTTTGAACTGCAGTCGCGGCACTTTAGCAGCTGAAAGAAATACGACAATTAGAAAGTAAGTATTTATACAAAATATATATATATTGGAGAAGCGCTAGACGATCATATTATCTAATGTTATTGTGATTCAGGCTGCGCCATTGCAAGTATCTGTTTTTTTTTTGTTTGTGCATCTACAGCGCTATCGTTTCCGTACCGAATAATTTTTGTTCGAAAGTATTTTGCTTCAATTAGGAAGATATACTATGAAACTTCTAAAACTTCTATGGAACCATGCTTGTTGATTAGAGATATTGGTAGGTTTTTGACAATCTAAGACTAGGCTGGCTAAATCTAAGACAGCGTGCGCGCGTAATAACATAAACAATCAGTTGTAATCAGAAAAAAGACGCGTCGAATGATATATATGAATATATACGATATATATACGAATGATACTTGTAACAATTAGTTGAAAAATAGCGAAAATAGGATTTTCAAGATTGACACTTGTCTTTTATTTTTTGTGCCGTAAAACGATTTTCTTTTAGGAAAACTCTAGGTTCATGCCGTTGTAAAATATTTATTCAGCAAAAAATAATAAATATTGTGCCCAAAAACGACAGTTCCAGTCCACAAACATGAAAGATATAATTTTTTTAAAAAAAGTTGAAAAGTTTTTCTACAACAATTTCATTTTTGTGGGTTACTACGTTATTGTTTTCCAGCGTCGATATATTCTTGTGACTGTTGCACATCCAAAGCTGCCTGAGAGTGCCATGGCGTTCGGGTTGTAGCATAAGACCATCGCAGCGGTAATAAATAAGAATAAAGTAAAAGAAAATGGTAATAAAGGGAAGTATCATGACCGCATTCAGATTCGGCAACGGATACAAGAAACTGCAATCCCTACAGTTCTTTGTGTTCGTTGGGGACGGCGATCATTTATCATCGGGTGGGCGGCATCCTCATTTGTCTCTTCTCCAATAAATCAAAAAGGCCTTATACATATATATATATTGTGTCTGTTTCTATTGTTTTAGACATGTCAACAGTGAGCATCGCGCCGAATTGTCTCAGCAGTAACCACACGTACTTCCTTACTTTAGATCCTTGTCCGTCACGAAGCCCGCTTTTATCAGCAGTTTAACGTACACACTTCGTCATTGGCGAATACTTACAATGATCCACATAACGTTTCTTTTTTTCAGTAGATCCCTGTTCCGCTTCTTCAAGCGATATATTAGAGTCAACTTCGCTCTCGGACTCCTCTTCGGAGTACATGTCGTACTGCATGGAGACATCGGAGTCGCTGCAGTGATCACTATGCGTGTCGCAGATATGCTCGTCCAATTCCGATCCCAGGTCCGTCGCAAAGCCACACGATGAACACTTATATTTGTACTACAAAATATTGTAAAATAAAATCATATTGTTGTTTAAGAGAAAGCTTGGCCATTTTACTATTCAAGCTTTATTTAAATAAAATTTTATTCCTAATTATTCATGACTGTCATTTTTATATAATAAAGAACAGAGAGACTATCGCAATATTTTTTAAATGCTACATTTTAACTTACTTTGTTCGTGTTGTTTCTATGGATATCCATTACGTTTTTAACTCTGAAAAACGCAAGATTGTATTAATTAAGACTATTTATTTGACTCTTAAAGCATACACAAGAATTTTGATACATAGAAAATAGTTTTACATACTCTACTATGAATGTATGAATTGTCATGAATTAAACATGATGTTCTTTTTTTTCAAAAATATTACTAACAATCTTACTAACCATTCCAACTAAGCTTAAGCTTGTGCTAGGAGATGGTTCACGGCAATAGTCCAATGGTGGATTCGAACCCACGACCTTACGATTCGTAGGCCGTACCCTAATCCTTTAGGCTATTGACGCTTCATGTAATCTATGTCTTTTGATTATATAAATGTTTTTAGAAGAAAAGTTAACAGACATTTACTAAGGTATTGTGCCTTAATATCGAAGCTCCTCCACTTACAATCAAGTAAGATTGTGGTCAAGCAAATTGTAAATCAATTGTGTAAAGTTTCTGGTACATCAAGACTTCCTGAGTAAGGTAGATGGATAGTTACGATTATTACAGAATTTTAACATTTACCTCTCGGAAGTCTTCCTCCGGACTTGTGTACCTTCCTCCTCTTGCTTAGACTTCATGCTTGCGATTTCCATATCTCTGGTTTTCTTTACTTTCATATATTCCTGCTCTCTATGCATAGCTAAATGCTGATTTTTATAAATGCACAAGTACTTACATTTGCAAATCTCACAATAAGCTTTATAAAGTTCAATTTCCTGAAGAAAAAAAAATTAAATACATAATGACGTAAGACGAAACAGTTATTGTAAAAAAAACCTCTTAGATACGGTCCCCGATATGGGCTAGCATAGCGAAGCGCAGAGGGATTGTGGTTGCGTTCCGTACGGAGACTCCACGAAGCCTCAGTAGCGCTGACGGGGACCACCGTGGAGTTTTAGTCGGAGCAAAGCATCAGTTTATTAAACGATCACATCGTAGTTTTATTCTACATGTCTTTAACGTAGAATAAAACTACGATGTGATACGTTTATAAATGGTATTGTTTTAATAAGTCTCGTATTACGTATACATGTCTACGTCTACGTCTACGTATACAATGTAGTGAGAAATTATTTTCCTTCGGGAAAATTGGGATCTTTATCGGACACCCGAACTGTCATTGAATGATCGTATTAAATGAGTGACACTTTTCCCTACGGCTCTAAGATGGCTATTGAAGCTATTTGAGAGAGCACGATAAATACGAACTTAGCGAAAAATTACGAAGGAACATCTTTTCTCACTATATGTATACGTAACACACATTTTCATATAAAATTAAACGGCGAATCGAAAGAAAATTCACTTAATGACACGCCATGTTAAGTTTTTAATAAATAACATTATGCGTAACATAATGTTTGAACTTTCTCTGTTGATAAGTTTTGAAAAACAAACACAGTAACAAACGCACGCTACTGCGTAAACCAGGCTGGACAAATAATCGCCGCAGTGGTAATTTAAAAAGTTAGGCAACAGGTCTTCAATTCCACTGGTAGGGGTTCGTGGGCAGAGGTGAACACCGTACGTGACCCTCGCTTGCCTTTTCTCTTGTATGTGTCAATCGGGATTCAATACTTAATACCTAATAGCCCCCAACCATTGCTATCTGAGTGCTAACGGAGTGGAGTCAGTATATTTATATATAAGTAAACATCTCACCTCTTCCGTCTTGCCACACGTTAATATATGAGCATAGAATCCGACACATGACACCCTGGACGTCTTACAAATTTTGCAAATCAAATTTTTGTGCATTTGTTTATAATCTTTTAGATATCTTTCCACCGAGTACGGGTTTTTTAAATCCTTAAAATAGAAATACACAGATGTGTTCATTTCATCCAAATAACGTGCAATCAAATTTGAATAACAAATTAGTATGTTTACGTATGTAACCAACACTTACTATAGGCTCTGTGCCGACGGCCCAAGCAATATTATAATGATTCTTCATCGCATGAGTCTTCCAATTTTGCGGATGTACCTTCTCTGAACATACGGCACATTGCAATAAATTATCTGAAATAAAGAATACGCCGTGAAACCTGTTCTTAGATATTTAAATGAAAATAAAAATATCACAATTACCTTTATCAAGAACACCTAACTTCGATACACTACAAGAACTGATGTGATCCAAAAATGATTTCACATATTTCCGTCTAGTTCCGCAGGTCTTGCACATCAAACCATTTTTTAGTTTGGAAATACAATACAGGTGCGTTTGTACTTGTTCAGAGTTTTCCAGGTCCTGTTAAACAATATGTTACTTCAATAATACACATTGAATAAAACTAAATTATAATTTTTGATAATAGGACCTTTACCTAAATTCTTACTTCATTCCCTGTATCCGATTACAGTGGGTGTTATTAAAAAAAAATGAATCTAATACATCTCCACTTAACAACAGGATAGTGGTCAATTACTTATAAATGGCGTTACGTATATGTTTATCGGAACGTAATACGTAAAACAAAATTTTAAGCAGTGATAGCTTAGTGGCTAAGCGTTAACGATTTGATCTAAGTTCGAACTGCAGCCAGTTATAGTTTTTATTTTCCCATTTTTCAGTATCCAAAATTTACAAAAAATAACATTTTCATTATTGTACTAGGCTTATGACGTTTGGCTCAAACCTGCCACATTTGTGACTTTAGTGCACTTGGCGAAAAATCAATTCTTTATTTAACGCTTTTCTTGTTTTATTTTTTTATTTGACGATTCAACACATTGCTGAGTTGTTGAGATCACAAATTATTAGGTGACATTTAAAATGACCGAAAAGAAAAAAATTACGACTGGTACATATTGTTAAATTTTCTTTTGGAAGAAATGTGATGAAACTATGTTGGTGGAATTCCGATATAAAGACACTTTAAAGGGCCAATAAAATCGGCGTACTTACTAGGGGAGGCTTTCCCTCTATCCGTGCCAAATAATTGTGTTCCCTTTGTATATGATCAATCCATTCCTCTCCGGCCACATCTATATGACAAACTCCACATTTTTCAATGCCCTCATGCACAAACTCACTTATGTCGACGTTGTGCAATGTGCACAGCAATGTGTCGCCGTGGTTGTCTCCGGCGCTTAAATCATTTGATTGGTCCATAATCTCTGAATCACCTGTTGCCAACTGCAAAGATAAATATTATTATGCTAATAAAATATATTACAACCTGAGTACGCGAAATACGTAAGATGGCAAGCCTTTCGGTATTTTACTCAGGAATTACATGATCGAATTCCCCCATCTCTCTTCCAGCATTGAACGTCAGGACTCACTGCTGGACTCCACTCTTTTCTTGTGGTCATTAATCGACCCCGTACGAAGAAGCGCTTTCCTTCGTCATTCATTATTCGTACAGCAAAGTACAGCGATATTTTAGATGCGGATATCTTTCCCTTCGATTACAATTTTGGTGTTTTAAAGAGTATAATAAGTACGCATTTACTAAGCTAGGACTTACTGTCCAGGGTTGCACTTCCATAAAATATCAGGTGAGATGAGTGGACAAGCACTTTCTTAGACATTGTTAAAAAAAAAGTTATCTTGCTTTTAATAATTCAATCACATGTTGAAAGAAGTTTGACTTTGTAAATGCAAATTTTCAAAATGGAGGTTAACTATTGTTATAATCTGATAACTACATTTCTGTTTACAAATAAACACTCACCTTGTACGCATCATCGCATTTCCTGACGTGACGCAAATACGACTTGACATATATCCTGGTTATTCCACATTTAGAACAAACCAAACTCGATGTGATTTTGTGAATAGCGTGTAAATATTTGTAAACTTGGTTTTTATTTGTTAAGTCCTAAAACATAATACAAATATTAAAGTTAACTAAATCTGTCAACCTACACTGATTTAAATATTCTAAAATAAAAAGCCAAATAATACATCAAGCTATATGGCAGTAGTAATGGTCCCGTCAAAATCTGTCCAGCCGTTCCAGAGATTAGCCGGAGCAAACAGAGAGACATACAAAAAAAAGTAAAAAATATATTTTGGTATATGAACCGTATATATATTCATTTGCATGTAGAAATTTTTTTCATATAACATTTGCGGTTATTTTAATATTACACAGAAACTCCAATTGTATCTATTTGGATAGATTACAATTTATCTTTAACCTGATTAAAGTAATGTAAAACTCACTCTTACAACTCTTTACATAATATTTTGAAAAGCACCTTTTTTTAATTTCAATATGTTATATACATCTCGTTCTTAGTATCCTAATAATTCTAGCCTTATATTAATATTTTCAGTCGTCCCCAAAAAAAGGAGGTTCTCAATTCGAAGCGTCAATAGCCTGATTATTGGATACGGTCTGCACATCGTAAGGTCGTAGGTTCGAAACCTCCATTCGACTATTGACGTCAACCATGTCCTAGCACAAGCTTAAGCTTAGTTGGAATGCCTTACAAGAATGATAGTAATATTTCTGAAAAAAATTTTGCTTCTTTTATATATATAAAAATAATAAAAATTAAATTCCGGTGAAGTTTTTTTTTCTGTTGAGTTACTATAATTTGTGGCCTGTGTATGTCGATGGGCTAATATTAAGATGGAGTAATATGTGTGGGTGGTATGTACTACTTACTAGAGGTGATCTCCCTTCCACATGGGCTAAGTAATTGTGTTTTTCTTGTATATGTTGTATCCACTCGTTCCCCTCGACTGCCATTTGACAGACACCACACGTGACCGTGCCAGAAAACTCAACTTGAATGTCCTCTTCCATCTGTTCGCTTATCACTGATGCCCGGCCAGAATCCACACCTGCATCCTGACATGAACAGATAATATACTATAAAATAACTGTTTCAGTGTAATTAAAGTTATCGCCTTTATATATAAAATATATATGTTACCCACTGCTGGGTACAGGCCTTCCCTGTAAAGAGAGAATAAGGGCATAAGACCGCCACGCGGCCCTAGTGCGGATTGGCAGACTTCACATGCCTTAGAATTTTTTAAGACATGTGGGTTTCCTCACGAGGTTTTCCTTCACCGCCGAGCACGTGGTAAATCAGCACATAAAATTGCAACAATAAATATATTGGTGCTGGCACTGGGGATCGAACTCGGGTTGCTAGCATACTATGCAACCGGACACTGAGCTATAACGTTCGTTCATACTTATTTATTTATTATTAGGGTACTAAAAATCGTATAAATACACCACAAAATAAGTAATAGTACAAAGGTAACTCATTACACAGTGGCAATTAATCTTTATACAAAAAAGAAATTAGAAAGAAAATAACAAACAGAGAAAGCTGCTATTTAAATATCCTTTATTACCGGATAATCGCTTCCTTCAGCTGCACAATACTGTCGTGGTTGTTTATCGATATTCATATTAACTTATACCACTCTGTTATAAAGAGAACATGTTCTTACTAAAGAGGATTGAAGGCCCAGGTTTGTTTTGGCCAGAGGAGTAAATGGCTACATTGGAGTGCATTACGGAGGAGTTTGTGAAGGAAACAAATGAAGAGAAGATACAAAATGAAGAGAGACACTCAGAAGTCATCCCTTATCTACTTATTTTACGTATATCGACAAATACTAAGAAAATCTCCGTTACATTTTATAAAGCCTCTGCAATAGTATTTCCATTTCTTTTTATACATTCTAAACATGACATGATCCAATCTGGGCCACGAGTCTGCTAATTGCCAGTGACCTTTCAGTATGAAACCGATACATAAAATCATCATTCAGTTATTACCAAATACGTTAAATTCTAACACACATGTTACGCCATCAGTAAACGATAGAGGCTTCGATGAATTAAAATACTAATCAAACTGGAAAATATCGACCACAATGATACCAATGAACATTCATTTTTACACAACTAATTTAGCAGAATCTGGGTCTTGGGTCCAAACTTAGTAAATGCCTACATTTGAATACACATTTGTGATCACTGCAAGCGATAGGTTAGCAGTACTTACTGATTTTGCTTCGCATGTTTCGATGTGCTGTAAAAACGCCTTGACATATTTCCGGTTGATACCACACTTAGAACACACCAATCCGTCTATTTGTTTCGTTATACTGTACAAATGTGCTCGCACCTCCGCCTCGTCGTTGACATTCTAGAACAAATTACAATGATACAATCCATGCCTTCTAAGCACTAAGGACACACTGTCTGTTTGCTCCGTGGGGAAAGGACCACTATTTTTTTGCATATAGGTTTTATGTATTCATACTCTTAAAAATGCATTCTGTAAAACACTGAAAGCCACCTTACGTCTATGCTCAAGACTGTATGAATGTATTGCCTACGGTTTGCACCGAAAAATACAAACATTTAAGCCCGTTACCCAGACGGGTGCAAAGAGATCACGGATTTCAATATAGTACTGTGCTGATATAAGTCAAACAAGAGGTTTCCCTTAGTAAAAGGGATATATTAATTTAGTTATATATACAGTACGCAGCATACCATTTGACAGTCAACCACAGACAAGAGAGAGTTTACCAGAAACAAACTATAATGTACAACAGTATTTATATTCTTTCAACAAGTACGATCTTGACACACCTCTTTCGCTTAAACCAGATCCATGCATCTACGCTTACATAACCGTCAGATCGGGGTACTTCTTATTTATATACACAAAAAACAGTTCTGTGTATGCTAGAAGAACGTATACTGCTGACTAAATTAAATTATATAGTCTTAACCTCATGACTGAGGGACGTGACTATGGTGCGTTGCTCTGGCCACCATTTCTTTCCAGACATTTCTGTATTGCGCCATTTGGATGGATGATTGTTGGGTAGCTCCTGATTTGTGTGTGTCCATCTTGCAAGAGACCGCCCTCTCGCTCTCTAGCCTTCCACACAACCAGTAATAATCAGCCTTTCTAGACTGTCTGGGTCTCGCTTGACCGTGTGTCCGATGAACTTGAGGACTCGAAAACGAAATTATATAGTAGACTTTTATATAAAAAAAACAAACTCACTAATTGCGGTTTCCCTTCCACTCGAGCCAAATAGTCGTGTTCGGTTTGTGCGTGTTTCAACCAGTGCGTGCCGTCCATTTCCTTTTTACAAACTCCACATTTAACTGTGCCTGTTTGGAACACATTACTGTCTTCTACAAGACAATTATTCATATCGAAACAGTCAGTATCATATATATCCTGCATTTGCGATTCCGTCTCTTGCGCCTGAAACAGTGACATTGATTAATATTATGGCAAGCGCCTTTCTAAAAAAGTAAACGCCCAAGTCGAGGTTATCCATCACCTAGAGGACCCTTGTATTGAGTTACTAGCAATAGGTTTAGGCAAAGCAATATAACAGCTATGCCACCTCTTAATCCGGTAAAATCAAAGCCATTTTCTCCGCCGGACACGTGTAGGTTCGTCAAAAAATAGTACTATGCAGTGCTCAAAACCAAATGGCAATCTATTCTTGCTTTTAATAGAACTTGATACTTCCAGGATGTCATACAAATACTAATGATTACTCAAGCCTACATACCATTTCACCATGTCTTACGGTAATGATAAAAAATAAGCATAATCATATCAGGTAGGTGAGCCCATCACTATACACAAGGCACATATTTTTATGAAGTCATTTTTTTGTACTTCGTAAAAAAAACGAAAAAACAACAAGTCATTGGAACAAGCCAACAGATCACAAGTCTTCATCGTAATAATTGAACAATATAAAAGAACCATAAAACTTAAGTTAATTAACTCACCTCCCTGCCATCGCAGGTCTTGATATGTCTTATATATGATTTTACGAATTTACGCGCTTGCCCGCACTTCTTGCACATAAAATCATCAACATATCGACTTAATTTAGTTAGGTATCTCCGTACTTCATCTTCGTCATTAATGTTCTGAAATCAATACAATTATTTAATAAGGATCATGCAGTTAACACAAAGTAACCAGTATATTTACAACAAAAACCGACTTTAAATGGAATCAACCGTTAAGTGCCATCACGGGCGGACGCCGTCTTTTATTTTTTATATATCATAGTTATATTGTTGCGTTTATATACTTACCTAGTATATACCTACCAAAATCTCAATCAACAAGCATTCTATCATACGATTTTTAGGAGTTCCTTGGTATGTCGGAACTATGCCAACAAAACTTATATGAGAACAGCGCTATCGATGTACACACATTAAAAAATATAGACCAAATAACCTACTCTTTTGAAATCGGTTAAAATGTAAAATTCATCAAGAGCACATAATACGCAACACGTTGATAAAGATTACCACGTGCTCGGCGGTGAAGGAAGAAGAACCCGCGTGTTTTTTCTAAGACTTGTGAAGTCTGAGAATACGCACTAGGACCGCACGGCGGACTATGTCCTTTGTAGTCTCTTTACAAACAAGGTCTGTGCCCAATACATCTATATATAAGCTGTAGCATTAACTTTAACATAATCTATACAAATAAAAGAGAAAGTGTGTAAATATGCCATATAGGCTCCGAAACTTTCAGGGAATCTTCAGATTGCCCTGGCGAGTAATCCTGTAAATTTTGGTGACGATAGGAGCCTTCCTCTTTTTGAACCGTCAAACAAGCGTCGTACTTTTATTTTTGACATTAACTTGAGCCCGATGTGTTTTTGTATAAATGATAAGAATGATATTGTATTTATTGATACGTACATGGATGTAGGTAATGATCTTCACCCGCTCGAGAAGAGAATGAATACGTTGAGAAATTAATAATTTAATATATTGTGAGAGTTAAAATAAATATTTAATTATGTAAGTTTATTGTTTAAATAAAATAAAGCAAAATCTAGCCGGGCTTAACGGGCTGGGTACGCTAGTAGTGTAATACTTACTAGACGGGGATTGCCTTCTATTGTTGCTAAATAATCATGTTCATCACGTATGTGACTTATCCATTTCCCTCCATTAACTTCTTGTTTACAGACTGCACATTGAACTGTGCCCTCGGGTTTAAACATTTCTATTTCATTAACCCCAATTTCCCGGATATCAGATTCTTCATCCTGTGCCAATAATAATAATGTTATGTTTATATTAATATTATATAATATTTTATTAAGTATTTTATTTTAGAAAATAACAAATAACGTAAAATATTCACTTAATATTCCTCTTTAATTTTTTAAATATAAATAAAAAATAGTAACTCAAATTACTATGTGAATTAAAAAAAAACGTGTCGTTATTTTTTCTTAATATTAAATTTATACACATACATCGGAGAGTTTAACTACATGCTTAATAGTCACGCTATCAGGAGTGTATACGACAAAAGCATTTCCGTTATTATTAATACATTAAACAAAATACTGGTTATAGCTTCCTAAAACCAAGATTTTTTAAAAAGGAAAAACCTCCACACAGAAAGTCCACTCACCTCATCGCCGTCACAATTCTGTATGTGCTTCATGTAGACCTTCACAAACTTCCGAGCTTCCCCGCATTTACTGCAAATGAGTTCCTTAACATGCTTCCTTAAAGCATTCAGATGTCTTCGAACTTCTCTTTCATCATTTATATCCTGAAAGCATTTGTAATAAGTTTATCAAAAATTTACCATAAGAATGTGTGCAAGTTAGAGTTAGGTCTGGCGAAATAAAATAACCAGAATTACAATGTTGTTGTGTCACTGTTATTGAACGTCAAAAAAAACGGAGTGACAGGGTAATGTAATGGTATGTATACATTTGTGTCCGTTGTCTTTTTTTCTCTGTAAACATATATTCTTCAAGCTGTCTGTCTATTTTAATTTATTTAATTACCTACTGCTATTTATTGCGCAGCAGCCTTGTTCACAGCATAAATATATGTCAGTACATTTAATTTCATCAATAATAAAACAATAACATTATTAAAAAGATTTGAATCGGAAAATATAACTTACGTATACACGTAGACATACGCTGGCACAGAACGCCTTTTGTTAAATTGATGTTAATTGTGAAAGCAAATTTGAAATGAAAATGTGTCCTTACCAATGGCGTCTTTCCTTCAACTCTTGCCAAATAATCATGTTCTTTACTTATGTGATCTATCCACTTCTCTCCGTCCACTTCTTGGGAACAGACACCGCATTTCACTGTGCCCGTGTAGATGAACTCGTAATCTTCTTTATTCACACTTTTATCCAAAGTAAATGAAACCTCTTCTGGCTGAATAAAAGAATTTTGATATGGCGATTAGTACTGTACTAAGATGAACTGGACTTAGTACATAGAAACATAAACTTATGTTACAAGTTAACTATAGGAGTAAAATATATAACTGAACAGGCGACAATAAAATACATACAAGGAAAATTACAAATTATGATAACTACTACATAACTAAAATAGAAATATTTGGGTATGTGGCTTGATGAATCTTGGGAAAGTAGTCTGGAGGTCAGCACGTGTATCGAAATACCACGTAATACCTTTAAGAAGATGCGCATCTTTGCTGCCGTAGCATTAAAATAAGTTTGCGTGTTCGTCTACTAAATTGTTACATCTGGCCCATCCTTCTTTACGGATGCGAGGCGTGGACTTGAAGAACGACCTTGGGAAAGTATTGAAGCGTTCTAGATGTGGGCTTATAGTCGCATGTTGGGTATTGGATGGACTTCGAAAGTGACAAATGAGGAGGTTCTTCGACGAGTCAAGGAGAAACGCAAACTATTGCAGAACATTAAGATAAGAAAAGCGTCGTATCTCGCACCTTCTTCAACTTATTTTGATGGGCAAAGTCGCTAGCAAAAGAAGTGTTGGTCGTGGAAAGAAGTCATGGCTGCGGAACATAAGAGAGTGGACCGGAATAGCGAGTACCGCCCAAATGTTGTTTCGCCTCGAAAGAGACAGGAAGAGATATTGTGAACTGACTGCCAACGTTTGCTAGTCGGAGAGGCACTTTACGAAGATGTAACTAAAAAACTAAATAGTGTATAAATCTCTTAATCATAGAGTTTTCTTTTCAAGTCACAACACGAAATCTTCACCGTATCGCTGAGAAACTAAACTAAAATGTAAGACGGGAGTTTTACGAGATATTCAATGCGCTTATAGAGGCAAGAATGAGCATGAACAAACCGCAACGCCATTAAGTCACTTCGGCTGTCCTCACTTGATAAATTGCAGCACATTTTCTGGCATGTACTATATGATATCTGCTTATAAATGAAAGCCCAATCCGTAAATAAAAATAATTACACTTACACGTATCCCATCGCAATTTTTCACATGGAACAAATACGATTTAACAAATTTGCGAATCAGTCCGCATTTTCCGCAGACCAGTCCCCCGATTTGTTTTGAGAGTACTTTCAGGTATTGACAGACTAATTCCTTATTGTTTACATCCTGTAATAAAGAATATATAATTTTAACGCCAATTGCGCTCGAGATGTTCGACAATGCGATTGCCACACAATAACACAGCAATACATAGATAATAAATAGACATATCATCATAGCGGATCCATGATGAAATACAAAATTTCATGGTAGCCATTGCGGCCATTTCTGAGTTACATAAAATATAAAATTTATGTAATGTAGGTAAGAATTGCTCATTTAAAGTTTTTTCAAAAAGAAAGCTAAAATTTAGCTATTTCTTTTTTTTTGCACAAATATTGCTAAAATTTTTGTTAACCATTCCAACTAAGCTTAAGCTTGTGCTAGGAGATGGTTCACGTCAATATTGGAATGGTGGATTCGAACCTTTAACCTTACAATTGCAGACCGTACCCTAAACCATTAGGCTATTGACGCTTCTAAATTATTTGACAGTTAGTGGAGTTAGTAAAAAAACCACCACCATCTCCACCCCAATTTTCACAAGCGCCTTACCACTCTATAAATTCAAGTTAGCCCAGTGTCAATAAAAAGAAATATTTCGTACTTACAATGGGCATCTTTCCTTCAATTCTTGCCAAATAATCATGTTCTTTATGTATGTGGTTTATCCATTGCTCTCCATCCACTTCTTTTTTGCAAACTCCGCATATAACCGTGCCCGTATGAATGAATTCATTTTCTTCTCCACCTTCACCATTTTCGAATGGACTTACACCTGCCTGAAAATAAAAGCATTTTTTTTTATAAAAAAAGTCAAGTATATTAATTTTAATTTGTAAATGTCAAATGCCTAGATAGATATTACTAGAATTTATGGAAATTTTTTAATATATTATAAAATAATAAAACTTATGTGCTTCATTCAATGTAAAAATCCCTAAAAGAAGCGTTAATAGCCTAATGGTTTAGGGTACGGCCTGCAAATCGTAATGTCGTGGGTTCGAATTCACCACACGACTATTGCCGTGAACCATGTCCTAGCACAAGCTTAAGTTTAGTTGGAATGGTTAACAAGATTGTTAGTAATATTTCTGAAAAAAAAGAAATATTGCTAGGTATCTTTTTAAAAAAAATATATAAGTAACATTATCTTTGAAAAAAAATGAAACCCTCCAAATAAGAAAGTAATGTAATTCCAGACAAGCAAACCAAATGACAATAAATGTATATGCAGGAAGTGACTGCTTGCAGTTGTCAGAAGTGGAATATAAATTTGTTGAATATTGCAAGCGCTCCCATGTATGTAATCCAATAGTAGCGATTGACCGAGCCGTGATATTCCCGTGGTTCCCTAGCGTCACAATGCTACCACGACAATATAACGGTCCTAGTAGAAGTTCCCTCATGGTTACTCTTGTGCTTAGTCACTCAGAATGGAGTTTCAAACTGAGCGCTCTAAGAGCTCGGTCACTTCTCTATGCAGTAACGGTGTAGAAGCCACATAATAAATAAATAATTTAAAAAAGTATAAAACGCGCCCGATTCAGATAGCTACCCTGTATCACAAAACAAAGGCCTAAACCTAGAGGCAACTTGTCTACTATCACATCTGAACCCATTGTCGTACTAATAACTTATGCTTACAAGTGTAATTAAAGTTGTCATATACAAAAAAAATGTCCGTTTTATCATTATATCTAATATCTCTGAACATATTTTTATTTCAAGTATTAAATATCCTCACCATCGTGCCATCGCAGCTTGAGATGTGTTGTAAGTATGGTTTAACTAATTTACGATTGAGGCCGCATTTACTGCAGACCAGTCCACCGATTCGTTTCGACAGGAGTTTAAGGTACACAAATTCTTCATCAGGATTATCCTGTCAATAAGGTTACACGTAATCGTAATTGTAATTTTTCTTTGTCTATAACCATAGCAAAACGTTTTCTAAATTTTCCAGCAATCTAATCATTACTCCATAAAATTAAGAAAATAAGATGTCACAACTTTTTAGCCATAGAGGGGTAGACAGAGACAGATCAATCGATTTATTTTATTATTATAAAGGCATAGTCCGCCACGCGGCCCAAGTGCGGATTGGCAGACTTCACATGCCTTAGAAAATTTTACTTCACCGCCGAGCGCATGGTGAACCAGCACATAAAATTGCAACAACAAATTTATTGGTTCCGGCATCGGGGATCGAACTCGGGTTGCTAGCGTACTATGCAACTTGAGTTAACCGCCCAGATAATGAGCTACCACGGCTCTAGCACTTCTTGTGATATAGGCGATAAACTCCTTTGCTGACCTGTACTTTATAAATCCATAAAATACCAAATACACTCACGAGAGGTGGCTTCCCTTCCATCCAAGCCAAATATTTATGATTCGTTTGTATGTGCTCAATCCACTGTTCTCCCTGCATTTCCTTACCACAAACTCCACATTTAATAGTCCCAGTACATTTCAAAGGTTCATCTATATATGTTTTTAACACAGTGTTCTTAAGAATTTGCGATGCGCTTAGTTGTTCATTCGAGAGTGTCTCTGACTGCAACATGGAAACATTTGTTATCGATAACGAAATAGTATCAACAATCAATGAAAAGACCATTCAATATTTTCTACCACAAGCCGTTGCTATGGTAACAACATAGTAAACACAACCAACGAAAAATCAAACTAATATAATTTATTAAATCTCTATCAAATCTATTTGTGATTCCTACACAGAAATATTGTTCTGCGCTCAACGAAGAGTGTGGGAATCAATTAGCTAAAATTTTTATCTCCGATTTATGGCGTTGGGGTCACCAACGGTGACATGTATGATCCTAATACGCTTGGTGAAAAATGGACAGCTACATTAATTTTTATGTTTTAAATAGATGAATAATAATTACAATTATTCTTAGAGCTTATCACATAATCTTATTTGATATATTATAATAAAAATGACTTAAAGGTGCAGTACTGGACGTAATACTGGCTTTAAATACTTTTTGACTTAAAGACGAAAGAATAAAAAAGCATATAAATAAAAAAATATATGATAATGTTGACCAAGAACATACCTCTTTTAAGATAACGCCGTCACAGCTCTTAACATGTTGTAAATAGGCTTTTACGTATTTACGATTTAGTCCACACTTACCGCAGACTAGTCCTCCAATTTGTTTCGTTAAATTATTTAAATATTGCCAGATGTCTACTTCATTATACACATCCTGAAAAACATTTAATTGTAACATTATTTAACATCAAAATAACTTCATCATTGTTAAATGTTACATTACATTTATAATGTAATTACAGATATAATGAGAGAAAATTATGTCTAAGTACACATATACCCACCAAAAACTACAAGCTATACTCCCTTTTTCTCACCTTACTATCCTGCTGAAAGTCTAGCATACAGTTGACCTGATTATAAGTGATAACCGCCGGACATTTCCGGCAATCAGTAGGCAGTAGCAGTGTGTATTTTTAAGAAGAGTTAGAGTCGTCTGACACACCGGGCGAAACGAACCAATAGAATAATTTGTCTTTAATTCTCGCGTGTATACGAGGTCGCAGTACTATTTAACTCGTGGATGGTAAATATAAAAATTGAAGGAAAATAGGGGTGGGAAGAAGGATAAAGGTGATAGCTAAAGAACAGCACGGAATGGACACAAATAAGGAAGTCGGAGAACTATTTTGCTTAGTCATTAACAAGGAGTTTAGAAAGCTGAAAGACCTTCAGCAATGAAAACGAAGATGTCTAATAAAGCACGCTGTTGGCTTAACTTCTCTGGCTTTACCAATAAATAATGCAATAAATTACGCTACTTCTACAGTTTAACATGTAATATTTTAACCAATAATATATAAATAAAAAATTGTAAAATATCAATATAAGTATAAAGCTCTAGCTAGGAGCCATCCTTATTTTTTGTTTTACTTGTGGGAACGTACCCAACCGCGTACTCGTCCCCCAGTGGAAGGACGAGTTATATCGGGCCCACACCGACCAAACCCACAAGATGTTCCACCATCGTCGCATAAGGAACCATCCTAAAGACCTCTGTCAGGTCTCTATATCCTTAACTTAGTGTAAAGTCAATAGGCATGTACTTTTCACAGGTCGTCGGAGCACCAGGCGTCGGGTCTACCTAATCTACTTGTAGCTCGAGCCCTGTACTATCGCTACATACTATTCTAACATAGAACTAAGGGATACTCACTAACGGGGTTCTCCCTTTGACCCAGGCCAGATAGTTATGTTTTTTTTGTATGTGTTTGAGCCACAATTCACCAACTACATACTTTTCGCAAACCGCACACTGCACTTTGTCTGTAAAATGCAATTCAAGTTCGTCCGCAACTGGGACATCTGTGGTATCGATAACACTTGACTTCGACACATTGGAGACTGAATTCTGTAAGACAAAATGAACCCTATTAACAAGTACACTTATGTTTTTCGAATTAATATCATTATTGCTTATGTGCGCCGTGAGGACGTGCCTGCGTCTGCGGACGGAGCTATGGAATTTAATTAATTGAATTTCCCTTTTATAAGTAGCTTATTATTTAATTTATCAACTATATTTAAGAGGAAAAAACCAAATCCGACTTCAAATCGGATGTGACAGAACAAAAATGGCCCCCTTTTTTTTCTATATTCTCTTTCTCTTGGTCTTATATTGTCATAAACCTACCGATACCAATATATAGTAGTTACCTGGTATGTGTCCGAAACCTGAGATCCTGTGCAATATTAATATGGAAACTAATCAAATCTTTTCAAACAAAAATACATTTTAAAAATTGTTTATGAATAACGGTGTATAAACACCCGAATCTCCTCTTTTTTGGAGTCGGTAAAATATATTTTTTAATTCCACAAGAGGCCTAGATAATCGCCACTATAATATAAATTTATTCACTTACCGGGTCGCCGTCACACTCTCTAATGTGCTCCAAAAACTTTTTGATAATTTTTCTCTTCACCCCACATTTAGAACAGTCTAGATATCCGGTAACCAACCTTACTTGGTGCAAATGTTTCATTAGTGCATCATCATCGTCAAGATCCTGAAATTATATTTTAAAATAACAGAAGCTTTTAAATTATAAAAACCAGTAGTTTAAAATACTTAATTATCAGAAATCCTTATTCATCATCATCATCATTCCAGCCGTAGTCCACTGCTGGACATAGGCCTCCCCAACGAAAAGCCACCTGCCACCATCCAGCAGCGTCCCACGGTCTTTTTGAGGTCGTCAGACCACCTTTCGGATGGACGTACTACGCTGCGCTTGTTGGTCCGTGGTCTCCAATCGAGATCTTTCCAAATCCTTAACGTATATCCAATATCTTAAGTATGTTAAACAATGATAACTTAGTGGCATTCAACTGTACGATCTGAAGGTCGGGAATACTTAAGAATCCCGTATCTTACGGAAACTTGGCAACTTATGAGCTATGTAATAAACCGACAGTAATCACTGTATTTACTAAACTTAACTTTAGAAAATTAATTCGTAAGAAATAAATTTTTCATAAATGCTATTGCTTTTTAGTTATTCATATCAGTGAGATCAATGACGCCTACAACAGCAACATTCGCCGGAGGAAAGGAAATTTCCTTGCAATACCTAAAAACATAGAACGGAACAGCAAGGGAAGTTTCAAGTACTAGACCCCATTTTTAAAACATCGTACAAAACCTACAGTCGAAACAACAGAACGAGTGCGGACTACCAGGAAATAAAATTTATTTTACGATCACAAAACCTATAACATCTTGCTGCAGGCTGCGGCGAGTTTCGGCTCTAATGAAAACCACGGGCCTACGCCAAGTGGGTTTCACATTGAGGGCTGTCTACGGCAGCTAAATCGTCCTGCAAGAACTTCCGAACAATTCGACAAGTATTAAGTACAGTTTATTATTATAATTATTATATACAGTTATACAGAACCCTTGCCTCTTTTCTATTTCTATTTCATCTCTTAAAGGTGAGACTTACCAGAGGTGTGCTTCCATGTATCTTCGCTAGATAATTATGTTCCTTGTGTATGTGATCTAACCACTGCTCCCCGGCGACTTCCATTTTACAAACCCCACATTTAACAACACCTGAATGCTCCAGTGGATTTTCGTTCTCGTCATGCTTGAATGTTTCGTCGCCATCTTCAGATGCATAGGTATCATTCAATTGATTATCAATTGATGTTTCATCATTGTTAACCTTTGAACACAAAAAAAAATTGCATGCTCACCTAGTTTTTGGTTGTTGTCACCTAGTTTTTTGGTTCATAATGACAAAAATATACACAACGTATGTGACAATACAAGTTTGGGTTATAGAATAATATCATCAAATAAAACCTGTATGTGACAGTTCAAAAAGATGAGTACTCCGATCGTCATCAAACTTTACAGGATTACTCGCCAGGTCAATCTGAAGATTCCTTGAAAGTGTTCATTGAAATCGGTCCAGCCGTTTCGGAGCTTATATGGAAAATACCCACACGCTTTCTCTTTTATATATAGATTTATTACAAATTTGAATTACGAATTGTATTGTTTATTACTTAAATTGATAGTGGTAAGTAAGCCAAAGTGAAACGCTCGAAACGAATCTATGGTATTAAATAAATAACAATTGTACTAACCATAGGGCCTTCGCAACTTTTTATGTGCTGCATAAACGGTTTAGCATATTTCCGAATCAAACCACATTTACCGCAAATGAGCACTCCATTTTGTTTTGTGATATCATGCAGATGATTTCGGATTTGGTCTTCATCATCTAGATCCTGAAATATTTTATACATATAAATTTGCATATAGATTTGCATTAATAATACAAGCAGTTATACCATAACGGCGCATACAGTCGCACGGTCAGTAGTTCAAATCTTTTTTTACAAAAACTGTTTCCTTCATTCAACAATAAACAAAAATTGTGCACAATGTAAGCGATGGGGTCACTCACTGCCTGACGCAAATTTATCTTTTCTACTGACGGTTTTTAACGATGCAAACAGTCTCCTAACGCCTTCTTAATTATGCGAGAAAATTTTGTAGGCGCCCTCCTGACCAGTTCCAATAGAACCTGATAACAGTCTTAAATTCGCATTAAGTACGTGCGTGACAAATGGACTAATAATAACTCAATATCACGTCAACTGATTTCGTTCAGACGGCATATGTCACTAGTGTCTATAAAATAATACCTGGATAATTACAGATTTTGTACTTTATAAAAAAAAAAACACTTACTAAAATTCGATCACCTTCTTTCCAAGCAAAATAATTATGCTCTTTTCTAATATGATCGATCCAATCGGATTCAACCATTTCCATTTTACAGACCGCGCATTTCACCACATAGTATTTCATTTCCTTTCATTCCACTCAGTATTGCTTTCCATGGCTCGGTCCATAGTATCCTAAAAATTAGGAATAATAATTTCCTTAAGACAATTTCGGGTTGCTATACAGAGAAAAAACAGCTTATATTATATCTCACTGATCACTGACAATCTCTTGGAGTCACCTGTATTTTGTTCATAATGTATATAATCATAGATTGATTAGATTATTGACATACGGCTATAGGGGCTACAAAAACCTCTTGGTAGGTATCGCTATTGCTAATAGACAGCAATAGCGATACCTACCTATCATATCATGGTCTCTGAGATGGTAACGTGAAAGCCTCTTTACTCTCTTAAACCGGCAACGCACCTTAGTAACATAAGATCTAATGAGCCATTGAATGCCATAAAAAGACTGATTTATTCAAGTAACTGACAAACCAGTAAAATGATAATCAAATGAAAAACGGATAGAACAAAAAGAGTAAAAATGAAAAATATTAAGATAAATGTGATATTGTATATTTATTACTTGTACAAGAATAAATTCAGATGAACTATGTTACTTTCAAACCTAAATTGTATATCTCAAAAACTGTGTATTGTTTTCAAAATACATAAAAAAATTGAATAAATATAAATTAATTGATTTTTTTCTTTTTATGAATAAGCAAATTAAATAATATTAACAAATTACCAATGCACGACCAGTGGATTCTTTCTCAATATTTGTTTCGAGATTATTATGTTTTGCGGCTACGTGGTCTGTCCAAAGTGACGCCAATACATCCACGGCGCATTCTTGGCATTTAATCATTTTTCCTTAATTTTAATATGTTCATCACCCACAAAATTCTGAAATATTTTTTTAACCGTTAATTTTTTTACGAAAACAAAAACGTAGTAATCCACAAAAATGAAATTGTTCACCAGAGCCGAAAAACATTTCAATTTTTTTTAAATTATATCTTTCGTGTTTGTGGACCTAGATCCGTCGTTTTAGGACACAATATTTATTATTTTTTGCTGAATAAGTATTGTACCACGGCATTAACCTACAGTTTTCCTAAAAGAAAATCGTGTTACGGTACAAAAAATAAAAGAGAAGTGTCAATCTTGAAAATCTTATTTTCACTATTTTTCATACATTTCACGACGTAAAAAAGTGAAAATTCCATATGTGTCACTTCCTACGTTTTTACTTTCCAGCGTCGATATATAAATAGCATAAGATGAGCACTGTGCTAACTTAATGTTAAGTGATCACCGCAATCCAACACTAACAATACCAGAGGTATTGCAGTAGCGTTTTTGCTTTGGGCTGCAATTTACCAATGACATGTCACTATGAAACCAACCTAGTTTACATTAGTAATTGTGCCAAAAACCGTACTAATTTAATTTTTTATGTCAATTTGGTATTATTTTATTTGATTGAAATGTATCAGCACATTTGGAATATATGTGAAGAAGATGGAAGATGATTTTATTGGAAAACCATAGTAGCACAACTGAATTAGCCGATTACTAATAAAAAATTGACGCAATTGATTTATCAAAGTCGGGGCCCTATTTTAACTAATAGAGCTGTGGCCACATCATCGCTTTGTAGGCGACATGCAGAAATATAATATACTTCTATTATTACGCGGGTATTCTGAGAGGTCTTGATGTCAGTTATTCTTTATTCATCTCGTATGTCATCAGCTCTAGCATGCAACAGAAAACGTGGACCTCCAAGATAAGGCGTACGTGACACGCTTGGTTAAAGGCCAATATATACTACCATATTGTGCCATGGAACTCTTTAAACTTATTTAAAATGCTGACAAACTTTCAAAAACGACAATTCCAAAACCAGCGATAATAGCGAAACTGAGGGGAAAATCCACGTCATTTCACCATAATCAATACCTGATGACGTTATCAAGATATTTGACGTTATAAACGGACGATATCGACCTCTTTTCTCCTAGTATAAGTATGTATAAACATTCACTAAACTACAAATAGTTTTTTTTTTTAGTTAATTTTTAATTTCAAATTTAGATTTATTTTTACTTTTGTGTTAATTTTATTTTTATCTTACATTGTCACTCGCCAATTAATTGCTTGCAATCTACGCCTATAACTGCGATGGCATTAACTTCACAACTTTTCACTCTTTTATGTATTGTTTGTTAAAAATGTTCCTTGTGTTGGTGTAATAAATTAATAAATAAATAAATAATAAATTTGAAATTCCAAATTAAAAACAAAGAAAAATTACCTGCAGGCAAATTTGCACATGTTTAATAAACTTGTTAAGGACCACTTTTTTTCTGCTGCAAAATGTACATTTTAACGTTCCAACTTTTGACAATTTTTCAGTTAAATTTTCTAGCAACTTTTCATCGTTTAAATCCTAAAAATCAAAACAATAAGAAAATTATTTATTGAAACTTATTTACCTAATTTTGATTACATAAATAATAAATTTTACTTAGACCTTACAAGATAAAAGAAATCGTAGTCATATCATTCAGCAAATGAGTTAAAAGTATCGTAGTAAGTAGTCCATTATAACAATAGCAATATCAAAATCAATATTTTTTTATTTATAAACTGATTTACTTTTGACTGACTTATTAGTTATGAGTTATTAAATACATTCATTAATTTTGTTTACAATTATTACAACATTCTTTTTCATTTTAAGCTTGTGATAGGAAATAGTTCACGTCGTCGGTAGTAAAGCCGAACGACATAGATCGTACTTATACCCCTCACCGGGAGGACCCTTGTGTCGAGTTACTAGCAATAGAGGTTTAGACTAAGCGACCTAAGAACTGTGCCACCTCTCAATCCGGTGAAGCAGTCAAGGCAAGCCTCTCTGCCCAATCTGTGTAGTTCGTTATAAAAAAAAATAGTTAAAGTTACAGCCTTTATATATATAATATATATGTCCCACTGCCGGGCAGAGGCCTTCTCTGTAAAGAGAGTATAAGGGCATAGTCTGCCACGCGGCCCTAATGCGGATTGGCAGACTTCACATGTCGTAGAAAAATTTTCTAAGACATGTAGGTTTCCTCACGATGTTTTCCTTCACCGCCGAGCGCGTGGTTAATCAGCACATAAAATTGCAACAGCAAATTTATTGGTGCCGGCACCGGGGATCGAACTCTGGTTGCTAGCGTACTATGCAACTTGAGGCGACCGCCCGGACACTGAGCTACCACGGCTCATGCTCAAAAAAAAGAGATCGTACTATAAAATAATAGGCTATTAACGCTTCAAAATTGATTGTATGTTACTTTAGAAAGAGAACGATACATGGACCCAGAGGTTTCGTATCTTCCAAACTTTTAGAATACCATAACATCGAAGTCTATTATCAAAACGTAAGACTTTTGCGTTTTACACCATTAATGAAATTAAGCGCCTGCAAGTTTATAGCTTAAAAAAATTAATTACTTACTATCTTACCACCTTTTCTCCAAGCTATATA
The DNA here is from genome assembly GCA_029286785.1 of Meandrusa payeni. Classification (NCBI taxonomy): domain Eukaryota; kingdom Metazoa; phylum Arthropoda; class Insecta; order Lepidoptera; family Papilionidae; genus Meandrusa; species Meandrusa payeni. The sequence continues at coordinate 10,450,358 of JAGSMX010000012.1, read as the reverse complement.
GCAATGCTCTTTAGATATATGTCTGTCCCAGTCAACTTCTGGCAACTCTTTAGCGCACACCGCACAAATAACGGTACGAATAAGTATTTTCGATTTTGAAATGATACCACAATTTTCTTCGGTATCTGGCATAGATGTTCCTTCCGAAGTCCTTCTACGTTTCTATGGGGATAAAATTTTTGCATATTTAACTTTTACATTTATGTAATCAAGGTATGGAACGAAAAACGCTATCACATCCGTTAATTTCTATATGTTATCCCTTTCACCTTCCATTCGAATACGTAAAAGTAATGATCCAATCAGTGACTTCTTTTAGTTTGTAAGAATCAGACCTTAAAACATTAAACAAGCCGACAAGGAATCAAACTTCGGCAATACAATCCGCGCATTGAACGCATAGCTACCAAGCTTTAAGATAGAAACAAATGGTTCTGAAATCGCCTTTTCATCCTTATTCCGCAGAAAGGGAAATAGTCTTGTTTTTGATTTTGTTTAATCTGGCCTAGTACTGAAGACGAAATCGTAAAGTACGACATGCCTTCCCCCCACCGGGGGACCCTTGTGTCGAGTTACTAGCGATAGAGGTTCAGGCTAAGCGACCTAAGAGCTATGCCACCTCTCAATCCGGTGATGCAGTCAAGGCCAGCATCTCTGGCCAACTGTGTAGTTTGTCATTAAAAAAAAATCGTAAAAATAATTTCTAGCGAATTTAAAAACAGTAACATTACGAAAAACTAATTGAAAGTGGAACAATGATAAGATAACAAATGGCTATTATATCGCACTAAGAATTTTATTATAATATATTTATGATATGTTAAGTGAATGATTTATGATAAGTTTTGTTGGTGGAGGGTTGTGATTTGTAAAAAAAAAACTTTGCAATTTTGTTTAGTAAGAAAAGCAATACCTTGGTTTTAGTGTTAACTGTCTCCAGATCCATTTCTCTAGCGTCCTTTTCAAAGCTGCAGCCGCGAGTACTGCAGTCAGCATTAACTGTACTTAATTTTTACCAGCAAAAATCTACGAAAAATGTCATTTACTTTTAAAACAGGATTAACAAATAAATAATAATCAAAATATACTTTGTAACACATTGCCATTTATAGCTTTAAAATCACCAAGTCACAGGGTTTTGGTTCAATTTCTAGTCAAGGCGAAGTATTTATGCCGCACTCAATTATTTTTCAATCTAATTATCGTGGAACCTTTTCAAAAATACAATAATTGATGTCAACCCATCATCGTTTAGTAACCGGACTTTAGTATATGGACATCCAAACAGACTATATGATGGACATCAATTAAGAGATAATGAATGATGTATTGTCACATGTGCAAATTTTCGAGATGATCAGATATTTTTAAATAGCTAAAAATTACATTGAATGATCAATATATATATAGATTAAGACAGGGCAAGGTATTATTAACTTGCCCTGTCTTAATCTTAAGTGTGTCAATGAACATTGTTTTACATCACTCGGGATTTACATAGAACTGACTTTTTTGACTCCGCCCAGCACACCCTTGAGGTTGTACCCGAGATGGGCGGCGCGGCGTCACGACTTGGCATTTGCCATCGATGGAGTGGACCTGTCGCACCCGAGCCTCGTTCGCGCGATTCTCGCGAGTGATAGGTCCTGGACGGCAGTGGCCTCCTTTTGCGAGACAGTCATGTCCCAGAAGGAGGCATGGGTTTGAAGTACAATGATCACCTCCGCTACTGATATGAAGTTTCTTATTCAGTTTAAAATCCAACAACCTGTAGTCACTGATTTAACGTGAAGCACATTACATATGAAAATATAATAAAAGCTGACTATCAAAGTACTTACTTGTTCACATAACATGTCATCATCACCATCATGTTCTACCATTTCAACAGCATCTTCACTACTCATGCTAATTAGATTCATACTTATATCATCAGTATTTAAAGAACAATTTTTTGATAATTTTGTACTATCATATTTTGTGTCTTTCTTAAACATAATATCACTATCTGGATTTGAATATTCCCTACCACAAATGTCATCCATTTTGTGAAATAGGTTAGAATCTCTCTTAGACAAATTGTTATCAGAGTCATTATAGACTTCTTTATTAGCTATGATAGAGTGTTCATCATTATAAATCTCAAGCATTGTAGTGTTTGAACATTGCATAGAATTTTGGTTCCAAAAATGAATATGTTGGTACAAACTTTCACATTCATAAAACTGCAACCTACCAAAATCCTTGCATACACAAAATTGATCAACAACACAATGGAAGCTTTGGTCATTTATTTCATTGATGTTATAATTTTCTTCATTCTTCTTACTTTTAAATTCCTCAGGTATCTTACTCTCCTTATATCTTAATATAGTATTTTTGGGCTTCCTTTTTTGATAAGTTCTTAAAGGTTTAGGCACAGTTCTCGAATTGTCATTTTCAATAATCCCACCAGGTTTTTCAACACCTTGTATGCACAATTTAGATTTTGTTACAAAGTGTTTGGGTGAAAAATTAACTTTTTCAATTAAACACTGACTCAAATAACCAGCAATTTCCTTCACCTTATCCTCAGCAATGCTAGTACACTGTTGATCTTGAACTGAAATATTTGATTCTTCAGTATTTTCTGCAAAATTATTATTTTTTTCTCTGCTGTTGTTAAAGTCTTCAGTTAACACCACAGTTTCTGCATTCTTGTTAAATAAGACTTGATGAGTAGTAGATGAAACCAAAATATTGGGAAGTTTTAGATTACTAATATTTTCACGGGAATCAACAGAATCTATGTTTCCAGAATGTGGTTTACTGATTTTATTCTCATTACATATTGGCTCATAACTTTGTTCTGTGTTTACTTGATCTAAAGCACTCTCAATATTGTTTTCATCTACTCCTTGATTAGGCTCCAAAGTTATATCTTTTGAATTTGGAATATTCAATTCTATATTGCAATCTGTTGTAGGACCTTTAGATGTAAGAATAATGTTGTTATGTAAATTATTAACATCATCACCATCAAAAAGGCTTTTTTTTCTTTTAATACATTGATTTTCATCAGTGTATTCATTACTTAAAGCAATATCCTGATTCATTTTCAACATAGGATTATTTTCAAGTACCATTTCTTTACAAAATTTGAAAGTTGAATTTTCACCATTATTTGTTGGAATATGTTTATCATCAGAAACCAAAGAATTTTTGTGAATCTTTGTTATGGGGGTATCAATTGTAAATGGAATCAAAGTAGTTTTGGGTGTAGGAAAAAGTTTTATTTTGTTAATAGTTTCAATACCAATAATCTCCTGGGATATAATATTTATTTTATTTTTAGATTCAGTATTGGTATTTAAAGAACTCAATTTTAGGTTTTTTGTATTACATTTAGGAATATTCAGACACACATTACTTTCTTTATTGCAAAAATTATCCTTATTATTTTCAAGTAGATGAAAACGTATTTGACTATCAATGGGGGTTTCATTTTTTTTTAAGAGATTTTTGTTCAAGTTGGGCCCTTCAATATTTTTTTCATTGATGTTTTTTTTTTGCACAACGTTGGTGTTAGGTAAATTTGATAGCCTTGTTGATAAAGATGTTTTGTGCTGTGAATATGCACTTTCTAGTGTCCAAGATTCTTTTTTTGACACTTTATCTGGATATACACAATTAGTATTCAAAATGTGTTTAATTTGTGAGTTACTAGGCCCAATATTTTGCATGTCTGCAAATAAGTTTACTTATTTTATTTAATCACAATAATATAATAATATCATATAATAATTTGAGTATATGGAAACTACCACTAAAATATATCAAAATATTTAAATAAATGGAGTATACAACAAATCCTAGTAAAAGGAATAAAAATACATGCACACATTGCAAAGCACTAAAATACAAAATAGAAATTTCAATTTTATAATAAATTTTCATTATTTATTGTTCAATAAAAGTTCATATTAAAATAAACTAAATTTATATCATGTCAAGTCATGCCAATGCTATTGGACTACACAGTATATATTGGAAACATGAACATATAAACAGGAAAAAATGTTACCTTTAATTATTGGAAAATCTGAAGTATTTTTAATTTTTTCTAAATTAATTCCTAACTCTTGTAAAAGATTTGGCGATAAAACAACCACTTCTTGATCATTTTTCTTTAAAGATTGTTTTTCACAATCTTTAGACTGCTTACAGCTTTTAATCTCATTCATATTCATCATAAAAATTGTTTAATACATGCACTATGCAGATACATATTTTTCTATTGTACAGCACACTGAAAACATTAACAAAATAAAAAAAGCAACAAAAAGAAATCTACCATGGAATAGAACCGAGGACTTTCACAGTAAATATGTGCAAAATGTAACATATTTAAAACAGAGCCACAGAGTCATGTATCTGGTTGCTGAATAAATCATAGTATCTAAAAGTTGCAAACAAATTTATAAAAAAAATATACCAAATAATCTTTTAAAATAGTATAACTAAAATTAAATGTTTAAAAGCATTCACATTTAAAAAAATGAAATGTAAAAGTACCGAAGAATGTAAAAAAGTTTATGACGACACTAGAATCGAACTATAGACATGCAAATCGTAATCAGCACGTGGTACCAAAAGACTACTTAATCTTTTCGCCACATGCTGAAACATTGCATATGTGGTTGGTCTTGTTTACAAAAAAAAAATCTAAACTTTAAAATATTAATCATATAAAAAGCACCAAATCACTTACATATTAACAAGAGCAGATCGTATTTTTTTCTTATTGAAACATTTTTTCCTTCGTTATTTTCCTTCACAAATCGTAACTTTTACGAATAACACCTAAAATTTTTAAAACATATTCTCACTTCACATTCCAAGCTCATTACTACAAAAATACCGTAAAGTATAAGCACGGATTCTTAAAAGGTTAGACTTTATTTTTTTTAATACCTTAAATTGAGATGATGAAAAATGACAGCGAGGACTAAGTACAGATGAAATAGAAACATAGAATAATACTATAACCAGTTCAAAAATGTATATTCAAACCTGCTGCCAATAAAAGGTAAAATAGTATAAGTTTTTAAAGTTTTTAAATATCATAATAATGTACATAGACCAAAGAGTACATTAAACATTCTGTTTATAATTATTAAATAATTTTTGGCATCAAATCAATCCCAATGGAATTTTTAGGCACGAGTAGAAGACTCGATATGAATATATGATAAAACGATTATGTTACCTTGTTTATAGTACAATTTGGCTCCCTTATTCAATTTGAGCAACACAAACAACTGAACTTAATGTGGTAATGTTTGTTTTTTTACTAGAATTTTTATAACAAAACGTTTACTTTTAATTTTTTTTTAAAATTTAAAAGTAAAAGTGACATTAACAAATGACAATGCTTAAATATATTCTATTTAGATGATCCTTAACGTCCTGGTCTTGACCTATAGCTCCATGTTACCAGGTCATAAAATTAAAAAAAAACATCCTTGACTCAAAATTTTAATTGATCAAAAGTACAAGACATGGCTGTATGGACTAAAGTCTTTCACCTTTCCCATTAGGGATAAATTAATATCATCATGGTTAAATTTATCAAATGTCACTTTAACTTGATTTCGCATTTGATCGCTATTGTCATAACTTGTCTGACCTGATGAACCTACCACAACTTTGCATGCAAACTTCTTCTGAACGTGCGTTGAAATATTTACCGGGTTAACATAATTTAAAATTAATTATACAAACTTTTATACGACCGATTATTATATTTAATGTAGATAGGTTAGGTCAAATTATATATACATTTATAATTAAAACATGGTGTTCTATTTTACAAGCAACGTTGTTTCGCCACCAGTTACATTATTTATGGGTGCCGATAAACATGAAAGTAAGTGAATTGTTGATATTCTTTACTGTTTTCCAATCTGACTTGGATTGTGTATTATTTATAAACTTTAATCGATCACAATCATCTTAAAGTTAAATAAAATATTAATAATAGACCATTAATTATAGACATCATAATTGTATGTTGAAGAGTAGAGTTGTTGCTTTCTGCTTAAATTAGATGATAAGGAATAACTTAAGTCTATTATTAGCAATGAGGCACTTTTATTTCCAGATGAAGACTTAATAAAATGGGGTTGGCCTGAAGATGTTTGGTTCCATGTTGATAAAGTGTCATCAGCACATGTTTATCTACGTTTAGCACAGGTTTGGAATTATACTTACTTTTTACTTTCATTAGAAATGAAAAAAAAATTTTTGAAATAATCTAATAAATCTTATCAATGTATTAAATATTGTGTTTTAAATATGTGCTATATTTTGGCATTATTTCAGGTCTCGCCATGAGCCTATGAGGCACTGCGTTTGTTAAATACATTAAGCCTTAACTAGTAATATATATTAAGCAAGTTATTAGTGTCTAAATCCCTATCTCAAATGTTTATTAAAGTTATAAATTTAAAAGAATGTTAAAAATGACCATTTTTTACACTAGACTCTGTTAATAATATTGCTTACACAAACTGATATTCACTGAGATATGTAACTCATTATATAATAACTCATTTCAGGGTCAAACTATAGATGACATACCAAATTCTGTTTTGGATGATGCATGCCAATTGGTGAAAGCCAATTCAATAATGGGCAACAAAATGAATGACATTGATATAGTATATACCATGTGGTCAAATCTTAAAAAAACTCCTAGTATGGAGGTAAGTGTAAATCTCTTAAGTAACATACATTAGTTGCTTTTGTTGAACATAGAAAAAATCAAATTGAACGGTTATTAGCTCTTAAATCTATCATGCAATTAATAACAAAAAAATAAACTTCACACATCAAATAGGGTAATATGTGACAGGCATCAGCCATAAATAATGCACAAATGTTAGTAACTAACTTATCTAACTAATTTGTACTTAAACTAAAAACCTAAATCTCATTACTACAAGTCATTTTTAACCCCATCTCCCAACCATCAGATTATAGAGTGAAATGCTTTTGGTAAATATTGAGTATATTCATGTATACTCAATATTTACCAAAATTATTTATAGCATATAGTATGGTCGCCCATGACCTAAAGATAGGCAGAAATATGGGATATGCATAAATTACATATTTACATTAAGAAGGGGATAGAGGACTCAATTCTAGCATTTCTCTCTTATTCCATATTCATATACTTGATTTAAAATCCACCAGGCTTGTGTACCAATGGGATTCCAATTTAAGGTTTAAAAGCTTTAAAATTAGCTAAATGTCTCTATCTTGATGTGAGAGCTTATATATGTATTAATGTTTCTCTATAATTATTTTTTGAGAAAATTATCTCAAACTCTGTGATTTTCAGGCAGGCCAAGTAGCTTTTCATAAAGATAAGGATGTAAGGAAAGTTAGAGTTGCAAAAAGATGCAATGAAATTGTAAATAGACTACAAAAAACCAAAAAAGAAGCATTTCCTGATTTAAGACAGGAAAGGGAAAATAGAGACAGGTTAGAAAGAGAAGATAAAAAAAAATTGCTTAGGGAGAAAAAAGAAAAGGAAAAAGAGGAAGAAAAACGAAAAAAAGAAGAACAAGAACTAAGAAGTTATGCCACCCTAATGAAGTCTGAAAATATGACTACTAATTATGATGGCAATGACTCTGATGAATTTATGTAAAGACAATACATACATTTAAAAATAATATTTTTTAATAACAATTTTTTTCAAATTCATATTTTGTATATATACTATGATGAATGGCGAATAATGTATTTATTTTCTTAGGTGACTCTAAATCGAAGCCCACTAGATACTGGAATAGAGTTGTAAGCCTTAGAACATTATGCCTATGTTGCATGTACTATGTTGCCGTGGCATGCCAAATGAAGTGGTTCTGACCTAATGCCGGTGAATGAGATGCTTGCAAGAAGATCAGTCTCACATAAGTCATGCGGTGCAATTTAATAGTTAGGGGCATCTTGCTCTTTCCAGTGTTTAGAGCCTTGTTCCTAACCTCCTATTTGTATATGCAAATGAAAGGCGACTTTTAGGATCAAGTATGCCACCCTTGTATTTAACTTCTTAAAGTATGTTGAGTGAAGTCTCAAGCCTCTGCCCCTTACAAAGCATGAAGCTTATTCACGTCTTAAAATTAAACTACCAGCATTCTAGCACACATTCTAGACGGGAGTGGCCAAGCTCGTGAAATAAAGCGTCGCATCCAACTGGGATGCGGGGCTTTTGGAAAACTAGTAGATGTATTCAAGGGACAGATACCTATCAGCCTTAAGCGGCGTGTCTTCGAACAGTGTATTCTTCCCACTATGGTATATGGGGCCGAGACCTGGACGCTCACAAAACAGTCTATGAACAGTCACACAAAGAGCCATGGAGCGGGCTATGTTGGGAATTTCCCTCCGTGATAGGATCAACAATGTTGAGATACGTAGAAGGACAAAGTTGACGACATAGCAGTAGCAGTCGCTAAAAGAAAGTGGAAGTGGGGGAGAAGTAAAAAGGATTATCCTAAAACGGAAAAACCTCTGCTTGAACGGGTGTGGTACAGAACATATACCCCCGCGCAATAGCGGAAGGATCAATTCGTTAGGAAACCTCGTACTATGCGTGTAAAGTATTATAGCATACTCAGTATTATGTTCTTCTTTCTCCAAATCAAGTTGCAAGTGCCATGGTGTAATAGAATAGAAAGAATATATTTTTGAGTTATAATAATGCACTACAGACAGAAGTAGGAAAGCTGACCGTAGCGTCGTTTTATAGTAAGGGTTAGGAACGAGATGGGCGAAATGGCTAAGCACAAGAAGAATGCACCACACTCAGTAATGCATAAAGCTTAGGAGGCAATGTTTTGTAATAACTGTGCCCCATTAGTGCAAAAATATTTGTGCTTTGCCTTTATCTTATTAATGTTAATAAAAGTTTATGTAGGCTTCTGATAACTTTATTCCAACAGAATGCAAAGAATTTACAATCCAACTTGGATAATTTTCACTGGGATATACCTCTTTCATAAATATTTTTACAAATTGAATGAATGTTCCATTAATAATATTCTCCCGCATTGTTCTCATAAGCTGCATCTGTAATGGAGAAATAATGAAGTAGTCAAAATTATTTTTGTGTCAATAGTTGTATAAAGCTCACCAATATTTTCTGTTTAAAATAACAATTTATTATATTTTTTCCTGATAGCTACCATTATAGGCATAACTAATGTAATGACCATACAATCTCTCTAGAATGAAAACGGATTGGACAAGTACAATACATACACAGAAATACAAAGTTCTGAATCATTCATATCATTCAAAATAATTTTATTTTACATTAATTACCTGGTATGCAATATTGTGTACCGATATCAAATGACAGGCCACTGTTTCAACTGATACAATACAATGCAAATATGCTCTTGTATAATTTATACAAGTAGAACAGGTACAATCTTTATCAATTGGACTAAGGTCCCTTTCATATTGTTTCTGTTTCAAATTAAGTTGCCCCTTGTTCACTAAAGCGCATCCAAATCTCTGAAATTATACATATTTATATATACATATTAATGTTAAAATTATCTCAAACTCTGTGATTTTCAGGCAGGCCAAGTAGCTTTTCATAAAGATAAGGATGTAAGGAAAGTTAGAGTTGCAAAAGATGCAATGAAATTGTAAATAGACTACAAAAACCAAAGAAGCATTTCCTGATTTAAGACAGGAAAGGGAAAATAGAGACAGGTCAGAAAGAGAAGATAAAAAAAAAAAACACTATCATATATTAAGCTTTAAAATTAGCTTAATGTCTCTATCTTGATGTGAGAGCTTATATATGTATTAATGTTTCTCTATAATTATTTTATGAGAAAATTATCTCAAACTCTGTGATTTTCAGGCAGGCCAAGTAGCTTTTCATAAAGATAAGGATGTAAGGAAAGTTAGAGTTGCAAAAGATGCAATGAAATTGTAAATAGACTACAAAAACCAAAGAAGCATTTCCTGATTTAAGACAGGAAAGGGAAAATAGAGACAGGTCAGAAAGAGAAGATAAAAAAAAAAAACACTATCATATATTAAGCTTTAAAATTAGCTTAATGTCTCTATCTTGATGTGAGAGCTTATATATGTATTAATGTTTCTCTATAATTATTTTATGAGAAAATTATCTCAAACTCTGTGATTTTCAGGCAGGCCAAGTAGCTTTTCATAAAGATAAGGATGTAAGGAAAGTTAGAGTTGCAAAAGATGCAATGAAATTGTAAATAGACTACAAAAACCAAAGAAGCATTTCCTGATTTAAGACAGGAAAGGGAAAATAGAGACAGGTCAGAAAGAGAAGATAAAAAAAAAAAACACTATCATATATTAAGCTTTAAAATTAGCTTAATGTCTCTATCTTGATGTGAGAGCTTATATATGTATTAATGTTTCTCTATAATTATTTTATGAGAAAATTATCTCAAACTCTGTGATTTTCAGGCAGGCCAAGTAGCTTTTCATAAAGATAAGGATGTAAGGAAAGTTAGAGTTGCAAAAGATGCAATGAAATTGTAAATAGACTACAAAAACCAAAGAAGCATTTCCTGATTTAAGACAGGAAAGGGAAAATAGAGACAGGTCAGAAAGAGAAGATAAAAAAAAAAAACACTATCATATATTAAGCTTTAAAATTAGCTTAATGTCTCTATCTTGATGTGAGAGCTTATATATGTATTAATGTTTCTCTATAATTATTTTATGAGAAAATTATCTCAAACTCTGTGATTTTCAGGCAGGCCAAGTAGCTTTTCATAAAGATAAGGATGTAAGGAAAGTTAGAGTTGCAAAAGATGCAATGAAATTGTAAATAGACTACAAAAACCAAAGAAGCATTTCCTGATTTAAGACAGGAAAGGGAAAATAGAGACAGGTCAGAAAGAGAAGATAAAAAAAAAAAACACTATCATATATTAAGCTTTAAAATTAGCTTAATGTCTCTATCTTGATGTGAGAGCTTATATATGTATTAATGTTTCTCTATAATTATTTTATGAGAAAATTATCTCAAACTCTGTGATTTTCAGGCAGGCCAAGTAGCTTTTCATAAAGATAAGGATGTAAGGAAAGTTAGAGTTGCAAAAGATGCAATGAAATTGTAAATAGACTACAAAAACCAAAGAAGCATTTCCTGATTTAAGACAGGAAAGGGAAAATAGAGACAGGTCAGAAAGAGAAGATAAAAAAAAAAAACACTATCATATATTAAGCTTTAAAATTAGCTTAATGTCTCTATCTTGATGTGAGAGCTTATATATGTATTAATGTTTCTCTATAATTATTTTATGAGAAAATTATCTCAAACTCTGTGATTTTCAGGCAGGCCAAGTAGCTTTTCATAAAGATAAGGATGTAAGGAAAGTTAGAGTTGCAAAAAGATGCAATGAAATTGTAAATAGACTACAAAAAACCAAAAAAGAAGCATTTCCTGATTTAAGACAGGAAAGGGAAAATAGAGACAGGTCAGAAAGAGAAGATAAAAAAAAATTGCTTAGGGAGAAAAAAGAAAAGGAAAAAGAGGAAGAAAAACGAAAAAAAGAAGAACAAGAACTAAGAAGTTATGCCACCCTAATGAAGTCTGAAAATATGACTACTAATTATGATGGCAATGACTCTGATGAATTCATGTAAAGACAATACATACACAGAAATACAAAGTTCTGAATCATTCATATCATTCAAAATAATTTTATTTCACATTAATTACCTGGTATGCAATATTGTGTACCGATATCAAATGACAGGCCACTGTTTCAACTGATACAATACAATGCAAATATGCTCTTGTGTAATTTATACAAGTAGAACAGGTACAATCCTTATCAATCGGACTAAGGTCCCTTTCATATTGTTTCTGTTTCAAATTAAGTTGCCCCTTGTTCACTAAAGCGCATCCAAATCTCTGAAATTATACATATTTATAGACTATATTCATAGATATAAGACTTACTAAGTTATATGGTTTAATAGCAGAAATAATGTTCATAGTGGCAAAGCAAATACATTGTACACCAAAAAAAATATTTAATGGACTAGTCTTGAAAGAGGAATGGAATGCAGGCTCACATATTCTATGTTTACTCCTCCTTCATAATATATATTACAACTCTGGATGTTAAATTGTGTGAAAGTGGTATAAAGGGTTACTTTATATGTAAACTGAATACCAAAAAAAATAAAACCATAGTATATGATAAACAAAACTTAATGCACCATACTTACAGCAGTTCGTGTTGGAAATACACAGTCAAACATATCAACACCAAGAGCTACACACACAACTAAATCCACCGCCATGCCTACACCCATTAAATAACGAGGTTTGTTTCTATCCAACACTTCGGTTCCCAAGTTAACCATAGGCCAAAAATCATCTTTTGCTTCACCACCACTGTAAAAGAATTCAAGAAATCAGATTAAATATACATACAAAAATTAGGTATAACATTAAATTCTAACCTTAGTCCTCCTATTGCAAATCCATTCACGTTTTTTGTCATATGATCTTCTGCGCTCTGACGTCTTAATTCCCTATTTAACAAGCCTTGCACAATAGGAAATATGCTTTGTTCTGCAGGCCTTTTATGTGCTTTTAAGCACCGATCAAGCCAACGACTTGTTCTTTCTGTAGCTTCTTTAATACGGTCGTAATCTTGAAATGTGGTTTGAACCACATCATCAAGTTGCATTATTATATCAGCACCTGTTGTAATATTTCTTTAATAAATTTTAATTACTTTACACAACAATTTGATTGGATATAAAATATAGACTACCTATACAATTTTGAATTTCAATAGATTTTTCTGGTGTTAACATAATTTCTGACCCATCATACGGAGATTTGAACTTAACTCCTTCTTCTGTAATTTCTGCAAGTTTTAATAAGGAAACCATTTGGAATCCCCTGAATCTGTTAAAAGAGCCCTTTTCCAACCCATGAAATTGTGTAGACCTCCGGCTTTTTCAAGAACTTCTGTCCCAGGACGATTACCCAAATGATATGTATTGCCGAGAATAATTTGACAATCTAGTGTCTCTAATTGATCCGGTAATAGCCCTTTCATTGTACCCTAAAATAATTTCAGCCTTTAAATATTAAGGTTGGTGACAACATTTTAGTAGAAATAATAATTGTAGACCTGCGTCCCAACTGGCATAAATACTGGTGTCCGCACATCACAGTGAGGCAATTTCATAAGACCGGCGCGAGCTTTCGTTATTCCACATTCTGCTTGCACGGTAAAAGATAACGCCATTTTGCCTATTGATAATGAAAAGCAACTAATTCCAATTTTCGTAACAACAAAATATTGCTTTAACCGCTAAGTGTAGCAATACACAACAAGAGGCGGTATCGCCAAGCCAATGTGTTCTGTAGTAGTGTACTGTGTTGTGCTTATGAAATGTGTAAGTATGCAGATGTAGATTTACATAAAATCAAAGTGACAAATAATATCGATTTTTTTCAATCTATCAATATTTTTAAGCGATTATTAAAAGCGATATTTTTGAAAAATATCGTAAAAGTCTTAAGATTAAAAATAATTATAAATTTGTAATGGTAATGTAATTCTTAACTTAAAAATGATGATGATGTCAATAGATTCATATTTATGTAATGTGAGATTATTGAAGTAGATAAGACCAAATGTAAGAACACGAATATTCTATAGGGCTTTGTTTGAACGTTTATGAACATTTTTTGTACCCTATCCACACAAAACAAACCATCTCAACAAATACTAACTAGTAACAAACAATACAAGAACAAATTAAATGTAAAAAGTATAGGCGTAAGCACTCTGTAGTATGTTTTAAGTGCTGTCTTAAAGCCATAGTTGACAAAGAATCGGAATGAGGCGTGACGCGCGCCACGCTGGGCTTTACGACCAAGAACAATGAAGACGTGGCTTCAGCCTTTAAAATTATCAAAATTCTCCTATTCAAGACATGACTGTATGGACTAAAGTCTTTTTGCCTTTCCCAATAGGGATAAATTAATATCATCATCATCAACCATAGTTGACAATCTTTTGATTTTGACATTTAATACGACCATTTTTTGGCATAATTTTACAGAGGTCGCTGTCATCATCCAATTTTACTTGAAATATAATATGTGTTGTGTGTGTACTAGTGTAGCAACTCCTAGCTAGCCAGCCCTACAAAGCTGGTACAAAGTTAGAAAACGAATAGAAACTATATTTTTGTTAATTTCGTATTTGGCTAAATACCGAATATGGGAAGTCCAGAACGTGAGTTATGTCCACCGCCTTCTGAAGAAGATGAGCTAACTCTTCCTAGAGCAAGTATAAATAAAATGATCAAAGAGTTAGTACCTTCTGTTCGTGTTGCATTCGAGTCAAGGGAATTAATTTCAAATTGTTGCACTGAATTTATTCATCTGATTAGTTCAGAAGCAAATGAAGTATGTAATCAAAGTAACAAAAAGACAATTAATGCAGAACATGTTCTTACTGGTAATGTTACATACATTAAGTTCTTTAAATACTGATGTATTTTTATAATTACACTATAATAATTAAAAATCATTATAATTCTTGCTTAGCTTTAGACCGATTAGGATTTAGTGACTACACCGTGGAGGCAGAAGCTGTATTGAAAGATTGTAAAGCTGTAGCTGCTAAAAGAAGAAGGCAGAGTACACGCCTAGAAAATCTAGGAATCCCTGAGGAAGAATTATTAAGGCAACAACAAGAACTTTTTGCAAAGGCAAGTGATGAACTTTCTCATAGATTATTATTACATTAAATTGACTTGACTGAAACTGACTCTCTCATGGATTTTGATTACATATCTTATATATTGATTTGTTTTACGTGTATTACATGCTACATAAAAACTTACAATTGGGCACCCTGAAGTTAATGTATACATGTTGCACTATACTGTATCCATTTTTCTATTCCAGAAAAATATTTGTGTGTGTATAGATTAGTACAATAGTAGTAGTAATGTTTGTATGTCTATAGATTAGTACCAATATGTTTGCTATTTTTAATATTGTCAACTGTTATTGTTGAAAAATGAACATAAAAGCATAATACATAAAAATTATTCTTTCAATAAATATGGAGAACATAAGAACTATTTTAATTCATTGTGAGACATACCAAATAGTGAAAATTGTCCAAGAAATGTCTATAAGTAACTCCACTCTTGCAAATGCATACTTATCAATAAGGTTGTTTTATTTTATAATCAATAAATGTTTTCAATTTCAGGCTCGTGAAGAGCAAGCAAAACAGGAACAACAGCAGTGGTTATTACTACAACAGCAAGGGCTTGTTGGTGCAGAAGGCGTACCACAGCCTTATGTGCCTCCTCCAACAGCCAGCAAAATAGATGACGATGAAGATGATGATTATTCATAATTTTTTATAATTCTTTCGAAGCAAGTGCTTGACTAAGATCCCATCTGGTGTTAGTGGAAATGAAGTCCTGGGTGGTAAGGCGCACTAGCTTAGTAAATGCCTATTCACTCTACTCTTGAAAATACCACCATTGTAATTGGAGGAAAAGACAGATGCGGGCAAACAATTCCAGTCATTAGGAACATGAAGAAAGAGGGATGTTCACAACAAAAGGATGAAATCTTCATCATCATAGCTGAATATGAGACAGCAATAATTCACAAAGCTTATTGATGTGTCATATTCAGCTATATCATTTCTTAGTGTGTTGGTAAATTTAAAGGGCATATACACAAGCCTTAGTGTAAAAATATCATAAGATTCCAGTCTTAGTTCACTGAAGATAAAAAATAAACTTAATAAATATATAATACAAACTTTAAAATAAACATTCTTATCAAACCAAGTTGTAAATCAGGGAAACAATTTGCCAGATAGCTTATTAGATGTTGTATTTATATATTTACAATGGTAACTGGTAGATGTTAGCAGTAAAAAGTCTGATCTTCACTCATTTTTATATATATATTTGTCATCTTGATATAATATTGTATAATTTGTTGGCCTTATATGTTTAGTAGCTACTTCACTATGTAAGAACACTATCTTTTGGCTGGCAGAAGCAAGCAACATTGTGTGACTAAAATTTTGATTTATTTTACATAATATCTCAGTTAATGTTAGGAATGCAAGTTGATATTAAGTGACTAGTGTTCAATAATACAACCCATGTTCATTATGTTGGTCTCTTTAAGATTACTGATCTCCTGATTATTGCTCTAAATTACTTATAATAAAGGTTCAAATAGTATTCTAAGAGCTTGAACACCACAACTCAGTGTTGTACATTTTATTTGTATACCTTAAAATTGTTCTCTGAATTATTAATAAATATATATCATTCAGCAACTAATTTTGTGGTGTTGATTTAATTCTTGGCGTGCTAGCGCTATGTTAAACTCCATCGTCATCATTTCTACCTTACATGTCAGAAGAAGTAACAGTAAAGTCTCACTAGGTTGAAGTCAAGATTCGTGTTATACTTGCTCATAGATTTGTCACGGTTCGCTTTTATCCACAGGGAATAATTTTATAATATTAAAAACAGATGTCTATGAAAAGGTTTAAAGCGGTGGTTGGCAAAAACGTTAACATGGTAAGCATAATTAGGTCAAAATTCTCAAAAATGTTCTATCTCTGCCATTTTGCAGACTGATAATTAATTTATTTTTTTTAGATTTTCTTTCATTTCTATTAAAAAGTTCACTGAAATAAAGTCAACGTGTTCACGATATGTCATCAAGACGAAAGCCACACTATGCTCACTAAATCTATTAGAAATTGAATTATCTGTGCAATTTTCCGATGTTACAATAGTTATTCTAGTATTCGCATTAAAGTTATATCCAATAAATCAATGATAATAAAAATCGGTCTAGCCATTATTTGGTTGCGTAACTAAACCGCCTTTGTTTTTTTTATAAAGGTTTACGTACTTGTAATATATGATGTAGTTGTTCATGTATTGGTGACTGTCAATAAAATGGTTCGGCAATACTACAGTTTATACTTATTTTCTTTCATTTCTATTTAATCTTTTAGTCATATAAAGGATTTTCCAGTGTTTGCTGTACGCTGATCTAGTCATGCTTTCGTGGTGGCCCATTCGTGCTTCATCAACCCAGTGTAAATTTAAACTTTTTTTATATAAGCTCAAAGTTCCATGTTTCGCTTAGAATCATTGTATTTATATTTCTTAAAAATTTGATATGCGTCGTAAGTTAAATCACGCTCTCAAATTTGTATATAATTTTTAGTCTGTATAATGTCTGTCATATACTAGTGTCATATAATTTGTAAACAATCCAATTCAAATAACAGTTAAAATATACATACAAAATGTTTATACCTTAAGATGAATAGTAGTGATACAAACAAAAAAATAAAGAGATCTAAGCGAAAAACATTTTCAACTCATAGCCCTGAAAAATGGGTGCCTACAATTTTATTATTCTTAGAATTTATACGTTTTGTTTTATATATGTATATATATAATAAATATATGTTTTACATATAAAATAAATAAACTTTAATTATTGTACTGTCGATTTAAATAGATAAATATTTATATAAAAATACCTCTAGTATTCAAAACAAAAAATAAGATTTAATAATTACATAATCTGATCATCTAGGATGAGGTCAACTGTCTGAATAAACCTTACACAAACGATAACTTGTTGATTTGAGCACCCATAACTATCAAAACTAATGTCTGCGCACCGTACATTAAAAACGCTAAAATCTGTACATATGTACATCCAAACATGTGGTTATTTGACGTGAAAGTTTAATAAAATAAAAAGTATTATGTCCAATACATACAATGTTATTAGACGCTTAATATTTTTCTACAATAGGTAATTCGAATCAATATAACTTGTTTCAGAAGCCGGAAAACAGCAAAAAAAACGAAAACTTGACGTTAAAACCCCTGTGCCCTTTATTAGCTAAAGATTCGGAATGGGTGGATATTTTGCAAACTTCTGCCATACATCCTACGCATAACGATGGTTCAGACGACGAGGAAGTATTGCAACTAGTAAACTACATTTTTAAATTAATAATTAAAAAGATTTATAACGTCCACTATCTTAGTTTCTCATGACCAACGCGTCTTGTTAGTATATTATTAAAAATCCTATTATGATGAACAAGTTAACACGAAATTCAAGACCGAACCAATATAGTCCATAGTACAGTACTATAGAAAAGAGCAATTCTATTCAAAAGTAATAATTTTTTATAGAAAAAAGGCAAAAAAATAAGTTTGTTACAAATTCCTTTCGAACCTATAAGATACTGTATTCGGTTATAGAAATTGTAACACAACTAATTGGACAGACATTGTCGTGAGTTAATGCGTATATTTAAATCTTATAACGTTACTTTCTCAGGTAGACTGCGAAAGTGGATTGCATAAAAACCCCTTGCTATACTTTTCCCTGGTTTACTAGAAAAAGATCCGCAAACACTTAAAGGAGTTTTAAACAAAGCGATGTCTACAACTGAAGTAACTAAAAACTTAGTGAATTTAGGTCAAAAAGCAAATTTCAGTTTTATGAAAAAGGCAAATCGCCTTATTCCGTGTAACAAGGTTTGTGAATTATTCTGTGTTACCACTAACTTGATATATATTTTGAATATATTTTGTATTTATAATAGCGCTGGCTGGAAAGTTTAACTGAAGACAGCCAATCAAGACACTCCATAGAAACAGAAAATCAAAGCGTTCAAGGTACCTAAATACTTACGTATCGTCCAAAAATATTTCTTTAGTAGATTGTTTTTCTCATTTAGCATTTTGTTTTTGAAGTTCCATCAACTAATGGAGTAAATCGCGGAGGCGAAGACAACGAGACGACCGAATCTTGGTAGCAAACAAATAATAAATTAAATTCAACTTCTGATATACTGACAAATATATGTTAATAAATCACTATATAGACTTATTAATTAATTTATCGCTTGACCCTTGACACACATATTTGACCGTAGTGACTTCAAGGTTCTCTATTAACATGATGTCCGTCGATAACGACGCTCTTGTCACCTTTATAAGAATGTCAGGAATCGTCTAGATACACTCGTCTGGTGTGTCTTCTATTGACACTGCCACTCACTTTGGCATTTTCCGTCCTCATTACCACTACTTCATGTCCCAACCATCGATGTACCTAACTTTCTCTACTATAATTAAAAAATCCTCTTTAAGCCCACAGTTTTCCCTTATCGCAGTTCCGATTTAAAAAATGATCCCCCATTTTTGAATAAAAGACGTTTTAATTTTTACGCATATAAATTTATTGAACGATCAAATATAAAAACATACAAGTGAAAAGTAATATCGAGAAAATTTACAAGAAACCAACTAACAATAATATTTTATTAAACTCGGTCGAATATATGATATATAATATCATATTAACGTACATTTTCCTAAAATTCTACTTGAAAAGGACGCAGTTGCAATTTATATGAGCTTTTAATCAATTTAAACTAAATAAGAAGGAATCATAGGACAGAATGGATAGTCTATTCTTCATCTGCTTCACCACGGCGACGGTGAAGTGTAGCATACACAGTAATCCGCCTATCCCCTATTATACGTTAGTCACGGTCTGCTCAGTCTTGAGCACAGGCGTAAAGTAGGTAGCCTTTCGGTTTTCTACAGATTGCATTTTGGAGAGTGTGCTCGGGACCTACATGATTTAATTCCCCCATCCGACTTCTAGACGCACTGCGGAATTTAATCATTTTGTTGTGAACATACCTCAAACCCGAACGAAACTCTTTGCTTCGTCTTTCATTATTCGTACGACAAAAGACTGGAATACTTTCCCTCCGATAACAATGTGGGTATTTTCAAGAGTAGAGTGAATAGGCATTTACCAAGCTAATACGTCTATCCAGGACTGCATTTCCAAACACCAGGTGGGATACCGTTTTTCTATAAAAAAAAAACTAAGATATGCGGAAATCTCCCAATTGGCGTTGAGATTGAGTAGTCAGTTGTAAAAACATGTTTTGAAAATGTATATAATTATGAAAATTTATAAGAAATTTTTATTATTTATATTGGACGTATAAGCAAACGTTATTTGGATTTAAGAAATGTAACTAAATACATGGGAAAGTCAAAGCAAACGGGTTCTGTTACGGAATCTGTTCGGCTTCCGCATTGAGTTTCCAGCCTTATCATCAGCTAACAGGGCCCGAGTCCTCTAAATTGCGTCAAAATAAACTTGTAATCACATTATATTTGCAATTTTGGTATTTAGCTATGTCAGTATTTGACATAGCTAAATACCAAAATTGTTTACATTGGTTTTGTAGATACCGTACCACTGCCACTAAAATATTATTTCAATTTTTAGTATTTGGTATTCTCACATCCTTTTAACTCTTGCGGGGTAGACGGAGACTTTCACTAAGCCGAGTTAAGTCGGGGTATCGTCATATACCAAAAATTTTTAGTAATTGATTTTATGTACTTGAAAAAACGGCAATTCGTCAGTACAGACCAATTGCCAATCAATTGATTATCTCATAAATGATGACGTCTTCCAAATATGCTATTACATTTCAATCAATATCATAAAAAAAAAAACAATTATTAAATAATCAAAAAAATCAACAACATGAGCAGATTACGATTTTTATGTAAATTATTTTCGTGACGATATAAGAACTTTTACAATAAATCACAGATTACAAATGCGTCCTTAAGTAAAACTTAATAAGTATCGATTAGAAAAATTATGTATTCATAAATAATTATATTCCAATTCCTAAATACATTATGCTTGTAATAACAAGATCGGCGAATTATAAAGTAAGATTTAAATATTACAATGTTATCTAAGCGTGTACTACTTATTTTATATATAAAAAAAAACATTTTACTAATAATACAACAATGTTCAAAATAAAATATAACTTACGGCTAATGTAAGTAAAATGAATTGAGCATACCATAGTTATTTAATAATTAATCTATGCTTTTAATGAAAACTTCTGTTTTCATTAAACTTTTTACTTATATTGAAACAAAATATTATTATTAATATTTAAAGCATCCAAAGAACTATAAGGAAACAAGTTTAATTTATAAAATTCTATGCCAAAAAAAATTCTTCCATTGACATTTATTCTTAATTAAAGTTTTTTTTATACTCTTTGCTGACTTTCAATTTAATCCATCTCTTGAAAAATGCAAGATATTGCGCCTTTTTAACTTGATAGATGTAGACATCATCTTTATTTGCTTTTTTATTGTGCTCTAAGCCCTAATTTTTTTTTAAAAGAAAGCTAGCAATATTTCTTTTTTTTTTCAGAAATATCACTAACAATCTTGTTAACCATTCCAACTAAGCTTAAGCTTGTTCTAGGACATGGTTCACGGCAATAGTTCAATGGTGGATTCGAACCTACGACCTTACGATTCGCAGGCCGTACCCTAAACCATTAGGCTATTGACGCTCCAATATGTGGTGCACATAACGCCAACACAAATTTTTTGTACGAAAGAAACCGAAAGAGGTAAAAACGAAGGAATTCGAAGCACTGATCGTTATATCGCAAATACCACTAATCTATTTTTCCTTCGATTTACCTTATTGGAGCCCTATCTCACATATCTCTTAAATAAGTTAAAATGAATTGCACTTTGTGAAAAAGACATTTACTGAAATATACATATATCCAATGTATGGCATTGCAGGCATTCTTAATTCGGTGCTATTGTGTTTTTAGTATATCAAAGGCAGATAGTTACAAAAAATTGAGATATAGGAAAAGCTATATCCGAGACAGATAAACGAAGTAACAGTTTCTTTTCTTTTGGATGTTAGGCATCGTAATAATGAAATGGCCTGATTTAATTTTATTAGTGAGATTAAAAGGATTGTTTTACGTTACGTAGATAATAATAAAAATGGTTATTTAATAATATAACATATGATTACTCTCTTTATTCTGGGATATCAAATGTAACATTAATAAACTATATACATACGGCTGGTGTAAGTCGACATAACAACAGCAATTAAGCTAACTATTCTAACTGAATAAAGTAGCTTATAAATATGCTACGCCTAGTTTTAGAGGTATTGTCAATTTGATGTAGCCAAAATTATGTCTGTAATTAAGTAGGTAATCTCGCTTATGTAAATTATTTAACATGGATCAACTTTTACCTTAATATGGATAGATAGATCATTAATGCTTCGGTTTTTTTTACGACCACATTACCTATTCAAAATTACTCAATGAGACATACCAACGTTTATCTCAAGGTAACAAGTGCAAATGCGGTATGGTACAATTTTTTTTTTATTTAAAAATGCTGGCCATATTGCTCGTTTCATGACTATATAGTACAAAAATAACAATTAAAAAAGTCACATCCAAATATATTCTGAAAGAACGAAAGGAATCGAATTGAGTAATTGAAGAAAAAAATTATCGCGTAATCTTTAGAAGTAATAAAATATTTAATAAAGTAAATAATAATTAGAATTATTTTCTCTTTAATTAAGTTCAACAACACATGTGATACCTCTTAGTGACAAATGAATTAAAACAATCACATGAATGTTTCTTGTCCTTCAGAAAACTGAACTCAATAGACATGTAGTATGAAGTTGCAAAAATTACTATTTATTTTTGTATATGACAACATTGATATATATGTAAAAATTTATATTAATATGTCAAAAAATATAAATCACTATTATTTATTAGTTTTTACAATACTGGTTTAGGATTACGTTTAATTTAATTTGGTGATGCTATAACTATTTATATTTACTGAAGGCAACAAATCGGTCTATTTATCAATCTACTCAGGTAAAAAATTTAAGTTAATAAAATTCGTCTTATTTATACTTTAAATTGAAGCTAAGGCAGCAAGAGCTATTAATTAAATCCATATCATCTAAAACTGCTGCATCATATCAACTGAACTTATTCTCAGTCCTGTACAAAATAAAATCATTATGTTGAATGATTTACTAAAATGTAATCTTTAAATTTACAACTAAGTTAAAATAATAAATTCTTTTGTAAATATAAAATTAACAAGTTTACACAATAGTTACAATAATTTACATCTCAGAAACAACATTTTTATAATGCTTTACTATCATTACTACAATTGCTACCCAAAAATTGTATTATTAAAAATTTTATTGCTGAATTGGGTCCAATTTGTTTTTCTTTTAAGTTGATACAACACAGCAATTATTATAAGCTTAATATTGTTCAAGTTATTTTTCCTATGTATGTATTTCCTATATACTCTATGACACAACCTTAAAAATTTGTGCTGTTATATCCCTTCTTCCTCACCGTGCTTATTACTCAATATTGCAGAACCCCTAGCAGACCTATAAAATTTTAGCAAAGCTAAACTTTCGGTACTGGTTTGCGTCATATGCAAGAAATTTCCAGTTTGGCTTTACAATATTTTACTGTATACTTTTACTTTCTGAAACTATAGAATTTTTTCAATAAAATTTTTCTTTTGCCTTTTATTTAAATAATTTTGTAAAGCCTATTATTAATACATGCTATATATATAAAAAGGCCCTGCATACTTTAGTAATTTTGTGTAGAACTATTCTCCAAATTAAAGCTTTGTTAAAATAACATAGTTGTGGGGTTCTGAGATTTTAGACCTTAAGAATACCTAATATAAAATGTATTTATTAAATTCAAGCTGCCATGACAGTACAAAATATTTTTATAACCAAATATATTGCATATACATTTATTCTTAACTAGCTCATTAAAACGATTATTGCATTATTCTTTATATCATGGATCAAATGTGGCAGTAAAAATTGCTAGCTTCTCCTATAAATGGAACATGAGATGAGAACATATTTGCATAAAGTTATGCAAATTTTAAGATGTGGGCAAATTTCAAGAAGGTAGAAAAGAGAAAGGATCTAAAAGTATTAGGAGAATACCGCCACACAGCGCTAGGACTGTGGCGGAAACGTAACGTCACGCGCGATTCTTTGGGGCGGCACATGAGCGCTCGCAGGCGTACCGTCATTGAGTTGTCTTTAGAGATGCCATTTTGCGGCCGCGGGCTCGGGCTTCCTGTCTTGATTTAGTGTACTCAAACCACAATACATTGGGTATCAATGTTGTGTCCCTTATCATTAAAATCTCACATACTTTCCTGTAAATAAAACACTATTATATTCAAGGTTTATTTTAGAGGTTTCATTATATATAGTTTCTAAACCAAAATTAAAAATTAATACCTTATGATCAAATTTCCAGCAAATGTGCTCTCATAAATGTTACTTTTAATTATTTTTGTTCTTAGAAGGGTTTATTTTGTGTTTCCAAGAAAAACATGTGTTGAGGGTTGTTCTTTGTGGGGACCCTAGCGTTAAGTGTTAAGATATTTAGGCTGAACTTTAAAAACTCAGCTCCCTCTGAATATTATGAATTTCTAAAAATCTAATATTAGCAATCAGCCTTGAAAAATTATATATAGCCAAGTGCTTTGTTTAATTTTAATTTTGAATACACATTTTAATTATAAATTATATCAAGAATCTGATTTAATTTAACAATATTTTTAAATACTTTTGTTGCTAATTTGAGACTTACACTAACATACATTTGCTTCACTTCTATTTATATGACTACATGATAATATTAACAAATATTAAGTCAATACCCCAAAAATAACAGATGGAATTTAAATGTAAAGTATCTCCAACATATTACAATGGGGTCCTTGGAAAAGCCCTAAGTGCAGCAGTGAACTGCTATAGACTGGTGATGATGAAACATAAAATAAATAAATATTTAATATACTTACAAAGATACCAACTGTGGAAATAATGGTGTAAGAATTCTATGCACAACAATAAACCAAATGGTTGCAAATACAAATCCCACTATACCACCAACTACAACTTGAGCTGTAGTATGATAATGCAAGTACACTCTGCCAATGCTCACTAACACGGCCAACATAAAACAACAGCTTACAATGATCACTCTCCACAATGCTGATATTATACTGTTGTTATTAATATGATGTAATCTGTAAATAAGTGAAATAATGTAAACATTATTATAAATAATACAGTTTGTTACATTCCAGTTTCTAATTTAATAAATCCTGAGTAACCATATTTAATTAAAGCACATACAATTGTTAAAACCAACTTAAAATGGCAGGATTCAGTTCTTTTGTTGTGGACACACCATGGACATAGCAAAGGATCGGAATACATATAACTGAGTTGATCTTTCTCCCTAATTATATTAGTGAATAGAAATTTACATGGATATTAAGTCATAGTATCTATAACTACATGGTTAGGTTTTTTCAAATAAATACTATTTTATATAATCGGAAATTAAATTTTATTAAAAAAAGCTAAATGTATATTACAAAATATTTGACTATAATTGCAATAATATAGAAAATACTGTTATAAAAATTAAAATTCTACACATCTTTAAAATAATACACATCAACAAAGACATAGCTGTTTCCAGTTTAAATATGATCCTCATCAGTACCAAATTACTTAAATAAAAAACTAAGTGGCTTACCTTATTACAAAGAAATATAAAACATAAATACTGAAGAACCATATGTTCTGAGCATGTGATGAAGGCATACCATATTCATTATATAAATGGCCTCTTGCCAGGGGTCTTGCTTCACAAATTAAATGTTTTAAAATTATATTCAATAGTTCATTGACTAAAGTACCAATAAAGAAGGCTATCTGAAACAAAAAAATCGTACATTGGAATTTATAACAATCACATAATAACATATTATTGTAATACTGAAACTTACTGTGTGAAGATCACGTCTAAATAAAATTAGTGTTATAAAACCGGCTCCAATTCCAAAGGGAGTTAAACTAATTAATGCAAATATTTTACCAACCCAATCACCTAAAATATAAACACATTCTAAAAAAATTATGATACCTTAAATCAAGATAAACTTCTACTTAAATTAACAGCAAAACAGTTGCCAAAGAGATTAAATACAAAAATTGGTTATCAAATTAAAGTTTGGGAGAAATAAGGCGTATTTACGGTACCAAACTCTAGATATTATCAAGGATCTAAATATTAATATACCTTTAGGATATTCGACTAAAGTTAGAGCTAAAGGCTGCCATTCTATTTCACCATTATTGTAGTAAAGTTCGTTAATAGGCGAAACAATATCCGCCATTATATATCACTTTTAAAGCTAAGTTATACTGCTAAAATTGTTAAATGTAAAGTCATAAATAAATTTATGTGCAAATAACGGCACAATACATTAATCAAACGATTGACACAACGACACGGCATTATGATATCACAGATTACTAATGGCTCGATTACTGTAGATTACAAAGTAGAGCTACTAGTATTATAAGTTTATGTTAAGTAAAACAGACTGTAGTGCGTATATCCAAATTTTATATTGGTAATAGAAAATTGGTTGACCAATAAGGTCTGCGACAGGTGCACTAGAATTAGCTGTAATGTTTATTGGGCATAGGTCTTTAGCTAAACGAATTCTTAAATAATCATTTGCACTATTAAGGAATTGGATTATGAGAAATTCTCGATTGGAGCATCCGATGGTGTCGTGGTTTAGCTCCCTCAAGTAGCTTTAAATCCAAAGATCCATATAGATTTACTTCAAACAATTATTTATGACAGTTTAAATACATTTCAATATCAACAGGAAGCCAGTTAGCCCAAAAGAAGCCAAAATATTTCTGACTTCCTTATTAATTGAGCTAGCTTTATGAAGCTCTTGTTGTAGTGTCTAAAAGTTTTTTCCTGCTTGCTCAAAGTAATATAATTAGTTATGCACTGCATTTCCATGGTGAGTCTCCGGGATGGCTGACGGAACGCACGGGTGCCCCTGTGCACTGAGATGAAGCCATCCCAGAGGAGAAATTACCCTCGCTCTGCATTTTCATACACTGCTTCCTCTTGCTCCTACAGTGTGATATAGATTATTTGTGATATAAAACATAGTGCAGGCTGCACTGTGTTTTTGATATAAAAATAGTTACTCTTTTTCTATCTTCACTAACTTACATCTCCCTCTCAACTTCAACCGAACCGAACACATTTTTGGTAACGCATTCATCAGCTTACTCCCAAATTTGCTAAAAATAAGTAATGAAGTTTTACTTAAAAGAATATATTAGCCTATTTCTGTTGAAATATATATCGTTAATACGTGAAATAATAATGATAGATAATTATTAGTGTACTATTTTTCATGTCTGTGGTTTTAGCATCTACAAATTATTTTAAACTACCAACACAATCCTAGTTTTGACAATACAAGTTTGAGACATTGGCTCCCTTTTCTTTCTTTTGTGAATCAGTCGTCAAAATAACAGAGGATTATTTAGATTTAATTATATTCTTTTCACATTACAAGTAACGAAAATGGCAGAGCCGGAAGTTGTGGAATTGGATTTAACAATCGACGATTTAGTTCCGAAAAGTCCGGAAAGGTATCTTTTTGTTCCTAAATAAATAAAGTATCCACTCTTACACAATAAAAAAATGATTTCAACGTATTCGTTCATCGTCTCCCACGAGTATATAAATAACAGCAAATAGCTTTAAGCGTGATTATTTCATATTCCAGCTGAATGGTACCTTGACATTTGACCTACTTGTAGTACACCAACCTTATAATGAATAATGGTAAAGAAACGAAGATAGGATAGTGTAGTGTAATGTTTTTAATGAACTATTTGCAGACTTAAAATAAATTTAATATATTTAATGAAATCCTTTTTGTGTATGAAAATAATCTAACCTACTCATTGCCTTTTTTGTGTAGGAGTTTTGTCTGTATAAATATCACCAAAAAAAAATATTTTTTAGTAATGAACTAGACACTCAAGGCTTCTATAAGGGCTTATATAATCATATACTATTGTATATGATTTGTATAGTATGTGTATATTATATATTATAAAGTGGTATTTGCTTAATTTGTGTATTTCATTTGACTTATGTTGCAGTATAATAGTATAGTTTTATCTATTATGTTGGTCAACTTGTAATAAATAAGATAGGATGTAGTGTGGTCTTGATAGAAATTTTACACAGGAATTATTCTACCAAAACTTAGGCACTTCCTTTTTAAAACTTTTGGAAAAATACTAATAAATGTATTAAAAAAGGTGACAATTATTATGAGGAATGAATGGTGGTGTGGCCAGCCATTAATGGTCGATCAGTGGTTTGTTGCGGGAAAATCCAACAAAATAGTAGTACATATTGATAAGTATATTATTAGGAACAACATTTTTTTGTTTGTTTCATCATCATGTTATTTGTTTTTTTTTTATATAAACATTTCAGACTGGCTGAAGAAAAGAAAGAAAGTGGTAACCATTTGTACAAATTTAAAAATTATAAAGGTGCATTAGCTATGTATGAAGAAGCTATAAAGTTATGCCCAGATAATGCATCATATTATGGAAACAGATCAGCTTGTTATATGATGCTGGGCATGTATAAAAAAGCTTTAGAAGATGCTCAAAAAGCTGTTGCATTAGATCCCACATTCACTAAGGGTTATATACGTGTCACAAAATGTTGTATAGCACTGGGTAAGTACATTTTTTATTATTTAGGTGTTATATGCTTATGATTTTCTTTATTATTTAATGTAAATATTTCCTTTATGGCTAATGGGCGCTGGTAACTTGAAAATATTAAGAGTGTCTAAGTGTTTTAAGTGCTCAGCCATTGCTTTGTGTATGTGCATAATATAAAACTTACTGTAAACCATTTTAGTATGTTGTTTATGAGTTGTACAATATCTCATATTCTTTAAACAAATATTTATGAAGAACAAATAACATTTGCCATTTGCATGGTATGACTATTCAACATAGAAAATCTTTGTGTACCCCCATAGACAAGATGCTTTAATTGTTTATGACATTTAATTTTGCTTTTAGGTGATCTTTTTGGAGGGGATCAAGCAGCCCAAAAGGCCAGTGAGCTGGGTGGACCTGACTGTGTAACAAGTGAAAGACGTGCTTTGGAAACCTTGCGTAGATTGAATGAGGATGCACAAAGGGCTTTGGATGCTGGAGACTACCGTCGTGTTGTATTCTGCATGGATCGTTGCCTTGATTATAGTCCATCAAGCACCAAGTTAGTAACAAATCTATTTCTTCTATTAAAGTGTCCACAAGATGCCTAATTCTGGTGTAAAGTAGAAATGTGTTAATGGTATGTTTCTCTTTGAAGGCTTCTGACAACAATTGAAGTACTTATCCTATTTTATATCAGACAAGTAGCTATTGTAAGCTCATTTAATTTACATTTGAAAAGTAATTTTATAAAAATTTATATTTAAATTCAAACAATAGCTTGTAAACAATAGTGACACTTGGACATTAAGATTCAAAACACCTCTGGCCCCTTGTTAGCAAGAGCACTTGTATTGTTTTAAAATCGAAATCGAACCATTATAAAATCTAGAGTAAGCTAAAAGATGGAAAAATTATTTCATTGCTTTGCGTGAGTTAAGTACTGTAGCAAATTTGCTATGACAATGACTCACTCTAGTCTATGGTTTTATTTACAATTTGTAAGTGATAAATAAATTAAAGTTATAGTTTTGTTATTGAGCTTGTATCCATGTTTACAGATAAGGTAGTGTGTGATATTTCCTCACTTGACCATTTCCTGATTTGGACAGTAAGCATAATGTTTACGCTAATAAAAACTTGACTTGTTTCATAACGGTGCTTTTGTTGATATTGTCACATTGATAGGTGCTGTTTTATACCTATATAAACATTGATACATTTAAATGTCTATGATCCGGAGGGGTAGGTAGAGATATATATATATATATATGCGCTTCTTCTACATTTGTTTTAACTATTGGTACTGATAAAATTATTGTTCTTTAGTAAGCCATATATCGCAATTCTACGTATAGTATCACCAACCAACGCTATTCACGTTTATATACCCTCTCATTCCTCATCATTCATTCTGTCTTGCATGTCTAAACTTCTGAAATATTTCACAATTTAAAAAAAATACTTCCTTATTGCTTATTTCTGACCATATTTTTGTTACACATTTGATTCTTTTTAATAAGCAAATCTCTACAGGTGCATTAATTCTGCAGTTATGGTTCTTTTACTACATACCTAGCATAGCTTATCAAGCTTTCACTTTCATACATTAAAGTGTCTATCTGTCTATCTGACAACTCACAATTGAGTGTTTATGGAACACTACTATACAAAGACACAAATTCACCGGCTGGCATTGTTCTGTGGTTGTATTTGAATACACAATTTATGCATTGTTTTATTTGTTTTTAGAGAGCATAAAATAATAGGAATCTTCTTAGATATAAGACTTATAAGTCTACTTCGCGTGGACGCTTTCTATTAATTCCGAAATATCATGGTTTATTTCTCATATCATAATTTATAACTCCGAAATGTAACCAAGCTTATTAGGTCCTGTCTGACGGATGAGTCAATAGCCATTCATTAGGCACAAATTACAACAAGTAGTATTGGTGCAAGTTGGAGGGCAGAGAATTCCCGATAGTAAAGTCAAATGCTCAGCCATTAGGCTATCATTTTAAAAATGACATTTCACTTCCAGCCATTCAAGCATTAGCACATGCATTCACAAGTATAGAATATTTTAATTGTTTGACAGGGCGAAACTGGTAAAAGCCGAATGCTTGGCAATGCTTGGTCGTTGTCAGGAGGCACAAGAAATTGCGAACGACTCCCTGAGATTCAACAGCTTTGACACAGAGGCCATCTTTGTTCGTGGACTATGTCTGTATTTTGAGGTTTGTTTTTTTCCTCAAATTACTAAAATGATTGAGATCTCTTGTTAATTTCCACTAAATATAGTGTACTTTTGCAGGACAAAGATGAACAGGCCTTCAAGCATTTCCAACAAGTACTACGACTGGCCCCCGACCACAAAAAAGCTATGGAAACATATAAGAAGGCTAAGCTATTAAAACAGAAGAAAGAAGAAGGTAATTTTACAAATTGTTAAACTCTGTGTAGTGTAATTTGTCACTGTAACTTGGCGGTTTTTTTAATCGTAAATATACTAGGTCAATTTTTTTTACATAAGACCTTGTGTTCTGAAGATATACAACGGAACTAAATGGACTTCTATGAATTGTATAGAAGAATGTTTGTTGATTATATGTAACAATTCAAGACTAGTTAAGTACCACTTGAAAGGCAACTAGCATGAATGTGGAATAAGAGAACTTAGGCGCCAGATATTCGTTATATAAGCATTATTTAGAATAACTTCAGAAATAAAAGAGAGATTTCGTGTTTAGTATGTTTAAACTGTCTCTGAATTTATTTGAAGTCTATTAATGCTCATAGACTTATACTTATCTTATTTGTACATGAGATAGTAGACGTTTTTAATAAATTAACAGCCTGCATTTATGTCTCAATGCTATCTAGAGAGTTCCAGTAATGAGAACTATTTTTAAATTAATGACCAATATTTACAATCTGTGTTATCGTAGGTAACGAGGCGTTCAAAATGGGCAGATGGCAGCAAGCTCTCCATCTCTACAACGAAGCTCTAGAAATTGATAAAAACAATAAAACAGTGAATGCGAAGTTATATTTCAACAAAGCGACCGTCTGCGCTAAGCTGAATAAGATATCGGAAGCAGCGGAGGCGTGCACGGCCGCTTTGCAGTTGGACGAGAACTACGTGAAAGCATTACTGCGCCGCGCAAAGTGCTACACCGAGCTCGGAGAACACGAAGAGGCCGTAAAGGATTACGAGAGACTGTTGAAAATCGACAAGAGCAAAGAGAATAAACACTTGTTGCACGAAGCCAAGATCGCTCTGAAGAAATCCAAACGCAAAGACTATTACAAAATTCTAGGAGTGGAGAAAACGGCTTCGGATGATGACATCAAAAAAGCATACAGGTAATAATAGTTCATGGAATATTTCATTCATACACTTTTTTGTGACGGAAACTACGATGAGCTTGGGAAACTGAACGCAACAGCAGAGATCGTACACCTACGCGGCAACTGGCACAAATGTGCATACACAACCTCTGCTTGGACGGTTACTATGTTACGCGTAAGCATTCAATCCGAGGGTGCCCGAGAGGACCACGACTCAGTTGGTTGCTATTTCACGGATAATCTAAGGGACATTCAAAAGCTAAACTAACTTTGAGTGCCTCTTTGCCCTAATACTCTTTTTCTTATTTACTGTCAAGCGTAAGTCACATGCAACTTATACAAGGTATCGTTTATTACAGAAAGCGCGCGTTGGTGCATCACCCGGACCGTCACGCGGGCGCGTCGGACAGCGAGCGCCGTGAACAGGAGCGTCGCTTCAAGGAGGTGGGCGAGGCGTACGGTGTGCTCAGTGATCCCAAGAAACGCGCGCGCTACGACCACGGACAAGACTTGTACGATGGTTGCTCTGGCCCCGGTAAGCACCTACCCAAGCTCATAATTAATAATAGCGTAATAGTCACACACAGTGATACCTCGACATACGTGTTTAATTCCTACCGTAACCTTACTCGTACATATATCAAATTGCTCGTTAAGTTAAGGTTTTTATATGTTTTTGTCTTGCATTCATATATTTGTTATGTTTCTGTGAATTTATTCTGCGTGAAAGAGAGTAACACTCCATATAGATATCTTTTCAAACTTAATTTTTAGGATACATATTTTACTTTTGTTTATATAATTTAAGATTTCTGTGTATTTGTTTTAACTGCTGTTATGATTCGAAAATAGTGTTCAGTTTACTGCATAAGAATGATTAGCAGCCCATTATACAAAATCAGTTTCCCTCTGGGAGTGTAGGTTCGAATCCTACAGGCTGCAAAAACTTTTGAACTAAGAGCTATGCGACCTCTCAATCCGGTGAAGCAGTCAAGGCCAGCTTCTCTGGCCAATCTCTGTAGTTCGTCATTCCCATCAACCCATTGTACAGTGAGAAGAGAGATTTTTTTAAAACTATTTTTTTATTGTTTCCAGACATCGACCCGAACGTAGTGTTCCAGACTTTCTTCAATAACGGCGAACATTTCGAATTCCCACCGGGAGGATTTCCCGGCTCGTCATTCAGTTTCCAGTTCGGTTAACGTCACTTAAAGCTGTTCACCGTTGCATACAGAAGATATCACAAGTTAATTATAAAACACGACTAAAAGTACAACGCCTACATTTGTCATTCCACAGTTATTAATATACATTTATGATGGCTAATTTGGATCTCGACTCTATACTTTGAACTGATGAAAGATTACACCAAATACATATTATTATATACATACACTAGCAGACCCGACCATGCGCTTGCTGCGGCTAAGTTATTTGTTAAAATACATTCGAATAAATAATTCAATACATTATTTATTACATGCACCATATCAACCGTGATTTTCTAAATTTAACCACAAATGGTCAATTTTTAGCCTTGAGACTTATTTATAGTCCTGGCGAAAGCTCAACGAATAGGAAACTGTAGCCTTCTGCAGATTTTCATAGATTATGACGGTATCATTGGGATGAAGCAACAGGACCACTTCTATAAAGTTTCCAGTCAAAATGGTTGCTCAAGAATATCTTTTTGTTGACCGTTTGTGTACTGTTTGGCCATCGGATCGGTAGGCGGATTCAAATTACGCAAAAGAATAATAGGTGAACCAATCTTCAGCCGAAGATTATGTGGTGTGTCATTGCGGGTATATGTAGAGAATTTCAAAATTAAATTGGAAAATTTACACTTACATTTTAGTATTGATTGACTTAAGTCATCCAATAGAACATTTTTGGCTGCCTAAATACCCCAATTACTGAGACAATTATAAATCCAAGTAATTATTTCGTGTGAACAAATTGTCTGGTAATTAAAGGCACTGCGTTCTTTCCTACCGTTCTAGTAATTATTCGAAAAATATTTGTGCTGTTAGATCATTTTGCAATTGTACGCTCATGTTTACGGTCAATCAACAATAAAGCTAAGAATATGCTAAATATATATATGCTTTGTTGATACTGATATATCTATGCATTCGGTATCGTGTTACTTCTTCATCAATATTTATGTACTGTACTTTAAATATGGCCAAAAGCAGAGACTGCTTTCATTATATAAATGAAACAATAAAGCACCAAAAATTGAAAAAGAAATAATATTTACACTGTATAATTTTCTTTATCATTTAACGTATACCTTAGCCACAGCAATACGTGGCCGGGTCTGAAAGTGCCGGTCAGTAAATTTTGAACACATGCGTGAAATATATTATGGTGTATATGAAACGTGATGGATTTTTAACGAAGCGCCATCTATTGGATAATTACTCAATCCAGCTAATAAATTACCTTACATCACTATCTATTGTTAAGTCACAGATAATTATAACTCTTTGTCATGTAATAAATAAATAATTTGCTTTAAAAAATACTCTAATTAAAAATTGAGATATAAAATTATTGGATCTGCAGACACTGTACAAAATTTGGTTAAAATAGATTCAGTAGTTAAAGATCATAGAGGACAAAACGGCGTGATAATTACTTATTATTTATATATATATATGCTAAAAATTATTCATAGTAATAGGGACGTTGAACTTCGAAATCTTTTTAACTAGCGATATATCGTCGATTAAATAGAAAAATGTCACTTCAAAATTTAAAATTAGATTATTACTAAAAATAGCCTACTGTTAACAATATATTTATATGGATAAAAGACACTTTCTTGTGAAATCTAGTGAGAAATTTCTTAAAGTGTCTTTTATCCATATAAAAATATTGTTAACAGTAGGCTTTTTTTACTAATAATCTTATTTTCCGAATATTTTGAAAAATGACATTTCTCCATTTAATCGACGATATAGACAATTTTTTTTAATAATTCAAATTTCAATACAAAGTGGCCACAGCACGCTAAATATTCAAGTGTTTTGGCAACTGCGGGCTTAAAAGAAAAATTGTATATTTTTTATATTATAAGGACGTAGCGATGCTCTCGTTCCAATAACTACGATGAAAAACCGCAGGAATCTGTCGTTTGTATAGCTGGTACCAATATGTTTCTTTAGTGATTATTGTTTTAATGTAAATGGTTTTATTATGAAATTAGTTTTTCATGTACCGGTTATTAATAAACAGGTTTTTTTAAAGGGAATCTTAAGCTATATATAATGCCTATGATTTTTATTACTGACATTGGCCTATTATTATCGGCTGTACAATAAACAATTCTTGGCATATTATTTACAAAAAGGCCGTCAAATAATTAAAATTAAGCGAGCAGTCTAATTTCGTACTATTTGTTCTAATTTGTCCACTACACACTTTGCAAAAAATCCATGCAAAGGGCTAGCATACTATGAAGAAATTACACAAGAGTCATAGTAAATAGTATCAAATCTTTTTTTTACGGAAACTGAAAGAATATCAATAGGCGATATTTTAGAATATCTGACTCAGTCAAATCAGTTCGTTGTGTGTTGTCACGTGACGTTGCTACAAGAAAAGGGAAGTATTAAATTTCTCAAAATAAATTGAAATGTTTTTAGGATTTCTTTCATAGTACTTTCTTTTTTTATTTCATAGAAATGTTACATTCAACGTCTCTATTCTTGTCTACTCTGATAACTTTGCTTGATTACATCCTGTTTTTCAAATATTTCATTCATGCAATGTTTAATAAAATGTTCGCTTTGATAATATAATGTGTTTAAGATTTGCTTGAATTCTTAATATTAAGCATGTAGTTTTGTGTCGACGCAAAATATTTACGTAGTGATTTAACATTGACTGATTTAGTTAAGTGATTTGGTACCTTTGTTACCTTGAATTGTTTCGCATTTTGCAGTCGTATAAATTTTGTTGCAAATTATTGTATCCCACATGAAATTTATTACCACCATTGTTAATCGATAAACTTAGAAATAAAATTACCCCGTCGATACTGGATTTAACATTGCAATCTTTACAACAATTAAATAACTTACACAAGTGTCATGACATGTTTAATTACTTATTTTAATATTAAGTTATAGAATTGCAGTAAACGGTGAAAGTCCCAACTTGCTGCCAATGATTTTTCCGTTTACCGATTTTGTAATTTTAATGAAATATAGCTAAATAGCAGAAACAGTTAAGGCCTAGCGATACAACTCAGTTAAACAGTGGTGCTTATCTACATATAAAAGTACATTTTGTTCACGTACATTTTATTTTGAAGGGACAAGACCTAACGAGCTCCGTGAGAGCGTGGCGTATATTGATTAACCCATTACGTATAAACTTTGTGGGATTGATTTGTTTGATGTTTTTAATGAATATCGACAACAACAAATATGTGGAGGACCTTTCCAAAAGGAGTATTCTTGGGTTTTTTAATGACGAACTACACAGATTGGTTAGAGAAGCTGGCCTACTGCTTCACCGGATTGAGTGATGAGGGGTAACCTCGGCTTGGACGGTAAGCATTCCGATGCGAGGGCGCTCGAGTTTGCCGAACCACGACTCGGTCGGTTGCTATTTCACGGATAATCTAAGGGACATTCAAAAGCTAAACTAATTTTGAGTGCCACTTCGGGAAGTCTCTACCTGTCGGATACTTTTTAAACTGTTCTAAATTTTGGTTTATTTAATTAAAGGGATTGCATATAATATGATTATAATTAGATAGTCCTTAGATATTTTATGAAATTCTTTCGCCAAAACTCAATTTTATATAACAGTTATGATAAGCATGACTAGGAAATAAGTGTTTGTGGTCCACCATGCCCTAATTGAAAAGTTTATAGGTTAACTTTATTAATAAATTCAACATGACCTTAAAATTGTATAAATATATTTGTCTTATAAAAATGTATAAAAAATATATAGATGTTGCTGGTTCTGTGGACTTATCAAATGCGTAAATGCATTCTAAACGTTATCTCCATTATGAAATATTACTTTGACGCAGAAGGTGCTTTGTGTTCTTTTTGCTTCTCGAAACTCATGGCTTTGTCTGTTGGTTCACGTTTAGTGACCGTTCTGCTTCCTACTCCTTCGAATCTGTAAGTAAATATTAGCTATAGTGCAACATCGCCAGCATGTACCTATATACTACTAGACCTTCCCTTATAGGTCCTCCATAGGATAAATATGTACTATTTGTTAATACAACACAATATTGAACAGTCGGTGAGTAAATAATGTAAAACAAAGTACTTTTTTATCTTGAATGGCTTCTTTTTCACCGGCTTCGGTGGCTGATGATTGTTTTTAAAGGTAAGGACGTAACGTTTAACCACGTCAATGTTATCGGCCGTGTTTTCCGGATACATGCGTTTCTTCCAAGCTTCTCGTTCATCGATCCACATTCTAAGATATTCGTAAGACAGTAACAATTCTATTCTGGATGGACCTTCCTGCAAATGAAGCAAAAAAATTAGACTGCTTTTTTATGATTAACATTGTCACACGTTTTTGGTAGTTTTTAACTCAGATGCTTTCCAATTTTACCAATTGTAGCGCTTAGGCCGAACTTGTTAAGCCTCTGGATTCAATTTTAGGCCTTCTTTGAAAGGGGCCTTATGCATGAGAAGTTTCTTAAGTAGAGATAGTATAAATATAAAAATCCCAATTTTACCATATTTCATCTGTGGAGTTTTCAAACAGGCTTCGTGGTCAAGTTCGAAATCAAGGTTAATAGTTTAGGTGGCGGATACATCCCCCCGAAGGGTTCTCGGTTTGTCGTGTCGGGGGGCTCGGTAGCCGTGGTCCGCCTCCCACTATGAAGCTAAGAGGAACCCAACCGCCAGCCCGTGTAAAGGGCTGGCATGGAAGGGCTGCAAGGCGGGCTCCAGGTTCAGGAGCCTGTCCATTGCGGCCAATGCACGAGTCGCGGGGGGAGATCAGCGGTGCTGGGCAGCAGCGGGAGGGGCGACTCTCCTGCTGCAGCCGTTCGAGGGAGTCGCGGGGAGAGAGGAGTGTTGGTGTGTCGTTGCCACTCTCCCTATCCCCCGCGACTCAGCGGTACCGCACCGCTAATGCGGCGTGGAAGGGCTGCGGCGGGAGGGGTGACCCTCCTGCTGCGTCCGTCTGGCTAGCGGCGGGGCCAAACATCTTGACCGTCGCTGGGGGCTGGGTGGACGAGGTCAAACTCGCACTCCCGGCCCCCATGGCTTCCAGGTGACCAACTCGGGGATTGTCACCCGCTTGCGGAGGCCTACGGAGGAAGGCGCGCCTTCAGTGTTCGGGTGCGCCTTGCCTGAAAGGCATCGGGTGAGGGAGGAGACGTCAAAAGGCGTTAAGTCGCAGGCGGGGCCGCGGAGGTCTTTCTGTTCCCGTAGCCCTGCCACCATATGCGACCGTGGAGGAACACCCTGTGGGGGTTTAGTCGGTGAGTTCTCATCAAGACAGTTCCCAGTTTCCACTATAAAAGAAAGATAACCAACAACTTTCATCAGTCTCACGATCTTTACTTAATACAATTTGGCTAAGATTTAAGTAATTTTTCCTAGAAATGTTCTTTCGGGATTACTTATAATTTTATGACATTCATTTAGACTTGTGAGCGAAAATGCACTTAGTAATTTGTTGTTGCAATTCTTTTTATACAGTAGTTTTTTGCCACTAAACATATTTACATAAGAATAAAATTTGAAACTTATATAATGCAAATATAGAGTCCAAACATTAGCACTTACTGTAAATTTCCAGGGCTGAGGTATATATTTTGGGAAATCTGATGAAATAATGTTGTGAATGGGTCTGCTGAGTGTAGTTTTTTCCCATTTAATAGTTGTCCTGGGTCCCATTACCAGTGTCAATGATCAGATAAAGGCTATTAAATCTAACATGAAATTTTAATATAAATGACAATGCTCATTCGAATTTCGAAATATGTGACCTATCCACAAATTTATCTGAGGAGGTTGTCTTTTGAATAGAATGAAATCGATTTAAAAATAAAGGATACTTTTTACTGTTTTATTATATTCAAAACCCCAATTTAGTCGTTCTTAACCATAATCCCACAAGTTTTAATGCGTTATAATTGTTCTAAAAGCTATACTTATGTTAGGTTTTAGAACTTTATAATCTATGCAGTCAGAAAGATGCATTTGCGTTGTCTATGAATTTAAAGGAACTAGTTGTTAACCGTTGACCTAATTCACTTTTATTATGTAATATCTAAAAGTCTGCATTTTCCTTCTTTGTAATTAAGTTTGGCTTTTCAGCTTTTAATTTGTACGTGCTGACTTTTCAATGTAAAGAGAATTGGAATGAAACAAGTAACTGGATTTTTTAAATTTTATTTGATACATAAGTATGCTGGGAATTTAGAAGTTCATCATTCATTCACCTTCATCCAATGTACCTGTAACAATATAATAAATGTAAAAAATTATAAATATGTGAAAACTATAATAAACAAAATGATTGGTATAAATACAAATGTTTGCCATTTTTTAGTCCTCGTAAATGATTAAATATTTACAAGGGTGGAGATGGCATTTAGTCTTCCCTCCTAATTCTTTACATTATTCTCAAAATGAGATAACGACTGCCTTGGAGGGTATATTTAAATATATAGCTAAAGGTTAATACACCAAGTACAAGACAAAATATACCACATGCTTTAAGAGCCAAAATTGTTTTCTAAATTATCAAAGGACATTTTATTCTTAAAGCTTGCAAAATTTAATACAAACCTAGCTCTCTTTCTTTGCATTACAAAAATATTCTAATTACAACTAGTGAAACAAGATACAGGGATAGATATGGTTTCCCATTGTACAAAAAATGTAAAATGAAAGTTCTGTTATTTGCATTTTATTTAGGTATGCAATAAGCTGTAATGTAACTACCTACTAACCTAACCCTCAATGTATTAGGTCCACTGTGGTGGTTTTCAATACTACAACATTATGTATTTGATTAATATCAATTGTATATAAAACATGAAAAAATATATTACTATAAACCTAAAGTTCCATGACAAGTGTTATAATTTGTAGGTCTTGTGGAATAAAATAGTCCAACAACTAATACACTCACTTTATTGAGACAGCGTAACATTGACGTTACAAAGAATTATTTATAACAAATACTGTCACAACTGCGCATCCTCACAATCTATATACAAAATTAATTAGAAGTCAGATTAGGAACTAATAAAGTTAAACTATTGTTTACAATGCCAAGTTCATGTGACAATCAACTAAATTATTAATTATGAATTAAAGATACACTAAGGGTCAGGTAAATCATTAAGATATCATTGGAAGTAGTTATTATGCATTACAATCGCTGGGTATCATGTGTTGCCAGCTAACACAACTGATATGTCCATTGATGCAAAGTGACCCTTTTAGGAGCAACATGAATAACAATTGTAGTCCACTTTTCCTACAATCCTTGTTTATTGCCACCTGTACCCAAATATAGATAAAAGGATGTCATACAATTGTTTAGCTAGAGTATATTGAGAAATGACTTTTAGTCTTAGTGCTGTTCATTAGTAGTTAATGCTGTTCATTTGGAAAGTATTACATGTCTACATGATATAGCTGTTTGTTTGATAAACCTTGTATAGTCAATCGTTTCATTATAATATTTATTACTCATGCAAGCAATTTGACAAATCTTTGTAAACAAATATGTTTACGGCTTATGTATGCCATTTGAAAGCTAGGATATTCCTATGTTACAACTTTAACATTGATGTTAGATAGGTGTAGTAATAGTGTAATGTAATCACTGGCATGTTTTCCTGGTTAAAATTTACTAGGGAATATCTTTATTAAGAGTTTGTATGGCTTGATGCAGCATCATAA
Organism: Meandrusa payeni; assembly: GCA_029286785.1. Lineage (NCBI taxonomy): Eukaryota > Metazoa > Arthropoda > Insecta > Lepidoptera > Papilionidae > Meandrusa > Meandrusa payeni. The sequence goes on along the minus strand of JAGSMX010000012.1, from coordinate 10,409,384 downwards.
TAATAAAAGTTAAATACAAAGCCAAATAAAAGAAAAGTATCAGATGAAATTATATAAAATTATTCCACTAAGTAAAGCACATGCTCTTGGACATGGTATGTGAAGAGTAGCAAATGTAGAGTAATGGTAATCTGTCACACAATTGCCATGTGGTGCATGTTCTTTATTTTCACAAACTATAGACTAAACAATTTCTATTAATTTTACCCTAAAAAGAAAACACCCTATCCAAAATAAGACACTTAACAAAAACTTTCCTTATTTACAAATACAATAGTATGGTTATAGTAGTATAGCAGCATAGAGTATCTAAATTTATACCGAAGTGCATATGACGATATGAAAGATCATTAATATTATAGTTTTTGAAAGCACATTAAAACAAATCTTAGATATTTGCATATGAAGCATACTTAGAACGAAATCATTTGTAGGATGCAACATCGAATATTGCATTGAACTAAGAATACTTGGAACACGTGGTAATATAGTAAACGGGCCGGTCAAGTTCTAGGCAAAATATATATATATAAACGATTTACAACATATTTAAAAGGAATCTGTTCTGTGAAAAGCACTTGTTTATTACACACAACGGACTTAAATCATAATATATAAGTTTTACAATTCATGCTTACCGCTTATTTAGACCTCGCACGCATCTTCCTCCTTTTACGCTTTAGCCTCCGCATACGCTTCTTACGCCACTGTAAAAGTTACAAAAGATTAATAAAAAAGAGACTGCAATTTTAATATGAAATTAAGTGTAAAATCTAGTTCAAATTAACACAAAATACCTTAGCTCTCATTTTGAAAAGATTAAAAACTTGAGACTGCTGTTCTTATAACAACTTTGTTTTTGACGATTGATCTACAAATTCAAGATTTAAATTGGCAGCTCGTGCAGCGCGCGGTCTGAGTGAAAGAAAGAACGATTTCTAAAATGTATACTGACATGCATATTCAACTTGTGTTGCCAGTTTACATCAAAAGTCTTATATCGATATTAAAATTTTATTTATAGGTTATCGATAGACAGAAACTCATAGAAGAAATGAAAGTGGATAAAAAATACATATCCAACCCACTTGCATTCAATCTATAGGAAACTGAAAAGGACGCTTCAAACAAAGCCTTTTACTTCTCTTGGATTTTACTGTCACTACCTATCAATGTGTCAAGTAAACTAAGATAAATTCCCAGTTGAACAACTATTTATGGGAGATGAGTCAAACAAGTATGCTGCCTTCCCGGATGCTGGTACTTCCCCAGTCGTACAGGGGCCAGTTGGTGCTCCGCCAAATATATAAGGTCAGCATATGAAATTGCCGTGTTGTAAGGACGTAACCTAAAGTCGATTTTTTCAAAAGATAATATATTCATTTAATCGTATTAAAATATGTACCATTGCTATTTATGTACTTTTCCCATCTCATAGATTGTTTATTGATCCCTTTACTAAAAAAAACACTCGGACGGGAATCAATAAAATCTTTGAAGGCGCTTAGGCGCTGCGCGCTGTCCCATCGGAGTTGAATTTTTTTCCCTTGCAAGGAAGTTATCCAAATTTCGAAAAAAATGGTAATCTATTGGAGCAACGTCTGGGGAGTACGGTGGATGTCTTAGACATTCCAAAAGAAGCTCTTCTATTTTAGTAACTGTCTGTTGTGCAGTGTGTGGTCTAGCGTTGTTCTGAAGCAGCAGTGGCCTTGGTTGTTTAGGAGCTTACTTCATCATGCATCATGGTTTGCAATTGCTGACAATACACATCTATAATCGTCTGGCCAGATTTATTCTGTGAACTTAGTCTTCCATATCATCTAGTCGCGTCTGAATTTTCGAGTTGATATAAGAGTTGTTAGTGACGCCAATTTCAATGAAAAGGTTGGAGTGTGTAACAGCAAGTTCGAAATAACAATCATAAATGGCGTCTAGCTTAAATGTCGGCGTGAACATGCTGGTGTCATCAAATAAAGTAAAGGGGTTAGAGTTCACAAGACTTTTTATTTTTATTATGTCTTCTTTCTTCTATGATGTGAAAAAATGACCGCACGACTGAAGTAATCCTTTTTTTACCTTCATCTATATAAATATTTATACACGATTGTTTAAAAGATAAATAAAATGTGCGCGTGCACTGCTTTTAAGGTAATATACGTAACGTAACTCTCTCTTTTTATATATTCACGCTATTTTATCTCCTTCTCAACTTTCCTTCGCTTCGCCCTATCACACTTTTCGTAACGCATTCGCCAGCAATACTTTTCTTTAACTTGATTATACTTAACTATTAACTTAAAAAGGGTGATATTTTTGGAGCACTACGCGAGACCTGCTTAAAGTTCGTAACGAGTAGTAATAATAATAATATTCTTTATTAAATTACAAAAACAGAACAACAGAAATACTAATTACAATTTTTATATGCTATAAGTATTAATACCATTTATGTTTCGCTGCCACCTAAACTTAAAAATTTTCTTTAACTTTCTTTAAACGATTCATTACTATCTATTTTATTTTTAAGTTGTTAGGTTATTTAACCGTTCAGACACATATATTATCTGCTTAGAAGATATCGTATTTCCGCACATATGTTACTTGACGTAAGTAGAGCTACAATATTCGCGCCAAAAATATCTTCTTTTATGGTCTAATGAATTAACTCATTCCTAGTGGTATTTAAAGCCTAATACGGTAAGTAAATATTTAATTCATATAATATATCGTTTTTGTATACAAATAGTAGTTAGTATGAAGTTAAAAGCGTTTGTAATTTTTGTTTTATAAACATACATTAAATTACTCTAGCAGAGCACAGTGTTACCAACATAATAACAACACAAGTCGTGTACAACAAGCCAGCACGATTTTATATATCACTTTTCGATTTTTTTTATTGCGTCCTTGTATTACTGATAAACATTATTGTGTATATTAAATTATCGACCATTAAAATTGTGCGAGTTTGTTGCAATGGTCATAATTACGTTTCATACAATTGATTGACGTAGAACGTCTCCGAGAAAATGGTGACTTCTAATAAAGTGCCTGACCAGAAGATTGTGAAGATGGCAGAACAGAATAATAGTGTTGTGGTACCCCAACGAACATTAATAGGAGAAGTTAATGAACATATAACGTGCACTTTATGTCGAGGTTACTACATAGACGCAACTACGATTGTGGAATGTTTACATTCATTTTGTCGGAGTTGCATTATCAAGCATTTACAAGTGAAAAGTTACTGTCCCGTTTGCGAGATGATGATTAATTCAGCGAAACCTAATATTAAATTAGATAAAGCTCTTCAAGATATTGTTTACAAATTAGTGCCTGGACTTTTTCAAAAAGAAATGGAAAGAAGACAGCAGTTTTACTCATCTAGACCAGGGCCTGCCGCATCTGCCACCCCTGAGCAGCGGGGTGAAGATACAGAAAGAATTATCTTTAGCCCAGAAGATGTTATATCTTTTTCTCTGGAGTATGCTGATGTTACTGATGCTGATAGTATTTCAAGTAAATCTTCAGATAGTAATGAAGCTCAAAACATGTTAGTTGCAGCAAGGCGGTATTTGCAATGTCCAGCTGTAGTGAACATAAACCATCTCAAAAAATTCCTTAGTATGAAATTTGATATAGACAGCACACAATTTGCTATTGATATTTTGTACAAAAGAGTGCCTCTGCCAGATTATTATACATTAATGGATATTGCATACATATATAACTGGAAAAGAAATGAGCCCATGCGGTTTTTTTATCAAATAATTGATTATGTTGCTATACGCAACAGACTTTTTGATATTAATAGGAAAAGTACACATTTCTCAGATAGAAAACTAAGCCCTACTTCCACTGAAGAAACAATTACAAACAGTCCTGTACCAAACATAAATGAACATGACGCTTCTTCAGGTACGGACAGTCCTATGCCTGATGATAACACTAAGACAGGTGATCCCCTTAATAAGTCCATAGTTAATGTTCAAATCAAAGATGTTAGTCATATAGAAACAGAAAGTACAAGCAAAACTGCTGCTGTGGCCCCTCTTAAGAAAAATGATGATGAGGTTGAAAAGTCACAGTTTTTAAATTCTTTTGAATTAACAGCTAGAAACAGCTCTCTTAATGTCAAAACTTCACCTATCAAGCCTCCAACTACTGAACCCATTAATACCATAGAGAGTACCCCCAAATTTAACTTGCCTAAAGTTGACGATTCATTAAAAAGAAAACACCCATCGTCATCATTAAACATTCCAGATATGAAAAAGTTAAAAATTGAGTTAGAAAAGGCTAAAGTGCCAGGTTTAACAGCTGTCAATTCTTCTAGAGATACACTTAAAGGTGAAAAACCTCCAGAATATTCTGACAAAAGTAAGCTTAGTCAAGAATCAGTAAAAAGCTCCCAGTCATCCTCAATGCTGAATAGCTCTTCCACAAGTTCAACCATGACACCAAAAGAAATTAAGCAACAACAAACAAATATAGTTAAACCTCAGTCGTCAGATAACTTAGGATTAAAAAGAAATATATCTGGATCACAAAACTCACCATCTACAAAACGCAAATCAAATGAAATTACAACAAATCAACCCACAGCACGTCCTAAAACTGTCTCCCCTTTGAAACTACATATTCCAAAAATGGAAACCATATCATCTGGTCCAAAACCACTTGAGATTTTTAAGCCTGATTTTCCTAAACCATCTGAAACTGGTAAACCATCTGAAGTGACTAAAACACAAGAGGCTCCAAGTACACAAGAGATCCCTAAGCAACCTGAAGTTCCTAAACCACCTGAGGGTCCTAAATCATCTGAGGTCACTAAACCATCTGAGGTACCTAAAAAATCTGAGGTACCTAAACCGTCTGAGGTTCCTAAACCACCTGAGGTACCTAAACCAGTTATTAAAAAGATGCCTGATCTAAAACCTAGCGGTCCAATGTCTTCAGCAACCTTTCAGGCTAAAAGTCCAAATGTTAACAAAGTTCGAATGGATCTTTTAGCTAATAATAGTGATCCAACTATAGACAGAAGTAAAATATTGTCCCAAGTGAAATCCTCATTGTCTGTACCTAATACTAGCCCAACAACATCAGGAGATCCTTTGAAATCCTTGTTTGACTCATGCAAAATTAACATACCTTCATCATTATCTATAACTTTAACCGATCAAAAATTAGACACTAGAAGTGCTATGGATTCAAGTGTTCCAGATCAAAAAAAGAGTATTGTTAACAAGAATTTATCAACAGCTAACAATTTGTCTGCACATAAAGTACCAAGTCCACCTGTTCATAATTACATTGAAATATTAAAACTTCCTGAAACTGACACAAAAAAAATAAAACAGTCATCTGAAAGAGATAATGATGTAAAAGTAAGTTCATCAAAAACTGAACCTAATGCAGTTCCAACAAAACATACAAATAAATCTTCAGAAACATCAGCAAAAGGTCCCATACCTAATCTCAAACCAATTTCGGATACAAAATTGGGAAAGCAGAGTGGGTCTTTTTCGGCACCTATCACTTTTCAACAGACATTTGAACAACAGCTGCAATCTATGCAATCAGATAAGAAGTCCAAGTTACCAAAAACTAAAGCTCAAGTTCCCAAACTTGTACCAGCAACAGCAAAATCCTTTAGTGCAGCCAACAAACTTGCCAATGCAAATATAAAACCAGCTCCTAATAACATGCCCTTGTTAGAAAACAAAAGTAATGCTGCTTTAGACTTATCCACCCCACATAATATTCAAAGTCAGTTAGGTCCACAGCAGACAAAAGCTTTTGAAACAATGCAGTCAATTGCCAACTTAGCCAAAAAACAAGGTATGCCACCAAAGTCAATGCCTCTTCCCTCTTCACAGAGTAATGTATTTTCCAATCTATCTAACAGACCTTCCAACACGGGCCCATCCTCACTTAGAGTTCCATCAACAAGTGGAATTAATCAACAGAAACTAGATAAGAATAATCCTGCTGGTACATCAACAAATGTGTTAAGACAAGAAATATCTAACACTAATAAAGTGAATCAAATGAAACAAGCAGTTAATGCTAGTGCAACAATTACAAACTTGGGTTACCCAATAACTGCACACAGCTCTCAAAACTCAGCACAGCCCTCTCCAAGATCTCAAACTCGGTCTCCTAGTTCTTCTCCAAAACTAGTTATAGCAGAAGAGAAGCAATCTAGTAGCAATCTAATGGAGCATAATATCAATCAATCAAATCAAATATCAAGTACACAGCTTTCCAATATGACCGTAAATAAAAGTGAATCACCCAAACCTATTCCTGGCCCTTCTAAGCCAATGAAACCATTAATGCCAGCTGTGAAAATGCCTGGTATTAGACAACCTATTACTCCAACAATGAAACCTAACCCTGGACTCAATACGTCTGCTGACTATCTGGCTCAAGCACCACTACTGTCAACACATGCTGGTATAACCCATTTATTAAGACATCAAATGGAAATGCAAACAGCTTGGCTTAAAGCTCAAAGACAATATGATATATTTAAAAATATGTCAAATATGGGTCATCAGGGCCAAAATGATTTTAATAACAAAGACAAGCAGTAAAAATAAATGATATTGCTTTCTTAAAAATAATTGTTAATATAAAATTCGCTTATTTATACGGAGAAAGTGTGACAGTTGTGATTGTATTTTAATGTAACTTTATGTGTACATTAGTTAAGTGAAATCTGAATTCATTGCAATTTTTATTTAAATCCAACATGGAATGTTTAAGATATAATGTTGAATTAAAATATTTTTTTAAAATATAAAAAAGCAATAACTTATTAATTATGTAAAAATATTTAAGATGTCACATTTTATCCTTTTTTGGATATTTTAAATATTTGATACATTTCATTTTTCATTGCCTTAATGTTGTCTTTAATTAACATGTGTTAATTGAAATTGTAAGACTATTTCTATTACATTATTTAATTAATAAATCGGTTTTCATCAGAATTTTGTTTTTTTTTTCCTGTCATCTCTGGAAAATCTTTGAAACTTTCTTTGAGGTAAACTTATACTATTACAAATATTTTTATATTTACAAAATATACCTATTAATATATTATGTTATTAAGATAAGTAACATAGTAATTTTTGTTCTAGATGTCTGCAGTTCAGGCCACAATTCCTTTTAAACTAAAAAAAAAAACTAATATTAATTTAAAGAGAAATGATAATAACGAAAAGTCGAAGCGAAAATTAAAAAGGAACTATGAAGATGATAAGCTGACAAATGATTTTGAGAGTGGTTAGTATTCTATACTTATATGAATTGTCCCCCTTTTTCTCCATCATCCAAAATCAAATGGACAGTATGCTCTAAGAGAGTCACATTTGATGTATAATAATGTTATGTCAACCACTAAGATATTTATGGAAAGTAAAAAGACATAATTTTAATAATTAAATAATATGCATAGGATTTTCCTTTTTCAACCTTTTTGTATATTTTTAGTACATTTACATAAAATTACTCCCATAATGCAAATAGTAGTCGTAATTAACTATGCCACAATGTACATTAAACATTAAAGTCCCACCGACAGTCCTTGTAAATGCTGGTTGTTTACAATTGAAATTAGACTGTTCTAATTATTTAACATATTTTTTGAAAGTATTGTTGAAATAAGAAATTATCTTTCTCATCATATAATTAAGAAAAACTGAAATTTGGGTGTCTATAGCCATTATGAGCATATTACACCATTACAATAAGGGGCAAATGAATTTACGGCTCATCTGATGTAGTGATCACTTTTTAGTGTTAATAATGCCATTGGTAACAACCTGTAAGGTGATAAGCTGTGTTAGTGTACTTTTTAATTTAGAAATTCATTGTTTTTACCAGATTGTTCACCACCAAAATTAGTAAAAGCTATTGAGAATTCTGATGAAGATATTGATAAAGAAAATTCAAATGATGGGTGAGTGCTAATTGGTGCTTGTATATATTTTTCATGTGTTCCTATGATAATACTGTCCTATTATTGACGCTAGGTATGGGTCAAAACTCCACATTTGTGGGTTTCAAAAAACTATTTATTATTAATCAAATAAGTATAAACAAGATGAGAAATTATTATACTGATCATAAATTGGTGATAATTCAAATGCTTACTCTAAATCCGAAAACAAGGGACTGTTTTAAATTTATTTTCCTTTTGCTATTGCTATCCATCTATTTATTATATTTAAATTTTATTTTAATTTGTTAATTTTTATACTCATGTTTAAATTTATATATGTATGTTAATTTAATATCTAAACTAACCACCCATTACCTTGTCTCTCTACACAACCCCGAGGTAGACTGCCCTAGAGAATGCCTTTAGCATTAAGTCCACTTTTTGTGCAAATAAAAATCAAATAAATAAATAATGACATTTTATGTCCTTTACTTCTTAATGCAATGCTTTCTGTACACTTGCAATGTTGTGTACAACACAAGGTATGTTTGTTATTGTGAAGGTATAACATGTATAACATTTATCTTTGTGTTACAGGAATATTAAAGCAAATGATTCACCAAGACCTTTAACAAGTCGAGAAAAGGAGATCACTTGGCTCGAAAATTTTTTATTAGATCATCTGGACAAGGAAGAATCTGCATCTTTATACATCTCTGGTCAACCTGGTACAGGGAAGACAGCCAGTCTATCATATATTTTACATTTACCAAAGGTAATAATAGTTTCCTATCTTATATGTTACACCTTATACATATTTTACATACAAAGACAAGCAAGTATCATTAATTCAGCTGGTTTAGAAGAGTGAACATCTTGAAGTAGGAATTCATACAAACAAACATACACGCCAAGATAATTAGAGCGTGTTCTAAAATGTATATATACATAATAAACGTAAAATTTAATTGTATTTCAGATAAGGAATGGTTATAAACAAGTTTATGTCAATTGTACGATGATGAAGTCAGCCGCTAGTATATATAGCAGAATATGTAAGGAGTTGAAACTGCGGGCAACAGGAACAACAGAGAAAGCTTGTCTCACCGCTATTGAAAAGTATTTAAATAACAGCCATAAAATGATGTATGTATATTTTTATCTTCCAAACCTCATCAAATCACTTTGCTTTGTGATTCCTTATTCGTACAGTAAATCCCTCCAATTACAATGTGGTTGTGTTTACCAAACCAGTGCTCTTAACTATCTAAGACTACATTCACACTAAATATCTTGTTGTTTTACTGTTGCTGCCTTGATGAGAAGTACTTTTTTACACAAACTGACAGTCATCTGTTATTACATTTTTTAATTCATCATTCCACTATTCGAAACTTTTATTTCAATATTTATGAAAAAATAAGATATATTGCTAGCTTCAGTAATAAAATCTTCAAAAATATTAACAAGTGTTTGAAACAAAATAGACAGAATTCAAGAATGTAATAAATTAAAAAATAATTTTATTAATATATAAATAAATTATTAAGACAAAACTTCCACAACTATACATAACCATTCCTTGCTTTATCTTTAGACTCGGGGCCTTGTACTATCTTCCATTTTATTTGCTAACATTTAAAAGAGTGATATTTTGTTGCAGATTACTTGTGCTGGACGAGATCGATCAGTTGGACAGTAAGCGGCAATCGGTGCTGTACACGATATTCGAGTGGCCGGCCGTGTTCAGGTCGCACGTCGTCCTGGTCGGCATCGCCAACGCGTTGGACCTCACGGAGCGGACCCTGCCCCGCTTGCAGGCGCGTTGCTCTCTGCGCCCCTTAACGCTGCACTTCGCGCCTTACACTAAGCAGCAAATTATTGATATATTCGTATCCGTGCTAGCGAGCGAGGATAAGAGTCATGTATTTTCGCCGGTGGCGTTGCAGATGTTGGCCGGTATGTATCTAGGATCTATAGAGCTGGAGCTAGAATTGAATAGAATATTTTATTTGTAAAACATGGTACATACAGGTGGTAATTTTAACATTTCAAGATCTGGTAAGGGTTACACGTTTACATCTTCACAAGGGTCTCATAGAATAAGACTACGGTATCCCCTGCCGGTCGATCGGTCGGCTGGCCCATGTCGCCTTGCACTGCGAGGGCACAGGTGGGGAGGGAGTAACCTCCTCTCCCTCCCCGGACGTGCTCTCCGAAAAGCATTGTGCAGAGGGGCTCCGGTGCGTTCCCCTGGAGATTCCGGAGCCCCCCACCATCCACCCTTTCCTCGGCCACTGGGGAGATTTACCTATCATCCACAAAAAAGACATTTAAGTGGCATGCAAATATTTATGTAACCTTTTACAAGACAAGACAGTGTAAAGTTAGTAACTATAAATTTTATTATGTTTGAAAATATTCTTTCAAGGCATAAAAGCAATTATTGCTGCCATGGAGCTATTATATCTATAGAACCGTGGTAGCGTGTCCGGGCGGTCTTCACAAGTTGCATAGTACGACAGCAACCCAATTTGAAAAACATTTGTTGCATTTTTAAGTGCTGATTTACCACGCTCTCTCTGGTGTCGGAAAATTCAGCCCTCTTTGTATTTCCGAATGATCCTAGGAATATTACGTGAATTAAATAATTAATCAGTACATAACCAAAGTCATCGGTTCCCCCAGTCAAAAGTAATTACTAATCAGTATGATAACACATGGGTAATTTATCTTTATCACCAGCCAAAATCGCAGCTGTGTCGGGAGACATGAGGCGAGCGCTTGATATTGGAAAGAGGGTAATCGAACTGGCCAAGCGCAGCAAGTTCTCGGAAAATCAATGTGTTGACACTATAATGAGGGACTCCAATGTTACTGTAGAACTAAAACAAGTTCTGGAAGTATTGAATGATGTGTACGGCGGAGGCAGGAAGATTGAGAACGATGTCAAGGAAGGTTTGCCCATGCAGCAGAAGTTGGTGTTATGCAGTGTCATGCTGATATTGACTAAGGGAAAAAATAAGGATTTGACCATGGGGAAGTTACATGACATTTATAAGAGGTAAGAACTACTTGGTTTCGTTTTGTTATGTTAAAACAGTCTATTATGATTCCAGCCTTGTAGTTCTGGGCTCGTAGAATAAGACTACGGTATCCCTGCCTGTCGTAGAAGGCGACAAAAAAGGGCCTCGGGTTCTAGTGAACGCCCAGTGGCGACAAGGGTGGGGGACTTCGTCGTTCCCCAAAGTGGACCCAGGCAGGAGGCGGCCTGTGTACTGCGAGGGCACAGGTGGGGAGTTAGTAACCTCCCCAGGAACGTGCTCTCCTAAGAGCACAGTGCAGAGGGGTTCCGGTGCGTTCCTCTGGAAATCCCGGAGATATAATCTATGGGACATTCAAAAGCTAAACTAACTTTGAGTGTGCAGAGATTAATTGCGAAGCGCAAAGCGTGTTTGAAAGATGACATCTGTTCCAGAGTGGCGCGGTCGCGTAACATTGCGCCTCTTGATATCGGGGAGATGGTTAGCGCGTGTTCGCTGTTGGAGGCGCGCGGGGCGCTGCGCACGAGTGGCGCGAGCGGGCGCGCACGCCGCCTGCGCCTGCAGTGGGACGAGGCCGAGCTGCTCGCCGCACTGCAGGACAAGCCCCTACTCTCCGCCATATTGAACGACGTCAATTGCTTAACATCTACTTAACTGTCATTTTGATGTCATAAATCATTGCTTTTCTTGAGTTATTAATATTAGATGGATGTGCTAGAAGCTGGAGAGCTGAAGAGGATATGTCAGGACAGGGTAAACTCTGCCTACCCCTCGAGGTCGACAGCGTTTGTGCGTTTATTTTTAAATAACAAAACTTTAAAGGTGACATTTCCCATAAAACATGACACTTTTAAATATATAACAATATTTGCTATCAATTAAGCAAGTTGTGCACAAGAGATTGACAAGTATCAGTACAAAAATATATTAATTGTTAGTTATTAATATTGACGTCTTAAGTTGTATGTAATTGTTGACTGTTACCATTGTAAGAAAAATAATTTCATAATTTATATCACTGCCTTCTGTGTTCTTCTGAATGTTCATTTTGACACAATTGGTTTAGTTGACTCGAGATCCAGTATCTTCAAGTCTTGCAGCGGTGGGATTTCAGTCTCCTTTTTTTATGTAGTTTTTTTATCATTATATAGTATTAAGTAGTTGTTTTTAAAAATTTATTTATTAGGAATTTGTATTGATAACACGGTTTATGTAGTGACCATGAAATTTAATTTTCAGTTATTCTATTATTTTAGGATTGTTTTGTTGCAATGAAACAATTTCAACTGATTGAATGCTGGATAAAATGAAAAATGTTACCTATAGACTCCCATTGCAACGCCTGTTTATCAGTGGTCAAGCATTAGTGTGTATAAATTCGTTTTTTTTATTGCCCACCCATTTGTGACATAGTTATTATTTAGATATAAAGTTTTGTCTTTCAGCCTCTTTATTATGTTTGAATTTTTATGTTTTTTTTTAATAATTAACACATTTACATATTGAATTTTGTTGTTAAATAAATTCGTGTCTTCGTGTATAACGTAATGGTAGTTATTTATAATTTTTTAATGTAATTTTAAGTAAGTTTTAATGTACTTGAGAGTTTCAAAAGCAGTGATAGACTTATGTACTGTTAGTTTCGAAATAAATTTCCATAGATCTTAGATGTAAAAATATTCAGGATAAATTACCGGGGGATTAATGAGCCAAAAATGTAATTTGAGTCCATACTGTGACAAGTGCATTTACCATGTGTTTGACAGTGAAGGAAAACATCGTGAGGAAACCTGGCATGTATTATCTAAGTCATGTGAAGTCTGCCAATCCACACTAGGTTTATGTGGCGGACTACACCCTTGTACTTTACAATGAAGGCCTGTGCCTAACAGTTGGACATATATATGTAACTTTACTATGACTTGTAGTTGTCGGTAGTGTTCAGATATAATCGAAGTAAGTCGTCAATCAGATCGCAAGTAGTACTATCATATACTGCTGTCATTATATTTAGTTGTGAAATGTAATGTATTTTTGTTTTTGAAACTATGTATACATTTTATTTCAATAAAGACTGATGAGAATAGAAACTTTTTTTTTTTAATAATAATCATTAGCTGCCTGCAACACTTCACTGCTGGACATAGACTGAAGGTCTCTCCTGAAACATGCTACTGAGCACGATCCTCGGCCCACTATCATCCACTTTCTGCCAGCCGTACTGCGAAGAACTGATAGTCTTAGGACGAGAACTCATTTCGCCCAACGGTTATCCGTTTTACAGATAATATGGCCGGCCCATTGCCACTTCAATTTACTAATTCGCTGGGCTATTTTTTTTAAACTGGATTAAAATAAGACCTAAATATTAAACAATGCTTTACAGAACTACACAATCATTTTTATGTAGTATCACCTAAGTGTTATTTAAAAATATAAATGCTAATGTAATTCTCTAGTGCTTGCTGTCAATTTTAATGAAACCAAATAAAAGAAGACAATTTTAAATATTATTCATATATTCTATTCCTTAAAGTTAATCTTATTTTGTGCGAAAAAGCTTTTTACAATAAACGACTGACCTAGTTCCGACAATTAGGTACATATTCTTGTCTGTTACTTAAGAGAATTTAATTATACGCCGCTTGAAAACTTGTTAGGTACGTATATTCTTTGATATCCAAAACGACAATTTGTCTATTTTTAATAATAAATAACTTAAATAGATATAGTTAATTTTGTACAATGTCAGCCATCTATAATAGAAGGCACGGGTGCGATGCGTAGTTAATAGTTAGCTCATATACGGAGGCCTGGGTTCCGGGAGCGCACGAAGTTGAGCAACTCGTCGCTGTCCTCGCAGACGAACGGCTTCACGTGGTGGCAGGCCACGTCGTGCCATTTGATGCCGTCGTTGTAGAAGTTGTTTAGGATGGACAAACAAGACTCATCATTTCCCTGAAAATTTTAAGAAATTTAATGTGAAAGTCATTCGAAACGTTCACTTGATTTTTTAAAAAAAGAAAGCTGGGAATTTTTTTTATAAATATTAATAACGTTCTTATTAATCATACCAACTAAGCTTATGCTTGTGGTAGGTGGTGCATGGTCACGTCAATAGTCGAATGGTAGATTCGTACTCACGACCTTATGATTCGCAGGCCGTACCCTAGACTATTAGGCTATTGACGCTTTGTGTGAGATTTTTATTTTTTTTTAAAAACGAAAGCTAGCAATATTTCTTCTTTTTTTCAGAAAGTCAAAATGCTACGATGATGGAACACCTTTCGATTTCAGATGGTACCAAGCTTGCTTTGCTTAGTACTCCAACATTAGTAGTGTATTTCAACTTAATAATGTATTTTACATAATGTAATTCAATATGGTACCTTTGTGGAAGCGAAATAAAAAACTATATTATATTATTAGTCGGCCTTACCCGAGTTACTACGTGTTAGCCGTTTTCCCAAGTAAAAAAAGGACAGGTGATGGAAGAATCGGAGCGCATGGGTCTATGACACTTTAGTTAGGGCCGCTACTCTAAGCTCGTTTCGTTGTTTCAATGGGAAACAGTCACACAGCGAAACGCGCCAATTTAATTACGACTAATTTACGAGGGTATTCTGTGGAGTCTTGGTACCCCCTGTTCTTTTGGGCTAATATACGCAACAGCTAATGTTCTACCACTTTTGCATGATTTAAGCACAACCAGGGGTTATGGATTGGATTGCTTGAAAGGTACATCTCTATCCCATTTCGATCGTTCGCTATCTGAAATCTTTTGAAAGTTCGCTGTCCGCTTTTGTCCAAGTATTAGGTCCCCTATGTATATGACAGGTGGTGATCCCGTCGCCGCCCGTACCAATTTTAGTAAGTGTTTTTTTTATAAAATTAAAATACTCATCTATATGCAAGTAGCGTGAGTTATTGAAGCAGTCGTTTTTGTTTTCACAAACTACGGAATGCCCTGTAGTTGAGTCGTGAGCGTGAGCTATCATTTCGTCATCGTAAAAGTAATTGTCTTTGATCCCACGGTGGTTGTCGATCGTGATTGACCATAGCCATATTATTCATAGAGCGAGCGAACTGTAATTTTCCCCGAGATTAAATGTTTGAGATGTAATGGGCGCTATAAAATTTCGAAATAAAATTTCCGATTCTAAATTATTCAAATGGATAAAATTTGCTGATCACTTTCTCTAGTATCCGGAGCGGTGTAGGCAAATAACGAATTTGGAAATATATAAAAGAAAGCTCGTCCGGCTTCTACTAAATAGTGATAAATATTATTATAAATATAATAGGGTTAACTACTGTGTGAAACTTGTTTCGCACACCGTTAAAACCTCAGAACTATATTTAAATAACAAATTAGTACACTTCAATACAATAGTAAATAGTAGTTACAGAAACTTAAAAATTAAAAAAAATTTCAAACAGCAAATTTCCTAAATTAATTCTGAAGGACCGTGGAAAATGTTTGAACTAAATTCTCAATTTCAATATAAGTCCTAATAATTATATATCTTAAAATATAAATAAATCAAGCTTGGGGCACGATAAGATAATATTTATATATATATGGCCTCAAGTTCACTGGGTGGCAAAGGTGTCAAGTGGACGCCAAAGGGGGCCTTTGACGTCCGCTAAAGTGAACCCGAGAATAAGGGGACATCAGCGGGCCCGTTTCGCCTTGCACTGCGAGGGCACGGGGGGGAGGGATTAACCTCCCTCCCGGAACGTGCAGAGGGGCTCCGGTGCGTTTTACTGGAGATCCCAGAGCGCCTCACCATGCACCGAGGAAGAGCCACCGGGGTTTTAGTGGGTAAGAACCCCACATACACGATACCCCGCCTTCCCTCCAGAAGGCGGAGTATCTTGTTAAAGATTTCCCCCCCAGTCAACGAACAAAAGATAAGATAATATATCAAATTATTCTTATTATGTCATGTAATTCTGAGTTATTCCTAACATTTGGGCGCTAAAGCTAATCGAGGTTAAATAAAAGTCGATTGCAAGATATTATATTCCGTATAACTAACATCACGAATATCATTCTTAATTTAAAACACGCAGAGATATTAAAATATGCAATAAGGATTGGGCAGCGCTTTCGCGTCTTAGATAATCCTAACTGGTTGCGAAATTTAAAACTTGTATACTGGCTGAGCAGGATAGCTTCTGGCCTACATTTTTATATCACTCGAGTAATCCGAACTAAATATATGATATTCAAATACCGGATTATTTTCTTTTAAATATAAATAGAAGTAAGAAAAACGTATTCACATATGTACCAGTACCAATAGCAACAATTCAAGTACCTCAAAGAGTTAGGAAATTACCTGATATATTTGTTTTATAAAATAATATAAATATATTTATAATATGTATATTGAATCGTGGCGGCACAGAGTCCGGCCGGTCGCCTCAAATAGCCTGAGTTCTATCCCCGGTGAAATAAACAAAAAAATTGTTTTTCACAATTTTAAGAGTTGACTTTCCCGCGGGTTCGGTGGTGAAGAAAAACATTGTGAGGACACCAGCATGTCTTAATAAATTGTATATTAATTTAAATATAAGAAATTTATCATAGCTTACCTGTGCTGCTTCCCTGTTGTCTGGCTGTGGTTGCCCGTAACCACCTGTATAAGACCAGTCGCCGGTATTGCGCTGTGTGGTCGGGCCGATCTTAGCTCCCGAACCGGACCAGAACCAACCGTTCACGTTCGGAGGCTGCAAGTCAGGACGGTCGCAACCGGCGAAGTTGCATTTACGACCCGATGTCCAAATGTAACGCACATTACCGCGAGCGATCCTCTGTTTGATGAATTCATTTTCCTGCAAATATAAAAATATCGATTTTAGTAAAGCTATTACATCGTTACATTAAGTTACAATACTATTCTCAAAAGTTCAAAAGGAACATGGATAACACACACTCAGATATTTATGTCCGTGAAGGATAGTTCCCGTGGGAAAGTCAGAAAACGACTACAGAGCTGTACTTGCATGTCTAAGGCTAGTTTAAACTGTCGTTTCTAAACTAAACATGCTTAAAGGCGTTCTTACAAGTTACTTAATGGCATATCATTTTCATTCCCTATTTCTCACATCTTTGATAATTTTTGAACGTTATTCTTTTTTTTAATGACGACCTACACAGATTGACCAGAGATGCTGGCCTTGATTGCATCACTAGATTGAGAGGTGGCATAGCTATTAGGTCGCTTAGCCTGAACATCTATCGCTTGTAACTCGACACAAGGGTCCCCACGGTGAGGGGTAACCTCGGCTTGGACGGTTACTATGTTACGCGTAAGCATTCCGATCCGAGGGCGCCTAAGAGAGTCGAACCACGACTCGGTCGGTTGCTATTTCACGGATAATCTAAGGGACGATAAACGTTATTCGTCATGTGGTTCCTATAGGTACCTATAATACATATCTTATGTGTATATAAAGCCAAGAACGATCGATAGTTAGATTAGTTTAGTTACATGGCAATGTTCTAAAGTCTCTCAATTCTATTTTGATGAACGTACACAGATTAGCAAGAGCAATTGACATTGACTTTTTCACCGGATTGAGAGGTGGCATAGCTCTTAGGTCCTTTAGCCGCCACCTCTTTTGTAAGTAACTCGACACAAAGTTCCTACCGATGAGTAAATGGTATTTTCATTCTGCGTCAGATGGAATTAGTCTCATTTCATTTTGTTCCGTCCGTTAAATTGCTCTTGTTTGTTAGTAACTTTGCCATTTCACCGTTGATATATTGTGGTTGGTAATAATATGTTCTGATGTTTATTTAATAACACATTTTCTTTGGCCTACATAATAATGGCAAATTAAACGGACACGTTGTCAATTGATGTCGAGCAGCGCAGTAATGAGGTTTGCGACAGGAAGTGGCCGGCAAAGAAGTGGGCGACACGGTTGACGGACCACTTGCCAATGTGTGTCGCGCGCCGCTTCGCAGGCGCTTCTTCGTCGACGAGAACTAACGCTCTAGAACAGCGATTGTCAACCTATCGTATGCGTACCCCTAGGGGTACGAGAAAATTATGTTGCTATTAGGGAAATACTGAGAAGTAGTCGCCAAAGACAGTACTAGGATAATTTTAAAGTTAAGTTGGACAATAGATAGATCTTAGGTGAATCCAGACACATTTTTAACTCAAGGTCTATGCCAACAAAATTGATATGGGATCTAATTGAACCAGAATATACCCAACAAACAGAAATTCAGAATAGGTTCATAGATGACGCTATGAGTGAACAAATATTAAAACAAACACAGACGAAATGAGACCATATTTTTTGAAGTCGGTTAAAAAGGTTGGGAAGCACTGCTCTAGGTCATTGCACCCCTTTCACGGACGCCTTCCACGCTCTACAAACCTAATCAACCTACTCGCCAATCCTTATACATATTGATGTCTAACCATAATTGGATGCGCGCTGCGCTTCGCGTATATTGACCCGCAATACCGGATATCGGCGTCGACACCTCTTATATGATTGTAAAACTAAAACTTCAGTGTTAACAATAGCAATCTACCAGTGTATAGGAAGCACTTATAGAAAATTGCTATTTTGCGTTTTTCGCTGGCAGAGTCACCCGGATAAAGTGTTAACAATAGATAATTGTTATGTCTGTGTTAAGTATATAGGGAATACATTCACTAACAAAAAACGCGGATACAGTTCTTAAGTAATTTTCCTACTAAGTATAAATAAACTTCCCATATAATGTTATAAAATTTTCATGAGACATTAAAAGATTGTGCGCTTACACAGCGCGACAGTTTAGAACCGATTTTGATTTTCGAAGTAAAATTTCTTATCGCACGCTTGACTCGGGTGCAAGCTGGTGAATGCGAAAAAGTGTGATTCGGTCGAAGGGAAATTTCGGGGGACATATTAGTCAGTGAAGATAGAAAGAGAGAAAGTTACGTTTCCTACATCTAAGACACAGTGCAAACCTTTTCTTTATCGCACTGTAGGAGTAAGAGTGAGCAGCGATATAGTTGGAGTTAAAAAAGTTTTACTAAAGTCGTGTGATTTAGACCACACTCGTTTCTGTTTTTTGAAAGAAATTGGTTTCAATTAGGTCCCATTTTGTTGGCATAAAGCCTTAGATTTCAAATATATACTTCGGAGACAAAAAGAGCGTCCGCGCGTATCTCATTTGATTCGATTTGATATCGGTTTTTCTACTCATAAATATGATTGTGATTTAGAACGACTTGATTCCTCTCGATGTCTCAATGTTGTTCATTTTCCCAACTTTTTATTATTGCAAAAGATCATTTGTGTGTGTCATTACAAGACGGTTTCAATACTGGGAAAGTGAATGCACCATCACGCAAGACCCTGTGGTGTGATGTCGACAAGTTATATTATGAGAGAAACGATTTGAGCTTCGTATCATAACGATAATGTCACAAAATGAAATGTTGCCTAACATTTAAACTCGTTAAATTACTTTTGATACAAAGCGACGAAATTAACAGGAAGCTGATCGTAAGTGGTGCGTGATACCCAGACTTTTTAAATATGCAACGCCGTGTTTATGCCGTCAAAGCTTTTCGATTTCGAGTCCATCGTCCATAAGCCGGGCACAAATTTTTAACAGGTGTTGGTACTTATAAAACCGCAAAAACGTCAATTAATTGTTGCTGGGAAACTCACGATCATCAGATCGTTAGTCGTACTTAGTTATTACTTAGTTTACCATTCACAAGTATGTTTACGAGTAAAAACAAAAATCGACTTCAAATCGAATTAAAGGTCAAATGCTTTTACACGCAGCCACCCTCTTTGTATTTCCAAATTATGTTAGAAATATAACGAAATAAAATCTCATCAAACTGAAGTACATCCTTTCCATTGAAAAATGAATCATCGAAATCGGTTGCCGTGATATTAAGTTATTCGCCCATTTGTCGCGTACATACTTTTAGATTTTATATTATCAGAAATGGACCAAATTGAAAAGGGACCGCACAATGGGAAGCACCAGCTTTCAAACGAAACCTTGCAAAACGGTTCACCCAGTCGAAAGTTAGGAGATAACAAAAAAATACAAACGAATTGAGAACCTCCTTTGAAATCGATTGAATAATATACAAAAATTTGCGTACTTTATTTTATGATATCAATTCATTTTTATATCTTAGTATTGGCTCGAGTAGTATTCGAAGTACCGGTAAAAGATCGTGCATACTTCGGTAGAAAGCGGACCTTCGTAGAGATTGGAATATTCCTCGCGGGTGTGTTATTGTTCAATTACGTCATGCGTCTGTTAAAACGTATGGAAAGTGTTCCGCTGTTGCATGAATATGCGAGATGCGAAATTTATGTTAATCGACATATTTTGTCTTCATGGTATAAATTCATTTTCATTTCACAATTTTTTCACATTCACTCTTCGTTTCATCAACATCATGTAGCAAGAAAATACACATTGAGTGGTTAAATTTTCCAGGTTAAAGCACCCCTAGAACCTGGTTCACTGTGTATACTCGGACTCCCATCAACATCATGCAATACTAATAATTTATTATTATTAATAAATTTACAATCAACAACAGACCAAAACGCATTTTATATTGGGTATAAGTATAATTTTAATACATCAGTTCATTAACGAACTTATCGTTAAAAAAGAGCTAAATATTAATACGTTATATATTATTGTTATACGTTACAATTATATGACAAGTTATGATTATAAGACACGTTGACAGCATGTTTGTGGGTCACAAACCCATTTATAATGTAACAGTTGTGATTACGAATTATGAGGAACACATAAAATCGCTATATCATAGAACTGGGATAAAAAAATAATAGAACGATGGACGAGCTCTTACAGCGCTTACTTTGAACTTCTGTTATGACCAACATAGTCCAATGGTCACCGAGAGGAAAACTCAGCTTGATCAAATCCTTCAATCGGATTACCAGGAATTGTGTCCTTGATATAAAATTAATTCGCTTACTATGGTTACCGTAACCAATGATAACAGTGATATAAAGTTAGACAAAGTTGATAATTGATAGAGATGTCAATATTAGCATGAAACCTATTTGGAACAATTTGTATCACGGTACACCACCGCAGCCGTGGTAGTTCAGTGTCCGGGCGGTCGACTCAAGTTGCACAGTACGCTAGCAACCCGAGTTCGATCCCCGGTGCCGGCACCAATAAATTTGTTGTTGCAATTTTATGTGTTGATTTACCACGCGCTCGGTGGTGAAGGAAAACATCGTGAAACCTTCATGTCTTAGAAAATAACTGAGACGTGTGAAGTCGGCCAATCCGCAATAAGGCCGCGTGGTGGACTACGCCCTTATACTCTCTTTACAGAGAAGGCCTGTGCCCAATAGTGAGACTTGCCACCACGAAACGCCACCGAGAATTGTTAGCAAGTGATCGCTCAACATTTTGAACAAGAATCATCTTCAAATAAATTTGGTTGATGGTTTATACAAGTTGTTATAATAACTAGACTTAACGCCTGTTGTTCACCTAATATAGTGAGGAGGAACATATCCAAGGAATGAGGTATTTGCGTAATACGTCAAGTAAATAGATTCAATAGCAACAAAGAGAACACTCAATAAATACTTATTGACGGTCGTCAGTGTCTAAACATGATAACACTTTAAAAGCTGCAGTAGTAGTAGTACATTTATACTTAAAGATCCTTGCAAACTTCTCGATACTTCGTAGTATAAACAAACATATCGTATTATACATTTTATGTATCTAACAGAATAACGCCAAGCTTCTATTCATCCATGAAACATATAAATTAAAATAGGGTTTGCAGGGGTTTTCTTAACTCTCTAAAACCAAAGATTGTTAATTGTTTTAAGATTGGCTATGGCGTTCTGCATAATTATAAAAAAAGATTAAAAAAGAAAAAGTCGTTCTACTTAGATGAGTTTTAAGGTAATGTAAAATTTTGTTAACCTGTGGAGTCTCCATTGATACGGTGTCCATGCAGTGGCGACGACAAATATTTCTGGCGTCCAGCCAGTCCACCTCGAGGCTGCGTGTTGGTCCATGCTCCCAACTTAAGAAATATGAGTGCAGCACGCCGCGTGCATCACGGTAAGTAGCATGCCGGACTCCTGTTGGCAAATAATGAGATGTTAGATATAAAAAGTATATTTACGTTCAATCTTCAAACTAAATCAGAGACAGATTACAAATATACAGATTAAGATAATAAACGCTACTACGAAATATCATAGTTATATTAAGAAGTTCTGGGATCTTTATCGTTTTATATAAATTTATAAAATTCACAGAATTTTCGAAAAGTCGTTTGAAGCATCCGATTAAGACGCGTTTCGTTAAGTGTAATAATATAATAATAATGTGGCGACGGCTATACGACGATTGTTTGAAAGTTGTTTTTCTGAGTGAGAGCTTAAAATATAAAACTAAAAAAACTTATAGGAACTTCAATGAACAAATTAAAAAATAATAAAAATTTTACAACTATGTTAATATGGTCCATTAACTGCGCACTATAAACAACTTCTCCAACGAAGAATCGAACAAACGAACTTTGTGGTACATAAAGTTCGCAAAAAGCTTCGGAGGAAAATAAAATCATTTTGTTACTATAGGAATCTAATCAAAGATGACACAAAACATATTGTTACCAGTCACAATAGACTCGTTACGAAATAGCGTCACCTACATACTTCGGTGCTTTAGAACTTTGCACAATACAGTGCATGTGAGGTACATATTCTTGTGACGCTTCTCACGATACTATTCATTAAATAACAGGTTAGTGTCAAAAGTAAAAATCTAAAAAAAACTTTTTTTATTTGTGTTTTGTTTGCAATTACGAGTATTAGATGTTAACTTCGTTCACGCAACCTATTTAATTGAAATGTGAATTAAATATGTTTGTTTAAGTACAAGATTTTTGTCTAATAAATGCATAAAGAATGAAAAACTTGGTTTCTTTTTTCATTAAATATTTGCCTATGTCTAGTCTTCAATGGTAAAATGACACCTTAGTAAAGCTTACCCGAAAATAAAATAATAAAAAGTCAGGAAAATTATTTCAGCTCTTTATTGCGTCATATATGAAAGACTTAAAAAGCAAACAAATTCAACTGACTACATAGAGCGTGCACGACGTAAGTATAAAACAACGAATTGCATGCCTTGATGTTAAATGTCGCAAATAGGCCGGGGGAATTAAATTATATAACCTGCAGAATGATACCGGGTTCGAATCCCAACTGGTTAGTTAGTTTACTTTTCAATGTTTGCACTAAAAGTCTCGCGCAAAATTTAGTGTTGTATTCAATTTAAAAGTGTGATAAGCTAACTTCCTGTCCCATACGAACAAACCTAATTCAGTAAAGAGCGGATAACTACCTCTGCCTAGCCTTTTAGGTGAAAAAGGCGAGAACTAATTTTACGGATTTTTTTCTAGTTGTTTTGCAGTTCGATACACGTCTGTATTTTAATGCTTGTGTAAATTTTACGATTTAAATTATTTTTTTCGACATTGTATGTATGTAAATATTTGTTATTAGTATTTAAATATATCTTTACTTATTATACTCCCGGCGTTTCTTTTCATTATTCCTTTCCATTCAAAGGTTGCATGGAAGAGAACGCTTTTAGCGATTAGGCCGCCCATTGTTTACAAGTGTCTATAGATGAAATTATTTTCTTTTAGGAAAACTCGGATCTTTATCTAAATACTATGACACGCGAACTGTCAATGAATGATCGTATTGAACGAGAAGTGACATTTTCATATCCATTAATAAGGAGTTATTTGAAAGAGCACGATAAATACGAACTTTTCCGAAAAATTACGAAGATCTTTTTTCACTATATGTATACTTATTTTTGTGTGTCTTTTTTATTTTAATCATAAGTGTAAACAATAAAGATTTTATGAATAAAATGTTTACTTCCTATTAGTAATCATTTTGTTGGCATAGTACATATGTGTCCCGACGATATACCAGGGGGAAGCCAAAAGTTGATTGAGAAAATGGAAGTTTTATGACAATCCATGACTAGACAAGTACATCTTAACAACGAGCATGATTGGAAGAAAATAAGAATATAGCAGCCATCTCAACATTGTAATATAATTACGATATTTTGGAATTAAAAAAGAGCGTCCGTATACTTATTGCCGTTGACTAGATTGGATTTAAAATCAGTTTTGTTTTCATATATAGTATTCAATATGTTCTTATATGCGTGTCAGTGACATATAGAACTGATGAAAGAAGTAGGAAGAAGCGAAGAAAAGCTCGCGGCGTGGAACTTAGGACGTTGTTTGGAGACAGGTCTTATATCAACAGATTAGCAATAGAGAAACTTATGGACAGTTGTGGTTGCTAAAGGATAATTTATCGTTGTTTGTGTTATTATAGTGCAATAAAGAGTAATATATATATTTATAAAAAGTATATTATTTAATAAAGAGTATCCAAACTCTACCACTTTCGGTCTTAATTAAGAAAATTACTTAATAATTAGATTCAATCATGCAGTTCATAGATTGTCTAATGAAAGCCTCCCACAGTTCGCGACGTGAAACGGCGCACAATTAAAACAAGTTCATCGTCGGGTCGTTCAATGGAGCAGGTCTTTCGTAACTAGAAAGTAACCACAGCAATTAGGACTACCTTCGCTTCTTTCTTTCTTTCGTACGTATAAGAAAAACGATTTGACGTGTAAATGTAATATAAACTTGCGTGAAATATTTTAGGGGTTTACGTAACAATTTATGGGTAAGAGCAAAAATTACCCATCCACCAATTATCGAATACATAAATATTTCAACGCAATCATTCAGTTTCTTCACCAGTTACGCAATACATATGCCATGCTCTCTAAAAAATTACATTACCTTTGGAGTTATGAATGTATTGGACATGTGTCTCGTAACATTTCATTTCAATAGAGAAAGTAGTAAGCAAAATGTTGGTAAAACAGTTTCCCTTCTTCAAAGTATGTAAACCTGTTATAACAATAATTCATCACGGTTTTTACTGTTTAATACCTATTTATTTTTCCCTGCAATTTTATCTATATCATTATACTATAACCGTTTTTCCCATTCCATATTTGACACCGACATCAGTTAGCGAAACGGATAATAGTTACCATTTAAATATGGATGACCGCTTTGCTCGGAATTTTTTTTGGTTGATCGTTGTATGGCACGTTTAACCCTGGATTCAACTCGCTCTTCGAATGCCGGTATTGATTCTTAAGCGAGTAATTGAACCATCTTTTTGTTTCAAAATTTGTAATCTATTTGTTTTGTACGTAGAAACGTGTTTGTATGGTAGAAACCATGTTCCATCCATCACTGAGCAACCATATGACACACGTATTTTATAAATAATTTATGTAAACAATTAATTTTCTTGGTCAACGTCAAACCAAATACTGACTTACTGGTGCTTAGTAAAGCCATCTACTAAACTAATATTAGGGTATACGCGGTATACAGAGGGTCGACATTTTCTAAAAAAAATCCTAGCTATATCCATTTATCGCCCACAAAACTTCCTGCATACAAAATTTAATGAAAATTGTTAGAGCCGTGTCCGCGACTCAGATTATATACAAGAATTGTTCGTTTAAAGATATTATGTTAAAATAGATAGATAAAAGGCATATTCGTAAGACGTCATTATGTAAAATATTTAAAAAAATGTATTTTTTAATCTTTTTAAGTGAAATTGGAGTATCAGTGGTACGCCATCGGTAAACGCCAAAGGTAAAGTATGTGTGTTAGCATTTGACGTATTTTGTAATGAAGGAATGATAATTAACATGACTATTATAATACATCGGTTTCATAACGAAACTTTAATTGTAATAACAATCAGTTCCACCCCGAATGGGAAGTTGGAGTAGATCATGCGTACTAATTGTCTATGGTCAAAGGTTCTTGTATTTAGGAAACAAATAAATAAGTAC
This sequence comes from Meandrusa payeni, assembly GCA_029286785.1. Taxonomy (NCBI): domain Eukaryota; kingdom Metazoa; phylum Arthropoda; class Insecta; order Lepidoptera; family Papilionidae; genus Meandrusa; species Meandrusa payeni. The sequence continues at coordinate 10,383,388 of JAGSMX010000012.1, read as the reverse complement.
TAAATTGAACCAGATTCAAAAACTGTTGTTACCCCTTAGAAATTTTCTTTTAGGTAATAAGATTTTAAGCGCGTTGTCGATCTTTTCGCTTATGTCGATCACAAAGAATTTGAGTTGCGTAAACCAGTTAATTTCGATAGTTTCACATTTCTTTTGGTATTCTACTGTGCTAAGAGGTGATAGCTTAATAGCTAAGCATTCGACTAACGATGTGAGGAAAAATGTCAATGGACTAACCCCATATAAAACAGAACCGACGTGACGACGTTTACTATATCTGTCTACGTCGCTAGCATTAAAAGTACGCGAAAGTTTACTGTTATCCTTTTTTAATTTGTGGTACTTACGCCACAGTATTATTTTGCAGCGCATTAACTGTCCATTAATCAAAACCACATAAGATGAAACAAAAATTATTTAGTTTTCCTCTTGGATATACATTCGAACTTCGCTTTGTATGATTTTTACGTAACACAAAGGTCGACTATAATCGAGATCACACATTGCTATTTATCTGATGTCCTCATTCTGGTGAACACAGCAATATAACAAATGGACCTGCGCAACTGAACATAATGTTATTTACTGGCTACGTCCTAAAATGTATATATACTTGAATAAGCTTCAACAAAAGGTCTTTATAGGTATTGTTCGGTTGCTTGTGCATTGTAAACACTCCCATATGGAGCTGTTGAAGCACGCCTCGCCCTGTTCCACTTACTATTGCAATAATAATGATTTATATATATTTCCTATCAAAAATATTAATCATATTTCAGTTATAAAACATATATACTACTACACCAATTTTTAATAACGAATGTAAATTTAATTTTAAATGGCATAAAGATCAAAATTTTCATATGCAATTCACATCATTTGTGTATTTAACATGTGTCATTAATTGTTAACTATGAATTTTTTTGTCTATTGTAATATGTATTTATTATCTGTGTGTGATGTGTAAAGTTATAAATGAAGTTTATGATGAATACAAATTTTTTGTTTATACTTTTATTGGTGAGGGCCTAGGAGTTATTAAAACGTTTATGTTATTATTTTCAAAATTGATGTGTCAAGTATATTTATTTCTAATCTATCTATATGCAAGTATATAATTATACGTATGTTTATTTACTATTTTCGATCCTTACAATGATTGCACATCAGTTCTCATTCTGCATACCACTTATAATCAGGTAATGCTTGTTTGCACTTGAAAAACCCTACAGCACATTGGGTAAGTACCTTGTGAAAAGCCCTATACTGTGTCTACCTTCGGGGATTGAACGTAGCAACTTCTTTTTTGGTTAACGGCAAGTAGTTACAACCAAAACCAAAACTGTGAACATTTTAAAATAACATTGTTAATATTTTTAAACCCCTTTATTCAAGACTTGGTGTATGTTACTATGATATGGGATTAATCTAAATTAATTACGTTACATTACTATAGCCAAGACGTATATAGTATCTGTGATACTTTTAAGCCTTTTGTTTACGTCAAATTCACAGTTTTTCTAATTATAATCTGTATCGTAACAGCCAATCGTATAGTCATTCCGCTTTAAGATATAAAGGCAGTCCTCCTCCGAATCCTCACGTTTCGACTTACTATTCAAAATAGAGGTTACAAAATCGTGTAATATTTGCTCTCAAATTGTCTGTGTCTGTAGCTGTAATCATCGCCCGAGAGAACGTAGGGTTAGCACATCTTAAATGTGGGGTCGCCAATTTTTGTTAGATGGAGCAATTAGTCCGCAAGGTGAACCACCAGTTACCGTACTGTAACGAGCACTTGTGTTAGAAAGGCCGAAGATTGCAGTCATGTGACCATCACATGAGCGTGTTAAAGAAGCGCTGGACCTTGGCTGAATTACTGGGAATCGTGACGACGATTTTTCTAGTAAACTCTGTTACATAGTCTCGCACATATAGCTGTTTAATTTGAAACTATTCCGATTTTTTTAAGATAATATATAAAAACGTTTGATTAGAACTGATTAGAACCAACGACGGTTGGGTCGTAATATTTACGACATCTTAATTCTCTAGGTATTTAGTACTTTTTTATGTAGATCCTATTTACAAAAGTACGACATGCGTATTACCAGCATTTATCGTTCGCTCTCTATTTTCTTAATTCTAATTCATATACAATTTGCGTCAAGTAATTGCATAGAATGGAGATACAGATGTACATGGGACATAAATTAAAATACGGAAACGTACTTAAGATAAAGATAGGAAAGCTAAATATTCGATTACGACCTTTAAGTTCGGAGCTTTGTTCTCAAACGGTTTGTTCTTATGTCGTTTTTCGTTTACTACTACCTCCGTCTATCCCGCTAGGGTATGGACGTATTAGAATTTTTTATATATACAGACTTAATGTTTATATCAAGGATATACATTAATGTTTACATAAAAAATAAATCCATTAAGCGCTTATTGCATGTTATGGTGCTAATAAATGTAATTTTTAAATTAATTAGTTTAATAATAAGTAATATGATTCATCATGTGTATGTTGCAGAAATGGAAGGCCATGATCATTGTTTACCCCTAGAAGACGAGGTGACTGTTTATTTTGTTTTTTTTTTATGCCATTGTTAGCACGAGGAGCTCTACACCGGATTGTGAGCTCCGCGCTCTGAGAGATTTCAACTTAAATCTCTATCAGTGTATCACAAGTATAGTAAAATAAGAGCCTACATGTAGCCCGCCGCATTAGGTTCCTCGCGCTCCTCAGTGCGGTTGGCCACACTTCTGTTGTCTTAGACATGCCACTCACACATGGTAACTCATTATTCGATTAAACAACTTTCAATAAACTTAAATTCCAATAAACAACTTCAATGGTGTTGACACCGGGGATTGAACTCTGCTAGATAAACTACGACTGCCCCTACACTGAGCTACCACAGCTAAGTAATAAGGAAGCTAGAGAGGAACGGCTGTTTCAGATGCTTCAACCGATGTTTAACAATGTAACCATTTATGTTATGCAATTTTGTTATTAAGTAAGATAAATATATACTTACGGTTAGCGCAACTTTTGGGGTCAGGAAGTGCCAAGCGACGCTGGGCATCGGCGAGACAAAGTACCGCCAGCAGCGCGACGGCTGCCAGACAAACTTTCCGACTCATCTGTACCGAGCAAAAATAGACGCTTACAAATAAATAGAACAGAATTTTTTTTTGAACAAAATTTGAAAAATAATTCTTTGGGCGGTTTTTTTTTAGTCTAAGTGTACAGTACACATTTGTGAAAATGATATATTACGTTCATGATACTCTTGTGATTATGAATCTCCGTTGAATTAGCTTTACTACCGTTCGAACTTCCGAAACTAGTCACAACTAATACTGCATGCCCGTTTATGAGTTCGCTTTCTTTTATGCAGTCCATGACCGCCTGAGGACAATCGATACGTGAGATGAATTTATTTTGTTGTATTTGTGAAAGCAAAACTTGCTGCGCTGACCCGCTTGCCGTGGGCTTGAGCGTTTACGTGAAAAGGTGTTGAACGCGAGAAATCGTCGATTTGGGACGCATTTTACGGTAAGTGCGGAAAGCGTTGTACTGTAACGCACAAGGTACATAGTTTCTTTATTTTATTTTTTATTTTAAAGATTCGAAAATATTCTAACTTATAAAATTATCCTATTTTAACTTTAACACTTAACTAAATTATCAAAACTAAACGTTTAGATATTAAAGAAACTTAAAATTTTATACTCAATCATGCAATTTATTATATAAAAATATTTGCATTTCGCTAAAGCCTGCTTATATTATTGTAACTTACTGTGTTACTTAAGTAATTTTTTTTTATGTTTTTATCGTTTGTGCACTTGAATGAATTAAATTAAATGAGAATAGTATTTGCAAAGATCACTTTAGTGGAATGTGGCTCGTAAGTGGGTGCACGTGCGTACCTCTATGTGCGGGTGCGTGGCGGTGCGTTTGGTGCGGAGGCGCGTGCGTGTTCGGGCGCGGGCAGTGATCGCGACGGTTACCGGGGAACTGGCGCTGCCGCTGGCGTCCTCTCTAATTAAGCCTCCGACATTCATTCACTTTCACTTCCAATGTAAGAGAAGATACGTTCCACCCCGCCTCCACCACATAGAACTTACCTATGCCATAGAAACGAAGACCTTCTGGAGGTCGTAGCCGGAAACAAATAACGATTTACATAACCCATGCGTGAGCACGGACACACTAATCACCGCTGGCTATGTGAATAAACAAGTTCGTGTAATTTTTTAATAAAAGTCCAACGACGTAACTAAATATCAAAAGTTACTTTTACTTTATCAATCGATGCACGATAACTTCTGTCCTTATCTTATTTTTCGATGTCTTAATTAAGACAAGAACAAAAAATAATTACATGATTTCATTGAATCATTATGGGAGAGTAATTAACATCATTTGGATAAACCAAAATGTAAATAATAAATTGTGGATCCTAATCTGATTTCTCAATTTCTCAATTTAATTTATTAAAACAATTAATTGACCATGGTGCCGAAGTAATATAATAAATTGTAGGTTTTAAAGTATCATAGTTAATAGCCTAAAGGTTTAGGGTACGGTCTGCGTCAAATTCGCTATTCAACTTTTGACGGTTTGGCTTGGTTTGGGGGACGGGTGTCTTTCCACTCTACGATTTACCATGAGTTCAGAGTTATTCATATCCATAGGTTACAAGTAATTCAGAATCGTTTTCTGCGACGAGCCACGGGTGCGCCGTGGTTCGTACGTAATCGCGAGCTCCACGTTGATACAGGGTTACCGACAATAGCCCAATTCTTTAAGCAGGCATCTCGACGGTTTTCGAGACTGCCACCAAACATTCTAACAAACTTCTTGTAAGTGCCACCACTTATAAGCCTTCCTATAGTAAATTCCGTCGCGTCGCCCGGAGGCCGAGACACGTTCTTGACGATCCGGACGACGCGATTACCATTGCACAGGCTAGATCTCTACAAATCAACAAAGCGTCCATTCGCGACCGTCGGAGGTTGCGAATAATCCTTGCGCGTTACCGCTATTTTATGGGCAGGCCCCACCCCTTAGATGTTAGGAGCGTTGCTGGAGTTTCTTCGGCCACTTCTTTTCCTGCGCCAACGCTTCCCGAAGTGGCACTCAAAGTTAGTTTAGCTTTTGAATGTCTCTTAGATTATCCGTGAAATAGCAACCGACCGAGTCGTGGTTCGGCCCTCTCGGGCGCCCTCGGATCGGAATGCTTACGCGTAACATAGTAACCGTCCAAGCCGAGGTTACCCCTCACCGGGGGGACCCTTGTGTCGAGTTACTAGCAATAGAGGTTCAGGCTAAGCGACCTAAGAGCTATGCTACCTCTCAATCCGGTGAAGCAGTCAAGGCCAGCTTCTCTGGCCAATCTGTGTAGTTCGTCATTAAAAAAAAAAAATCAGAGTTATTGTTTGGAATAATCTATCGCTCATTGCGTCAGAACTTCATCCGTCTAATAATTTTAATAAGCGCATTGGTTGTTCGCTCCTTCTTCCAAAATTACGATCCAAAAAAATAGTTATTCTACTGATGTAAAATATACAGGGTGGCCCATAAGTCCTTTGAAAGTAAAATTTGAATAAAACGAAGAGGGCGCGCGTGAGCGGTGCAGGGGAAGCGGGGAGTAACTTCGGTTTCTGGGAATTTAGTCGCGATGGAACGTTTTACCGGAGCGGACCGTGCGTTTTGTGTGCGCGAGTTTTATAAAACGACAATTCGACAACCGTTGCGCGGCGTAAATTTCGAGAACACGAAGGTTTACACAACTTTGACGACACTCCAACTCTTCAAACGATTAAGAACTGGGTTGCTAAGTTCGAGGAGACCGGTTCGACGTTAGATAAACCGCGGTTGGGTCGCCCAAGGACGTAACGTACGGGGGTGGAGTTGCTCGCGTCCGTAGGAGATACTTGAACCATGACACCCTACACGTGCCCCCCGGGTAGTGCTAAACGAGCAACAATTGCCGGTAGGCTTCGGCCTTATCGAAGGTTTTTCTGGGCGTCCCTCTGATTGCAGAGGGCGCGCCAGAGGGACGGAGGGCGGGCCCGGTGTTCACTAACCCTGTCACCGGGCAGGCGGTGTGACTACCCAGTCGCACTGCCACCGCCCAAAGACCGTAAACCGGGTGGAGTGTCGTTGATCATGTCTAGCGGCTCTGCCCGGAGCGGGGGTCTTGCCTTAATTGGCCGGGCCGCGAGGAGAGTACCTCTATAAAAACTCCCCAATCCTAAGCGGAGAAAACAGCGCGATGGGATGCATGGTTGAGGGGCTTGTCAGCCGTTACTGTAATGACCGCGGGCACCTGCCGACACCCGTGTGTAGGTATACCGAGAGGTATACCAAGGCTTACCGTGGGTACAGGAGTCTCTGCCCCGGTGGACATTTATTTCCTCCATTCTCGTGGGACATATTATGAATTTTAATTTAAATCCAATAGAGGGAGCTAGGAGGGAGGAGGCCCGTGAGGGCGGAGTCGAGGGTGCCGGTCTTGGGGTGTCGCAGAGCGACCCCAGAACCGGCGTAGTGGAGGGAGCCGGAGCTGGGGTGTCGCAGCGCGACCCCAAATCCGGCCGTTTTGTTGCGCGCTCAGTCGCGACAGGGAGGGAAAGCGGGGGGGATACTGACTCCTCCGCTATGTCGGTCGCCTCGGCGAGGTCTTCGACCTCCAGGGCGGCCAAAAAGCGGAGGAAGCAGAAATCTCCACCGCCTGCCTCTGCTGAGGAGGATGATGAGGCGGAGATCTGGGACCCGACGGTGGCCCCAGCCAAGCGGAGATCGAAAGCCAATCTCCCTAGGTCGGAAGATCTAGCTAGGGAGATGGCTGAGCGGCCAACGGAGGACCTATGCAGTCGCATAAGGGCCTCCATGTTGGCCGTGGAGAAGATCTCCGACAGGTCGGGGAACCTCAAGGGCACGTACGTGCAACATTTGCGCGTGGCGGCCCTCGAGGCGGAGGCGGCAAGCTCTGAGCTCGCTCGGAGGTGTCGCAGCCTCCGGCTGCGGACGCGCTGCAGCGTGAAAACGCGCAGCTACGTTCGCAGCTCTCCGACCTGACGGCGAGGTCGAGCGGCTGACGCAGGAGCTGAGCGCCTTGCGTAATCGCGAGGCGTCTCACCTCCGCCAGTCGCGGGCCCGAGCCGGGCTGGGGTACCAGTGGGTCCCAGGAAGCGGGGCCGAGTAAGGCCGCTGGTGCTAAGCCAGCGGTCTTTAAAAGCCGCTGCCGCCGGCGCTGGTAGAGCGGGCGTCTTCGGAGAGCCGGTTGATGGAGCGCATCAGCGCTCTTATCGACCGGAAACTCTCCGAATACATGGCGCCCGCACCAGCGGCTGCCGGCAGGAGGGAGCCGCTCAAGCGGCACCGGCCCGACGACCGCAGCCGAAGGCCAGTGTGCCTTCGGCGCAACAGGTTGAGGCCCAGCCGTCACCCGCAGGGAGACCTGGGCCGTGGTCGTCGGCCGGAAGGCGAAGAGGGCTGCGGGCAAGGCCGCCAAAAGGCGGCCCCAGCACCGAAGCCCCAGCCAAAGAAGGCGGCCCCCGAAGGCAGCGGCAAAGCCAAAGCCAAAGGCGGCGAAGCCGGCAAGGCTCCCGGGCACGGCGGCCATCACGGTCACCGTGCCGGAGCACAACGACGCGACCTATGCCGCAGTCATGTCAGCCGCTAAACAGCGGATCAAACTGGCAGACTGCGGCATAGAGACCGTTCGCACGCGGAGGGCCGTGACAGGGGCCTAATCCTGGAGGTAGCGGGCGCTGACTGCTCGGCCAAGGCTGACACGCTGGCGGCCACCATGAGGAGCGGCTGGTCGACCTGGACGTGCATATTGCACGTCCAGTGAAGACCGGCGAGCTGAAGTGATGGACTTAGACGAGTCCATCACCCAGCTGAGGTGGTCGCAGCGGTGGCCGAGCAGGGCGGCTGCCAGGCCTCAGACGTGAAGGTGGGCGAGATACATCGCTCACCTTTGCGTCTGGGGTCGCTGTGGGTGCGGTGTCCGCTCGGTGCGGTGCGTAAGCTGGCGACAGCGAATCGCATTCGCATCGGGTGGACGGCCGCGAGGCTGGTGGTGCTCGCCGCGAGACCACTGCAGTGTTTCCGGTGCCTGGAGCAGGGCACGTGCGTAGCACGTGCACCTGCGAACAGGACCGGAGCACGCGGTGCTACGCTTGCGGCGAGCCCGGCCATAAGGCCCGGCAGTGCACGGCAGCCGCCCTAAAGTGCCCGCTGTGCGCAGACCTTGGTCGCCCGGCCAACCATAGGTTGGGGACCAAGGGCTGCGCACCGAAGGAAAAAGGGAGGGGAGTAGGCAGGCTCCCCTCCCAAGGCCACACCCGGTGTGCCGGAGGCCATGGAGGCCTCACCTTCGGGGTGAAGGTGAGGATCTTCCAGGGCAATCTGAACCACTGCCGAGGGTCGCAGGACCTGCTGATGCAGACCCTCGCGCAGTGGTCAGTGTCTCTGGCCGTGGTGGCAGAGCCTTACCGAGTCCCGGACCATCCTCGCTGGTTCGGTGACGACGGAGGCTCTGTCGCCATTTACTGGTGGTGGCGCAGGGGACCCGCCCTGTTCCTTACTCGTTAAGGGACAGGGCTACATTGCGGTGCAATGGGGTCCCCTGGCAGTTGTAGGCTGCTACGTCTCTCCCAGCTGTACCCTCGCCGCTTACGAGGCGTACATGGATGCGGTGGGCGACTGCGTTCGCAGATGCTCGCCGCGTCCAGTGCTTGTCCTGGTGACTTCAACGCTCATTCCAGAGCGTGGGGGTGTGCCAGGACAGCGCGCGGGAGAGACCGTGCAAGAGTGGGCGGCGGGACTGGACCTCCGGCTTTTAAACCGGGGGTCCGTCAGCACCTCCGTGCGTTGGCAGGGGGAGTCGGTCGTCGACTTGTCGTGGGCGACTTCCTCTGCCGTACGCATGGTGTCGGGATGGAGGGTGGCGGAGGAGGTGGTCACACTATCTGACCACCTCCACATCATGTTCGATGTGGCCCTCCGTCCTCCCGCAGGTGCTGCCCGCCGGCACGGTAGAGCCGACCGCGGCGATGGTCCCTCAAGCGGCTCGATGCTGATATGCTCGAGACCGCTGCCATCGTCGCGGCATGGACAGAAGGGTCTTGCCCGATCCCGAACAAGAGGCGACCTGGTTCCGGAGCACAATGACGTCGATTTGCGACGTCGCGATGCCCCGGCCGGGTCCCCAAGCTCCGGGCGGTGTACTGGTGGTCGGAGGCCATAGAGCAGCTTTGCGAGGACTGCTCACGGGCCCGACGCCGGTACACCAGAGCCCGTAGAAGAAGGCGAGCCACAGCCGACGAAACGGCGAGAGCTTATGCGGGGTATAGAGGCGCCACGATCGCGCTTCAAAGCGCGATCAGGGAAGCGAAGGCTCGATCCTGGAGTGAACTCCTCGAGGGGCTGGAGAGGGACCCATGGGGCGCCCGTACAAGATTGTACTGGGCAAGCTCAGACCGTGGGTCCCTCCGGTGACGGAAACCCTGGATCCTACATTCGTGGAGAGTGTGGTAGACACACTCTTCCCAGGATCAGGGACCCAGCCCTGCACCCCCAGCGATGCCGTCGGACCGTACCATCTGGTCCGACGAGCTGGGGTGACTGCCGAGGAGTTGATCGAGCCACGGGCGCCTCAGGGCCCGCAATACAGCACCCGGCCCAGACGGGATTCCCGGAAGGGCTTGGGTGCTGGCTCTCGCCGCCGGCCTGAGGGGGAGACTTAGACGGCTGTTCACCAGCTGTCTGGAAGTCGGAGTCTTCCCTTCGGGCTGGAAGGAGGCTAGGATGGTGCTGATAAAGAAGGACGGTAGGACCGCGGAGTCTCCCTCCGCGTACCGACCCATATGTCTGCTGGATGAGGCGGGCAAATTATTCGAAAGAATAATTGCCGCCCGCCTCAACTCGCACCTGCGGCAGGTAGGCCCCGACCTGTCGGAATGCCAATATGGCTTCCGGCAGGCGCGGTCGACCGTCGACAGCGGATCCGGGCCGCCCCTGGATGCGGGAGAGGTGCGTCGGCAGGAGCACAGGCGGGCGATGGAGGTCTGGCGCGAGCGGCTCTCGGAGCGTCGTTGCTCGCGCCAACGCATCGTCTGTGCCTTCCTGCCGAACTTCGAAGCCTGGCTTAAAGGAGGAATGACGCGCACGTCACATACCGCCTGACACAGGTACTCACCGGGCACGGGTGCTTCGGTGAGTACCTGAACAGGATAGGGCGCGAACCGACCGCGCAATGCCACCATTGTGGCTGTGACCGGGATTCCGCGCAGCACACGCTAGCCGTGTGCTCCGCGTGGGAGGCGGAGCGGCGGATCCTGGTCCAGCATATCGGGCAAGACCTCTCCCCGCCGGCGTGAGTGTCGTCTGCTATGCAGACGACACGCTAGTCATGTCCGACGGGGAGGATTTCGATAGCACCATCCGGCTCGCCGAGCTTGGGTGGCATGCGTCGTGGACAAAATCCACGAGCTGGGTCTACGGGTAGCGCCTCACAAGACTGAGGCGCTATGGTTCCACAAGCTCCCAAGAGCTAAGGAACCGCCCAGCCGGTCGGTTCGCGTAGGTGACGTGCTGGTCCGGGTGGGGTCGGAGATGAAATATCTCGGCCTCACCCTGGACAGTCGCTGGGGCTTCGAAGTGCACTTCGACCGCTTGGTCCCCAAGATCGATAAGGCAGTGGGTGCCCTGCACAGACTGCTGCCTAATCTTGGGGGCCCCAGGGAGGGAGTCCGCCGCCTCTACGGAGGTCTCGTGCGATCCATGGCCCTCTACGGGGCGCCCGTGTGGTGTAACCGCTTCACGGGCGTCCGGCGCTGCAGAGCTAAGCTACTTAGCCTGCAGCGCAAGATGGCCATTCGGATCGCACGAGGATACCGTACGGTATCATACGAGGCGGCCACTATCCTGGCTCGGTTCCCGCCGCTCGACATTTTGGCGGAGCTGGACGCGCGTGTGTACACGCGCGTCCGGGCCGTCGACGGCGGATCCGGGCCGCCCCTGGATGCGGGAGAGGTGCGTCGGCAGGAGCACAGGCGGGCGATGGAGGTCTGGCGCGAGCGGCTCTCGGAGCGTCGTTGCTCGCGCCAACGCATCGTCTGTGCCTTCCTGCCGAACTTCGAAGCCTGGCTTAAAGGAGGAATGACGCGCACGTCACATACCGCCTGACACAGGTACTCACCGGGCACGGGTGCTTCGGTGAGTACCTGAACAGGATAGGGCGCGAACCGACCGCGCAATGCCACCATTGTGGCTGTGACCGGGATTCCGCGCAGCACACGCTAGCCGTGTGCTCCGCGTGGGAGGCGGAGCGGCGGATCCTGGTCCAGCATATCGGGCAAGACCTCTCCCCGCCGGCGGCAGTAGCGGCTGCGCTGGCGGGGAGATCTAAATGGAAGGCGCTGGTCTCCTTCTGCGAGTCAGTAATGACCCAGAAGGAGACCGCAGAACGGGATCGGGAGAGGGCCGATCCCGTTCGGAGATGAGCAGGCGGGCCGGTGGGAGACCGGCCCGCAGCCCTGTAGTTCTGGGCTCTCAAGAATAAGACTACGGTATCCCCTGCCTGTCGTAGGAGGCGACTAAAGGGGCCTCGGGTTCACTGGGCGACAAGGGTGGGGGCCTGAGTCGTCCACCAAAGTGGACCCGGGAAGAAGGCGACACCGGCTGGCCCGTGTCGCCTTGCGCTGCGAGGGCACAGGGGGAGGAGTAACCTCCCCGGGACGTGCTCTCCTTGAGCACAGTGCAGAGGGGCTCCGGTGCGTTCCACTGGAGATCCCGGAGCCCCTCGTCATGCACCGAGGAAAGGGCCACCGGGGAGGTTTTAGTGGGTAAGAACCCCACATAACCGCCGCCTTCCCCCCAGAAGGCGGGGTATCTTCTTGAAGATTTCCTCCCCGTGAACAAAAAAAAAAAAAGGACGTAACGTACGGAACAAAACATAGACACAGTGACACAGTCTATTCGCGAAAATCCGACACAGTCAACTCGTAAGCGCACCAGAGCATTAAACGTATCCAGGACATCGTTACAACGGATTTTGAAGAAAGACTTACATATGCACCCTTACAAAATTCAGTTGGTTCAAGAATTAAAGGAAACTGACGGTATTCTAAGACAAAATTATGCGAATGAAATGTTGAATCGGTTTACTTCCTTCAATAACATAATGTTCTCTGACGAGGCTCATTTCCATCTTAACGGGCATGTTAGTAAACAAAATTGCCGCTATTGGAGCTCCATCAATCCAAAACTTAAGCATCAGAAGCCCTTACATAGTCCGAAAGTGACTGTTTGGGTCGCTATGTCAGCCCATGGTATCCTAGGGCCTTATTTCTTTGAGGATGGCAGAGGGCGCGCAGTTACTGTTACGTCGGAGCGATATGTGGCTATGATCGAAGAGTTTTCATACCAGAATTGCAAAACTTTTCAGGCTTTAATGCCAGGATGTGGTTTCAACAGGATGGGGCCACTTCTCACACCTCTTACACTGCTATGCCCGTTATCCGTCAACTTTTCCTGGCAAAGTGATCTCTAAGAGAGGAGACATTTCCTGACCTCCACGTAGTCCAGATCTGACCCCGATGGATTTTCTTTGTGGGGCTGCCTTAATGCTAAAGTATACGACACAAACCCGCGGTCAATTGAGGCCCTAAAAGAAAACATCCGCAGAGAAATGACAAGCATTTCAGCAGTGACGTGCCGCGCAGTCATCGACAATTTTAGGCGTCGTTTGCAAGAGTGCCGTGATCGCAACGGATTACATTTAGAAGATGTTATTTTCAAAAAATAATTCCCGTTTTAAGCTTTTTTGTAAATAAAAATTTAATTCATAATGTAATTAGTTTTATTTTAATAATTTTTTCATATCAAAGGACTTATGGGCCACCCTGTATATTCACACTTCTTTTATAATTCAAAAAGCTTCAAGGCTCGGAAGATTTTGCAATAACATGAAAATACATTTTTGACGCGTTTGATAAACATGTGAATGTCCGATATTCGAATGTAAAATGAGTTCTGCAAAGTAGATCTGCAATAAGCTCATCAAATTACTATCTATCGGTCTTCAAGTAATAAACAAAAGAATAACATAAAAGATCAGATGATATAAACGCAGTCGACAATAAAATTTGTGCAACACATAGATGTGCAGTATTTACGCAATCGCCAGGAGTGCGGCGTGCGAGGTCAGTCGTTCGTTCGACTATGTTTTGAGATAATATAGGATAACCAAGTGAAAGTCATATAACGAAAATGTTAAGCGATTTTGTGCTAATAGTATTTAAATTTATTCTACTCGTTTTAAAATTTGACTTGTTTGTATGTCGTCGCTATTTTAAAAAATCTTACAATCTGTATAAGCTTCAGAAATATAAAAGTCGCGTAGTTGTAATCAAGGTTTAAAATTTTTGTAACACAATTATAACATTGGATTAAAATATTTAAGATAGCAAGGCGAATAGCTCTCATGCGTCCATCTAAGGGATTCATTTGACGGGTGGTACGCCCAACGTCATACACCCGGGCACAAATTTTAGCCATTGATTTTTTTGTACGTATAGAACCAAAAATTGAAACGTTTTGTTTTGAAGATCGAAACCACGACCGCCAAATCTTAAAGTCACTTTGTCGCTTTATTTTATTAGTCATAATCGATCTAGATAAAATTATACTATATCGGAGCTAAAGAAACAATCCTTCGATTCAAGGTCAGTACAGTGTATCATGAGTTCTCAACCTCATTGCCAATTCTAAACGCTCATATGTGAACTTTTACCAATCGCTACAATGGGTGCTTAAGAATGAAAGAGTGGTAAAATAAATTCCAACACAATTCAACAAGCCGTAAATCCAGTACATGCGTGCAATTATATTCTCCAAATGTAGTATGTTTTAGCAACGTAAAAACAGAGCGGTATGAAAGAGAATGTTTTCCTTTACGGGATTTATGGCTTAAAACAATAATTAGGTCTTACATCTTTTTGTTTTTAACGTGTTATAAAGTTGGAGACTCCTGTAAAAGTGGACCCCGCGGGGAAACACGTCCCTGAAAAGCAATTCCTTTCCTGCAGTGCTGTGCAGAAGGGCACTGGACTCTTCCGCCAAAGACCTCGGAATCTCTTCCAATGCACTAATGATTGCCACCGAGGTTTTAGTGAGTAGAAATCACGCATAACCGTCACCTTCACTTTAAAAGGCTTTAAAGGTACCCCCTTCTATAACAAAAAAAATACCTACCAGTGTTATAATCACTTTGGTATTGATTTCATAATTTCGTCAAAAAACCAAAACCAAGAGGTTTATTTTTTTTAAATAAGAATGAATAAATTATACTCGAACTGACTTGTTATTTAAAAAAAAAGTCTGAAATTTTTCAGCACGTATTTACAATCAGTTTAAAACTTGTAATGTAATTTACAATTAATGCGATTCAAAAAAATACATACTATTTTTAATGCAGTTACTTTTTATAAATAAATGCATCATAATGATTTGTTAGGTTTTCAATTGAAACAATATAATCTTCTAGATTCAACTTTTTTTGTATAACCTGAACGTAGTCTATGGTTCTATGGTTTTCACTGGCTCATTTTCATTTTATGAACGCCTTTCTAAAAGTGGTGATCCAACTCGAAGCAATAGATCTACGATAGAAATGATGTAAAGAAAAATAAACATTTGTATACTTATATTAGTACGCGTATTAGACGTTAAGTCCGCCTATATTTATTTGCATATATCTAAAAATTTATAACGTCCATTTCTATTCAAATTTCTTTCAAAGCAAACACTGGCCCACAAAGTACAATGTGTTTAGCATATCTATCATCTATGTTAGAACTGGAAATTGGTCATAGTAGGTTGAGTTACATTAACCATTTCAGTTGAATACAAACCACGCTCTCGCAGAATAAAATTAGACGTACTGTTGTGATTCTTTTGTTGAGTGTAGAGTACAATAGTCGAGGCATGGCATTCTGAGTGGCGATGCGGTAAATTCCCCAATTCTCAATTCCCGGCAATTATATTCTTATTAATGATAGAAGCTTTGCTGGAGTTTATGTTCCCAGCACCAACGTTTCCTGATGGGCCAATAATGTTATCGGTGACTCGGTAATTATTAGTAATTTGCCCCATATCGTGCCTAGAGTACAGGAACATACTATAGGCTAAGAGCTTTTAATCCGGTAAAGTTGTATATAAAAGATCTTTTTGAAATTAGAAGTTTAATTTTAAAACTACAATTCACTACAGTATGCGTCTTTATGCTGTATTACTAATTTGTATTGAACATGCTTTTTTTTAAAGACGAACTACACAGATTGGCCAGAGAAGCTGGCCTTGACTGTTTCACCGGATTGAGGGGAGGCATAGCTCTTAGCCTGATCGCTTAGCCTGAACCTCTATCGATAGTAACTCGACCACAAGGATCCCCCCGGTGATAGGTAACCTTGCCTTGGACGGTTACTATGTTACGCGTTCCGATCCGAGGGCGCCCGAGAAGGCCGAACCACGACTCGGTCGGTTGCTGTTTCACGGATAATGTAGGGGACATTCAATAAAAACACAATTCAGCCCTGTAGTTCTGGGCTCTCAAGAATAAGACTACGGTATCCCCTGCGACAAGAGTGCGGGCCTGAGTCGTCCACCAAAGTGGACCCGGGAACAAGGGGACATCGGCTGGCCCGTGTCGCCTTGCGCTGCGAGGGCACAGGGGGGAATGGAGTTACCTCCCTGGGACGTGCTCTCCTTGAGCACAGTGCAGAGGGGCTCCGGTGCATTCCACTGGAGATCCCGGAGCCCCTCGTCATACACCGAGGAAAGGGCCCCACACAACCGCCGCCTTCCCCCCAGAAGGCGGGGTATTTTTGTGAAGATTTCCTCCCGTCAAAAAAAAAAAGAGGACATTCAATAGCTAAACTAATTACTTAGAAAAGCGTTTATTCGTGCCTAGAGTACAGGAAACATACTAGAGGCTAAGAGCTTTTAATCCGGTAAAGTCGTATATAATAGATTTTTATGAAATTATAAGTTTAATGCTTAAACCTACAATTCACTACAGTACGCGTCTTTATGTATGTATGTATGTATTACTAACTTGTATTGAACATGCTATTGCTGTTACATCAGCGGTCATAGTTCGCTTTGCAATGCGCGTGAGTTAGCAAGTTTACCTTTAATCTAATCTAATACAAGCCGAGCGGTCTACTTTTCTACTGTATAATAATTGTTAAAAATGATGTGTTTATTTATATGAATTTATTTATTTATTAACAAAGCCAGGAAAAAGTTTGCTGATATTGTTTGCTATACCCAGCAGAACTTATTTTTGCCTACAAAAGAATAATTTAAAATAAAAAATATTATTCACTTAATACAAAGTTTCTGGAACTGGCCACTTATAAAAAAATGCAACTTTCTGGGTTTTTTATGTCTTTTAATTTAAGAATAATATGTAAATATGAAAATAGTAATGTGAAAATCCTTGCTAGACGCTTGTTAGATGCTTTTTTAAAAATTTTCGCTGGGGTTGTCATCAAGAAAATTGCCAACAGAACAAGAAGATTCAATTAACATTTGATAGTGAAGCGCCATTAGCCATGTCGCAGCATATGTATTCGTGATTCGAAGGAATTAGACGCAGACGAAAAAAGCAAACCAATTTTTACATTTTTACTCCCACACAAAACAATGCAGTTACGACAGTTTACGTAGACTCAAAAATCAAAGATCTACATATCATAAGAATTGGGTTTTACATTAAAATTAAATACAAAATTTAGTCGCTGTAGTGATCAAAAATGCATATTTCCAATGATGTACTATTTAGATCATTTTATGATTCTTTGTCTTTTTTTGTTTGTAAACAGTAGTTACTTGTTAGTAAACAATAGCATACACCGACATAGATTGATCTCAGATTGGGAAGGAATTTCGGCGAAGATAATATGCATGAGGTCAACTATCTGGCTTGAGACATATTAAGGCACGTGATCACATGATCATCACCGAAAACATTATGAGAATTTGACGTTTTGCAACCTCGTCACAATTATATAACCTTCGACATTTCAAGAATGATGAGTTTGTAGACAATCTCTCGAATGAAAGGCTAACTTTTCAATCTGCCTTTCTAACTGAAATAATAATTTTTGGTTAACGAAACAATTTGGTTCTCTTTAATAACTAGGTTGTGCATTTTGTAAATAGATGATATTTGTAAACATACATTTTCATTCATAATCATCCGATTTACATTCTTGAGAACGGAGGTACCCCAACCAATTTATTTGGATGGCCGCTACTTAAAACACCATGCCTAGGGACAAGACGTCCACGTCTGCGCCACATACCAAGCAGATTCTGCCTGTTAAAGAAATAGAGGTTCGGGCCCCTTAGAGTTCGAACATAGCTCAAATCAAAAAATTGTTAACAGACGAAGTGATGGGTAACGTTGATTATATCTATCTCTATACAATCTTGGTGCTAATGCCGTACCCGGCAAGACAACCACTAAAATTCTGTTTTACTTAACTGTAACTTAAGGCGACCATCGAATCACTCGAGCACTACTCTTTTCAGGATGAATCTATAACCTATATGTCGGGTGTTCATTTTTTCTTACATTATGATCCAAATACTTCCTGGTACAAGTTCCAAGATTGGAATTCAAACAATATCTGATGGTAAATGGGAATCGCTTAGCTAACGTCATTCCTATGATTATGTATTTACAAAAAATAGGCTGTGTTACATGACATCCATAGTTATATAACAACGATTTAACGGCAAACCGTTTCAAATTTTAAGTGCCGTCGGTCCATATATTAAATACATTTGTTTGTTAAATGGCGCATTAACACACGGCTAAGACGGACGTGCATATTTATGACATCTGTGAAAGTTAGGGCCGCATGCTGCTCGCACCCGCGCCAGTATAGTCATATTCTGAGGAAGAGCTCGCCTTCCACACGTATTGTTTTCACAGATCGTTCGTTTCACTGTACAATCTGATCTCAACGTGACAACCTTAACCATAACAAATGTTTACTCGCGTCGAAAGCGAGAAAGTATTTGACTTGCTAGTAACTGTTGACATGAAATTGTTTTATTAAGGTTTTGTCATTACATAATGATGAATCAACTAAAATGGTTATTAGTTATTATTTATTAAAAAAAAAACAAGTCAAAGTTTTGACCAATTTAAGTATAGTAAGCAAGCGAGTTGAATGCAGAGCTGAGGAATGCAATAGTGATGTGCCTTAATAACAATTATTGATGACCATAATGAGTGTGTCGATTGATTTAAACAATTCTTTAAGTTTGCCATTTTACACTAAAATGCTATGATGAAAAAAACACCAAATATTTATCACAATTTTTTTTAATAATTATTCAGAGAACGAATTTAAAAAACATTCTAATTTAATTTTCACATTTTAAAACATTTCTTGTGCTTGGTTATGAAAACTTGTTTTTGTCTAATGAACTTGATGGATTGGCATTATTATTATTAAAATAAAATAAATAACAAGGGATCCCAACATTATAAACTCGATAACACGGGAAAAGTACGCTAATTGTCACAATAATGCACTGTGGGTGTGCGATGGGTGGTGCGCGGATATATTCGTTTCGTTTTTAAAATAGGAATCACCTTATTTTATTACAGCACACCGTTTTAACAATTTCTTTTCTTTCGTTGTTTTCTTTTGAATAACGTAAAATAAAATAAAATTTTATTTTCTGAATTTAATAAATGGACGAAACAAAGTTTTTATTAGCGCATAGCTGTTCGAAATTTGAACTGTGGAGCTAATAAAAAGTCTTATTTCGATAATGATTTTATTAATAATATTAGGTATCACAGGCACAATTCGATGTAAAAAAGTTAAAATTGTAAAGTATTAAAGATTCTTAACACTTATGTCATATTTAACTACACCCCTGTAACGGACATAGGTAGTTAAGGAGAAGAGTAACCAAGTTAAAGCACTTCTTTTTTAGGATTTCTGAAATAATTGCATCGAGCCATAATTGACTTAGTGCATGCGGTTACTGGTTATATGTCTGCAGATGTTTACAGGCTTCGATACCACATTTCGTAGTAAAATGAAACATTGATTTCCTGCTTTAACTATACTTCATTATTTTATCTTGCTAGGTGTAAACGTAATAGCAGACTAATAATATATGTATAGCCTACAGTAACTTTGTTGTTGTATAGTCTGTACAAAGCTTATTATCTATACAGCAATATAATTTCTTTCTTTTCGTATTACACTCTGCTAATTCAGAGTTACTCCCTTTTTACTTACCTTAATTTCACCAATAATGGCAGATAGTAAGTTATACGACATCCTCGGTGTTTCTAGAAATGCAAGCGAATCAGAAATAAAACGGGTAAGATTCAATTATTTTCCACGTTATCTATTGTTAATTACATGCTAGTACAAAGGATCGTTAAAGTCTAACATGAATGTCTTCCAATCTTGATCAGCATTTTCAAATAGTCCGTTTCTGTTTTTGCAGAATTACCACAAATTAGCGAAAGAATTTCACCCCGATAAAAATCCTGCTGCGGGGGATAGATTTAAAGAAATAAGCTATGCTTACGAAGTATTATCTGACCCTAAGAAAAGGCAAACTTACGATAAATTTGGATTAAAAGGAATTCAAGAGGGAGGGCAAGGAGGAGGTTTTCCTCCTGATGACTTACTCGGCCATTTCTTTGGTGATATTTTTGGTATGGGTGGTGGGAGCAGAGGCCGCGGACGCGCGCGAGGAGAGGATACCATACATCCTCTTAAAGTTTCCTTAGAGGACATGTACGTTGGCAAAACTGCTAAGTTACAGCTAAGTAAAAATGTTATTTGTGGTCCTTGTAAAGGATTAGGTGGCAAACCAGGATCAGTTGTACCTTGTAGAGATTGTCATGGACAGGGTATTAAAGTAACATACCAACAAATTGCACCTAATATGACTCGTCAATTCCAATCACGTTGTCTTTCTTGTCAAGGACATGGCGAAATAATTAGTGACAAAGATAAATGCCCCAAATGTAAGGGAAAGAAGGTATTGAATGAAATAAAGATTTTGGAAGTACATGTTGAAAAGGGAATGAGAGAAAGCCAGAAAATTTTCTTTAGAGGTGAAGGTGACCAGCAACCTGATGTACAGCCTGGCGATGTTATAATCATTTTGCAACAAAAGCCCCATGATGTGTTTCAACGAACTGGAGATGACCTCGTTATAAAACATGATATAACATTGACTGAAGCATTGTGTGGGTTTGAATTTATTGTAAAGCACTTAGATGGCCGTGAGTTGCTTATCAGACATTCTCCTGGTGTAGTCATTAAGCCTGGTGATTTGAAAGGCATACAAGGAGAAGGCATGCCGCAGTTTAAAAATCCTTTTGAAAAAGGAAATTTGTATGTCAAGTTTAACATAATATTCCCAGAAAATAACTTTGCTACTGAAGAACAGCTGAAAAATATTGAAAGCATATTGCCGCCACGGCCGGCCTTTGTTATGCCAACTGGAGAAGATGTGGAAGAAGTAAATATGATGGACTACACTGCTAGTGAAAGAAGCCGTGGGCGCGAGGAAGCATATGCCAGTGACGATGAGGAAACAATGCAAGGAGGTCCTGGAATGCAATGTGCCCATCAGTAATAGCTCAATATTTATCTATTCTGATTTATGGATTTTTACTCAGACCTCTGATGTAATTTTATCATAAATAATCTAGGTAGTTTAATATTATTGACACCATTTATAATGCTAGATTTATGTAGTGTCCTGCTGATGACAAATTACAAGGGGATGGATGTTTCAACAGAATAAATGCTATTTAGCCATTTCGGGCTCATCACCAAAGTTTTATATTTCATTTTATTCATGATTGGTGAGGTTTTTATAATTCATTCCACAACCATGCAAGGTTTTATGTATTGTGCAAGTGATTGCTACAATAAATCTGTGTTATTTTATAATGTGTAATATTTTTTTTATTCAATGGTATTGTTGAACACCAATAATGGTTTAGGGCATGTAAATAGTTGGAAGCTGTTTCTGGTAGCAAAAGAAAATTAAACAATATACTGCTTGTGCAAATTAGACACTTTTTATTTGTCATTACACTTTGTATTCTATCTCATATTAATGTATATGTTATGTTAAATGTTTTGAGAAAATTTTCCATGCATTTGAGAGTTAATTTAGTGTTGCTACAACAACATTATTACAGCATCATAAATTATTTTTGTGCATATTGAATTTATTTTTTAGCAAATAGTTTCAATATTAGTTATTTGTGGATAAACCCATTTTAATTTACTACATTATTATAATTTGAATTAAATTGTTCTCATTTGTGATATGATTTGGTAATTTTGTAGAAAAAGTAAGCATTGCAATTTATTTAAAAACTTGACAAAAATAATTAAATGGTAATATATTGGTATGTAGCAGGTGTGGTTTACACTTACATAGGATTTTCAACCCCCCTGATGCCACTATATTATAGTTATTGTGATAGATATATAGACTGGAGGCTTTTACCAATGTGTTTTAGAAGCTAAACTCTTAGACCTCTTGTGCCCAGCCTGAACCTCCATTGTGAATAACATAGCAAAAGAACCTCTCGGTTAAGATTGTGTTATTCTAGGTGCAATTGCCTTGTAACATAATTGATGGCTTGCTCAGATATTTCAGTTAGATTTCTAATTCTATACTTCATCTAGAACTTTGTAATAAGCATCTGGTTCCATGGATTTTATAATGACTTGACTCATATTAAATGGATAGATAAAAATATTTGACATTACTATTTGCTGAGCTACTTTTATTTCCCATGCTTATAATACCAAATTTTGGTGCCTATATTTCTATTTCTTCTTCCACATTTGTTTTTTGATGACAAGGAGTACTAACTTAATCTCAGATTGTCATAAAAGTATCAATATCTCAATAAACAAGTATTCTAATATGATTTTTAGAAGTCCTATGTTAAATTAATACAACCTAATATACACCCAACCCTTTCGTAAAAAAAATCGAAACTGGTCCATAAATGTAGGGTGCTATTCATGCAGAAACATAAAACACTGCAGAAGACAAATACAAACTGCCTTTTGAAGTTGAAGTCATAGGAACATTCAAATGATTCAAATTCAAAAGCTTCCTATTTATGTTAGGTAAAGATTTGCTCTCCTTAAAGGGCACCTAACAGTTGTGTGATATTTAAATCACTATCCATAAATAAAACAACCTAGTGCTAATATAGTAATGACTTGTATCAGACATGTGCTATGTCCACTTTTAAGGCAAGGTTCTAATAACTAAAAAGTGTATCCTTTACAGCAGCCCTATGCAACTTGAATGGCCACAAGTAAAGTAAGCCAGCTATAACTTTATAATCATTAAAATGTTTGTTTCAAGGCAATATATATATAGAATATATATTGTTATTAAATACTACATAGAAATAATGCTGTATGCACTTGCAAAATACATAATGTTTGCAATTTGATGTGTATTGTTATTGTGGAATACCTAAACATAATAATGAGTCAGCTATAAGCAAATTCACCGAGGGGAGTACTACATACTGGAAGAAAATTGAAATAGATTTTATACTGCTTTACAAGATTTAATTTGTTTTTGGGTCCACTTAATTTTAATTAACATTAGAGAAAGGTGTCTGGATGGTTTATTTGCCAAACAGTTGCAATAAAAATTTAAATTCAATTATTCATCTTATATTCAATTATTACATTACTTAAATTAATATGATAAAAACTCATCTTCTTTTTAAATTAATATCATAAAAATTCATAAAAAATTTGGAGATTTATTATGACATTTTATGCTAACATTACGGATTTTGTTTCGAAATAGATTCTAATGAAGCAAAATACTTTTTAAAGTCCTTTCTACTCCTAGATATTATATTTAAATTGATTTCTTTTATCCCTAAATTCCTTAATTTATCTAACCGTTGCTTTACTGTCTTCTGGGATGTGATTAATACTCTGGGTCTTCTGGCAATGTCTTCTATTGTAAATCCCTCATCAATTAAAAAATCCAAGAAAGATTTTAGCTGTAAAAAGTTACATTTTAGGTGAATAAAAATGTTGATATGAACATTAGAAAAAATTGTAATTCTTGTTAGTTGTATTATTTCTTGTCATAGAACATACCTTAGTTACTCTAATAGTCTTCAGTGCAGGTACTTTCTCACACATTTCTTCCACATCCTTAGAAGTAATATTTAGTCTTTTTGCTAAGTAGACATGTGTAGATTCATCTTCGCCAAGAATATTTTTTGTTTCTTGTAATATTTCAATATACCTGTTTATACCAATTATTAAAAATATATTCTATTGATACTGATTATACTACTTAATAATTGATTAATTGAATTTTGGAGAAAAGATCTTGGTGTTATCTTTTCTTCTTGATTGAATTTACACTATAAAACACCAAACTGCCCACCTTCTATTTTAGATAATAATAAAAATTATTAAAAATAAGTTTTTCTATAAAATAAAATCCAATTAATTGCATATTCTTATATATAACAGTCTATGTCCAATATTATCTTAGCCACAGTAATACACATATTGTCAATTAAATAAAAAAATTACATTCTACAAGATAATTACTAAAAAGAGCCTACTGTTAACAATATATTTATATGGATAAAAGACACTTTCTTGTGACATCTAGTGAGCTTCACATTTAATTTCTTAGGGTCTTTTATCCATATAAAAATATTGTTAACAGTAGGCTCTTTTTAGTAATAATCTAATGTTAAAATATTAAAAAATAATTTTTCTATTTAATCCACGATATGTTATTAACTACCATTTTTTAATGGTAAATTACATGTTTATGCAATCCAACAATATCTATCAAATTACCATTTTAATATAATTTTTTAGGATTTCTCCTTTTTATAAAAAAATTGTTGATATATATGTTAGTCATCTCTGCCAGGATGATATTATTACATACCTTTGTAATATTTGCTCGGTACATCTTACCATCCATGGATAAACATTTTCTGCTCCAAAACTTTTAACTCTCATAAGTCTTTCGTTAATGGTTTTGTGATGATATTTTAGTACCCACAAATCTCTCAATATGCGGTCAGAAGTTACTCCCATGTCTGATAGACAATAAAATATTAGTGAAATCTACAGTGATAATAATGTTTCATTTCAATTAATATCTGCAAAAATACACTGAACACAATTTAAATATTTTCTCATTTGAGTATTGAATACATAATGTATTATAAAATATAACAATAATAAAGCAGTAGTTGTCCTTACCCAGTAAAGCATTCAAAGAACTTTCAAGCCAATCAAAAGATAAGTTATAAATGAAGGTTCTTTTAGCAATGGACTCTCGAATAACTTCAGGAGGACACTAAAATCATTAAATGATGCATTATTTGAAAATCATAATAATGTGGTGAAAGAATATTACTTACATTTAAACGAGTTGAAATGTAATATAATCTATTCTTACAAACACCCATTCTCTCATCAGATTTTGTACAGTTATAGATTTCTAATAAGGTTCTATGGGGCAATTTGTAAAATGGAAGAGCATCATCTTTTGAAACAAAGTTTAATTCAGAAATAAGTTTAACCTTGGATGCAACAAAATCTGTAAAACATTTACATTAATGATAATGTACAGACATATTACAAATTTCTTTTTCATTTAAAATTGAAGTACCTGATGCATTTAATTCTTTTCGGTGTATTTTAAATTTATGAGAAGTAGTTGCCCAACCATTATATAAATAGTAGAGAACAGATTTCTTCACCCCTAAAAAGTTAACTAAATTATGCTTGTGTGAAGTATATATTAAATAAATAGGTTTTAACAATCTAGATAAAAGATTGGTCATGACGCCTCTATTATTAATACATAAAGAATTCGATCTTAATATCTACTGTTTTGATAAACTGTTTTGGTAATTAAAACTGTATAGGCAATTATTTTCCTTAAAATATCTTCTGATAGCAAAGAGTAAATAATAAGATAGGAACTGACAGCTGACAGGAGCTACAAGTTGACATTTTATAGACCAATAGGAGCTATGCCATACGAACAAGATGAATATTTTATGGCTTGGTAACAAGACCTTTAAGCCAAGTCTTTTTAAAACACATACACTTCTTCTTACGTCTAAGATGAAAATGAAAACGCCATACCAACATTATAAACTCAACTCTAGATGATACTACTATATACATGCTTTTAGGGTCACAAAAAATTATCTATTTAACTCAGCATTTCCATGCATGCGTGAAAATTATCGTTAATTTGAGTTGAATTTTTATTGGACAAAAATAAGCTTCAATATTTACATATTTTGTATATAAAGAGCAATATTTACCCAAATAAATCATTCAGGATTCCACAGTCTACTCCAACCACAACAAAGTATTTTATTCAATTCTTATTCAAAGTTCAGCCAAAAGATCAATGCTCAGATGTGAAGAATATTGTTGTCACATTACAGGCTACGGTGCGATAAGCGTTTAACTGCTAACTTTGATACAGAGGTTTACAGATAAAAATTTTGAGAATCTACGTATAGTAAATTTTATTCCAATAGACTGAATGTTATAACTTTACTATAAAACTAATCTTTCGCCTACACGAGAGCGGCGGGTAGGCGAAAGATTTAGACTCGTCTCTTCTATCTTTCTTTGTCCTGGCGGGTAGTTCTAAGGTAGCTTCGCCCGAACATCTATAATGAATAAGTTAGCGCAAAGCTCTCCGAGAGAGGAACTTTGGTACGTACCTTACTATATGGGCACTATAGTATTGACCCAAAAGGCATCAGAGAGGGCATCCCAGATATTACTAACATTACTGATACGTTGGTGATTGGCGCTCGAAGAAGATATAAAAGGAACACAAGCAATATTTCTATCATTACTAAAACCTGCCTGCAATCCAGTGAATTACAAAAAATGGTCTGCGAAAACGATTTTGTGGATGGTCACAGGGTGGTTACTTAAAATCATATTAGTCTTCTTAGTCTATAAAAATATTAATTTGTATAACACAAACAACACATTAACCGCTTTTCTGGCGCGCTTTATATAAAAATTATTTCGTCACATACCTAATTTATGAATTAATTAGAGATAAAATTATTAATTTTGTGTCATGTAGTTCATTGAGATTCTAAGAGCCGATCGATTATTTTCGAGTTGTACAAGTAGGTCTTGTCAACTATTATGAACTAGAAAAATACATTTACATATACTCTTATACGTCATTATTCCATTGCAATCCCCTCCCCGGCAAATCAATGATAATTTGTGGTGGCAATAAAAATAAATCAACATCAAAAATTTTTTGGAGCATGCATATGAATAAAATAACCAAGTAGTAAAGTAACTTGTTTTTTATTAATCGATGGCATTTATTCACGATTTTTTTCTGATTTCCTGCGAGAGGATTGACTTTTGTCTCTATGAGATCTGGAATGACGATCCTCCTCATTGTGTCTTGAACTTCTTGAATCAGAGCGCCTTCTTTTGGGTGATAAATCTCTTTCAGGAGATTCAGACCACCTCCAAGAACGCGGCGGTGTTCTTCGTTGTCTTAAAAAGAAAATAACTTTAAGTGTTCTAATTCATTATTACTCTTACATCTAGTATTAATTGTAGCCTGAATAAATTGACGAGGGCGGGAAAAAATTAGTAATACAAATAGTGAAATAACAAATAGCAGGTAAAAGGAATGATGAACATAAAGTACTACTTAAACTTACTACTAGATATTTCGTTTAAAGGTTAGTTCTAAAATTTCAGAGGTTACCTTAGCTACAACCCAATGATGTTCTGTTCTTTCCCATGTGTGCTTAAATAAACTAATTATACCCTTTGCAGGCCGGTATGTATTCCTATTTTCTCGCGGTTTCTAATCCTGTATTTTGTCTCATTAAAAGTTAGCGTTTGTGATGAACAAACTCTCATAATATGATACTAAAGGTTGCAAGTCTATTGATAACTTTGGAATAGCAAAGTAGATTTGCAATCAAATCTCGTCTTTAGTGGATGGACTGAGCCATCTGAAGAAACTCGGAACTATAAAAAACGCCGATATAAGAGATAATTCATTATTGGAAATAGGCCTTCCTTCCAAGTTACAGATTATTACATTTTTATTTAGAAAAATTAAGGTTCCTTCTACATCATCTTGTGCTTATTCAGTGCTGAATGTTGGCCATTAACTTAGTAAACGTCATTAAATTTTGATGAGTAGAATCTGTCGGAATGAACCGGTCGCATATTTTCTACTCTCTATCACAAATCGGACGCCCAGCCAGTTGACTATCACTGTTTTAATGTATTCTAGCTTATTTATCGATATTAATTTACCAAATATTTATGATAGGAAAACAAACATAATACCTGTTACGGTGTTCATGATAACCAGAAAACAAATTATTCGGATTCTTGAACACATGCAAGTAGTTGCAGCCGCGACCTTTGGGACAGCGTCTTTGCGGTTGTAAGCCTGAAAGCCAAGGGTATAAGAAATACTTTCAAAGTTGATTTAAATACGGCATGCTTGTTGTTTCATTAATCATTATATATTGTACATACCACAGACGGCGTTAGCCCAGCTTTTTATTTTACAGAATTGTAACGACAACTGTCTGCCACCGTACCAACGCGTATGTAAGCCTTGATATGCAGCAACTGCACTTCGGAGATCTTTATATTCTACGTACGTGTTTCCTCTGAGATGTTTCTCGTAGTTATTACATACCTGTTTAAGAATACATATACTTATATTAAATACATAATCAAAAACGAAAAACTCTAAAAGCAAACAATACTACTGTCTTACTTAACGATAAAAATTAAGAAAATTTATACATAATAAATAATGATAATGAAATATCACATATCCAGTTCGGTTGGTCGATCCTGTCAGTTGCAATGTCAAGCATGAGACATTTTTATGGAATGATCACCTAGTAATGATCAAGTATTGATTTCATCATTCATATGATTTCTGTTGACATAAATGACATTTTCAATATGTCATTTCAACGAACAGTTTGATTATTAATAGTTGTACAGATGTACTCCATATTAAAGGTTAAATAATAAAATTGTTAGGAATTTTAAATACAAACCTGGAAACACAGTTAGTTTCTTTGTAGAGTAATATTTCCTGATGAAGAATTTTCATCATTCAATAAAATATTGACCAACTGGACAAATGTTTAAAAAAATATAGCATGGAAATTACCATTTTAAATATATTAAATTTCAATACATAGTTAATATTTTTGAAGTAACATTATATCGCTTTTTTACCATAAGGGCATATGAAAATTATAGTTGTAGACAAATATATATTAAATACTTTATATTAATATTGTTGTTAATTATTTTTTTATTAATTAAGACTTATACTGTGTATCTCTCTAGTCATTATAAATTACGATGTAGCGGACAAATTTTAGCAATATTTTATTGGTACTTCTTTAGAATTAACCTTAAGATTTATAACATTGGTGACATATATTTTTGAAAATAAAGAAGAATAATGTTTGTTATAGAACTTCTAACATTTGCTTGCATAAAATTGTAACAGAGTGTATAACAATATTCTTGCTTAAACCTGTGGTATCAACTACTTATTTCCGGACACTTTTATAATGACCAAAGACATTTATTAATTTTACAACATGACTTTAAAGAATATTCATAACATACCAAACAGTTGTACAAGTACAATAAACTTGATTTGTTTTGCTTAAAAGGATACTTTAAACTTCTTTATCCTTCCCTTTCTAACTCACCTTAAATTGTAAAACTTTACCATATTTCTCAAATTCTGGAAGTACATCCTTAAAGAAATCTACAAAATGTTTGTATGTGTCATTATCATCATATTCCAGCATAACATCAGTGTCATATTCGTTAAAATGGGAATTTTCTAATCCAAAGTGTGAATAAAAGTTGGTAGCCAAAAGTATCTGTAATAAAGAAAAGCTTGATTGCATTATACCACACCAGGACATCCAGGTTTTCTAAATAACAATTTACGTGGTTTTATCATTATATTTAAAATAACATTAAACAATAATATGGAAAACTGCCTCCATACTTATGAATAAGGTACACAACCCTCTTGGGTCATGTGAAACTTTTACAAGATTTTTGATAAAATTGATATGAAACATTACTAATATAATGGTAAATATGACACTTACTTTACTAATACCAGGATATTGATGATTCCTTGAACATAAATCCCCAAAACGGCAACAGGCAGTTTTTAAGAAAAAGGGACATGCACTGGCATCTGGCCGTGATTCTCTAGAAATAAGCAATTCTTCTGGAGGGTCCTCTGAATCACCTTTTAAAAACTGTTCTAAATTTTCCATAAATATTTTCTGTTTTCTTTTATTTTCTTCTTCAATATCTTTAAGCCTTTTAACTTCTTCCTCTCTTTGTTTTTCTTCTAACTCCCATTCCTACAACATATTTTATTTATAAAACTACATATATTTTTGTTGTCATTATAATTGCATTATAATTTTCATTCATGGTACTTACTTTTACTGGATTTTACTTTAATTGGATAAAATTTTAAAAGTTATTAAGCATATTAACGGCTCTATTATGTTCATTTGATGAGAAATATAACTAATTGTTTAACATTATACTTGGGCACTGAGTTTGAGGGAGTGCATGTTTTATGACATTTAACTATTAACTAAAGCTAATACTTTGAATTGACAAACTTTTTTTTGATGAAATGGATAGAATTATAACAGATGTGCCAGTACCATTTTAATCTTTCCAATCTTATTCAGTTGAGTCAGTGCTCTTATTATTTTATTTACCAAGAGTAGTGGCTCTAAACATATCGCATTTACTCAGAACTTTGTAAAATTGATAAGTAGTAATGGAGTGTAATAAAGTTAATAAGTTACAGTGTAATAATGTAAATAAAGTTGGTAAAAATATACTTTCAAGATAAGTTAACAGTTATTGGGAGGCTAGAATCAACAGTGCCTGTTTCTCATACTCCATGTAAGTTATAAGATAAACATAGGCAAATGGTTTATATATATCTCTTGCTTCTTTCAGGTCTATGCAAATGGGTAACAGATACTTAAAACAGAGGCTTTGTCCAGTGTCACCAATCTGATTAAAAACTAATGTTGGTGACATAAGTGGTAATCGATTAGGTATGTACATACCAGCTTAAGTTTAGCCACTTCTTGCAGTTGTTTTTGTCGTAATTTTTCATTCTTTTCTTGAAGCCGATGCCATTTTTCCATCGTCAGTTTTTCAGCCTTCAACCATTTGTCATTTTCCTCTTTATTACTAAGTTTAATACTCTCTAATTCAAGCGACTCCATTGTTTCTTGAATTTCCATCCAGGACTTATATTCTTCAGATGTCAGGTATGTCTTTGGGTCTAAAAAGTGTTAAGGTAATATGTAAGAACATTGAGCTGATTTGGTATGTAATAAATTGTCATAAAGTAATAAAGACAAACCTTGATTTCTGGCGTTTTCTTTTCTTATTCTTCGTCGTCTTTCCTTTTTTACTATTTTCCGCCATTTTTTATGTCTATATAAAATAAAAAGAATAGTTATAATTTTAACTACACCAACTACATTCAGAATAATGTCATTTAAAAAAAATATCCTTTCCTTCCCATACTAAAATAAAGACATCCTCAGATTATAGTGAATTCTGTGTAAAATATAGAGTGATATTGTTTTCCGCGCAAATATGTTGAGCATACATTTTTATTTACATTTCAAGTTGATTTGCAATGCTCTTAAATTAAGTCTAATTTTACATTGAAGGTGTTATTGTTTGTCCTATTTCTGCGCGTTACTTTTAGTAAAAATGATTGTATACTCTTTGCTTTTAGTCAACTTAAAAGTGTAAGGCTATCGGTTGTCAGTAGACATTGACATATTATGATATAAATGTAAGATGTATCGACTTCCGCTTATTTTTATGTATTTTATATAACTTTAAATTAGACTGTACACTATCTGAGTTTAAATCTTATTGAATCAGATCACGCTGATGCTTCACTCCTTTAAAAATTAAAACACAACCAAGCTATTCTCATGAGAACAATTTAAGTATCTCTTAAATTATTAGGAGCACTAAGTGACATATCCATATCCCATCCCATCCCTATTGCGTTATTACTTCTATATAAGTTTACCACATAATTATTTTATTTATTTGGTAATAAAATTAATTCTGGAATTCCTGTCCTTTTATGTGCTGACAACACTTTAAACGTCAATATAAAAAACCTTCACGTCCTTTTTGAACCCTTACGGACTAGACTTCATAGATTTCGTTGTCCAATTCTCACCATACTTCAAGGCCCAAAGTGTTTTCAGCCAAAGCCTCCTGTCGGGAACTGCATATCGACAAAGGGCTACTTACTATAGCCCAAATTTTAAGTAGTCGTCTCGACGTCATAAGTAACCGCCTTAACCGAAGTTCCCCAAAAAAGAAAAGGTCGCGGTGTTGCTACCTAATAGAGGTGCAGGAGTAAGCGGATAGATATGCATCATATTTGCTTTTTGTTATGGGTCACGAGTGCAGACATTCTTTTTCGTATAAAATAATTCGTTTTTAATAAATTACGAAACTATTTTTTATGCTGCAATAAAATTCTGTTTCTTGATTTAGATATAATATATGTAGGTGTAAGTAAATTTTTATCAACATGTCATAAAATATACGGAAAATTAATAGGTAACAGTAAAAAAGAGTAAGGAAGGTACTTGTAATTTGTTTAAAAGTCAGTGTCTTAGATACTATTATTCACTCCAAGTTTAGGATCTTAAAATGAATAGCAGCCATCATAGAATCAAAAAGTGCATTATGCAAAACAATGAAGGTGAATTAGAGAAGTTACTAAAAAGTGGTTTAAATCCAAACCTTGAAGGAGGTTGGCCAGTGAGATTGGCAGCCCGCCATGGGCTATATTCTATTGTTAAACTTCTTATTCTATATGGTGCTAATCCACATCTTATTAGCGATTCCGGTGAGTTTATTATTCCGTATGGTACAATATTTGGTTTTTGGCTATATGTCCAATTGTCTAGCATACTTAGTTTAGTTTACAACATAACAATAATATGATTCGTAGGTGCTTCCACATTACAACTGGCTGTTTATTCAGGCGAATTTTGGAATACAGATAAATGGGCTTTCCTTTTGTCCAGCTGCGATTCATCTCAATTAGCTGACGGTGCTGCAGTAGCTATTATATTTTCTAATATAGGAGCTTTAAGGAAGATTATGGAAACAGGGCGATGTAATACGCATATTCCGACATCATTAACTGGTAAATGTTTTTAAATTTTAGATAAGTAATTAAATTATATAAAATTCTAAACTAAATTTATTTATAATAAGAAATAAATATAATTCCAGACATCGTTAAATAATCTATAATCTCTTCCTTTGTACATAAAGGTAATGACTTGTACATATTTTAGGTAAAACTGTCGATGAATTAGCAACCGGTTATAAATTGCAAAACGTTCTCCGTTCATCAAGAATTCAAACCCACGTCAACGATATTTCACCACTTTCTTCGCCTGGAATTTTGCCCCAGAACGCAATGGTACAATTTCTTC
Organism: Meandrusa payeni; assembly: GCA_029286785.1. Taxonomy (NCBI): domain Eukaryota; kingdom Metazoa; phylum Arthropoda; class Insecta; order Lepidoptera; family Papilionidae; genus Meandrusa; species Meandrusa payeni. The sequence continues at coordinate 10,350,638 of JAGSMX010000012.1, read as the reverse complement.
TTTTATTTATAATTATCTATTACATTTGTAAGAGCATATGCTTTGTCTAAAAACCTTAATATTTTTGGTGGTCCGTTAACTAATGTCTATTTTAATAAATTCGAAAACTTCAAAGTAAATTATATTGACTACCTTTGAATATGACTCCAGAATCGCAATCAGATCATAAATATAAAGTAAAACGTTGCCAGCCTATTAAAACTTTAAAAAGGATAATTCCCTAAACAGGCGAAACGTAGAAGTATAAATAAATGCAAGGTCGTGGTACTTCCCCGATCGTGCCAACTTATTCATGCCAAAGCAAAAACCGTTGCAGTGACAAAATCCAGCACTACTATTGTTGGATTGAATTTTGTTTCAATTTTATTTTCAAACTGAAAAGTTTCTAACGATGGTTAGGAACTTTTGAATTAATTATATGTTATTACACAGGATTACAGAACATTGACACCTCAGCCGGCACGAAGAAATTTGTCGCCCTCTGTTGCCAGATTCTTCAATCAAACAGCAAGTCAGACTTCTCTTACTCCTCCAAGGAATACCATAACACCAACTTTTTTGACATTTCCTGACTTTTAGTAATTTTTAACAGATGCAATTTTTATCATTATGACATTTAATATTTTTATCATTATCCATCATTAAATAATTTTATCAGGTTTATATAAATAAATGACAGTGCTAGATTTTTGAATTTAACGCTCTTGACCACGCTGCAGAACTAGGAACTGAAAACCTTTCCATGAAGTATAGGCATCAAGATAACAAATTTTGAGTACCGACTATGTCTGGTCGATTACCAGGTTAAAAGTTTACTGATAAGAAATCCAATATCTGCCTTTTTATATATTTATGTATTATGTTGATATATGCTGAAAAGAATTTGCAATAATAATGAGTTTTTTTAGTCATCCTGATAAAGTAATATCCAATGATGCCGCGGACAGGAGCAAGTAAAGTAAGTATCTGTCATGTTAGTTGTATTTTAAATGTAAATTAATAATAGATCTAGAAATAGAATGAAATGTGAATCAATTTCCAAGGTTTTATCTATAATGCATGTTTTTTGACGTTTAAATCATGAATTTAATAGAATAGAAAACAAGACATATTAATAAAATTAAAATAAATTGTAAATTAAAGTTAATTAATAAATAAAATTATTTTAAATTAAAATTAAAAAAAGCTGTTTTTTATTTATTTAAATATTTTTTTTTTAATTAAATGTTTTCAACGAGTTGACTGCTGAGTTGGAGTACAAAGGCTTACGGCTTGCGTGTGTTGATAACTTTCCTTCGTGTCCTGAAATTAACTAACAGTTTTAATGTTAACCTTAAATGGAGGACCTACACAATATATATATAAAATTAATTATAAATGTGGTCCTGTAAATGTCTTAAAGCAAATAGCTTGTAATATGTTTATATTTCAAAGTTTAAACAAATAGTTATAGTAAAGTTAACTTGAAGAGGGAAAAATAATTTACTTGCCTAAAATTTGGACAAAATAAAATTATTTAATTAGTTATATAATTATTTAAAATGAAACCTGGGCTCTAAGTCTGCTAAACTAATTATGTACAAAATGTTCATTGGCATCATATTGGACGATATTTGCTAGCTAGTGTTTTAGTTCATTGGTACCGCCATGGCATAACCCGTCGGTACCTCATTATTTAACGTATTTACTAACGAAAGAATAATAATTGATATAACTGTAATAGATTGGCGTATTAATGAAATGCCACTGGTTAATACGCCACAATACTCACATCATTAATATTAACATTTCTGTTCTCTTTTCCATCTTTAATTACTAATGAGATTCCTAGAAAATGAGGCATCTTGCTTTTGAGACATCCTAGAAATCTTGTAAGTATAGTTCCCTAAAAATAATATCATGCAGTAATTTACTATAAATTAAATGCGGAAAGTTCTATTCTAAATTAAGTAATGATAGCCTAATGACTAAGGGGTTAGACTTACGATCTGAAGTCGCGTGTTCAAATCGTTGGATCATTGGATTTCTTACAAGCCGACTGGGCTTGTTAAAAATACCAATGTAATACCGTTTTTTGGATTTTTCAACTAGAAATAAAAATCTAGACTAAAAGGTGCCTCGGGTTCACTGGGCGACAAGGGTTGGCTGGCCTGTGTCGCCTTACACTGTGAGGGCACAGGAGGGGAGGGATCAACCTCCCCCCCCTCGTGACGTGCTCTCCGAAGAGCACAGTGCATATGGGCTCCGGTGCGTTCCTCTGGAGATCGCTAAATCCCTCACCATGCACCGAGGAAGGGTCACTAGGGGGGTTTTTAGTGTCAAAAAAGCTTACCTCAGCTGATTTGGGCACCGGCGTTATGATTGGAAAGTTCGGTGTTAAACACAATTTTGGATATGTTAATGGTTCCCCTCGCCAAAATCTTACTGTGTAGTATGGACCCTGTTCTTCAGGTATGCGATAGCCGTGCTGAGAAGTAATTAAAATATTAAATTGGTGTTTCATGTACTCCGTCTGACCCATTCGGTCAGGTCAGTACGAGTGTTTATTGGCAATACGTCTGTTGCAGGAGGTAGGGCCGGATTTAGAGGTCTGGATGCCTCGGGGCATAAAAGACGAGTGGAGCCCCCAAAAATAGCCACAAATTATTTTCGAGATACCAAATATTTCATTTGTCTACGCCGCTAGGGTAAAAACGAAATAGAAAACACTCACGATATTTTTCCAGTGTCTTCGTAAATCTTTATAAGCCCTAAAGCTACCAGATTCAGGTAAAGTTTTTTTATAATCTTCTATAATAGCTTTATTCAAACTGAAAATGCATTAATAAATATGATTACATTAGCGAAATTTACGATGCAATATAAGTATACCAAAATATATCCAACCTTGGTAACACCCTGATGCAGTCGCCTGGCTTGTATTTATCATCGGGATGAATTAAAATTATTTTAACCGGCTTTAATGTGAGTATAGTAGAAAAATCTGGAAATCCACACACATTTAATAATAGAAGCGTTGCTGTACTACTATTTTCCTTTGTCAAAGCTTCCCGAAGTGGCAATAATGTTACTAACCTCTCTAGACTTCGTAAGCGTCTAGGCGAGAACGAACAGCCCTCGCGTCTAGAGTAACACCACGAACTGTGATTACTCTTATGATGTTGAATGAGGTGATTCTATTAAGAATAACTTAGCGCAAATCGCTTAAGGATCCTTGCGTTGTGTTAATCACACAAAGCTCAGCAGTTTCTTAAGCCGATGAAGTTGTAAAAGCCTTCGAGATAACAAAGGCAACCAGCCATAAAAAAAAATCCGAGGTGTATCGGCGCAAGGTGTTAAATTCAGCACTCAGCATCGAATTACAATATGCTTATATTACATAATAACAATAAATATATAATTTATTATATCACTGTTTAAAGTATTTTATTCATTTAATGATACATACATATACCTATAATATTTAATGGCCCCAAAAAAGCGTATTTCGGACACACAATGCCCATAGGCGACGAAAGTCTAGATAAACCGATCGTAGTTGGGAACACCGCAGGAAAAAGATCTCGCGGCCGTTCACCAACAAGGTGGTCCGATCAGGTAAAAGACTCGTCGTCCTCCAATTTTTACAGTGCTGTAAGAGACGCGATGGACAGAAGCCAGTGGATGCAAATCATCCGCTCCAGATGGAACCCTGATGGTGACCACGATCGTCAGACATGAGAGACCGACACTATCTCGCTATCTCTATATCTAATTTCCGAGCTGATAGAACGGCGCGAAGAGTCATAGGTAACGGAGAATTCACGTAACGGGACATTGCGTCAAACTTTTTTGGGAAAGCCTCCTAGGTTATACCGATTTATAAGACGTTGTCACGTCAAAACTAAACGACTGAGTCGCCATAATGTTTAATTGAAAATTCAAGGTCTAATTTCAGGTTAAATTTATTGAATGCTATCCAAATCTATACTGCGATATAAACATATAATACAATAGAAATTTAGTTTAGTAGTTAAACAGTTTAAAAGGTTCAACCGCCTCGTCGTTTAGGAAACTGTGAAACGTATGGTTGTGTAGATTCGAAACGACCATTGACGTGAACGTTGAAATGGTTAACAAGAATATTAGTAATATATATGAAAAAAAAATTGTTAACATCCTTTACAAAAAAAGGAAACTTATTAAGCGCCTTATTAAATTACGATTTAATTTTAGGAATTAAATTAAAGCATTTGAAGTTATTACCAAAACTATGTGTAATCACTCTTTATTCAGATGTGTACGTTTATACATGTATTAAGTTCTTACCGCCAATTGAAAAGTGATATTTAATTCCATCTTGAGGACCCGCAGTCGAGAGGAAATCTCTATTATTTATTAAATAATCATATCCTAAGGTGTTCCACGCGGGCGCAATTCGTGCCGTCAGTGTGTATTGAAAACACATAAGAAACATTTCCGGTGTCACAGCCCTTATATCTCCATCCTTTAAGAATAATTTATAGTTAGTAATGACACGCAATCGAGCCCTGGTTCAGTGCCTTGGGACACCCTCGTGTCAGGATAACATCGCTCTATTTAAAGCTCAACTTTAGATCCTTTCGTGTTAGATAGCGATATAGGACACACTATGCTGAAATAACAATGTTGAAAAAAAAGGCGGCCATTGTCATTCGCTTTCATTTTTTTATACGTAAGAAACCGCAATACGAAAACTGTCCCAAGACAAAGGGTCATGCTAACACTACACTAAATTCCGTCGCGTAGCCCGGAGGCCGAGACACTTTCTTGACGATCCGGACGACGCGATTACAATTGCACAGGTTAGATCTTTACAAATCCACAAAGCAAGCAGTCCATTCGCGACCATCGGAGGTTGCGAATAATCCAAGCGCGTTACCGCTATTTTATGGGCAGCCCCCACCCCTTAGATGTTAGGAGCGTTGCTAGAGTTTCTTAGACCACTTCTTTTCCAAGCGCCAACTCTTCTATTATCCGTGAAATAACAAACGACCGAGTCGTGGTTCGGCCCTCTCTGTCGCCCTCGGATCGGTATGCTTACGCGTCCAAGCCGAGGTTATCCCTCACCGGGGGACCCTTGTGTCGAGTTACTAGCGATAGAGGTTCAGGATAAGCGACCTAAGAGCTATGCCACCTCTGAATCCGGTGAAGCAGTCAAGGCCAGTTTCTCTGGCCAATCTGTGTAGTTCGCAATAAAAAAAGGGAATTAGAACTCTGATCGTAACTTAACGTATAACTGCTTAAATATAATTATTACAATTGTTTCAATAAATATATATCAAATAAATTTAATAGCGATGAACAACATCAACATCACCTGAAACATTAGATTTGAAAAATAATTATTGCCTATTACAAATTCATTCGTTCGACATCTAATTCTATTGTTTATACCAATTTGACATTTGGTAAATCCATAGTTATAAGATAAAACTAACCTGAAGTGAGACAAGGGTCTTTATTATAGCACTCTAAATACTTTCTATTCAGTCTCCTCCAACAATTGACTCTTTCCTCATTCATACTTTAGACACTTATATACTATATATATTACTTACTTATATATAACCATTTATATACCTGAGCTTACTGAATTCGGGTCAAAGCTTTGTCAATTCGCATTAAAATGTCATTAGTAATTTTGTGTAACTTACTTGAATAAGTGAGAATTTAATAAATAACGAAGTTAAACGATCATAATCATCACTTGTAGTGTTAATAATTATATGCAATTGCTTTATTTCCTTCTTATCAGGACAAGCAAAAAACGAAGAGTTTGAAAATATAATCATCCTGAAAATAACATTATATTTAAAAGGATTGTCAGCCATGGCGAAGTTTAATTCTTAACTATCATCTACCTGCATTTCAAGATTTTCCAATGATAGTTTGAGGGAGTGGATCGATCGTGTTTATCATTTAAATCAGCTGTAGCTACAACATGCCCAATACTTTCAAATCTAGGATTTTCAATGTGGAATAGATAGTTGTTGGATTCCATTTTACAGCACAAACTTTAGACGAAGTCAAACTCTCGTACTTGTACTTATATAATTTTAATTGCTACAAATTTTCCCGCCTCTTATTTTTTTTAATTACTGTAGGGATAACAGCATAACTCGCACAGATAAAATTTGTAACAAAATATTGTTTTTTTTTTAAAGATTTTTGCATGTTGTAAATGTAATAAAAGCGCACTAAATAAATCGACATATTTTTTAATTTGTTTTTTATTAATCACAATTATTCCCTCGTGTATTATTTGCATTAATATCTTATAATAGATTTTGGTTTTACAAAACGATTTTTGCAATAAGTCGCATTACAATAATATGTTCTATTTGCATAAATTTTTTTAAGTGTTAAGCGGAACTAAGTTCCGTCCGTAAAAGAGAAACACAAAAAGAGCCAAACATATATACGTTAAATAGTTTTAGTTTATTATATTATAGTGTCCACTTGTGCAGTACTTCCCCATTCCGTCTACTAAGCGTCACATATATATTATTGTATACTCCAACATACTGCCTATAGTAATAGTAAAAACAGTACGTGTATATTATACTGCTCAATACCAGCTCTGGTTTATTTCATTCCTTAGAACCATCTCTGAAGTTAATTATATATATATATATAATTTTTCACGATACCAAAAAAATATTTGTAAAAATTTGTGCCTGGCCTAACACAATAGGATTGCTCAGTGAAACCTCATTAGTTTGGTAAGCTTCTCGAATAGCAATCGTTATTTGTGTCTAACCTTGAACCGTGAATTACAAGATGTTGAAACTGGGATTTTAAATAATAAAAATGATGTAAGAATATGTCAAAATTTATTGGCATCGGTAACAAAATATATTGAATAAGTACTAATATAAAACTGGAAAGGCAACAGCGACGCTAACAGAGAACAAATCAATTGAATATTCAGTTATGAATTTCAAACTGATCCCGGGCTTTGCGGAGCACGCCTTGAGTCTTGTGGATTTCGCGGCAAATGGCGCGCTGCACGCTTCTCTTCCTCATGTTCGCCACGTTCAACTGCGTTAACGTCTCCGCGAGTGTAGCTTTGGTCCTTGCGAGCTTCTGTTTCAGAGTCACATTTTCCTCATACAACGACCCTGGAAATTAGATAAATATGTAAACGAGCACACTTAAATATATATGTTTTACAATTTTTTTAACTAACAGTGGAAATTCAGGGGCTATGAGGCTTGAGCTTTTGAGGTTTTGAATTTATTGAGGCGCTCGGCACCTCGCTGATTTTGGTCACAGGTAAACTCGGGAGATTTATTACAATCAGTACAAATCGACCAAAAGTTAGATAAAAAAGACATGTCTTTAAGTCTAAACAACATCATAAAAATTACTCACGAGGTGATAATGAAATAGCATCATTTTGTTCCAAGCTAGAAAGTCTATCGCTGTCAATGCCCTGATCTGGCGAAGTCGGCCGGTCCTCTTCTGAACCTTCTTGCAGTTCAGCAATTTTATTATCAATTTCCACCGCTACTTTACGAGTTAGTTGTATTTCTAACTGGGCATTCAATTCTAATGCGGCAGACAGTTTTTCGCGAGCTTCCTCAAGTTCCCTTTCAATTTGTAGTCTGTCATGTTGAGCTCTAGCCCTTTCCAACGCTGCTTGCGACGCTTGCACAGTCGCTTCGTCTGCAGCTCGTCTCAAAGTTCTTTCAGTTTCTAAGAATGTTGTTTCCAATTCTACTCTATCTTTGCGTGATTTCTCCAATAACTGCGTGGTGTAAGCAAGCTGCTCTTCACAGTCTTTTAACCTGCATTCCATTGTTAAAACAGAATTCCTCATAGTTTCCAGGGTTTTATTAGCATCTGCGACGTTATTACGTTCCGAAGTCAATGTTTTTATTAATTCATCCTTTTCGTTTATCACGTCATTGATTCTTTTCATTGCCTGTTCCAATTTGTTTTCGAGGTCTTTCTTTTCTTCTTCCATTTGTTCATTGTGATTGGTCAGTTCGCGTATCTCCTCCAGAAAAGCCGATTCATTTATCATCTTGTTGTCTTCGGACCGTGACCCGTAAGAAATACGCGATCGGCGCGGTCTAGCTTTATTATTAATTTCAGTCAAAATTTCTTTGCCGGCAACACCAGTGTCGCAAAGACCGACTCTGGCCAATGAAACATTTCTGTCCGGTTCTGACCAACATTCAGATTCAGATATCATATCAGCTTGAGGAAAGTGTTTATTTGTTAGTTTCTTGGTTGAGTATCTCTTGCTGTCATCACTGCAGGCTAGATGATGGCCAAACATCATAGTTAAATCCTCTATCCTTAACGAATGAGACATATCCAGATTACTTTCATCCATTGTAAGATCTTCAGGTGCTATAGTTTCGTCCAATTTCAGTCCAACAGGTAATGCTAAGCTTTGCTCCAAGATACTTTCAGCCAGTTTTTTTTTATCCTCTCCAAGAACGCATCTGAATGATATAGTATAATTTTAGTATTATTTAAAACAAATATATAACATTAATTCATTATAATACTTACTTGTGTGACAGCAATTTGTCAAGGAAGTATGCCATTCCTTGTAAACGTCGTGTGAGTAGTTGTTGCAGATTACTGAAACAAGTCAAAATTTATCCTTTTATAAAAAATAAATAAAAGCACCAAATACCCTAAATAGAGTCAGTTATTACAGATTTTTCATTTTGCAAACATTCCTCACTTCTACCACATCCATACATCTATATAAACAAGACGAGCAACTTTTTGTGATATGTGATTTTTTGTACTCAAGAAAACTAAAAAGGGAAATTTATTGTATACGAGCCGGCTTGCAGTAGAACCCTGACCAACATCGTAAAGTCGAACGCTTGGCATTGACGCTTGACATTTGAACATTAGGCAAGAGATCGGATTGATCGCTGTGTGTGCCAAAATAAATTAAAAAAAGTAATGATGATAAAGCTTTCATAGGAATTAAGTAGCGATAAATGTAGGAATAACATCCAGACCATGTGAGGGTGAAATCTTTGCTTGTTCATCACTCTAATATATGCTCAAGTCTAATTTACATATTTGTTGTCAGTGCATGAAGCTGCTTTTATTATAACTAAGTTATGTATATATATATATACATAACTTAGTTTTTATAACATCAAATTGGTTTATCTGTAATGGTGTTATAATTTTTGTTGTTTTAAATTAATTAATGATATCATAAATTAACATAATTATAAACATGATTACCCAGTGGCGTCTTCATTTTGTTCACTTTCATTTTTCTGTAACTGTCTTAGTCTATTTTCCAGGTCCTTGATGTGTTCATCTTTACATTTTAATATTTCCTCGTACTTTTCTAATTGCGAATCACTAACATGAGCATATGTTAGTTCTTTATCCTGAAACAAATCTTGTCACTGTAGGGTTTTTCATTACATTTATTGATTACTTTATTTACCTACTAGTTTACCTAGTACTTTGAAGCTATTGACAATCAAACTTACTGTGTAAACATCCAGATATTATGAAATGAGATTATATCTTCACATTACCACTGAACTAAATTTAAACTGTTTTAAAAATTAAACCCTACTAAAACAATCATGTTTGCAAAGATTTCTGGCAACATTATCCATCAAAATTGTTATTAGTTTTATTATTGCTGATTATCCATTTGTTGAAATGACGAAAGCATTTACAACTTACCAGATAATGAGGTGGCCAACCTCTTTTATTACTCAGTCTGAACGTTCATTACGAGTTACTTAGCGCAAGACATTACTCTGAGAGAATCTATTCAATTTATTAATCGAATTTAGGCATACTGAGAAATTTAATCCAAAATTTTATACTATGAGATTATCGTTAATCTCTATTAAAGGAATAATATAAATAAATCCCAAGAAGTTTGGAAAATGATAATTATATTATATAAGAATGTTTCAAAGAAAATTTTGAATTTTCAAATAAATGGACTTAGGACTAAAAGCTCATACTAAATTATAAATATAGTTCTCAAAAAGGATATGAAATGAGTGCACAGTTACCAGTTTTAATTTCTTCATTTCCTTATCTTGTTGTTGTATTTTCTTCATGCAACCCTTAATCATTTGTAAAGCTTTGTGATTCTCCTTACGAAGCTTGGTCAATTGATCCTGTAAAATTTTACCAAACTATATATTGTATGAAAAATTAACAATAGAAAAAAAGGGAGAGCTCTCAAGTTTTTAGGGTTCTAGTAGGGGTAAACAGAGACAGCATCCCTGGTCTGCTTTTCACAAATTGTAGCTAGTAATTTTTGAACCCAAAAAAAACGGTTATACTTTAATATAAGCCGACTGGGATTCGAACCGACGGTCAGATCGTAAACCGCATAGTCACTAGACATTATTTAGATAATAATAATAAAACCTCACGCTACGCGCATTTACCAGTAAAATGAACTTACCAAATCATCGTTGTTAACTGTCTCTGCAAGGTAATCCCTGTAAAACAAAAACAAATAAAATAAGTAATAAAAAATTCAAATATTGTTCCTTAACATTGTTTTCAATTATTAACTTACCCGGCCGACTCGGATTCGGGATAAGTGTCGTCAACAGCTTCTGGCTGATTATCAGTAGTCTGTTAAAAAAGTAAGTTAAGTTTAAGCTTAATAAGTAGCCGTAGTACGTAAATAAGTAGTCGGAATAATTCACGGTCTTTTTAATGTAAGAATCAGTGTTGTATTTCTAGAAACACAAACAACAAGTGTTAAATTTTAGAGCTCAATATACTTAGCTACTACTATAGCTATTGCTTGGTTTGCTAGTACAAGCTATAATATAGCTTGTGCTAGCAAACCAAGTATGATCTCTAGTTGGTGCCAATAAATATTCAACTAATATAATCTCTCACGGTCTTTTAACTCTAGCAAATTAGACGGTACTAAGAGGAAGTACGTGATATCTGCTAACCCCTTTGGATTACGTGTTTGTATTTGTATTCTATTATAATGAGTTACGCAACGCTGACTGAAATAAACAATGACTGAAATAAAAACAAACAAAAGGGTTTTAATTGAATATAATTGCAAGTAAGTACTATTATTTATTTATTTCTATTACTTCTATCCTGCAAGGTTGCGTGGCAGAGATCGCTTATAGCGATAAGGCTAGCCTTGGTAACATTTGGGTAAAGCGACTAAAAGGGGCCTCGGGTTCACTAGGCGACAAGAGTGGGGGCCTGCGTCGTCCACCAAAGTGGACCCGGGAAGAAGGCGACAACGGCTGGCCCGTGTCGCATTGCGCTGGGAGGGGGGCACAGGGGGGAGGGAGTAACCCCCCCCCCTCGGGACGTGCTCTCCTTGAGCACAGTGCAGAGGGGCTCCGGTGCGTTCCACGTGAGATCTTGGAGCCCCTCGTCATGCACCGAGGAAAGGTCCACCGGGGAGGTTGGTAACATTTGGGTTAAGCTTTAGTTTTTACTTAAATTTATTGTACCTATATTTATATATAGCAATAAAGAGTACGTATCTATCTACAGTGATTATGTAGCGCTAGAAATGTAAGCCCAATCACCTTTAGTTCCTCGTTCATTACGTGCCTCGTCGCGCTGTTGTTCATTGATATTTCGACGCCTTCCGTTGATAAGGAGCCCTAAAAACACCAATTTTGTCTAGTAAAAGAAACACTATTAAATACAAATTATTTTTATTCCACTTTTTAAAACCTGGGGGTGCTTAATATACAACATCAAAATCGTGTTCTAGCTTATTTTGGTATGTTTAAGTAGAATTTTACTAAAATTTGTGAATATTTCTTAGTATTTATAACAAAAAAATAAACCCAACAATACTAGGGTAGGCAGTGGCCTTACAGGGTGACGGCTTGAAGTGAAGGTATGTTATAATAATGTGGAGGTATGGTATAATTGTGTCATAGTGTAGAGCGTAAACTACCATTACTACTATATAAGGGAAACACTACTAAGTCAAGGTCGTTATTTTAGAATTAATTCTAAATAATCTATGTATATCCACAATAAGTAATTACATTTATTTACCTGATGTTCCAATACGTCGATGGCTTCAGCGGCCGCGGCTAGAAGTTCCTGTTTATCAGTAAGTTGCCTCCTAAGTTCTTCCACTTCCACTTGAAGCCTTACATTGTGTTCTAATAAACCCTGAACAAAATAAATGTATCTAAATATAAATATCAAATGTAATTACCTTAAATCACAATAAGTGTTGATTTTATGTTTATGGAGATGTGTTTAAAACGGAACTATTTTAGCGGGCTTTTTAGGGGGCTATGTCTCTTCTGAGCCGAGTTAACTAACTCAACCGCTACCCTAGCGGGGGCGTAGAAGTAATCGCACTGCTATAAATACACGGTAATTATAAAAAAGGATGAATATAGTAAATCCAACATGTGTCTGATGGCCTAGTACTTGGCAGAGCACCAGACAGTTTTAATCAGGTTGTGGACCGATATTACTCGTTCGCTACCCCAGGCGGTTAAATATGCATAAATTGCATTTACTTCATACCAAAAAAAAAACAATAAAAAGGTACTTTATCCCTCATTTATAAGCGGTGAAACTCGAATACTGTTTGCTATCTCTGTCTACTACGACTACGTGACGGACAAAAGATCATTTATTATAACTGAATCAATATCAGTAACCAGTAGGCGACGATTTTGTAATCACAATTCGATTTACGTCTAATCACAGCGGGTTTGTTTACAAATATCTTCTATTACAATATTAGTTACAGAATACATTTTTGATACGGCTTACGTTATCTACACACTTAATTGGCTAATGATAAATTACATTACAATGTACGTTTTCTAAAGTCAATAAATAAGCTCTCTTATTCTCTTCGCTCCCCACTTTACACTAAGCTTATTAGGTTTCAAGTGCTGAGCCCATCACCATTTACCGGGCACAATTTTTTTTGTACTTAAAAACCGAACGACAATTCTGACTGGGTTGTTAACCCGCGACCAGCAGAAAACCATGTCATAAGAATAAAGTATACCACTGCCATCATATGTACCAGTAAATTTGCTAATGCCTGCTAAAGATTCAAAAATCTGTCTAAAATTATAAGGGAATGAAAATTGAAATTGAAACTTGGTAATGTAAATATATCCGTAGACGAAAAAAGGTAACCGACATAGCTCGCCGGATAAGCAAGTTGAAGTGGCAATGGGCACGGCACATAGCGCGTAGAAAAGATGGCCGATGGGTTCTCGATTGGAGACCACGGACCAGCAAACGCAGTGCGAGACGTCCACCCGCAAGGTGGTCTGACGATCTCATAAAGGTCGCAGGACGCAGCTGGATGCGGGCCGCTTACAACCGGTCCTTTTGGAAATCGTTGGGGGAGGCCTATGTATGCAGTGGATGTTTTACGGCTGAAATGATGATGATGAATGTAAACATAACTTACTTGTACGGCGGGCGGTGCTCCATGTCCTAATTTTTCTTCTAGAAAGTATATCCTTAACTTTAAGTGAAAGTTTTCTTTACGTAGCGAGTTCAACTGTTCTTCATACTGCTTCATGCTAACTCCACTCGCGACTGTAACATCTGCAGACAACGAAAATATTTATACATAAATAGTTCTTTCACGGTACGGTACGGTTTATAACAATGATGTAATAACTGACTATAATGATTTTAGGGTGTATTTTCGCGGAAGAACTATCATGAACATATTGTAAACTACTGATGATCTGAATTGACACTGGCACAAAGTAGATGTATTAAGTGAAACACTTGTTTTACTTTATACACCTATTACCTGCAACACGTATGAAATCACGTATAAACGGGACTCGTACAAACCTGCGATTCAACTAAGTAAACAAACATTACTAGAATGGAAGTCACGAATATAAGGTATACCTCCTTCAGTTATGTTCGTCATGTCAGAGGGTCAGAACCATCTCCAAGAGACCATGAGACATTACAAATTTTCTAAATAATATTACATGTAGGCTGCCATAAACAAAAACAACAACAAATGTAACTTGAATAAATTTATATGTGAGGTGAACTAACCGTGGCCGTGCCCGTCCGGTCCGTGGTCCGTCATCTCTTGCAGTTTCCGCGGACTTGTACTGAAACAGGAAATTAGAGATATGAATAAAAATAATACGCTTTCGTACTACTGGTCTCATGTGCATTAAATATAACAAAGTAGATAAAATAAGAATAAAAAAACAAGTATATTATACTATAGGAGCACGATATAATTATTATACTTCAAACATCGGTATATCATAAAATATCGAAATATGTACGCGATACATCGCTTCAATCTAATATTATCGTATATATCGCTATTTAAAATGATATATTTCAATCGATAAGCAAATATCGTATCTTACACCTATATTCTCGTTTTCTAAATTGGACCTCGTTGTCGTTAAGTAGTACTAGTAGTAGTATATCTAGTATTGGATTGACATAAACCTACTAATATTTCAATCAGCTACCATTCTTCTATATTATTTCTACGATTTCCTATGCCAATAAAATAAAATGGGACTTTACTAAAAAGAAATACATTCGAATACAAATAAATTAATACACAATAGACGAAACTAAGGAATTAAGAACCTCATCTTTTTAGGAGGGTTGAAAAGTTACGCTTTTTCCAATACTTACGAATTTGTAAGGATATTGCTAAAGAAGAAATTTTTATATCTTAAGATCGTTAAAGTAAGTGACATATGTACATGTAACCTCCAAAATAATGAATGGGTAAGACCTGAAAATGCATCGTGTATGAATCGCCAACAAAGCCGACGCGAAAATGTTATTAATACCTTAGAACGAAGACAGCTATAGGGTTACGTTTATGTCGTACTACTTGTTAGTCTTACGCGACTTCTTTTTTTTGTTATGTGATTGTTAGAGTCTCGAATAGAAGTGTTGAAATTAATTTCTCAAAATCTTACTTTCATAAGATCATATGGCGACAATTCGTTGTCGTATAGTTCCGAGTCTTTTAAGGCCACCACCACTACAAAAACCTTTTCATATGTACCACAAAAAATTTATTACTTTTCCTAAGCAAGTAGTTTTGCGTAGAATTAAATCGATGGAGTGTAAATTCTCGTCAAAGATCTATCCTAACATATATCATATCGCAAAATATATCGATATTGTCATTAGGAGAAAAAAAATAGGAAAGACTCGCTTCCCGGCGCAGTAGCCATTTCCCTCTTAGTTGTGTTAAAGATATTTTATCGCACCTAGTTAGTTTCTGATGGTCATTAATGGCGATGGCGCAATATTCATTCCGGGCGACATGATGAATGCTATAAACGCGACTAAACAGACAGTCAGCTCGGCTACTATCACTATTTGTTTTAAAGCGAATAACGTAGCGTTAAAATATTAAGCTATACATATTCCTACGACCTTAAATTTGATATTATAAAGATTATTCTTAAACATTGAATGTACTTTTTTTGTTTCCCTGTTCCTTTACTTATCATTTTAAAAATGATTGGTTTTCGGTACAAGGAATAAATAACACATCACGTAACTTGCCTCACCAAGCTCTTTAGGTCAGTATAATTTGATAGAGATAAGAAAACAAAGAAAACTGCGTCATAATTTAAATACTGAATGACTTATATATCTAGTTATATATATATATCTATATTCGTTTATCTTATAATTTTGTTTATCTTTAAATTTTATGTCATTTTTGTGAACAAGGCCTGCAACCCGTGTCTATATTACACTATTGTTAAGCAAATGAAAAATTGATGTACATTCAATTAATTTTAACAAAAATTTAGTTCATTATTACGATAAAACATGAGTTCAGAAAAAAACTGTCTGAACTTCTAATTCTCAGTTTAGTTTTACTATATCCCCCCTATTTTTTTTCATTTTTTAATGAAAGTTTATCTTCATGATTTATGATTGCCATAGAGAATGTGAAATACTTTGGCGTTATAAGCACTGATGGTAGAGGAAGGAGTAAAGGAATGTTATTAACAGTGGAAACTTACCCTTACGCCTTAGACAAAACATCAAAAAGGTCAAGTCAATAATGTCAAATACGTCAATTGTTTTTTAGTTTTGGTAATGTCACACGGGCTACCACTAACACCCTAATACTGTTTCAATTGTTGTAATCTTGTACATAATGATGTCTTCCAAAATTGCTGATATATTTCAATCAATTAATCAATATCGAATAGTAAAAAAAAATAATGAACTAGTAAATGACGGCTTATGGCACAATGAAAATTGAATTGTAAAAGATTGGTTTCATAAATAAATATTACTGGCAAATAGCAGACTCTGTTTAGTAACATACGACTCAAAATAATCATATCTGCCTACCCTTCTAGAAGAAGGGATGAGTATCTTTATTTCCGAGTATTTTTATTATTTTTCCGTACATCCATTGCATTCAGACTGCATGCTATCTATACTATGGATAACTATTGAACTTTAAGTTCAATAATCTCATTAAATCATTGCAGCGATAACTGTACATACTTAATCAATTGAATGCAATTTTATGATTTCGTAATAGTTTATTTCATTATAAAATAAATAGGTATATTCTATTTTTATATAATTATAAACTTTAAATTTTAAAAATGAAAGTTGACTGATAATTAATTGTTTCCAAATAAACAGGTCCAAAAGAAATGGTTTCTTTGTGGGCGCATGTATGGTATGAAAAAAAAATCATCACGCATACTCACCTAAACGGTGACGATATACTATTCCCATGTTTTGAATGGTTCATTCTTGGTAACGTTGCCATCTTGAGATGATAAAGTCCTTACTTGCCAGAAAAAATAAGCAACACATAAACAAAAAAACATTCACATTCACCAAACACTGCACTGTGCTATATTAAAAATAACACGACTCACTTCACTTCAAACTCGGACACTTCTATTTATACGAGAAAAAAATCTGTGTCTCACATCATTAGCGCCTTTTTCACCAATAAACATTAATTATTTAATGAGGTGATATTTTTAAAAGATTATTTACCTACTTAAATATAAGAAATTGTACCCTGACACTAGTAAACAAATAAACCAATTAGCAAAAAACGTCGCAGCTGATTCACTCCCGTTTTCTCTGTTAACGAGTGCATACTGAATTTAGGACGGGCTGTCTCGTTCGTGAATCGGGATCGTTCGCACGTCTCCGTCTCGTAGGGCGATAGAACATTTTAACATATTAAACGGCTGGTGAGATGAAGTGAGATAAAAGTATACAGCGCGGTGGACACAGGAGGCGGGAGGCGGACGCTGTTTGTTGCACATTACACAGAAATAGAAGTAGCTGCGCAGTAAGCTGCTCCAAATTTTCGGGACGTGCTACTTCCTGCCGTTCCAGTATCAATTTAAATGTCGGTCTATGGCAATTTTTAATAAACAAATTGGACAATTATATAAAAAATATATAACTCCTACATTATATTAAAATATATATTATTATAACTTTTAGTACTTTTGAGATATGCTATGCTAAAGCTGCTGGGCTTGTAAAGGTAATATTTACTAGGAAGAGATGAGAAGATACTGAGTAGCTCTTTATAACGCGATTTTTGCAATGTTTCTTTCTAAATAATAATAATGATATAAAAGTGTGAATTAACGCCACATTTGGGATCTCTGTTAGATCTCTTGCTTGGTGAAAAGCGGACAGCAAAAGCCGTCTGTCTACCCCGCTAGAGTTAAAAGGACGTGAGAACTTATTATTACCATATTGTATCGAATGCTTAAATACGTTAGATTACCATCACTTCTAATTTTTCATGTCCGTCTTTATTGTATCGTTTAAATACCTTGTCGCCTATCGCATTGAAAAGGGGTTAAGTCATCGTGTGAAACGCAAACCCTGGCCATCCTATCCTGCGTTACTTCGATATCCTGTCCCTGCTTACATTGGCCTATTGTCGTAACGTCCTCCTCCGAGTTCCTTGCTAAGCCGTTATCCATATCACCCCAACCCCGGAAGCTGCCCTTTATGGCAGCTCCAGTTTAAACCCGATGCAAGAACGACCTCGTCTTTGAGAGGAATCCAACAACAACCTGTATCACTCAGCAGTCTCTTTTTCACAATCATCATTTACTCTGTCTCACAAAAGTTGCCGTATCCATGATTCCAAAATTCGGCGAAACATGGCCAACACGCATATGTACAGCTACACTAAACATGCTGCAGCGAACTACTGCTACAGCAATAGCAGTAGTTCGCTGCAGCTTTGCATCCAATCCAATCCAGGTAATCACGGAAACATCCATGTCCGCGTATGCGTGTTTTCCCGCAATTGCGCATCCAGGTTTCATAGACACCACAGCGCAATGCTTTTTTTCTTTCCTGTCATTTGATCGCCTGCCTCACTACCACCTCTCTGGAGATGAATGCGGATACGGGATTCTAATACTTATCTTAGAAGCGTGTCTGAAGAAGATTGTTGCCGCCTCAAAGGACATAATGTGATTTCACACAACTTGTACTGACATCATACTCTTATATGCTGAAGATTTTCTTCTATTTATTCTGATAGCTCACTAAATGGCACTCCTTATAGAGCACGATCATAAGACCTTCGCATGACAATTGGTTTGGCACCCGCAATTCTTTTAAACCTAGAACTTGCGAAGCGTATTTCCACCACCAAGTATAAAAATAATAGTATAGGCAAAGGCATAAATTCAATAGTAGAATTTGTTTATTGACCTTTCCATTGATTATCAAGTTGAACTAACAACTGTACTTTAAGCTATAAGCAGTATCAAAGCACCAACAGCAATCTAACATTAAGTACAGAGTGATGGGGTCCGTAATTAAAGTGAAAAAGGTATTTTGGAATAACCAAAGCTTTTATGGGTTAAAGTATATTTAGATGTATCTATTAGGCATGGAAACCCTCTTGTATTTGCAAAGTACATCACATGATATTCTCATTCTTTTTTATTGAAACCAAATCTTTGTAAGCAAAAACAATTGAAATCAGTTCTGAGAGTACTATGAATGTATAAACATTGACAAAAATAATAATAAAACAAATTTAGAACCTCCTTTTTCAGAAAAAGCTCTGTCAAAAAATCAACCTACCATAGGTCCTTCTGTACCCTTCTGTAAGGAAATATAAGCATATACTGGCAACCATAAAAGGATGTTAACCTACTGTGTGAATTGAAATCCAACGTAAGTGTCAAATGGGGATTAGATCATCAAATTTTGTGCATATGTTCAATAAAATGTTCACCTAAGTGATTTTTGATCATTTAAATTTTCAGGTAAATTGTCTGCTTTGCTTTGACATACATATAGAATCTAGAATAGAATATAAGAATACACATTCATATTAACTGACTATATGAATATAGAATTATCAAGTGTTATACTCATAAACTAGTATCTACATAAATATATAAATTGAAAATATATTCAAAAGGCCCTATCATATTTTCATTTTCAACATATTTTTTTATAAAATTACACATATCGCAAAATAGAAGTTGCAGTATCTTAGCTTTGCAGTAGCTGCTGTAATCAATGTGTTTATACTACAGAAGTAAAAATCTCCAATACTCAAAATTACAACCCTCTATGTAAAAAAGAATCAACAATTTCAGAAAAAATTGTTTCTACCTACAAAAGTTAATTATTTCATGTATCTCCCTCCATCTCCTTTATAGTTCAACTAATTATAAAAAGAATAGAAAAAAAATAAAATAAGGGAACAAACCTATAAAGTGTAGAGACACAGACAATGTTGTAGTTAATATAGTAAACATATGCTTCAGTGGTTTGGGCATGTAAAACAGGTCAATGAGGAGTCTCAGAAACTTTTTTATGATGTATATTGACCAAATTAGTGACAAATTTCAAATGGGCAATGTTTAAAAAAGTTCAACAAGAATGTATTTTTAGATAAATTATAGTGGAAGAAGCAAAATGAACAATCATAAGAAAATGGAATCCGTAATCTCCATCTGTGGATTTTTTAATTATTTCTTGTTTAATAATAATATAAGATAGTTCTTAATTCAATTTACAGATATATTCAGTAGATCCAATGTATTTTTCCATTATCACAATTAATTTGGGCATGGCACAAGTATTTCTTGAAAATTCTAAAAAATGAGTAGGGTGTAACTAATACACCTGAACACAGTATAATGCGCCTCTTAAAATACCAACTATATACTTACAGGATAGGTTCAGATAGGCTTTCAGACATGTTTCGTTATTATAATTGTTAATAAGTCGAATAAATTAAACTTGCAAGCACTTCAATCTTTTAACTAATAGTTTATTAACAATACACTCCAATTACTGCTTAAACCATTTACAGCCGTTTATTATTCTTATTTAACAATAACACGGTTAGTGACAAAAAGCAATCTAACAGTCTGTCTGACCGTTACTTTCAAACCAAATGTCACAGGCACATCACAAAGTCAATTTTGTTCATTGTTCACTGGCTTTAAAAATTAAAATGAAAAAAAAAACAGCGTGTTCAACTTCAGTGTTACAACATTTAAACTTCATCAATAAGAGATAATCATGCACTTTTAATACTTCCGATGCATTATAAATGTCTTTAAGGTACTACAAATAGCAGCAAAACTTTTTAACGGAATAGACAGAAACAATCACAGCTCGTTTTTCAGCAAGCTTAGTAAGTCCTATGGGGGATGAGTTCATCACCAAACACTTGTATCAATTCCAACCTCTAACCATGAGATCGTGAAGTAATTTCATAGCACTGTAATTAGCTTAATTGTAGTGACACAATGAGGGGTTGGGGTACAATGTTGAATGTAGAATGATGGTCTCAAAATAGTATCGGTTCGGATAACCTATTGTGACAGCTGATTAGTTCTGATTCATTTTTTATTGACGCTGTAAATGCATTCAAACACAGAAAGTTGGACAAGACAGGTTATTTTCATTCGTTTGACGTCACACAATGTTCCACTTTCAGGGTAGACCACCAGTCAAAGTACGTATCCTTTGTATGGCTTAACGTAGTTGATAGGCCGAAGGCCTCTGCTATTAAGGTACTTCGCTGGGTGATATAATTACATTGCAGTCTGTGCTTAAAAGTTAAAAACTATTATAGTCGAGAGAAAAATGACGCGGGGCTCATGGGGGGGGGATGATCTAACTTACATTTTCATCTTTTCATCCTAGACGTAAGAATTAAGTGTATGTGTTTAAAAAAAGACTTGGCTTAAAGGTCTTGTAACCAAGCCATAAAATCTTCAACAACTATTATAGTCTATTATAATCTTTGGTTTTACGTCTATCTGTTAAATGTTATGTTTTTAGGTTAACCAAAATAAATGCAAAATATTTTATTTGTGAACAATGTCTCTTCAATCAAATGTTCGATCTTTATTCAAAAGAATTATTGTATCTGATATTAAACTAGTAAGTAGACTTTATTGTAATCAAAACGATGAGAATGCCGATGAAGAACAAAAAAAGCCTATCGATCCTTCCAAGGATAGAACAAAACTGATTCCTGTGGAAACGAGCATACGCTATCTTCAAAGCAAAGCTTATAAGGAAACCTACGGTGACAAACCAGTGTGGACATTATACCGGCGCAACCATAAAGGTGGCTTTGCTCCGCGTAAGACTAGAAAATCTTGTGTTCGGAGCGGGATTATATCAACTGGAAGTCCATGTCCTATTTGTCGAGATGAATATTTGGTTTTAGATCATAGAAATACAACCTTATTACAACAATTTATTTCAGAATACACTGGCCAGGTAAGCAATAATGCTGAAATATACGTTCATAAAAAAGTAAATTATACAATAATCGAGCATATTGCAATCATAATTTAATGTTTATTATATTGCTATGTATTTTTTTGTATATTGGTAGTTATTACATATTTATTTGATATCTTTATTTTAAAAGAAAATCATGTTATAATTTTTTTTTTATGTAGTGGCATCTATAATTATATTCTTATTGTAAATTGTCAATGAATTTCCCATTTAAATAACAGAATGCACAAATAATAACAGATTAAGAATCTTTAAAGCATCTCTCTATTGTTAAATATTAACATAACATTAAAACTGGCTTAAAGATGAAATCCATCATTTTTATTTGTTATAAGCTTACTCTATAGAAGCTGACTTATATTTTTTTACAGATCCTAGATGCATTTAAAACAGGATTGTGCCAAAAGAAACAAAAGGAACTGCTAGTTGCAATTGAAAGAGCTTGGGATCAAGGGAACCTAACCTATGACGTACCTTTCAGGGAATATGATTACAGTTTGTACAATAAAAAAGCCAGTTAAAGTAAAATACATATAATATTAGTTATTTAGTTGAATAAACAATAAATAAAATATATTTTTTCATTGCAATATCTTCTAAACTTATATTTTATGGCACTGTTAAAGTTTAATTTTATAAAATAAAATTTATTCAAAATTATTGTATATATGACACATGTTAGTAACCTAATAAGTTTAGTTATAATTATCCATGATTTTTGCTCTGTTCCTTTGAACTAATAATTCTCTAATAAGGGCAGATTTTTCACGTTCCAGTACTGAAATTCTCTCATTTTTCCGATTAACCTCCTGCAAAATAAAACAAGTAATTATAAGATATGAATTACTATATACTATGCAAAAATAATAATTACAGTTGGTATTACTGTAATGTACATGCTTACAAAGTGGCAAAATGACCTTTTTTTTTGTTAACGGGGAGGAAATCTTCAAAAAGATACCCCACCTTCTGGGGGAAAGCGGCGGTTATGTGGGGTTTGATCCACCAAAACCTCCCCGGTGGCCCTTCCTCGGTGCATGACGAAGGGCTCTGGGATCTTCAGTGGAACGCACCGGCGCCCCTATGCACCGTGCTCTAGGAGAGCACATCCCGGAGGTTACTCCCTCCCCCCCTGTGCCCTCGCGGTGCAAGGCGACACGGGCCAGCCGATATCGCCTTGTCGCCTCGTGAGCCCGAGGCCCCTTTTAGTCGCCTTCTACGACAGGCAGGGGAAGACAAAACGCCTAGGTGATACTGACTTAGACATGCAAGGAACGATCACAAAAACATTAACAAACCTCAGCAAGCATACGATTCTGAGATCGTAGGACAGCATTATTTGGTGTACTGGGGAGCGAGTTGTTAAGGTTCGTAGGTAGCGCAAGATTCATGTGTAGCGAAAGTGGACCATGGCGCCATCCTGCAGCCAACGCTCCTAGTTGTCTGTTTAGCTCTAATACTCGTGCTTTTAGTAATTCTAATCGTTCCTGATGCGCTTCGTTCCAAGGTTCCTAAGAAAAAAGTGGAATAAGCCAATGCATTAATTATACATGGATTAAAGACGAAATATCAAACATTATCAACTCTACTTAGCCTGATTAAGACAACTTTATCGTCGTTTTCTATGGCTTGTAGTTATCGCCCTAATTATATAATTTCATCAGATACCTAAATTATGGGAAAGTTGTGAAAGCGACCAGATCCAAGCCTTTATTATAAAATTTGATTCACATAATAAAAGTGCAATGCCAGATTACTGCATTTTCGATGGACGGTGATTTATGTCCCAATCAGATGTATCATTCGAATTACGAATCAACTTACACAATTTCAAAAAATGAACCTATAGAATCAATTAATAGATAAGGTATCCGTAATAATCCAAAAATATTATAATAGTCTTACGAGATCGCAAGGGCAATGTACTAGCCAAATGATTTTTATTGAGTTAGATCAACATATCTATGGAATCAATACTCATTTCTATGATCTAAACACACTCCGTAATTTTAAAACGGCGATAAATTTTGAAACAATATTCTGGAATCAGGACCTAGTTTCCTTTTTAAGAATTTTAGGTTTTTTTTGACGAATTCGATTCAACGTATATTTGAGCGACATTATTATCGCTCCTTTTTAATAATACTATATCGTATTGATTCGTAGAGATTTTAAAATAGTAAAAAAATCCTATGTAGCTGTTTCAGACGACAGTAGATAGGTAACTAACTACAATACTGTTTACTAGTTAAACAAAAATAATATTCCTACCACATATGTCCCCATTCGTCCTGCGTAGCGCATCTTATCTTGAACTTCTGCTAGTTGCTTCAAATACCATTCGCGGGCTTCCTCAACTGCCGACAACCCTTGCAATAATACATCCTTCTCTTGTTCAATTTGTTTCATTCTTTTTAGAAGGTTATAGTCCACTCCGTTCTGTAACGTATGCCTTCGAGGTTCCCGCCGACGAGCGGCACGTCGCATGTGTACTTGTGTTTCGTTTGCTGACCGTCCATCACCTAGTCCTCTATCTTCCCTGTTTTGTTCATCGATGACTCGAGACATATTTTCAAAATCCAATTTACCTTCTAAATCTTCTCTATCAATAGGCATCTCGTCCGACTTGTAATTAGATCTCGCTCCTTCTTTTCTATCAAGTTGATTCTTTTCCAGCCTCGGTGGTTTAGGTGGCCCATACATCCGTTGAGGTTTGTCATGAGTAGGGATTGCTGTACCTACGTTGTGCATCAAATCCGGTAATACGTTATCCTTATCTTGTATTAATTGCGGCATACTTTGTGTTCTGTGCTGACCATGTGTTGTGGGTTCTGGATTTCTTGCAATCCAATTTCTGTCTCGATTTTGTGTACTATTTATGTCTAGCAATGGAGCTGATGGTGGTCGATGGACTTGAACGCTTACTTGAGAATGCATTACAGAAGTTTCAATTTCTTCCATGTTGTTTGCTTTTTTAGAAGCATTTTGAACTTGGTTCCGTAGTAAACATATTTTAAGGCCAGTACAGAACGCTTCAAATGTCATTAAACCGTCATGGGAAGCCACTTTTTGTAAGCTCTCTATAACACCACGGGGTAAGCCCTTAGTACGGTCGTCACGCCATCGATTTTCAATATCGGTTAGATTTACATAGCCCGTATGCTTATCATCCATTATATCAAAAAGCGTACGCATAGCTGTAACGAACTGCTTAGGCAAGGATTCCATTTTTGTGTAATTAACATGACTCAAAGATTTATTCAATAAAAACGGTCCCCGCTGCCAATTTAAAATTCACATATGTATACATTTACATTTAATTATATGCACGTTGTTTCAACATTCACATTAAGCACACTCGAATATTTTTATTTTACAGCACAGAATTTCACAATATAACCGTTTTATTTAAATATATAAATATTTAAGAACATCTGTTTTCTGCTTGCAGGTGAATATAATTTGAGCGTTTGTGTTACGGTAATACGTACGATCTGTTAGCAAACCGGCTTTACAGTGGGAGTGATTTTGCGGATTCTACGAGAGCTGGAAAACCGGTCAAACAACATTTCGAGCTGGTAGGGACGATAGACTCGCTGCTACACCGCATATTGTCACACTTTTATATTAATTTTTTTATATTTGTTATTAATAACAATCATTAATCGAGACTTCTTTGTTGAAATTAATATAAAATAAGAATATGAATATAAGGAATATTTTACAAATTAAGATTCAAATAGTTTTGCTTATTGAACACTCGAGTTTTTTTTTGCTAATAAGAATGTGTAATCAAATCAAAGTTCGTTTATCGATAATGGCATAACTTAGTGCTTAATAAATATTGTTTTGGAAATAGGGCCAATAAAAAGTATTGACTTCACATCGAATCAAACGGGGCGGATCAATCGTTAAATGTTACTACGCGCAAACGCTCTCTCTTATTTCCGAAAAATAACAGTTATATTACGAGTACAAAGTTCTGGCGCTTATATTCTTCCATTCCATTCGTGCTCCTTGTCATTATTTTACGTTATTACCTATTCTTGGATTGTCGCAAACCTACCAATACCAGTACCATTCACGATTTTTACGAGTTCCCTGGTAAATCTTAGAAAACCCAAGGTCCTACGCTACCAAAATTCAAACGGGACCTCATTGAAACCAAATATGACATACACGGATGAATTGATAAACACCACCTTTTTTGAAGTCGATTAAAAATAGTTTTTATAGATATAAGAACCAAGCGTAAAGAAAAATTTTCAATCTTTTTACAAATAGTACAAGATGTGATGACGTCGATCGCAAAATAAGTTATTAAACCTGATTGCGGTTAGGGATTCAAATATAAGACCGTTACACCCTATGTCATACGTTAGAATGAGGCCTATTATCTCCTGTCATGCAAGACTCAAGCCTCCTAATATTGTTATTTTTTTAATCTAGCTTCGCCCTATTTTCTCATTTCCATGTATCAAGTCCCCTAATTAAATTAGGAAAAAAATCTGCAAATACAAATAAGAAAGGAAAACAGTATAGTAAAAGAAATTTTAAAAAATGAACGGAAGTATGGTGGTTGCCAAAAGATTTTTTATTACAAATTGAAGAGACTCTAGACCTAAGTAGTTTGGAGGTATATTTTTTGCCTAGCCTTGGTTTGTTATTCGAGATTCCACCATATTGCCATTAGTTGCCATGTCAGCCAGGTACGCAAGACTTTTGTGTTTCGCAAATGTGTCAGCCTATGCGAGAGTTATAGATTACAGATTTTTGTAGCCAGTACAGTCAGGATGGTCTGGGACCGATAATATTTAAATAAATCGCTCTCTTCAAGGGTCTCAGGTGAAAATTTACATGAGATTCCCGGTGATAGGAGGACAAGGAATCTCATGTTAACGGGTGCCTTGGTGCCTAAGGTGCCTCTGGCACAAATATGCATTAGTTACAGTTAAATAACGTCTTAAACATAGTAATTCTTGTTTTTTATCCTATTTATAAAAACGTAATGTTTTTTTGAAGAATTGACACCGATTGAGCCACAGTAGCCGATACCAACAGTTTCATCAGTCCGCTAAGCCTGAACTTCTTACAAAACTAACCCTCGTAATAGAGTTTTATAATTGTAAAAAATTTAAAAATAAAATTTTATATTTATTCCATGATATAAAATACAGTATGGTAACATTACAATACAGTGTGTGATAAAGTGTGACGCAAACGTCACTGAAGAAACAAATCAAATTCCAGATTAGAATTTTAGAAATCGTAAAATAAAATATATTTGTGTAAATATATATTTGAAATTTAATTTATGTCACTTACAAAATGTCTATCAATCAAGAAGCATCCCATGATGTTATTGAGTCTAATGGTAATTTAAATCAAGAGAGTAATAGAAAAACCTGGGTGAAATTTGAAGATGAGTCTCCACAGACCAGTGTTCCCCTATCAGACGGAAAAGCATTAAATGCTTCGGTACAAAGTATTTCACAAACTACTCAACAAGAAGTGCCTGCAGTCTTAACTACAGAGACCGTGCATGTAAATTTAGAAAGAGGAGACAGGAACCTCGAACCCGTATCACATGGGACTGCTGGTAAAAATGTAGAATTCGTTAACATACGACCTGGCTTTTGTAAGTTTCCCTTATTTTATTAATAATTTTTATTTTATATTCAGAGTAATGGCCTTGCTACAGTTCTCTTTTGGAGATCCTTGCTCTGAAGTACTAAGAATAGAGATTTTGACTGAGCACTGGAATCTCATACCTCACCCCTCAACCCAGCAACTTGTAAAAGTTATTATTTAATCAGTCATTAAAAAAACAAAACATTATCATAAGAATAAAGTCATATACATCAAGTACTACATAGAGTTGTAAGAACAATTCTACTTAAAATAGTAATCAGTCACAAAAAACCCGAAGCCAAGATTTTGTTTCATGAGCCCTTGTGTTCTTATTTACTAATAACAGTGGGTCAAGCTAAGCCACACAACTCCTGAGAGCCTTTAACTGTCTTACTCATTCAATAAACTTTATTTTAACAGCAAATGGGGATCTGTTGGTGACAGTTTTGCCAGTGAATGCAAATTGGCCTTGGATAACGGCTGCACGATTTCGTCCTGAACTAGTGCCTGAAGAACTGATGGCTCAAGGTTTAACAGTATGTACAAGATAGATGAACTTATAAACTACTGTTATTAGCATGTTAAAATATGAAATTGATAAGTTATTTTATCTTCATTTAAGAATTGTATCAATAAGCTACTAATTGTAGGCACAGCCTATTTATTGAGGTGATATTTAGATTACAAGTCCAACTGCAAACCATTAAGCCTATAAATTTTCTTTAGGATACTCAATACATTACTTAGTCTGGACATTGAGGTTTTTTCAGTCTAATAGTGGGTTTATAACTCATCTTTAATACAAGTTAAAAAAAAAGTAATTTTGTTACAGCTGACTGTTGAAGAATATGTTCATGCAATGGAACTCCTTGTTAACGATGCTCGTTTTACACTATATAACATCTGCTATAAGCGGGTACTTGTATGTTGGATAACTCTTGCATTTGTGATACTGTTGTCTCTACTTTTCTCTGGTTTGACTGGCCTCACCCTATTTTCACTGGGAGTATTATGGTTGATACTCAATGCTATGGCCATTTTCCTTTGCATGTGGATAAAACTAAGATTATCGAAAGGATTGGAGCAATGCCTTGGAAGTGTAAACAAGTTACTCAACAAACATAAGCTGTTACTGGCTTTAGATGACAGGGGAAAAATATCCTGCCACAAAGTCAACTTGTGCTTTATATATTTCGATTCTGCGCCATGTATCACACATATACAACAATTTATTGAGAGTGAAGAAGGAAAAACAATTACACAAGGTTGGGAGCAAAGACTTGATGTCTCTGTTAACGATATTGTTATTCAAGGCAGCCAGTCTACAAGACTGTCTAGGAAACAGGTATGGACATTTAATCTTTTTAATAAAATAATAAACATGTAATATAAGATGAATTTCTTAATATTATATACAACTACCAACAACAAATGAAAATTCATTCTTTGTGACAGTAGTTAATACTCTTTCTATATGAGTCTCATATGTAAAGAAATGCTCTTGTAATATAAAAAAACTTGCTATTAAACAATTAATTTTAAAATATCCTATTAACCCTAGCGGGTAGGTAAGATAGCTTTCTCTATCTGAGCCCATCACCACAACCGGGTTCAATTTTTTATTCTTATAACACTTTATGCAAAGTATTACCAAGCGAATGGCGAACAATATAAAACCCTAATGTTACACCAAAGAAGCTTCTCGTAATGTGCCATTTTAATTATTATATTAATAAGTGCTATATTAATTTTTGATGTTTGAATTTTGTGTGAGTCAGTGTTTACTTTAACTGTACAATTGCAATAATACATAGTATTTCGATGCATTGAGAGTTTACTATTATAAAAGTAATCATTAAACATATAATGTGTTTCGTAACATTAAAAAAAAATTAAAAAACAAATAGAATACATTGTTATTATATATGCAATGCCATATCCTTAACATTCTATAAATGGGTATACTAATTATATATAAATAACTGTTTACTTAATCTTTGCACAATTAGCAAGATCATTTCATAGTTGGTAATAATCATTCTTTTGAAATAATGATGGCAAGATGGTAAAGGGTACTAATTTTTAACTTATATGTATCATTATAAATGACAGAGTAGACAGATGTTTATAGATGTATATAGTGTATGTGGGAACAGATAGATAAATCTGACGTTAATGAGGGTAGATTGATAATTATTAACATTTCCCTATGTGTTGATTAGAATGTGGGTATTTCTATCTTTATAACAAATAGTAAATTATTAATTTGTATCCCTCCACTTTTATAATAGGTTGTCAAATATCTCCCTTCCGCCTTTTGTCTTTTGAATTTCGCGGCTATGTACAAAGCGCTACAGAGCTCGTATCTAGCAATACTATACATAATTTGAAAGGTCTTGACATAACCTACAAAACGACGCTATGCATAATTAGTTTGGATATTGCGTTCAACAGTTATAGACGTGTAAACATGAAGTTCACTAACGCCGAAATTCGCGCTATTTTAAAGTTTGCACTCAGAAATTGTAAAACAAAATCTCATCAAGAAACTGAAATCATCTTGGTGGTAGCTTTGAATGTTTAGTAATTAGAACCCAACCGTAGTTTTGCACTCTGTAGCGCAAACGCTCCATAGTAACCATTTAAGATGAGGTTCCTTCTCGAAAGACATTGCGCTAACTTCCTACTTGGTATGCAATGAAAGATGTTAATGTAAAAAAAATAACTTGTACATTGTCATTAAGTTATCACAGCTCGATGATTTCTTATAATAGATCGTTTATAATACGGTATTACTAATGCAGCGTATCTACCAGTATGTTTTGAAATCGTCACTAAGTCATTGTGTACTTTTTATATTTATAAAACCTTGATGAGTATGACCTTGACGACTTCGTTGTATTGCATACTAAGCATATATCGTTTCATTTCACTGATGGCACAGATTATGTTCTCACAGTTTGTTTCTTTGCAATACTATTATTTTATTATTTATTCCATGTTTATATTTATATATTATATTTAAATACGATATAATTATAAAAAAATGAATAATTTTAAAATATGAACCTTCATCTTTTGCACTGTATATTTATTGTAAAAATCGACTCGAAAAAAGCATGGGATCGTCTGACTACCGTAGACCATTACCAACCAAAAAAAAGGCGTGCAGAATTTTTTTTTTTTTTTAGAAAGTGTCTTATATATTTGAACCCAATTACTTCAACTTGTATGTAGTATATTTATATATATTTATTTTACATTTTATAGATTGCTTATGGTTTTTGTTGGTCGTAGTGTGTTTGTGTTTGTTAGCAGGATGTCTATTGCAGCTTAACTTACAGTGCGTTAACCCAATACATGTAAATTTTTCATCATTATATACTTCTAATTATGTGGGTGGGCGTATTAGATTAGTACATATAGTAGTTAGTGTAGATATTTAAATGGCATGCTTATCTAACTAGTTTTTCTTTACCAGTACCTAATATTTTAATGTAGATAATAGATGTGGGTAAGCGAGGCATATAAATGTACAGGATATGGCAGAGCAAGTATACCTACGGTACCTACAACGTTGGGGGAAAGACTTCTTGCGGCGTCGCCTGTACTGGACCCTAGACGAGGACGGCGGAAACCCCGCGGCACCGCGACACTTGCCTCTCGCGCTTTGCCCTTGTCAATACGTTGAAGAGATATTGCGGAATAAAGAACCCAAAGATACGCGCGCCTGTTGCCCGACCTGCAACGATTGGCTTAGGCGCCGCGGTATCGACTGACCAAATACTTCTTGGCAAGTCATATTCACAATTAATTTAAAATATACAAGTGATATTTGATCTGTTAAGATGTAATGTAACTTTTGTCTCAAACAGGAAAGGGCTGCGCTTCTATTTTTACGATATGCGGGAAGATGGGGGGCGCACGCCATCAAAAACAGGCTACATTTAAGCAGCCTGGTCCCGGGGCGACACGGCGAAAAGTACGTCTGTCCATGTCAATTTATTGAGGAGCATCTCCAAACAAAGCCACCTGCAGGCATTGCTAAATTTTTCATGTTACCCAATCAAACTAATCAGTTTTATTGAGACATAAAAAGAATCCGTCCAAAAATGAACGCATACATACCATTAATGTCTCAATTACATTATAGCTAGTTTTAAGACTGAAATTCCATAACTAGTAGAGATTCACATCACCCATATATCAATATTTATATAGTATTTAATATATCTTTTAGTAGAGATCTCCTATTTCACTATGAATTAATAGTTGCAGTATAATTATATACTTAATATAATTATCATGGCTGTTATATTAAAAATACCGGTAATATTTCCCTCATTAAGTGATTTATATGGAATTTTGAATTTACCCAAACTAAACAAAACATTTGACTACTTAAATCAACTATTAATCCTATTATTTATTCATATATTCATTGTCATGTAACATTACAAAATGTGTGGCGAATAAGAAAAGAAAGATTTTGGAAAGCCGAAATCCAAATATATTTTTCCTCTATGAACACTAAATTTCTATAACTATTAAGATAAGTAAAAGGCAACTCCAACGTTCAGCCAGGTAGACCGTGGTAACACGATACCGGCAACTTTCTTGTATTTTATGGTGGCATCAAGTGTGTTCATATTTGCCTGTTGTCTATAAAACTAAAATATTTTTTACTTTCTAAACAATGTTTTAATGTTGACTACAACTTTAATATTCCCATTCCTAATTTAAAAAGTATTTAAAACAACATTAAAACGCGCGTTGTTGTGGACCATTAATTATATTATGGATATTGTAAATACTGCGTACCTATGTGTTTATTTATTAAAATTTGAAATCAGTTACGATTTTGCAAATATCGGTGATATGTGGATATTTAATATATTTCGAACGATATGGCATTATGAAATATGTCAATATATAAATTATAATTTTGGTCTGAAGTTATATTTTTCAGACTGCACTGTACTTTCTTTTCTTTTGTTCTAAACTTATACAAGAATTTTATATAATTTACGAAATCTAGGCGGCCATATTGAAAATTCTGTTGTACTTGATGTGTATGCTAACCCGCATGTGCCCTAGATATAAATTTATTTATTAACGTTTACCTTCATTTCAGAAAATACCCATTTCTGTGGTAACACGTAAATTGCAAAAAAAATTGGGATTTAAACTATTTTGATAATTTTTACAAATACTTATATTTTTTTGTAATTTGTAGATGTAAGTATAATCTGTTTTATTATACAACGGGTAGCATAATAGACGTAGTATAACATCAGTGTAATACGCACAAACTTTTATTATTTTGATTAACAAATATGGGATAATCGATGGATATGGGATGATCGCCTAATTATTATAAAATCACAATATTAATACTAGTCTTAAAGAAATGTATTTAAGAAAAGCAAAACAGATTAAATATTATGCCTAATTAATTAATAATCTATTAGCTGAAACGTTCTATATAAAAATATGGTAGCTCAGTATTTATTATTTAATATCTATAATTATAAGCCAAAGCAATTATTTGCATTGTATTTTAGTCAGAGTTTGTGCTGTTACCGTATTTTAAATAGTTTAAAAATTTAAAACTGTTTGTATGTATAAAATGAGTTGAATTTGAGATCCTCCGAAATAATCAAGATCATAATATAACATCATAGATTTTTTTTAAATATTTAGTATCAAAATTAACATGTATTATATAATAATTTTCGTAACCAATCATAAAAGGCATTACAAATTTCGCAATGTATTTAATGTCCAAATTGAAATAATCCGTGTATCCTATTTTCATTTGAATGCTGTTGACTGCATAATGTTCCTGAAAATTTCCCAAATTATTGTTATTGGCCTTTTCAATGAAAGGAATGGTTTAGATATATTCTTAATGGATAAGACATTGTGCCATTAAACGAGCGAACGTGTTTGGTTTTACCTGCGCATATATGCTCGCTTTTTACACTTGGAATACAATACTAAAAACCCTTTAGAAATTACCAGAGTTTCGAATATCATAGCACTCACAAAGCGAACATAATGAAGGTAGAACATTTCCTTAAAATTTTTCTTTTCGAATGTTTTGGAGTTTTTTTATCGTTTTGCACGATATTTCTTTTCCAATTTATAAATGAAATCCTGACAAAATAAAAAAAGATCCAAATAAGTTTTGTACATCCTTCTTTAAATAAACATAAACATTGGACTTGGTTATAACGTTTTGATACGCGTTCCATTACACGCAGAGCAAAGAAATGGAATAATTCACTTCTGTTAGTCTTTCTTTCCGTACTTTTTTTGTGGTCAAACACTGAATTCATTAAAATTTTACTTATATTATATTGTGATTATACACTGTTCACAAATATACATAAACTGAATCGTCATCCATATTTGCTATGTATTTTACTCACCATGTCTAATGATTTGTGCTAGGCTTTTGGAATGTTTTTAAAAATAAATAATAGTTTGTGATCCTAGTGTAAAAATAACGAGCGAATGTAAAGAGCATGCGCCCATTAAATTACTGAGACAAATACGATGTCGGATGATATTGGAACAAAACTTACACGTTGAGGCAAAAATCTGTGGTCTGCTTGATATAATTAGCTTACATTAACGCCATATTGTTAAACAACCGCTATCGAATGTTCACAGCCCCGTCCAGTCTGCTAATAATAATAAAATTTCGCTATGGCAACTGATCAACTGCAATTCAATTGCCTTCTATTGTTACCGTAATCTACTAATCTCGTGATAGTCGTTCATTGGTGGTTTATATGGAAATTAACTTTTTAATAATTTTGACACCATGGTAATGGCAGACTTGGTGTCTTGGTTAGGTAATGAAAATGTGCATTGTACTGAGATATTATTCTTGTGAACGATGTTTGTGCCAAGAAGGCGAAATGCCCTCGAAATATTATTGAATAATTCAATAATTTTGCCCAGTAAACGTTATGTTTGCTACTATTTCTTTTTAAAGGTGGATATTAAAACTATTTTATATAATAATAAAAATATTAATTTGTACGTGTTTAAAACTAAGATATTTTGTCTCTATGAATCTATTTGTTGTATCTATCAAACTTTTGTTGTGATTGTATTATAAACATTCCGTCCTGTATAATCGAAGTACTTAATAACTAGTTTAGAATGACTAAACTTTATATTATCCTTATACACATTATTGTAATTACCTAAGTATTTATTTACAAATATACACTTTCAAATCAATACGTTTTTATTTTGAAAAATAATATAATAAAGAAAACAACCCCTATTTCTCTTTTTATAAAACGTTAGTTTATATTTATGGTCGTTCCGAATATTTATAGCTTCAACAAGTAACCTCCTGCATACCAGTTTTTACAAAGCTGTTAAATTGCTTAACCTGCTCTCTTTAAAGGAACCTCGGATAAGATATGGTAACATTCTGAATTTCTATAGCTAACCTTGCTAGAATCGGACAAGCATAAACAAAAAGAATTCAAATCGAACATTAAACGCTAGTAGGCGCAGACACACATTTGTTACGAAGGTCTGGCGCCCATGTTCTTCAACATTTGTTCTCGTTGTCTTATAGTCAATCAAAGTCACAAGTCAAGTTCATTGAACTTTGGATTGTCTTAAACCTATGAAAATCGAATATTTGAAAAAATATATTTAAAAAAAACTAGATTTAAAACCCTATTAGGTGGATGATGCATTGCAATGATGGCAAGCCTCTATGTAAAATGGAAGTCTAGACTCTAGATGGTGTTTCTACACCATCTATGGGGCTCCTTGTGGCTCTGCCCATGACCTGAGTGTAGATTATACCCTAAGCTATAGGATGAGCATTGTAGTGATTAGCTCCAAGATATTTAACCTATGACTGATAAAATACTTTTAACAAATATATTATATAAGATTTAGAAAATTTTCAGCTAGTATACAGTTGAGATCGCATCACCTGAGTTCATTTCCATTCAAGGCTATCTGTCACAAGTTTTAATGGTTTGATAAATGTGTCACAATTTAAATATGAATGTGGTAAGTTCTTTGTATGGAAATCACTTGTGTGTTATTTGTTAATATTTTAAAACCATACTCACCTGCAGCGGCATTATTATGCAATTCCCTTTAATTTGTTGAAGAACATGTATCCTTTAGGTACAGACATGTCACAAAACATAATAGGTATAAGAAATGTAAGGATGAAATTAATTGATTGTAAGAGAGAAGAGGATACTAAAAATTTATTATAAATTAATGGTACATAATATTAATAATAACAAAAAAATAATGCTGTTTTGTTACAATATGAAATATCACAGATGGTACAAGTGTTACATACGTACGGTAAAAGTTTCATTTAATATACAGAATTATAAAAAATAGATATTTTACAAAATAATAAAAAAATGTAATGCACATAAATTTTTGGTTTGGTTCTCTAATTACAATAGCAATTTTTTTTTTGAGATCGAAATAGATAATTTATATCGAAGGATATTAGGAAGAACGTCGTAAACTATTGCGCGTCGTATCGTCGCATCCTTTATTAGTTTTTAAATTAAAAATAACAACCCTGTAAAAAAGACAATGTCTCATGTGTTTACTGATAAATCTCGATATGCGATGTGTTTTTTTTTAAATAATTTTTTTCACAAATGTTACTAACATTGTTGTTGACCATTCCAAGTAAGCTTAAGCTTTGAAATGGATTACTGTAAACTACTAGGCGGCTATTAACGCACGATTTACTGTGTAATTTTAATTCGAGACATTTTAAAAACATGGTAACATTGTCAAGTCATATAAAATATCTTTCTTTGATTATATCACAAACAATTTAAAATAAAAAAAATATAATATCAACTTGAAACAAGTGATAATGACTAATGCCATAATATGGATGAAATAACTCTTAGAGATATGCTAAATATATGAAATTGAGCAATTATAATAAAAAAAATGTGGTTCTATTTGTATATGATCAGGAGCACTTTTTAAGTTTCTTTTCGCGATTTTTTGGGTGAACCCTTTACGGTGTCTCCGGAAGGGAAGACACCAAAAAAGGAATTTCTTTCTTCTTTCACATGGGATTCTTTCCTTACGTTTGTTATTAAATCCTTGTTCCGTTTTAGATTTCTATCACTTATATCTTCCCTAAGGTCAATGGAAGAGGCCAGCGATTCTAGAGATGTGACTGTGGAATGCTCTTGTAAATGGTGGCGCACGCTGAGATCTAGATACGGTTGTGGTCCATTATCACAGCTATTGTGTGATGCAGTCGACGCTGTAGATGGTGGCGGATCCTCCATTGCAGCAAGTTTCATTAAATCCCTCTGCGACTCTCGAGCCTCCATCAAGAATATGCTCTCCTGTTAGTGCAATAACTTAACTCAAACAAAGATTATTATTATTGATTTTCATCAAGTTTGTTAGCTTCCATATTTTTTTTCAGAGAATGTTAACAATATTTTTTGGAGGAAGTTCCTTATGGGGCGTTGCGGACGGGTTGTGACTGGTTTAGATAGATGGCGCTATTATTAATTATATTTTATAAGTCATTGTAAATACAATAAAGGTGTTAAGATTGTTTAGTAAAGTAGTTATTTTGATTATTATTGATAAAAAATTTATACCCAATTAAAATATTACTAACATTCTTGTTAACCATTCCAACTTAAGCTTAAGCGTGTGCTAGGAGATGGTTCAAGATAATAGTTGAATTGTGGCCTCGAACCTGCGAGCTTGCCTTTCTCAGACCATATCCTAAACGATTATGCTTGAGACCATTGAACAATGTTGTGTGCGTGATTTTTTGTACTCATAAAACTGGAAATACTCAAGTCACTGACACAAGCTGACTGGCATTCAAACTCGCGACCAGCAAACTGTAAGTGGAACTGTTCAGCCACTACGCTATCACTACTCTGCTACTGTACTATGAAATAGTAAATACGATCTTATATTGATATTTGAAAATAGTTACCTTAACTTCTTTTGTTGTGTATTGGTCGAGTTTGTCATATATTACAGCATGCAAGCCCATTTCCTTGAGTTTTTTGATGGTATCTTTATCATTGTTATCGTCACCCCAACAGAATATGACAAGACCGGCGTCGGTGGCGAGTTTTACCTGGAAATTGATAAATGCGCATATTCATAATCAGATTAAAGCATCTGATCATGGCTTGGGTTGACCTTCCTTGCTAAATAGAGCTAAAGCCTTTTTTTTTGACAGGGGGGGAAATCTTCAACAAGATAAGCCTTATGGGGGAAGGTGGGGTTATGTGGGGTATTCACCCCGGTGGCCCTTCCTCGTTGCATGGTGAACACTGTGCTTTACGGAGAGCACGTCCAAGGGGGGAGGGTTCATCCCTCCCCCCATGTGCCCTCGCAGTGCACGGTGACACGGGCTTGTCGCCCAGTGAACCCGAGGCCCCTGTTAGTCGCCTTCTTCGACAGGCAGGGGAACCGTAGTCTTATTTTACGAGCTCCAGGGCTATGAAAAGCTAAATACGAGGTTCCCTCAGAAGAGACCTTGCATTAGGCTAAAATTTTTGCTTTGTGAAAATTATATAGATCTCTATTATAATAATAAATATAATAATACATATATGTAGTGACTTGATTATTACTCATTGAATTAAACCACTTCGAATTTTACCGCATTTTAATTTTATTTTTAAATAATAATAAAGACCTTGTCAAAAACCTCAACTCAATTAATAATTAGATCATTAGAAGAAAAAATGAAAATCTCACCTGAGATGGATCTCTTAGTAAGTCTTCAGTATGAACAACAATGCCTAAAATATCAGAGCTTATTGCATTTTGCACAGCTGCAGGGATGGTTAAGCATCGAGGATCTCTATATGGCTGATATTTATTTGTAATACCCTGTAATTGTAAACAGAAAACATTACTAACATTCTTGTGAACCATTCCAACTAAACTTAAGCTTGTGGTAGGTGATAGTTCACGTCAATAGTCGAATGGTGGATTCGAACACACGACCTTACGATTCGCAGACCGTACCCTAAACCATTAAGCTAATAACGCTTCTGCTTATTATTATAGAGTGCTTTAACATTTTAGCACTAGCGGATTAGATAGACAACTTTTGCTTCCCCTTTGCACCAAGCTATATTAAATCCCATAAGCTACAGCCATCACTATACAACAAGTATTCTTTCTTTTCATTCTCTCCCCTTTCCCCTCTCTTCTGAGGACCGTTACTCTTTTCTGCGCGATCTCTGCATACCACACCGGGCAAAAGTGTACGTAAAAATAGAAAAAACGGCAATTCATTAGTACAAACAGACTGAGGGCATCAAATAAATTAAATCGTAAGTTGCTTAGCCACAAGCTTCTTCAACACACATTCTTTTATAATTTATATCTCATTTATGTTATTCTTCACTTGAATTAGACATGAAATCACCTCAAACCATTAACAAAAAATTTAATGAATAAAGTTACTTACAACCGTCAGAAACATAACTGGATATTTATTCTGTTTGTTTCGGACCATAGTGCAAATGTCAGGATTGAAACATGAAAATACAATTCGCCGCTCACCTGCATGTTTCAAAACCACTTCCAATACCTGTAACATTAGTAGTACACATTATATTGAACTTCTATATTGCTGATGACAATTGTCAGGTGACTGGTGCAAAACTGAAAGGGAAATGTAAGCTGGTGTCCCGAAGGTGTGGTCTAGAAGGTGAAGGTGAATGGGCTGCATGGATCCGAGTATTTTTTCATCATAAACATTTTAGTCCAACACTAATTGATATGAATGTGGTTTTGTAAATTAAGAAAAGGTACATGATTAAAATCAATAATTTATGGACAACATTAATTATAATTGAGAAACATGTTGTATTACTACATAGAGTGGCACTGGCCACTTTGATTCATGCTGCTGGAGGGCAAGCTCCCGATCTTTACAAATAGACCAACAAATATATATAGATAACATCCTACATATTTGACCCAAATTCAAGTGTTTTATTGTGTTCAAGTGTTGTTACTGAAATAGATAAATCCTTTATTGCACCAAAATATAACAAACGAAAACATCATGCTTTTTAGCATTTTTTCCAGGTACCAAGGTGGCTTACGGTATTAATTTTAAACATAGCATGTTATATACATCATAACATGTTGAGTTCTGGTCACTACACTATTACGACTAAAAGATGTCTATTGTAAACATTACCTTGTCAACATACATATTCATGTCAAATGGATTGTTCAATTCAAATGTGCCATCATTTAACTCCATTGTCCACTTCAATTCAATATTGAATCCAACATGGAGGTCAATGATCTTCAATGTATCTTCCAATGTAGGAAAAGGTTGGTGTTCTTCTAGATCATCATCAAAAAATAAGATTTCATGATTTCTACCTTCTACCAAATGGTAAACCTTAAAAGACATAAAGAAATCTTTTATATGGTATGCAAAACAAGGTATTTAGGAGTAAAAATAAAAAATCAACTTCAAATTGAATCAACCATGAAGCATTATTATGCGCAGACACAATCTTTGTATTTCTAAATTATATTAAGAATATTAATTTTCAGAATTGTACTATATTTTAATGAGACTACATGGAAAGTACCGGCTTTGAATTAAAAAAAGAATCATCAAAGTCAGTTCACCCAGTCGAAAGGTATGAGGTATCAGACAAAAAAATAAAAACAAATGACAAATTGAGAACCTCCTCCTTTTTTGAAGTCAGTTGACAATTTATTAGTTTAAAAATATAAAATATATTGTATTCTAATTCCACAGTAAAATACCTTCAGTTTTTGTAGATGCTCCAAAGTGAGATCCTTCACAGGTAACTCTAGCATCTCTGCAAATTCAACCTCCTTTTTTCGTTTCATTGAAATGCATACATGAAAATCATGATATATGACTGGGATCATATCTTTACTTAGTTGGACATCAAATTCCAACAAGTCTGCACCACTGGCAGCAGCTTTTTTTAAGGAAGCTATTGTATTTTCACGAATAGCATTTCCTCTGAAAATATTTTGAGTATAAAACATTGTTAAGATTATTAAACATTCTTGTGGAGGAAAGAAAAATGATTTATTGTTGTATTGATAGTTTAATGTTCAAGTCATCACAATGCAAAGTTTTTCAATGTTTTGTGAAACATACAAATATCAGAATATTAATAATAGATGTAATGTTAAATAGAAATATTTTTTAAAGGATAAACTCTGATTTCCTAATGTTTTAAGTAATTTACTCTGCTTATAACCTAGATTAAAATCCATAAAATTACTTTCAATCAATGTGTTACATTAATTTATTATATTTATGTTTACAATTTAGGGACCTTCAAGAAACAAGCCAATTCCTATCTCAAAGGTCGGCAACGCACCTACAGTTCCTCTGGTGCTGTGGATGTTCATGGGCGATGGTGATCACTTAAGATCAGGTGAGCCGTATGCTTGTTTGCCACTTTTCGTATAAAAAAAAATATTAATTGTGTTTTTATAAGAAATGTTTATTTGTATAAATGTAATAAGGAAAAAAATTATGATAACTTTAACTTACTCTTTAGTTTTAAAACTTGCACCCAGGCCTCTATGTCCCACTTCCAAGCCCGTCCATGTTGTATCCCAGTGCTTGGCATATGATACACTCATGTTACAAATGTTTTCCTTCAAGGGATGAACAATAAGATATTCAAAATTGACTGTGCCAAGGGGTCTATGTTTAACATTACAAGTAACAGGTAATTCCAAAACACCTTCAGACGGTTTAAACATATTTGGTAGAACATATGTATAACCAACATGATAAGGAGGGTCTTCTGTAGCAGCACGACTACTTAGTGAATAGAAATCAATAAGATATGCTAGAACCTTATGATCCAGAGTGTACACATTGAATAAAAGGACATCATTCGGTTTGTATTCTCTTCCAAATTGTTCCTGTGGTTGCAACTGACAAACCTCATGATCATTGTCTAAAGTTGATACTTCTACATAAACACCTGGAGGATTTTCTCCTCCTGATTGTCACTACTTTGTGACTCTTCAAGATGGCCTTCAGTTCCAAAAGATAATTTAACTGGTGTCACTTTAATTTGCATTATTCTATTTGCAAGACGACTTTTTAATTTTAAAGGATCATTGATAAATTTAAATTGAACCAAAGTCTGAGCTGTGAGCCACCCCCTGTTAATTTTTTGAATACCTTCAAATTCGCCAAATATATCAGTGGTAGATGTTTGCACATTTTCTTTAATAACCCTTGGATGAATGTTAGCCTCCCATCTCCGAACGATTATATTCTTAAAATCGTCGTTGAATAGACATATGGCGTAACGATAAAATACGTCACAAGTATTAGGTACAGTTAACCGAGTACTCCACAATTCAGTACCTTCTTTCTGTTCGAGTGGTACCATCTTGGTAAAGTCCCATTCTCCTAGCTCCGGGGTACTACCCGATATATAAACCTTCTCTCTTGGTCTCAAATTTGAAACTAGAACAGTGAACTGCCATTCTTGGGACATAATTAGCTTTTCCTGTTTTTCTTTTTGAGCTGAAATTCTTCCAGAAATATCAATTTTATGCTTTTTATGTTTCCTTTGTTCTTGCAGAAAAAACCACCGTTGCATAACAACAAATAACGTTCAAATCTAATAAACCTGTAAAACCTCTAAGACTTCAAGTTTACATAAATAGTTGCTACTAATTTATCAAAGACTTCTGCCATCACAGCCATATAAAAGGAACATTTCAAAACAAATTAATAAAGACACGAATTAGATACACTTAACTACACGCACGTCCAAAAAAGAAGCAAAAATCCAAAAATTTGTGAACATTAAAATCAAAACCTTGTCAGATTTTAGACAACTGTCAAAGTGGGTCTAAGCTCAACTCTCAAACCAAAGAGCTCGAACACGATTAACGTTTTAAAACCGGGTAAAGTTGGAAAAGAATTTCCAGCAACCAGCTTATAATACTTACGATTAAAATTGACTTCAAATCAAATCTACAATAAAAAACTTAAATGTAAACACTCTTAGCGTCAGTGGCGGACAAAATGCTATTACGCACGGTAGATGGAAGAAGTATCTTCCGAAGAGTAGGCTGCGACATTCTCTTCCTTCATTCGCATTCGTAGTCTTTGTCATTAAGGAGTATCTTACCTAGTCTTAGATTTTTCTAAACGATTAACCCTCGGAATCCAAGGTCCAATACAACAAAATAATTAAAATAATTGCGTGTATAAAGCAAACTATTGCAAAAGATGAACGTAAATGTAAACATCTTAAAGGCGGAATAATAGCACGACCGCTCTCTTATTTCCAATTACTTTAAATTACCTAGTTCTGGCACCAACAATGTCTCTTCATCATTCAATTAAACAAAGAAAATTCGAGCAATGGTCACCAACCGTGTTACGATCTATACTATTTAGCAAATTTAAAAAAAAAGTCTACTACTTTCTCAAAAGCCGGACACACCTGTGACGTTGTAGATGTTCACGGGCGATGTGATGATTTAAGATCTCGTGAGCCATAATCTTGATTGCCCCTTTTACTTTAAAAAAAATACTTTTGACTTTATATTGTGCAATCTATATTATCCATATAGAAAGTTGTCCTAAGAATTCTATATTT
Organism: Meandrusa payeni; assembly: GCA_029286785.1. Lineage (NCBI taxonomy): Eukaryota > Metazoa > Arthropoda > Insecta > Lepidoptera > Papilionidae > Meandrusa > Meandrusa payeni. The sequence goes on along the minus strand of JAGSMX010000012.1, from coordinate 10,307,520 downwards.
ATTATACCTATAATTGTTGTAAGGCCTCGTAATGCGTACTAATATTTTACCATGACGAACCATTATGAAGTTGAATTTGATTATCCATATAATACTAAAAGGCCAACTTTAGAATTTAATGTATTTTTTTTATATGACGAACTACACAGATTGGCCAGGGAAGCTGGTCTTGACTGATTCACATGATTGAGAGGTGGCATAGCTCTTAGGTCGCTTAGCCTGAACCTCTATCGCTAGTAACTCAACAGAAGGGTCCCCCCGGTGAGGGGTAACCTCGGCTTGGACGGTTACTATGTAACGCGTAAGCAATCCGATCCGAGGGCGCCCGAGAGGGCCGAACCACGACTTGGTCGGTTGCTATTTCACGGATAATAAAGAATTTAATTTAAAACATATTTTAATACAGAAAGAACTTTTGAGAGAAACGAGAAATAATGGCCGAATAGAGAATGTGATCACTATTGAGAAATGCATATCTTGGTAGTTGGGGCTAGAAAAATTCCCGTAGAAAAGATGCGTCGGACGAGCGGCGGAGCATTTTACTCGGAGAGCGCACCTTTGTCATATTAAATTTAAACTTACATCACTAACTGGAACACTTCGAATAGTAGCAAATTATAGCTCATTAATAAAATCCATAATAGCTGCAGTACTTCACAAATATATGAGAATTGACTTCTAAATCTGTATATAATTCTATATCTGTATATATAAGCAACCCTCTCAAGACAAGGTTATTTAAGGCCCGATAATGAATCATATTACGATTATTTTCCCTTTAGATCAAATATACCATTTATTTACTAGTTAAAAACCTATTAAATGTCATTCTAACATTAATTTTGAGAACAGGAACATGTAAGCTTGTTTCAAGAAATACTAACCTTAAAATATCGCCAAAATATCTTTACTTGTAAGAGTACTTTATAAGTTGTCGAGCGCTATAGGACTGGGAGACGTATAGTACAAGACGTATTTCAAGCTGGCATAAGCGATTCTTAAAAAGGGTAGTATGTAATTAAACTAATTCATTATTCTTGCGGTAATTTAGCAACAATATAATATTATATATGTACGTCGATGTGTTCATAAGTTAACAAGACAAAGAAAAACTCTGATTGAAAATTTTCAATAAAAGCATAACGCGCGGGTCAATCCTAGTAAAATCCGTTTCAATGCCTAGTTTTATATTAAAAAGTAGAAAACATACATTTGTAACATTTGTTTTTTTCGGTTGGAAGTTGATCTCAAAATCAGCGACTTATATATTATTTTTATCCTTATTTCCTAAAGGTACTAATTTTTCCTAGTGACTGGTCACCAAGAAAAGGTGATATTGATCCTTAAACATAAGTAGTAAGGCGAATTTTACATGGAAAAAGTGTGTATTTATATTTTTAACTTTTTAAAGATTGTGTTAAGGCGAATCATTATTAAAGTGCTTTATCTCTTAAAATTCTAATTATGTCTATGTAATACATTAACACATTTTGCGTCTCCACTATATAGTTACGATGAGCCTTGAAAGTTTTCAAGGTTTACCTGTAAATTGGTCAGAGATAGAAAATACTTTTGTTTAATTTAAGATTGTCGGTTATATTTCCAACGTCATGATTATATTGTTGGATATGAATGTTCGGTCTAAGTTTCATAGGCCGTATTCTAAATCAACACAAAATACTACATACAAACAACAATCCAAATATTTTTTTATATCTACATAATCTAATAGTCAACTATATGCACCATAATTATATTAAAAAAAAACCAATGAAATAAAGTATTTTTACTTCCAACAATTTCGTATAAAGTTTATTAATATCTTTACAATATTTACATTTTTTTAACAGTACATATTTACACTAGCAGTCTTTTTTGGACCAGGCCTCTTAAAATTATTATATCTTCTAATACCTAATACATCTAACTTTGTACAAATTAATTGCATTCTTAAAACTTCATCTAATTACAATCTAAAAAGGACAATTTACACCAGGATGGAGGAAAGAACAGTTCTCGCCTTGCCTACATGAGCCTTTTCTTTGGAAATATATACACATAACTTTTCTGCTGCCGCGAGCATGTCCTCCGCGGCCTCTTGTGGGGCCCTCCCAGTTTCCTCCACTTTTACCTCTCCAATGACCTCCAGCACCGCGACCACGCATAGCACCACGGAAGTTTCCTCCTGGGGCCGTAAAACCATCTAACCCTGGAGGACCTGGTGGTCCTGACATATTAAAGTCCATGGGGAACATGTTTTGCTGCATATTAAAGCCTTCGGGTGGTACCGGAAACATAGGATTTGGAGCGCCAAACATATCTGGGCCCATTATCATATTTTCTGGTGGTACCATCATTCCTGGTGGTATAGTACCAGGAGGCACAGGACCAGGTGGCAGACCTGTCGGTGGCATTGGTCCAGGTATTCCATTTGGCATCATATGTGGCGGAACTCCATTTGGCCAGTCGCCAGGGACCAATGGAGAGCTTTGAAACACTGGTGGTACTACGCCTGGGAACTGCGCAACAGGAAAATTTGGAGGAAATTGGGGCATATTAGGTGGAAACATTGTAGGTACAATAGGAGTTGTTGTCGGTGGCGCAACTCCTTTTGGTTCAGGCCATGGCATGTTACGAAAATCACTTATGTTGTCTTGATTGCCCGTCACGTCATCTAATGGTATAACTGTTGGCTCTGTGTATGTGTGGGTTTCAATGTCAGGTTCATGTGCGGAATCGGGAATCATTGACTTGTGGAAATAAAGAGGCTGCAACGTAGCTTTCTGTCGAATTGCCTGTGTATCTTTTTCTTTGCTATTTTTACCATAATCAACTTGTATTTGTCCATCTAAGTCAATGCTAATTAGTGGTTTCCAACTAGTCTTTTCTTCCATCACATCATCATTGCTGAGGTTACGCCCTTTCTGAAACGCTTCTCTTTCGTGAATTCTCTCTAAATACTTCATATCCGTAAATGTTTTTGTAACATTCACACGTTCTGTTTCATCAAGTTCAAAGTATTGTATTTCTTCCAATTCTGAATCAGGTTTCCACTTTATGCTTTTCTTAGGACCTTTTCTTTTGTGGTAACAAAGAACACCTTTTAATCCATTAACTGTTAAAGTATGAGGTTCCGATGTTTCCATTTCTTCCTCTTTATTGTCTTCGGGATCCTTATTGGTCGCCGCTTCTTCACTATTTTCATTATTTTTTTCTGGTAAAGTTTGTTTATTTTCTTCGGTGTCTAAAGTATCTTGGTAGAATCTAGGTGGAACTGACTTATTTTCGCTATTAGGGCTACTAACAGTTGTCGGCGTATGAGGTGGAGATGATTCATTTGCAGCATTTCCATCTCTGGATCCGCTGGTTCGCCGTTTTCTCTTTTTTGGTTCCTTTTTGTTTGTAGCCGAGGCATTGAGTGCATCCATGAACATGTCACTTTCGAGTAACATCATAGCTGTAACAAAAAAACTAACATTAATACAGTATAAATAGTAACATATTTTACGAACACTATTTTTTTTCTTCAAAATTGATAAGTCAAAAATGTATAAACACAGGTTCCAAAGTTATTAAGCAAACCCTTTCCAACAAGAAATTTCTATTCTGTTCACAAATGGCATGTGAACTTTACGAACATAAAATAATTACAACTTCCTCCTATTTTGAAGTCGGTTAAAAAGACAGGTTTACATTTATTAATTTGATATAAATATTTAAAAGCCGTATTCATATCGATTATAGATGAAGATCACCTATTTTATTAAATGTAAAAGTACTTTTGTGTCATCTGGAAAACTGATATCATCGAAGACTCCATGCACTCAGTGCAGTGTGGCAGTGGCACCGAGAACTCACTTTCAGCGTCACCTAGTTCTAATTCTACACCATTCATCATGTTATTGAAATACATGAGCTTAATTATATTAAAATACTAACTTTTATTTAATTAAATTAAAAAATATGGTTTTAATATACATAAATAAAAGTTTGACTTTATTTATAATTTTTTCTTTATCAATTGAATTCGTATGAACGCCGCACAAGATGTTGAAAATTTGAGAGACAGCGTCGGTAGGGGACGCCATATGCGTATCTGAAGAAAAAGTACACAATACTGCTTGGAAAAAATAAATAAGCGTAATTGGCCTCAATAAGCATGATGGAAATACATACATAGCTTCTGCTTTCCCTTAAAGCATAATAGCGTGTGAGCTTTTGTCTATTTTTTAAGCCGTCGTGATTCAATAATAAAAAATTGCAAAAATTCATTTTATTGGTAGAAAGGTTTATTATTACAGTGTCTTACGTTAATTACGGTAATCGAAAACGTAGAAATTTTGGACCAGTAAGTCAGAGATCTCTGCTTACTCCATTCGGTGTTAGGATTTCTGTTTATTTTGTCGGCATAATGTTGAAGGAAAGAAGGCACACAAGAAACACAAATAAATAGTTCGAGACAAAAAACAGTAGCGGACCACAAAATTATTGGTATTAAATCGAACCCACGACACTTAACACAAAGGTACTCAAACCACTAAGCCACACGATCACCAAAATTCGAAAATAATTGCATATTAATTAATCGAGCAAGAAACTTGTACAAATTAATTGACTGTTGAATAGATAATTTTCATAGAAAACCATGGTATGTTAAGTACAAAGTTATTTCTAATCTTTGAATATAGAGCTGAAGGTATCTTTTTAATTAACAAAGTTAAAAAATAATAGTACAAGGCAGTTACTGTTCAATTTAATTGGATGGGAACAGTAATATTGCCTGTCGTCAGCTACTAGAATTGCTAAAAATTGCGACATCTAAAGTTTAATCTCGCCGTTTGAATCAAGAAAATCTAGGGGCACATTCAAAAATCGAGAACTATGATAACATAACAAGAACATTCAGTTCTTTGAGAGGTTTGAGCAGGGGAACAATATAGTCTTCGTCCAAAAACTCGAATACATCCACATGGCTGCGTGTAAAGTTCAGCGCACTCATAACCCGTAAGTGTGAAGGTTTGGTGGTGTTTCTCTGAATTGACCACTCTTCATTGTGGCCCTTAAGGTGTAATAATAAGGTGAAGGTATTAAATACTAAAGATTTTGAAATGATGGATAACGTTAAAGTGATAGGAGAGCAATTTTCTAGGCCATAATGGCAACCAAGATTGGCGTAATGGTGTCCTCACTTGAATCCTTGTAGAAAGATACACCCAAACCGGCATAACTTTAAGCGAGCCCTTGTCAAGGATTCGAAACGGAATACTATTGACAACATTCGTCTCGCCCCAAAAGACTGGACTGCGTATTTGAAAATGACATATAGAAAACAAGGGAGTTTACTTTTAATGAGCAATTATAATAAAATGTAACATTCTTATTTCCTCCAAAAATATTTTCGATCAGAATATCAAAATTGAACTTGGCTCACAGATATTTTAAACTAATGGGGCGTTTAAGAACTTCACCTGATTTTAAGGTGGCGGAACTCTTAGGGCATACGGCCAGTACCGCTACTACAAGCTTAACACATCGGTTGCCCCGAGGGAATTTTGGATGCCATTATTAGGCTCAAGGGTGCACGAGGGCAAAATCACCTTTATAATAATAATAGGCATTGAACAGCTAAGACTTAAGCAAATTAATGATTTATATGGATCAGTATAGTAACGAGGAAGTCAAGTTTTCCTTTAAAATATTAATCGGATTAAATTTATTTTTAAAAATCAGAATATCGTCATCATTCTGGTCAAAAAAAACGGATAAATTTTGGAAATTACTAAAACTTTACATAGCCTTTGTGGCAAGATTTAATCAAATATTGGTATGTCTTTTATTGCAAATTAAGACTTATTTTTAGTCGACATCAACAAACTTCATAAAAGTTTATACAATTCACAACATTTTTTAATTTATTTAAATTTTGTGTCTTAATCCATCATTTATGAACAAATTTCGATTTTTTTTTGAAGGGTTGAATCCAATTAGGTCTCATATGAATTTTGTTGGCATAGGACTTCCGATTCCGAAGATGTACCAGGTAACTCTTAAAAAACGTATGAAAGAATACTTGTTGATTGTGTTTATGACAATCTAAGACAATGTACTAACAATAAACACGAATGTGAAAAAGAAAGAGAATATAGGCGCTATAACTTCGCAAATCTACTCCAACATTCCAATTATTTGATAAAAGATTACAACTTGTTTTCTCACTCTATTATGATGTTCCATATTAGCGGGTATTATTGTCAGACCATGGTCTAAGCCAGTGATTCTCAACCACAGTGCCGCGGCACTTTTGTGTGCCGCCAAATTTTGCAAATATGTAATAATGTTGATATTATTAAATTATATCATTTAAAAAGAAAAATATTTTTAACATGAATATATATTATTATTTTGTATATTTAAAATTTTTGTCATACACTATTTATGCAGTGTATTGTAGTAAGTAAATAATTTTTATCTTTGTGTGCCGCCAAATTTTGAAATCGTTAAATATGTGCCGCAACAAAAAAAGGTTGAGAATCACTGGTCTAAGCGAACGCTGCCCTGCGTGTTTTGCTTACATAAGCAAAAGCAGCTGGACAGTATTTGCACTAATAAAATTAGATATCCGCAAAGCACGATGTAATCGCACAGAAAAGTTATGGCCTCAAAAAAAGGGAATTCACAGAATAAACTGAAACAAAATTAAGGTTCCGAAAGTTTAGTACCAATTAAATGGTATGTTATAACGCCAGCGGAACAACTTATAAATAGTTGCGATGAGGTCATTCGTTTAAGTACTTTTTAAACACACTACGTATTAATCTATCCAGTATAACTAATTCCAGTCTTCCTAAATACTTTTATGGACTATCTAAATAGAACGTTAATTCAACCATATTTTTCCTCTACTTTATTCTATTCTAAGCGAACGTATTCTAGAGATATTTAACGTTTTTTTATCAGTGGCACTAAACCTTTTTTGTAAAGCGGTCACTAACGCGCGTTATGGTGTCGCGGGGCGCAAAAATAAAAATGGTTTAATTAATACGAGGTGGGCCAAGCCTAGCGGACCGCAAGTTAAGTATAGCCGTTCTAGATGAATAAATTAAATTTAAGATACATGATCAATTGTTCAGAATCGATCAGAAAAATAGCGCATTTCACATCTTCGAAGGCTTTACTTTATATGGGCCTTCGTTCGCGTAATAACTTATTATTTTTATACAAATATATTAATGTCAATTTTGAATGTAATCGTTTTTTCACCCGTTTACATATGGTATGGATTTAATGGCTAATTAACAACAGTATTGTTAGTCTGAACATTAAAGCGAAAAATATGATCTCTTATTTTTAGACTCGAGGTCCGAAATACGAATCGATTACTTTATTATCCAATAAAGTAATCCGATCGATTTTTTATTAGATCTAATAAAAAATCGATTTAATAGATGGAAATTAATTTCTAGATAGAAATTAATTTCCATCTAGTAAAATTTTAAAAAAAATTATTAGATAGAAATGCATAAGTAAGCGAACTTATGCTCTAGTGAGAAATACATTTATTTAACGTAATGAAAGTGACGGACTATATTTATATATAAAATACTATTATACAATATGTGACTGAACAATAAGGTTAAAAATTGCGTGAAAATGGAAATGTGTAAACGATATACAGAATAGAAAGATATGATTCGGTAGCTTCAACATTTTAAGAGATGATCAAGGCGAAAAAATATATGATGCAAAGACGAGTGGAAGGATTCGATAAAACTAACATACCCTACAGTTGGCTACAAGGCTTCGGAGAGTTAGATATTCCGCTGCGCGAACCGTGTCTTTTGACAGGATTGACTTCGAAAATCCTTCTCGAACATGGTAATATCCTTACGAAGTTTCCCTTCACCACAGAATAATTTACCGGCAGTTTAAATTGCAATTATCAATTTTATTGGTGTCGCTGCACCAGGGTTCGAACTTAGGCAGCTATATCTCTGTGCAACATGCGGAGTGCATGATCACTGAGCTAGTAAGACTACAATAAAGTGAGGTGTAAATAAATTAAAAAACCCTAGTTTTTAATTTACACAATTAATGTGTGTTTGTTTAGTGTCTATTAAATGAAGCTGCATTGACATATGAAATCATTAACTTTAGTATTTAAAGTTGATTAGCAAGTGCAAAATGACATTAAATTAACTGAAGTATGGTTGATTATGAAGCATACATACTGATTACTAAATAAAGGACTAGTGGAGTGGCACGATCGTCGAATTTACAACATGCGGTCATCATATCTCAGGCCTATGACTCCCCGAGTTTTTGCGTAAAAATCTCTCGCTAACCATTGTCCATTATATAATAATTACCTTGCCTCTAAATATCTAACTTCGGCCAGTTAGGATTCAAAACTTCTTGGTTTCCAACATTAACTTAATGTATCACAAAATACTATTACCTACATAAGATAAAATAATTTTAATATAAGCATTGGGAGCTCCATTAATGTGTTACAAGTCAACTGTAAAAAGTAACACAAACTACTTTGATTCAAATTAAGAGCTTTTAATAATTTAGTTTTACGTAATAAAATGAATTATTCGTACTTAATAATATTGTGTACATACATTATCATGCCGCCTTCCTCAATAAGAATCTAGTCCACGTTCACGGGCGCAGTCAGCGTCTCTTGTCGCGTGTATATACTAAACCCGCTTCCATATGCTTGAATTTCATATATTGATATACTCCAAAAAGAAATTCGTTTATTCTGTTAAACTTTTTTCGAGTATAGCAATGAAAAAAATAAGTATTTTAGTCTAAATAATTTTAAAATAAAATAATGTTGGGTAATTATAAAAATACTACAAATGTTAATAAACATTCCACCACCGGTTAATAATTATTGTTTTTATCAAAATGGGCTATTTGCTAATAAAACTATATTTTATTATCCTTCCGCTGAAGTTTCCTTATACAGAAACTTCGAGGACACTGAGGATGTCTAAAACAAATTAACAGAGTTGAAACAAAAACGTTCCTAAATACGTGCATATCTCGTTTTAAATCAGTCAAGTCAGTTACAAACTACAGGTTCGTTGAATTGAGACTGCAATGGGTATCTACTTGATCTACGATTTTACAAAATCAAGACATAAGTTTAGTCTATTCGGTGAACATATCGCTGTCGATCGGGCACCACGTTTGCTTTCCTTGCATACACAACTAGATCGATTCTTCCGAGCAAGTGTAGAGCGAAATTAAGATAACTTACATTCAAAGACTATTTTATATACTCCTGTCTATACTTAATGCGGTTTCTAGAACGACTATTTCAAAGATATTAATTTAATGGTAAAATTTAAAGCCTAACATATCTTAATAAGAACGTTGAATACACTATTGCACACAATATTTAGCAGGCGAAGGAGAATGAGTTTATTCACAAGTAATACGCTAAGATGGAAGTAAAACGTACTAAAGTGTTGTGCAGTAACGTATTAGACGCTAATCGTACGGACGCTCACATTTTTCAACCGACTTCAAAAAAGGACGTTCTCAGTTCGTATATTTTTTTTAATAATTGTACACATTTTTGAAGGATTTTGGTTCAATTAGGTCCCTTATTAACATTGTTGCCATAGGACCTTGGGTTCGGCGATATACCAGGAAACTCGCCCCTAAAAATCGTTGGAAAATATTGAATATCTTAACGACATGTAAGTAATTCAAATCCTCAACGACGAGCATAAACGTGATAGCAGAGAATATAGGGGCCAGAACTTCGAAATACAGCCATGATACTTAAGAGGAACGATCAACAAAAAAAAGAGACCAACCGCGTGTCTACTACACGCATTTAATATTTGATTATTCAAATTTGATTTCGGTTTTTGTTTTTACTCGCTAATATACTTGCAATTCAAAAGTATCATAGTTATATTTCTTCCACATTCGTGCTCCACTTTATCATAAATATTTTACTTTACGTATAGAGTTCCCTGGTACGGGACTTCCACGTCCAATGCTAACAAAATTATACATGTTAACCTATTGAAACTCCCTTCAAACAAAATAGAAAATATAATAGAGTTGAGAATATCTTCCCTTTTTGAAGTCGTTTAAAAATGCAATTATTTCATGTTGCAAATAACAATCACTGCAACTTTCATGTTGAAAATAGTAACGAAATTATCCTGCTCAATTTATCATTGCAGATATTTAACTAGTAACAATATAACTTTTACCTAGACTGCAAATCTTAACACGTCGGTCGTTCGGTTTAGATAAACATTTAATTGCAAATACTTATCAGTTAATAAATGCCCTATAAAACGTGAGTACGCGATACCTAAGCAAAATTATGGCCGCAAAGAAAAAGTGGCCTCCGACGCCACGCTCTTATCGTTCGGAATATCAATAAATACAGCTTCCTAAACTTGTGCATTAGATTACTTGAGTCGGCAAAGCAATGGTCTTATTACAAATAGAGGGATCCAGATGTTCTTTATAAACGCAACGCACGTTTGTTAAATTATAAGTAAACATGCACTTTCATGTAGTTACAGCTTCTATAGTACGTGCCACTTCTATTTGTAATACCACATTGACCTAACTACTTTTTAGATAATTGAATTTTACTCAAAATAATAGCATTTTATGTTGATATTGCGACATAGCAATACACTTATATGCCATTTACATATGTTTTGAACAATTTGAAAACGAATTCTATTTTATTACTCGGTTATTTACAAGAAAAATATGTGAATAAGTATTATCAGCAACATAATTTTTGGAAATAGTCTTGTTTATATCGTAGTAGTGGAATAGGCACTTAGTCAAATAGCGCAACGGCGAGAAGGTACATTATACTTGGGATCGATAGCAATTTACGAAATAGCATTGTATCGAGGGTGACATAGGACTGAATCATTGCCAAATTCTATTACAAATTGACAAGACTAGTTATATGATCGACGGAGCGGCTATTAGTCTACGCAACGTTGGGAACGAAATTAGTATACTTAATATTTTGTGAAAAAATATATAGCCTGCTCAACGCAATCAGTTTTAATATCAATAAAATACTACATAATTGTATACTGAACCAATTAAAATCTCAAGATGGTCACTAGATCTGGAATGTGCCTCAGTGGTCAAATGACGCGCCACCGCGACTCTAGTTCAGCAGTGTTACATAGCTTAATTGGCAGAATCATTGAAACCAAGCAAAAATGAACCAAATGGTATATTATAAGTTAATAATTAAGGGGGGAAAATATAGGGGGTTTACTAAAGTTCTTTTATATTTACTTTTATTTTTAAAGTTTCAAGATTTTTATAGAAAGCTAAAATTATCTTTCAAAGTACTTACTTCTCTTTTACAGGAGAGCCGTTAGCGCTATTTTCGATGTCCTATAGAAATAAAGGTTCAATATGCTGAGCTTAGTACCTTGCATTCCATTACTACCATTTAACAAGTTTGAATGTTCATTAAAATACAATGAGTAATTATTAAGCACGTAAAGGCATATAAGAGCTGTTGCCATGTTTTATAATTATACCAATATTTATATTATTTAAAAGTATGTTTACGTAATATAATAAATACAATATGGGTGACTTGTTGAAATATATAATTTGTTTATTGAATCATTATTAATCTTTGCCTATGTTGTCCACTTTCCCTCCAATTTTCCTGCCGACGGAAAATTGTATCAGAATATATGTGGCTGTATTTATAAAATATATTATATTACATCCCGAAACGTATATCTGAGCCGATTTGAAAAAAACAATTTTATGTTTGTGCACTCATAGCGCCGTCATTTATGAACCGATTTTGTTTGAAAGGATTTGTTTCAATTAGGTCCAATATTGATTTTGTTGGCATAGGACCTGTGGGTTCAGAAGATATACTAGGAAACTGTGACGTTCTTTCTTCACATATTATAAGAATGTATATTCAAGCAGGACGGACGGACAAGCATGAAACAAACACGTAGTAGAGACCAGATTTATAATTATTAACGTAATTTACCATGACATATCGATACTTTATGTATCGTCGTGTACATTTTCGTATTACTCGGTAGTTATAAAGATGTAAAAATATTTGTGTAATGTGCTGTGTCATAGGTTCTAATGATAAATGTCCAGTATTTTTATATTGTACATTTACTGTGTCGTGCCTTATATCTTCGTTATGCAGCTTAAAGAGTGTGTGAATCCAAACTGTTCATGTTCTGATCAACATTGCTGATGGAAACAACCTTGCTGCTGAACGAACTGCTATCAACACTATTAATAAAATTTAAAAGTGAAGGTTTATGTATTACTTTAGTCAGTACTTCAGAAACGTCTATTAACACAAAAATAACCTCTCATGCCATTTATTTCAATACGTGTTATTAACACACAATACACATTTTTATGCATGATTTGCAACTAGTGCCTTGTACGCTTTAACATTTATTGAATTAATGGCAAATATATTTACTTAGCAAGCTTCGAGTAAAAGAAACCCCATTCAAACATCTTACATTCCAAGACCAGTTGTATTTTTTGTATGATCATTGACCATGAACTCGTATGGCATCGCAGAACAGTCAAATGTAGGCCTAACTTTTCGAGATGAATATTAGCACGTATTGCATTTAAATTCGTCGATTTTGTTTAATTACAGTATCCATAATTAGATATTAGTACTTCGTTTCTCCATTGCATGGATCGGTTTCAATTTGTATGGCCCCGCAAGTCCATAGTCCAGTGCGATGCGCCAGTTATTACCGCATCGTGCTTCAAAATCTCTGAACAGATTTGGGTCAGTATTTAACGAAACATAATTAAAATATACAGCATTTATTTGCAATAAATACTTTACAGGAAATAGAATCACTATGGAACCTGTGAATTTATACATTTTAGACTTACCACTGTTACAACAACCTAAATATATAAATTTTCTTGTAGACGGCCATTGGGGACCTTCCTTTCCTGTAAAAATATAATATATTATTAATATGTAGAAATGGACATAATTCAAGACATACTTACGTTTCGGTTTTGGTGGAATTAATTTTATAGCTCCGGGTTTTTCAACCACATCCATATGCTTTAACTTCTTTTCCGGTGGGGCCTCATTGTGAACTGGGGATGTCCTCTTTGGTACTGGCATCGGAATCGATGATGGTAATACAGGCGGAGGTTTCTTGTTAAGTAATGTTGCGCGTGATGGCGGAGGTTTCACTTCCTCCTCCAGTCCGTGCTTCCTAAACTTTGAATTATAGGTTTTAACAGTTTTGGGTTTAGGCTCATCAGGTTTTCGAACTTCGATAGAAATGGATGGTTTCTCTTTCTTTAGATCACTTAATTTTGGTATTTTGCCTAACTTATGAATGGAGGGCGATTGTTGTTTCTCTTCAGATTTATCTAGTGACGGTTTAGGAGAATCTTTGCCTCTATCATCTTTTTCTTTTTCCTTGCTTTTTTCTTTTTCCGAGCTATGTTTTGACTTTTCATCTTTTGATCTGCTACTAGAGGAACTTGATTTTCTACTACTACTACTACTTGTGTTGTGTTTTGATTTAGAACTATGCGATGAATTTTGTTTTTCCTTATCTTTCGTTTTCTCTCTACTACTATGTTTACTAGAACTACTTTTATGACTACTTTTATGTTTATCACTTGAAGACAATGATTTACTCGAATGTTTGGAAGAACTAGACCTGGAGCTACTACTACTTCTTTCGCTTGACTTTTCTTTAGTTTTGCTCTTATGTTTATCCCTTATTTTATCCTTGTCAGATATTTCATCTGACGTTCTACTATCACTATCCTCAACTTGAGATATAACTTGTTTACCATTTTTTAATGTTATTTTTAGGACAGGAAGCGTTTCAGATGTTTCCTTTTCAATATCTGTGCTTGTATCATCATTATCTTTTTCTACCTGATTTGACAATTGAACAGGTGAGTTTTCTCTTTTAACGTCATCGTCAGTGATATCAATGTGATTTTGATATTCTTCCGGTTCTGATTTAATATAACTTATAACTTCAGGTTCGGGTTCTGTTTGTTCATCTATTATATATATAATGTCAGATAATAAAATTGGCCCAACATGTTCACCTTTAACGGTCTTAAGCCATTGTTCAACCAATTTTGAAGCTAACGCCCTGATAGCTAAAATAAAATTCAACGTTAATATAAAGTAACTAAATGGTGTATCAAGAAGACGTTAGAAAGTTGGGAGCAATCTCTCAAGGAATTATTTATAACAAGTCATGTAAACCATATTAAATTTATATTTTGAGACCGAATTTCTTTCTCTTACGACTATGGAATGCCTATTGTAGTTTTTACTGTGTAAATAAGATCACATATGGAGTACGTGGATTGTTTGCAACTCCTATGATAGGCTTTTAGGAAAGATTACAATTAAGTGTTCGCAAATCATCCGCTCAGGTAACTATGCCAAGACCGTGAATGCTTATATTAATGGTGTATGACAAAGAAAATAAATACTTACCATAATGATTACCATCCTTGGACAACTCTTTGACAAGTTTAGGGCAGTTGTTTGTTTTGAGTCTTTCTATGTCAACAGGGCATAACAATAAAAGCTCCAATAGCTCTCTAACAAGTGGCCAATTTTTAGCCACAATGCTTTCTGTAAGCCACATGTGTACCAAACGCCAGCCACCAGAACCCATAAATAAGCCCAGTAGCTCAGTTTCTGTACATTTTAAAATTTGTATGTATATACATTTAGACACTAGTTTCTTGGAAAACTTGGTCATTAAACTGTAAAGGAATAAAAATCATATAATCACATTTTTACGTGATAATATTAATAGGGCACAACAAGACATCAAAATATATTAATAAAGGAAAAAAAGGATAAAATTATAAAAATAAAAAACCTTATGATCATAACAATAGCAAGCTATTTTACTTTAACACCATTAATATCATTGTCATCAATGAACATAACATCTATTGACAAGGTCATACTAAAACCTATTTTTAGATGGAAATAAAAAAACTAGAAATAATTTGAAGTAAATGTACCGAGTTGAACTATCTCGAGAAATACGCTTTTTTGTCAAAATAAATATTTTATCCCAAAAGTCACGAATCTGCCCTCGTAACAACAAGAGTTATAATCAAAACTTTATATTCCTTTCTATATGTCTCAAATATTTAATATATAAAAACATACCTTGCTAGCCTTTGTACCTCGTCTCTGCTCTTAATCCCGCCGTAAGGTGAGAGGAGGACGCTGAGACAGTTCAGCAATTGCATTGGACATATCCGGGGCTGCAACAATAAAAAAATATTTTTTTAATTTCTTAAGATAATGACCTATGCATATATGCGGTCGTAAGGGATGTTGAATTAATCTCTTATAACAAAGTTATGCAAACTACTTTTCAGCCTTAAGATCATTAAGTGTCAGGCAGCTATCAAGGCGTGACTCGGCCACCTAGTTAAAGAGGAACTACTACGCGATCATCGCCTCTGTAGTCATTTATATAAGAGGAAATATTTAGTGAACATACAAATTACTGCACACAATGTTGTTTTACATTGTATGCAGTAATTTGTACTGTTTGTTTTGTATAATTTATTAGACTCAATTTAAAACGAAAGTGGTATCTGCGATTGTATAATATGTATAGCCGCCTAAAATTACTGTTTTTTTATGTAGATGTAGCAAAAAAAGAGATGGTAGACAACCCTATTTGTTGTAACGAGGTATTCCCGTTACTCTGTACCGTAGCCGTAGGACCAATATATTTAATGAACTTACATAAAATGTTTATTTATTAATCACTAGCGCCATGTTTACAATATAAGCCCTAACATCCTTTTCGCCAAAACACACAAAAATTAGCATTCATGGACACGGGCGTCTAAATATTTTAGTCGTTTTAGCAGATTAAGTTAATATAATGCTAACCAACTAATTTAAATGCTAGCCATTTACATTTTTATGTATTCTAAGAAAAGCTACCGACACGGTCGTGATTCTGCGGCTCTCGGACGCCCGAGGTCCTGGAAGAGTTGCTCGTGAAATCGGTTCTGGCGATACGACCTAAGAACTCGGCCACAGCATCAGCATAAATTAATAAAAAGAGACTTAATACCAAGGACAATTTACATTTTTACACATGTTCTTATGTACAAAAACGATTAAGCAGTGGTAGCCTATATCAGTCCACTTGTACGTACCTATTATTTTTTGGTTTTTAAATTAAAAAAAATCACTTTCTAAAAATTTGTGCCTACCCCAGCACAAATTTTTAGAAAACGATTTTTTGAGCGATGAGTTCACTACGTATCACAAATAGCGAAAGTTGTAAAAAATATTTTTTGGCAATTGAAATGTTACTACAATTTTAGGTCCCTTAAGTTGAATCTCTACCGTCTTAGAGATTTTTTATTATTGTGTATATTTGAGAGATGTGATAAGCCTTTTTGGTCATACATCAAAAGTTAATTGTCATGTTTATAGTTATAAAAAATATATAATAAATAAAAAAGGAATATTTGTCTATATTACTTTTAACTGTGTATTTAAACTTAATTATTTATTACTAAATTTTTAAATCTTAAACCAGCTCATAAAGTAATAAAGATATGCAAAAATACTTATACTTTCTAAGCTAGTGATTGACTAAAAGCCCATCTGATGGAAAGTTGAAATGCATTCCCAGATAGTATGGTGCACTTGCTTAGAAAATGCCCATTGACTCTTTTTTTGATAATACCCACATTGTAATTGGAAGAAAAGACAAACTATTCTAGTCCTGTTCTGTACAAATAATGAATGAAGAGGCAAAGCTCATCATTCAGGTTTGAGGGATGTTCACAATAAAAGGATGAAATCCTGCAGTGCGCCTGGAAGTCTAATGGTGGGATGAGAATGGGGGAATCAGATCATGTAATTCCTGAGCACACTCTCCAAAATGCAATCTGTAGAGAACCAAAAGGCTAGCTACCTTATGCCTGTGCTCAAGACTGAGTAGGTTGGCTGACTTTGATTAAATAAAAACAACAAATAGGATTTGATACTTTTAACAGACATTAAGTTAAAGACTAAATAAATATATAATTTAAAATTTGATTTTTAATTATATATCTGCTACATATTATCTAAAAGAAAAGCTTACAACTTGTTGTATGGTTGTTTATTTAAGAAAGCTTTCAGTTATTTAAATTCAATTAAATAGTAGGTAATGAAAAGCGAAGCAAAATAATTTACACAAATTTATGAACCAAATCAGTATTATTGTAATTGGAATGTATGTTGTACTGGCAACACAAAAAAATTGTCAATTAATGAACACATAAATAGGGCACCCTCCCTTAAGATAGGCTACCTTATTAGTATAGTTGAAATTGGTTGGATGACGGTAACTGGAGGATCATTTATGGTGGAAGACATTGGGGACTATGTACAGCAGTGGATTGATACGGGCTGATGATGATGTAAATTTATTATCAAAGAGTTTTTTACTTCAGTATGAACATAGTGTATACATGATAACAATTTTTTCATAGTTCTATCAATTTCTGATGTTGCCACAGTCATTTATCTTTTATTTGATAACAGGATATTTTATTGTTTATATGTATATTTATTCCAGCTTGTGACATAACATTATTTTATCTTTATTTTATGGAAACAATAAATATGTTGTTGAATTTTAATTTATTTGAGAGTTTTCCTTGTTTTGAAATCTCTTTCATATAGTAAGCTAATGTGCCAATCAAAAAAATAATGCTATACAAAGGTTTGAATTCATAGAACACTAGGAAAATTACCCTATTGTTTGAGTGTTAGAGATATAAGCTTACACTAAATATTTTAACGCTGAAGTGATAAGTTGTGATTGTTCAGAATTGTAATTGAAGTTTTAAAAATGTAAATAAATCATAAAAATTGTATTTAAAAATTTAAAAATAATTACAGACTGTAACCACAATTTTTTATTAATTTGTTTTGAACTGGAAAATGGTATTTAAATGATTTTTCTTTTTTGTAAAAGTGACTATTCGCAAATACTAAATTTTTCTATTTATAATAAATTTAATAATTTCTACAGAAATAATAGAATTTAATGAATATTTCATTTAAAAGAAAATGTATTCAGATTTGTTGAATTCATTAGTATTACAAATATTAAAACAGATGATTCTATTAGTTAAAGACAAGTTATGTTTCTCATTCAAAGTTGTCTCCAATTTTTACAACCAACAAGACACAAATTTGGTGAACACTTCACATCATTTTATAATAGGATGAAAATATATGGTGATCACGTGTTAAAATAGTTACAGAAATAGTCTGTAACACTAAAAAAATTGTTTTGACATTTATACACTTTGATAATTCAGTGTAGTGTTATAAATGAAAATGGTGTCGACGGATTCGCAATAATCCCGATGCGGAATATTTTGATTTTCTAACAAATACTTGATTTGATGCACTAGATGGCGCAACTGTGTCGGAGAGATTTTGGAGAAATTATTTCTAAGAATGTTTTTGTCCAATATTTATATCGAGGATACATACAAGTGTTGGTCTCGAATAAATATACTAATGATGATGATATTTAAATATGTGTGAATGCGTAGCCTATGTGGCTAAAATGGCGGCCGATGAACGCTATTGCGAAATGGAGATTTGTCAAAAATTATGTAATTGTAATTTGAAGGCAAACCCAAATGGAAAGAATGTTGTATATTGACTAAGCGATTTACATTTAATATTTAAAGTATTCAAATAAACAAAAACTTTAGTAAGGACGATGACGTCACTGCAGATCGGAGTTAAAAATAGCTATGTTTGCTATTTCGTTTATAATGCAACAATTAGTAATTTTTCTCTTCAGGATATGAATTACACCGTAATTTATTTTGTAATTCATGTGAAACACATAACCATTCATGCGATTCACTTTCACTAAAAATAATTAGCATACTTCTACAAAGCCTTTTCAAGATCAGGAAATATTAACGCTAAATATAGTAAATTATATATCAATTAAGTACAAAACTTACCATGATTAATCTTAGTTCTGCTCTTTATAACATGAACAACGATGACGCAGCGTTCATGCGCCACGTTCTACTTTCGTGATACAAAATGGCGACGCAATTCTATGGATTCGTGTATTCCTTTAAATTCGATATACACGTTGCGAAACCACATTTTATAATATTAAGTTCATTCGGATTTTAATCTTTCACAAATAATAAAGAAAATGTCTATCACAAGAGTGATTACTGTCTTTAATTATAAATTATAATATTATACAACTAGATAACCGATGCTGTCATTTAAAGCATTATTTGTTTTAAAATTATTTAAATCGTTTTAATATACACCAGTGCTTGAATTTGCTTTATTCCAGGCCAAGGACAAGATGGATAGAAAACGGTGTTCTATTTGTCCCAAAGCAAGCCGATCCGAGTAACACAACCTACGTGCGAGAAGATTGGAAATTCAATGAACAAAAGATTCAATTCCGGCGAAATACGTGGAAAGAGACGCGAGCAAGAATTTCATAAGGAGTGAAAGAGAAGGATATAAGAGTTGATTAGGTTGGTAAAACTGGGGAAATTCTTAACATTAGTCTATGATTGTGAATATAAATTAAAAATATGAATTATGTATAACTATTTTATTTATTCCGGTGAAACAGACAGTCAGCTTTAAAAATCTATTTAGGTTCCTCACAAGTAAAAATTATGCATGATACTGTGATAATTTATTTATTTACAATCATAAACAAGTCATACATATGATAAATGTATCAGCAAATAATACTTAAACTGTATTAAGTTTTATAAGACTATTTTCCTATAATTTGATAAATCAGACAAAAAACCAAGTTCTTTTTGGAAGCCGATACAACAAGCTTGAAAAAGGAGCAAACAGTTGACTAGAGCATTACTAAAAATAAAATATTAATTATCAATTATTCATCTTTTTATTTGTTCCCTCACAGGAGATGTAATATTCCGAATGCATTGAATGTAAAATAATCCCCGTAGGTATTTGTTCCAAACAGCTACTTTGAAATACTTCAGCTATTTTCAAATTAACTTGGTTAAAAACTTTTGATTTTAAATATCTCCAAGAAAAAGTTCAGATTAGTAACACTGGAGAAGCGTCAAAATAAAGTTTAGATTAAGAAGTACCGCGAATGCCGATCGATTTACGATTAAGAACAATAAAGACGTGGCTTCGGCCTACCAAGAACAAGATATGGCTGTATGGACTAAAGTCTTTTGCCTTTCCCATTGGGGATAAATTAATGTCATCATCATTTAGATTAAGAATTGTCTTGAACGTGGAGCGGAATTTAGAATGTTAGCGTAAATGGAATATTTTTTAAAAATTCTATATTGAAAATTGCACAGCAACAATATACAAACTTTAACTGGGTGGTTTAGTTCTAATCAAAAATTTAATACATTAAAATGTGGGGCGACTCTTTATTAATTGTCTTTATATCGATTTGCACTGCCTTTTTAGGTGAAGGTACTGATAGTTAATTTGTCTATTTATTATATATTATGGAATGATGTAATACAACATGTTTACATTTTGCGAATATTCACTTTAATTCTTGCTTCAGGTTTAACATGGGTTCTGGTGTACAGAACAGAAAAGTACCAGAAACTTAAAGTGGAAGTTGAACGTCAAAGTAAAAAATGTGAGTATTTCTATTACTGGTATTTACAATGCAATACAATTAAAAAAAAATATTAGTAGAAATAGAGATTTTCCAGACAGTTTCACTTTATAGTATATATTTTGATAAAATTGTTTTACACAATTTCACATTTAAATTTTGTGTTGATTGGCGATGTTTTGTTATATGGTGTCTTTTGTCATTTCATTGGCTAAAGCAGTCGTTTATTCCTGTCAATTGAGGTAAACAGTTATAGCAATAATTATCACTGATCTTTAATTATGTTCAAAATGTGACAAAAGAAGAATCTATCACCATATACTGTGTACAAATACACAATTGATTTCTATATTTTTAACATTTTGAGTAATGGAAGCTATTACTAAGCCAGCTAAGATTAAAAATAGTCAAATGGCTGATGAGTGATGTTGATATTTTAAGAATATAACACAAAATGCCTATCTCATCTTGGTCTGAACATACATATTATTTTACAGTGGAAAAGCGTAAGGAAGCACATGGAGATTCATTAGACAAACAACATAAAAAGAAGATTGAAAGAGAGGAAGAAAGGTTGAAAAATAATAACAGAGATCTTTCCCTGGTGAAAATGAAGTCAATGTTTGCTATTGGTTTTGCTTTCACAGCTCTATTGAGTATGTTTAATAGCATGTAAGTGTATATCTTCTCATAGAGATATGAATTTAGATTTTGTGTAATAATTAGATTTGTAAGTTGAATTCCTGATAAATTTAAATAACAATTGTTACAATTTCTGGATTCTTATGGTAATATTTCATCTTTTTCTCTACCATTATAAAACTTCAATACAGTACAACAGTATATTTTAAATTGTACTTTAAACAGTATGTACTATTGATCAGGTAAAGGAACAGGGGTCACAATAATTTTTATATTTTTTTCATTGCCATGCTGTGTTCTTTGTTATTGATAGATCATGTCACCAAGTGCTAAATGGTTACTGTTACCTAATAACTACTATAAGCCTATGTGTTGATAAATAACAGAAAGGAAATTGGTTTAGAGTTATGGCCTCCTTAATAACTAAAAACAGTGTAATCATTGAAGAATTTGTGATTTTTACAAATATTTTCATTATATCTGTCATTAAAAAAAATCTATAAAATTGTTTCAGATTTGATGGTAGAGTAGTTGCTAAATTGCCATTCCATCCTATTTCCTGGATACAGGGACTGAGTCATAGAAATCTTCCTGGAGATAACTACACAGATTGTTCATTTATCTTTTGTATATACTCTGTACTATGAGCATCAGGTAATTAAAATATTGATTTAAATTTCAGTTCTTAGGGTTTGTTTAAATTTTCACCTAGACTGCCTTGTTTAGCATATTAAAACTGATATTGTCAGATTTAAATGGCACTCAAATTACTACAGATGCTACTTTAAACTAGGCATGCCTTCAAACCAAAGCAGAGTGCCACCCAAACATGAGCATTAAAATCACATGATATTAGCAGATGCGATGGTGATTGTGATAAATGTTTGATACAGGATTGATGTGGTAATAGAATTTTCCTGACAAGGAAGGCATGACTGCAGTTGTAAGTGTAGAATACCTAAATGATATGGATATGCTAGCATGCTTGCCTGACAAAAACTCAGTTTTACTAAATAATTATTAATTCACTTTGTCAAATTATATGACCGTTATGTTTTGTACATGCAGATTTTTCATGCTATAGTTGTGTATTAAAAAATAAAATCTTTCTTACAGGCAAAATATCCAAAAATTACTAGGATTTGCTCCATCCAGAGCTGCATCTAAACAAGGTGGTGCATTGTTTGTAGGACCGCCACAACAATTTAAATAAATATATACCATTATTTAAGAACAAAATTAAAAGTAGTGTGAAATGATTATTCGTTTTATTTGAGAATATGATGCGCTGTTGACCCCATCACCTATTGTACAAAAATGTATACTATGCAATAGCTATTAAATAAATTTACTTTTTAATATGCAACTTTATATGGAAGCTTTAAATGGGTATTCTGAGAGTTTGTGGTGTCTGCCATTTGGGCAACAGCAGAAACTGCTACATGGGCCCTGCTGGTTGAAAAATATAGTATAAAAAAAGGGGCACATTAAAAACTTCACTTTAAATTGCATTGTCTTAATAAATTTAAATCAGCTTTTGAATTCAAATCTCCAAGAGTGCATGGTCAAACAATACATCTAACAAAAAAACAATTTATATTGCACACTTTAATAGGTAATACAGGTGTCCTAAATGTATAAATCAAACTGGACAGGCTCTTAAGACAGTCATTTATTTTTGGGCATTAGCAGGATATTTTTATTTGGGAAATAATCATAAAAAAATACAGGGTTTTTCATGTCATGGCTTTTTCTGCATGCAGGAGTGTATCAAACCTTTAAATGGTTTTTATCTGTGGCACATTAATTTTTTTACTTTCGTGATTATTCATGGAAGGCATCGATAAACAGTTTAACATTTTAATGTCGGTAAACAAATCTACTTATTTTAATACATATTAAATTCAACTAAAGGCTCATCCACCAACAACCTGTCAAACCCAAATCTTGTTAGGTCTATATCAGAATAATATCCATCAATTAATGATTCTGCTACAGCTCTTCCTATGCCAGGTGCATGTTGACAGCCTAGAAATAATAATTTTAATGTAAATGAGAATAACAACAATTCCAAGTGTGTGGATGTAGAATCTCTCTACCAAGCTGGATGAAGGCAAAGTTGGTCCAATAGATGGCAAAACCCTTTGAATACCTACATATTTGTTTCGTGTTAAATATGGTAGATTGTTCTAAGGAATAATTACCATCCACCTCAATATGCATTTGCGACAAGTATGATTCGACATGTCAGATAATGGCTTCTGGTAAGCACAGTCGACTGTAACCTGAGTAGGTGTGCCTCTGGTCTATTAAGGTTGTTGACAATTATAAATGACTGCTTTAGGTAATAGTGAGAAGGACCCTGACATACCCATAGCAAGGCTTCCCACTTGCAGTGTGGCACCTAATCGTGTTTCCACGACAGGTGGGTCCAGTGTCGGCGAGGGCGTCGCCATGTGCTTTATGTAGGCGATAATCTGCTCAAAAGCGACAGGGACGCATCTTACGCGATCGTGGTATACAATCTTATAGACTGAGCTCGAATCCTAGCGAGCTTAAAGTTTCAGTTTAATTAAATACTACATAAAAAATAATTTACCAAGTTTTCCAAAGCCAGCTGCAACAATCAAATTAGTATGGTATGGATGAGAACCCAGAATGCCACTATCATCATATGTATTACAATCATGAGCTTCTGTTTTTAGTTTTTTTATCTGCAATAAGAATAAGTTGAGCTAGTGCATACAGTTTCATAGTAAAGAAGATAATTTACAATTAATTATTTAAATAACAAATGATAATGAATATGCACTTATAAACATAGTTATTGAGAACAGTTTCAGATGGTGTTTTTTTACATGTTTGCTCCTCTCTTGCAATTTTAATCAGAATGAAGCAACCAACTGATCAACAAATCATAGAGCTAAAGTATTAAGAGTAACTTCCTTTACTCATGCGTAGCACAAATATTTTATATTATTATAATTTTATGCCACATTATTATGACAAATTTCTAATTAATTTCATTTTGAGTGGACAACTCTCTGACACTGAAACTAAGAGATTAAAGATATTTACTTTCATCTTACCTGTTGTTCTTGAAAATTTGGATACCTATTTGATACTGATGATATAATCTGTTGATAATATTTTTCACCCAACAATTCATTAACACCATTGCTTGCTAAAGGGGTGTAACCACATAAGAAGTTATTTTCCAGACCATTCCGCTGCAGCCATAGCCCACTTGTGTCCATTATAACAGGTGTATTGATTCTAGCTTTTGTATGTTCGTCTTGAATATTGTATATATTGTATTCCCTTTTATTAAAATACAACAATAAATCAGCATTTCTTAAGGACTAAAGAAAATTTCAGTTATTCATAATATTAGAAATTTACCTTCTCTCAATAGGTAATGGTATTTTTAAAAGACCACCTGCATTTCCTATTTGTGCTAATTTTGCAATTTCACCTGAACAATCACCCGCTGCTAAGACACAAGCAGCAAATTTAATTCCATGTTCTTCATTATCATTTGTTCTATATATGACTTTATTTATTTTCTTAAAACCACCTGGTTCTATTCCTTCCATAAGAACATCCTGTTGAACTTCCATATCAAATCCAGTTACCTCAGCATTAACAAAATTTACTCCTAGGTCACTACATTCCATAACTAGTCCCTTTAAAAATGCACCTGGATTAAAAATGCCCTCTGATTCTGTATTTAAGCAACCTGGAAAGGAGATTTTAAACATTAATCTGTATCATGAACATCTGGCCCAGATTTGGCAGAGCTTATTTGGAGTAACAGCAGTGTTGACTTTAACACCATCTTACCAACTTAACCATTTATTAAGCTATTATTTTCAAATATTTCAGGGGTATAGGGGGGCCATAAGTTGAGGTCTGATAGTCACTGCTTGAATCCCTGTCTGCTTGTACCAATAATTTTTTTGTTTTTTTACAAACACATCACTTGTTAAAAGTTTGTACACAGTGTATGGCAATGGGATCACTGCCTGTCACATGGGACCTAATTAGCTTGGTAAAAAGTGGAGAGCTTAATATTTTAGAAAAACTCATGACCCTGTCTAAAATTTGATCTAGGGTCTCCAGATTTGATTGTTGGCCTCTATAAGATTTGCATTAAAAAATTGCTTTATAACTTAATCTATTTAGGAGAGTGGTAAGCATTTCTTATCATTTAGGTCATGTGTCTTAGTCCCAGATAAGCAATAACTTTGCAACAAGAGAGTTAAATGGTTATCTATTTCCATCTCTCAACATCAGTTACTGTTTTGATTTTGTGAGGGTTCACAATGACTTGTTATCTAGGGATTTGTTTTTCTAGTTTACCATTTATTTAATAAGCAAAAAACACTTTACCTAATTTAATGTCAGCAGTATTTATCCATGGACATTTCTCTTTAATGTCTTCTTTTGTTAGTAATTCATTTCTAATACCAAATTCTCTTTGCAATGCAACATTTTGTTCTAATCGCTCAGCATACTTTTCACTAGCCAAAACTAAGTATCCCTTAGGAATAAATTTAATGTCAATAGCATTTTTTACATTTGTTTTTATATTTCTAAGGAAGTCTGCTGAGTATTGTGCTAATTGAATATTTTCAGGTAAAGAGAAGTGTTGTGTCAAAAACCCCAATGAAATATTATCTTTAATGTCTGTATACTGAAATAAATATAAGGGTAATTAAATTATACAATTGGTTTAATATTGTGCAAGTTATTTTACAATTACAACTTACAGACGGATTCTTTTCTAAAATAACAACCGATAGACCCGCTCCAGCTCTGGTCTTTAACCAATACCCAACAGATGCTCCAATGAATCCCCCACCTATTATTACGATATCTGCATGTTCCGGATGTATAATACTTTTCTTTTTTAATAAATCGTTAGACAGTGTTTCCCAGGTCTTAATGATGGGATTCTTGACATGAGTGGCGTAAAAACGATAATTATAAATATTACTAAGTACATAGCGCCTAAAAGATTTTGTATGGAATATTTTCTTAAAATATAAATTATGCATCTTTAAATCTTATTCAATTGAGAACCTCTAACCTAAATAGTCTAAATAGCATATATTGTACACATTCAACGTCAAATCCAAATCGAAACGAGTACAGGTTTAAGTATAATTACACCACAGAACAATATACTCCTATTGCAATATACACATTGCTTTCAGATAGGGATGTCGATGATCGTTTTAAAAAGTAAAAGCATATTGTTTATGAAACAAAGTAAACAATCATCAGGAAGTATAATATATAAATTAAAAATAATAAATAAATAAACCAGAGCCGCTGACCGAGGAGGGCAGGCAGAGATGATGAAATTAAATTTTTAACGGCCCAGGCAAAACAATTTGTCTTCATGCAATTCCACGTATTTTTCTTTTCGTATGTCACCATTCTGGTCTATGTGCATTCGTCTATCCCGAGCATGTACAATTTTTTGATTTTATAATATTACTGTTTAACTAATAATTGTGTAATATCTATACATGCTTTTTAAGTTTTTTTGTAATGTATTATCTATGACTGTGTTTATATATTTTTCTTAGCCATACAAAGTATATCTATATGTTAGTGTATTACAAATCTTTGTTTTACGCTATAACGTATAGTACTAATTGAAAAAAAAAAAAAAAAAAAAATAAATATGCTGCCTGAACTTAGCTCAGCTAAAACCGTAATGTTTTTATTGGATTAGTTTCAGAAACATTTGACAGTTCAAATTTCAAAAGTAGTTTTATGAATAAACATAACCTCAAAAGAATAGTTGTTAAAATATAAGATACTAATAAGTAAAAAGAAAACAAAAAGATATATATCTCACTAAAAATGGATTCAAAATACGAGGTTGTTGGTAGAGAAAATAAACAAAAAAAATCTAATGGTATTAAAGTGAAACGTATTAAACTATGTGTGGAAAATTCATCAAAAATAAACGGACACCACGTTGCTACCCAACATGTTATAGATCAGCATGATGTTCAAGATGCATTTGTGGAAGACGTGAAGGAAACAAGAAAGTTACTGCCTGTTTACGCAGTTAGAAATAGGTAAATCATTATAACATTAAATTTAAGTAGCACAAATTTTATATTATTTATATATTAATTTTAATCTTTCACCAGACCACACTGAACATATGCTTCTATTACCGATCCTTCACTTGTTTCTTCATTCATTTAAATGTATTGTACTGTTTTTAAAATGAACACTGTTTTTTTTTACCTTGCATCAAGAATTTTAGTGATATAAAAGGACTCACACCCATGACCCAGAATAGAAGACAAAGATTACGAATTTCCATTCAGCTTAGTCAGGCAATAGGGAAAGCCTATTTGTAATTGGTGGATTGATAAGGACTGATTTTTTTTTGTTTATGAGGATTTTTTTCTAATAGAAAATATCATCCTCATAGAACAGATATTATAAAAACAAAAGCCTTACTTATTATTTAAAAAACAATGTCTTACCGTTTTATACAGTATCCTAGCTTCCATAGTTGGAGAAGCTATGATACTATTACAAAACCCAACATCCCAGCTATTTAGCAATATTAAATTTAGCTAACAATTCAGCTTCAGAGCTTCGTTCCTGACACATTCCAGCAGTTTGTGATGCATGTGTACATGATAAGGACTGATGATGATGATAGTCAGGATACATGACTCTTCTTCCTTGTCCATATCTACACATATGTCCTATCAGTTCCAAATACTTTGACTTTATTGTCCACATCATTCATTCAATGAAATGGGAACCAATATATCAATATTTATTAACATGTATGTTAGAAATTCTAATTTTAATAAATAAATAATAATATGTCTCTATTGCAACTTATGTCATATAATGATGTATGCAGATTGATAGAAGAAGTTAAAAAGAACAATACAATGATACTTATTGGTGAAACTGGCAGTGGGAAAACTACACAAGTACCACAATTGATTCATGAGCAACGTCTGGAGGGATTAGGAGCAATTGCAGTAACGCAACCAAGGAGAGTAGCTGCTATAACTTTAGCTATGCGTGTTGCAGCTGAAATGAACACGGAGATAGGCTCAATTGTTGGGTATTTATTGTTTACTTTAAATTAAGCATCTATTCATATAATATTACTTACCAACACCAACACCAACAAGACTATTTAAGAAAAACTTGGGGTTGTATAAATGATGTAATCAGTAACTTAATTTAATCAATACTTATTGTAGTCTTTGCCTTTTTAAATTGTTTTGGCGCACTCCGAACTGAAATATTGATAATATGTGGAGAGATTTAATTGCTTTAATTCTGTAATGTGTTTTTAAAATTTCCCAAATTTGCAGAGTAGGATTTTCAAAATTCCAGGCATAATTTCGATTTATTCAAAATGTACTACTGTGTTAATTTGTTTTAGTATATTATTTAAGTTGTGTGTTATTGATTTAAAAAAGAGTTTGTGGAATGCCATTTCAATTAAATAGGAAAAAAAGGATGTGTATATTCTGTTAATAATTGGCTTATATGTATTGTGGTTGTAGGTATTGTGTCAGATTTGAAGATGTTACGAGTTTAAGGACTAAAGTAAAATATTTAACTGATGGCATGTTGCTAAGGGAGGCAGTAGCTGATCCATTGTTGAAAAGGTATTCATTTATAATATTGGATGAAGCACATGAGCGTACTGTAAATACTGATGTGTTATTTGGAATTGTTAAATTAGCTCAAAGAGAAAGAAATGAAAAGAAACTACTACCTTTGAAGGTATAAAAATTGCATACAACTTAAGTTATTTTTAAATCTATTTTATATACATTTTAATTTAATTGCAGGTTATAATAATGTCCGCAACAATGGATGTGGACTCATTCAGGAAGTATTATGATGACTGTCCAGTTATTTATTTGGAAGGAAGAATGCACCCAGTCACAATATATCATACTAAAATCAAACATGATGATTACCAGTATGCAGCAGTGTGCACAATATTTCAACTCCATGCATCCATGCCGGCTAAGTAATTAAATTAATTTCTATATAAAAAAAAATATGTTAACAATAATATTAACATACATTTTGCCAAATATAAAGTGCCTCCTAATTTTTTTTAGCGACGACTTTCTTGTATTTTTAACTGGTCAGGAAGAGATTGAAACTGTAATGAGCAACATCAAACAAATCGCCAAAGTAAGTTTGGGTTTTTTCATCATGAAATTATTGAAAAAATATTTAGGATTATTTATTAGCCAACTTAAATATGCATCACTTAAGTTTGACAATATGAGTCCTTCCAATGGGTTTTTAAGCATACAGGAAAAATAAAATGTTCTTGTTAGTCTACTTGTTTTTCATAGAATATTTTTATCAATCATCAATTCATTAAAAAATTTAAACCATAATTTGATTTTAGGAATCATTAGGACCGCCAATAAGAGTATGTCCCTTATATGCGGGTCTTCCTGCTGTGAAGCAATTACAGGTGTGGAAGAAAACACCAGTGGGAATGAGAAAAATTGTGTTAGCCACAAATATTGCTGAGGCATCTGTCACTATTCCACATATTAAATGTGTCATTGACACTGGTTTTGTGAAAGAAAGGTATGTTCCAGCATATATTAATATAATTTTTTTGTTACATGAATGAAACGCAAGAGGTGTGCTAAGATTTTACTATGTGGATGTCTGTGATCTCTGCCTTACCCTCTAAGTGACAGGCCTATATGTTTATGTATGTATGTATGCATACCTTATCGGGCGGGTCTGGATGATATGCTATGAAATGCTCTCTATATCAAAATCTTTACATTGTTTTATATTTCATTTGCATAAATTTTTTGAAAAAGGCAAAAATTAATTCATAAATGTTTAAATTTTTTCTAAAAGTTTTGTATGTGATACTGTTTAAATTATTTTTATATATTATTTTGAAAAATAGCAAAAGCATTTTCGATCGAAGGATATATTTTTCGAGTTTTCTGAAAATATTCATATATCTATAGAGCCGATATATACAGCGGTTTTCTATTCTGTTCCTATACTTGTGTTGTATTGTACACTCATCTCACTTACTTGTTTGGGCAACATATGTACAGTGATGTTACAGCACAAAGTGCGAAAGGATACAGTGCTAAGCTATAAAATACCTATATAGTTGATTTAATGAAGAACAATATGCAATGCAATATATCAGACCATTAACAAAATAACTTTTTGTTTTAACTTACTGTATGTGAATCTCTTAATGAGTATAAGAATTTCTTTTCTTAAGAACGTGGTGCACGTCCACGGGGGCCGAACGTCTGCGAGTGACCGCGTGCTCCCAGGCGGCAGCCTGGCAACGAGCGGGACGCGCCGGACGAACCGCTCGCGGCTCCGCCTACCGCCTCTACACCGAGGCCGACTTCACTGCTAGAAAGATCCATAATGTACCAGAGATTGTGAGGTCAGCTTTATACAATTTATTTCAAGACATTTTAATAAAAGTGTCTACTAAATTCATAAAAAGCATCAACAAACCTACATATCCTCGTGTGATGTCAATATTAACAGATGACCGTGATCGTGAGTAGGATTATTTATGACCTTATAGAACACATAAAAATAATAATATTAATAAAAAACAAAGTAAATCTTGTAAGAATGTCAGAGTCCTTACGTAATAGCAGGTTTATACACAGATATGGTTTAAAAATATTTAGTGCAAGTTTATCCTTAAACAAAACTGATTTTCAGCTATCCCTTAGTGCTTAGTTAAGCTTTGAAATTACCTAATAAATTCAAAATAATTATTCTTAATTATAAAGTATAACTACTGCATATGGCCGTAATGCTGCCAATTCCTCTGGGTCAAATGCATGAATGCTTATATTTTGTTGTCATTGCACATGAAGTTGACATTATTAAAGGAAATTTTGACTGAATGATGATTTAGATTATAATATTCGATTTCAGGTGTCCACTTGCAGCTACTATATTGTTATTGATAGCAATGGGATTAGATCCTGTTACTTTTCCCTTGATTGATCCACCTCCTGAGGAATCTGGTCAAGCATCTTTACAGTTGTTAAAAGAGATAGGTATGAGTATAACTTTTACAAAATCATTGTCACTGTTGATAAATATATAAAAACTAGCGTACCCAGCCCGCTTCGCCGGGCTAGATTTTGCTTTATTTTATTTAAACAATAAACTGACATCAGTAAATATTTAAATTAATTCTCACCATATATTTAATTATTTCTCCTCTCCGTATTCATTTTCATCTATTATCTTCTCGAGCGGGTGAAGATCATTGCCTATACCCATGTAGATATCAGTAAATACAATATCATTCTTATCATTTATACAAAAACATATCGGGCTTAAGTTAATGTCAGATAAAAAAGTGCGACGTATGGCTATGCTCTGATTGTCACCAAACTTTACAGGATTACTCGCCAGGTCAATCTGAAGATTCCCTGAAAATTTCATTAAAATCGGTCCAGCCCTTTCAGAGCCTATATGGAACAAACCCACACATTTTCTCTTTTATATATACAGACTGTTCCTTATCCTTTTTCAGGTGCTATTGATAGTGAAGTAAGTCCAAAGTTAACAGTTCTCGGTAAAAAAATGACAACTTTCCCAATTGATCCCAAATATTCGAAGGTTCTATTAAGCGCTCCTGAATACAATTGCTTAGAAGAGGTGAGTAGTCACAAAAATTGTATAGATTATCAAATAGTGTTTTATTGTAAACTGTGATTGCCATATCATGTCACTCACATTGTGTTACAAATTATCCAGTTGGAAGCAACAATCTTACAACAAAACCTCTAAATACAATTATTTGATCACAGTGTCCATGGGGGTGCTTTGCGATAGTGCTAGAGATGTCAATCTCTGTGCAAGGTACAAGGTACTATTACATTGAAATGTGACTTTTTGCACTAGAGCATTTAATTATGACAACAAATTAATATGAACTCATATTATATTATTTAATTAAAATTATTTATTTCATACAATATAGCAGTAATAGCAACATAGCAATAGTATTATATTCATACTATCTATTACTTATTATAAATATTAGATATTAAGTGCTTTGTTTTGCAATATAATAGACCTGCTATTTGAAATAGTAGATTTATTATCTTAAAATTAATTGGGCTAAGCGGTTTGACTTACGATTGCTGTAATGTTCAAATTCCATTTGAGTTTTACCAATTGATTCCGAACGTTTGACCGTTTTATTCTAAACGTTTTTATTCGGTTTATTAACCACAAAAAATCATTCGCTATATAGGATGTATGGCGATGGGCTGACCTGTCATGTATGACCTTATAAGCATGGAGCAAAATGGACACTGATAGCTATCTCCGTCTACCCCGTTAAGTTTAAAAGGATGTGACAAGTTATTTTTATTTATATAATTAAAGTTTATATAAACTTGACAATGGGGATGTTCGAAAAATTATTACATTTTTAAATTAATTTTATTTACTAGAAAATTGTAATTCAATCTGTTTATTACAGGCGTTAAGTTTGGTAGCAGTTTTATCAAGTGAAAATGTCTTCCACATGCCTATTCACAAAAGAGAAGAAGCATTGAAAGTCAAACAAAAGTTTATATCAACTTTAGGGGATCACATTACCCTATTAAATGTTTATAAAGCATTTTGCAAAGCACCACTTAAAAAAGTAAGTAAAAATATGTTGTAGTAAGCTTATGTAACATGTTAACGACAAAAGGCTGCTAAGTAAAAACAAAAACTGTTTTATTGGTGATCAAATATTATTAGGCACAAATTCTGCTTTATATAATCTTTTAGTTAGAGCTCTAAAGAATACATCACTTGAAAATATTCAATTTGAAATAGATCAGCATATCTCCAATCAAGAATTAAGCAAGCTGTTCTTATTAAATTTGTACGGTTCCCACATTGTGGTTCACTATAAAATACATCCAGATTTAGGTTTATAGATCTATCCTTATATCCATACGATCGTAAGGTGGAAACTCTAGCCACAAGATAATATGAATATGATATATACTTAATTATGAAACTGTAGGAGTTTAATTTTTTAAAAATTGTCTATTACAGCAATGGTGTAAGGAGAATTACCTTAATCACAAGAATTTATCTCATGCTTTTGAGATCAGACAACAATTATTATCTGTCTGTCAGAGACTTAACATGACAGTAACCAGTTGTGGAACTGCAATGGATCAGGTAAATGCAAACAAAATTAATTATATTGTAATTCTGACACTAACATATTGTTTATTCTTGCAGGGCAGACAGAGACGGCAGTCACTATTTGTTTTTAGTTGATCTTATTACTATATACCTGCTAAGTTCTTAGAAAAAATATAATTAAAGTACCGAAGAATACTTAGTCTTGGACCGCCATAAAACTATCAATATCTCAATAAATAAAAAATCTATACGCTTTTTAGGAGTTACCCGGTAATATCTTCAAAACCGGTAACATTAACATTGGGACTAATTGAAAGTGTAGGGTATTCTAACAAAAAAATCAAAATCGGTTTGTAAATGACTTGAGTTATGAATGAACACACAAAGTGTGGTAACGAATTGGGAACGTCCTTTTTTGAAGTCCGTTAAAAATAAGTGTTTTTTTTTCTCGGAAATGTCTACGCATTTTTTTTTATCACTAACTACACAGATTGGCCAGAGAAAGTGGCCTTGACTGCTCCACCGCATTGAGAGGTGGCATAACTCTTAGATCTCTTAGCCTGAACCTCTAATCGCTAGTAACTCGACACAAGGGTCCCCCCGGTGAGGGGTAACCTCGGCTTGGACGGTTACTTTGTTACGCTTTTAAGCATTCCGATCCGAGGGAGACCGAGAAGGTCGAACTACGACTCGGTCGGTTGCTATTTCAAAAAAGTTTTCAATGTCTACGCATACACGTCCATTCTTCTATGACGTGTTATGTTGGACTCGCACGGACTAAAGTGGGTCGCAATTAGCGATGCTGAGGGGTTGGCTTTCTGTTAGGAACGAAAACACAACCTCTCTGCGCTTCGCTAACGCCTGTTGTACTATTATTTCAGTTGCTGAAATGTTTACTCAGCGGCTTGTTCACGAATTGTGCGTGGGTACGTACCGGGTTGACGAGTTCCGGTTACGCTGGAGGGAGCAAGTACGTGACTGCGTCGGGGCCGCCGCTTCGGTACACCCGGGAAGCTCACTATTCCTCACGCGACCGCTGCACCCGGCAGTGCTGTACACTGAGCTGCTGCACACCCGACGCTCCTACCTGGTGACTGTGTCAGCCATACAGCCTCAATGGCTGCATCAGGTCGCCCCGGACTACGCGAGACGGTGTCGCGCTAATCGGTTTTGCCCCGAGCCATGTTCTTAACTTTTGGCAGACTCTGACGAGTGTTAACATGATTGCATTTTAGTTAAGTCATGTAGTTTGAAGTTAATAATACACAACACAGATATTGCAAACTATGAACAAAATAATCGATTATATATTCGGTTAAAATAGAAAACGGTCATGATCTGATAAGGTCTAGTTATTATTATATATTTTATTTACATTAACTGAGCTTATTTTATATATGTAATACAATAAATACCTCGTAATATATAAGTGTTAGAAATGAAAATCTTTTGCAAAGCCGAAAAAAGGGCTACAGAGAATTACGCACTTGCAGGAGAAATAATTGACAATATCCAGTACTATCACCTCGTGAGGAATAAAGAGAATTATGTGAAACCCCCGATTGGGGTAGACAGAGACAGCTTTTTAGTACCTATATGTGACAGATGGTCATGCACATAGTCATGTACCAGTAGGAACTTGTTGCAGTGATTTTTTGTACATAGAAACCGAAAAAACAGCAATTAATTGGTACGAGCAGACTTACTAGCGTTTCTCGGATCTCGAACCGGTTATCAACTGGGCTATCGCCGCTGTTATATATAAAATGAAAACAAAATATTGTAATTGTAAATATGTTTTGAAATTAGTTTGCGATATTGTAGTCTGTTTTAATTTACAAAGACAAATGTGAAGTACAAGTGTATAATAATAAGCGAAACTTTTTACTGATTTATTACTTTTCATATGAAACTTATTACAATGTATATGTGTCAAGTTGTTTTAAGATCATAATTATATATCATAAGATTTTTACCATGTTTTATTTTATAGATCTATGTAAATATATTTGTCAAATACAGACGTTTTAACTTAAGTAAATATTGTTTCTTTACTACTTTGTTTTATTTCCTCCTCATATACATATAAATATATACAGTCCTGGATGTCTTAGAGAGGGTTCTTCAAAATTAGTCTTGAGTTATTAGTCCCACTATTGCACAAGACTACTCTGTAATAAGACTATCAGGACATATTGGCAGACGACACACGTCTTAGAAACTTTTCTAAGACCGGTAGGTAAGGTACTACGCAACTTGCGGCCAGAGTGGCATCATTGTACTATACGCAAAACGCCACGAACGGAAATCGCGCCCTAAGGCTTCCTACAACTACACCTACAATGACGCCGTTCAGCTATATTATACCACATGCGACCGGGTTTTCAAGAGCAAGTTCAGCTTAGCAAACCAAATCAATGAGCCCTGTTTTGGGAAAAATTGGTTTGGGAAGCTGAACTTCCCTCCGAGCTCAAAACTAGTTAGGGACGCCTATATTGGCTTCAATTAATAAGAATAATTTCTTCCCATGAGAATTTCTGTTCACTTAGGGTCTTGGATTCCATGTCAAATTGTAGTTCAACTCGCTTATGACTCCTTAGACGCTATTAAGTTGGTTGCATCTGTGTAGGATGTCTAATTTCCGTAGCTTGACTGTAAATTAAATTTATCAAAGTTCTGATTCCTACGGAGTTCGAATCCCAACTATCTTATAATTTTCCTTATATGAATTTGTACCATTGTTAGTTTATGAAAACTAGGCAGCGGTAAAATATTAGTAATATTTTCAAATGCTTTTTTTGTACTGTTTTCTTTATCGTGGAAAATATATTTTTTTTATTAATTATGGTGCAAACAGTCATTTAATACAAATAATTACGGGATATACAGTCGAGGAGTACCCACTATCTCATACTAATAGCAAGCTTAAGTCACTGAATAAGTAAAAATTGAGAAAACAAAAGATAATAAATATTTATACATATAATTGTATATATTACAATATATTTTGAAACGTTTTTGAATAATTATGAAATAAGTCAATATCATGAAAGTTGAAAGAGCTGAAAATATTGTTATGATTTGATATATGATATATTTTAATTTTACTTAGGCGAGAATTAGTTCAGCTATATATAAATTTTTACTTGGTTGCGATATAACTGGAAAGCGGAACTTACAAGAAGCCATAACTAACGAAGTGCGTGCAGACTCGGGAAGTATCTGCGGTTTCCTTCATTTCCGTATGTGCTTTACTTTCATTTCCGTACGCCTGTTTACGAGTTTCGCTTATTAACCAACCAATGCCGACTTATATCTAGACGAAAGGAAATGTTTTGGGATAAGTGAAAAGCACGTAAACATTGTAACCTTTAACATTTATTCTAATGCTAAAAGTCTAAAATGTTATAAGAAATAGTTTTGAGTGCTATGATATATACCTATCCTATATACCATGATACATATTACACTACAGTAGATAACAATAACTTTTTAATAGGAGAAAATAAAGATAGAAGAAGATAGAAAAATCTAACAAAAACATGTATTTATTTATACTAATTGTATAAGTAAAAGGCTTGGATGTATGTGGATTGTATTATATTTATTTGAGTTTTCTATAATTACACGCAATTACCAGTAGGAGGGTTTTTACACCAGTGTTGCTAGCTCACATTCAAAATGTCATGTTGAGACATGGTTGAGATTTATTCTCGAACACTAATAAAATCCATCGTAAATATAAAACGTCGTTATAAACATAAAAAAGTACCTAATATTTTGCAAACAAATATAAATTTCATTAAATAATTTTATAATATTTATACTTTAATGAATATGTATTTCTAATATAAAGTAAATTCCATTTTTACGTATAATTGGGTTCGTCTTTTCTTAACAGTCACATGGGAAATTAAGGTCGGAACTCTGCTACATGCCTTCTACCATTGTATAAAAATGTCAGCAGCACAATATTAATTATAAAAAAATTTGCTCTTACATCCTTTTAACCTTAGCGGGATAGGCAGAGGCAGCTTGCGATGTCCGCTGTACGTAAAAAACCTAAACAACGGTAATTCATTGGTACAAACCAATTAGGATCCGAAGCCCCTACTATAATATTTTAACCGTTTAGCCAGTAGGGTATCGCTACGTTATAACAATCCATGAATTAAATTAATACAGTAAAATTACTAAATATTATCGCACACAAGTATATTAACGTATAAAAACAAAAACCGAACACTTACACGAGCTTACTTACTAACTGTTACTATGTTAAGCGTTAGCATTCCGATCTGAGGGCGCTCGAGAGGGCCGAATCACGACTCGGTCAAGGAAAAGCTAAACTAACTTTGAGTGTCACTTCGGGAAGCGTTGGCGCTGGGAGAAGTAGCCGAAGAAACAAGTTTAAACGCGATATTGAGTTATCAGTTCATTTGTCGAGGACGTACTTAGTGCAAATTTAAGACTTATATGGTTTTCTCACGGATTCCATGAGATTCCGTCAGAACAGGATCAAATGGGAACACACGGGAAGCACGTTTTAAAATAAAAAAGTATCTTCAACATAAAATGAACATTAAACATAAAACAAACATGAACGTTTTTTGAAGCCGGTTGAAAAAGTACCAAGTAATTTTGTTGTGGAGGGAGAAACGATCTGTATAAGCGTGGCTGAGTCGCTTCTTTAAAACATCGGTTACTGTTAAATTAAAAGTCAATGTAGTGTACAATTGATTTGTGTCACTCAACTGAAATTCTGAAAAAGAGTTGTCTTATTTTTTTTTACACTAGATTTATTTTATTTATAATTTCTTAAATTAAAAAGTATTTCTCATAAAAAAAAATATTAATATTGTTATTATTTATATTAATATAAAATTAATATTGTTGTCAGAGTGTTAAATGTATATAATAAGTATTTCTCAAGCACCGGCCCCCGTTGCTTAGCAAAAAGTTAGTGCAAAATCCTAATATACAGATTTTGACATTCCCACATTTGGCACTTGCCATTGAAGAGTTGTGACACACATACGCAGGTACACACGCACGCACTTGTACACACGTACTGACCACATCCTAACACTCATAACATAGGTTATATAATTGTTTTTTTTTATGTATTTAATTTCTTATAGATTCTAGTTTCTCTGTTAACACTGACAACAAACTTTTTTTTTTGTTCACGGGGAGGAAATCTTCAACAATATAATATATATATATATATATATATATATATATACCCCGAAGAAGGCGACGGGTATGTGGGGTTTTTACCCACTAACCTCCCCGGCGGCCCTGGGTCGGTGCATGGTGAGTCGCTCCGGGATCTCCAGAGGAACGCACCGGAGCCCCTCTGCACTGTGCTCTTAGGAGAGCACGTCCCGGGTTAGTTAGGTTACTCCCTGCCTCCTCGACACGGGCCTGCCGATGTCGCCTTCTTCCCTGGTCCACCTTGGCGGAAGACAAAGACCCTGGTCACCCAGTGAACCCGAGGCCCATTTAGTCGCCTTCAACGACAGGCAGGGGATACCGTAGTCTTATTCTTGAGAGCCCAGAACTACAGGGCAGGACTGACAACAAACCTAATGTAAGTCTGTAAGCGCTTAGATCTTGAAAACGTACATAATGGCTCAAAGTCTATTCTGTAATTTTATACATTGAGTAAATTATGCGAGACTTATTTATGTGTAATGAAATTGGAGATGAGAGATTACGATGTAAAAAGGGTTAGGGGTAGTTTGTCTTCGTCCGTTCTGCTCACACGGCACATTTGTTTCCAAATTAACTCACAAATATATATTTCCGTAGAGGTAAATGTTACATTGTGATTTCGTATACCATATTCTCTTGCTATTATTATTAAAAATCTTTGAAATAAATAATTTCCATTTAAATTCAAATCATTTTTTTCTCTATTTTTAGGGACTTTTGGCCTTTTGGACTTGTCAGCTCCATCGTACCCTAAACTTGGTACATACACATCGATCGCATGAAGCGAGAAAGAAAGTCATCAATGTTGCATGGACATAGACACCAGCTTCCTTGCTCCCTCTAAGGTCGGGTCGGACAACAACATTAAAAAAGCACCCACATGTTGCTCTCTCAGTTTAAGGCTATGAATTAATGACTTTCTTTTCGCTTCATGTTTAGCACATTCCCCCATTATGTGGTGCATATCATCCACCACTCGGCAAATCTCACAGTTCCAGACAGAAATGTTCCGACCTCAATTTCCAATCATTTGATTTCTATATTCTAAAAGAATGTCTGAGAACTTCCAAAACTTGATGTCTCATGATGACCAATTACATTGTTTGACGATTAAGAAATAATTGAATTGGTACCTGTCTGGGTATTGAATTTCGGTAGACATAATACGTCAAACTAGAAGCGAGGTTGTTCGGGCACAGAGCTCTTAAATAATGCACATTAATGTTTTTGTCATGATACATGCTCGAGCACAGCTTCTTTATACAAAACGTAGTTAAATAATAAAGAAAGATTAGCTATTAGAAATAACAGTATGAAGAATACAAATGATTTCATAAAATATAAAACAAAAGTTAAGAAATGCTCCCATGTCTTTTAACTCTAGTGAGGTAGACAGAGAAAGCTTATTAGACAGATGGTGAGCACATCGCTTTACATCGGGAACAAATTGTTAGCAAAAATGTTTCACTTTTACAAGCCGTTTGGAATCCAAAACCGCGATTAGTCACTAGTCTATTACTGCTTTTATATGTTAATAATATAAAAGTAGTTGTTTTATATCTATAAAAAGATGAGTTAGCTTTTTAGAAAAGGAAATTAGTCATCCTTTTCTTCCTTCATAGATCAATATAACTTCGGGGTGATAGCGACCGATTCCCCGCAGTGTTGAGACAATTGAAAAAGTATTTGAAAACTTGATCTTTACCGTCCGATAAAAATCTTTTCCGTAAGTTTTATTGCGCGTCAATACATACTGTTTTTAATAACAATTTTTTTTTAAAAGAAAGCTAGCAATATTTCTTTTTTTTTTTCAGAAAACATTACTAACATTTTTGTCAACCATTCCAACTAAGCTTACGCTTGTGCTAGGAGATGGTTCACGTCAGTAGTCGAATGGTGTATTCGAACCTACGACCTTACGATTCGCTGTCCGTACCCTAAGCCATTAGGCTATTGACGCTTAAGCTGACAAATATATACGCGACATACATGAATAGGGGCTGACCTCCTTTAACACACGGGATCTAATAAACTCCGTGAAAGTGGATGACGATTGCTATCCCTGTCTAAGGTAAATTAACATTTACTGATATTATTATTGATTTATAAGAGAATATCTTTTCTTTTAGGTTTATTCGATTTACCTTTAATTTTGTACACATTTCGGACTAGACAAAAATAACAAAACCTCACGTCGTTTCAATCCTAGCCAGACAGAGGAAGCGTTTGCATCCGTTCACCATTATCCATCGATTTACACAAAAAAACGACACTGAGTTGGTACAAGTTGACGCTGCGATTCGAACCCGACACTATCATTTCATCCCTATCGTTTTTATAATTAGAACCGTTTAGAAATTAGTCTCTTAATGTAATTTATAACAATCCATTACTTAATCCAATTTACATACTAAAATTACCTAATTTTTTTGGCACAATGTAATTTTCTTTTGTTTAGAAGTCAGTGTTAGGAGTTAACGTATTTCATCACGGGTTTTGTTAGGTTTAGCTGAATTAAATATAACACTGCATAAATTACTGTTTAATTATTATATCCTATAAACCTACGAAATTATTTATCATGCAACCGTCCACATCCGCTTATAACGTCTCCGGTTCATCTAGAGCGAGGGCGTCCTACGCTTGACTTTCATGCAATGACCTTAAATAATATTATTAAAAAATTAACTTAATAAAAGTACGTAAACATACTTCATAAAAAAGTACCATAATGCTAGAAGACGCAGAGAGCACCTGAATAAATCACAATCTAACCGGTGCGAATAGCATTTGTGAAATGTAGTCTTGTATTGTTCTAACTATATATAATCTATTGTATATGTATACGTATGTTATTCGATTATTCAGTTCTTAATTTTAGTCAGTTATTCATTTCCGATTATTCCATATTGCTTGCGATTAATGACTTGCCGCAATTCATCAAGTTACGATGCTAATTCTGCTTCGTTATTTATTGATTCTAGTAGCCACGTCATTTTTTTTGTTAAAGGTTTATTGTGCGTATATAACGGTCCGCTTTATCTGTGTGGCTTTGTGTTAGTGTTGGACAC
The DNA here is from genome assembly GCA_029286785.1 of Meandrusa payeni. NCBI lineage: Eukaryota > Metazoa > Arthropoda > Insecta > Lepidoptera > Papilionidae > Meandrusa > Meandrusa payeni. Next base: position 10,265,666 of record JAGSMX010000012.1, on the reverse strand, counting down.
CAACTGTTATACATGTGACTTAATAGGCTTGGTGAAAATCGGACAACAATTGTCTAGGTTAGGCCTCGCTAGCGTTAAAAGGACGAGAGGTTTTATGTAATAAGATTTCTGTTCATTTATCATTTCGATTCCAAAACATATAATACGTGTACGGAATAAGAATACAAAACAAGAATAACTTTGTGTTGCTCTGTAATTCAAGAAACATTAAAAGTTTATTCCTGCTTTTGCTAAACTGTATAAATTAAATTATGACATTTTCTATTCTATTTGACATCAATGACAAGTCTTTTTTCATTGACATCACAAAGACTCCACTATGGAGGTTTCATACAAGAAAATAAATATTATTATTTTTTACATATGTAAATTCTATGAATAAAGAGACTTTTGTTGTAAAGTCACTCAAAAAGGCATGCTAAGTACAAAGTAAGGACCCTAAAAGTAAATTCCATCAATGTAAATGCCCTATGCCTAAAACTCTAAAATTCTTTATGTAATAAATTATGTATTACATATACGTACATTACATAATATATTTTTAAACTTTAAATTGCTTGCCCAGCTTGCGGAGGAAAAGCAGTTGAATAGCACTTGCAGAGGCCGGCCTCTTACAGCTCGAAGTTATAAATACCGGAGTGCGACTCAACGCCTGCAGATAAACTCATTTCCGTTTTCTATACCAACTGCTTATTTTTATTTTACTGGATAAGGGTCTTAATAAAATTGTCTACTATTAAAGTGGAATGACGGATTTGTATAGAATTCTGCGCACAGTTAAACTATGACTTGCAATGTGTCATAGACCACGACATTTATTATTTAAATCTGAGCCCAAGTCTGCTAAACCAATTGTGTAAAAAATGAACGTTCATTAGCATCATAGTGGTCGATATTTGATGTTTTAGTAGTCTTTCAGTTCATTGGTGCCACTATAGTTCACAGATGGCGTACCACTAGCATGCCAATCATGTGTGATAATGTTGAAATGAAATTACTAATACGCGTACACACTCAAAATACTCTTTCATACATTTCTCATAAAAAAATCAAGATATCAGTTGTATGCAAGTAGAAGTGGTAATAGGGTTCTCCATAGTAGACCACGGACCGGCAAGCGAAGCATAGGACATCCGCCCGCAACGTTGCCTGACGGCCTCATTAAGAGGACTAGATTATCAGGTAATAAGATTACAACCGACATATTTCCACTAAGGTCATTACTTGTTATCTTACAAATATAAATCGAATGGCCATTTTCGGTAACACGACGTTAGTGTTAAGGCTTCAAGAGAAATCAAATCATTCTATAATATTTGAATTACTAATACAGTGAATTGTTTGTCGCATTTACATAAATTTTTGATTTTTAATCAGTTAGGCTGACCTCAAGTTTTATCGGAATTGAGAAGTAGCCCAGTTCTTAGGTTCCTAAGCCAGAACCTGTATTGGGAGCAATACAACGCAAGGGTCTCCGAGAGGAGGCTTTGGCGGATACTCTTATCGCGAGAAGGCCACGATAGCTTTTATCAGACATACAAATAGCTAACTAGCTTAACATTTCGATAAGTGTTGCTACATTTTTGCAAAATTGTATAACCATAAAACTTATATAACATATAATGAAAGTGATAACTTTTTAACAACATTTTGATGACATTCAAAAAATATATTATTGTATAAAAAATGGTTTCGCGAAGTGTAATTGAGTTCATGGAAACTACTTTCTCGACGCAAAGAGATTATGCCCGCATATTCAACGCTCAAAGCAAAACTTTTGAACACTATTAAAAACTTGAAATCTCCTACGGTGCCATTTTTTTATTTATTTATTTATATATTTAATACAGAAAAACTTACAGCTATTCAATGCTTCTTATATAATTTACAGATAAATCACTAATTTAGCAGATAACAAGTTTTCACAAATAAGTTAGGAAAAAAAACACTAAAGATACGCAAACTTAGGTAACACAGGATTAAATATGTAAAACTATGTTTTTCACTGTGCTGTTTTGGCAATTGATGACAACGTGTCAAAAACATTCGGCGAATATATCATCGTTCTGAACAAATAGCAATAGAATGCCTACAAATGACTGCGCATAACACTATGGACGACTGTAACATTGAAATGGACGAATTTTATTTAATTCTATTAAAAATATTTAGTTTTATTATCCAATTAAATATAATGACATTTAGTATCAGTTTTAATTCTCCTAAATACATACACAATATAGTTTTAACGAGCAATTTTTATTTGTATATCTTGTATAAATATATTTTTTTTATCACAAGAACAACTTCAGTTACGTCGATCGAATTTTGTATTTAATTAGCCTCATGATTTTTATATTTATCTGTACATTTTTGTTTTTGTATTGCATGTAATATATTATATATATTATTAATATTGTATATTAATAACAATACTGAATGATGGCCAAGTACACTTGTTTTATGTAACATACAAAATTGATTTGGGATATCTGTGCCTTTTAAATTTGTAACCACATTTACTGTTCCGTATAAAAATCTTACATTGAAAATGTTGCTAAATAACATTCAAAATATGGTACCCGATGTTGTGCGTGTCTACTTCTTTTAATGCGCTGACATTCACAAACGCTATATCAACTACTTCACGGGAACGGCAAAAAGTACTTCCTACGAACTTTTCCATTAAGGGAAAGAAGTACGATCTATCAGGCTATAATAAACGAGAAATGGAAAATTGTTTTCCCCCGCTAAGTAGCTAGTAGAAAATTCCATTCCATCATTATGGACACTCGTATATGATCATTTAAACTTATTTATATTATCAATTAAAATTAGAGTATACATTTAATTATTACAGGTCGCCTTGTAGTAATGTTAAAATTAAACGAAACAATTGAATCCACACATAATTCAAAGCTAAATTTCATTTAAACGGCAATTATATGTTGGCAACATAAATATTTAAAAAATATAACAGGGAACCATGGCTGTTTGTGGCTATACACTAGAGCTATACATTGTAATTCTTGATTATTATTAATATTATTGAGGGCAAATACGTACGAAAATCGAGTTTTTTTTATTTCTTTAGATGATAAAAATAAGTATGAGAGTTTGGTTTTACTAATACTAACCATAATGTTAGATAGTTATCGAATACATTTGACATTGTGCCTTTACATCCATCAATTTTCATTTACTTTCAGGGTTTCGGCATTATTCTGTTAACGTTCGTAATGAATAATTGATCACTCAATTTCAAGGCATTATTAACCATTTCCAATATCATAAATTGTTTTATATTTAACTTAGATATTCTATACACTCGTGTTTGTAAATTACGAATTAAAAAAAAAAGCTTTTCACTAGAGAAGTTTGAAAAGTGTATAATAATATATTTGGAAGTGCATTACTCCGCATACATTGCTTAAAAGACAAGAAAACTTTAAAGGCTAGACTACGAACCTCCCAGCCCTGTAGTTCTGGGCTCTTAAGAATAAGACTACGGTATCTCCTGCCTGTCGTAGAAGGCGACTAAAAGGGGCTTCGGGTTCACTGGGCGACAAGGGTGGGGGCCTTTGTCGTCCGCCAAGGTGGACCCGGGAAGAAGGCGACATCGGCTGGCCCGTGTCGTGCCGTGCTCTCCTTGAGCACAGTGCAGAGGGGCTCCGGTGCGTTCCTCTGGAGATCCCGGAGCCCCTCGTCATGCACCGAGGATGGGGCCACCGGGGAGGTTTTAGTGGGTAAAAACCCCACATAACCGCCGCCTTCCCCCCAGAAGGTGGGGTATCTTTTTGAAGATTTCCTCCTCGTAAAAAAAAAGGCTACGAACCTCCGATCATAAGATGTAAATTACGTAGATCGTAATAAATTGTGGTAGAACTGATATATTTAGAAACCAAAAGTGTCGCCACTCAGTTATTAATTGACTTCTATTTTATCACCGGCAACCCAGAGCCCAACCTATTGGTCTAATCTTTTGCATGAAATGAGTTAAAGTTAAAGTTACAGCCTTTATATATATAATATATATGTCCCACTGCTGGGCAGAGGCCTTCTCTGTAAAGAGAGTATAAGGGCATAGTCTGCCACGCGGCCCTAATGCGGATTGGCAGACTTCACATGTCGTAGAAAAATTTTCTAAGACATGTAGGTTTCCTCACGATGTTTTCCTTCACCGCCGAGCGCGTGGTTAATCAGCACATAAAATTGCAACAACAAATTTATTGGTGCCGGCACCGGGGATCGAACTCAGGTTGCTAGCGTACTATGCAACTTGAGCCAACCGCCCGGACACTGAGCTACCACGGCTCGATGAGTGATGAAATGAGTATATATGATCAAATATATCACAGGTGACACCACCACAGACAGTTTTATACATTTAATCTGATTTAAGAAAAATATTTGAACAAGTTTTCCTTCCAAGTGTAAGTTCTGAAATATTAACTCTTAAGTAGTAAATACTATTCACTGCCGACATGTGCATGTCCCTGACATGAAAAGAGGAATGAAGGCATAGCTGTACTTGAGTGCTCAGTGCTTTATGATAAAAATGCAGTGGAGTGTATGCATTGCTAGTCATACGTGGAATTTTATGTCCCGGTTTCAGTTTTATACTTTATAAGAGTAATATTTTTACGACGAATCTGCGTTTAACAGATATACAGTTACCACATTTTCCTAATCTGTATAATATATTATGATTACCACGACAATGGTTATCACTACTAGCGTGCCGGTTTTGCTAATACCAAAAACATGAAAAATTGGTATTGTTTAGGATAGTTTTGGACATATAACTGTCAGATGAGTGAATAGTAGCAGTGAATAGTATTTCGCCTATATCTATAAAGAAACACATATATTAAATATAGATACATGCATAATTGGCTTTGTTCTCGATGTTGTTCCTAATTTAGTCGCTACTTTTGGTTGAGCCGCAGTAACTTACTGTTCGGACGGTCGCCTCAATGCGTAAGGTTGCACAGTACGCTAGCAACATGAGTACGATCCTCGCTGTCGGCACTAAAGAAATTGTTTTTAATTGTTCGTCGATTGAAATTTTTTTGCTGATTTATCACGTGTGGCATAGCTAAATGTAACATGTGAAGTTCCCCAATCTGCACTGTGCCCTTTTTTTTTCAAGGAAGGAAGAAAATTTCAAGAAGGCCTGTGGCCAACAGTTAGCTATGTGGTGTGGTTCGTGGAAGCAATAACGAACACACGCACTTAATGTTCACTGTTTATTTCAAATTAGATAGCATAAGAGTTACAAGCATTAAGAAGTAAGCACAGGATAGCAGATGGCACAAAATAGGATAGTCACAGTGGAATTATCAAGAAATATTTTGCGAGCAAAAGCGACGCGACAAAATATTTTTGATTTTCCCAAAAATTTGGAATTTTTATAAATTAATTAGATACAATTTAAATATAATATACTCTCCCACAGATATATAATATACAGCCTATGTATATTTAAGTTTTTCCTTTTTTGGTTTTCTTTCAACATATTCCATTTGTTCTTTTTTTATCCATTCAAATACTATAGGTCCTTAGTAAAAGCTATCTTTTTTTCAAAAGCAATGCGGTGGTCTTTCCCTTCTGTTTCGACAGAAGGCCTTTGCCCAACGGCGGGACATAAATATGCATATTTTAACACACATTCACCGAAATTAATAGAAATTATTAGAAATGAATGATTTATATAGTTATATCGTATTTGTATATATAAATAGAATCTACAGTAGCATAGAATTATTATTCCTTTTATTGGTAAATTGTAGTCGACTTCTCGCAGAATACCACCGGGGTTAATGCTCACAAATTGTATTGGAGGGAAATGCGTGCGGCTTCATTTAATTTATGTTATAAATTAAATAGTCGTATTTCTCCGTTCAAGCAGCAATTGTAAGTCAAACTTCCTTAATTCATAATTTTTTAAGCTTTTGCTTTGGGAAGTTGGTAAAAAAAAGAGAAACACCGTCTCTATGCTCTCCTTAGAGCTTATACAAGTTGTTTTAAAATGTTACGCAACATTCACGTATCATTTCGTCGACCATCGCCCTCTCAGGTCGTTACACAAAGACATGGTACAAGATATAGAGCTCACGGTATGGATTATCCTATTAAAAAAATGATGAATAATAAATGAATACAATAACGCGCGCACGTTTATCTTAGTCAGTGTGGTTGTTAAATTCACTTGCGCAGTTGACAAATTACAGGTTTTATTGGATTTAATGTTTACGCTAACAGCCTCAGCGGCTGCTCCAATTTGTAATTATCTGTAATATATCCCGTAAACGTAAATAATGTCCCTTTACGACACGCGTGTTTCTTTTCTTTTATTGATGACTCATCTCTTGTATTTACTGTTTTGCTAGTTTATATATCAAATATTAGTATGCGTTTAGTTCTTGTGGCGGACTATCTCCTTATACTCTCTTTACAGAGGAGTGTGCCAAACAGTGAGACGTATACTAAATTACCGGCTGCATTAAGTAATATTTATAATATTCCTATTAAAATATGTATAATTGATATCCAAATGCTGATAGAAAAAGAGGGAAGAAGAAATCAGTGAAATAAAGTAATGGAGCAAGGAGGAGTTCCCGTCAAATCATCAGTTAGCATAGAATGCCAAGAATTTATTTTATTATTTTAACACAAAATTTATACAATATCATTGTATTTCACAAAGCTAGACTAGTTTCCCTTATGGATGTTCTTGCTCAACATCGATTGAAGTGTGAATTGTAAAATCTAAATATATTCAGTTTGAGTATACCCTTGGGATACCTGAAATGCTAGCAATTGCAATAAATGTTATAGACATAAAGCTATGTACCTAACAGCAATCTTACATTGTATAACATACAACGCAGCTAAATGCCATCTCTTGGACTCGGTGGAGAGGCGGGCTAAGAGGCTATTTGGTGACGCAGCTGACACCAATCTGCTCAGTCTTGAGCACAGGCGTAAGGTAGGTAGCCTTTCGGTTTTCTACAGATTGCATTTTGGAGAGTGTGCTCAGGAACTACATGATCTAATTCCCCCATCCCCTTTCCACCTTCGGACTTCTAGACGCACTGCGGGATTTCATCCTTTTGTTGTGAACATCCCTCAAACCCGAACGAAGGGATTTGCTTCGTCTTTCATTCTTCGTACAGCAAAGGACTGGAATAGTTTGCCCGCGTCTGTCTTTCCTTCCGATTACAATGTGGGTATTTTCTAAGCTAGTGCGCCTTACCATCCAGGACTGCATTTCCACTTAACATCAGGTGGGATCGTAGTCAAGCACTTGCTTAGAAATTATATAAAAAAAAAACATGCATTATTTTCATACCAATCATAAAGTCTAAAACTTAGGCCCTGGACGGTCACTTACTGTTTATTTCCAATTTTTTAAAACATTAATAATTTAGTCCACATTGATGGAGGTTCAAATGCAAGCGGACTTGTACCAATTAGTTTTTAGATTTACAGTTTCTGACGTTCACAAATCACTTGTCTAAGCGTGCCCGGTATATGGCAATAGGCTTACAAACTTTTATAAAGGATCTATTAAGCGCCGTGAAAAGCGGACGGCGACTGATATATATTGACAAATAAGAATCTGATTGCTCAGTAGAAGGTAAAATACAACGGTGCAAATCTCACGTTCTTTTAGCCTTAGCGGGCGAAAGGTGTACAGTGACTTTTGCGTTTCGGCCACCCAGTTCGGCAACGTAACCTATTAGTTATATTTATATCTGTAGCCACAGCTTTAATTTCTCAGAATTTGATTAAAAACGTTTTTCCAACGAAGCTTTCCTTTATTAATGGCAATTAAGTGATTACAATTGCAACTGTCAATAATGTCAGTGTTGCCACGTGGTATACAATATAAGATTCTACGCCAATCATCGCTTTAAAAGTAAAGAAGAGTATTTAAGAGAAAAGTATTTTAATCTATATACAATGTAATAACTGTTGACTGGAGATATCGCATATTTTTATACAACTTGAAATCAATAACAGTAACAAAGTTTTTAATTGCACCTTTGGGAGTTTCCTTCGTTTTTAATTAGCCGGTGTCTGGCAGTGCAGTTCTAAAGTGCATTGTGTTTCCAATTAGAAACACTTGTGGCGAAACGAAGTAGTTATTTCTCAAATAACTTATACAGTTTCCTAATTGAAAATATTTCACAGCTCATTTGTTTCTTGGGACCATTTCGTTAACGAAGTTAGTGTCTAGTTGTAATCGGTTGACAGAATATGTTTCTATAATAGTCCGCTTTCATCAACTAGATTTCAGTTTTTCGGTTCCTAATGTATAAAAAATTGTGCCCATATTATTGGGTTCGTCTCCGGAAACAAACAAGTTATTAGCGAATAGTGATTACTGTCTGTGTCGGGTACACAAAGGGTTAAAATGAGTGCTTATATTTTTATTTCATATAAACTTCAAGTGATTGTAGACGTACACGATAAGACGAAAGAATCGTAGAAATACATTACAGATGTTCCTTGCTCGTATATCTTTCTGTCACAATGTCTCGCTTATATAATAACCGGTATTATTGTAACATAAATAGCGAAATGTCTAATAAGTATTTGATTAAATTTAAATCTCTTAATTCCTTTTGATTTACTACCTTGCCCACGTTTGTATTACATTCATGGCAATAGTGTTATTTATGGTTTTCTTTCTAAAGAGCCGTGGTAGCTCAGAGAGCCGTGGTAGTTCAGTGTCCGTGCGGTTGGTTCAAGTTGCGTAGTACGCTAGCAACCCGAGTTCGATCCCCGGTGTCGGTACCAATAAATTTGTTGTTGCAATTTTATGTGCTGATTTACCATGCGCTCGGCGGTGAAGGAAAACATCGTGAGGAAACCTACATGTTATAGAAAATTTTTCTACGGCATGTGAAGTCTGCCAATCCGCATTAGGGCCGCGTGGCGGACTATGCCCTTATACTCTCTTTACAGAGAAGGCCTGCGTCCAACAGTGGGACATATATAAAGACTGTAACTAACGGTTTTCTTTTCGTAAAAGAATTTTGATTTTTGTGATATATTATGTATGTGGTAGATTTTTTTTTATAGATTGATAAAGGTCTATGCATAACTAATCATAAGGCGGCAGGGTATATGTCGTACTTCATTATAACTTAAATATAAGTAAAGACCATAACAAACATAAAGCCGGTTTGATCGTAAATACGTGTTGGTACTTAAGAAACCAATAAACAGAAACTTATTGGTACAAACTAGCCGGGATTTCAATGCTGAAACAAAATATCGTAAATTTGATTTCACTCTCTCATCTGGTGGAAAGTATTTAAAACAAAATTCGGAACATGAAGGATATGAGGGTTGTTCATCTCTAAATCTCTAGAACCCGGATTAATGTACGGACGGTACGCATCAAGTCCTTTTTTGAGAACGTATGTTTAACGAAAATAAGGCAGTCCACCTGTTTAGTTTAAGAAGCTACGTTTAATATGTGTTCAAACGCCTAAAGATGTCCCAAAATTTTAAACGAATGGCAATAATATTTTCAATAATAAAAATCTTTTTAACCCTTCGTTTTTAAAAGGTGACGGTAATTTTATTATTTAATTTTTTAATACACGCTATTATTGTGTAAATGACCTTTGATTAAAAATAAAATATAAGTTATGAAATTTTAAAAGGTGAGCAATAATCAATAAAATGTAATAATTTCTTTATACATACTTTTTATAAGTATATTTAGTGAAATGTTGTCTGCGGGACCTTGATACTGTTTTCCAAAACTGTGTTACCTAAGTTTGCGTATCTTTAGTGTTTTTTTTTCCCTAACTTATTTGTGAAAACTTGTTATCTGATAAACTAGTGTATCTATATATCTGTAAATTATATAAGAAGCATTGAATAGCTGGAAGTTTTCCTGTATTAAATATATAAATAAATAAATAAAAAAGCAAACAAAAATATTACAACTTTTTATTGAAAGGTTATCAAATTTTTGCGAAACCAGTGTTATTGTATTAAATAGTTTCAGGAATCGTTTAAACTGGAATTGAGTTTGTGGAAACTACGTGTAGTTTTTGGTTTGTTTTCGATCTCGTATTAAAAAACATAGCTTTTGCGCTTAAGCCTATTCCTGTTTAATTTCAATACAGAGTTTGACACAATTGTGTGATGCCTACATAGGTACCACACAATGGTGATACCTATGTAGTAGAATAATACTAGTACTAATACCCTAGCTACTGATACCTAAGTTCTATAACTTAGGTATAATATAAATTTAATAAAAATTTAATAAGTTATAGAACTTAGGTGTCAGTAGTTAGGGTATTAGTTTATTATTATTTATATATCCAACATATTACTTATATATGATATAACTTAGTTATATATATGTCATACGATTGATGATGTGTATGTAGGGTATGTCAGATATCCATGTGAGTTTCAATAGCTCGGATATCCGTCTGTTAGGGTAGATTGATAATTATCAAAATAACAGCATGTTTAATAGAATATTGATAATGAATATGTACAACTAATGGTTTTTATTTAAAGTTCCATGATGTTTAAGGAATTCGAGTCCCTCATCTTCTAGCCGGGCCTAAGACGTCAGTGCAATAGGTTACTCTATTGCTCTGGCAGGGGTAAACCAACAAGTGAGTGACGTTAGCATATGGCACATGAAGTCAGCCCTGTAGTTCTAGGCTGTCAAGAATAAGACAAAGGTATCTCCTGCCTGTCGTAGAAGGCGTCTAAAAGGGGCCTCGGGTTCACGGGGCGACAAGGGTGAGGTGGTGTTGTCCGCCAACGCGGACCCGGGAAGAAGGCAACATCATTGAGCACAGTGCAGAGGGTGTCCGGTGCGTTCCTCTGGAGATCCCGGAGCCCCTCACCATGCATCGAGGAAGGGCCACCGGGGAGGTTTTAGTGGGTAAAAACCCCACATAACCGCCGCCTTCTGGCAGAAGGACGTTTTGAAGATTTCCTCCCCGTTAAACACAACAAAAAAAATGGTACGTTAAGTCTACACAACAAATATAGAATGACAATAATAAAAAACTTACGTAGATCAGCCGTAATTGCTTTCACATGTAATTTCGGAAGAGCTTCGAGACGTCTCTGTCAGCACAGATGAGCTTACATACTTTAGCTGCCTAAACACAACTATATAATACAAGTTCTGTCGGGCACGCCTATTTATTCCCAATATAGTTCTATATAATAAGCGTCATGGGCAGAGACATAAGTGAAGTCATTAGACACAGTTACAGATTAAGTCAGTTATTGATTACTCTAATACCAAGATGTCTCCGATAATATAAGTCTTGTACCGTACTTTGCGTTTTTATTAATTGTTCGAGTTTCAAATACCGTCTTTGCGCCGACACATGTATTACTTACTTATATATTCAATCTACTATAAATAAGATACATAAATTTAAGAGTATTCTACTGAAAGAGGAAAGTTCCACGTCTGTGAGAACTAGACAATAAATCAAACCGGCTCTTGGACTATCCGACGGACGTTAACCTACCAAATTATAGTCACGTTTGCTTGTTTAGATTTATTTATGACCTTGTTTATTCTCTTTTCATTACATTTATTAAGACTGAAGTATTCATTTATAATACTGTGTTAATTAAGTTAAAATTATGTTCATAATATACAGAGTTAAAACCCTTTTTAAAAACGTTTGCCTGTACGCGAAATTTAAATTATACGTGTATTAAAATGTTATGAAAGTTAATAAATGGGTAATGATACTATTTGCCATCACGACCGTATTAACCTAATGGAGTGGTCAGAGGTAGAGACAACTAAAGTATTACATAGCAAATTACATTTAAAAATGTATATTAAGATGTGAATTCATATAATGTAACTTCGGAAAATGTAACATGAACGCGTCATTTTCTTTTGTAAAGAAAGTGTTAACGTGAACTTAAGGCCGTACTTTAAATTCAATTCATCATTCGACTATCGATGTGAATCATCTTAGTTATTTCGGAAAGATATGGCGATAGCAATTGCTTTGTCCCTTTTCTCAAAATTTATTCGTAATTAATTGTGACAAGGGATGAGTTAATCGACGTAATTAAAAATAAAATTATCATAATTTGTTATTTTTATTAGTTGAAAAATTAAAAGTCTAATAGTATTAATAGACTTTTTCTGCGACTTCTTCAATACTGAAGGTTGCGCTTAACTTGAAGTGCTTTCACTGAATGACGGTCGGAATGTCTAATCCCAGTATGGTTTGGACTTGTTCGGACCAGCGGGTAGGTGATCGGCCCCGCGTTATTTTACAGAAGTTTGTACGGAAAATTGAGGGAAAAGTAGTAATAGTACTGAAGGTATAAAAGACAACTAAAGTTTTCAAAGTATAGTACTAAATACTTTGAGTTGACTGTTCGTAGAGCACCTGTGGATTATCAATACAGCGTAATGTAGTATAATTTTATGCGACGCAGACTAGTTACAATTTTCGTCGTCACTTGTTTGACCTAAGCCGGAACTTTGACAACAACTTTGCGCTTTGCATCGAATACATGTTGACTTAACTATGTTTTGACTGAAGGCATTGTTTGAGTTGAAATATTGCCCTATATAATATTAAAATGATACAAGATTTTATGGTGCAAAAGCGAGCGTCTCGGTTGGTAGAGGATGCTCTAGGTGAATATATATCAAGCCCTGTAGTTCTGGGCTCTCAAGAATAAGACTACGGTATCCCCTGCCTGTCGTATAAGGCGAATAAAAGGGGCCTCGGGTTCACTGGGCGACAAGGGTGGGGGCCTTTGTCGTCCGCTAAGGTGGACCCGGGAAGAAGGCGACATCGGCTGGCCCGTGTAGCCTTGCACTATGAGGGCACAGGGGGGGAGGGAGAATCCTCCCCCCCCCGGGACGTGCTTTCCTTGAGCACAGTGCAGAGGGGCTCCGGTGCGTTCCACAGGAGATCCCGGAGCCCCTCGTCATGCACCGAGGAAAGGGCCACCGGCGAGGTTTTAGTGGGTAAAAACCCCACATAACCGCCGCCTTCCCCAGAAGGCGGCGGTTATGTTGAAGCGGCGGTTTGAAGATTTCCTCCCCGTTAACAAAAAAAAAAAAAAATTAGTCTTATACTTACTTAATATGCGCATTATGCTCATAAATCATTCTGAAATGAATTACTTGCATCTTGTCTTTGACTGACAGGAAGTTAGGTTTATACTCGTAATTACTTAGGAACCTGATTAAGGGGCGAGAAGTTCAACTTCGATCAGGTAGTGATGAAACTAATGATTTTAAATTTTTATTTGTTACTTATATTGTACGATAATGAAAACGCGATATAAAGCAATATTTTTGCACGCAATTCTTTTGATGAGGTTTATAAGATTACAGACCACTCTGTCGTAGGTGCGTGGCAGTAAAGAAAAACGTTGACTCACTGCTACGTGCTACGTGTGGCGTGTACTTCACTTTTTTCATTATTTTTCAATTGCTCCGGTGAAATCCCGCCGTCACATTCTGAGTAATGGCATGATGTAACGTAAGCAAATGCTTAATTTAAAATATGTGAAGAGAAATTTATTTAAATATGGATATATGTGATTATATGAATATATTATTTTAAAGGTTAATTAATAAAGGATAATATATCTTGTGGAGTAAATTCTTCTACAGTCTTTAGAGGTAAATATGGTTTTGGTTAAAATTAATGACCTGGCCTATTCTAAATGTATTTTTCTATGGCTCGTCGAGAGATATTTTATTTTCCTCGAGATTTGTAATTTGACAGTATAAAAGCACAATTATAAAAGATTTTCCCAAAACCTGTCACACTTGCGCTTTACAATTTATTTTTGGAAAAAGGTTGGAAATATTCCCACCAAGCGAACGAAAGTCTAACTTCCATAAAGGTGTTATATTAAAAAAAAAGAAATAAAAGCAGGGTATATTATGAAACAGTTTAAAAAACCGACATGTAATCGCGGTCACAAACAGCTTGTCACCTCGTAGACGTGGTAACAATTTTTCTCCGTGCTATGCCAAAATGATTTATCGTAAGATATTATTTGCATGAATGAAGTTAAACACCTGCTTGGAAGTGGCTGAAGCAACAGGCGATGCAAACAAGTTGTTACGAAACAGGTGGACACGTCAGTGATTTGTCAACTTAATATACAATGACTAAAAGCAGTTTAAGTGATCACTGAGGAGGCTATAAATGCGGAGGTGGATTTGAGAAAGGAGAACTCGTTTCTAGAAGGTCCTTAATTAGTTAATAATAAATATGAACACGTTACAAGCCCTGCGATCTATAATCGGCTCCCTAAGCAAATAACTGAAGCTCTCAGTCTAGCAATGTTTAAAAATAGGTTGAATTCATGGCTGGTTGAGAAGGCATTTTATGGCGTGGAAGAATTGATAAATCACATTACAAATTAATAGCATATTATTTCTTTGATGTATTAATTTTTCAATATATTTCCTGTTGAATTAACTAATCTAATTTGTAAAAATCGACTTGCAATTTATTACAATTACCAATTAAAATATGGAAGGATATAGCCGCTTTGTCATTAGGTTATCTGTTTAAGTTTTTATTATATCTTTGTTATTTAATACAGCGAATTATTTGCACCTCAGTTTTTAAGTTCAGTTTCAGTTTTTCCATATTAATTACATTATATTAAGACACAGCGAAGTTCCTTAGAGAATCACGGAGATTAATTAGGTTGCTGCGTTGTTCCGAGTAAAAGAGAAAGTACTCACAGTACTTTGCCCCGGGATTGGAGGCAGTCGGTTTGTTCATCAAGAATTATTTTCTGGTAGTGTCAACCGTATTCATTTATCCTCAGTTCCCTGTACGAAAATGGTGCCTGTATGAGCCGTGAAACAATAACTAAATAACTACAAAAATATCTTTTATATCAATCAGAAATGTAGTTCTGGATGCGAATGCACCAGTGGATGGAACCTAACCAAGTAATAAATTGAATCTCGTTTGTCCACCATATGTCTACAACGAATCCTATTTCTGCAATACAATGCGGAGAGTCGACGAAAGTCTGAAGAAAATGAATGGAGTTAGTACACTGAAGGCAAAAGATCTCACGGCTCAGAAGTTAAAGACTCGTCGTCCTCCAAATTTTACACGGCGGTAAGAGACGCGCTGGACAGACATAGATGCAGATCATCCTCTCCAGATGTAACTCTGATGGTGCCCACGATCCTCATAAGGTATAAGGGACCGCCACTAGAGAGAGAGATACAAGTAAAAACCAACTCCGCTAAAAAGGGTAGGCTAAAAAGGCTCCGTAAAAGTACGCGAGATCTTAACATTTCTAAATGAATGGCTTAAAAATAAACAGTAACAGTACACGTAATTTAAATTCATTTTATAAAATGCTAAAATTTTATAATAATCCAATTTGAAATGAGGCCATTGTTTGCTATTGTGCTTTTTAAATTTCATATTATAGTTTAAAAATATGTTCAATTCTACATTCTGCAATATACAACATAATCCTTTGTTATACTCTACAGCGCTAGTGGTTTACACACAGCTTTAATGAGATAATTATATAAAAGTTTACTACGCAAAGGATTAAAATAAAATTAAATATGTTCGCCGTAACGGCGTTGCGTTGACAACAAACTAAAAAGTATCGTGTCCTTTTAACTCAAGTGGGTAGATTGAAATTAACCGATATCTTTTTCTCACCAAAGAAGTCCTATATATCACATATGGGACTATAAGCGAGATCCCATCAGACTATAAGATCAGATAAGCGGTGATCCCATCTCTATGCAGAGTGCAAATTAAAACTGATTTCTGTTTGTATATTTAACTGACAGACGGAAATTCGTTAACAATATAGACTACTTAGTCAATATGATTAGAAAAGAGTAAAATTTTACGTCATAAATTTTATAGTTTTAGAAAAACTACAAGGTGTTACCGCTGAAAGATTGAACGTGTTATGTGGCTTTCCAATCATTAGTACAGTGTAGATGAAATTTGGATTGATGTCGAGATGAACGAACGTGAAATTCTAAATTTTCTAAATTATTATATATTGTAGGTAACACCGATAACAAAATTAAATTGCTAATACGAAATTGAGTTACAGCTGATATTAATATTCACATTTCTGTAATAAAACAGTAAGACATAAAATGCTTCCATACACATTTATGTTGGTCGTAAAAACGATACTGACGAGTAGTAACATATTATTTTGTTCGTGTTATTACAATAATTTATACTGTCCAAGTGAGAAATATAATATTGTATAATCTGTTATAATTAGTGTACAATCCGTTTTGTAAATATAAAATACCATTCTATTATATGTTTATTATTACTCAACGCGTAATGTCATCTTACTTGTAACCTACCATAGGTTTCAAGTAAGCAGCCCTGTAGTTCTGGGCTCTCAAGAATAAGACTACGGTATCCCCTGCCTGTCGTACTCGTATAAGGCGACTAAAACGGGCCTCGGGTTCACTGGACGGTAAGGGTGGGGGCTTTTGTCGTCCGCTAAGGTGGACCCGGGAAGAAGGCGACATCGGCTGGCCCGTGTAGCCGTAACTGTGAGGGCACAGTGGGGGAGGGAGTAACCTCCCCCCCGGGACGTGCTCTCCTTGAGTACAGTGCAGAGGGGCTCCGGTGCGTTCCATTGGAGATCCGGGAGCCCCTCGTCATGCACCGAGGAAAGGGCCACCGAGGAGATTTTAGTAGGTAAAAACCCCACATAACCGCCCCCTCTCCCCTAGAAGGCGGGGTATCTTTTTATAGATTTCCTACCCGTTAACAAAAAAAAAAGGTTTCAAGTAAGAACACTAGTACTCAGTTAAATTGAGAATATACGTAGTGAATGGGATACTTTCTACTCTATGATATAACAAGAAGTTAATAACATTTAAATTGCTGAACAATAATTTGTTAATGTCCATACAGTTATCGAGCCACTATATTAGTTTTTATTCTATCAGACATCAAAGCTTTCAGAAGATATTTTAATATGTACTCTCTTATATTAAGAATACGTGGAGCATATGTTACAATAAATAACACTTCCATTATTTGATAAGTAGGCTCTCACGTCCTTTTAACGTTAGCAGTGTAGACAGAGACAGTTTTCGCTTTTCGATTATTAGGGTCCAAATGTAACAGATGGTGAGCCCATAGCCGTACAAATTTTTAGCAAGTGATTTTTATTAATTACAAAATTGACGGCTAGACTGTCAATGTGTAGGTATCATTGTTAAGGTCTTAATAATTGTTTTGATAAACAACATACATATGATTTGTTCTCCGATTCCTATATTGTCGATAAATAAATGTGTATTTAATAGTATTCATTTTATTTTTACGTACACATTTTATAATCTGATATTGTATAAGTGCTCGGAGACTTTTATATCTTTACCGGACTGGGAGGTGAACAACTTCTTAAAGCGATAGTTCCTAAGAGAAGCCTAAGATTCACCTGGACTCAAGGAAGCATATTATTCAAATCGTCATCATCTTCATCCATCGCCATTCCCAATGCCATACCATTCACGATACTTCGCTTACCGAATCAAGCCACTTCCGGTTATCCTTATAAAAGTTTTCGATCCGTCTTGAGGGAGGGCGCCTTACGCTTCTCTGGCTCATGCCGGGCCTTCATTCCAACATTTTCCTTCCTCATCTGCCGTGACAGACGTCACGTGACCTGATTATTTAAATTATGAAAGTAAAATTAAATATTTTTAAGTTTATTTTTAAAGCATCCTATTAGACTGATTGAAATGAAGAAAACTGTCAATGTATAAATATTGTTAATACGCACTAAATTGCAAGTAAGCATCCATAAAGTTTTATACTAGTCGTAAAAGGAAACACGAGAATAGGGATTTTGTCCTCTTTCGTTGATATTGCGCGTAATAAAGTTTCCTGTAGGTGAATATAACAATAAATATAAACACGATGAGCTAAATAACATAGCGGGTACATTAAAATGGTATATTAATATTATTTTTATATTAAAATGAAATTATATTTACCCCAAATAATATAAAAACCATAACATTTTGTAACGTAATAATTTATGAAGCAACCAATTAATCTACGATCGATCTATAAAATATTATTAGCCATAAAATATCAAAAAAAGTACATTGTGTGGCATTCTTTAGTGCGCTGTGTATTATATTCATCGTTAGGAACAGAGACGGATTTGGTGCAGTGTTATAAATAGTATATTAGTCAAGCGGTGGCAGCGTAGTGTCTACGACTGAAGGTTTGGATAGTAGCCATTTTGAATAAGATTTCAGTTAGTCATATGAAAAAAAAATAGTTATTGAAATTAATGCCCAGTGTTTGCTGTACCAACCGTCAAATCTCACCAGATAGGTTGAAAAAGAAACAAACGAAAATGCGATAGCCAATGATTAAAATCATGTACAATAGTGAACCAATCTATTGTAACACTAAAAGACTGAACAAAATGTGCTAGGGAAAGGACAAATCGCTCTAGGGAGCAATATTCAACGGCAAAAATGTTCCTGGTAAAGGTTACAAAGCGTCGACACGGAAATGTATGTAACTATCGGGGATATAGTATAACTAAATTAAAGCTATAAATTAACTAAGCAATTTTTTTTTAAATGAAATAAAAAATCTTTAATCTGGGTGGTTTTTGATTTTTCATTTAACTTTTTTTATCGAGAAATAAAAAAAAATATATAGTTGTTGTTGTCCCGAATGCTTTCACATATTAAAAAGATTGAAAAAAGTCCGAGCTATTAAACTTCTCGGCCTGAAATGTAATATATTATTAGTAAGTTAGAGCATGCGATTTTACAATTCAGTCGGATAATTAAACAATCTAGGTCTACTAATATTATAGTAAATCTAGATAGCGCTAGGAGGTGAAGGTGATGAAGAAACTTTTAGTTAATTAGCATGACCTAAAGTCGATGCGTTTTCCAAGTAATCAAAGCCTACGGACTACGGATATGGATATGGGATTGTAAGTAGCAGCACTTACGGAGAACAAATTGGGCTGCGACTCCGATTTTAGGTCGTCCAAATTTGGATCCATATTTCGACCGCACCGTAGTGCAACTGCGACAAGATATATGAACACACTTTACAGTAAGGATGTGAAGTGGAGATTTTTCCACTTACAAGCAGGCTTGTGTAAGTCATGATCGCCTTGACGTGCTCTCCTTGAGCACAGTGCAGAGGGGCTCCGGTGCGAGGAGATCCCGGAGCCCCTCGTCATGCACCGAGGAAAGGGCCACCGGGGAGGTTTTAGTGGGTAAGAACCCCACATAACCGCCGCCTTCCCCCCAGAAGGCGGGGTATCTTTCTGAAGATTTCCTCCCCGTGAACAAAAAAAAAAAAGGGATCCTTGTGTCGAGTTACTAGCGATAGAGGTTGAGGCTAACAATAAGAGTAAAGTTAAGGTCACTAAGGCTCACTATCACTGAGGCTAAAATCGGCAAGAATTAATTTTGCAATAGTATTATCAGGATTTTAACAGTACTAACATATTTTATATAGGAATAAAAAAAGAATAGCTACGACGAGCATATTATTGGTTCATTTTTTAATTGTACATCGTAGAGCTACGCCGATCGTACGCGTTCATTTATTTATGTATTGAAAGCAGACTAATTAGTAGTAACGATATCAGTCGGTATTTGAGTCGATTCTCGAAAATGATAGTGAAAATGCCCTTTGATTCTGACAGATCTGAGAAATGTGGTAAAGAATGTATGTCCCAATATTAATATTTATATCTTCTCTTTCGATTTTTTAAAGTACTGATTTGAACACAGTACAGAAGATAAATAAAACACCAGATCTGCCCTGGTTTAGTTTAAAAATCTACGCCTATGTGAGAGATTCATGTTAAGTACCAAAGTACAGAGAACTGGCCAACAGCCAGTCGAGTGTCTTATGCAAATCTGTAGCTATGTAAAACTATTTTTAATACTGAAAAATCAGCATTACCTTATTGCTTATTGATTCTGCTATTTGACATCTATATTCTACAACAAAAAAACTCGCGCTCTTTTTGATGTTGGCGGGGAGAATGGAACGACGAATTGGATTATTCTATAAAACACTCAAAGGGTAAAAGCTGAATGTGTAAAATTGGTTGATTGTATTTGTTTTGTGATTATATCATAACTAATGACTAATTTTTAGGTCAATAAGTCTAATAATAGTAGATTGAGGTAATTAATCTTAGATGAAATTTCGTTAATCGCGTCATAATATAAACATCTATATTAAAGAATGAACACATCAAAATTCAAAATCTTACAATATGTTTATAGGTAAACAAAACAAACCGTAAATAACACAACGTCAGGTTTTCGTTTATTTTATCACGAAGTCTTGTTTCTTATTGCCGCCATTGTTTGCGTTATGAGAAACGTTTCTTTGATGTTAAATGAAACATTTAATTATAAGACAAAAGTGGTCAAATCTTCAAAGAACCAATTTGAATGTTGTATTATTCGAAATAATGAAGGGTTTGCACAATTAAAATTGTATCAAATCGCACAAGGTCCTATTAAAATTAATTTCAGACCGGGTTATTATCTATTGTTTAAATTATGTATATACAATACACGCCTTTCATTTCCACCCATGTGAAAGGTAGAAATAATTGAAAACCAATTAATTATAATTGACTTAGTAGACAACCTAAAAGCGCCATTATGTTCACATTGTCAAAAGCGAATTGTCTAATCTAGAACGTGCTGTTCAGAGCAGAGGAAGGAGCATTCACCGCAATGATCGAGAGCTTCCAGGCTCGCCGGAGCATCAATGAAGATTTCTTCGTTAACAAAAAAAAAAAAAAAAAAAAAAAAAAAAAAAAAAAAAAAAAAAAAAAAAAAAAAAAAAAAAAAAAAAAAAAAAAAAAAAAAAAAAAAAAAAAAAAAAAAAAAAAAAAAAAAAAAAAAAAAAAAAAAAAAAAAAAAAAAAAAAAAAAAAAAAAAAAAAAAAGGATCCTTGTGTCGAGTTACTAGCGATAGAGGTTGAGGCTAACAATAAGAGTAAAGTTAAGGTCACTAAGGCTCACTATCACTGAGGCTAAAATCGGCAAGAATTAATTTTGCAATAGTATTATCAGGATTTTAACAGTACTAACATATTTTATATAGGAATAAAAAAAGAATAGCTACGACGAGCATATTATTGGTTCATTTTTTAATTGTACATCGTAGAGCTACGCCGATCGTACGCGTTCATTTATTTATGTATTGAAAACAGACCAATTAGTAGTAACAATATCAGTCGGTATTTGAGTCAATTCTCGAAAAATGACAGTGAAGATGCCCTTGATTCTGGCAGATCTGAGAAATGTGGTAAAGAATGTATGTCCCAATATTAATATTTATATCTTCTCTTTGATTTTTAAAGTACTGATATGAACACAGTACAGAAGATAAATAAAACACCAGATCTGCCCTGGTTTAGTTTAAAAATCTACGCCTATGTGAGAGATTCATGTTAAGTACCAGTACAGAGAACTGGCCAACAGCCAGTCGAGTGTCTTATGCAAATCTGTAGCTATGTAAACTATTTTAATACTGAAAATCAGCATTACCTTATTGCTTATTGATTCCGCTATTTGACATCTATATTCTACAACAAAAACTCGCGCTCTTTTGATGTTGGCGGGGAGAATGGAACGACGAATTGGATTATTCTATAAAACACTCAAAGGGTAAAGCTGAATGTGTAAAATTGGTTGATTGTATTTGTTTTGTGATTATATCATAACTAATGACTAATTTTTAGGTCAATAAGTCTAATAATAGTAGATTGAGGTAATTAATCTTAGATGAAATTTCGTTAATCGCGTCATAATATAAACATCTATATTAAGGAACGAACACATCAAAATTTAAAATCTTTTAAAGTTTTTTTTCGCTATGACAAGAACAAAACATCTACAATATGTTTATAGGTAAACAAAATAAACCGTAAATAACACAACATCAGGTTTTCGTTTATTTTATCACGAAGTCTTGTTTCTTATTGCCGCCATTGTTTGCGTTATGAGAAACGTTTCTTTGATGTTAAATGAAACATTTAATTATAAGACAAAAGTGGTCAAATCTTCAAAGAACCAATTTGAATGTTGTATTATTCGAAATAATGAAGGGTTTGCACAATTAATTAAAATTGTATCAAATCGCACAATGTCCTATTAAAATTAATTTCAGACCGGGTTATTATCTATTGTTTAAATTATGTAAATACAATACACGCCTTTCCTTTCCAACCATGTGAAAGGTAGAAATAATTGAAAACCAATTAATAATAATTGACTTAGTAGGCAACCTAAAAGCGCCATTATGTTCACATTGTCAAAAGCGAATTGTCTAATCTAGAACGTGCTGTTTAGAGCAGAGGAAGGAGCATTCACCGCAATGATCGAGAGCGGCCAGGCTCGCCGGAGCATCAATGTAGATTTCGCTTCGTTAACAAAAAAGGTATATCTAAAATATGATATGATATGAACTTAAGACATTTATAAAACATAATTTGGAGATATTTAAAAATTATATGAAACAAATCAATGTGGAAAATAATTCCGAGATATGATCAGAGATATTCAGATTCGGAGGAAGTCCAACAACTCGGCCATGCGACTTGAATTACATAACGCTTGTAATGTTTATAATAGGCGTCGGGTCCGAGCAAAAACCAGTAACAGACGTTCACTTCGGATTATGGTAAGTAAGAATCCCTTTTGTGACGTCACACTGCGACACTCTCCAAACTTTTTGTTACGCCTAGCAAAGCTAGGTATTAAGAATTCAGGGTTTTGTTTGTAGTCGGTGTGTTTTATGGTCTTGGGGGTTGTTCTTTGGGGTTGTTTGTTTTATCTGGGGTTGTTTTATCTTGGGGTTGTTTTATTTTGTTGGTTGTTTTATCTTTGTTATTCTGTTTGTTACTGTTCTTGTTGTTATTGTTACTTGGTGATTGTTTGGTCCGGCGTGCAGGATGAGCAGGAGATCGGGAAAGGGGATCCGGCGGGGTCGCTCGTCGAGGGGGTATATATGATGAGGGAAGGGTGCTTCCGTCGGACGAGGGCGTGAGCGACTCGGACGACGAACCACCTGCAGGGGGGCCGAAGGGGTCACTGGTAGGGGAGACTGCAGGAGCCAGAGACCCTGGGGAGTTTGTCAGTGACGTCGCTGTCGGAGTCGGATCTAGGCCACGGAAGAGATTGTTCTCTGAAGTGTCGGCCGTCTCCGGCCCGACACCGAAACTGGGGAGGATCGGGGCAAAAGGAAGGAAGGAAGGTGTCCTCCCCAAAGGGAGCTCGCGGGTCGCAGACACCCTTGCGAAGGCAAGGGTGGCTTTGCGAGAAAAAGGGTGGAGGAAACAGAGGCTGTTTCGCGGCTGCTCTCGAGAGCAGATATAGGAAAGGGATGCTGCGAGGGAGAAAGAGGGGAGGGAGGTGGAACTCCCTCTGATCTGGGGCAATGGGTCCGGAGGAACTCATGGTGGTGGCAGAGGGTCAGCTCGGGATTATCCTGAGCTGACCGGAAAGAGTACTGCCCTCAAGGGGATACTCTAGTAAAATTAAGAGGGCGTCCTCCTTCGTGAAGGACGTCTTAGACAACCTGGTGGTGCGCACGGAGGCCGAAGAAACCCGCCGTCTAAGAGCGGATAACAACAGGCTCCAGAGGGAGGTGGCTAACCTGCGGGAGGAGGTCCGTGCGCACCGCAGGAGTTTGAGGAGAGCAGAAAGGTGGCGAAGGAGAATCCCGTGAGCCGGGATCAACTCCAAGACCTGGAGGCGAACATCGCCAGGTTGGTGGGCAACCTGGTAGATGGGCGCCTCTCGGAATTGGAGTCCCGGCTCCCGCAACGGGTCTGCCGCCCACCTCTAGCGGGTGATGAAAGGCCCTTGGCGAGGGCGACGAGGGCCGCCATTGAGCGTGCGGCGGATAAACCTGCTGCGCGCTCAGGGGTAGAGCCTTCCGCCCAGCCACAGGGAGGGCGCGAGGTGGAGGAGCCGGCCCCTTCCCTCCCAGGACACCCAAGGGAAAGGGGAAGGGAAAGAGTGGAGGCATCGGGGTTGAGTGGACTCCTTTGGTCCATCAACCTCTGGTCCCTCAACCTCAAAGGCGACGGCGGCAGCTCAGGGGGCTCGTCCGCTCCATCGGGGAGTAACCCGATGGAGGACGGAGGTGGTCCGCCGCAAGGCACCAGTCAGGAAGACGGTAGCCGGGGCGGCGGCACCACTGGTGAAGGAGGCGAGGAAGCCGCAAGTCGTCCTCCTCGCCTCAGGCCGTGGTTATTAAACTACGGCCTGAGGCAGCCACAAAGGGGTGACATATGCCTCGGCCCTATTAAAGGCTGAACGAGCGGTGGACCTGGCAGAGCTGGGCATTGGGCCGCTCCGATCCGCCAATCGGCGACCGGAGCGCGCCTAATTGAGGTGCCAGGCTCCACCAGCTCGGAGAAGGCCGATGCCCTGGCGGACCGTTTGAGGACGGTCCTCACAGAGGAGGTGGAGGTCAGCAGGCCCGTGAAAACGCCGACATGCGCGTCACGGGCCCCAATGACACCACCACTGTGGACCGCCTCACGGCCGCGCTGGCGCGGGAAGGGGGTGCATTGCCGCGCGGGTCATTGTCCGGAGCATGCGCACCGGCAATGGCCCGCAAGGGATGGGCTCCGCCTCGTGGAGTGCCCGGCTGTAGCGGCGAAAAGCTGCTGCAGCTGGGTAGCATCGCGGTGGGTGGAGCCGAGTGCACCTCCACTTCCTGGAGCCAAGACCCAGGCATTGTTACAGATGCCTGGGTCTGGGGCACGTGGCTGGCACGTGCCCCACCAGGTCGACCGCAGCGATCTATGTTATCGCTGCGGTCAGAAGGCACAAGGCGGTTGCCTGCTCGGCGCCACCGCACTGTGCGGTCTGCGCCGATGCAGGCAGGCCTGCCGGCCACGTGATGGGGCATGTCGTGCCACCCCCATCCACCCGTGGAAAGCTCCCCGCCCAACCCCAACGGGCCGGGAGCTCGAGGGACGTTGAGATGTCTGGTTGATGGCCAGACATCTCAACCTACTTCCAGGCGAACGCCAACCACCTGCCGCGGCGCAGGATCTCTTCCTGCAGTCCATGGCGGAGTGGGGCGTCGATCTCGCGGTGATGGCGGAGCCGTACTTCGTCCCTCCCTTCCTCATTGGGTGGGGATCTGGACGGCTCCGTTGCCATCACCGTGAGGCCTGGAGTAGGCCCGCCCCTCGTCCCCAAGCGAGGGGCCACGGGTACGTGGCGGCGGTTCGGGGAGAGGTGGCTCTGGTCGGAGTCTACTTCTCCCCGAATCAGATTCGCCGGCCCTCGAGCGGTTTCTCGACGCCTGGGCCGGTGGTGGGCAGCTAGCGCCCCTCCAGGTGTTCGTGCTGGGGACTTCAATGCCAAGTCCACGGCTTGGGGCAACCCCCGCACGAACCCTAAAGGGAGGGAGGTGGAGGAGTGGGCGTTAGCTGCCGGGCTGTCCTTCAATGTTGGGACAGCCCACATGCGTGCGGCGGTCGGGAGGTTCAGTGGTGGACTTGTCGTTCGCCACCCGGCCGTCGCACGGCAAGTGGAGGGTTGAGAGTGGAGACGGAGGTGGAGACACTTCGGACCACAAATACATAAGGTTCGAGGTGTTCCAGCCTCCGGACGTCCGGCGTCGAATTCCTGTCGAAGCCGGTTCCCGCGTTGGGCGCTAACAAAGCTCAACCGGGAACTGGCATTAGAGGCGGCCATTGTCGGCCGCTGGGGCCTCCCGCCAACAGAAGACGGGGTGGACGATGCGGCTGGCCGCTTCTGCGACGTTTTACACAACGTCTGCAGAGCGGCCATGCCCCGCGTTGGGCGTCCCCCCCCTAGGCGGGCGGTCTTCTGGTGGTCGACAGAGATTGCCGACCTCCGCGTCGCCTGCAACGGGGCCCGTAGGGCGTACACCCGAAGCAGGCGGCGCCGACCCCAGGATGTGGAGAGAGATGGTCGGCTGTACAGGGTCTACGTGGAGAAAAAGAAGATCCTGCAGCTGGCCATCTGCCGAGCCAAGGAGACTGCCTGGCTGGAGATGGTGAAGGGTCTCGAGAGAGACCCTTGGGGCCGACCGTATAAAGGGTGCGGGAGAAATTCCGCACCCGGTCGGCCCTCACCGGGGTGCTCCAGCCAGAGCTCCTGGGGAGGATAGTCGGGGAACTCTTCCCTGACGCCCCCTGCGGGTTTCCTAATTCCCCAGGATGGCTCGGCAGACGCCGGACGTCGAAGACGTCCCGCCACCACCCGTCACGGATACCGAAATGGAGGCAGTTCTGACCTGCCTCCAGAGTAGGCGGAGGGCACTGTCTGACGGGGTGCACGGAAAGGTTCTGGCCCTTTCCCTCGTGCACTCGGTCAGGCCCTTAGGGAGCTGTTCGACCGCTGTCTGCGGTCGGGGCAGTTCCCGAGGGCCTGGAAAGAGGGTCGGCTGTGCCTTCTCCCGAAGGACAGTCGGCCCCGGACTCGGCTTCGGCGGTTCGACCGGTTGTGTTGCTGGACGAGGCTGGCAAGGCCCTGGAGAGGGTCGTGGCTCGCCGCCTCGTCCGGCATATGGAGGAAGGTTCGGCCCGAAACTCTATGAGTTTCAGTTCGGGTTCCGGGCCCGCCGGTCGACCGTCGACGCCCTCCGACGCCTGCGGGCGGTGACGGAAGAGGCGGGGCGTCAGGGAGAGGTAGTGCTGGCGGTGTCACTGACATCGCCACGCCTTCAACAGCCTCCTCATGCGGTGATACAGGCGGCACTCGTATATTTCGGAGTGCCCCTGTATCTCAGGAGGCTGTTGGGCGCCTACCTCTCCCAGAGGAGGGTGGCATTCGAGGACCGGAGGGGGTCTGTCAGGTGGAGGAAAGCCGAGCGCGGTGTCCCACAAGGATCGGTGTTGGGGCCGATTCTGTGGGACATCGGCTACGACTGGTCCTGCGGGAGCCGCGTCTCCCTCCGGGATGGGTGTCATCTGCTATGCAGATGACACCCTCGCATTCCCGGGGAAAGGCGTATAAGGAGGCGGCGCGGCTGGCCGAGGTCGGTGTAGGCCTCGTGGTCAGCCGCATAGAGAGTGTTAGGGCTTCGGGTAAAGCTGGAGAAGACCGAAGCCCTCCCTCTTCCGCAGGACTGGATGTAAAGGACCCTCCGGGTGCCACCCTCCTCATTGGAGGAGATAGAGTGAGGGTGAGTTCCCAGATGAAGTATCTGGGACTCACCCTCGATGGAGGATGGACCTTCGACCCCACTTCGAACAGTTGGGGCCGAAGGTCCTGAGGACGGCAGCCGCGCTGGGAAGTCTCCTCCCGAACCTCGGAGGACCCAGCGCGGTGTGCAGGAGGCTGTACTCTGGGGTCTGTCGGAGATGGCCACGTACGGTGCCCCCATCTGGGCGGGTGACCTGTCTCGCGGCAATCGCACACAGCTGCGCAGGGCGCAGCGGATTGCCGCGATCAGGGTCATCCGGGGTACCGTACGGTCTCGTGGGCGGCAGCTACTGCGCTTGCCGGCGATCCGCCGTGGGAGCTCGTGGCGGGGTTCTGGCCGAGGTGTCCGACTATGTCTGGATAGGAGGGCCCTCGGAGAGAACCTCTGCCAGAAGAGGTCCGGCGGATCCGTCGGTTAGGTGAGGTAGCACTATGCCGGAGGTGGAGGAGGACCTGGCGCATCACCCGTACGGTTTACGTACAACGGGTGCTCTGCGCCCGGTCCTGAGCGTTGGATGCGCAGAAAGCGCAAACCTTCACCTTCCGTCTGACGCAGGTGTTCACGGGGCATGGCTGCTTCGGGGACTACCTGTGTCGGACGGCCCGACGGGAGGCTGATGAGCGGTGCCATGATTGTGGCGCTGCGGTGGATTCTGCCCAGCACACCCTGGAGGTGTGCCCGAGATGGGCAGCGCAGCGTTGCGACTTGGCATCCGCCATCGGTGGAGTAGACCTGTCGCTTCCGAGCCTCGCACTTGCGATGGTACGGAGCGACAGGTCTTGCTGGCGGTCGCCTCCTTCTGCGAGACAGTCATGTCCCAGAAGGAGGCCGACGAGCGGGTCAGGAGGGGAGCCGTGGGCCCTCCCTCCGCAGGCGACGAGTCGGGGTGCGCAGGAGGCGTTTCAAACGCCTCCTCGCTGCCCCTCGTATCTCGGAAGCGGGGCCAGGATGGGAACCTGGCCCCAGCATGCTTCGGCGTCGTCGGGACTTCTCTGAGTGCCGGAGGAGTCCCCTTCGAGGGTGAAGTCCGGTCTTGCCGAGACCGGCCGGTCGTTGGGGTGTCCTGTCGCTGACAGATCCGGGGCACCCCGCTCATAACGGCTGATGGCATTCGCGGTAGGTTTAGTGGGTATGGCTGCCCAGGCCGAGTCCCACACATCCCTCCGGGCCCACCCAGGGTACCGGAGGATGGTTAATAACTCGATTCCCCGCGTTAACAAAAAAAAAAAAAGGTATTAAGAATTCAACTTAATTTATTTGTTTTTCGAAAATGTATTCAAGTATAATATAAATAAAGGTAGAGAACCTCTGTTTAGGTTACTTTATTTATTTACAAACTCTTTATTGTTAACAGTTATAATAAGGGAAAAACGACACACCAAAATAAATAGACACTTGTTAACGATGGGCGGCCTTTAAAGTCATCTCTTTCAGGCGTCTCTTTCTCTTTGGATAGAGAGGAATAATGAAAAGAAGCAGCGAAAGTTTATATTAAGTAAATATATACCCAAATATTAGTAATAAATATAATATAGGTGTAAATACTTTACGACGTTATGGTTCGGGAATCGAATCTTAGCCGACTTGTGTTTGCGTTCTTAGGTTTTTACTTCAGCGTACAATTATTAGCGAATTATTCTAAGAATATGTCGTAATATTCTTAGGATAATTTGGAAATACAACGTCCCACCCAATAGCGTTTAATTCGATTGAATTCAATTTGAAGTCGGCATTTGTTTTTACTTCCTGTACCTTTCTTTTTTAAAACTTATCTAGCAGGGTATACAGAGACATATACCTCAATGATAGAACGCCATATGGCAATAAGATCTGTCTAAGTGTGGGACCTAACTAAGTAGGCGAAAAGCGGACAGAGAAATCCGTCTGTGAAATGGTTAGCAAGTGATTTTTTCTAGTTGAAAAAACCAAAAAAACGACCGACTAGATTCGACCTCGCGACCATCAGATCGTATGTCGAACCGCTAAAGTAGCCACTAGGCTATCACCTTTTTTCTTTCTTATAAATAAAAATATGCTATTATATACGAGGCCTTGTCAGATCGCGGTGGAAATATGTTTTATCAAGTCACGGAGGGATACTTTATTTGTGGTAAAACTTTTGATATCTAGGTGTTACGTGACGGGAATAAACACTGAAAGAATTGTAGCTCCGGGCTCGAACTATCATTTCACAAGTAATTGTTAAAATGAAAGACAGTTCTGTTTCTTTTTATAGTTCTCATCGTAAAGAGAATTGTCACAGCAATTTTATATAATATACAGTTTAGATAATGTGTTGATATTAGAAATACTAAAGTCAAATTACTTTTTTTACTTTGTTTCGTTGCCTTATATTATACAAGTATTTACAAATGAAAACAAAAAGCAACTTCAAATTAAATCAACACTAAGAAATTTAAAATAAATATTTAAAGTGACAAAAATTATAAACATCTCACGACCAGTGACGGGCAAAATCCAATAAATATCCTTATTTGACGGTAACACTTATCAACAAACAAATATTTCAAAATCGATTCATAACTGATGGACTGACTAAGACAAACATAAAAAAAATGGATATGAATTAGGTACCTCCTCCTATTTTGAAGTTGATTAAAAATAAAGTATCAATAGCAAGTATTTCTAAGTTTTACGGTTACATGTATTTTGTACGGTTAGTTACAGCTAGAGGTCCGTTACAAGATAACATGAAATAATGTGCTATGCTAATAAAACCGTTCGTACTTCATGTAAGCCGAAAATTTTCATATAAATCTTCTTGTTATTAGAATTGCTTGTACCGCATATTTCTCTTGTTTGATATTACAATTTGAGTCAGAATTTACGATATTTTAATAATCAGCTATTCACATACCGTGTTAATTGTCATGTTGAACAATAAAATTACAAGCGGTAAGGAAGACAAGATTTATGAGAATTTCTTCAAAGATAATTTTCGGTTTAATTTAACATCAGTTAAACTACATGATCGTTTACCTATGGGAAAATAAAATAAACTCTACAAGGTTCATGGACAAGGGAAAAAGGATCAACTACCAATATTACTACAAAAGGATCACGGATCACGGGATCCGTAATTTTGACGAAGAAATATTTTGTTGCTAGAAAATCGTCTTTCCGTAAACATTTCGTTTTCCACGAAATTAATTTCTATGCTTAGTTAAAATCAATATAAATTTCAATTAAAAAAATCTAAAAATTCTATCAATGTGATTGAACATCTAGTCACACAGAAAACCCAGGAGTAGTAATGTGATAATAATAGTAGATTTTAACACTTTATTGCTCACATTAAAATAGCTACAATTGCAAATACCATTGCAGCTTCGTTGTCCTGGGCTTATAGAATAAGGCTATGGTATCTCTTGCCTGTACTAAAAGGCGATTACACGGGGCCTCGTCAAGAATGGAGGCCTTGTTGTCCGCTACGGTGGAATCGGGAAGGCGACACTGATGCTCCCAAGCCGCCTTAGCACTGCATTAGTGCTGAAGACGGGAGTAACTTCTCCCGGGATTTGCTAAAGCAATCTCTCATCAGCACAGTGCAGAGGGGCTCGTGCATACCACTGAAGATCCCGGAGCCTCTGCACATACACCGAAGAGGGCCACCGAGGGATTTTAGTAAGTAAAAGCCTCACATAACTCTTCCAAAAAATTACCGTCTTACAAAATCCTTCACCAAAAATAGATGCAGTCAATTGAGTAAACCTAAACTTATAACCTAGATGTGGGCAAGGACGGCCTAAATTAACATTCTCATCCAGAATCCAAATAGCTTTCTGTAGGATAGGGGAGTTAAAATATATAAATAAATAAGTAACAAGAAAAGTCAAGAATAAATAAATAAAAGCAAGAATTATTTATACTAAAGATATAATTAATGAATAGAAGACTCTATTTTGATTAGACGTAAACATAAGCATTAAAAAAACAGCACAAAATAAAACTTACATTGTACATAAATTTATTTATTACATACTTATATGTGTAATGTAATCTTATACAGGAAAAGAAAATAGTCAATTTAGCTACCGACTTTGTTCAGAAAATGGCTAAGCAAATTTTAAAGTACCAAGTGACTTTGTCTCTCAATTGTGATGTGGAGGTTTTAAGTTGATCTTGCCCCAGTCAAGAATATCTATTTGTATTACGGTTGATTATAACTATTGCTCTGACATAAATATTTATTATAATTAATGAAGGTAATCGAAAAATTAGGTTACGAAAAATAAATTAAAGTTTTAAGTTGATAATCAACAATTTCATTTTAAAAAAAACTAGTTTAGCTCTTGGCTCATTGCCTGCACTGCTTCGTATTTCATATTTCACGGACAAAAAAAACAGTGTGACGGAAATAGGTTTCAACAATTTTTCACGGTAAAATCCGGTAAAAAATTGAAAAACAAAAAAATGGAATTGTTTATTCGTTTAAAGTGAAAAGATTTTCCATTTCAAATGAATACTTGGGTACAATTAACCCGACATTCGTTTAGTAAAATAGTAACCTATATATATATATATATATATATGCCATTATTAGGTATATACCTTATTAGATATAAGAGTATTAGGACGTAGGTCATAGATAAATCCTTTATTGCACTAAAATATTAGTTCAAAAATGCTAAAGCAACGTTTAAAAAACGTATTTAGTATAAATAAATAAACACACATTTTGTAGTTTACTAAGCAGACTCAATCTAGTAGACGTACAATTAAAATTTAGCTTCCAGCTTAACGTCAACTTCTAATACATGAGTGTGTCGGAGCGACCGGAAAATCTTTTCCGTTATTTAACTGTAGCCGTTTGAGTCGTGGGTCGGCCTTCTCGGGCGCCTCTGAACTGGATTACTAAAGTGCTAGTCTAGGCGCCATCAAAGGTTATCGCTCAATGGGGCACCCTTTAGTGGCATTACTCCGAGAGAGAGATTCATGCTTAGAGATCTAAGAATTTTACCACTTTTCAAAATCGGTAAAACAGCACAAGTACACAAAAAAAAACCGGGGAAATTCCTGTCACACTTTTCTCGCTTATTCATGATCTATGCGTATTCCTTTTTTAACATTATTTTATACTATGCCAATAGTATGGTAATACCATTAAGACTCACGTCACAATTTTCTTTCTATATTTACTCTTTTTAGCTGCCAAAACACAAGTTTTTCCCTTCCATTCATAATCACATTTAGCATACTTTGTGATAATCACATGTCTTATCGGCATTAATAATAAATCTGTTGTGAATATTATTTATAAGAAATAGGCATACGTTTTGCACGACGTATGTTCTACGAAGCTTTTTGGCGTAGAAAAATGTAGCATAAATTCCTTCAAAAAGCTAAAAGCTTTCCATTTAGAAGTTAACATGCGGCGCATAAAGTTGAATATTTTTCGTATCCCGCCTGCGGTGAACAAATTTTAATATACTGCTTGTTTTTATAGCTACCTAATCAAAAGAAACCATACATTATATGTGAACGGATGAACATTTTGCATTACTGGCAGCTTTTGAAGCTATAGTTAACGATGACGTCTATACGAATAAATAAAATTGAAGCGTTTGTTTGTAATATGAAAATAACCGCTTTTTACTACATGTATATGACGATGAATATATGCTGCATATACCATTTTTTACAATTTTGTCTGTCTGTATGTTGCGGCTAATCTCTGGAACGATTAAACCGATTTTCACTGAGAGATAGCTGATGCATTAGGAGTAACTTAAGCTACTTTTATATAATTATAAAATTAAATAAATGGTTTTTAATCGCGGATCGCAGCTAGCTTATAAATATAATTCTAGCTTTGTGGGTTGGTGACGTACACTTGGTGACGGATTCGTTGTACAGAGGTGAGGTGAGTTATGATTTGCAAAAACGTAAAGTCTGCGACGCCGCCCTAATGTGAGTTGGTATACTTCACATAATCTTAGAATATTTCTAAGATGTTTACTGTTTCCACCATGATACAATTATTTTAGAAATAATTATTTGTGCTTAGATACCGAAATAGTAAACTCAGTGACAAAAGGCGGATAGGCAATTCGAAACCTCAAGTGTCTGATCGTAAGTTACTAAATAGAGTGAAATGTATATATCTCATAAATATTGTATTAAGCAACAACTTCATTCTTAATCCACATTTTAAATGAATGAGGGAAAGATACAATATTCATTCTATAAAAACATATCTCATCGTTAATTAAAACTTTCTTTTATTTCTCTGCAGCAATTTTTCGTGCGAAATGCCTCATCAAAATTAATTGGATTGAATTTGATACAAAAATAAACATTCCACGTGATCCACATCGAACATCATCGTCACTTGTAATGAAAAATATGAAGGTCGTTATGATATTTATTTTACTATGCAATAACACACCCATAAACCACATGTAACTTAATGATGTTTTTTTTTTAATAAAAAATCTTGTTATTACAGAAAGCGTACAGGGAATACAGGCTTTAAGTATATTCACGGAAAGAGATTTAAACTCCCTTTCCGGATGGACACGGGATCTATTCAGGCACAAAAGTCGGAATATAACACGCTATCAACCAGCGAGGTAGGCAGGAAGTATGATTTCGATGTATCACGGCCGTCATTACACGTCTGTCTTTTCTTGCACATTCATATATATTTATATATATATATAAGGAAAAGAAAGTGTGTGGGTATGTTCCATATAGGCTCCGAACCGGTTGGACCGATTTCAATGAAACTTTCAGGGAATCTTCAGATTGACCTGGCGAGTAATTATGTATTTTGGTGACTATCGGAGCACTCCTCCTTTGAACTGTCAAATACAGCCTTTATTTACTATGATGATTTTCTATTTTTATATAACCCAAATTTGTACTGACACATGCGTTGTGTATATTTATGTCATTATGAACCATATTGAAGTAGGAACTAGAACTAAGGCGGACTAGGAATATCAGCAGATGTTATTATTTACATGCAAACTTGTTGTTGTTGATATTATTAATAATATGTTATTTTGCGGAACTATGGTTGACAATTTATAATTCGTTTAAAATATATTACAATTAACTATTAATTGAGGTGTATGTGTTTGTAAAATAAAATATGATTAAGTATAAATAGTGGAAAGCAGTGTATTTTTACGCAAGGATATGTCTTCTCGGGTAAGACGCTGCCCATTTTGTTTTTAAAATAAAGAAATCAGGTGTTTTTTGTGAATGTAAATAAATACTCGTTAGTATTTTATTGATATATTACAGAATTATAAGGCCTTGTGTGTCCTTGATTTTCCAGTCTATAGCAATATTTGTGCGAACCACAAATGATCGGGTCCGAGTGCGGGAGTGTGTGATAACGCTTTCTGCTGATACAGCATCGACCCTTTCTAAATTTTAATCGCGCTAGCGTCATCCGATACTAGAAGGTAAGTCAAGTTTGCTACATTAAGTTCTGACACAGTTAATTATGCAATGCCGACATACGTAGTTTTATATGTACATATAACTTCTTCTTCTTCAAATGACACTCCATTACTGGAGGTTGGCCGTAAGCTCAGCGAACTTATTCCTTCCGTGTGCCAAGCGAAACATATGTTAGATGCTGGCAATGCCATTCCACTCTGTGATGTTTCGCAACCACTTTTTCCTACGTTCAGCGCGTCTCTTCCCTGCTATTTTGCCCATTATGATTACTCGTACTACTATCTGGAGATAGATAGTGTTTGAGAGACGAAGCCTGAGGCGTATCTTTCGCGTTGTGTGCGAGGACAACCAATGGCGGAGCCGTTATAACCAGGAGCTTTATGACCTCTACCAGGAACTGCACGTGGCTGGGCACATCAAATTAAACAGACTTAGATGAGCTGGTCATGTGCAGAGAATGGTTGAAGCCAGTATACCCAAAACAATTATGACGAGGGACTCCGAAGGTCGAAGAGGTCGGGGGTTAGAAGGTGTCAATCGAGACGCAAAAGAAATTGGCATAGGAACCTGGAGGACTGCGGCCATGGATAAACCAAGGTGGAGAAAGTTGCTTGACCAAGCTAAGGCCCACAAAGGGCTCATAGAAGAAGAAAAAGAATTAGTTGAAGAAGCTGATATCTTTCGTATCGCAAGACATGACCTAGGTAGGCGACTTTTCTCCGTTTCACGGTCTGCAACAATTCGTGGTGTGTCGCTGGAGTACTCGCTCGTAGGATATCTTATCGGTCCAGCTATTGTGTAACATCCTACGGTAACACCACATCTGGAAGTCTTCGAGAAACTCTGCGTATTGGTCTTCAGAGTCCGTGATTCGCTACCGTACATATAACGAATATGGACAAATAAGCATTATTGTAATTTTAATCCATCGAGCCTAACATCGTAATATCGTATGTTAACTATTAGACTGGCAGTGCTTAAAATATTCATTTAGTTTATTCTTAATGGAAAACATCTCAGGTACCGTAGTGATTGGAAGGTCAGTGTAACGAAAAAGCTACAGTATAAAAATAAAGACACATCACTCTTCTTTTGGTTACGAGATTTAATACGTTTGTGTAGGGTTTTCTCTAACTACACTACGACTTTTGCAACATATATTTTTCGTCACTATTCTTTCTTTCCATCCAATATCAAACCTATCGATGCATAGCCATTTTCTTCTATAATATTATAAACGAAACAGTGGTTTTAACCACTATCTCAAAGAGTATCTACTAAAATAGCAATAAAATTTTATTAAGGACAAAATAAAAGAAAAGAATATCGTATGAATTATACGTTATTTTTGCACAAAACGGAATTCAAAGTGTTCACAGTGTGGAAAGATTTGACTCTATGATTAACGGTTATCAGATTATTGTACTGTGATGTTTGAAACACGAATGAGAATATTTTCATGCATTTCTATATTTACCTTTCGACTTTCTGTTTTATTTATCGACAGAGCAGTGATAACGATATTGATTATTGATTGATAAATTCAACTTTTGTTTCTTACGTATAAAAACATGCTAAAATACGTTCGTTCTATGATGGTTGGGTCACTATCTGATACATTCGGATGCTAATAAGCTTGGTGGAAAGTGACCTTGACGAAAGACAGGGCTTGCTGTCTGTCTATCCCGTCAAAGAAAGGTAAAAATTTAATGTTAATTTTCAGCTCAAGTGAAGTCGTTTAGGCTTAATTTCCTATGAGAGTTTTACATGAAATGACGAAATGGCAACACACTCTTTGTTTTTTTTAAGTACGTTAAAATTAGTGGCGAGCATATGAACACTGAGATATCGTTAAAATATGTAGAAAAATATATATAATGGAACACACAATATTTAATTAGGAAGAACGAGGGAAGTCATAATTAAATAAAGACTTCGCGCAGCCCAGGAGACTATAATACAAGAATAATTATATCATTAAATTGGGAACTCGAGTGAGAGTTCATACGATACCATATTTGATGACTTAAAATGAAATATTTTCCTTTATCAAGTTAATTCATTATGACGGCTATACATTTTCGTTGCAATTTATAATATTTAAGACTATATACATATAGAAATTAAACCGATATGACGGAATATAGAGCCGTGGTAGCTCAGTGTCCGTCAGCCGTCAGAGTTCGATCCCCGGTGCCGGTACCAATAAATTTGTTGTTGCAATTTTATGTGTTGATTTACCACGTGCTCGGCGGTGAAGGAAAACATCGTGAGGAAACCTACATGTTTTAGAAAATTCTGCCAATCCGCATTAGGGCCGCGTGGCGGACTATGCCCTTATACTCTCTTTACAGAGAAGACCTGCGCCCAACAGTGGGACATGTATAAAGGCTGTAATTTTAACTTTAACTTTTCATCTTAAACGACAGGCATTCCCAATTAATTCGTGCAAAAGTCGTTGCAGTGGCCCTGCGATTGTTAATTTTTCTAGCTTTATCTGAAAATAATTGAAAAGGAAAACTTGAAGGACATTAATATATTTTATTAAAAAATATTATAAGTCTTATGAAGTAAAAAAATGAAGAACAGTACTGGCATGCAGTAATTTCTCCAGAGGCACCATTAGCATATTGCGTATAATAATCCAAATGAGTTTTTACTATTGTTTTACCTTATAACGGAGTGTAATAGTTTTGCAGTTAAAGTGTCCCTTTCATGATGTAATTTTTTACATAACTGAAAGGCGTTAGCTTTAAACATTGTAAATATGTTAGATGAGCCATAAAATCCGATAGAAAAACTCTTAGCAGACTTAAAACATAGACTCTCTTAGAAGTTTCCACAAAACGATAATGTTTTAGACAAAAACATAACATTTGAAAAATTCTTGCATAAGAACACCGATTTCTAACTTGACTAATTACTTTATTATTCTTGGCACGAATATACTACTGTAAATAATACATTTCCTATTTTTTATTAATATAGATTAATTTCATTATTAAATACATATTTTATTAATTTCAATGCAGATGAATGGTCGCTACTGCCTGATTGGAATCATGTGACTGACGTGACGCGAGAAACCGAACGTCTTACTATTATCACCTATATATCAGCCTATGGGTTATCCCTACTAAGTAACTTGTGTCCTCATATATTTTGACCAAGATAATCCAGGAGGTAACGGGGGATGAGTCTACACCATGCACCCGCAAACTATCATGACCGCGGTACAATAGGGGTATTTATGCTTTGTCCGGTGAGTAAAAAAAGTGAGTGAGTTTATAGAGATTAGTTTTTAGAGAAATAGAGGGCCTTCCTTATCTACGCTTCTCTATGTCTACCTTCTATTTCCATTTTGAAAACTATAACTACAATAATATATTAAATTTTTTACTACGAATACGTGGTAATGAAGACTCACGATAAATCTTCTGGTCTTGCGAATAGTCGCGGGCATCCTTCTTTGTCCCTTTTCCTTATATTATAATTTTTCCCAAGCACGAATTATTCTGGTAAAGAAAATTGTAATCATATTTCAGTAAAGAAACAAAGTGATATGCTTAAACTATAATGTAACGCCGCTGAAATAAAGCGGGTCATAGCAAACGATCCGATGCGTATTCACGTCACGTATTAACTCGATATAAATAGTTTCTACACAAATACAGAACGTCTCTACGTGCCCCCATATAACTAATCATAAAAAAACTTTATCAACATTTAAAAATTGCGCAATTTTTAGACATTTCATTTTGAATCACTTTATTTGTTTGTATAAAAAAGACATAGCTTACGGGTAAAATATACTCAAATGACACAATACGATTTGAAATACTAAGTATAAAAATACGTGGCAGCTTATTTTTCCAAAAGAGTATATCGCTATTGTACTAATTTCCTACTTGCTGACATTTTGATTAATATCTGAGCATGTGTTTAGGGACAATATAGATAGGTACACAAAATCTTAACTAGCTACAACACCATAAACACTTTTTATAAATAAATAATATAATAATAATAAGCTCACGTCCTTTTAATCTTAGTGGTATAGACAGACTCCTTTCGCTGTCCGCTCTTAATCTCGCTATTTATAAATTACAGGTAGTGAGCACATCGCCAATGCACCGGGCACACATTTTTAGCAAGTGATTTTTTGTCCTTAAAAAAAAAAACAACAATTCCTTGGGACCAGCCGAGTGGTATTCCAACCCGCGACCATCAGATCGTACGTTTGAATAATTAGTCGCTAAGCTGATATTCCTGCTTTGCTTTCATGAAACATGAATAACTGTGAAAGAAAATCAAGATATAGCAGCTGAAATAACAATCTCGTCGACCGTTCTAAATACATCCCTTTGTGAGAATTAGATAATATGTTAATTACTCGTATTAAGAAAAATTCGAAACTGGTTCATTCAGAACGGTTTAATTTCGTTTTTTTTTAAACCGGAGAAATCGAAATAAAAAGCTCTACGTAAAATAAATTGTGTTATAAAACTGGAAGCAAGCCAGTGAAATTCTTCACTAGTACAAAAATTATGGTTGTGTCACAAAACTGTCCCGTAGCTTTGCAATATCTCTAAACCGTTTTCTTTATTGAGCCACATTTATTACAAACTTCCATAGTCAGAGTGGTGTACAGTCAACGTCAGATATCACGGATCTAACGTAACCAAAATCAACGAACGGTAATTAATTCTAGGTCCCTAGTCCCAATCTGCATATATTTGTATGCATATAAAATATTTTTGCATTATAAATGAAGGCTAGTCTGTTAGGATTTATTTACCACTATTTTAACACTGCTATTGGTTAAATAATAAAATTATTAAATAATTAAATATTGTACTTACTCATTTTGGCCAATGTAAAGAAATAACGTTCAACAATTGATTGATCAGTTACTTGGACCCTTGGCGATTTATACCAGTAAGTTTTCCGATTTACAGTTCTGTACGAGATCAAGTTCGTGACACCTAAATCACCACAACGATCTACTAGTGGTGTATGGTGACGGGGTTACTATGGATGATATGGTTACGAATGGATTTACACGTATTCTTGACAGCAACGACCATTGGAACTCTTTATTAAGGGATATGCTTAATCACACTTCAAATGCACGCGATATGCTGTCACATTTAAGCCGAATAAGCATGGTGGAAAGCGGATAGCTATTTATATTATTGTCTTTTTCATATATAATAACTATTATTTGGATACTCCTAATTCAAATAACTAATTGGTTCGGTCGCTTCTAGAAACTTCCGCTTGTTATTAAAAGTTTTTCCGTTTAAGAAGCACGTATGAAAAATGTAGATAATCTGGCAATGAGCCAAGCTGTTGCAATTTCCCGCTAAAAAAAGATCTCATATATGTGTTATTAGAACAAAGACCGTAGAACAGTGCTAAATATTCCTAAATGACTATGAAATTGTCAATAATTTTCAGTCGTTTAGGAAATGTCAATGAAAATTAAAACGTAAAAAAAATGCCATGTGTTAGTTAGGGACGCAAAATTAGATAAAAAAACTCACGTTTTTTTAACCCTAACGAGGCAGAGAAAGCTTTCGCTGTCCATTTTTCACTATTTTGACATCATTCATCTGATAGATTTTTTATAAATTGATATTTTGATAAACTGCTGTAATTTGGGATATTTTTCCTGGTTAATTTAATAAATTGAATGCATCGTCACTTTGCAAGTAGTAAAAGTTAGTACTTTATACTACAAACTAATCTTTATTAACCGCAAAAAAGCGACAGGACTTGTAAGGGCAAGTCGGATGGACTGTTATTTTATTTGTAATAGAATTATATTGCAAATCTACGTAAACGTTGACACTCATCGGTAGTGAAGCTTGTGAAGATTTCATTACTTGTAGTTTCCATTTAAAAAAATAATTAAAAAAATCCTTTTCGTCATCACAGAAAGCAATAATAAAAACTTTTTAAACACTGTAATATCTTACCTATTTATACAAAAATAAAATACATCATGTTTAAATAATATTTCTTTAAAGAAAAAATTTTAACCAAAATGGAACATCCTACGAGTATATGCACACGGTCGATATCGTCAAACCAGTTTAATACGATAGGCGCAAAAAATGTGTACGGCGAGCGCACGGCAAGATACATCGTGCCTAGATTAATTAATGAACTACCCTCAGATATAAGGAATTGTATAACTAACAAAAACATTAATAGTATATTAAAAAGTTATTTAGGAACGCAAGACGGACGCTTTGGCGCTAGTGACAAACCATTGCGGTTTATATAGCGTTAAGTTATATGTATATTCCTTTACTGTAAAGTTTTATTTGAAATAAATTAAAAAAACAAAAAAAAATAATCTCTGCCTTCTTATCAAGGCCACGAGTTGAATGAACTAATTAATCAAAGATAAAAGATAGTTCCTGTTTGCTTTTGGTATTTGACAAATCTGGTATGACGTATGGCTTATTATAATATCAGAGATCTTTCGATATGTACCAATAAATTAGTTTTCCAAGGATAAGTGAGAAACTTTTAGTATAATAACTTTGTTGATGAATCGCTTCAATTATTTGTAGCTATGTTGATATACATCGAAGGCAAACGACTAAAGGACGGAAAGAAACGTTAAAAATATGTATCGTTCTACAATTACAAATAAGTAACTGTTTCAGGGTAAATAAAATAACAATTACATTTACTAATTGACAAAACCTCATGTTCATAAATATTAATTGAGTGGCATCAACGACAGATATAATTAGATGAACAAATATTTTAGTATGTAAATACTAAGCTTGTCAATAAGATGATACACTCGAACTTGCGAAGAGATAATTGTGACTTCACGACTATATTACTCACAAATTATAGCCTCTAATAATAGGTTGTCAAATATCTCCCTTCCGCCTTTTTGTCTTTTGAATTTCGCGGCTATGTACAAAGCGCTACAGAGCTCGTATCTAGCAATACTATACATAATTTGAAAGGTCTTGACATAACCTACAAAACGACGCTATGCATAATTAGTTTGGATATTGCGTTCAACAGTTATAGACGTGTAAACATGGAGTTCACTAACGCCGAAATTCGCGCTATTTTCAA
Source organism: Meandrusa payeni (assembly GCA_029286785.1). Taxonomy (NCBI): domain Eukaryota; kingdom Metazoa; phylum Arthropoda; class Insecta; order Lepidoptera; family Papilionidae; genus Meandrusa; species Meandrusa payeni. The sequence continues at coordinate 10,223,860 of JAGSMX010000012.1, read as the reverse complement.
GTTTTCCTTCGCTAAAGGCAAATCCGCTAGAGAAACGTTCCGTGAGATTATTGGTGTTTTGGGGATGGTACTCTATCACTTCGAACCACGGAGGAATGGTTTCGACGATTCAGAGCCGGTGAAAACGACACCATGGATAAGCCAGCCGGCGGAAGACCTGTGACGACAAATACCGATCAAATCATGGACTACATCGAGTTAGACCGGCATGTGGCATCTCGTGACATCGCCCAGGAGATGGGAGTTAGTCACCAAACCATTTTAAACCATTTGCAGAAGGCTGGATACAAAAAAAAGCTTGATGTTTGGGTGCCGCATGATTTGACGCAAAAAAACCTTCTGGACCGAATCAACGCCTGCGATATGCTGCTGAAACGGAACGAACTCGACCCATTCTTGAAGCGGATGGTGACTGGCGACGAAAAATGGATCACATACGACAATATCAAGCGAAAACGGTCGTGGTCGAAGGCCGGTGAATCGTCCCAAACAGTGGCCAAGCCGCGAATTTCGGCGTTAGTGAAGTCCATGTTTACACGTCTATAACTGTTGAACGCAATATCTAAACTAATTATGCATAGCGTCGTTTTGTAGGTTATGTCAAGATCTTTCAAATTATGTATAGTATTGCTAGATACGAGCTCTGTAGCGCTTTGTACATAGCCGCGAAATTCAAAAGACAAAAGGCGGAAGGGAGATATTTGACAACCTTATATTAGTTCATAACTTTCTATAATTTCCTTTAACAATTATATTGTCTAACTACTTATACATTGCTTCGATAACTTAGATCATTAGTTTAGAATTTCCCAAGTGACTTGCGAATGGCGTTAACGATGGTCTTTATTCAGATAATATTTAACACTATCCCATTATTTAAAGGAAAAATTAATGAAAAGAATGCTCTTTTCTTATTCATAAATGAGAAAATTCACAGGATTCGATAATATTTGATATTATATGTATCTGTTAACGAATAAGTCTATTTTGGAAGAGTTGAATATCAAGGTTCGCCTCTCCACAATTTGCTTTCGCCGACTGCTTTCTTTCTGCAGCCATATTAGCTCGCAGCAAGACTGCCTTGAAAAGCTTATTCTGGTTGGTTGCGTCGAGGGAAGAAGAAGCAGAAGTAAGGCGCCCCAGTCAGTCAGTCTTTTATTGAAGTAATTACCAGGCTGAAACTCTAGGCGTCTATCTACCTAGCCCAAAATAGAAGAAAGTGGGGTGTGCTGATAAAGAGCACTCACAGCAATACACACAAAGTTAACAATAAAAAAAATTGTCACACATCTGATAGTGTGAACAGCCTTTACAATTTTTTTTTATAATATATTGTTAAAATATCAAATACATAAACAGTTATACTTTTACACATATTTGGTTGTTTCGCGTTTACCGCTTTTTAATGAACCGAAAAAATAAAAGACAGTTGTAATTATTGTCTTCTTATTTTTATAAAATCCCGCCCGAATTCTGGCCAGCACGCGATTTCTTAGCGTCAGCGTTCCCGGTATAGCTGCCTCCAAGCGTAGTAGGTATATTATTATACATAATAAGCACGCACTACGATGTTAGAACTTAACTAAGATGTCCAACAGCTTAGTTATTTCTAGAGTCAAAGAGTACGGTGATAAATGTTGTGTGAACTAATAGATATTTGGCAGTCTGTCTTTTTAATAATATAATTAATTTAATTTGTACCTCTATCTCTCCTTTGAGAAATGGAAATAGCGAAAGCTGTTTTTTTTATTAAATGTGTGCTGGGATGTGTCTATTTATGAAATGTTTGTTTCATTATGTGTTATTGCTAATTGTTGCTTTCTATTTTCTTATTCTCTAACGAGCGTACAGCACACAGACCACATCTCGCCTGGGTATATTCACATTGTGTCTTTATGCTTCAACAAAATTGTGTTTTCCACGAAAAGTAATCACTATTTTACAACACGCCCTAGAGACTTGAAGAAGTTATACTCGTATACTAAGATTGCTAAAACATTTTCGCTACACCGTAACAGCTACGTAACTGTGATACGAGATTTTTTTTTTAATTTTCATTAGAGATGGCATATTTGTCAAGACTTTTAAAACACGATTGCACGTCTAATTATTTTCTTTAATAATTTGCTATACTAAAGATTTTAGAAATCTAAAATCTAATCTAATTTAAATAAGGGCAGGATTTTTAAACGAAAAATGGAAACGTACAAGATAAATACGATTTGAACCTACGACTGTCAAATTGTGAGTCGAACTTACACTCACTACACAATAACTGATATTTGAGATGAAGTGATTTACGAAAAAAATGTTTTATCGTTCAGAGTGATATATTTTCTCGAAATGTAAGTAAATCAAGTCTAAGTAAGCATTTCGTATGATGTCAAGGTTCGTTAGGCGGCGCCTGATTTATTTTTTATCAGATTTATGGGCTTTTATTGAGCCGTCTATTGACTAAATATTTATGCATATTGAACCGTTGGTGTAAAGGTTAGTAGTATTGTCAAAAAAAGACATAGTGCAGTAATTAACGAATGAATCAAGTAAGATCTACTTGATTCATTTATTTATTACTGCTCATTCTAAACCTATAAGCTTAAGCTACAAGTCATTACTGTCCGGGACCTAGACTGACTCGTGCTCTAGTGGTCGTATTCTATACGTAGCGTAGTGCAATTTCCGGAATCTAGGAGTGGTGTGGAAGTCGAGGCGCCGCTCGATTTCGCCGTTGCCTTTGTCTTTAAGATATTGCACCTTAATAAGTTACTATCATATTTTATCTTTGTATTATTTGACTTCAGATGTAACAGTTTTTAAAACAATAATGATAGGGCCATTGCACGAGTGGGACGGCATGATCGGGGATCCTCATAGAATACCGACATAAAGTGGAGGTTACTCCTGTGTGTCACCTTGTAAGCAAGGTGCCATCGACCCAATTCATTATAATAGGTTGGTGACGCATCTACAATTCCTCTAAAAGGTGTTTGTTGTTTGAAAGCTCGCATCACTTAAGCTCAAGTGAGTTTGAAAACAAACTCAGTTATACGTATAAGCAGAAATATTCATGATCATCATTTCAGAACACCAACTGCACATATGTCCAATATGCCTCCCACAACAATTTCATGAGTCAGGCCTTTATGAGGTCGTGGATTGAAAACCCTAAAAAGGCCGCAAGCTAACGTCCTATGCTGCGCTTGCCGGTCATATCGTATATTATATTTACTTAGAAAGCTCTTATGTCCTTTTTACGTAAGCGGGGTAGACAGCTCTCGTCTCGTGTCCACTTTGCACAAAGCTCACTAGGTTGCATATGTACAGGTGGTAAGGCCATCACCATTCACCGGACACATATGATTTCGATCAACAAATTTTACATTATTAATTTGAAATATTTATTACGATCTATTGTTAATTTTTCTTAATAAGTTTTGCGAGTATTAATTACTTGCAAAACTTATTAAAAAGAAGTTATTCGTATCTCTAATCGACAACCAATCATTCAACATTGTTCAATACAATCTAAGAGGGAACTATCTATTTTCTTTATCAAGTTACTTTGTTTGTGCTCTCAATTGATTACTAAGAGTAAGGCAATAATAAATAATGTATTTTGATATCTGCTGTTCAGTTTGTTTTCTGTAGAGGCAGAATGTTATTTAGAACACGTATTATTGTCAGGAGTGTACACTCCTTAATAAAATTGTTTATATTGCGAAATTACAGTTGTAAGGAAAGATCACAAATAATATAAAAGTTAGAGATGAAGGGAAATACAATAATGACTCCCGCATTTCTCCACTTTAGTGGTACAGCTTCACTAATACCTCAGAATAGCGCTGAGATAAGCTCCGCTATTTTCCACTCGGTGGCATCACTCCCAACCCGACCATAGATCAGGTCACAGACAAAACGCTAATATGGTCATTGAGCTGTATGTTGCCCCATTAATAATATTACTTACCTATCACAAGTTACATTATCATTTTTATTAACTTGTTTTCATTTAAAATGACACGATGGGGTTCATATTTTAATAAGTCTCAAATGTACAGTTATTATTTGAAAATATTATTATTTTTTATCAAGAGTCAAAAACGTTTTCTAATTATAATTTTAGAATGTTTCGGTGCGGTAGGCTCTGGTATTCCAAGTAAACTTGAAGCGTCCCCATTCACGCAGAATTAATTTATTATATAATATAATACACACGTTCTCAAATGATCATTGAAGCAAATACCAGTGCTCTCAGAAATCACTACACTTTACTATTTAATATACCTTACGAGTAATCTGATTTCGCAATCACCCTCAGATCTACATAAAAGATTTCTCACTGTCAACGCTCTGTAACCTTTACCCGGAACATTTTTACCGTGGAGTATTGCTCCCTAGAGCCATTTGTCCTTTTCCTCGTACATTTTGTTCCAGCTTTTTGTATTTCGCTTAATAGCCACATAGGATTTTTGGTCATTGGTTGTCGCATTTTTATTCTTCATGAGATTTTATACAACTGGAGCTTTAAGTTTGTGTTCACTATTTCATAAATACCTAGATAACCGGAATTAAATTCGTCACCATAAATTTTTAGCAATCATAGATAAATATTGCGACATCTAAAAGGATTGTTACAAACTTACAGGAATTTAATCAATTTGACCAGTCAGACCATAAAATTAGCCACTAAATAATATATTGGTATATAGTTTAGTAACTTTATTAATATATTATGTTACATTAAGTAGAAGGCGGCGCAGCGCCATGACATGGTATCTGCCATCGGTGGTGTAGACCTGTCGCTTCCGGGCCTCGCTCTTGCGATGGTCTCGAGCGACAGGTCTTGGACGGCGGTCGCCTCCTTCTGTGAGACGGTCATGTCCCAGAAGGAGGCTGACGAGCGGGACAGGGAGGGGAGCGCAGAGGCTCCCCCCCTCCGCAGGCGACGTATCGGGGTGCGTAGGAGGCGTAACGAACGCCTTCTCTTGCCGACCCCGTAATTCGAAGCGGCGCCAGGATGGGTACCTGGCCCCAGCATGCTTCGGCGTCGTCGGGACTTCTCTGAGTGCCGGAGAAGTCCCCTTTGGGGATGAAGTCCGGTCTTTGCCGGGACCGGCCGGTCGTTGGGGTGTCCTGTCGCTGACAGATCCGGGGCACCCCGCTCATAACGGCTGATGGCATTCGCGGAAGGTTTAGTAGGTAGGGGCTGCCCAGGCCGACTCCCACACATCACTCCGGGCCCACCCAGGGTACCGGAGGATGGTCTATAAAAAGATTCCCCCGCGTGAACAAAAAAAAAACGCACTAACAGTGAAGTCAGTTAAATGTAGTAGTAATAGCTTTCTATGTAAAAGTAAAACACAAATTACATAATTAGCGTACAATTCTTAAATATATATTTATTGTACCATGACCAACGATATCGCTAAGAGCGATCTTTAGAATTGGACTAGAAATATAATTCTTTTGTATGCGTATATGTTCGATGAAGTAAATGATAAAGCATTTACATAGAGACCGTTAATTATATAACAAGTAGATTTCACAATTCATACCTAAGGTGTGTACTTTATGGGGCTGCTCTTATTTCCCAGGTGACTCTTTAGCGAAGACATTTTTCACTTACAATGTAATTGAATTGTAAAAGATTCAAAGTCTATATATTGTATACAGTCTTAAAACTTTTATGTATAATTTATGCATTTTGTATTCTGTCAATTTGTTCTGAGACACGTATATTATTTTATACGCATATTATTAAAGTAAGACGTTTTGAGTGTCACGCTGTAGTTCTGGGCTCTCAAGAATAAGACTACGGTATCCCCTGCCTGTCGTATAAGGCGACTAAAAGGGGCCTCGGGTTCACTGGGCGACAAGGGTGGGGGCCTTTGTCGTCCGCTAAGGTGGACCCGGGAAGAAGGCGACATCGGCTGGCCCGTGTAGCCTTGCACTATGAGGGCACAGGGGGGGAGGGAGAAACCTCCCCCCCCGGGACGTGCTCTCCTTGAGCACAGTGCAGAGGGGCTCCGGTGCGTTCCACTGGAGATCCCGGAGTCCCTCGTCATGCACCGAGGAAAGGGCCACCGGGGAGGTTTTAGTGGGTAAAAACCCCACATAACCGCTGCCTTCCCCCCAGAAGGCGGGGTATCTTTTTGAAGATTTCCTCCCCGTTAACAAAAAAAAAGATATATCAATTTAATATTTATTGCTCTTCTGAATTAGTCATATTAACTGAATTGAACCTTCTTTACGCTAGTCGTGTCGACTTAATATACTCAACACTGTAAATCTTGGCTATTATTAATTTTTACCTTCTTGAATTTTGCGTAACGCTTATGCGAAAATATAATTAGATGAAAAATATCCATTCCATCATTCTAGTTTTGTATTTTTGTTGTTGTTTTAGCCACGATGGTCATATGTGTATAATCAATGTATCACTAGCTGCGTGGAAGAATGAATATCTCTACTACGTACGTACTACTGGTATTCTATTAGGTCGTAAAACTTCCTTTTTTATTAATTTTTTGAATAATTAATCGCAGTCGCAGCGTGAGAGATCTACTATAAGAAAATTTAGAATCTTCTTTAATTACTTATAAACCTATTGCAATAGTGTTGTAGTTTTAGTAGTAGTTAACCTAACAGAATTCAAGGCACGAAGCGGCTTGTTGTCGAATAAACGGGCCGACTCCGCAGGGAAAATATCACGATATCACAGAATACTAAATTGAAATACAGGTATTTTCGCGATACGCTTGGTATCTTCCTCCTTGCGTCGTTTTCCTCATTGCTGAGGGTCGTGACCTCCACGAATTATGTGGCGGACGATCGCTTTCCACCTGTTGCGGTCTTTGGCGGTGTGAAATTCCTCGTGGACTCTCCTGCTGGTGTTGGTGCTAATTTGGTCTGTCCAACGCATAGGGCTCCTCCCTCTTGGTCGTTTTCCCTGTACTTTGCCTGTGACCAGGAGTGTTTCCAAGGTATCGGTTTTCCTGGCTATATGACCGAAGAATTCGAAAACCCTACGGAGACAGACCATTGACAATTTGACAGTGACACCCACTTCCCGGAGAATTGACGCATTTGTGCGGTGGGCTGTCCAAGGTACTCGCAACATTCTCCTCCAGCACCACATCTCAAATGCGTCAGTACGAGATCTATCTGCCTTCTTGAGGGTCCAAGTTTCCGCTCCGCTTGGTATAATTAATATAAATCCTATACAGCATCGTGTTTTCCTGATACTTAAAAACATAAGGTGGTACGTTCCAGCAGTCCAATAATTTTACTACCAACAAGGCCAATCTACAGACATACATATGTCTGTAGGTTGCCACAGAGGTTTTCACTTAACATTCGCAATGACTTGCAACCAGTTAATAAGTACTCTCACTCTCCGCTTTTTAACGTCCTGAGAATTTATGTTACTTGTGTTATGTGTATATTTATTTTTTAAACATATTAAAATGCTATTTTATACCGATGAGCTTAATTCATAGGGTATTCTTCCGGCTGATCCCGTGAGAGTTGATGCTAGGCAGTTGAAGTGTATGTTAATCATGCAGTGTGCAACATCCGACTATAGTTTTTTTTTTTTAAAGAAAGCTAGCAGTATTTCTTTTTTTTTCAGAAATATTACTAACAATCTTGTTAACCATTCCAACTAAGCTTAAGCTTGTGCTGGGAGATGGTTCACGGCAATAGTCGAATGGTGGATTCGAACCCACGACATTACGATTCGCAGGCCGTACCCTAAACCATTAGGCTATTGACGCTTCAATATAGTGGTACATCTTGGGCAGGTAAAGTGTATCATATGTATGTATTTTTAAAATTTTGTAGGAGTTGTATTACACGGGCAACATTCAGTTTAACGGCAATTGGCGTTGTGGCTTCAGTCAGCCATGTCTTTGTCTATGGCCTGCTATCGACATCTAGTGGAGAATAACGATTCCAGCGGAATTTGTCACAGTGGTCTTCAAGCAGTTAAGACTTTGAAAGCTCTTCTAAGGTACTTGGTAAAACCATAACACTAAAGTGGATGAGAAGTGTATAGGTCATTATCTTATTTTTCAGAAACACAGAAAGGATTTGCATTCATTTCTTCCATTTGTATAATGTTATTATTCGGTATCCGTATCGTATACGGTGAAGCAACTTAGAAGGTTATTGGAGTGGATAAATTAATAACACAGATGGAAACAGCCGCAACAACCTTGCGCAAATGTTTATTACAATTTCCTGTCAGTTTTGGCGCATTCAAGCCGTTAGCGGTTTCAAATTCCGTTATGCTACCAAAATTTATTACGATTTTGAACAGAACTTAAGTCACAAGAATAGAGATCTAGTTTGGAAACTGTACTCACTCTACAATTTGGGAAAAAATAAAAAAGAGCAATTTACTGTACTGGAAGGCTGTTTAGAATTGTGTAGCGAACCGTAACTAAATTCGTGCCTTGACGATGTTAATTCGTACCGTTCTTTTATGACTGTTGATCTAAGTCTGCTTAATCTGTATATAGGACAGGATTTTTCGATTTCTTTCTTTGTTTTAATATTACTGTATGCGGTTTAACTGTTCATTTATATAATTTTATCCGATGTTTTGTCTATAATAGTAATTTGAATAGATAGTTATTAAATTATTTAGCATCAAAATTATATGTAAAAATACTAACAAGTAACAACTCAAATTTTTAAGCTCTTTTTTCCCATTTATGATAAATGCGTAAGCGTATCACTATCGGGTATTTTTTTTAAGCTAGTGATTTTTTTGTAGATAAGGAAAAGAGCATAGCGGAAACATATTTTTGCAAGCTGACTAGAATTTAATCTCATATATATAAGCATCATGATTATCAATCGACAAGTCGAAAGCTTCGTCAATGTGCTACTGCTTTATATTAGAGAATACGACAAAGACAACATTTGTATCTATTTTATAATAAAGACTAGAAACTAAGCTCTCACATTTGTAATCCGCTTCGTTAGACCTAGACAATAATTACTATTCTCTTTGAGTCTAGTTTATATTATGTAAATAAATGTAAACTTTGTTTAATAAAAGATATGTTATAATAAATAATGAGATCATTATAAAGGCAGGCTTCCAGTATAGCCCTTAGCTTCTTTGAACAAATTACGGTTTTCAAAGTAATGTCTGGAGAAACAGATCGTTTTAGGTGGAATGGAGAGTTCAGGGAAGGAAGCTCACAATAAAAACAGGGTAAAAGAGTATCGCCATACACCTTGACTAAAGTGGTAATTTATTATTTATTTATTTCTTACGTATTTCATAATGTTTTTTTCATTATTATTTAGTTATTAATACGTATGACTCTTAAAAGTGGTAAATCAACGATGAAAATCGGCAGTTATTAAAATTTTCGACCATCATAATGTAAGTCTAATAGCAAGTCTATGCTTTTACGGATCACACTGCGTTTGATTTCTATAGTTTGAAATCACCGCGTGTCTTTGACGCAAGATGTTGCGGGATACCGTTGGATATTAATTCTCATTTTGAATAGAATTGAAAGCTCACAGTATCTTGAGATCTTGCCAAGGAATCTTTGATATAGAAGAAGAATTATGTAATACGGTCAAAGGATCCATGTATGAATTTAGACGATTCACCGGTAACTATTTGTTATGTATATTACATATTTCTAGATTCAATACAGAAGTTGGGAGGAATATTTTTTTAAATAATGCTAAGACATTTTTTTCAGAAATATTACTAATATTCTTAACCTTTCCTTTAGTGGGCTTAAGCGTAGACTGGAACCTACGATCTTATGTTTCGCAGACCAAACCACTAGGCTACTGAAGCATATTTAAAAAAAATATCCCAATTTTACGGATAGTTGATACTGCCTGGTCCAGTGTTAGGTTTTGTAGGTAAAAAAAAGGTTTTCTAGGTATCTAGATTCCAGCCAATATGAATTTAAATGTGTCTTATAGTGAAACCGCAACAGTCCACTGCTAGAAATAGGCCTCTCTAAAAGCTTGCCACTGACCACGATTGTTGGCCACTTAAATTCAACTCCTGCCATTAATTCTGCGAAGATCGTTGTTACAACCTGAGGGCATAGCACACCACGTTTGCCTCCACACGGTGTCCACTCAAGAACTTGTTTCACTCAACAGTAATCGGTTTTATGGCTGATAAAATGTGTCTGTATTGAGTGAGAAGCAACATCATCATACATTTAAAAATAAAACAGAACGTTTCACTTACCGTACTAAATATCCCGTACTTCACGTTTTGTGCCTTAAACAAAATAAATGTAAAATGAATGGAGAGTGTAATTAGTTGTGTATTATATAACGTGATGAATATACTTTGATGCTTACTGTACACAGAATCCATTTCTGTAACATACAAAATGTTTTCTAAGATCCATCATAACTTGTTATGGTGCCTAATAAAACTTTCAGAGAGCACTTTGCCGGCCGATGAAGATGAATTCTACAAGTACCTTTTCAATTGTCTCAATACTATCGGATGTAGCCACTTAACTTTGTAAAGATCAATTTGTCTCTGTGTTTCAGAAATATTTTTCTTTTTGTGTAGAAGTACTTCTTTCGTCTAATCGTCTTTTTGAATGGTTCTTTAGGTTTTTTGAATCAAATCAGCGAAAACTTTCTCCCACGCACTGTCAACTTGTGGAATCAACTGTCACCAGCGGTGTTTCCGACTGTTACGATTTGGGGACCTTAAAGAAACGAGCCTACTCCTATCTCAAAGGTCAGCAATGCACCTGCAGCTCCACTGGTGCTGTGTTCATAGGCGATGGTGATCACTTAAGATCAGGTGAGCCGTATGCTCGTGTGCCACTTTTCATATAAAAAAAAATCTGCGCTAAACTATATGTTTGTAGCACACCGCATGCTGAGCCGACCTCTTCTCGGCCGACCTTTTTTTAAATTAGTTCCTTTTTTTAACTTTTTTTCTCTTCTCTTATGTCGAGTCAATGTATTCTTATATTCTATTATCTTATAACAAATTCATCGTCATACACCGAGCACAAACTTCATAATCAATTTGTTCGGTAAGTGAGAAGCCGAAAATTGTAAGTTGATTGTTAGTTGACCTTACGTGTCTGTTGAAACCAAATCCATTCAAACAAAAATAAAAATGGAAATCGATTTATTGTGACAGGTGCTACGACTGCACATAAATAAACAGACGAATGGTTAAATAGGATGAATTTAGCATATTTTGTTTAGATAGACACATTGTTTTGGTACAGTAATTGATAGCGTTGACATTTAATTAAAAATATAAAACAAACTTCACGCTTTACCACGATAAATGCCGCTCGAGGTGTTCAAAGTTGTTAATGATCTTCAAGTTTTACTTTGAGGGTTCAATAGGCAGTTCTTATTAGACTTTTGATGTTGTACTCAAATAATATAATTTATTTAAATTTGAAGAGAGTTTTATAACGGTGACAAATCAAAACATATGTAATGCAGATTTGTATCCGTAGAAAGAAAATATATGTCCCCACTTGAAAGTAACCGCTGTGACGTGTTCAAAACGCCATGAATTCAAAAATAAAATTAAAATAATATTATACTGGTAGGTTCAAAAATAGAAAAAGCTTTTAAAATACAATTTTAATACAAAAGACACTTTTATGATATTAAATAAAAAAAAAAATTAAACAAAATAACAAATCTGTACAATAATCAAGTTTTAACATAAAATGGCGGCTGTCTACACACAGGACAAGTGAGAAACAATGCAAGGTAAAATAGCTAAATGGCTCAGTGTAGTGAGTAGCCTGTATAGAGAGATCTAACCGTCGTGACGGATCACCGTTCCTTACGTATCGAAATTCGTTGGTCGCCATTTTGCTTATCACATATTATATTTATGATAAATAAAATCCCTAAGAGAATTAAAACAATAAAATCCCTAAGAGTAAAATTTTTAAAATAAAAATTGGTGTAAATATAAGAAGTCGCAGCTTTGGACTCGGTGGAGAGGCGGGCTAAGAGGCTATTTGGTGACGCAGCTGAAACCAATCTGTAAGGTAGCTAGCCTTTCGGTTTTCTACAGATTGCATTTTGGAGAGTGTGCTCAGGAACTACATGATCTAATTCCCCCATCCCCTTTCCACCATCGGAATTCTAGACGCACTGCGGGATTTCATCCTTTTGTTGTGAACATCCCTCAATGCCGAACGAAGCGATTTGCTTCGTCTTTCATTCTTCGTACAGCAAAGGACTGGAATAGTTTGCCCGCGTCTGTCTTTCCTTCCGATTACAATGTGAGTATTTTCAAAAGTAGAGTGAATAGGCATTTACTAAGCTAGTGCGCATTACCATCCAGGACTGCATTTCCACTTAACATCAGGTGGGATCGTAGTCAAGCACTTGCTTAGAAATTATAAAAAAAAAGTCAGTATTAATGAAGTAGAAAAACTAAGCAAAAAAATGTATGTTATATTACTAAAGAAAAGCTCGACCGTGATTCCATTGACACTGAGTAGAGATTAATTGATACATTCTTTATTGTATCTTAATATATATACAAAGGGGAACTGAATGCTACATATCATTTTCTTCATTTGCTGGTTTAGAACAGGCCAAGGGTAGTCAGCCCTGTAGTTCTGGGCTCTCAAGAATAAGACTACGGTATCCCCTGCCTGTCGTACAAGGCGACTAAAAGGGGCCTCGGGTTCACTGGGCGACAAGGGTGGGGGCCTGAGTCGTCCACCAAAGTGAACCCGGGAAGAAGGCGACATTGGCTGGCCCGTGTGGCCCGGGAGAGATCCCGGAGCCCCTCGTCATGCACCGAGGAAAGGGCCACCGGGGAGGTTTTAGTGGGTAAGAACCCCACATAACCGCCGCCTTCCCCCCAGAAGGCGGGGTATCTTTGTGAAGATTTCCTCCCCGTCAACAAAAAAAAAGTTCAAGGGTAGTATCGTTAAAAAGCGTTTTAAGAATAAATAGATAAATAAATTTACACTTATATATGCAGATATGTAGTCGTCGATGGTAAAGTTATAGTCTAAATATATATATACGCCCCACTGTTGGACAAAGACCTTCTCTATAAAGAGAGTATAAGGGTATAGCCACGCCATATCCACCACGCGGCCCTAGTGCGTGTTGGTAAACTTCACATGTCTTAGAAAATTTTATAATACATGTAGGTTTTCTTACGATGTTTTCCTTAACCGCTGAGCACGTTTTGAATTAGCACACAAAATTGCAACAAACAAATTCATTGGTACCGAAGATCGAACTCGGGTCGCAAGCGTACTATACAGCTCGAGGTGACCGTCCCAACACTGAGCGACCGAGATATGGCTCGGCAAAGTTGGCTTAGTGAACGTTTATTCGATTTTCTGTCAAACATCCGCTTTATGATTACAGGGAAAGACGGACGCAGGTAAAATATTGTGATCTTTTATAATAAATAGCTCTGACGTCGCATTAATTCATTTTAAACGGGGTTCATTTTAAATACAGCAATTGCTTTTTGCTTGTTCATATAGATATACATTTTATTTTACGTCGTGTACGGTGATGAAGAAAATCATTTTGTTTACATGAAATGTTACGACTTTTTATTATAATGCTGGTTTAAGAAAACTTTTACGTAAGTACATTATAATAGTACGTGAGTAGAATTGAAATGGCCTGATAAGAAACTAAGCCTTCCCTATAATGTGCTTACATGAATTCATAAATAAGTTTTCGGATACCGCCAGAATAGAAATATACTTCTGTGTTCACAAAATATGGAAATTCATAAATGCTTGTTACTGTTATACATGATAAGGATAAAAAAAGTGAGAAAATTGTACCCATGATAGTCTAACTTATTACATATTTATACAAATAATGGTCGATGCAGTATAAAATTTCTGCACGTTTCGTAATCCGATCGAAAGAACCGACTAAGATTGGTTAAAAGCTGTCATTATATGTAATCCGCTGGGGCTACAATTATGAGGGTATTTTTTTAGTAATCTATGCAAATAAGACCTGTGGTAGCTGAGTGTCCGGGTGGGTTGCCTCAAGTTGCATAATAATGGTGGTAAAAATTGAATTTTTTGTTTTAATTTTATGTGCTGATTTGCCACGTGCTCGGCGGGAAAAATATCTAGACGAATCTTAAGTGTCTTAGACAATTTTCTGACGTAAAGTCTGCTAATCAAGACTATGGCCGCGTGGTGGACTGACTGACAGATATAAGGGCACATTATACTCTCTTTATAGAGAAGGCTATGTTCAACAGTGGACACATTTTTTGGCATTAGAATAAATAAGCTGTAACTTTAACTATTTATTTACGAAATTAACGGAAGTTGAATAATCCCACGCTATAAGTCAATTATTAAAATAACCCTAACAAAGATGTACAAACGTTTGCAAATACGTAATTTAAGAAATGACGTTCACAAGCAGATGGAATGTGATTTATGAGGAGATTCTCGCCACCTTCACTTTCCTCCACCGCCGTAATGCCATGAAAATTATGACGCCTGTTTACGATTGATAAATGGATGAACTGAATTAACATTTTCATTTTATATTTGTTTGAGGGAAAAGCGTAAAAAGAGTTTTGCGTAATTCGCATTGCTTGTGCTGAATTTTAAATCGCATTATTATAAAAATACCATTGCATTATTAAAATTATTGGCGATGGACTCACCAACTGTCAAATATGGGGCCTAATAATCGCATGAAAAGCGGACAATGCATGTGAGATACATGTCTACAGGCTAGAGTTCAAGGGATGGGAGAGCTTATATTTATATAAATTACGCCCTTGTATTTGATACCCAATACAAAATTCTTAAAAGCATTTATTTTTTTGTTTCGTGACTATATGTCCTCTAATGGACGTCATATTTAATTTAATGTATTTTTTTTTTCGACGGGGGGAAATCTTCAACAAGATTCCCCGCCTTCTGGGGGAAAGTTATGTGGAGCTTTTACCCACTAAAACTCCCCCGGTGGCCCTTCCTCGGTGCATGGTAAGGGGCTCCGGGATCTCCAGAGGAACGCGCCGGAGCCCCTCTGCACTGTGCTCTTAGGAGAGCATGTCCCAGGGGGGGGGGAGGCTTTAGGAGGAGGTCCCTGTGCCCTCGCAGTGCAAGGCAACACGGGCCAGCCGATATCGTCTTCTTTCCGGGTCCACCTTGGCGGACGAAAAAGGCCCCCACCCTTGTCGCCCTGTGAACCCGTGCCCCTTCTAGTCGCTTTCTACGACAGGCAGGTGATACCGTAGTCATTTTCCAGTGAGCCCAGAACTACAGGGCTGGATTTAATGTAATTTAACACAAGCTATAACAAGCCTACTATCAAAACGATATGTGAAATAACGACAAACAATTTTGAAGTTACGAGCTAACATATAATGAACATAACCACATGTCATGTTAAACATATATAGATACCGCAGTCAGGTAAAATATTATAAAATAGCTTATATTCAAGTAAAAATCAAAATGGTTTAAGGTTTAACGCCCTTCATAATCCACAAAGTAACAATATTATTGCGAGTTCATTAATGAAACTATTAGAGTTTTGCTAACTTTGACTTGCGTAACTGCGCGGGCAAGCTTTTGCATACTCTCTACAAATAGCGGCTGTTAACTGCAAGCTATAACTGACCAAGTGAGCGTGAACGGATGGAAACTATTTTATTCACGAATATTTCACTATTACCGAATTGTTTTTTTATTATTAAACTTGCACAGAGCTCAGCTGTGTACGGATCAGAGACAACAAGGATCCGTTGTCACCCCAATGACTATATTGAAATTTATTATATTAATCTATATTAAAAATTTAAAGGTACAGAAAACCCTTTATATGGACCATAATAGACTATAGCGTCAATAGCCTTTTTTTTTTGTTCACGCGGGGGAATCTTTTTATAGACCATCCTCCGGTACCCTGGGTGGGCCCGGAGGGATGTGTGGGACTCGGCCTGGGCAGCCACTACCCACTAAACCTTCCGCGAATGCCATCAGCCGTTATGAGCGGGGTGCCCCGGATCTGTCAGCGACAGGACACCCCAACGACCGGCCGGTCCCGGCAAAGACCGGACTTCATCCTCAAAGGGGACTTCTCCGGCACTCAGAGAAGTCCCGACGACGCCGAAGCATACTGGCCCCGCTTCGGATTACGGGGGCGGCAAGAGGAGGCGTTCAGCGTCAATAGCCTAATGTTTTAGTGTATGGTCTGCGAATCGTAAGGCCTCAGGTTCGAATCCACCATACGACTATTGACGTGAATGAACTATCTCCTAGCCCGAATTGAGGCTTAGCCGGAATGGCTAACAGGAATGTTAGTAATATTTGTAAAACAAAATATTGTTAGTATTATTTTTGCACACAAAACAAAATAAAAAACAGTAGTGTAAACATAAACAATACATAAATACGAAAGAACGTCTCAGAGATGCAGTCGTTAAGATGTATGTTAGGAGTCACAGAATGATAGGATTAGAAATTGTAGATGGCAAAAATTTGGCTCGAAAGAGGATGTTGTGACTACAATAGAGAAAGGAAAATTTCAGTGGATTTAGGCATGTAAGAATGAGTGGGGAAGATAGATAAAAAAAATGTGACTAAAATGAGTGGCAATGTATCGCCTAAATAGGTGAAATCCTAAAGGGTATCATCAAAAGTACTCACCGACAAACATGACTGTGAAGAATATGCATGTGTAAGAAGCGTGGGCTCTGTGTATAATTTGTATAAATAACTATAAATTATTTATTTAGCATTTATGTCATCACTGATATAAGCAAACGTGGGTATAATAATTTTAAATTTAAATTATTTATTAATTATTTAAATTCTTCATTTCAATTATAGACATAAACTAATAGTGCAGTAAATATTTCTCTTTGACAACTATCGCTGTTTTTTGCACGAAATGTTTTTATTTACTTCTGAAATAATTTTGTGTTAATTTAGACAGCATTTTTGTTTAGACTTTAATAAATTAACTGTAAAGGGTACATACGTAAGACCGTAAATAAATCTAAACAAGCAAACGTGACTATAATTTGGTAGGTTAACGTCCGTCGGATAGTCCAAGAGCCGGTTTGATTTATTGTCTAGTTCTCACAGACGTGGAACTTTTCCCTTTCAGTGTAGTTCACTAGAATTTATAAAGCGTTTTTCATAGTGAAAAAGTAACTATTTTCTACGTCTTTATGGTTTAAAAAAATTATTATTTTTCTATGTATTGATTTGTGTTTTTGCCTTTTTCAAATTCGTCTTTACGATCTTATGGTAGGGGGTTCGAATCTCAACCGGCTTATACCAATGAATTTTTATTTTTATTTACAAGAAAAAATCACTTCGTAAAATAGCGATGAGGTCACCTGTCGTATGTGGGAGCGAAGCTTACTGAAAAGCGTACATCAATCGCCGACTACAAAAAAAGTGAAAATTTATAAGAATTAATATAACAAATTTTTATGTCAGCACATCGCTAGTATCTAAAATATTGAAATATATGCAAGAGATTCAAAATGCACCGATAAACTTTGAGTGAAAAAACAGACAATATTTTCGTAGACGGTTTAACATCTTTGTAGGTATTTTGTTGTGATATATCAATGACTTTAGGATTTTGTAGATCTTATTATATTGTACCATAAACAACTTGAATAATTCTTTAATTAAATATTTTAAGACTTTTTTTTAATAAAAAATGAAGTATTTTGTTTAAAAGTTAAAATAGGATGTAACAATGTTATACAAATACTATATTTGAAGCGTTGAATATGACGTTGAAAATCAGAAAGCTATCTTACAAAAGTGGTTTCCACAAATTCAATCCACATTCGAACGCTTCGCAAAGCCATCTAATACAATAACATTCCTTTGGCAATAACACTTTTGACTGCGAACGTTCTAGCGTAGAATAAAGTGGTACTATTTGGTTCATTTATTTGGAACAGACATTTATTATACCTGCCGTTAGCCACGACTTTATGTGTGTAATTCAACAACAATGTGTTAATTCAACAATATGTTAAGGTATGTAATGTCACTTTGCCAAGCTTATTATAAATATTATTTATTGCACTTCTTCCTCTTTGCCAAGGATTTTGACCATGTAGGGAGGCTCTACTGGGTACTGTCATCTGGCGAGTGGACCGCACGGTGATCTTATTAAAGCTATTCATAATGGTTTCTTGTGGTTGTTAGTGCAGTAGTTCACCGCAGTTTTCTGTACTACAGTTAATCGCTAAGATCGATCTCTTACACCTGTAAGTGTAAGTTTGGTGCGTTACAAGTCTGTGATATGAAATAATAAAGGTGTTTTTTTTTCACTATGTTAGAATAATGCAGGCTGGTAAGGAGTCCCCTTTGCGGGTGAAGTCCGGTCTTGCCGAGACCGGCCGGTCGTTGGGGTGTCCTGTCGCTGACAGATCCGGGACACCCCGCTCATAACGGCTGATGGCATTCGCGGTAGGTTTAGTGGGTATGGGCTGCCCAGGCCGAGTCCCACACATCCCTCCGGGCCCACCCAGGGTACCGGAGGATGGTTAATAACTCGATTCCCCCGCGTTAACAAAAAAAAGGCTGGTAAGGAACTAAAAATAATATGTAATAGAACATATACTGGTATATGTTCTATTACATATTATTTTTGAACACGTAAAATATGGTTTTGCATGTAACAATTGTATGTTAAGTGAAAAATATCTCGTCTAAAATGTCACATGGGAAATTAGGGACGCCGCGGAGTAAGCCCTTGTCTCAACTTGTGAAAACTATTTGTCATAAAATTAATATATGTCGCATTATGCGGCTAAGCCCAATGCATGCGTTTGTTCAAGTACAAAAGATATGTTACTTTATATTATTTAACATATGAATCGTTTGTTGATCGGTCCATTGCTGTGGTTGGTATATGTAGATGATAATAGAATTAAAGCGGAAGGAGCCTAAGGCAAACATTTAGGTCTCAGATCTAAGATCATGCTCACTTTAACACAATTCACGGTGTGTGGGCAAGCAAATGCTTATGGAAGCGTGCAGCTTCCGCGTGACTCCATTCACATATCAACGCCTTATGTGCTCCGTGACCCGAATTGTGTTTTGAGCGCGTAACAGCACATGTGTGCACTCATCTAAAGTTTATTGTCGTTAGACAGTTCTTTACCAATCAATGGTAAATTCTAACAATTGTGATATATTTATAAAAACCTTAAATCCGTGTGCCTCTCTCTGAAGGTTCTGTTAGATTTATTGTGCTTGGAAAATATGCATTAGTGCGTGTGATTTTATAAAAAAATGAATACTGCAGTCTGTCAAATATAACCGATATAGTCTAGAACACAGCGAAATACTAGTTACCAAGTATCTAAAATTTATAGTATAATGTATATTTTCAATACTTTTCTTTAATAATAAGACTGAGACAGAACAACGCGCGGTGAAATGATTATTTTCGTTTGGTAATAGCCTAATTGTTAAGGGTTCATTATGCGAAATTTAATTCACTATTCGACTATCGACGTGAACCATTTCCTAACCGTGTTGATTAGTTAGAACGGTTAACAACAATGTAAAAATATTTGTGAAAACAAAATACCGTCAGCATTCTTTTCATTAAAAAAAAAACATTGACAATGAGTGCTCTAATAGCCAGCTTTCTTTTAATCGACTGAATTTATAGAAGTCTGCAATGGTCTTTTAGCTGAAAAGGAAAAACTATGTATAAAAGCATATAGTGATACTAGCCGAATCGTAATGTTCCAGTATATATTCAGTACATGTTAAAACATATACTTGCAGTAAATTATTTCGCAACATTTTAACACAACGTACAAGACTATTATTTTTACCTTTTTATGATAAGCAATGTTCATGCAACATTTACGGTTCCGTGTTATTACTGCAAGAGACAATAGCCCTCTGTTTGTTCCCAAAAACTGTCAACATAAAGAAAAGGGAGAAAACCTACGACATATAAAACACTCTAAACATATTCCGTTACGGTTTTTTTTATATATCTTGTAGAGGAATTTAAAAAAGGAACGATAACCTAGTACCACTTCGTTGTACGCAACGTTGACAAACGCGATGCTGTAGCATTGTGTTGTCTTGGAGAGTTGTTTAATTTTTTTAATTAAAAAAAAATGTATCAAGTTCAAATTGTGTCGCGGTAGCTCAGTGTACGGGTAGTTGCGTCAAGTTGCATAGTACGCTACCAACCCGAGTTCGATCCCCGTGCCGGCACCAATGAATTTGTTGTTGCAATTTTATGTGCTGATTTACCACGCGCTCGTCGGTGAAGGAAAACATAGTGAGGAGACCTACATATCTTGGAAATTTTTTCTAAGATATTTGAAGTCTGCCATTCCGCACTAGGGCCGCGTGGCAGACTATGTCCTTATACTCTCTTAACAGAGAAGGCCTGTGCCAAGTAGTGGGACATATTTTAAGACTGGAACTTTAACTTTTAAGTTCAAATTACTCGACGATTTGTCACACAACCGGTATAGCAAACCCGGGTTGCATTTTAGTCAGGTAATTTAGTATAACGTTTATGTTTATAAGGCTAATATGATAGTAAAGTAGGGTATGAGAAATGATATAACTTTGTTGTTTATGTCTTCCTAACAACGTCACCTGTTATTAATCAAGTCCATGTGACAGAGAGACATACGGCCAAGTAACAGTTGTTCTATGTTATTATATTCCCATTCGCATATGCGCTATGCTTTTTTCTACACTAATTTATTTCTTTTTATTATGTATATGTGTATTGGACTTTATTTTAAGAAGAATTTAAAGTATTACCATTTAATATATAGTATAACTTTAGAGAAGTAAACCTTGTTTTCCAGAAACGGCTTTAATAAATTGGATCAAATTTTGTTTTTACATTACTTTAACGTAAAATTAAGAATGACAAAGTTGTTTAGGGTATTTTTAATTTTGTAGGGTCTTTTGTTCTTTTGAGAATATCAGCACCATCATACCCTAACCTTGGTAACACACACATCGATCGATCGTATAAAGTCATCAATGTTGCATGGCCATAGCTACCAGCTTCCTCGCTCCCTCTGAGGTCGGGTCAGATAACAACATTAAAAAAGTACCCACATGTTGCACCCTCACTTTAAAGCTATCTATTAATTATCTATGTTTAGGATGAAAGGAGTTCTATAAAGTAACATACTGTGCACATTTCAACGAAAAATAAAGGAAAGAGAAATTAATTTAAAAGCAAATGTGGCATGAGAGTAAAACCGACAAAGACAAACGGCACGGAACTATTTTAGCGCAATCTTTTATTATAGTTGCGCCAAATCTGAACATTATTTTATGTTTGCGGCCCAAATATATGATTTAAGTATGCAATTTATTTAATTGATTCTTCCTTATTAATAAAATTGTAGCCTAAGTTTAGAGCTAATCCGATCGAACATGTTGGTGAATTTTTTGTAGTTACTTTTTCTGGAGATGAGCTAGCAACCGAGTAAGTGCAAGGTTAAAAATCACTTTGTCTGTGTACATCTTTGCCAATAAGCATAGTTCAACTACCATTTACTGTTTACATCTAATTGAGTTTTTGTATTCGTTGGCTAAAATAACGTATTATTATTAAATATTGTTACGCTTTGTTAAGTGATACGATGGAAACAATCCTGATCACATAGAAAGTACAGGGAAGACGACCAATAGGGAAGAGCCCTATGCGATGGATTGACCAGATCCGAGATAACACCAATACGAAAGTCCACGAGGCTTTATACGCTGCCGAGAGGCAGGAATAAGTATTGTTACGGCTTGACTCTCGCGTATGGTTACGCGTTATTATTTCACGTTAGATGGTAATTATACAACTGACATCTCGACATATTGAAGTTTTGTAATAAGCCAGGGATGACGAAGGAAAATTGTGTTCACTACAACATACAATTTGTCCTACGTCATCCTTTTCTTATTACTCGCCTGTCATGTGTGTGCTGACACATGGATAGTTGTGTAAAAATCGAGTAAGCGTGTATTCAGTTATTTTGAAAATTTATTGATTTTACATCGTGAGAGTGCTTATAATTTTACATAAATAAAGTAACTTTTTTAAAATCCTTGAGCCGTTTGGTACCTCAGTGTCAAGTTGCACATTAATCTAGCCGAGTTTGATCCACAGTGCCGGCACCAAGTTTAAGTGCTGATTTACGTTTATATTTATATTTCCATGAGACAACTTAAATGTGTTAGAAAATTTTCAATGAGATGTGAAGTCTGTTAATCTATTCTATAACATATGTGTTAGACTATTCCCTTACTTCTCTTTACAGAGAGTGTAAAGTCTCTTGTGTCCCACAGTGACATAAATATTATATATAGGCTGTAATTTTAAAGTAACAGCCTATATATATCCCACTGATCGGTGCGTGCCTAGTCTATAAAGAAATTATAAGGGCGTAGTACACCTAGCGGCCTTAGTGCATATTGGCAGACTTCATATGTATGTCAGTGATTCATTAATAATGTAAATGATTGCCATGAATATTATCAGCACCACGTGGACTACGAAGGTAAGCAAGGCAATACTGGGGCGTTTCCGGCACAGAACACGACGGCGAAGATACGAGATTTAGACGTATCGTTTCAGAAAAAATATGTTTATGGAAATTTAAGAAAAGCAGCACGTAATATTTACGAAGAACCAAACGCGATAAATTACTTTGAGGAACGGACGCGTAGGTACTTAGTACCGCGAATATACAATTTATATAAACTAGCAGAAGACTACTACCTGCAGAAAAACAACAATAAGAAGCAATTTAAAACGCAGCTACTAAGTACCTACGCTGTCGAATATTGTAAATAAATTGGAAATAAATTAGTGTATAGATTTATGGGTGCAGTTTTCGCCAATAAACTGCCCTGGCAGTTGGCGAAATAATTTAACTAAATGTTTTTGAATATGTATTTGTATAATAAATTAAAAAAAGAAAGACTGATGTCAACAGTTTATTAAAGTTTGTAAGTGCTATGAACTTGCTCGAAAAACATGCAATACCAACAGTCTAAAGAAACTGTATAGTGAATGAACATAAATTCCGATATTTATTAGAGTTCATAATTTAAAAAATTAAATTGGTTCTCACCTCTAGGTACTTGTCCTGTCGATTATCCTTACAATTTAAGATGAATAATTTAATAACGAAATTGTGTCCTATTGGTATTCAAATACGTAGTATACTAAGTCCTGATGTCTGGGTCAGTGCACGTTTAATTGAATCGGTATTTATACTGAACTAATAGTTTAGTATTGACATAACACAAGTTATTAGGACCTATATGTATTCAGTTCGAGTCAATAACTCAGAACTGGTTTAAGTAAACATCGAATAATAGGTTGTACATTATAGTTTTATATAATAAAAGCGGTTATTGTCAATTAAATATACGCCTTTGTCCTGTAAGCATATGTCTGAATTTGTAATTTATTTTCTGTTTGTTGAATTCATCAGACCACCAGCGGCGGATGTCGACTGCTGTTTCTGTAAGGAGCTAGCGTCACCACGCATGGTGGGTATAATGGATGTGAATAGGCGTCAAAATGAGTGAACGAATGTATGAATGAATATGTTACACTTTATTGCATATTTTTTTTAATTTTTGCACGCTCATTACGTTTTTTTTCCAATTTCAATTTGGTCCCATATAAATTTTGTCAGCATAGGCCTTGGGTTCCGAATTTACCTTAACCTACCTTACAGTACCTTAAAGTATTAACAAAACATGCCTGTTTATTGTGATATTGGTAGGTTTATTATAATCCAGGACTAGGTAAGTTCCACATGACGACAACGACCATAAACGTTAAAGCAGAACTATAATATAGGTGTCAGATTTCGTAATGTAACTATAACACTCCGGAAATAAAAGACGACGCCGCGTAACATTTGATTCGAGTTAAAGTTGGGTTTTGTTTTTCTTGTAAATACGAGTATACTTATGACTACATATTATTGCAAGTATAACAATAATACTTTTATCGAGCGGGATAGTGTGAGAGGAAGACGTATGACTGGAGAACATAAGAGTAACATTTCAATTTATCATTAGTTCAGTCTTTATGTGTGCATTAAGAAGTGACTCTAATATACGACGGATCTACGAGAGTAAATATTTTAATTCAGACAAAGTCTAAGGCTAGGTTAGTACCGCTTAACGACCACGAGCGCAAATGTGAAGGAAAATAATATAAGCACCAGAACTTCGTAATATAACTATGATCCGAACTGAATACAAGTATATTTACGAGCAAAAACAAAGACCAACTTCAAATCTAATTAAATTTTAAACGCTATTTCACGCGAACGCCCTCTTTGTATATCCGAATTATCGTAAGAATATTACGAAATAAAGTTAATCAGAACTTAACCAAACTTTATCAAACCACTCTTAAAGTACATCTCGGGATATAACTTCCTTATCATCGTAAATAGGACCCCATGGAAAGCACCAGCTTACAAACAAGAAGAGAATCATCAAAATCGGTTCAACCATGAAAAGAATTAAAAAAAAACAACCAACGTCGTAAGTTACGTGGTGGCAAAAAAATTATAGACGATTTGAGAATCTCCTCCTTTTTTAAAGTTGGTTGATAAAAGAAAGCTAAAGAGCTTTCTTGATTGTTGCGTCACGTTTGATTGTATTTATTCGGGAATATACTCGTTAGTGGCGCTGTTTCATTTAAAATTTCATCAAGGATTGTGCTCGACGGAGACAGTGTGTACATTGTAATATAGTAAAATAATGTTTTCTGTGGTAAATAAACGAAACTAGAAAAGAAAGTTCTCGGTTATGAGGTCATCCGTCTTAGTTTAGCGTGACAACACAACGTAACATCTTGTTTCCTTATCGAAGAATTGGATGTAAGTATATATGGGCAATATGAATCACTTACCGTCAGTAATATATGTGTTGTCATTTGTCACGCAGATTTCTTAGTAAGTAATATGTTAACAAGAGTTGAGGGCTCACTTTGAAAAGATTGACAAACGTAAGAAAATTTATAAATTTGACATGTATGTAGATCATTAGCATTACTGATTTGAACGTTATAAGCTTGTTGTATATTAGTAAATAGGTTAGGGAACTTGAAGATCCACCCCAATAGTTCAATTATTTAGCCTTCAGGAATGACTTATGAATTTTTAATAATACAATATTGTGACTTACGCCAAACTGAGCAGAGTTAAATATTATACTGCATTTTTAATATTTACTTAGACCAGAGCAGATTATAAAAGCGGTAGTAAGTTTCAACTATTTTTATGATTCAACTATTTCACCCCAAGGACTCGTTGAAGTAACGTTATTTAGTAATAATTTTTTTAAAATAGCGTAAAAAAGCGTCCTTTTATTGAAACCACCAGTGACAAAGCACCAGTATTGGCAAATTGAATGTTTACGCATGAATAATTGTTGTTTATCTAACACTATAAAATTGTGTAAACAATACCTATTTTACAAGAATATTATATTACAAAACATTTTTAACAGCCTCTTCTGCTAGGATTTATGGTGTAATGGCGAAAGTGACGACTACATATTTCTACACTACTTTCGCGTAAAAATAAAAACATTATCTAAGAAAAACTGTTTTTGTTAATATAAAATCGTTTTAGAAATATGTAAAAGGTGATTTAGTGCCACGTATGTCGGTCCTGCCTTGTTAAATTAAAAGGTATTACAATGACATCGGTGTAGTTTCGGATTCGGCAAGAAAAAGACTTTTCACGAAAAAATTTTTGTAACAAAAAAAGTCTATGTTGGTTAGTAACGAGGCGTGAAGTGACAACTGGCACGTGAAAAGGGTGTAAGAAACTATCTCGTAGGTTAGGATCCGTCTTCAGACAAAAGTGTCAACTTAAATTACAATTTTGTTTGAATCGCATACCCACATATGTAATAAGTTTTGCATTCCAAAAAAAAATCTTATCATAGAAATTATTATCTAGAAAGCAGTACTTACTGATCCAGCCTGATTCACTGGATACATGCCACCGGTTTATTGTGGAACCTACAGTTTTCGGTATTGCAAATTTTTTTTTCACTTAATTGGACTTGGATTGGATTGGATTTTTTTTTTCAAATAGATATATTATTTAATCAAAAATCGAAATAATAGTAATTTTCCGAGTAAATAATTTATTATATATAAGCTATATTCTTAAATTAAATCAGAGTGAAATAGTAGATTAACGCTTTCTCTCAGTTTATTTAGGTTTTATAAATTTACCCTAGCCTATATTAGCACGCGTATGAACACGCAGCTAAATATTAATTTTCTTCAATTTACTAAGGTTTCAACTTACATAACTAATTACTATGTTATCAGGAATGTGCATATATATTGATTAGAATTATTTGTATATTTTACAAAGAAATCTCACTAAACGAAGCGATTTGAGTCATTGTTCATCGTGCGTAGAGCAAAAGAGTGGAACAAGTTGCCAACGTCAGTCTTTCCGTTGAAGTACGACGTGGAAGCCTTCAAGAGTGGAGTGAATACGTACGCAAAAAAAACAAATGCTAGATGAAAATACATATTATTCAATAGTCGTTTCTGCGAACGGGTTAAGACCAATTAGCCTATCAAGCCATAGCAAAGACTTTATGATTTCTTCCAGACGTAACTCTGGTTTCTCTCCCTTTCCCCCTGACACTCGGCCGTGTCATTTCCTCTGCCTAGTGGCAATTTTTTTTCCTTTGTCTATGTATTTTTTTAATTCTGTCCATATTATCTACTTGAAACTTATTTTATTTTAGAGTTTGTATTAATAATACTTATGCAATAAGCGTTGTATTGCTTAACAGCTATAACTATAAATTAATATTATACATTCTGGACATTCTGACCATTAAATGGAAATTGATAATTATTCACTCCTGGTTACAGACAAGTACAGGAAATACGACCAAGAAACGTTTTTTAAACTATTATGAAAAAAAAACTAAGCATAGCTCTCTTCATCTCTGATCTGATTTAGTTCTAGATTTTCAGGTTGCAGAATCCAAGTCTCCGCACCGTAGGTATACAATAGGTAGGGCGCACTGGTCGACTATTTTGTTTTCAGACTTTTCTTGACTTTTCAACCCACACGTTGATCGAAGATTCTACAACTCAGCTGAATGAAGCGTTCATTCATTTTCTTATTTGTTTAAATATGTTAATTGTATAGAAATACAATGACAGTTGTTTTAAAAATTATTTAATAATCTATAAATTGTACCAGCAACCCAAAACAAAGAATCCACAAAAAAATTAATACATGTGTTAATTAACATGAAATATGCTCGTTGGTCAGGTTAATTATACAACATTATAGTAATAATATTAAAAATTCGTGATTATGCATCCATATTTATATCAGTTAATTAAGTCTTCAAATATATTTTAATAGTACTGATTGGAAAACATAGTGGGCATAAAACTTTTAATCATAATAACTATAATTAAAGATAAACAGATGTACGATTTACCTATGATACTTTGATATTATATCTACTATTTTATATTTGATCCATCATATTTATTTAAAATGGCTGGGTTCTTGTCAGCAAATTATTTTAACGACCTCTTAACATGCGTGAATTAGGAGTGCACGAAATAAATCGATATTACATAAATCAATGGCCTAATGGTTTAGGGTACGGACTGCGAATCGTAAGGTCGTGGGTTCGAATCCACCATTCGACTATTGCCGCGAACCATGTCCTAGCACAAGTTTAAGCTTAGTTGGAATGGTTAACAAGATTGTTAGTAATATTTATGAGAAAAAAAAAAATTGCTAGCTTTCTTATTTAAAAAAAATCGGTTTATATCGTGCACTCCTGGACGCGATATATCATTTCAATTCGATATTATCGAATCATCTAATCTCGATATTTATATCGATATATTTCATACGATATACGAAATATCGTGAGAAATAAATTAAAAAAGCATTCCATTCTTTCTTTTATTTGTGGTTGACAACTTGAAATAAATAAACCCTTACTTGCACTGCCATCCCGATCAGTGTAGTGTAGTATGTTACTTCATTCCTATTCTTCACGATGGCAGGACTCGTTGTATAAATTTTATAATCTATGCATGTAGTCTGTTAGCAACAATATATCGCGTAGAATCGATACAACCTCTCGATATATTATATCGAAAAATATATCGAAATATTTTTGGCATGAACATCCCTAACGTGAATTGGCTAGAAAATATGACCAAACAGAAAAAAATCACAGTGATTTAAAAGTATTTACGGCTACGGTGCAATCCCTCTCGTATTTTACATATTTTTTGAAACGGAGGTTTATACTCGATTTTTGTGAAGAAAGAAAATATGACCAAATTTATTACGTGTATAAACGATAGGTATATTTAAAGTGACCTTTTATTGCATCTAAATGCCTTTCTGTGGATTAATCTCATAAGTTACTGAGCTGAGTTGGCCGGGCCCTATTCAAGAGGCTATCAACGGTTTCTTGTATTAACGTGGGGCGTCGATTACCTGAATTTTATGCTCCATAAACTACATCAACGTTATTGTCGTTCGTCAAAATGACGCTGTAATATGTTAAGCTTTATGAGATCTTGGTGTCAACATAAAAAAAAACGTTTTTAAGATATATCTACGCACGTTATTTCGCTCGATAGATCGTTATACGATCGGAATATTTTTTTTATCTGCATTTATGTAATTACTATCATTTTTTTAAATTTAATTTTAAGCAGTTGTGAATACGATAAATACACACGATTAACATAATAAAATTATAACAGAAATAAAGGGGACATATTTACAATGTACGCAATATTTACGTCTATTTTATCAGAAACCTATATAAGATGTTATACATTATGTATCTCTCTATGGAGGAAGGGAGGGCATGCAAAGAAAGGGACGCGTGTGGGAGGTGAGAAAAAAGAACGCTGATTATAAGCTCTGTATTTAATCTTGGAATCCCTTTCTAAAATCAATCGTTCAATCTTTTATGGTTGTTGGTATAACTGTTAAGACAAAGATACTGCTAATTTTACTCATTTTCAACCAGTTAATTACACTTTACCACTTTATCATCACTGTAGAATAGGGAAGATAAATATTGTCAAAATTAAACTAAGCTAAACCTGTACATTACACTTTTTAATTAGTGACAAATTAATTTTACAAAGATTTGTAGCATTTAGAATGACAAATTAAATATTACATTTCCAACTTTTCAAGTACTTTACAAGTACAGCGTCGGTGACTATAAGTGGTGTAAAGAACTCGTAACGCGCAGAAATATTTATTATTATATGAAATTATCACGTAAATTATAATTGGACATTTTCGAATTTTAAACACAATTCACGATTTTTACGATACTAGTTTTATTCAATACTAGACATTTTTTATCATCTCTATCTTACAACACACACATACCCACACACTAACACGCAACCGACGCGTACACACAATCTATTTGACTACAATTTTCTTCTGTTAATTTTTTTTTTCTGTTATCAAACATTATTAAATATGATTCAAAATGTATAACATATGACAATCGATAAAACGGTATTATAATTATATATGATAAAATATTACAAAGCTAATTTCTAACACTGTAACATCTTACCTATTTACACAAAAATAAAATACATCATGTTAAAAGAATATTTCTTTAATGAAAAAAATTTAACCAAAATGGAACAAAAATAAGGAATTGTATAAGTAACAAAAACATTAAGAGTATACTAAAAAGTTATTTAGGAACGCAAGACGGACGCTTTGGCGCTAGTGACAAACCATTGCGGTTTATATAGCGTTAAGTTATATGTATATTCCTTTATTGTAAAATTTTATTTGAAATAAATAAAAAAAAAAAATTAGTGCCTGTTTTTCCTGTTCCAATTAAAAATATTATTACTATTTTCTATTGTGAATAAGTCATTTCAGTAAAGAACAAATAGCTATATGAAACAAAAATGAATTATTGGCGTCAATACAATGTCTTTTTACAAAGACAAAATAAATAGAATAAGTACGTTATTAATCTTATTTCTGATTTTGCTGACTGACTCTTTTCCGACACAAATGGGATTTGCACATTAGCTAAAAGGTTCCAATTTGATAAATATTACTGACGTATATTCGTAACGAGCGCCAATTTTACATCACATTATTAAGAGGTTGTACGAAAATCTGTTTCCTTTTGTTATGTAATATATGTATTGTTATATAATATGTGTTCAGTTGGGTTATGATATGATGATCGCCAGCCCTGTAGTTCTGGGCTCTCAAGAATAAGACTACGGTATCTGCCTGTCGTATAAGGCGACTAAAAGGGGCCTCGGGTTCACTGGGCGACAAGGGTGGGAGCCTTTGTCGTCCGCTAAGGTGGACCTGGGAAGAAGGCGATCGGCTGGCCCGTGTAGCCTTGCACTATGAGGGCACAGGGGGGGAGGGAGTAACCTCTGACGTGCTCTCCTTAAGCACAGTGCAGAGGGGCTCCGGTGCGTTCCACTGGACATCCCGGAGCCCCTCGTCATGCACCGAGGAAAAAGGCCACCGGGGAGGTTTTAGTGGGTAAAAACCCCACATAACCGCCGCCTTCCCCCCAAAAGGCGGGAAGGCGGCGGTTATGTGATTGAATATATATGTAGTATATGAAGATTTCCTCCCCGTCAAAAAAAAAAAAACAAAAAAAAAATATATGATGATCGCGAGTTTTAATACCAGTTTGGTTTTTAATAGTTTTTTAAGTATAAAAAGCTGTATCGATAAATTCATGCCCGCTGTATGGCGATGGGCTCACCCTCTATCACATATGGGACCTGATAAAATTGATAAAAAGAGGCAAAGCTGTCTCTGTTTACCCTGCTAGGGTAAAAAGGACGCGAGATGTTATTTCTTTATCATTTTAAATCATGAGCATGAGAGTTAAATTAATTGTATACAGAAAGGATGTAAGGATTTTAAATATGCGATAAAAAGTACCTGGAAAGAGAACGAAGTAAGCAAAATTGTGAAAGGTATTCTTTGGTAGTTTGGACATACAGTACGCGTAAATTAGGAAAAACGACTAAGAAATCTTAAAGAAGATATTAGCGAACGTATCTATATTGGATTGATTACCTATTAAAGAAGGGTATTAATTGTAAAAGACACCGACAAACATATGCAAAGATGTGTAAAATAGCAATGCATTATCTCTTCTTTCGATTTTGGTTGCTAATGTCGTTCATTTAATATAATTATTATTTAAAAAGAAAACAACAAAAATGATTCTGACATTAACTTTGCGTTAGAGTAGGAGATTCTTTACATGTTAATTCAAAATTACTGTTTGATTTTGTATTCTAAAATGATTTTCTGTATTAAAACATAAAAACTTACTAAATGTATGTTGTTCAAAGTTTTCGTTGTTGGATTATCCATTTCATACATATTTTGTGCTTACGTTATTAAATCACGTTGTCAGGTGGAGTCAAGTCACAAGGTGAGCGTTCTTTCTTGGAATTTCTCTTTTGTAAGGAAATATGCTTAATGTTTGTACTCTGCTTATAATGACTATACGTTGTGAAGTATATGCCTTTCAAGTCGATCGCCTAAGGACTTAATACATTCTATTTTTATTCTATTATATTATATTTTGTATTTTCCTATCTTACCTTTAATTGTATAAAAATATATGAGCTATATTTTTATCTTATCAAATGGCGCAGTTTTAGAAGAAAATGGAATGGTTAATATCGCTAATGGGTGTAAAAAAAAAGGATGCACAAAGCTAAGTGAAAAGCATACAGTAATTGATAATCTGATCATTATAGGTTCTTCTAGGACTCCCTAATATATTTTCTGATTACTAGAGGATGAACATCTTGGGGTTTCAGTCAGTGTAAGTGCGACAAAATCGCTCTTCATCTAGAGGTCGTTTCCACAAGAAAATTCGGTGCTACATCCATTCACAATATATCCATACATCCATCTACATACAGCTAACGGCTTGATGTATGAAAGACAGGCTTTCGTGCCACTTTTGTGACATAAATATCTAGATGAAGATATATGTTTGTGATTCTGTATAATAAAAGGACATGATAGCGACTATAAATGCAACATTAAGTTCAACAAGTTTGACGACTGCAAATCACTTTAAACAAAATTAAGTAGATTTGTTTTTCTTAAAATGCTGCAGGAAACTCCTATAACTTATTTCTGTCACAGTTGTGCACGTTCGTGGACGCGAAATACGAAACAGAACAGGCAGTGAGCCAACTTTTACTAAAATTTTTACCCACTTTTTTACGGAGAATTATTAAGCCTAGACATAACATTTTTGTTCAGATGTAGAAGTATTTGTACACAGTCATGTTAAGCCTCGAAAAATAACTGTTAATACAGACGTCATTCGACATATACATTTTATATATATACATATATGTATTACGTTATTATATATGACACAATAGATAGTTGCATGTTAGGTATATAGGGCATGTCGGAATTGACAGATAAATCTAAGCGGTTGATGAAGGTAGATTGTTAATTATTAACAATACCACATGTTAAATTGAATATAGGTACAACTAATCATAAATTAGTGAATTCGTGTTCCTCCTCTATTATCCTCTATTGGTAAAAGAGTCTCTATGAGTTAAAAGAACAAGTGAATGACGTTAGATAATGCTAAGTCAACACAACAAAATAGAAAGAGTGGCAATAATAAATTACTTACGTGGCTAGGCTGTACTTCAGCATTACGGCTTCAGCAATTCCAGTAGAGCATCGAGACGTCGTTGTTTCCTTGTCAGCCCAGAAGACGTCCACACATTTAACCGCC
This sequence comes from Meandrusa payeni, assembly GCA_029286785.1. NCBI lineage: Eukaryota > Metazoa > Arthropoda > Insecta > Lepidoptera > Papilionidae > Meandrusa > Meandrusa payeni. Next base: position 10,190,996 of record JAGSMX010000012.1, on the reverse strand, counting down.
CAACCATAACTGCTACAAGTTATGTCGAGCACACCTATATTATTCTCATTATTGTTCGCTTAAGCGTAAAATCCGTTCCTATCGGTTCATGGACTGAGTTATTGATTATTCTAGTGTTATTTTATTTTTGTACCCTACTTTGCGGTATTCATTAATCGTTAGAGGTTAGAATACCGTCTTTGCGTCGACATGTATGTTATTAATGTTTGTTTACAGCCGATGCATATATATTTCTATACATATATTTGTATTGGCTGTAAAGGTTGATGATTGATATATGCATCGCCTGTAATCAATCACCAAGCCACCGTGAACGGTGAACCATTATCCGGCCTTTTATTATCTTGAACACGACTTCTAATAATTAAGTAGAAGCGAAGTATTAGGGAATTCTATCTCAGTCTATTCCGGTTGTAATGAATCCGTAAAAATTGTTGAAATATATAAGTATAGATAATGTGTTGGTATCATAAACGTAAATAATTTGTAAGCAAACTTCCTTACCTTAATGATTCTGTCAACACGAGAATAATTGCGCGGTTGAAACCATAATCAAATGATTACTCGAAAGCGAAACAGCTGAAGTTGGAGTGAAATTTGATTATTAGGCTAGTTCTACCGTTGCTGTTACTGTTGAAAACAAACAGAATTCGCTTATGTTACGTTAACCAACATCTTGTTCTACCTACGAATGCATTGGTTTGAAGCGTCAATAGCCTAACGCTTTAGGGTACGGCCTGCGAATTGTAAGGTCGTGGGTTCGAATCCACTATTCGACTATTGCCGTGAACTATGTCCTAGCACAAGCTTAAGCTTAGTTGGAATGGTTAACAAGATTGTTAGTAATATTTCTGAAAAAAAAAAACTGTATCTACGACTTATTGGGTTTCATATTTTAAGGCTTGTTAACTCTTATTTTTATGTCCTCAGAGTTTGCGATAAGGTTTTAGTATAATTGTCGCCATTACAACAGATTTTCTAACTATAATAAACGCATATAATCTGTAAAAATCATTCTGTACAACAAAAATAAACATATTTGTATATCAAACTAACAGTTTTTGGCTAACTGGTGAGAATTAGATATAAAAATGAGAAAAATCTTATCGAATTAGTATAAGTGTTGTGTCGTGTATAATGTATTAAAGAATTCAAACGTTTAAATACAAAATTAAGTTAAGTTATATGTAATTTTATATTTTTGTAACAAAGAGGAAGGCGTAAAAACCGTCTATAAACTTTTATGTACGCCGTTAAAGAGATACGAACGAGCCTATTTTGTCCTTGTCATTATCATAATTTAAAAATATATTTTCGATGCATTTTAATAATTATAATTAGTATAATATTCTCCCTTTAATAACATGGAAACGATTTTATATTCAATGAAAATTTGTAAAAAATATAATTAAAAGAAACATTGTTTCGACAAACAGTCGGAAATATAATTTGTCTGTTTGTTTACAAATATTAGACATTAAGTTTCATGTTTTGATAGCCTAGATGTCCTTAAATCAACTCGTAATTATTTATAATAGTTATTAACGACCTGGAACTGTGCGACCACGGCTCTTTTTTAAATTATTAAGTCTTACATGTGACAGGGTGTGAACACGTCACCTGTCCACGACGTGAACAAATTTTAGCAAATGGTTTTTTGTATATTAAATACCGGTAAATGGAAACACATTGGTACAAGTCAGTAAGTTACGCTTAGCCATTAGTCTATTACTAATATTATATAGCCGTGAGCAAAAATAAAGGGTCGGTTAAGAAATAATACACATGGAGGCAACACTAATTACTAAAATCTAAATAAAAACAAATTTTTATGAAAAATACTGTATTATCCAAGTTTACGTAAGATATCCTTTTTCGTTTAAGTTTATATTTTTAATGAAATATAAATGAATTAATAAAAATAAGTTATTTTATTTTAAGGATATTTAATTGTCTGTCAGGAACAATTTATTTCAGTTAGCTAGCGTCTTTATTCAAACTATCTTAACCAACCCTTTATTTTTGCTCACGAGTGTATAAAGTCTTAAAGTCATTTAAGATTCCGTGCAGTAATCGTGAAATCATTGAGTATTTCAATTTATATGAGAGAGATTAGGTTTATCCCAAAATGGATGTCATGTATTAACAAACTATTGTTTGCGGTGGAGGACTGCGTGTTTGAATTTGTAATTGACTCAGTTGCGAATGGTAAACATGTAAATGAAACATAATGTTACGTTTCCCATTGGTAACCGTTGATAATGACGCTTGATGGAGGTAATACCATTAATTACGGATGGTAATAGGACTTCGCCGCAAATGACTATTGAACGATTACGTCACGCAATTGTCAAGTCATTTTTAATGATGTTATTCAATATAATGGGTGAAATAAAGCTTTAGTGTCTTTTATGGCCTAATTTTTAGCGGGAGCTGTCCGGTTTTCACTAAGCTAAGTCCTATGTTCAATAAGAGGTGAGCCTATATCCATGTATCGGGCACAAATCTTAGAATTGAAAGTAGAAACTAATGTGAAACTAGAAAATGTATATCTATGTAAATATAAATAAATATATATATATATATATATATATATATATATATATAAAGTCTATATATTTGTTTGAAATAAAAGACTAAACTGCGTTTCTTTATAATATTTAGAGAAACAACATTTAATGTCCGTATTTCAATTCTATCTATTATATATAAATGTCATGACACATTACATTGACATTTTACATTTTAAAATTATAAAAATACAAAAAAGAAATATATTTAAGTAAAGAGGTTTAATATCTTTACTTTACATATATCGTATGAATCTTAAATTTCATTTAAATAATAACTATATTTTTATGTTAATTACAATAAGTTTAGGATCGATTTGTGGTGGCGTAGAACATCATTCACGTCATTCCGTCCCGTGGGTGTCGTTAGTGGTGAGGAAGAAATAAATGAAACAGCAGACGCACTATATTTTCCATCAGCATTATTTGATTTCAATTAAATTTTGCATAGTGAATATGGCGAAACAAATTCATTCATTCATTAAATCTCTGGAGTCTTCTGTGGTTTAACTATTTATTTTCTTTAGTGAATGGTAAGTAATTAAAAAAGATTGTTAGAAATAATATTAAATCTTTCAACATGGCTAATTTTGATATATCTTAAAAAGTCATTATAGACTAAAGATCCCGAGTCGATTTGAAAAGAGGTTTAGTCCGGGTATCACAAATTCCTTCCAATAGCTTATTCAGTGCCGTCAAGAGAGAATTGAATTGGGAGCAAATCTACCGCGTAAAACCTGCCGACAATAATAAACTAAAGCATTTTCTTCAAGCGTGTCTCCAAATCTATGTAATCAAATGCCGAATGAGCTAGGAGTGGGTTTGAAGTCAATTATTTAAAATGCTTATTAATTATAAATATTTTTTTTTTCATGTCAAAGATAATCAAATGTATAGATAGTGTCAATTCCAAGAATTTCCTTTCCCAAAAAAACACCATATCAAAAAATATACCCTTATACTTGCTTTACAGAGGAAGCTTGTGACCAACAGTGGGACAAATATATTACTTATAAAGAGATAATGATCTTGTGTAATGTGATTGTAGTATATCGTACCGATTTTTTTAACAATTTTATTTTAAGTGGTTACTGTAAAGCCATCTTAACAAAAGAGGATTTTTATGTCACCAATATCTAATAGTTAAGAATTTATATTTATAAAAAATAAAACATCGGTAACTGCGAAAAATGGAAATCATTGTTCTTATTTACCCCTTAAGATCAACGGTGTGAGTGTTTTTTTTATTTATTTTACATATAAATTAATGTTGATAAATTTCGTATAAAGACGCTGTTAGCATTTTTGGTAAAGTTAAGGAAAAAGCTGTCTAACCCACATACGAGTAATACTGAAGGAGAAGACTTATACTGGTCAATTATTGTATTCCTTTGTTGGATGTTATCAATACATTAAAAACATGAACGCTCTTCACGTTGCGTTGTGTACGGCACATCACAAAAGAATAGAGATCGTGCCGTCTTCAAAGATGGAAATTGAATAGAGAAAGAGGATGATCGTGTATGTTTACGTTCCTAGTTTTTTATTGATTGTATTGAACCAATCAGGCTATTACAATTTTCGAATGATATAGCCGTGAGCAAAAATAAAGGGTCGGTTATGAAAGATTGAATATCTCGGAAGAAAAAGACTTTAGCTAAGTGAAATAAATTGTGCATGACAGACAATTAAATATCTTTAAAATAAAATAAAATAAAATAAAATAATTTTATTAATTTATTCATATTTCATTATGAAACATAAACTTAAACGAAAAAGGATATCTTACGTAAACTTGGATAATAATGTATTTTTCATTAAAGTTTATTTTTATTAAAATTTTAGTACTTAATGTTGCCTCCATGTGACTTTTTTAACCGACTCTTTATTTTTGCTCACGAGTGTATAATTTAATTTAATAAAATTTAATTTATAGTTTTACCTCTTTCGCACCAAGTTTCTATCATTCAATAAATTCAAGTTTAAAATATTTAATCAACTTGTATTAGCTGGCAACACATGGCACCCAGCGATTGTTATGCATAATAACTACTTCCAATGATATCTTAGTGATTTACCTGAACCTTATTGTATCTTTAATTCATAATTAATAATTTAATTGATCGTCACATTAACTGGTCATTATAAACAATAACTTAACTTTATTCGTTTGTAAATATGACTTCTCATTAATTTTTGTAAAAAGAAGATGGCGAGGACGCGCAGTTGTCACAATCGTCGCATTCGTTAAAATAATTCCTTGTACAACGTTACGGTGTCTCAGCAAAGCGAGTGCTACTAGTTATTGGACTATTTTATTCCACAAAACCTACAATTATAACATTTGATTTTGTTTATCTGTATTTTTAGTAGTTATTGAAAAGCGGATTAAATAAGAATTTGGAACAGTTTTAAGAGCATTTTTATATGGAATAGGCATTACTTTGAATATGAAGTTTCTTCTTGACCTTATTTCCACCTTTGAGTACCAGCTAGCCGTGTAACCTTAATGTCTCCACATAATGTCAAGAGCACAAAAAGAGTTATAAAGGTAGAATAGACGAATTTAATATCAATAAACTCGTCTACTCAACCTAATAGTTGAGATTTTGACTCATACGGAATAATTGTTTGATACATACCTAGGCTGGATGCAGCACCTTGACAACCCAAAATCCATGAGCGAATGCATGAATATATACAATTGTAAGAAATATCCTGGCCGAATCAGCCAACATTGACGTTCCATCGGTTGGGATAATCACATTACCATTATGTAATTGTGATATTAAACTGTTTTAACTTATTCGACTTATTAACAGCAGATTGAAAAATAGCTTAGTGAATAGCGGACTGTGAAAGCTGTCTCTGTCTGACCCCGCCAGAGTTAAAAGGACGTGAGTTCTTATATATTATATATATTCTTTACATTCGTGTTACGTCTGATTAGAAAATTAATAGTGCTGCTGTGTTATGAAATCATTCAACGAAGGTAGGTTTCATATATTACAGGGGTTACATTTTTTTTTTTATTTATTTCAAATAAAATTTTACAATAAAGGACTATACATATAACTTAACGCTATATAAACCGCAATGGTTTGTCACTAGCGCCAAAGCGTCCGTCTTGCGTTCCTAAATAACTTTTTAGTATACTCTTAATGTTTTTGTTAGTTATACAATTCCTTATTTTAATTAATCTAGGCACGATGTATCTTGCCGTGCGCTCGCCGTACACATTTTTTGCGCCTATCGTATTAAACTGGTTTGATGATATCGACCGTATGCATATAGGATTTTCCATTTTGGTTAAAAAATTTTAATTAAAGAAATATTCTTTTAACATGATGTATTTTATTTTTGTGTAAATAGGTAAGATATTACAGTATTACATATATTACTGAGTTTAGAAATTACTAGGCTAAATTTTTCTACCAGGTGTAAATAGGCAAGCGCACAACGGTGCTACGTTGACATGAAAAATTCTGAGTACCCTCACTTGAGTTTGGATTTGTGTGCGTTGTTTATTATTTAGTCATCGAAGGAATACCGGTACTTCACCATTTTATTTTATTAAAAAATAACATTGGAAGGTGTAGCAATATACCTTTTTTTTTTGTTAACGAGGAGGAAATTCTGGGGGGAAGGCGGCGGTTATGTGGGGTTTTTACCCACTAAAACCTCCCCGGTGGCCCTTCCTCGGTGCATAGTGAGGGGCTCCGGGATCTCCAGTGGAACGCACCGGAGCCCCTCTGCACTGTGCTCATAGAGAGCACTTCCCGGGGGAGGTTACTCCCACCACCCTGTCCTCCAGTGCAAGGCGACACGGGCCAGCCGATGTCGCCTTCTTCCCGGGTCCACCTCGACGGACGACAAAGGCCCCCACCCTTGTCGCCCAATGCCCTTTTAGTCGCCTTCTACGACAGGCAGGGGATACTGTAGTCTTATTCTTGAGAGCCCAGAACTACAGGGTTGATAGCAATATACCTAGATGTTAATAAGATAATTAATGCTAGTTAAAAAGTTGTGTCTGATACAAGAAAATAAGAAGAGGGAAGAAAAAATAATACGATTTTTGCTATACTCATATTTGTAATTTATAAATAAAGATTTTCATGTCATATGTTTTCAGTATATAGATGAATTTGTATACAACCTTTACTGTTTATGCAAATTGTGATTTAAATTTTGAATTCGGAGTCATATTCAACGGGTATGATCGACGGCTTCTGCAAACTGTGCAAGCTGAATTTTAATTTTAAGGTTGTATAAAGCGTGAAACAAAGCGAGACAAATTCACTGCGATATTTGAGACTTCTATTTTTCAGTTAATTGGACGGGGAGGGTTGGTTTAATGATAACCTGTCACTGTTAAAAATTGCTTCTTCGTGATATTAATTAAATCACGTTGCCTTTTTAATAAAACGACAAACTTTTTGTATTAATCTCACTCTAATTGATTTCAGACAGTTTCACTATCATTATTCTATTCAATTATAAAACATTTCCTAGATAAAAAATCAAGGTAAGTAAATCACGTGGCATTATTATGGTTCGAATAGAAATTGTGAACGAATGGGTCGGCTCGGAAAGGTTTCTGAACAGGCCTTTGCAGAATACTGTTGTAAACTGAAAAGGTTACTGCTGCTGTTTCGTTTATTTAGAATTATGAACGTTTCAATCAAGGACAAGAGAAGTACAATCTTTGAGAATGCTGGCTCGTATTAGACTTTTATTTTCAAACAGCGTATCCAGCCCGCTTCGCCGGGCTAGATTTTGCTTTATTTTATTAAAACAATTAACTTACATAATTAAATATTTAATTTAACTCTCACAATATATTAAATTATTCATTTCTTTCCGTATTCATTCTCTTCTCGAGCGGGCGAGGATCATTACCTACACATGTATATATCAGTAAATACAATATCATTCTTCTTGTACAAAAACATATCGGCCTTAAGTTAATGTCAGAAATAAAAGTACGACGCTCGTTTGATAGTTCAAAAAGAGGAGTACTCCGATCGTCACCAAACTTTACAGGATTACTCGCCAGGTTAATCTCAAGATACCCTGAAAGTTTCATTGAAATCGGTCCAGCCGTTTCGGAGCCTATATGGAACATACCCACACACTCTCTTTTCTACTCGTATATATATATAGATAACAGCAACACATATCGTGTATTGATTGATAAAAGATAAGAGTTTAGATAAGATGAGAGAAGTCTATTCATATACGTGTATAGATATGCAATATGTAGACATTTGAATTTTAAGCTATATGAACAATAACCCTTTATATGTTAATAGAGGTTCAGGCTGAGTGACCTAAGAGCTATGAAACCTCTCAATCCGGTGAAGTAGTAAAGGACAGAGGCTAACTATGTAGTTCGTCTCACACAAAAAAATGCCTATGATAATAAATAATGTATCAAGGAAATGAGAAATTCCTCGATATAAAATGCCTTTATCATTATTTATTTAGTCACCCTTAAAGATATAGAAATAATAAATATCATTAAAAATATCACTGTCTAATTTAAACGGTCACGATACAATGTGTTTTATATAACAATGTGGTGCAAGCAAAGTTAGTTAACGTACTCGTACAGTTGGTGGGCAGTAGCATCGGATGTTCGCTTACACAGTAAACATTGAACGGGCCCGAGCTTAACCGCCTCCGGTTCTAAGCGGGGGTGTCATTCACTTTTCAGCTCGCAATAAAGCATTGCATCGCCTGCAGCCCGCCTTGCTTCATTTAAAATTTTAGCCGAGGTTATTTAAAAGCGAAGTGAAACAAGAGCGTTGGAGAGATAATTATTTCACTCTCAAACATTCAATTCAGCGGAGTCACTTTCCGTGCGGATATTCTACACATATCTCTTTGTGTGTCAAAAATAGTAGTATTTTTACAACTTATATGAATATTAATAAATAAGCTCGTGAAAAAGGACGTTATAATTTTTAAATCTTAGTAGGGACGCTATGACGGGTATGCGTTTTAAATGAACTTTCAAGTCCCAAACATGGCAAAAATAATGCCAGGAAATGGGTGGCAATGGTATGGAGGCAGCTCGTCGACGTCTTGGTAAAGGCACTTCAAGATAAGCACGACCTTCAGACATGAAGAATACGATGACGAATAGAGGAATATTTAAAGTTGTTAAATGAAAGTTTTGTACTCAAAACGTTAAACTCATAGATACAAGCTGAAAGTCCTACGGACTCTGTTCTTAGGCCATAAGTCGAACGTTTAGAGCTACTGCATATATAATAAGATGTTATTTTTTTTATAGGAAAACTGGCAAACGACCTTATGGCTGACCTGATCTTAAGTGATCACCATCCGAATTTGGAATTCTGCTGTGATGTGCGGTAATGGAAATCGGTAGTTGGGATGTTTCCAAACAATTTCTTAGAACACTCCCCATGGTAAATGCGATAGGGAATGCAAAGAGCCCTGACATCTCTTCGTAGACCCACAGCAGCTCCACGCTGTTCACGGTCAAATGGAAGTTAGTAATGGACGTGGGGTTGTAAAAATAAATAACTAAAATCACTTGCGCCTATGATCGAGGGGTCGGCGAGAATATGAATTAATATAATAAAATAACTGCACTTTTCTACATCGTATCTTCAATCATAAAACAAGATGCTGACCCTTTTTGTATCATTGAACAATCAATATCGGAATTAGTAGACGTTTGAAGCAATTAAAGGAACATTTTTCCATGAAGTAGGGACTACTTTGAATATAAACTCTCCTCTCGACCTTTTTTCCCTTTGAGTACTAGCTAACCAGCCGAATAACCGAAATGTTGACCACATTTCGGTTATTCGGCTGGTTAGCGGTTCGGTTTATGGTGACAACATTAAGCGGGAAATTTAAGCAGGTAGAGTACGTGTAGCAACATGTTTTTAATACATTAACAGGATTATCACAAGGAAAGCCTTTTCATTAAGTTCACATGTTCATGTACTGGCTCCTTAGTGTCGTCGTACTCATGATATAAGGGTTGCAAGTTCGATTCTTAGCTAGTTTACAAAAAATCATTCTAAGTTTTAAAACTCTGAGGTCTCAGAAAATGCACAGACAGACACACATGTGTGTACTAATAAGTTCAGCGTTTCACGAGTTCATCTCCTGAATTTTCTACGGTGTGTTCGCGGTGGTGATTATTTAGGCTCTCTTAGGAAAGGACGTGGTCGCAATCGCTGTTTTAATTTGAAAAAAATATCAAGAAGGTTTTTATTAGGTATAGGTATTTAAGAAATGAAAAACGGATGTACTGGAATGCTTAACCACTTATCTATTTTACCGATATCGTACCTCATAGCGTAGAGATTATTGTCGTGCAAGTAAACTTAGCTAGTGGGCAGTAACATCGCGTGTTTGTCCACACGGCAAACTTTCAACGGGCCTTGAGCCGAGTCGCTTACTCACTTTTCAGCAATAAAGCGCTGCATCTCTTGCCTTTTTTGCTTTAGCGGATAAAAAGTTTAAGGGAAATAAAATTAGAACACTGACAACACCACTAACATTTTCAATTTATTTCAAGATTAAAATCGTTCGCGGGTTATTTGGGTATGTTTTATATATTGAGTATAGTTTTAAACCGGTGTGATGATAACTTTCAAGAGGAACGCAAAAATTTAAAATATTATTACGTTTTTATTTTAAATGTATTTATTTATTTACACTTTTGTATTGATTATTGTAACACGTTTCACAAAGGCGGACTTAATGCTAATATTTCGTATATTTGACAAAGAAATATTCAAATAAATACATGTGTACATACACATGTTATATATATGTATCTATAAATAGATAGATATGTATTTCCAAAAATAAAGCACAACAGTAAGAGTGTAAAAGTAGTTATAGATTTACCGAGATTTTTTTAAAATTCTTAACTTTTCGGGAGATACTGTACTATATTTGATTATACTAAATATATTTGGTTTAATACAATTTAAATTTGACTGGAACACGCAAAGTATTCGTCGTATTTTTCATCTTTGTAATAATAACGACGGTATAGTAAAATTATTCAAGTTATGATAATGAAAATAAGCCATTAGTGATGTAAATGATATGATTTTATCGATATACTTCTAAGTATTCAGAAGCCATTTTATTATTACGTAGTAAAAGCGTGAATAGATGGATGAGTGCGAATCCTGCTTCATTAATATTCATGGATAAATTATTCCTTTCATTGTCTTTCAGATAAATGAATTGAGATCTAAAAAGGAAAATAAACGCGGATATATTAAAGTACGAACAATTTGCGTGTTTTGTTGTATTAGTACAATTCAAAGCCGCACTGATGAGCTCAGCGAAAACTTTGTTCGGCTTCGGCAAAGAAATATTATGTATTGTTCTGGAGCTGGTCTTGTTTTGAAAATCGGTAATAAAAGGAGGAACATTTAAAATAGAATCAATTGAATTTTCAATTATTTGTCACACTTTCTTTTATTTATCAAACTTAATTCTTTGAAGATTTTTTTTATTCTTTCTAAGCAAGTGCTTGACCTCAATCCCATCTGATGTAAATGCGGTCCTGGATGGTAAAATACACTAGTTTAGTTACCCCCTACATTATTGTCGGATAGATAAACGCGGGCAAATTCTACCGGTCCTTTGCTGTACAAATAATAAAAGACGAAGCAAAGCGCTTCCTTCCGGCTTAAGGTGTGTCCACAAGTAAAACATAAAATCCAGCAGATGGGGAATTGGATCATGCAATTCCTGAGCACTGAAAAGACTAAGCAGATTCGTACACCTGTGTCACCCATTAACCTATTATATATTAGCCACATTAGCTTAGACCACTGCGGGATGGCATGAAGCAGCGTCTGCCAATGCCTGCAATGTGACAACAGTATTCAACACACGACCGGACTTAAGCCTCAATTGCTGTTAAAGTCTGCCCTGCAGTGGAAAATGGGAAGGAATGAAGGAAATGCCGCTACACTTTCACCAAGATCCCAAGTTTTTTTCATCTATCTTTGCCTTGGAAAAAAACTGACTTTTTTTCGCCGCTTTTGACTTGTACCTATGAATTCCTGTTTTTTCAAGTACAAAATATTACATATGACCTAAGAAGAGTGGTGAAATGAACAGCTAAAGCTGACCTCTGCCTACCTAGCTACGGCTAAAAGTACGTGAGAGCTTATATGGTGAATAAACAAATTTTCCTGTTTATAATTTCAAGTATAGTATAGACAACGGTGAATATCACATGAATGAACACGAGCTGTAATACTTTTACGGTGAATTTATTTCAAATAGATTTACATACACACGTCGCCTCCAAAATATTCGCGAGATAGAGTGCGGCAGATGAGTAAACTCGACTGGCATTCCGCGCGTCCCCTTTGTGTTCAACTCTTTTGCATTTTTCTACATATTGCTTACAAACATTGCTGGAACGTAAATATTTCTTTGTTCGCCGTCAGGTTTATTATTTGAAATTGTTTATTTTGACGTCACACAGTATCTTGTGACAATGTAGAAGAGCAACTTAGCAGAAGTGCGAAGGAATTTCCTGTCGATAAATTTCATTGTCACGGACTGCTATCCATTGCACTTGCAAGACCATGAATGACAGACAAATTAACGAACGAATTAGAATGAATGTAACGAATTTTTGTTTGAAATTTTTAGTACAATGCGTCCTTAAATTTTTAAATTATTTTAAATTTCGGTTGTGTTTGTTATTTTACGCTAAGTTATCATGTGAGATTTATTGATGTTTTGACCGTTCTAATGTCGTTTGTCTAGTCCATGATATTGATAGCATCTGAATCTTCTTTGAATATTATTGTGTGCGTGTGGTTTTTTTGGCTTATTTAAGGCTTTTGGCTGATATCATTTTTAAATTAACCTGGATGATATATACAGTGATTGCCAAGGGCTAAGCATTTCCGTTGACGATCTGAAGGTCGTAGGATCGAATCCCAGTGGGCTCGTACACAATGGACTGTCACATACGAGTACTAACAAGCTTGGTGAAAAGCGGATAACGTAACCTCTGCGAGACTGTAAAAAATATTGAGTGCGGATTTATTTTATTCAATGAAAAAGAAAAACAAAAAGTCTTTTTATACATTTATTTCCATAAACTTATCGTTTTTCTGAATCAAATTTTTCATGTTTCAAATTGTTCATTAAATAAAAAATAACATTAATTTCAATTATTTATTACGTTATTCAGAACGTTCAAATTACTCTGATTTGATGTCTATAATTTTCTTCAGAACAATTTTTCCTAGTTAAACTAGTAAGCGTGATAGTAGGAAGTCGGCTACTCGGCAAGGGTGTATGGTGCCTGTAACTCAATGTGTTTGTCGTGCAAACAGAACGCTGTGTTGGAGGACGCGGCAAATATCGCTTGAGTAGTACTTGCCTGGATACGATTGCATACTCACTCGGTGTTTTCGTAATAAAAATACTTTCACTACTAAATTACGTTTTATATATTTTTTAATTATTATAAATAACAGATTATAACTCGATTCGATTGATGATCGATTATAATATGGACATATTGGATAGATTGGACAGTCGAAAAGATGAAATAACGGGCAAGTTCCGAACTAGTTTTATTATTTAGAACACCAATTTCGATGGCCGAAGCATCAACGCCGTTGTCGATGGTGCTTGCTCGGATTCCAAATCTATGAATACTCATGCTCCACACTGTTGCTCATTTTTTTTTATTGCAATTCTCTGTTTATGCTATTAACGATCGATCTGACCCTTTAGGCCTTCCAATAAGTGGTGTTTAATCATGCAGTTCTATAATAAGTTCTTCAGAATTGTGTAATTATTTCTGAAGAACTCATTATATATTGTACTATTATACTTTTCATTGTCTTCTAAGTCATCTAACTCTTGTGGAATTACTCTCACATCCGACTTTTATAGCCATTTCTTAATATAAGCACCAACAGTACAGCATTATGCATGTCAAACGCGCCTAAAAAAGTTCATACGCTTGGTAACTTACATAGGATGAAGGGAGCGCAACAATTACTAAATTTACTATAGTTATTTATTCGCTTTCAGTTATTGATTTACACACAAACGAAGTTAACGAAATAAATTTATAAATTCAAATATAGATAGCACAGATACGGTTTCGCCATTCTCGGCGTTCTTTTCTAATAGGTCAATCCAAAAATACCAGACTAAAACATCGATTGCTTACATTTCGGCTGAATACGGTAAGGTTGTAGTTAAAGCCTATGCTGAGGAATATTGTATTAATGGAACGACGTGTAATATTTTTGTGCTAATTTTAATGGGCTATAAGAACTAAATATAGATCACGAATTAAAAGTAATTAAGTTGATACACTTTTTTTTTTGTTAACGGGGAGGAAATCTTCAAAAAGATACCCCGCCTTCTGGGGGGAAGGCGGCGGTTATGTGGGGTTTTTCCCACATAACCGTAACCCACTAAAACCTCCCCGGTGGCCCTTTCCTCGGTGCATGACGAGGGGCTCCGAGATCTCTAGTGGAACGCACCGGAGCCCCTCTGCACTGTGCTCAAGGAGAGCACGTCCCGGGGGGGGAGGTTACTCCCTCCCCCCCTGTGCCCTCGCAGTGCAAGGCTACACGGGCCAGCCGATGTCGCCTTCTTCCCGGGTCCACTTTAGCGGACGACAAAGGCCCCCACCCTTGTCGCCCAGTGAACCCGAGGTCCCTTTTAGTCGCCTTCTACGACAGGCAAGGGATACCGTAGTCTTATTCTTGAGAGCCCAAAACTACAGGGCTGATTTAATTAAGTTGACAACCGTGCTAACTCAGAATACGAGCGGTAGCCACAATTTGAATAGTAGTACGCTAGCAACCCGAGTTTGATCCTTAGTGCAGTGCTCAGCGGTAGAGGAAAACTTCGTGCCTACATATATGGTTGATAGCAACCATATATGTAGGTATATGGTATGGTGGATTGCAGTCTTCACATAGGTGAAGATTGCAATCCACCGTAAGGCCACCTGGCGGACTATGCCCTTACATAGGCTGTAACTTTAACATTAATCAACTGATAAGTTGTTAACGCTAAAAAAATAAAATATTAAGATTTATTGGACAGAGACAGTATCAGTCTTATACCAAGCCTGTTAGACGTGGTTCTGACGTTAGCTAACGAGGATATACTATAATACGAGGCACAATTTTTTTTCGGAGCATATGTTTTTATCTTAATTAATGTAAGCACATGTAATTGAATTGAAGAAAATCGGATAACAATTGTGCTTTTTGTCTACCCCGCTTAGATGAAAAGGACGACCTTATTTAACAGATAATTTATTCAGCATTTAAAAGTTATAAATACGTAAAAAACTAGATCTTAAATGAGTACGGTAAAAGTAATCAATCTCATTTATAAATAATTTATATAAGATTGTAAGTTATTACGAACACAATATAGTAAAGGCAATATTTCCTTGTCCATGAAAAAGAACGGTGTTAGCTTTAGAGGGCCGTTTCATCTCGTTTTATGTACTCTTTAGACAGATGAATGAAACTTTTTGCTGATTCGCCAGAGGTTTTGCGGAGAAAAGATGGTAAGGGACGTGTAGCGCGCTTTACCCAGTCGGCCTCTATTCCGCGATGAATATTTTGTGATTTCCGCTTTTATAGGACAGCGAGACTTTTATGTTCTTTCATATTTTTGTAAAGTTGTTGGTTTGTTTATTTTAACTTCGTCACACGTTTGTTTCTTTATACATTGTAGTAAGAAGTTTAAGTTACATAGGCAGCCTTTCAGATCCTATATCCTATTTCAAATATTATAGGTTTTTTTTGTTATATAGATATAATAACCATTTTCGAAACTGGAAGTATCCCTATATTTAATCTAGTACAGGGATCATTGCCCAAAATATTCGCATCACGTCCCAATTTACTAATAACTAATTACTTAATAACCAACGTCTACATGTTTTAGAATCGTATATTTTTATGTTTTCATTCCTGAAATATGTGTATACATTGTTTTCAGTTTTTTCAAAATATCGACACGAGCATGAAGAATGAAGATGTGTGAAGTGACAGGTGAATCAGTGTGGATGTATATCGACCAGATTTGCGATATATTAAAAAAAAGCAGATAAGGAGTACCCGTAACCGATGATTACATATGCGCAGATGTGGGTGTGAATGAAGTGAAAGATCGTACGAAATCTCTAATCTGAAGATCTCTGTCTACCCATTCGGGTAACGGGCGTGAGTACGTGAGTATCTACGTGAGTACAGTATTTGCATTTTAAGAAAGCCGCGGCTGAAGTTAACGTAATTCGCTAATTTTTTTTGGGATCGTGTGTGTTTTTAATGAATTTATCTACACAAGACAAAATAATACGCACGTGAGTGAGTACTTATTTATATTACAAGCTTTTAAAACAAGCTCTGTTGTGGTGCTTTTGACCTTCTTTGATGTTTCAATTGTTAATATCTTTTGTAAGTTCTTCACAGGATACCGTTGTGAAATTGCAAATGGCGTCGATTACGCATACGATGCTTCTCATAGGTCATTAACCCTCAAGTGTAACTTTATGGTTACTCATTTTTTTCATGGTAGGAAAGGGAAAATGAACTTATACTTAGACGATTGTAATCAAAGATTCGAAATCAATGTACCAATGAACTTCCGTTTTTTCAATATTTTTTAATAGTGTGTAAAAGTGGTAAGTCAGCTTAAGGCTCGATCTTTAGTAATCGACGTCGTCCATGTTCATCCACAATAACTGAGAAGCTGCAAGTGATTTACCTGCTTTTCAGAAAGGAGTAGGCGCATTTCTTGAAGGTCCACGTATCTCAAACTTATACAGAATTACTTATACAGTCGTTAATTTGGCCGTTAGATCATAAGACTAAATCAAAGCGACTCGGTTACCATTGATCCTACACCTCAATATCAATATGTATATACATATATCAGTACTAGAAAATAAGTAATACTTTCTCGGCAGTATTATAATTTTACTGAGTATAGAGTAGAGAGATATATTAATTAAGTTTGAAAGGACAATTTTCACAGCTCGTTGGAACAATAACGCTTAATTGAAGATTAATGTAATATGCTGTCAACTGTAGCTTGAAAAGCAATCGATATTACAAGAATTTCCATTTGCTTTATTCACACTTCAGTCTGTGATAAACTTTGTAATGAGGAATGGCGGTTAATATGGAATGTAATCGTGTCTTAATATAAAGATATCCTGTCTTAAATCTGGGAAAAAATCGTAGTAATGCAAAACCAATTTTCTTATTGTAGAAAGTGCAATTAAGTATATTGTTTATATTTTAAAGAGGCACAAACAAGACAGTTAAGAGGAGCACCGCTATTGGCCACTACATTAACCGGGACGTAGAAGGGAAACGAGCTTTATGGGTAGAAACGATGTCATTCTACGACATTCTGGTGTTTCCCCGACTATCCTGCTACATACATGTCATAACAGAGACCTATGTTGCGTTACCATTATTGGATTAGTTTTATTGATGATTGATCCATTGTGTATATGCAAATTAATTTTATTATTTTTAACAATTTCAAAACAAGCTAGCGGGAGATGTACTTTACCAAAAGTCAAATGATGGGTTCAACGCTACGTCATTATGTTTAGCAATTTAAAATCTATACTATCAGTCGACTGATACTTTATAACTAAGTACTAAATCCATTTAATTAATAAAAGTAAAAAAGTTGCTCGTGCATTTTGAGAATATATTCACACTTATTAGTATAATGTAGTATCGAGAAAGAGTAATGTAATTACTGTTCACAAGTCACGCGTTAGTAGATTTTACTACGTACCTACTCCAATGTTTGAAACGTGATTTAAACGAGAGTAAACATAATTTTTGATATTTAACTAGTTATTGTTGCAAACGACAAGTAAATATGTTCAGCCAAGCATCAGACTTAACATGAGAGATTCTTCAAGATAGGAAAGGCGCAAAACCTTTACGAGATAATAGTCTATGGGTATGTGAGGTTGGCTTCGGTCCAAAGTCCATAGGGGAACACTTACAACAAATGTACGAGGAATTTTACAGATGTGACGTCTACAATTTATTTTTATGTGACCTATTAAAGTTTATGACCCCGTGACAATAGTAAGTTTACTTGTGCCAATATAAGTACAAGATGAAATGAATTTTCGTGTAAGGAGAATATAACAGGATAGGCTTATGTTTGTATTCTATCTCTCTTAAGTATAAACCAATATTTTGTTTAATGCCCAAACAGTAAAATTACAAGCGAATTAGCAATAGATTCCGTTGTATGAAAATTCAAATAAATTTTCAGAAAACTTATCTTTAATTCTCCTATTTAGTGATTCCCTGGTTTAATTCCACGGGCCGCTTTCCTACTGAATCTCCTTCACTTTCCTCGGCCTTGGCATCTTAAAACTTATCTTTAAATAATTAAGTTAATTTTAATAGTTAGATAACCCTTAACACCACTTTCATACTCAACTGTTATTAGAAGTTTCTAGAATTAAATTAGTTAAATGCCTAGCTTACTAGGCATTTAACTAAGTATATAATACCTAGTATGTAGTAACCGAGTATATAATATCATTAATGTTAAATACATTCGATATTATCATCGTAATGTAGCAGTGGTAGCGTGTTGATTACACGTTTCGAGTTCGAATTCGACTCCCAGCCGGCTTGTTCCACTGAGTTCGTGTGGCTCAGCGTATGGCAACAGACGTACCTGTTGCAAGTTTTACCGCGATTGCTATTTGTGTTTACCCCGCAAGGATTAAAAGGGCGTGAGAACTTAATGCGTGTCCTTTGAATAGAAGTAGCTTTTCCCCTATCGCTATTAGTATCTTATCCATCAGGTGTAACGCAGAAAGTTGGTGGTGATTTCTGTCGACTCGAATTATAATCTTGTTAAAGCCCATTTTTCTAACTTTTAAAATAATTTACAAAATTATGTCAATAGTATTCTTTTTTGTTAAAAATGAAATAATAAAATAAAAACAAGACTCTGAGAGATTTGGTAAGAAGAAAGATAAATCATGGTATGTTTGTACTTTCAGCAGGGTTTCGATCTGGAGCGTTGAAAAAACTGAAGAAGACCGAGCGTGCCTTAAGAGTTAGCGTCGCGACGGATGCGTGTGTGGGCCCAATTTCCCCCCAACGGGTGCGACGGTGGTAGGGGTGGGGTGTATCGATCTCGGCGGGGCGCGTGCGCCACGGGCAGGGTGCGGGAGGCGACGTTGGGCCTCGCGAGCGGAGCGGTTGCAGCCCGCGCAGTCCGCAGCTGGCCGCCAGGCGAGCGACTGCTATCCACGCGAATCCTCACAACTCGGACCACCGCATCGTTTGACATTTCAGACGCAGCGCGCGTCAACATCAGGACAAACTCGAAACTAACTACCGGAATTGTTCCAGTGTTATACACTTTGTTTTAATAACTGAAAACGCTTCTATTTAGAGACGTAAAATAAAAAAGTAAATTTAAAGTTACTGAACATTCGAGAAGTTTACAAAATAAAATAAAAAAACTAATAAAAACTTTTTAAATGTTTATGTAATGTGCTGTGTTAAATTCATTTTGGAAAAAAAAATATAAGTGCTCATATATTCCTTGTGATTTCAACTGTGACTGAAAAAAGGACTTTCGGAACGTTGCTCACAAGTTTACGGCTCATTAATCCTGCGGATAGTGAAACCGAAAGAGATCCTTGCTGCGTCCGCTCATCGAAGTGATAAAATTTATGACGTACGGTAAGGATCATGTGGAGACAGGGGTTGGATGTGTTATCTTGAAGGTATCGGGTGCGTAAGCTGGGTGGTCTTTATCTTATGTTGAATAATTATAGTATTCCTGAATAAACTTTAGACGGGACAACTTACATAAATTGAATTAATTTTTGAACCTTTTGAAAAAGGTGTGTTTATTGGTAAGAAATAGATTTATGGGTTCATACAGACCCCACAGCTAAGTAAATATTTCTTTTCAGGATTCAAGGGAAAAACGTTTTAAACATAGTATTTCATGTAAATATTGACTTAAAAAAATTAACATAATAGATCATCGATTAAAATATAACAGCTACGAATATTGCTACGAATCAGAAGCTACGAAATTATTGGTTATGCCTATTGTAGATAGAAATAGAATTTAGTATAAAAAAAATAGTTGTCATGAATTTTCGAATTATATATGTCATATTTATATAATATACATATTTATATGCTACATTATATACACCCAATGTAAAGTTTTTAATTATAGCGTGTGTTACGAAACCAGAAAAACGCGTTGATCGAAACAACGTTCGAATAGTCTAAAACCTATATGTAAAGAAAATTTATGTATGTACGTGTCTTATGTCTGAATGAAATATTAGTCTGTGGCGGGCGTCGAATCGCGAAATATCCGAGGTTCTCACATTTTTCAGATTAAGTTATATATTTATTCGTATAATATTCTGCATGTATTGCTATAATGTCATGTTTATAATATAGATACAACGATATTACATTAACAATGTGAATTAAGTTTGAGGTACAGTTTAACAAAATGTCCTGGAGGGATAAGTTATTAATATCTAATTGTAATTTAAAATTAAACCTTTCCTAAAATAATTAAGATTTCAAGAAGGCAAGGAAAAGAAAAAGTCGAATATAAAGAACTAAGTCCTTACTCCTATTATCCGATGCCTTTAGCCGGTTTTAAGTTATACGTGGGAGTAAAGCGGCTGTACGTACATTTCAAGTCTGAAAACTACTTACGTTTGAAGTTTTTCTTTGAAAAGATGTCGGAATATTCTTTTGCATTCATGCTGTAATCCTTAAAAAAGTACTGAGGCGTAGAAGTCATATAAAATTTAAAGTAACTTATTACATGGATTTACTTATATGATTTTAGTTAGTAGTAGAGGTTTTAATTACATGTGCGTCAACTATATAGCTCTTGCTAAAGAAAATAAATGTATATTCACTGTTTTTCTAGTAATCAAACATTGATGTCTGTATTTTTAACTTTTTAAGTTCTGCTAATAACTTCCACTTGATTATAATTGAAGTTCTTTATTCTATATAAATTCTTTAATACATATACACTATAAATACCGTATGTAATGTATAACTAAATATATATAGCCTCAAAACCTTTACAGAAACCTGAAGGAGCACTAAGTATAATTTGTGGGGTTATATAAAAAAAGTATGGTAAATTTACTTTAATAGCACAAAAACTATTTTAGTGCTTTTTAAAGAACTTTGCTATTCATCTTTTTTCTATGTTCAAGAAAGGAAAAGGCTTTCTAAAAATACCGGCATGAAAAGGACCTTTTTTTTTTTGTTTACGGGGAGGAAATCTTCAGAAAGATACCCCGCCTTCTGGGGGGAAGGCGGCGGTTTTGTGGGGTTCTTACCCACTAAAACCTCCCCGGTGGCCCTTTCCTCGGTGCATGACAAGGGGCTCCGAGATCTCCAGTGGAACGCACCGGAGCCCCTCTGCACTGTGCTCAAGGAGAGCACGTCCCCGGGAGGGAGGTTACTCCCTCCCCCCCTGTGCCCTCGCAGCGCAAGGCGACACGGGCCAGCCGATGTCGCCTTCTTCCCGGGTCCACTTTGGTGGACGACTCAGGCCCCCACCCTTGTCGCCCAGTAGTAGTCTTATTCTTGAGAGCCCAGAACTACAGGGCTGAAAAGGACCTAACCCAACTAGATAAGGAGGCACTCCAAATTATTCATCAAAGTTAACAGTGCATTTTGTTTTCTTTAAAAAACAGGGAATTACTGCTGAGTTCGTTTAATAGTCAATTTTTAGAAAGAGATTATATTTTCGGTGCTGTTAAAATAGAGGCATATTAACGGTAATCGCGCGATTTTTGCCTTGGTCACGGGTTGATATTTCATCCATGACTGCGACTGGTTCTTTATACTGGCACATTATAATGTAATCTCTTTAATATGAGTTTCAAAGGAAAAGTTTAGAAACATTAACTGTCTTATGCCAGATATTGATAGCCATCCTGCACCCGGCTTCAAAAAGAGTACTGTTCATATCTATGGGATTAGCCCCACTTTCCATTGAATCGTATACACCGGAGAGCTCAAAGCATTCGAGCTATATACATTGCCGCTCGTCCAGACAGAATTTCGACGACCTAAACTTGAGTTGCATTCCACACTTTGTTCTAGTATTTTTTTCCTATTCAACCAACCTGTGGAACGAGCTATCACCAACGGTCTACTCCCATTTTAAGGCAGGCAACGTACCTGGTAAATTCTTCAGTGTTATGGATATTCATGGAAAACGGTGATCACATAAGATCAGCTGACACATTCAGCGTTTTTCCTATAAGACAACAAAAATACACCTACAAAACATGGAAGTAAAATTACCTTACACTAATACACGTAAAAGCCCCTAGTATTTAAAGTAAATTTGCTCTTATAACGAATTACAACTTATATATAGGTTGAAATGATCAGCGCATTAATTTCACCAAAAAAGTCTAATAATCTTCTACAAGTTCTTTTCGTGTTCAACAAATGGCTCGCACTTTGATGATGGCAATAAAGTTTCCACCGTGCAATATTCTAATGTAATCGTAGATTGAAATCTTACGATTTCGGAGGGCGATCTACGATTTTTTAAGCAAACTTTGTACAATGGAAAAAGCAGCCTCAGAGATAAAATATCTCATTACTTTTTACAACTTTCAGAAATAAAAGAGAGAACGCCCAAGGGAGCCCCAAGTTTTCATCAGTAGAAGCGTCGATGTAGGTATACGCATCAAGGCGCTCTTATCTGCAAACGAAACCCAGAACATTACCCCGAAATAAATCGACTCATGAGGCGGTAAATTTAATTTCGTGTGAAAGTTAGTCGTATATCGCATGTTGTATCTTGTGATTTAAGTGGCTCCGTGATATCTGTTTTAGGTTAACGGCTAAAGATAAATACACGTATATAAATATTTTTAGTAATTTTTTTTATTTTTTTTTACAAAAAAAGTATTTTGGATATTTTGATCTACTGCATGCAAATGTTTCTTTTCAAAATTTCACTGGGATTTTTTTTGTCATATTCTCAATATTTTAATTATAAATTTATGAATTATACAATAGATATTATATGTATATAATTTTGATTGTGCTCATGTCCTTTTAACCCTTTTTTCGGGGTAGACAGAGGCACAGTAGAAAGCTAAACTTAACAGTTTCCATATGCGAGGGCGTACTTTGAACCTAATATGATTTCCTACTAAAGTAAAGCTGGTTAAAGCAATGGATTTTTGAATAAACTTCAATTACGTATTGTCTGCATTGTTTTGACTGTACAGTTTTAAGACGATTTTTAGAATTTCACTTCGTCTTAACCTTAACGAAAGAAAAACTTCAAAGACACGTTGACCTTCAAATATATTTTGAAATAAAGAAATGGGGTACGTTAAAAGAATACATTTATTAATCGTAGATTGTTGACTCTCATTAAGAAAATTATTCAGTACATATCGACAACTTGACAGCTGGTTAAGATTAATGTACAATCGAATAGAAATGATTCGATTACTGCGTGTTTGAGGTGAATATTCAATATTTAACAATTCCATTTTCTTTGAATGTTCGGGCAATTTATAAAATGTAAAGGTTAAATGGGATTCGGATAAGCTCGTTATTGGTAATAAAGCTTTATCAGTATTCAGGCCACTTGTTTTAGCATTGAATCTTCGCTCATGGGGTTTCGTTCTGTTATTTTATTCAGCCGGGGTAGCGGACTGTAAGAAGGTGTTAAACAGTGAATTGGCAAAATAAATGGATGAATAGAATTTACGAACACGTTGGTATGCTGCGCCCCATTCGATCGTCATTTGTATATGAATGATGAATGGATTACGACCCAAACGCTCATTATATACGTCACCTTAAAGTTATCTTATGAGATTTTTATGTCAATGAATTTTTTATATTCGTATAGATTTTGAAGCTTGTTAGGATGGAACATTGTATCAATATCAATATCAATGCCAATCTTTTATAAATAGATTAAATCAGGGCATCACGATCTTTTGAAGGGGTAGGTAGTGATAACGGATCATATTTATATACTTCTATCTCTCTCGCTCCTTTCACATACATACGAGTACATGCATCTTCGCATACAAATCTCTACGTATACACGTCTATAATTTGCCGTTGCCTGAAGGAGAAAATGAAAACTCATTGTTACAAGTCGACAGTGATTCAAACTACCATTATTACGATTGTAATTCCAACGCTTAAACTACTTCATTTATATAAGTTACAACAGTAATTTTTGCATAAAAGTAGGCACGTGCCTTGTGCGTAATTTATCTTATTGTAAGCAAAAATATCATTGAATGCAAAAAAATCGGAACAATATTTCCTTAAGGATAAGATGTTATAAATGTAATATTACATAAGAAAAAATCATTGAAGTATGTTACCTCGAACCTAAACATTATGCATTAGAACATTCTGGTCACGTATCAGAGCTGTTTATTCATATTCGTTCTGCCGCACGCAAATAATAGGGTAACTTTTTAAATTATTCCGAAAGTAGGAGCTGCAGTGTATTTACTTTACGTTAAGGAATTTATATGCACGTTGCTTGTAAAATTAACTCGGTATTACTGGCAAAATAAAATTTATTTTGTTACATGAGTTTAATCATGAATTATAATAAAATAAAGATTTATAACTAGCCCCGTGGTGTCACCTGACATTAAAGACTATTTACCAAAATTTTACTAAAATAAAAATACCTACGTTACCCCTTATTACATCAGCTATCTGCCAGTGAATGTTCCGTCAAAATCGGTCCACAGATTAGCCTGAACAAAAAGGCAGACCGACAGACAAAAATAAAAAAAATGTTATATTGGTATATGTACCGTAAATATTACTTTCGTAAAAAGGAGTAGTAAAGTGGTAGGTATTTTAATATTAGAAACATACACTCCAGTTTTATTTGTATAGATATTTAAGTTGGTCACTTTAATCACGCAGATCACCGCAATCTGCATTTAACTTCTTTCCTGAAACTCATTGCTAAATTCACAACATCCTTATTCTATTAAGTTAATAACTTCAGGATTTATCGGCATTGTAGTTTTCGTCAACTAGTGTATTTAAATCTAATGTGACTTACTAAAATGCTAAACTAGTATAAGTATGATCGCTAAATACTAAATAGAATTGAATTCGCCTTTGTACGTGTATTTCGGTGCAGAAAAGGATTTATCTATCTAACTATTGTTAGTATAGATTTCTTGTTAACCTTAGAGCAGAGATTCTCTATCACTGTGCCACTGCACTTTTGTGTGCCGCCAAATTTTGCAAATATATAATATTAATATTATTAAATTATATTATTTAAAAAGAAAATTATTTTTAACATGAATATAAATTATTATTTCGTATATTTAAAATTTTTGTCATAAACTATTTATGCAGTGTGTGTAAGTAAATAATTTTTATCTTTTTCTTTGTGTGCCGCCAAATTTTGAAATCGTTAAATATGTGCCGCAACAAAAAAACGGTTGAGAATCACTGCATTGTGGTAAACAAATATTTATTACAATAAAATAGCTTTATTATATTCCATACAATGAAAATTAATTATTTAATTAATATTTTTACTATATTGAGTCCTAATTGCTCTCTCTCTCTCTCTAGGATGACGAAAAAAAGCATTGGTTATCTATAGCTTTATAATGTAACTTTAACAAAGATAAATGAATCTTTAATTTATCATTAACTTATTCCTCATATTTATTTAGTAACGCATAAAGGTTGATAATAACATAGAGAGAATTAAGATAATATTTCTGTTTAATTCCGGTAATGAATAGTTTAAAAAGGGTTTTGGCTCTTTACAAATTATGATAGTGGACTTTACCCACGGTCGCGGTTTCATTAAGGTACCAGTAAAAAGGGACGAATACAAAT
This sequence comes from Meandrusa payeni, assembly GCA_029286785.1. Classification (NCBI taxonomy): domain Eukaryota; kingdom Metazoa; phylum Arthropoda; class Insecta; order Lepidoptera; family Papilionidae; genus Meandrusa; species Meandrusa payeni. The sequence continues at coordinate 10,165,450 of JAGSMX010000012.1, read as the reverse complement.
TGCTTTGAAGTACGTTGGTAGATTAGGCATATGTAGCAATTTTTAATGCCTTTTTAACAATTCACAACAACGATTATGCGTTGTATTATTATATGTTGCATATTATAATTTTTTTGTACCCTTGTTCAGATATTTAATTATTTAACTAAGCAGACGCTATCTGGCTGTAGATACTTAGTGCTACACGCGCGTAGCCGTCAAAATAGTCTATTTTCAATAAGCATTCCATTTACCATTTGATAGCCTGTGGCGGTGGGCTTATCATGATGGGCTGATAGTTTGTACCAGTGAGTTAAGGATTTTTTAATACAAAATATCACTTGATATATTTGATGTATGGTCTTTGATATATGTGTATCCTCTGTGATACATGGGTGCAAAGTGGTTAGAGATACCAGTGTGTTCCGCTGTGGTCAAAAATAAGTGATGGGTTATTTTCAGGTAGAAGAAATTAGAAATAAACCACCACCTTATCTATCCCAGATTAACGGATGTGAGAGTTTATTATTTATAAATTATTCAAAAACTGTTACTGAAATTTGAATTCTACAACAAAGTTAGATAGATAATCAGTTGTATTTGTATCTGAATATAAGACTTGTGAGGTAAAAGTGATGAACAAAATATTTTGCTATAACGAGCGGTTGTCTCACGTTATATCGTAGAAGTTAAGTAAAATATCTTTTGTTATATACACAACAAACAAGAACAGTAGGAACAGCCTGCATCGAACACTCACACACATTGAGGCATCTTCGCTTACTATGTATGTGTGTGTGTGTGTGTATGTGCAGTGCTTGCGTCCGTTTGCAAAAAAATGCTAAGAACAACTCGCGACGACCACGGATTGTTCACTGTCAATATTACCAATGTTTTGTTGTAATTGTACTGAGAAATGTTGAGCATATGGACAATCCTAAAATAGGTTTTTAAGATGCTCTTTAATTTGTATTGTAATGTGCAAAACGTATTTAATAAATAAATATAGTTATATAGATGAGGTAAGCTAGAAGTAAGAAGGTAAGCTATGTATAGTTAGGCATGTGGGTCGATGTTAATAATCTCTAAGAGGCGACGAGCATGAGTATTAGTGGTATATTAGGGGTATAGACTCTCACGTTCTTTTAAGCCATGTGACATAGACAGGAATAGTAATGACTGACCGTTTCACCAAGCTTACTAAATCGATAAGGGTAAAAGTACGTGAAAGTTTATTTTATTAATATTTTTATCTAAGATTATTTTGTATCTACGAAAATGAGAAATCAATAACTCATTACTACAAGTTGTTTGGAATTCGAATCTTAGACATTACATAATATTAGAGTGTAGCTCATATGTTTGCTTTGCTTATGTATGGATATTATATATTAGAAAACAGCTCTATCGTTCTTAAATAAATAAATTTAATATACTTTGGTCGCAACGTGATAAAATGATGAATGATGATCGTAGAAAAAGATTGCAAACTCTATTCATTCATCGTGCTTATTACGGACAGCTCATGGCAGAGGCGTGAGTCTATTCACTGGGATCAAGCAAAATCGCTTTTTTATTCATAATTTTCCTTTTTGAGTTGTATATTTAAGAGATTTAATGGCTGCCTGATAGAATAAAATGGGTATATATAAAAATTTTGTATAATAAAAATAAATACAAGCACTCATACCCAGAGGGGTAGGCAGACATTATTTTTAACATAACTTTTCACATTTTTTTTTTATGACGAACTACACAGATTGGCCAGAGAAGCTGGCCTTGACTGCTTCACCGGATTGAGAGGTGGCATAGCTCTTAGGTCGCTTAGCCTGAACCTCTATCGCTAGTAACTCGACACAAGGGTCCCCCCCGTGAGGGGTAACCTCGGCTTGGACGGTTACTATGTTACGCGTAAGCATTCCGATCCGAGGGCGCCCGAGAGGGCCGAACCACGACTCGGTCAGTTGCTATTTTACGGATAAATTTTCACATACTCGTCTATGGCGTCTTATTCTGGATACTCATTCTTGACTATATTAATACCAAAATAAATATTATATACAAAATAAAAATTATACTGATAATAAAACTATACACGTTTAGACATAAAATGATCATATAAATGTAACTGGGATTCTTACCTTAACTGCTACTGAGCTACTCACTCTTCAACTTCTATTTATTAATCTACGGCTATTGGAGCCGTATTGGTAATGTAAGGTATTTTATTCTATTACATTCCACCTGGTGTGTAAGGTGGTGGAAGATCTAAACCTTCTTAAAGACCAGCAACGCACGTGCAACTTACGAATTTGTCGTATATAAGCATAAAGTAAGTTAGTCTATGTTACCAGAGATTTCCTTTGTCTAACAAGTGTTCCCACAACTGATATTAAATGCATGTGGAGACAGCTGGGGCGTGCTTTGACGGTTTAAATAGCAACAGGTGCTTTAATGGAATCGCATGAATTATGCACGGCAACTGGCATTTGGTGATTGTTCCTTGAACTTTACTCCTGACCTATACACTTCATGCAATAGCTAGATGGAAAATTGTCACGTTAGTGACTTGACACTGACACTTCTCGTTGTTATATTTTAACACTGACTATTATATTTTTAATACAGTAAAGTAGTGATTAATGAGTAATAAATTAACTGGCCATCTACGGTATCTGTAATTTAGTACTCAATAAGTGCTCGGCCTTCAAATCATTATACACGCTCTCGGCATTACATATCTCTGCGTAGGCATCCTAATGTATTAAACGTGGACTTCTAATTGTATTATGTCATATAACGGAATATTAAAACATTCCATTTGTCAATTGTTATCGTGTTCAATTAATTTTAAAAATATTTTGTTCAGCTATTATCGTCGTTAATCAAGGTAATAAAAAATTTACCATTTGTATTCAAATATTGTACATTTTCACATATATTCTGTGAAATCAGTTATCGACAGTGGTTTTTCCGAGTCGATACTACTTAGGGAGAAAAGAAGAGTTCTTTTTCAAAGGCTGATAACATACCTGCAACTATTACGGTGCAGTCAATGTTTACCAAGAATCATGTTTTTTTTAAATTTATTATAAATAGAATTTTACTGTAAGGAAAATTTATATAAATTAACGCTATATAAACCGCAGTGGTTAGTCACTAGCGCTAAAGTGTCCGTCTTGCGTACCTTAATAATGTTTTCAAATGTGCTTAATGTTTTTTTGATACATTTTATTATATCTGGGGGTAGTTCGTTAATTAACCTAGGCACGACGTATCTGGCTGTGCGCTCGCCGTACACATTTTTTGTGTCGATAGTATTAAGATGGTTTAGCAATATCGACCGTGTGCATGTAGGCTGTTCCATTTTGGTAAAAAAAATCATTAAAGAAATATTATGTGGACAGTACTCTTTTGTCCATTTAATTAAAAAAAATATCACCAAAAGAAAACAGATTTTTTTTGTTACCTAATGTTATCCGTCGACGTTAAGAAACCTAACTCAAATAGAAAGAATTACTAATGTAATGTAATGAAAATTAGCAAACAGTTTTGTTTTCAATTTACATAATTTTATATTCGTTTATTATATGATCGCATGAGTCGTGGTAGCTCTGTTTCCGGGCGGTCCCCTCAAAGACATAGGATACTAGCAATCCGAGTTCGAACTTCGGTGCCGTAGACTTTTTTTTTTAAAAGAAAGCTAGCAATATTTTTTTTTGTTTTATAAATATTACTAACATTCTTGTGGATTCGAACCCACGACCTTACGGTTCGTAGACTTATAGTGGGTGACTTTGAGAGTTCTGTAATTTGTCTATTTTACTCACTCCTTTTTAAAGATAAACGCATTTTAATGTTAAATTATTACTTATGTCATAATGTTAGCCCCCTGATACTTCTTCCATTAATATAAATAATTTACGTACTGCCATTAAGAATATCGACTCGCTAACTAAAAATAAAAATAAAAGTTAAAGTGGATTAACAACGTAAAGTGTGGGCAACCGCTTCTGTGCACAACACTTGGACATCCGCCAAAATATAAGGGTTTGTTCTTGTACTACCAAGACCGTCACGCGGATTGGTAAATTTCACGTGTCATCGAAATAGTTTTTCTTCAGGCATGCAGATTTGCTTAGGACTATCGTCGATCGACTTTGCATAAGCACCAACTATAGCAAAAACAAAAATTTTATTTATTCGATAAACAAAAATATGAATCTATATAAAATAATTTAAAATTACTATCTTAAATTGTCTCTATTGATATTGTAGGGGGATAAATTATAATTTTTAAATTAGCTATATACTTCTTAAAGCAATATGCTCAGTCTTGAGCACAGGCGTAAGAAAGCTAGCCTTTCGGTTTTCTACAGATTGCATTTTGGAGAGTGTGCTCAGGAACTACATGATCTAATTCCCCATCCCCTTTCCACCATCGAACTTCTAAACGACTGCGGGATTTCATCCTTTTGTTGTGAACATCCCTCAAACCCGAACGAAGCGATTTGCTTCGTCTTTCATTCTTCGTACAGCAAAGGACTGGAATAGTTTGCCCGCGTCTGTCTTTCCTTCCGATTACAATGTGGGTATTTTCAAGAGTAGAGTGAATAGGCATTTACTCTACTCTAGTGCGCCTTACCATCCAGGACTGCATTTCCCCTTAACATCAGGTGGGATCGAAGTCAAGCACACAAAAAATACATTTTAAGTATTTGGGAATGTTCATAAAAAGGTGGAAACCAACAAAAAGAGATAATGCCCTAATGTAAGCAATAGCTTACGTACACTTCATGTGCGAGACGGTTGGGAATCGAGCTAGGATCATGGCTCTAGTATATGTATATGGTATGCCAATATATCTTAAATATATAAACTTATTGTTAGTGAAATATAAAATGAAACTTGAAAACAACAAAATTTTCAAACAATGTACTTGTTCTTGGCACCCGGACACGATTAGAGACAAATGTAATTAACTTTATTAACGCTAAAAGGTCTATTCCAAGTACTTTACAAATTTACCTTCACAGAAGCCTTTAACTACTTTAAATATTTTGTCATGCAAATTCAACTCTTACGCAAAGTCACCGCTCTTAATGGATTCATTACAATACAATTAAAACTTATCAAAAATGTTCAACTCATTAATGTTTTCGAATAAATTATGAAACAAGTTCGATTATTTTGAATTGTTCTTTAATAAAGTATTTCAGATTTAGATTTACCCATGTATTGAGCGATCTATTGCTTGGTGTTGGTCCTCGGTTCGATTACCAGCGGAGCAATCAAACTAAATCTTGCTGCAATATTTCTTGTGTGTTGTTATTGTTAATAGTAGGTGCGACAGAGATTGTATTCAACAGTGTTAAGTTTAAACAAATATGCCATCGATCACGAATTCATGAATCACTTAAGATCAGGTAAGTCATTTTATCATCTGTCCTTAATTCTAAATAAAGTGTGAAAGTGCAATTAAATGAGTCCAAGTTTGCATTAATTCAAAAAGAAGTATGTCATATAAATTGCAAGGATATTATTTTATTATACTCATAAGTTGTAGAAAATCGTCCATTGCGGACCCTCATAAATTTTTACGTTACGAATTCCGATAAATCAATGTCATCACTCTTAGTCTTTTTTGCCTTTATTCTTTTTAACAAAATTTTCAAAGTAAAATAATTTAGTCCTAATGCTCAATTATGTCAAGCGTCGATTGTAATTATTAATTATTCCCTTGGAAATAATTTACTGCGACATTGAAGGTCGTTAAAATGTTGTCAAATAATTGACAATATTTCAACGACAAAATATTGACTTGTTTCTTTCTTTCTTCTGAATAAATATTATGTGACGAAGTTTGTCTTTGTTTAATACTGTTGAATACAAAGTATCAGAGTGGCCTGACCTTGATTTGTTTCAGATTTTTTTCTTAGCTTGACACTTGTAATGGCTATGCACTCACTACGATAACGGTTAGATTTACTATGAGTTTTCGATTAAAGATTAAGATAGTTTTACTACCGAGATGTACACATATGTATATCTTGATCTTATGAGGATCATGTCGTTAATATAGTAGTAGAAAAATCTCAAGTCCTTTTAAACCTAGGAAGATAGGCAGATAACGCAATCGCATCGCTATTTGCCTTTACTGAGCATATTACCTTACCACCAAAATGCATCCCTAGTTTTGTACGTCAGGTACAAGTTTTAGTAATTATAATGATATTCTTAATGTATAAAGGGCAGTTTAGGATGTCTTCAAATAATTCTTATTAAATAATAAATCTTATCTATCTATCTATCTATAAAATAAAGAAAAAATGAGGAATTGACTAATCAAATCTCTATTAGCTTTGGAAATTAGAACATTCAATTGTAGATAAAATCAAACTGACTTTGAAAGCCTGAAATATGCAAACTAGATGAGAATTGGTGTTGAAAGGCATGTATCTCTAATTGAACGGTTTGAACGGAAATTCTCAAACGAACCTCTCGATTCGTAGTCGTGAATAATCGATATACGACTGTTGATCTGTATAATCGGCTTTCAATTGAGAAAAAGAGGATTTCGTTAATCAATTTGCTTCACTTTACTTAAAAGGTATGGAAAGGTTGAAAACAGTATTTACATTTGATTATATTAGTTAAGGCGTTGAAAGCGTAATAACTTGAGGTACGGTTTACGAAAAATAAGGTCATACGTTCAAACCTTTTTTTTTTTTGTTTACGAGGAGGAAATCTTCAAAAAGATACCCCGCCTTCTGGGGGGAAAGCGGCGGTTATGTGGGGTTTTTACCCACTAAAACCTCCCCGGTGGCCCTTTCCTCGGTGCGTGACGAAGGGCTCCGGGATCTCCAGAGGAACGCACCGGAGCCCCTCTGCACTGTGCTCAAGGAGAGCACGTCCCGAGGGGGGAGGTTACTCCCTCCCCCCCTCTGCCCTCGCAGTGCAAGGCGACACGCGCCAGCCGATGTCGCCTTCTTCCCGGGTCCACCTTGGCGGACGACAAAGGCCCCCACCCTTGTCGCCCAGTGAACCCGAGGCCCCTTTTATTCGCCTTCTACGACAGGCAGGGATACGTTCAAACCTAGTCGACTTGGTTTAAAAGAGCGGTAATAAATTTTGTTATTTCTTAAGTAAAAATAAGAACAATAGAAGTAGGCCTTATGTATTGTATTCTATTGCTGTCAAGATACGGTCGTGATGTATTTATTGGTATATTATTTCTGTGGTTAGCCCTGTGAAAAGGATTAGGACAAAAGGGGCAAAGCTTTCCAAACGCTGTATAAGCTAGCCGAATGCGATAAGTGAATCGAAATTTACCCATTTTGAAGTTTTCGGTGAGCCCACCTGTGTTAGGCCATTGATTTAACAATCTAAGATTAGAAAATGTTGAAGCGATTTACGCAGTATTTTAAGCGTTTCTTGATACATTAAACGGAGCGGACGGCACTAGAAAATGTTGTAATTTAGGCTTTATAGCGTTCAGTATAAAAGGAAAAAATGGGAAATTTTATGAAAAATAATACGTTAGTGTAAAATTTAAATAAACATTTATAAAGTCAATGAAATAACACATCACTTACAGTTTTATCGTGTAAGGTTTATCCTGTTGACTATTTTAGTTTCGAATAAGAAAATAAACGATACACACACACACGAATCTATGGCTGGATACTGGCGTGTAGGAGAAGGGTAATATGCCTATGTTTCGTTCAGTGGACAAGATGTTTGTCGGGCTAACTCTTTCTTTTAAAAAATAGTTTATATATATATATGTATGTCAGTTGGGCACTATAAAATATCGACGTAGTATGATAGACTTAGAATGATATTGTATTTATTGATAGGTACATGAGTAATTATCTTCACCCGCTCGAGAAGAGAATGAATACGAAGAGAAATGAATAATTTATTGATGTAAGTTTATTGTTTAAATAAAATAAGGTAAAATCTATCCCGGGCTGGGTACTCTAGTAATTAATATAAATATAAAATTAGTTTTGATTACTTTTTGTATAATTTTTTCGCAATTTAATATTAGGAAGTGCCTTTTATTTATAGAAGAATCCTAGTGAGTTTGAAACCTCAGCAGTGGATATGGACATCGCTTTTATATCACTACGATTTCCCTATCGTTATGTTATTTATGATTTCTAAGAGATTTCCATGTTTCACGCAGTCTGGTTCCCAAGATTGTCATGAGGCCGATTTCAATGCATCAATCATTTGCCATAAATTTAGGCAGGCCGTCAATCTATCTTGTGGTGGATCGTCCATTACTGACCCCGACAGTTGGCTCATGACCGTGCATATGCAATTTATGCGGGCTATGACAAACCTTAAAGGGATAACATTTGATGTCATAATAAAAAGAGGGTTAAGAGTATTCTTTGATATTAGAGATGTATAGTACCTTTTTAATTTTTCTTCAAATTTTCTGTGTATGCTACATATGTATGGTACTTATACAAATAGGCGATAGGCAGATCACCGGTCATGGGATGGCTCTATCTACCCCTAAATAAAATTGTTAAAAGGGTGTGAGAGCTAACATTTTTTTCTGTTTATATTTATGTGCCAATGGTCTCTCAGTTAGTGAATTATTTTCTATATAAAGTACCTAAGCCAGTAATTAGTAGTTGTACCATTAAGTTAATGTAAGTAATAACTTGGAATTGTGTTTTATAAATTAGATTAGCTTAGCAGTTCTGAAAGGGAATGAGTGTATTAACAGAAGTCGTCATTCACTCTTTAGTACCTTAAGCGTGAAAGAGTAAATCTTGCATGTTTTAATGACACTTTTAATTATCTATGTGAATTTGAGATCATAACTTACTTATAGTCAATGGCGAAATAAGGAGTAGACTTCTACTTGAAAATATCTAGATCCCATTTAATTATCCAAGGAGTCGTCGGTCTAGGCAAATAGACGTCAACGTCACCGAGTGCAGACGTATTCACTTTGATGTCAGTGTAATTTTTAAATATATTGTGCAAAACTTGTATACAGTGTACAGTGACGTAAAATAGGAAGGAATAACAACACACGGAAGTAAATCTAACCATTTGCTCGTGTTACTGTGCTACCTTAATCCTCCAACTCATCGGATTCAACTGTTGGGCGATACGAGCCACCGCGTATCGGCTGCAGAGGCGCAAAGAACGTGCGTTACACATTTGTGAGAAAGGTACGTGACACATCGAAAAATCGACTCTAATGTTGGCCTCTTCTGGTACTTCTGCAATATAAAACCGAGAGATACTGTTTGTATTTATCTGCTTTTTTTTGTACACGTACCCTCAACAAAATTACAATATATAATGCCTAAGTGTGGATTATGTGGTAAATTCCTGTCAAGCTCTGATAGTGTCCGATGTACCAAATGCACTACCAACTTCCACCGTGGCTGTGGTAACGCCCCGGCGACAGGACCGACCCCGCCTGGGTGGTCATGCCAAACCTGTAAAAACAGAAACAAGCAGGTGATAGCCCGGGGAACTATGCCTGAAGCTGCTCGAGTTCAAGTAAGCACCAGCCCTAGTGATAGCGAAAGTCAACAAGGTAAGGATGTTGACACATCACCCATGGGCGGCCAAGTGTTTTCTGAGCTGATGCAAGAAATAAAGTCTCTTCACAGGGAATTGAGTGCGACGAGGCATGAAGTAACAGAATGCAGAAAAGAAATATCTGAATTTAAAGCCGATCTTATCGGGTGTTGCAATAGGGTGACAATAATAGAAGACAGATTATCGAGTCTTGAGAAAAAAGTCGAGGACAAATCTCAGGTAAGCACCGAATATCTCGAAAACAACATTGCTGAACTTAAGCAACAACTGCATGAGCGCGATCAGGAACTGCTTCTGAATGACCTAGAAATATCTGGATTGCCCGAGAAGAAAGGTGAAAGTGTGATTCATCTCATGAAGCTCGTCGCTGTTAAGTTGGGAGTAAATATGGGCGACCAAGACATTGTATATGCAGAGCGCCTTGGCTCTGTGCGTCGTAATCAGAATGCTGAGGAAGAGCAGCGGCCGCGCAGCATTGTTGTACGCCTGGCGCGACGAGCTACGCGACGAAATGCTGGGCGCCGCGCGTGTGCGCAGAGGGCTCACGTCAGCTGACATCAGTATATCAGGTGAGCCGCGCAAGTTTTACGTTAACGAACGGCTTACCCGAACCAATCGTCAACTATTCGGCAAGGCGCGGAAGCGGCTGCTCGTCAAAATGGAAGCACGTTTGGACCAGAGGCGGCATCATCCTCGCTAGGAAAGAAGACGGTGGAGCGGTGAAACGAGTGCGGGACGAAGAAAGCATACAAAAAATTTTTTTTGGCTAAAACGTTGGGCCCAATCCAGCCACCGGAAACAATGTATTGCCCAATATGCTTACGAGTATATACGAGTAATATGTATTGGTTATGCTATAATACTTATCATTCGCTTTGGGTTAATTTATTTCCACTTAGGCAACTGTAGTTTAGACAGTTTTTTTTTTGGTAATTTAGAAAGAGATAATATTTTTCAAGTTTGTGTTTTCTTCACGATAATCACAGTGTTTATATTAGTAATGACCTCTGTATATAATAGTATGTATGTATTAGTAATACCTGAGTATATATTAGTTGTGAAAAAATATTTCGACGGCGGTTGCGATGCTAGATTGATTGATTTTTTAAGTTTTTTATTTTTATTTATACGTCGTTTATTTCATTGTTGCAACGCTGATCGCCAGGGTGTCTATTGCAAAATCTCCTGCTCAAATCCTAATATTATGAATAAGGACCGTAAGCTAACAGCGGAACTATTGGGAAATGCAAACATAGATATTTTTGAATTAGAATGGAATAACAATCTCCTCAGGCCTTAAATTATTTCTAAAACTTGGTTTTCTCAATGTAGGTTCATTAAATACACATCACGACGAGTTCATTGCAGCAGTCGAGCGTCACTCAGTCGATATTATGGCGTTAAATGAGACATGGTTGCGTGATGGGGAAGAGAACTGCGCACCCGCATTGCCCGGCTACAGGTTGCGCCACACACCGCGTCCGCTGAGCATTCGCGGCGGCCGCGGCGGTGGAGTCGGATTTTATATAAGGCGCGGCATAAACGCTCGTACATATCCACATCCCATCGAGCCTTCGCATAGTTCTGTCGAGCAGGTGTGGCTGGTTCTTAAACTTGGAACAAGCAAGATCGCGGTAGGTACAGCATACCGCCCACCGTGGCATGATGTGGACATATTTTTTGACGCCCTGTCAGTTTCTATAAGCTCGCTATCGCTCTGCGATAGTGTTATTTTGCTAGGTGATTTCAATATTAATATTATTCATGCAAATGACGTAACAGTTCGTAAATTTCGTACATTTCTTACTTGTATGAACTTAGAACAATTAGTAGATTCCCCTACGCACTTTACAGACCATAGCCAATCTCTTATTGATGTAATCTGCACAAACTCAAAGATGCGGAACATTGGAATAGAACCGGTAGCTCCACTTAGTAATCATAGTATGCTAACATGCACATTACATAATAAGCGAAAAAAAATCTCTCAAAAAACGATAACATACAGAAATCTCCAAAATATTCCATTAGAATCATTTAATTCATGCTTAGAGTCGGTTAACTGGGCAGATATGGTAAATATAGGGGATGTCGATCAGATGACATACACATTTAATGCGTACATTACAAATTTATTTGACATATTTGCGCCGGTGAAAACTGGTGTGCGTAAAATACATAAACTACCTTGGTTAACGGACACTGTGAGGCTTATGATGCGACTGAGAAATGGTGCTCATTCTCGATATTTAAAGACTAAATTGGAGTCACACAAAATATACTACAAAAATTTAAAAGCCTTAGTTACACAGTCGATATTTTACGAAAAGAAGGCATATTTTAACCAAAACATAAATATCAATTTAAAGAAGCCCAAACTTCTTTGGCGCAATTTAAAGTCGACCGTGTTGCCTGTTAAACAGGATAGTGACTTACCACCTCACTTGATGGACCCAGACATAATTAATAAAAATTTTCTCGATGTTCCTGGAGCCTCATCTGTCTGTCCTACAATTGTAAATTATTTTGGTACTCATCGACACGCGAGTGACATATGTTTTTCCCTTCAGACTGTTAATGAAAGTACTATATTTAAAATTATAAGTCATATAAAATCTAACGCTGAGGGCGTAGACGGTATTTCACTTAAAATGTTATTATTGACTTTACCCCAGACGATTGATGCTATAACTGCAATTGTAAACTGCTCGTTATCGACATCAACATTTCCGAAAATCTGGAAGACAGCCATAGTTCGACCTCTACCTAAGCACTCCAACCCTCAGGAAGTCAAGGATCTCAGACCTATTAGCGTGTTACCTTGTCTATCAAAAATTATGGAGAAAGTTGTTTGTTTACAAATGGTAGAGTATTTGGAAAAAAATAACATCCTTCCAGAACTTCAGTCTGGTTTTAGACAGAATCATAGTACAACCACAGCCCTGCTAGACGTCACTGATAACATTATTAGTGCACAGGATGCGGGGATGTGTACTTTATTGGTACTTCTAGATTTTCTAGAGCATTCGACTGTATAAACATCACACTGCTACTCTCTAAGCTGTCGTATTATGGTTTTGATCCTGACACAGTGAGATGGTTTCAAAGCTATCTTACTGATCGTGGCCAATTTGTGGAGATTAAGCAGGGAAATGCTCAACCAATGCGTTCATCTTACAGTCCTCTCACTAGAGGTACTCCACAGGGTACAATCTTATCTCCTCTTTTATTTATTTTGTATACAACAGACATCGCAAACTGTATAGTAAATTGTAGATATCACATATACGCCGACGATTTACAGATATATATCTCTTTTAAAGCTAGCGCATGGGTCTCTGCGGTACAATCCCTCAATGAAGATCTCTCCAGAATTTTAGACTGGTCAAGTACAGTCCGAACGCGAGGCCATGGTAGAGCGTACAAATTGCACTCTCGAGGCAGCTTCCTCCTGGGGCATAGCCAATCTTGTGCAGTTCAACGCCACCAAAACGCAATCATGTTTATTCACCGCCAAAAGGAGCCAGTCCACATTAGCTCCGACTTTTCAGAATGTATCTCTGGAATCCTCCGACAGCCTACAGTTACTAGGAATCGAATTGTCTGCGAATCTTAACTACGGGCGGTTCATTGAATCCAAAGCGAAGGTAGCTGCTAGGAAGCTTGGAGTCCTATCAAAGGTACGGCGGTACTTCACACCGGGACAGCTTTTGACTTTATATAAAGCACAGATCCGGCCATGTGTGGAGTACTGTTGTCATATCTGGGCAGGTGCCGCCAAATACCAACTCGCGGCACTGGATTCCATGGAGAGGCGGGCCAAAAAGTTGATAGGTGACCAAGATCTACACCTAGATAGTCTTGAGCACAGGCGCAAGGTGGCCAGCCTTTCGGTGTTTTACAGATTACACTTTGAGAGTGTGCACAGGAATTACACGAGTTAATTCCCCATCCCCATTCTACCTTCGGACGTTTAGACACTCGGCGGGTCTCCACCCTTTTATAGTTGATGTTCCGCGCGTCCGAACGAAGCGATTTGAGTCATCGTTCATCGTGCGTACAGCAAAGGAGTGGAATAAGTTGCCGGCGTCAGTCTTTCCGTCCAATTACGACGTGGGAGCCTTCAAGAGTAGAGTGAATAGGCACTTACTAAACTAGCGCGTACTATCTTTCGACTATATCACCACTTAACACCAGGTGGGATCATGGTCAAGCGCTAGTTTAAAGGCATAAAAAAAAAAAAAAAAAAAAAAAAAATATAAAGTTCGACAATATTTAAGTGAGCAGCTTAGGGTTCAACTGGTGGAGTCTCTCGTATTATCCAAACTAAATTATTCCGATACAGTTTACGGGCCGAGGTTGTATGCCAGAACGGACAAAGTAGTGCAGCGAATACAAAACGCTTGCGCTCGTTTTTGCTTTACAATACAACCCCGAAGTCACGTTACACCTTTCTTTAATCAACGCAACATCCTAAAAATGTCACATCGTAGAAGACTCCATTTAGTTTGCCTACTGTTCGATGTACTAAATTTACAGACACCTAAATACTTGTATCGTAAATTGGAGTGGGCTAATGAGGGCATATTCGAGAGGAGGCAGCGGCGTCATGAATTACGTACCCAGCGACACCATACCGCGGCATTTCGGGGCAGTTTTCGGTATGCAGCAACCAAATGCTGGAATAATATTCCACCGCCCATTAAAACGTATTCACTAAGGTCTTGTTCAAAAATAAGATGAAAGTCTTCTTAATGAATATACAAAAAAAAGAGTAACTAAAAACCCGCTTATAATGGATACATTTATGAAGATATTTAATTCTAATTTGTACATTTTGGTTGGCTGCGTTCTTTTTCCGTCTTGTTTAATTCCCCATTTTATTTTATTTTGTTCTATTTTATATACAATTTATGTTTCCCTGGTGTTTTACTTGCTTTTACGTTATTCGTACTTTGTTAAAATTTTGCTACTGACATCTGTTTGCTTCTTAAAATGGGTTTCTGCAGAATACCAGCGCTGATTTACCCTCCTCGGATAATCAGCATTATGCTGAGCAGTGAACCCGGTCGGTTCGGCGTTGCAACGCATAGCCTTGTGTATCGGACCTTTTGGGTCTTTAGTGATATATATATTTATTTTTTATTTTTTATTTTATTTTTTCATTTTTAACTGTGCGCTTAACTTGTTGTGTTAATTTGTATATGTGTTGTAATCTGTCTAACCGATTAAATGGCTTATTATTATTATTATTATTATTATTAGGTTTTTTTTTAATGTTCCGAAATCCAGAACCAACTTATTGTCACACTGGACATTTGCCTAGAATTGCCGTCACATATAACCTCCTTAGTGCCACGGCACTATAGGGTCTATTGCGACTCCAGGTTCGCTCTCCAGACCGTGATAAATCCGGATTCCCTCCATCCTCTTGCGGTCAACGCCCGGCGGAACATCGGCCAAATGAGGGAGGAGGGCAAAACCTTCTCCCTCACATGGGTGAAGGCCCATGTAGGAGTGGAAGGGAATGAGAGAGCGGATGCACTTGCAAAGGAGGCCGCAACTAAGACAAAGAGGGCCCCCGTTTACGATCGGTGCCCAGTTTCATTTGTCATGAGACAGATCCGTTTGGAGTCGATTGACGAATGGAACGAGAGGTACCGAGGAGGTGCGACAGCTTCCGTGACCAAAATCTTCTTCCCGGACGCTGCTGAAGCATATCGTACAGTACGAAAGACGGAGATGGATGCTAGGCTCGTGCAAGTGCTCACAGGACATGGCGGGTTCTCCGAATACTTGAACAGGTTCAGGTGTAAGGAGAGCCCGTCGCGTGCCTGTGACGAAGGAGTGAAAGAGACCATTATCCATCTCCTCACTGAGTGTCCTATACATGCAAGTCCAAGATCAGATACTGAAATGGTCTTAGGTATCAAAATTAGTAAGGAAAATTTATCGATATTAGTAGGCAACAAAGATGTCAGCAAAATATTCCTTCGCTACTGCAAGAAAATAGCAGAAAAGGCAGCCTTTAGGTATAAGACTAGCAAGTAAGGAGCTCTAGACACACATTAAAATTAATGTGAGTCGAGAGCCCATCAGTGGACTTAAAAAACTAAGTTAGTATTAGGATAAATTGTTACAAAATAAGATTAGTAATAAGCAAATGTTAGAAATATAAGAAATAAATATAAGATAATAATTAAAGAATAAGTGTACATATTAGAAATAGAAATAAAATAAGTAAAGTAGAAATAAGTTGTTAAAAAGGAGAATGTAAGAGGGTATAATAGATAAGTGAGGAAAGGCATGGGAGTAAAACTGCCCTAACCTATCCATGTTAGGGGAACTAGAAATGGCTTAGGCATTACTACGCCTATACTTAGAGTAAAAAGGACAAGGGGCTATAAAACTCTGAATTTAGAAATAAGTCAGTAGTAATGCCTCATGTTACATTTAAAAAAAAAAAAAAAAAAACCTCCTTAGTGCTAAGTTCATGTGAAGTTGGCTTTTATCCTTTTTATTGATTATTATAGGCGTAAATACACTTAGTAATTTATTGGTGTAGTGATTTGCACCATTATTTCCGGTATAAAGGGTAAGTAGGTGTAAAGAAAAAATAATTAAAGCCTAGAACATTTGATCAATATACTATACGAGTATAATACAAGAATTTGCTTGCCCCGCCGTCTGGAATCCGATGATAATACTTGCGACATATCGACCGATCATTAAAAGTAGATTCCACTGCGGCGTTCTGAATAGCGTTCTTGTGCTCACAAAGACGTCAATAAATCGGAAAATTCCAACGAGAGGACCTTCACGTGAAAGAAATCTTACGTTTGGTATTTTCTTGAGAAAAAAAATATTTATAGTTATCTCCTATTTTCAATTACATACATTGTTCTGTTCGCTTCAATTTGCTAAAGTATCTAAAGCATTAACCTTTATGGTGGCAATATCGATATCCAATAATTGTTTCGACCTAAAATAAACTTCGACAAACGTGCGAAAAATTAGAACAAACTTGTATAAGACAACCTTTAAATGGTAGAATAAGTTCGTCAATCGTTACGTGATCCGGGCTGTTTGATGACCTAGTCAACTAAAGTATTTTTCTATTAGTCAGTCCATTAATTTTTATACAGTATATTTTACATATTATAATATTTATTTATGCATTGAAATTAAATTAGCATATAGTAGAAGTAACTTTTGATGACGATAGACACTTCGACGATCTTATTATTATCGGGTTTCTACTTCGTTTTACATTGAACCTTATTTAAATTCTAGCTTTCGCGTCCATTAACCCTAGTAGGGTCAAGGGAGACAGAGACGGCTGTCTACTTTTCACCGAGCTAATCAGGTCACGAATATTAACAAGTGTTTATTTGATATTTCAGGTATTATAAGCCAGATTAGATGTGAACCCAGAACTGCAGTTTGCAATCCGTATAAATAGCTACTAGGTTATATCGCTTTCTTAAATGTATTATAGTAATTTTGTACATGATAGTGCTAAAACGATTATTTGATTTGATGTGGTTTATTTGGCCATTCGTAAGGAGTTGTATGATTTCTTTCTTCTTCTTCGCATTATAAAAGAGGTTCTCAACACCCCGAGGCCCGTACCTGCGAGGTTCCCGGGAACCTTGTAGATGACTCCACTGACTGACTGACTGTCTTTCTCGTATCATTTAACTACGTTACATACTGGAAACATATGACGGGTTTTCTCTAAAATCGCTGCGAAACGAAATGGCTACGCTACGTACAGCTAATTAAATTGTCATCTGCCTACATTACTTTTATTATTTTAACGAGCTGGATGAGAGTTTGAGGCCTCAATTAGGCTAATGGGCTAGGGTACGGTCTGCAAAACGTAAGGTCGTAGGTTCGAATCCACCATTTGATTATTGACGTGAACCATCTCCTATTACGATCAACTTAGTTGGGATTATTAACAAGAATGTTAATATAAAAAGGGAGGAAGAACGATGAGTTACGTTAATTATTTCAGTGACTCTGCAAGGTATTCGACCTTATGGAATACCGCTTTCCGATGATATGAAAGCATGTGCCAATTGCTTTAAAAATTGTACTAATGCCTTAAAAAATAAAACTTAAAACTAAAAAAATTGTTAATGAATCAACTTTTTTAAAAGCCACATGCACTGTTTTCACGGCATTATCAAATAAGAAGTAGTACTAGTAATGACTAATCGAAGCTGCCTACAAATGCGTAGAAGGTGTTTGACTCTATTATATTTATTGTCAATTCATAAAGCAGCTTTTTATTTGTTTTAATTTTTATAATATATTTTTAACAAAGTTTTTATAACATCATATTGGTATTATCTGTAACGGTGTTATACTTTTTGTTGATATAAATAAATTAATAAATAAACACAGTAGTAACTAGAATAAATACAGATCTCAAAATGTAATAATTTACAAATTTTACATGTTGTATACATGTAAAAATTAACTCAACAGTCCATCGTAAGTCGTATCTAGAATGATAAAAATCTGCAAAATAAAAGCTCTTCATTTTAATATCGCCCCGTGCTCTGAAACTTTAAATGGAAAATACATGTAGTTTTCACGGCCAGTTTAATTTATTTTAACAATTTTGATAATAAGTAAAGAAACTAGTTGAAACTTGGGAATGCTTTTGTTTGTAATGCCAGCGACGAAATTGTATAAGTCCTTTTAATTTTCATTTGAACTTTTTCTTTTTAAAATTATGTTTATTTTTGATAAATATTCGGTTTTACTAAAAGGTTTTTGTAGCACCAACCAGTTAAAAGTGTTATAGTTAAAGTTACAGCATATATATGTTTTACTGTTGGGTACAGGCTCTCTGTTTAAAAAATGGGGCATAGGCCGTCCTGCGTCCTAGCACGGATTGGTAGACTCTACACACTTAATAAATTTTCTAACTCATGTAGGTTACTCCACGACTCCTTCGCCGCCGAGCGCGTGGTAAATCGTAACAACAAAATATTGGAACAAACAAATTCATTGGTGTCGACACCGCCATGCTCCGCAGCATAGTCCGCTAACAACCCGAAATGGATCTTCGTTGCTGGCACTAATAATTTTTTTTACCGTTATAATATATGCTGTGTAGCGATTTTTAGAGTCATCCAGTCGATTTGTACCAATGAATTGCCGCTGTTCGATTTTTTACGTCAAAAAACCTCAAGCTGAAAATTTGGGCGTTGGGCTCACCTGTAACGTATGGGATCTAATAAGCCTAGTGAAAAGCCGACAACATAAGATATCTCTGTAGAGTTAAACGTATTTATTATATAGTTTTTATTTAATAGTCATTTATTAAAGAACGCCGACGTCAGAAATACTCGGAACTAAAGAACACATATGGATGTGCAAGAAACGAGAAATTAGTGTTACACCGTGAAAAATGGAAATCTGTATTCTCTGCCCACCCCTCTGGGTCAACGACATAATGCTTTTTTATTTATTTCTATATTTACGGTTACGTTCTGCTTTACGGTTTTTATTTCGAAGCTAAAAAAATGCCTTAATTGCTCAATTTAGGTTGTCGAGTCTTAAGCAAACTTCTCGTTTAACATTGACGTATCCTTTTTGCTTCGGAACCGCGTTAATCCTGAAAGACTTTGAGACTTTTACAGACCGCAAACTTCAAAGAAGCTATCTTTGAATTCATCTGAAAGTAGATTTCTCTTTGATTTACGAATACACTTTCCTCTTTATTGAAATATATTTATTTACCATGGAATAAAATCTTGTGCTTATTTGGAGATATTGTATTTAACCTAGAAATAACTTTATACGAGCCAATCTTAATATCGGAAACCATTTATACGATTTGAATCAAATTTCGTCGTTTCTGAATTATGTTTTTCTTTTAAAGATTATATTTAAACATATCTTACGCGATGTTACAAAAAAAAATAATTTTATACGATAATGAACGTTTTTATTTTGACATCTCGAGAAAATTGTATTTAAGTAAACGGTTAATTTCTATAAATTTGTAATAGGGTTGCGAAGAAAGACAGTAATTTAAAAATAGAATTTAGTCACAGCCTTTAGTAAAAATGAGATATTAGTACATAAAAGTAAGTAAAAACATCCTCCTTAAAATATATAATATTATAAATTTCCCGAAAACTTTATCATTTTTAAGTCTTTATTCATTTCTTTAACTAACATGCTTGATAACTTTCCAAGTAAGCTAGAGATTAAACTGAGGAATGGTGCTTGAATACCGCATTTGAAACTATGACTATATCAGAGCGCAACATTTTCAATTAGGCTATTGATGCATTATTTTCAAATACGTAATAAACATTTTAGAACATTAAAGTAAATAAAGATAATTTGATAGACGTCTATCAAATTGTTTTAGTTTTTATTGAATAAAGTTACGTAAAAATAAAAGTGTTATAACGAATCATTAAACAAACGAAACTTTTACTAATATTAAAAACGCCTAAATTCGTTTTAATTCTGTTTAAATTCCCCAAGCTCTCGAAAGGTAATTTTCTCTTGTCGAGAAAGGTTGAATGAAGGTCTATACTAATATCGATTAGCTTTATGGGAGCTTCATGCTACAGCTTTTGTGATCCCGTGCGGCTTAGAGGTCACGGGGTGTTAAATAACGAGTTCTGTTCTCAACTGTAGGTAATATTTGCGAGACAAACACATTCAAACTTGAACTTTACATACAGATGTTGCTTAAAAAATACAAGCAAATGAAAATATGCAAGTAAACTGACTTATCATAATAACTTTAATATTAACGCTTAACCACTAAGCTGTAGCTCCTGTTATTATAAAATCTATTTATAACTATGAGTATTGAATATTTAAAAAATAACAAAGTGAACAAAGACAAAGTAGAACGTGATCTCTCGAATTGCTTAAGTTTTTATTGAATTGTAAGCTACGAGTAAATAGTTAAAAAAAGGATCGAATCGTTTCTTTTACAAAATAATATTAATTTTAACCACTAAGCTAGAGCTCCTGTAATAAAATTCATTTTAATAAAATTACGTGTGGTCCTAAATTTTTAATTAAAATTAAATTGGTCGACTTTACGATATACGAATAGTAGCAGGCTACAAAAAAATTACTTACTGAAATTCGTGTTCAGTCCCATCAGATATGGGACCTAATAAGCAAAATGAAAAGCGGATATCGAATTTGTGATTAAACTCACTGACACACGTCAACACAACTCAGCCTGAGTTTCGGACCCCTGACCATCAGATCTTAAGTCGCTTAGCCTCTAAGATATCACTGCCTTGTTTAGTGATGGCATTATTCACAAATAGCATGTGAAAAATCATATGAAATACTTTTTTATGTGACACCATGGGACCTTGAAGTAGTCTTACAAATACTATATGATATTATATACTATATACTCGTAATATTGATACTTTGCATAAACCAGTATAAATTTATAAAAATAATACAAAAAAGCAATGTTACTTTGCATATTCCCGCAAAAAAGCTATGATTCTAATTCATATAACAGAGCCATTGATCATAATTCATTCTTAATTTTCAGCTGAAAACGTGTAAAGTAGTTAGTGGGATATTAGAGCGTTGCAAAAATCATTGACTGTGAAATTTCACATGTGAAATCACTGTGAAGAAAGTCAATAATTTAATCAAATGAAAATTAAATAAAAGTAGCAATCTTTTCTATCTCTAGCAAAAGAAAGGCTCAAAATCAATACAGAAACTGATATTGTTGTTTCAGTGGTCCAAGAAATATAACAGTTGTTTTTATTACAAAAAATTCAAGTTCATTTAACTTTATTTTCAGATAGCTTTATTTTTCACCTGATAAATTTTATTTTTTTGCTCTCTAAATTATATTTCGCATATGACCCAGTAGCTTTTTTACAACGGTACAATGATAAATTGTAATCGTTTAGCGGAGCTCCGTTCCGCGTGGCCGCATTATGCGTGGCCATATCGATGAGGATAATGGTCTTGGCTAATTACTCTCTCAGATTTTATTTTTTACAGACCATTTTACTGGCCCACGAGTGTTTGTGTATAAACACCGAATTCCGAATAAACGTAATCGAGGCTTTTATTTCTTTGACGTTGTCAAAGTACTCTTTCCCATTTTCCATTTGTAATTTGTGTATGTTTTTATGGCATCATGTCACGAACCTTCGGACAAAATATGTTATGGCAAATAAACCTTGTGAAGGAATTTACATTCCCTTTGAACTTTAAAAAGTTTAAAATGGTATGACCACTGGATGTTAGTCTTCTGTTACCGTCACTAAAAAAACAATTTTCCTTTCATGTAAGTTACTGTTGTTTACAACTGTTGTTTGTTTACTGTTGTATACAAGTACTGTTGTTGTAGTGACAGCTTAATCCCTAAGTGTTGGACTCACCTGGGGTTTTTAATTATTATTACACCTCTAGGGACCTCGCTGGTACCGCTGCTTTTATTAACGCAGCATCTTTGCCGATTTTAATTTTTACAAATACCGTATTGTTACATGTCACTGGAGAGAAAAAGAAATACAAGTAGATATAGACATAATAAACATATATATTTACGGTAACAGCAGCAAGTCTAGGTCACGATAGATTCGTCGGCTTTAGAAGCGGGTTTCAATATTGTTTTGCAGTATCTCGCAGGTCTAAGGTCAACCATCCAGCGAAAGCCTCTTGAGGTGTTGTTCGGGACATTTCGCTATTATGCCGTTCACAAAAACGTCTGTCGGGACAACAATCGTCTAATCAACATCCAGTGATCACTATGTAAGCTAAGTAAATGTATTTGGTCGTTTTTTCATTTCAGTTTCTAAGAGGTTCTGACCACGTGTTAATAACCACGAGTAAATGCTTGTCGTGCGATCTGTTAACACGAGATATCAGGTTTATTGGCAACAATTGTACGAATTGTGATAACAGTTCACATTGCACCGGATATTTCGATTATCCCACAGCTTTGCTCGTATTTTGTGTACGATTTCTTAGGATATGAAGACATTTAAAGCTGCGCTATACGGAATATAAAATATAGCGGTATTGGAAAATCTTCTATCGATAATTATCTTTAATTTGTGTGCTCTACAAATAAATCATTCTATAAGGAAAACGCGTACTTGGTACAAAATTTTACCGTTATTAAATTTGGGAATTTCTGCCTTCGATACATATAGACGGAAAACATTTTCCTAATGATTAGAAAAAAAAGCGACACTGAAAAACGACATGCCGAGACCGCTCAACATCTGTTACTTGGGAGAATAAGATAAATAGATTTTTCTGTATATGTTTAAATGTGTTTGGAATAAAACGATCCCAACATCTTGGTAACATCTTATTATAATTTAATGTAATACGAGTAGACATTGTAAGACGAAATATCGTTTTTATAAAGAAACATTTTAAACTTGAAAAGAAATCTCAATCAAATCATGATGAATCTGAAACGTAAAGGTTTATCCGTATATAAAAGAAGCTCTCACGACCTTTAACCATTTCGCATGGGTCATTTTGTTATACTTAAAAACGAAAAAACGGCAATCATTATTTTAGATTTTGAAATTAAGTATTATATGTTATAAAATCCATGATTATGTAAATACAATTAAAATTTTGCTTTGAAGGTAACAGGAAAAAAATGTCCTTAGCAAGGTATATCCATTAAGTTTCCATTTTACCTAAACATACATTTCTGGGGGAATTGCTTGCATAAGATTTTAAATGAATATGAAAATATTAACTAGCAGTCACGTATTTAATTGTTTCGATTTCGTTTTTCTGTTAAATTTACGTAGTCGTATGAAATATAAAACGATAGAGGTGTTTCACACTACACTTGCAGACTATATATAGGGAAGGCGGCTATGTGGGGTTATAACCCACTAAAACCTCCCCAGTACCCCTTCCTCGGATCATGGTGAGGGGCTCCGGGATCTCCAGAGGAACGCACCGGAGCACCTATGCACTGTGCTCAAGGAGAGCACAGACACACGGGCCACCCGAAGTCGGCTTCTTCCCGGGTTCACCTTGGCATGCCTTCATGCATACCGTAATCTTATTCTTGAGAGCCCAGAACTGTAGCCGTAGTCATCGTTTTTTTTTTTTTTTTTTGTTGACGGGGAGGAAATCTTCACAAAGATACCCCGCCTTCTGGGGGGAAGGCGGCGGTTATGTGGGGATCTTACCCACTAAAACCTCCCCGGTGGCCCTTTCCTCGGTGCATGACGAGGGCTCCGGGATCTCACGTGGAACGCACCGGAGCCCCTCTGCACTGTGCTCAAGGAGAGCACGTCCCGGGGGGAGGTTACTCCCTCCTCCCCTGTGCCCTCGCAGCGAAAGGCGACACGGGCCAGCCGATGTCGCCTTCTTCCCGGGTCCACTTTGGTGGACTTGGTGGCTTTGGTGCCCTTGTCGCCCAGTGAACCCGAGGCCCCTTTTAGTCGCCTTGTACGACAGGCAGGGGATACCGTAGTCTTATTCTTGAGAGCCCAGAACTACAGGGCTGATAGTCATCGTACCTTAACCTAACCTTATTAATTTTATTTATTTATCAACTCTATATTGTTTACAGATATAATTAGAAAAATAACAACACACAAAAATAAATAGACTCTTGTAAACAATGTTTCTTATCGCTTAAAGCGAACTCTTCCAGTCAATCTTTGGATTTGAAACGCCGATCCGAAAGGAAATTGAAGTTTGGTAGATCAATTGATTTTTTTAGGTTTTTTGGCAACAATAGATCATAACAATAGATTATTGCTCCTCGTTTGAAAATAAGGTGGCACACTAGATTTTGAAAGCGAAAGTCGACTGGGCATAGACACTGTATAGCGCTTGTAACGTTAAAATCAAAATTTTAAATTTTCAAATAAATAATTTCTAATTTACATCAAAAATCTTAAAACAATTAATTTAATGTCGAGTACACATAACCATTTTAACTCCAAGAATTCCTTTTTCTTATTTTGCTAAATATCTTTTGTTTGCTGTTCTTAAACAGGCTGCGTAAACAGGCAATTAATTATGTATAACGCAAAATTAGAAATCCTAACAAGACATAAATTTTACTACGTAAGCCACCCTCTCACTGAAAATGTTGCCTTATATTTCCTTGAAATCGAAACAATTTATTTTAGTTTTTAACACTTACAAAAAAACATTTTTTTAACCAACTACCGGGTTCTCAAATCGTCTGTATTTTTTATGTTTCTTACCGCATATCTTTTGACTGGGTGAACCAATTTTGATGATTTTTTTTTTATTCGAAAGCTGGTGCTTCTCATGTGGTCTCAATCAATTTGGGTCCAATTCTGACAATGGGATCTACGAGAAAACCAAACCTTCATAAAACTATTCTCGAAGTACATCCTTTCCAACAAAAGATGATATACTATTGGTTAGGTTCTGATTAATTTGATATCGTAATATTCTTACAATACTTAAGAAATACAAAGAGGGCGTAATAATGTTTAACGTTTTATTTTATTTGAATTTTAAATATACGAGAAAGACTGGACTATAAAAAATTCTCTTGTTTTTGAAAATAAAACCACCGCTAAGTTTAGTTTTCTGGTCTGCTGAATTGAAGTTCTGAAAACCATACTTTTGTGACTTTGGTGTTAAGTTTACTTATTAAGTTTTACTTATTAAAATAATTAAAACCATCACTCCTGAAAGAGAAACAACACTTACAAATTTGTATTTAAATACAAATATAGTAGATTACAAAAAAACATGAGAATAATCAATGACAATATAATATTACTTATTCAATGATAGAATAGAAGAATATAATAGAGGAAATCCCGTGAGAGACAGAGCAATAAAATAGCAGATGAAAGAGTAAGCTCACAATACACATAAAACTAATTTAGCAAAGCCACTTTGAGCCGTACTGACCCTTGGAAGTTTACGCGTGAACACACAAACTAATATAGCCTTGCTTATATAATATTCATGTGTACGTACTCTTATACTTATAATACCATTTAGTAACGGCAGTAAGCTAAAAAAAAATTGACAATTTTAACTAACAATAAGGAACTTTTTTCAATAGGTATTAAAAGAATGATAGGCTAATATCAGATTGGAGACATACTAGAGAAGCGTGGTGTTAGAAGTATATAAAACTGAGAAACATGTATGGGAATATATAGATATGCAATAAGTTATAGTGGTATGCCAGAACCGGAAAATATGGAAATCCTAATTTCTGCCTAGTTCTCTAGGTCGATGACGTAATTGCTTATGTTTATTTATTTTATTTGTATATATTTTTATACTTTGGTAAATATGTACGTAAATAATATATCGGTGATGAGTACACTCTCCTGAAGTCCCACTCTGTCTTGCTTATTATTATGTAAGGTGCTTGAAATTTATTTTATGAATAGTTTGATACACGCCGCAGCTCATTTTCAGGCAAAAGGCGTAATATTCTTTCAATTCTCGCTGGACTTTAGGACCTTCAACTCAAGTGTGATCCGGCAACAAAAATGTGACCACAGTATTGTTGCAGATGACCAGGGCCATCAGTAACCATCGGTAGTCATCGGTAGTCATCGGTAGTCATCGGTAGTCATCGGTAGTCATCGGTAGTCATCGGTAGTCATCGGTAGTCATCGGTAGTCATCGGTAGTCATCGGTAGTCATCGGTAGTCATCGGTAGTCATCGGTAGTCATCGGTAGTCATCGGTAGTCATCGGTAGTCATCGGTAGTCATCGGTAGTCATCGGTAGTCATCGGTAGTCATCGGTAGTCATCGGTAGTCATCGGTAGTCATCGGTAGTCATCGGTAGTCATCGGTAGTCATCGGTAGTCATCGGTAGTCATCGGTAGTCATCGGTAGTCATCGGTAGTCATCGGTAGTCATCGGTAGTCATCGGTAGTCATCGGTAGTCATCGGTAGTCATCGGTAGTCATCGGTAGTCATCGGTAGTCATCGGTAGTCATCGGTAGTCATCGGTAGTCATCGGTAGTCATCGGTAGTCATCGGTAGTCATCGGTAGTCATCGGTAGTCATCGGTAGTCATCGGTAGTCATCGGTAGTCATCGGTAGTCATCGGTAGTCATCGGTAGTCATCGGTAGTCATCGGTAGTCATCGGTAGTCATCGGTAGTCATCGGTAGTCATCGGTAGTCATCGGTAGTCATCGGTAGTCATCGGTAGTCATCGGTAGTCATCGGTAGTCATCGGTAGTCATCGGTAGTCATCGGTAGTCATCGGTAGTCATCGGTAGTCATCGGTAGTCATCGGTAGTCATCGGTAGTCATCGGTAGTCATCGGTAGTCATCGGTAGTCATCGGTAGTCATCGGTAGTCATCATTATCCTCCGAACATCAGATGAATGTTCGGAGGATATATAGGAGAAGGGGCCAACCCTTCCCATAAAAAAATATTTGAATAGAATAGAGGTCATGAGATGAAATTCGAGACTTCATACTCGTATAATATCATCTCGTTAATAATCCGTTTTTAGAATTACAAGGCTATAGAATCCTACTATCAAGTGAGGGCTTAATGGCTTAATTATATCGTTGATAACGGTTGTTACGTGTCTGACCTAATTGTGCTAAAAAATTGAAAATGTATTTTATTTTGTTAAATATCTTTGTTTGTTGTTCTTAAACAGGCTGCGTAAACAGGCAATTAATTATGTATAACGCAAAATTAGAAATCCTAACAAGACATAAATTTTACTACGTAAACCACCCTCTCACTGAAAATGTTGCCTTATATTTCCTTGAAATCGAAACAATTTATTTTAGTTTTAACACTTACAAAAAACATTTTTTAACCAGCTACCGGGTTCTCAAATCGTCTGTATTTTTATGTTTGTTACCGCGGGTGAACCAATTTTGATGATTCTTTTTATTCGAAAGCTGGTGCTTCTCATGTGGTCTCAATCAATTTGGGTCCAATTCTGACAATGGGATCCACGAGAAAACCAAACCTTCATAAAACTATTCTCGAAGTACATCCTTTCCAATAAAAAATGATATACTATTGGTTAGGTTCTGATTAATTTGATATCGTAATATTCTTACAATACTTCAGAAATACAAAGAGGGCGTAATAATGTTTAACATTTGATTCTATTTGAATTTTAAATATACGAGAAAGACTGGACTATAAAAAATGCTCTTGTTTTTGTAAATAAAACCACCGCTAAGTTTAGTTTTCTGGTCTGCTGAATTGAAGTTCTGAAAAACATAGTTGTGTGACTTTGGTGTTTAGTTTATTAAGTTTGACTAGTTTTACTTATTAAATAATATAGTAAATTACAAAAACATTTTTTAACCAGCTACCGGGTTCTCAAATCGTCTGTATTTTTATGTTTGTTACCGCGGGTGAACCAATTTTGATGATTCTTTTTATTCGAAAGCTGGTGCTTCTCATGTGGTCTCAATCAATTTGGGTCCAATTCTGACAATGGGATCCACGAGAAAACCAACCCTTCCCATAAAAAATATTTGAATAGAATAGAGGTCATGAGATGAAATTCGAGACTTCATACTCGTATAATATCATCTCGTTTATAATCCGTTTTTAGAATTACAAGGCTATAGAATCCTACTATCACGTGAGGACTTAAGGGCTTAATTATATCGTTGATAACGGTTGTTACGTGTCTGACCTAATTGTGCTAAAAAATTGAAAATTTATTTTATTTTGTTTTTCGTAGACGTATGTAAATTGACTCGAAAATCGAATTTGGAAAATATCTTACATCAAAAAGTACATATGGTACGCCTTGCAATACATTAATTTGTATTAGTGCTTACTATCACGTAAGGAGTCTTAGCTAGGTATGATAGAAATAAAATAAGTCATTTGAAAAGTTGAGAAGTTAGGCCATTGATAGCCTCAATTAGTGCCGTAGAGATACGGTAATTAAAAAGTATGTAAGGAGTGAGATTAGAAATTGCATGATAAGGGAAAGATATCGCTTGAAATTCGACATTGTGATAAGAATTGAGAAAGATATAGAAATAAGAAACCACCGAATGGTTTGGGTATGTAAAACGGAAAAATACAGAACGAGAAAATAATAAAATTGGGAAAACATTAATCTTGGTAAAACAATAGGAGGTGCTATAAAGGACGTCTTAGAATGAAAGTACATCGAGCAGGGATACTAACATGTTTATTTACGAGTAAAAGCAAACACCGACTCCTAATGTAATAATTCTATAATAATTATTATTTGTATTTCAGATTTTTTTATACGGTATTTGTATGAATATATATTTATAAATATATATACATATATATATATATATATATATGTATATTGTTGGTTTGTATTAAAATACATATCATCACAGACCCACTAAAATATTTTTAGATGAAAGTTTCTGTCCATACAAAGGTTGTCTGGAAAATATCGCTCTTAGCGATAAGACCGCCCATTGCGCATGCAATGACCTTGTCTAATGTAAAAATTGTATTTACTATTTCTGTGATGTATTTTGTTTTTAATTGTTGCGCAATAAAGAATATTCATTCATTCATTCATTCATTCAGAATAATCGCAGGAATATTACGAAATAGAATTAAACAGAACCTAACCAAACTCTCATCAAACTACCCTTGAAGTACATCCTTTCCAATAAAAAATAAATCTTCGAAATCCGTGGGCGTAATATTGAGTATTTCTTCTGTTTGTTGTGCACATACTTAATGAAAATTTAAAACTTATTTATTTATCATTTATTTGCACACAATACAAAAAAAGGTACAAATAGGCGGACTTAATGCCAGTTGTTGTTGTTGCCAGTTGGCATTCTCTTATTACTTATATGGTTTTCCAATGGAGACCATTATCAGAATTGGACCAAATGTAAAGCCTGGTGCTGTAAAATAAAAAAAGAATCTTCAAAATCGCGTCACCCAGTCGAAAGTTTAGAGGTAACAAACAAAAAACATACAGACGAATTTAAGATCTCCTCTTTTTTGAAGTTGGTTGAAAATAAGAGCCTTAAAAGTTTAAGAAACCGGTGAATATATTTGCGGTGAAGTACAAGACGTGTTTTCGTCTAAAAATGAAATCATTTATTTATTTACATTTGATTTAAGTTGCTACTAACTGCTCTTTTACGTGTATTTAGTGCAATAAATAGTTCAATTCAGGTTTTACGAATCAACTACAAAAGATAAATAACAATAGGAAAATGATTATTCAAAAAGTCGAGTCGTACTTGAATCGGCTTGAATTGATGTGGCGCCACTTTCTGTGCCATTTTGAGGGTTTTGAACTTTACGAAAATATTCTCACGCATTCCACTTATCATAATCGGGCTTGAAATAATAAGGATTACTGAGGACTGTAAGAATAATCAGGCTTACGTTAATATTTTACAGGTAGTTAGACAGTTGTAGCTTCACTTTATAATCAGTTTTATATGTTTCTAATTTACCGTCGCAGTCGAATACTGACCTCGTAATGGAGGGTTCAAATATTAGCCGGTTTCTGCCACCTTACGTTTTTATCTACAACAAGAATATTTAGGAGCAAAAACAAAAGCCGATCTCAAAACGAGTCAAAATTTATTACGCGCGGACGCCGTCTTTGTATTTCCGAATTATCGCAGGAATTACGAAATAGAATTAATCCAACTCTTATCAAACTACCCTTGCAGAACTACCCTTCATTTGAAAATGAATCACCGAAATCGATTGGCGTGATATTGAGATATTCGTCCATTTGTCGCGCATATACTTAATGCAAATTTAAGACTTATTTATTTATTATTTATTTGCACACAATACAAAAAAAGGTACAAATAGGCAGACTTAATGCCAGTAGGCATTCTCTTATTACTTTTATGGTTTTCCAATGGAGACCATTATCAGAATTGGACCAAATGTAAAGCCTGGTGCTTTAAAATAAAAAAAGAATCTTCAAAATCGCGTCACCCAGTCGAAAGTTTTGGAGGTAACAAACAAAAAAACATACAGACGAATTGATGACCTCTTCATTTTTTGAAGTCGGTTGAAAAAGCGTTAGCGATTGTTTTCTCTACTCACTCCAATTAAACTAGAAAATACTTGAGAGTTTTTTTTTCAATAAATAGTTTCTTAGTGGTACTATAATTTATAGAGCCTTAAAACTAGCCTATACAAAAATAACCACCAGTTATTATAATTTTGACCGCCCAATATTACTCTCATCAAAATTCGTTTCGAAAACAATCAAACTATCTACGAGTAAAGTAAACACATTAAGTAAGGAGATAAGCTAACGACAAGGAATAACCAATTTGGGTGTTGCGGGGAAGCTAAAGCCGCTGAGATTTAGCGCTCCGGTGGCCATTAAGACAACAACGACAGTTAAACTGAAATCGGGATGGGCTCTGAATTTTAACCAAATTTACTACTATGCAAATGCGACCCTGGCGAAATCGTAGCCATCGCTTAATTGTTTTTGTTTCAACATTCATTTCACAGCATTTTTTTTTATTAGATACAAATTTGTCCATTTTCAAATATAGTGGTCGTTACATAAAAAAAATAGTGTATATACGCGCGTGAGAAGTTATACTTCTTTGGCATCATTAAAAAAAATGTTTTATTAGTAATGCATGCACATTTAATTAATTCCAATAAAATAATAAAAGGACTGGAAAAGGATAGACAACACAGTCAACAAATTTCAGTTTAAATCTTAATTATTAAATAAATAATTATTATAATAATTTATATCAGTAATAGTAATAATACATAAGGATCACCTCAACTATACTGGAGCACTTGAAAAGTACATAACGATAATATTTATATTAAATTATAATATTAAAAAGCCTAAAGAAATATAACTTCAAAATTGGCTCGCTAATTCTTTTAACTTTAGCAGATTAGACATAGACAGTGATCAATGTTCCCTTTTTACTAAACTTAAGAAGTGGTAAGTCCACCGTCACACACTAGGCACAAGATTTAATAAGTTATTTTTGTACGTAAGAAACCGAAAAATGGTGAAAAGAGACCATAAAATTGTAAAGTCGAAAGCTTTGCTATTACGATCACTGCTTACCGTTAATATTTAATTCTAACTTAACTACGTTTTTTACGCATTTGCAATATGAGGACGTTGATGTGAAATATCTATTTCCGAGAAATAATCCGTCTATACAATACTGCGAGAAGAAGGTACAATGAAAATGAAAGACGAACGCTTGCCCATTAAAGCCCTGCTGCGAACGGCCCTGTCATGATTGATGAAACCAATTCACCGCTCTGTCCGTAACCACCGCACACCACGCCCTGGGTACACGATATCCCTGTACTTGTTACAGAATATAACGTATTTCATTTTATTATTCAGCCTTTTTTTAAATAAATGTCGGAAATTTAAGTTAAAAAAGAGTAACGGGGCCATAATAATTAAGTGCATCAAAAGTTTTACTTCCACTTTGAGTTGAAAATACTAAATCATTTGTTGACTGACTAGTTATTATAATATGAATGATACTGCTGACCAAAAATTTAAAAATAATTTGGATATGTTGCTAGTAGATAATTGCTGTTTTTGACGCAAAGATAATTGAATTGTAATAAGGTTTAATTCTAAAACCAATAGCATATTCAAGGCCCATGTTCTAACATAATGTCGGATCGACGCCGCCGACTTCAGAGAATACTTGTACGTCTATATGTAAATTATCCAATGTAACAAGCAGGAATCGATGTAAAACTAATCTGCATGTGATATCAAATTCTAAGGCGAGACGGCAAACAGTATAATTCATCGGACAGGGGATCGATCAAAGGAACGAGGTTGCACGGTCGAGATTTACTTAATCGGCGGGCTACAACTAGAGCGAGGTGGCGGACGGAAAACTTGGTAGCTTTTAAAAACATTACAAGCAAATAGCAATGATCGCCTTGAGGCTATGCGGTTCGACTTAAAATATAATGGTCGCGAGTTCGATTCCTAGTAGGTTCTTTAAGTAAAAAAACAAATTTAAATTTTTTTGCCCGGTATATCGAGATGGAATCACTTTCTATCTTATTGGCTTGGCGAAAAACTGCTTCTGTCTAAGGGTTAGGGTTAAAAGGACGTGGGAGTTATATTGCAAATTTTTGTTTGTTCTGGCCTTGAGTAATGAAGAGCTGATGTAATAAAGAGTAACTTAGGGTACTTTTATTTTAGAAAAATTTAAATAAATAGATTTTCATCGCGGCTTTCAACACCGCGAGGCTCAGCTAGTAAGTATATATAACAACATATTTGTCCATATTCATTTTTACACACAACCATATGACATGATAAAAAATCCATTCCGTAGTTTTGGGTAATAGTGTAACAAGTTCACATCTTTCAAATTTCGCGTTTATAATATTAGTAGGATAACCAAAAAAATATACTATACATTAATATGATCGGGAATTATAAAAAATGTTTACAGTTTGATGTTATTTTTGTTACTAACATTTCATAACTGATGCTGATGGCCCCGTTGATATTTATAGGCATTTTTGACGGAATTCTACGAGAGCCCGGAAGCTCAGCTATCAATCACTGGTATGAATTGTGGAGTTTTTTAAGTCGCGCATTTTGCTGTAGAGTCCTCGATATTGTCGTATCACTCAATGGTTCGTGGAAAGTTTTATTTAACTTTCTACTCGTTATTTATTTTTATATTTAAAACATTTTGAGTCAGGATAATCTAAAACAAGCGTCAGTAGCCTTAAGGATACCGGCTTCGAAAATAAGGTCACAGGTTTGAATCCAACATTCGACTATTGTTGTGCACCATCTCTTAAAAACGTAAGCTTAGTTGGAATGGTTAACAAGATTTTTAGTAATATTTGTGAAAAAAAATCTTTGAAAAAACAATCACCCGTGTATTAGCCATTATTATAAATATAAATAGTTGTTAAAGATATAATATAAAAATAAATTCTTTGCCTAAAAATGTCATTATAATATATTAATATTTGGGTTAAAATATAAAAGCTTAAGCCATTTCGGGCTAATAATGTTACACAAACGCGTTTTACAATTCAGTCAAAGTGACCTTTGTGGTCTATCCAAAATTTTACAAGGCTTTCGCTAAAATTGGGACGGCGTTATTGTATTTATGTTCCATTAAATTATACGAACGCTGGATTTGGTTTGTTGAGGTAAACATTTTCTGTTACTCCATTGTCCGAAGCCGAGGGAACTCACTCTCCTCTTTGAATATTGGATTAATGTTAATTACATTTTATTTTTGTTTACATTTGCCCCGTTTTCAACGAGTGTTAATCTTTGATTTTATTCTTTTAGAGTAATGGTGACCACGAAACCGGAAATCAGTGCCACAGGAAGAACATGACTCGGGTATGTAATTTAATCTTACATATTTTTCATTTATTTTTTACGAACAGAATATAACTTTGAATTATAAACCAACGTTCTGTTAATTAACACGTTAATTAACGAGCAAAAAAGTATTCGCATTTGTGTAAAAGTGTAAAGTTGTCAGAGCACGGCTATGGTTACCCGGGGAATGGATTTTAGGTTTCATTACTTCTTTATGATGAGATAAATATTGAAACTGTGCTTCTAGCTCATAAGCTCAAACATAAATGATTATTCATTTTTTTATGTAATTTTATTTTAATATATTTTTTTAGCTAAGTGTTAACTGTAGTTAATAAACATTTACTATAGACATAGCAGGTCTCAACCTTTTTACGTGTTATTTTGTCTTAAATGCATACGTATATATTCTATAGTATATATTCTACGAGGTTGATGATTCTAATTAGCCAGTGTCACACAAAGAGCACAAATTAACATATTATATTTGGAACGAAGACGAACAGGCAGGAATCTTCACATAACGCTTTTTCATAGTTCCAGCCGACCTTTATAACGATAGTTTAAAAAGTAAAATAGAAAAAAATCTGCGATTTGAATTTTTCAAATATTATAATATTAAAAATTTTTGATGGTAGTTTGTGCTCTTTTTTCTTTAACGGTACGTATTTTCTTAAAACAATTGTGTTAGCAAATCAATAATATGTACAGTGGCGCGCACGAGCGAAGTGTACACGGGGATGAGCAGAAAGAGCGTGGGGCGGTGCGCGTGCGCAGGTGCGCCGCGGGGAGCGTGATGCGTTGGAGCGCGCGCGTAGCCTGCGGCGCGTCGCCCGCGCCCGCGCCCTACCCCGCGCTCTGGTGCGCGTGATGCGCGCGGACCGCGCCGCGCTGTACGCGTGGCTGGTCTGCTGCGCCGCCGCCCTGCCCGCGCACAAGTACAGCACGCGCGTGGTGCGCACCAAGTACGGGCCGCTGCGCGGGATCGTAGTACATTCCCATCCGCAAGTCGAGGCCTATCTCGGCGTACCGTACGCGACACCGCCTCTTGGAAGCCTCAGGTATTAAAATACCTTTTATGATGACGTCTTCTTAGTTTTATCATAGTGGTATGAAAGATTTTCTAGAAACATTGTCATGCATGACTGTTGCAATTACTTATGACGAGCAAAATACAGTAGAAGAGTATAGTCCTGGCTAAGAAACATCAGGGACTGGAATAACAACAGGCAGAGAACACGCCATGAATAAGGATAAGTTTAGAAGACTGATTGCCGACCGTTAATATTGGGCACATGAAAAAGAAGCATGGGCACTGTAGCGGCTTCCCCTGTAGCACGAATGGCTCGCCACGATTGGGGAAGTTTCACACGACTGGCGTAAAGTGGGGATATTTAAATTTTGCGCTTCGCTTGGTGACTTAGGTTGCGCTGATTAAGCCCGTAAGAAGCAGTTATTAGGCATCATTGGGAGGTAAAATCATACCGACATCTTCAATACAAAGGAGAACTTTTAAAACAATGTTTGTAGGGACGTTCAAGTTTTACTGTGTGGGCCACAGTAAAAGTTGGTTTTGCAAATCGAAAAACTTAGTTAAAAATAATTGATGTTTGTAAGAATTCTTCGAGCAGTTCCATCATGTTGGTTGTGTGTTTATAATATAAGTAGTGAAACAATAAGCTTTACTTCGATATGTAATATTTGCGTAAAAATAACAAGATATATTATTCATTTAGTTCGTAATTAATCTGGGGTATATATTAACAAAAACTTTTTCAAAACATGATTTTATAATACACTTATACTGAAACAAATAAAACGTATTCTACTTGTGGAATCCTTTCATTTGATAACCGTGTCAAGGAGGTTGTGGAGAAATAAGTGATCTGCAAACTTGAAACGACCGCCATATTGGATTTAGAATGACGTCATTCACCTTATTGTTTTTTTATTAGTAAAATCATTTTATTCAATATCTATAATAAGGGTAGGGCAAAAAACAAATTTTGAAAATGGATTGGCAGCAATTTTGAACATACATAACAAAATATAATATAAATTAAGATGTTATTTCAATGTCTAATTGCTGTTACCCGAAGTCTTTTACAACGTCTTCCGATTAAAGTTGGCTAAACTATTATGGCATTTGACCTGAATCTCCTTTAAGAGTAGTTTAGTCCCTGAGAAAAAAATTAGAAACCTGAGAATGGGATTTTACGCTACGTTTTCGCCAAAAACTAAATTTGTGCTATAAGATTGTTTCACGTCAATTTGACTATTGTGGATTCGAACTATTGAACTAATATTTCGCTATCTATTATTATATTAATTATCTAAATCATCACAATTTTAGATTCCATTGGCATCAAAATATAGGGAATGATGTTCAGTGATCCCGCAATCCACATATACTTAACTAAAGGAATGCAGAAGTATAGTCAGGTGATAAGGTGGGTCGCCCGCACCTCACGTCTAAATGGTTTTTATGACGAACTACACAGATTGGCCAGAGAAGCTGGCCTTGACTTCTTCACCGGGTTGAGAGGTGGCATAGCTCCTAGGTCGCTTAGCCTGAAGCTCTATCACTAGTAACTCGACACAAGGGTCCCCCCGGTGAGGGGTAACCTCGGCTTGGACGGTTACTATGTTACGCGTAAGCATTCCGATCCGAGGGCGCCCGAGAGGGCCGAACCATGACTCGGTCAGTTGCTATTTCACAGATAATCTATGGAACAGGCCAAATGGTTCTCAACACATCATGTTTCGCAGATCGCACTCAGAACCGTTAGGTTATTAACATCATTAATTTGGTTTATAAAATTACTTGATATAATGATAAAAATAAGAACAATAATGTTATAAGAACGTTCTGAAACAAAAAATATAAAAAAGTATTTAGGTGGTCGCTATTATATACTGTGCCGCTGTTAAGTTCTTTTGTTTTAAACAAATAATAAAAATACAGTAGTTCCCGGTAGATAGATGACCGCTTTAAAACATTTAGCGCTAGTAATTCTGAATAGAAATAAGAACAAAGGCCGAAGAGATTTTAAATATACAAGAGATAAATTATAACAATAGCGACTTTTGAAACAAGATTAAACGTGTTTATGTTATTTTTAAAGTAGATCGTGTTTTATAACGGATAAATAATACAAATACAATATCGACAAAACACAAAAAGAGACTCCAAATGGAATAAAAAATTAATGAAATAAAAAGTAGAATAAAAAGCCCTCTTTTATTTCCGATGTATTATAGTTGTATTATAAAGTTCTGGTGCCTTTAATATCTTTTTTCTTCTAGTAGTTTCTAGTACTTACCTTATCTTGGATTATATACCAATATCACAATCAACATTCGTTCTTCTATACGAATTTTAGGAATTCCTTGGTGTATCGTCAGAATCCAAGATTCTATGTCGACAAAATTCATATTGGACCTAATTGGAACTAAATTCTTAAATTTTTATTTATTCTTAAAAACTAAAATTCAAAAATCGGGCAGCGCACGTATAAAAATACTGACTCTCATTGCTCATAGATACATGCCGCCGGTGACGCCATCACAGTGGCGCACGACGCGACTGGCCGACGCCATGGGACCGGCGTGTCCCCAAGCTCCTCCACCGGCTGTGCCCCATGAAGATGCACTACTGGTACACCCTCGTGCAAGGATCCGCCAGCTCGAAAGGCTTCTCCCTATGCTCACTAATCAGAGCGAAGACTGTCTCTATGTCAATCTTTACGTTCCTACTAATGGTAAGTAATCTTATTTTTTAGTTAATCAATGAAATGTAACAATTTTTAATTATTTTATAGGTAAAAAGAACTGCAAGAAAACTACTATAAACACACACACACACACCAATAGGACAATTGTTGGTTGGAATGTAAAATTATTTCATCCCAGTTTTCCTTGTAAGGAGATTTGCTATGATAATGCAATATGGTGGTTATGCAAAATGTTTGATAATCAATACGTCTGCAATTGTTTTCAAAAGTGTCTATACTGTTTATAGAATACTAGCTGTGTGCCGGCATTGCCCGGATGAAATCTAATTTTAGATATTTTTTATGACGAACTACACAGATTGGCCAGAGAAGCTGGCCTTGACTGCTTCACCGGATTGAGAGGTGGCATAGCTCTTAGGTCGCTTAGCCTGAAGCTCTATCACTAGTAACTCGACACAAGGGTCCCCGGTGAGGGGTAACCTCGGCTTGACGGTTACTATGTTACGCGTAAGCATTCCGATCCGAGGGCGCCTGAGAGGGCCGAACCATGACTCGGTCAGTTGCTATTTCACAGATAATCTATGGAACAGGCCAAATGGTTCTCAACACATCATGTTTCGCAGATCGCACTCAGAACCGTTAGGTTATTAACATCATTGATTTGTTTTATAAAATTACTTGATATAATGATAAAAATAAGAACAATAATGTTATTACAACGTTTTGAAACAAAAAATATTAAAAAGTATTTAGGTGGTCGCTATTATTTACTGTGCCGCTGTTAAGTTCTTTTGTTTTAAACAAATAATAAAAGTACAGTAGTTCCCGGTAGATAGATGACCGCTTTAAAACATTTAGCGCTAGTAATTCTGAATAGAAATAAGAACAAAGGCCGAAGAGATTTTAAATATACAAGAGATAAATTATTACAATAGCGTCTTTTAAAACAAGATTAAACGCGTTTATGTTATTTTTAAAGTAGATCGTGTTTTATAACGGATAAATAATACAAATACAATATCGAGAAAACACAAAAACAGACTCCAAATGGAATAAAAAACCCTCTTTTATTTCCGAAGTATTATAGTTGTATTATAAAGTTCTGGTGCCTTTAATATCTTTCTTCTTCTAGTAGTTTCTAGTACTTACCTACTCTTGGATTATATACCAATATCACTATCAACATGCATTCTTCTATACGAATTTTAGAACTTCCTTGCTGTATCGTCAGAATCCAAAATTCTATGTCGACAAAATAGATATTGGACCTAATTGGAACTAAATTCTTAAATTTTTATTTATTCTTAAAAACTAAAATTCAAAAATCGGGCAGCGCACGTATAAAAATACTGACTCTCATTGCTCATAGATACATGCCGCCGGTGACGCCATCACAGTGGCGCACGACGCGACTGGCCGACGCCATGGGACCGGCGTGTCCCCAAGCTCCTCCACCGGCTGTGCCCCATGAAGATGCACTACTGGTACACCCTCGTGCAAGGATCCGCCAGCTCGAAAGGCTTCTCCCCATGCTCACTAATCAGAGCGAAGACTGTCTCTATGTCAATCTTTACGTTCCTACTAATGGTAAGTAATCTTATTTTTTAGTTAATCAATGAAATGTAACAATTTTTAATTATTTTATAGGTAAAAAGAACTGCAAGAAAACTACTATAAACACACACACACACACACCAATAGGACAATTGTTGGTTGGAATGTAAAATTATTTCATCCCAGTTTTCCTTGTAAGGAGATTTGCTATGATAATGCAATATGGTGGTTATGCAAAATGTTTGATAATCAATACGTCTGCAATTGTTTTCAAAAGTGTCTATACTGTTTATAGAATACTAGCTGTGTGCCGGCATTGCCCGGATGAAATCTAATTTAAAGATTTTTTTTATGACGAACTACACAGATTGGCCAGAGAAGCTGGCCTTGACTGCTTCACCGGATTGAGAGGTGGCATAGCTCTTAGGTCGCTTAGCCTGAAGCTCTATCACTAGTAACTCGACACAAGGGTCCCCGGTGAGGGGTAACCTCGGCTTGACGGTTACTATGTTACGCGTAAGCATTCCGATCCGAGGGCGCCTGAGAGGGCCGAACCACGACTCGGTCGGTTGCTATTTCACAGATAATCTATGGAACAGGCCAAATGGTTCTCAACACATCATGTTTCGCAGATCGCACTCAGAACCGTTAGGTTATTAACATCATTAATTTGGTTTATAAAATTACTTGATATAATGATAAAAATAAGAACAATAATGTTATTACAACGTTCTGAAACAAAAAATATAAAAAGTATTTAGGTGGTCGCTATTATATACTGTGCCGCTGTTAAGTTCTTTTGTTTTAAACAAATAATAAAAGTACAGTAGTTCCCGGTAGATAGATGACCGCTTTAAAACATTTAGCGCTAGTAATTCTGAATAGAAATAAGAACAAAGGCCGAAGAGATTTTAAATATACAAGAGATAAATTATAACAATAGCGACTTTTAAAACAAGATTAAACGCGTTTATGTTATTTTTAAAGTAGATCGTGTTTTATAACGGATAAATAATACAAATACAATATCGAGAAAACACAAAAACAGACTCCAAATGGAATAAAAAACCCTCTTTTATTTCCGAAGTATTATAGTTGTATTATAAAGTTCTGGTGCCTTTAATATCTTTCTTCTTCTAGTAGTTTCTAGTACTTACCTACTCTTGGATTATATACCAATATCACTATCAACATGCATTCTTCTATACGAATTTTAGAACTTCCTTGCTGTATCGTCAGAATCCAAAATTCTATGTCGACAAAATAGATATTGGACCTAATTGGAACTAAATTCTTAAATTTTTATTTATTCTTAAAAAAACTAAAATTCAAAATCGGGCAGCGCACGTATAAAAATACTGACTCTCATTGCTCATAGATACATGCCGCCGGTGACGCCATCACAGTGGCGCACGACGCGACTGGCCGACGCCATGGGACCGGCGTGTCCCCAAGCTCCTCCACCGGCTGTGCCCCATGAAGATGCACTACTGGTACACCCTCGTGCAAGGATCCGCCAGCTCGAAAGGCTTCTCCCTATGCTCACTAATCAGAGCGAAGACTGTCTCTATGTCAATCTTTACGTTCCTACTAATGGTAAGTAATCTTATTTTTTTAGTTAATCAATGAAATGTAACAATTTTTAATTATTTTATAGGTAAAAAAGAACTGCAAGAAAACTACTATAAACACACACACACACACCAATAGGACAATTGTTAGTTGGAATGTAAAATTACTTCATCCCAGTTTTCCTTGTAAGGAGATTTGGTTATGATAATGCAATATGGTGGTTATGCAAAAATGTTTGATAATCAATACGTCTGCAATTGTTTTCAAAAGTGTCTATACTGTATATAGAATACTAGCTGTGTGCCGGCATTGCCCGGATGAAATCTAATTTTTAGATATTTTTTTTATGACGGACTACACAGATTGGCCAGAGAAGCTGGCCTTGACTGCTTCACCGGATTGAGAGGTGGCATAGCCTGAACCTCTATTGCTAGTAACTCGACACAAGGGTCCCCCCGGTGAGGGGTAACCTCGGCTTGGACGGTTACTATGTTACGCGTAAGCATTCCGATCCGAGGGCGCCTGAGAGGGCCGAATCACGACTCGGTCGGTTGCTATTTCACGGATAAACTAAGAGACATTCAAAAGCTAAACTAATTTTGAGTGCAACTTCGGGATTAATTTTAAGAGTTGGGATGAATTTATACTATGAAAGTTTAGATATTAAATAAAGCTAAAACTATTATAATAAAGATATCGAGATAGTAACCTGTATGGTTCCGTGAACTTATTTTCAGCTTCTACTAAGCTTATATTCATATATGAAGAACCATTTTGTCAGTGTGCTATTATATTATATATTTTTATATGTATAGTTATATATTTTATTTGCATATATATTAGTGGACAAATAATTAAAGCTTAAAGAGATTTGCTCTAGTGTTTTTTTTTATTTATTCGTTTTATAATGTGAAGTGATGTGCTTGTACTGTGCTTTGCGCTTAAAACGCGTCGGATTTTTTTTGTCAACACGCGCTGAAATAGAAAATCCCTGGTTAAATCGAAACCAATCCATACTATCGTTGTTCATTCCAATTCTTTTAAAAGTGTTTTGATCGAAATGGTAGAAATTGTTTCCAGCACCATTTTATTTCAAAAAACAATGGGGGATTGCAACATTTTATTTTTCTTTTGGGACCGTTTGTGCGTTTGTTTTATTTGTTACTATATGATACTGTAGTGAAATTATTCTACTATAAACAACGAGATGATATTTATTATTTACGAGGCGACAATTATAAAAACTTTTTATAACATCAATTTACTATATTCGAATATATTGGTTTGTAATGAAATCATTTTTGTCGTATAAATGAAATTTATCGTAAAATAATCATTTGTTTTAAAATAATAAATGATTTATAAATAAAATAAATTATATTTTAGTTTATTAGTGTCGTCGTTGTTTCTAGTAATCGTCAATAGATATAAATTAGCAGATTCTTTTGGACATAAATCCCTATCGGTGAAACACAAATACGTCGTATCATGTTAGTACCAACTAAATACTACTTATCAAAAAAAAAAAAATTATTACACTATTTCCACCAATATCGATGTATATTTATAGCTTAATGAAAGTGTGATTTTATTTTTGCTATAGTTTAATGTGCCATTTGATTTATGCGAAGCTTATAATTTTATTTGCTCTGTAATTTAGCAGCATTACTCTATGCTCTGTGAACGACGGTGTGTAAAACAAAGAGGGTTCTCAAGGCGGAAATCTGGAGGCACATTTGCGACAGCGACACTGGAAACTGAAAACAGCGGCTGTGAAGGGTGTTGAGGCCTCAATTCCGTAGTGCATTGCAGTGCATCATGCCCCCTGCAAGCAGTGCGGAAGTGAGGCTGAGACATTCTATAGCTACGCATCATAAGAAGAAGACAGCTCATTGTATCGATTTTGTAAAAATAGTACATTATTATGCATAGTCTAGACAATATTACATATTGCTATATTATTTTATTTTAAAACTTTTATTTATCTATATTTGCTTAGTGTTTTTATTAATTTTATTAGATTTATTTTTGTACTAGGAATATTTTTAGCTTTATTAATTTATTTGACGGCGATTAAGTGAATGTAAATTTATTTATAACATGTTTTAAAATAAATAATTTGTATAAGAAATATTTTAAATTAGTTTATATTATTACATTGTTTTACAACTAATCGTATTTATATTTTTTTTAATATTTTACACTAGGAGCAGAAGAGGGTATACAAGGCGAGGGTCTGCCGTGTCTAATTTTTGTACACGGGGAATCGTACGAATGGAGCTCAGGGAACGCCTACGACGGTACAACGCTAGCGGCGCAAGGAAACATCATCGTGGTTACTATCAACTTTAGACTTGGAGTATTGGGTAATTATATCTAATTGATTCATTTAGTAATATTCAATAATTCCTGACATTCTTACTTGTAATATACGAGGTATGTTTGATAAATACTCTATATATGTGTTCATCAGGTTTTTTAAAAACTGGTGCTAGAGGTTCGGCCCAGGGTAATTTCGGTCTGATGGACTTAGTGGCCGGCTTGCATTGGTTGCGAGAAAACCTTCCCGCATTCGGCGGAAATCCTGAGCAGGTTACACTTATGGGACATGGTACTGGAGCTGCCCTAGCCAACTTCCTAGCAGTTTCACCAGTTGCCAGAGGTATATAAATTTATTATACTAATTTTTACGGTATAAATAAACTAAATCGCAAGGAAAACTTGTATACTAGTATTATTTATTCAGCTATTGTGACGAAAATTTCGGATTTCCACACATACAAGTACATACATTTAATTATTTGGTATAACGTATGTATATCAATATTAACAAATTATATGTATAACATATTCTTAAGATAACATATCTCCGTTTTAAGGAAGCCTTCGAACTTTTGGCACAAGTATTTATCACACTTAAAAGAAGATTAAAATACTGTCCTTATGTTAAATAAATCATTTGCCTTTTTAATTTTTTATTTATTATGCTTGATAATTTAATTGGTCTTGGTTGCATTTGTCACTATATATTTAGATTCAAAGCTAACTCTTTGTCCTAATAAACACAACAATAGGACGATAAGTTACCAGTTTTAAAGAAAGCGTACTAATTAGGTCAACATAAAACACATATTTGTATAATATAGCTTTTTATTTCTCACTAAAGCCCCGTAAACTATTTTGTATTAAATAAAAATGATTACAATTTATGCCAGTCTACAAACATAGGTTAAGATCTTCAATTATGTTGTTATATAATACAATTTATAGTATTACAACAAAAGTGTTATAATAAAGGAACATATTTGCATATAAGTGTGCGAAAGAAGACGCTAATCATGCAAAAGATAAATACATTCC
Organism: Meandrusa payeni; assembly: GCA_029286785.1. Lineage (NCBI taxonomy): Eukaryota > Metazoa > Arthropoda > Insecta > Lepidoptera > Papilionidae > Meandrusa > Meandrusa payeni. Next base: position 10,121,341 of record JAGSMX010000012.1, on the reverse strand, counting down.
TTGACCGCTTTTAGATTTAAATAATTATTATAATTTAAATATAACTTATAATTATTACAATTTAAATATGATTTATAAGCTTATAATTTTAAATAAACAAAATAATAATTTTAAAAAGTAAAAATACATTTAATAACAGAGGGGTAAGATAGTATGAATCATAAATGTACACTGAGTAACAATAAAGAAAGCAACTCTCAATATTCTTGATACTGTAGATAATATTACTTGAGTGAGTCTTACTCGAAACGGTGGAATTAAATGAGGTTTTCTGTTTCAGAATTGCTGAGGCGCGTCATCTTGTTAAGCGGGTCGGGGTTGAGCTCTTGGGCGCTGCAGAGGGAGCCGCTTACGATAAAAAGAAAGGTAAATGGCACGCCGTTTAAAAGCATATTTGTGTCATCATGACATGTTCAAATAAATTAAAGTTTCTTAACATTTTTAACTTAGTACATACACATGTAATACTGAAACTCGTACAATTTTATTGTCGAATTATAATATATTTTTAATGTTATAAGTATCTGTTATAAGACGTTAAAATAAAAGTTGTGCACACATGTGTGAAAGAGTAACACTATATAATAAAATTGGCGCTCATGTGTAAACAAAATGTAAGTACATAGGTTAAAATATAGACGTACATTAGAGTATATATTGCATTTAAACAGCCACATAAGCGTGGAAAATAATTCGAATCCGGATCTTTATGTAGCATACAAGAAACAGCAAAAAAACAAGTGTTTAATAAAAATACTGAAAAAAGTATAGTGTAGGGTTTAAGTTATTGATCCTCAGTAAGAAATTTGTGACGTCACGATGGGTAATGTCACACAAGGCAACCCAATGAACTCCCAGCATATGTATCTATTATATCCCCCACCCCTTTAGATGCTAGGAGCGTTGCTGGAGTTTCTTCGGCCACTTCTTCTCCCAGTGCCAACGCTTCCCGAAGTGGCACTCAAAGTTAGTTTAGCTTTTCGAATGCCCCTTAGATTATCCGTGAAATAGCTACCGACCGAGTCGTGGTACGGCCCTCTCGGGCGCCCTCGGATCGGAATGCTTACGCGTAACATAGGGGGACCCTTGTGTCGAGTTACTAGCGATAGAGGTTCAGACTAAGCGACCTAAGAGCTATGCCACCTCTCAATCTGGTGAAGCAGTCAAGGCCAGTTTCTCTGGCCAATCTGTGTAGTTATTAAAAAAAATCTATTATATTATATCTATACTATTTTGATATTATTTTTATTGTATTTTTTAATTCGGTATAATAATAGGTTATCTGGAAGAGATCGTTCTCAACAATATAACCGCTCATTGCGCATGCATAATAAAACAGTTATTATTACTGTGACATACATTTTAATTGTAGTGCAATGAAGTATAATAATTTATTCATTCATTTATCATTTTATTCCTTTTTTGAAGTTATTCAATTATATGTTTGATGAATGATATAATTTTATAACAGTATCGATGTGTATAGGTAGCGGAGCAAACGGGATGTCACGGTGATTTATTGGAAGACGACTTAGCCCCTTGCCTACGCAAGCTTCCCCTTGCTCAACTTCTGGCAGTACGGCTCGACCCGCCACGCTTTTTGCCAGGTTTTGCCCCATTTGTCGATGGAACTGTTATTGTTAACCCATCTTTAGTAAGTATATATAAAATATATTGGACGTAATTGATACCTACCCCTTTCCTTACGATAAAATCAGGCCATAACTGATGCCGTCATGAGTCAATAAATATTATAACATTTGGGATCATGGTCAAGCGCTAGTTTACACGCATAATAAAAAAATAACACAAACACTCACTGAGAACCTCCTCCTTCGGTTGAAGTGATATTAATGAGATTTTAATTGAGAGAGAGAGTTTTATTTATTTATTATATCGGGGTACCATATGCCAACAACTAATCCGTCGTATGGCCGATATACAATATCGGCCATACGACGTACGTAGGGGACAAAAGTCGAAAACTGATTTACTGAACGTGTTCCCATCAACATCAAGTCACCAACCCTATAGAGAGAATAACTTTCTCTCTGTAGGGTCCGGTCAGTACGGAGTAAATAATATTTTAATTTATTTATGTAGGCGCCCCCGCCTACGGATAGCTCAAGATTGGGTGCGGGAGCCGCAGCAGTAGCCAACGCAGCTGGACATGAATTGGCTGATTTTCCTCACAGAGACCTTCTCTTTGGGCTAACAACAACAGGCAAGCTTAAAACTTGAATATTTAACTAAATTTTTAACTTTTCGCTAACTAGCGAAAGCCTCTTTGGATACATTAGGAAGTCCCTAAGAACCACGAACCGTCCAAAGAAAGTATCTATTTTTCCGTAGTCTACTATTTTTATATAATGCTTATGTTGTTCATATATAATCAAATAATAATAATATATTTATAGTAAATTTTGGAAGAGGCCATTTTGGCTGACTAGATTTTTAAATAAATATATATCATTTTGTAAAATTACTATCTGAATAAAGGCTGTCATTATTAATATCATAGAATAAGCTCTCACGCACCTTTAACGCTAGCGGGGTAGGCAGACGTCTTTCACTGTCCACTTTTCGTCAAGCGTATTATGGCACAAATTTTTACCAAATGATTTTTTGTACTTAAATAACCGAAAAACGGAAGTTCTTTGGTACACGCCGACTGGTTCCACACTGGCGACCATGAGATCGTAAGACGTTAGTCACTAGGCTAGTCATATATTACTCGAAATCAAATTTAATACTAACTACATAGAATTATTTGTGAGAATATCTTTTAAAATTCATTACAACTTTAATTCGTAAAGCAATGAATACTTCAAGGTACGACTGCCATTAAATTTGTCTCATTTGAATTTGTCGGTGAACTGTTTCCCAAAATTAATGCAAATAACTGAAATTCCCCAACTTGCAGAATCTTACTTGGAATTCAATGCTCAAGACTTGGAGTTCGGTTTCAACGAAACTCGCAGGGATCGTATTCTGCGTACATTTGTTCGTAACGCCTACTATTATCATCTAAACGAAATTTATTCCACTTTGAAAAATGAGTATACGGATTGGGATAAGCCTGTACAGAACCCTTTGAGTGTACGTGATGCTACTCTAGAGGTAAGAGAAGCATTGCTTTATTTATATACAAAACCCTAAAAATATAGCCGTGAACAAAAATAAAGTTTCTGTTAATAAAATTTGAATATCTCGGAAAATAAAGACGCTAGCTAACTGAAATAAATTGTGCATTGACAATTAAATATCCTTTAAATAAAATAAAATAAAATATTTATATTATATTATTTATATGACGTTAGCTCAGCACATATTAGACCCAATAAATGCAATATACACTCATAAGCAAACATATTTTAGTTAATTTATTTATATTGCATTAAGAAACATAAACTTAATCGAAAAAGGATTAACTTAGGCGACACTAAGTACTAAAATTTTTGGGGCCAGGATGGGAACCTGGCCCCAGCATGCTTCGGCGTCGTCGGGACTTCTCTGAGTGCCGGAGGAGTCCCCTTTGAGGGTGAAGTCCGGTCTTGCCGAGACCGGCCGGTCGTTGGGGTGTCCTGTCGCTGACAGATCCGGGACACCCCGCTCATAACGGCTGATGGCATTCGCGGTAGGTTTAGTGGGTAGGGGCTGCCCAGGCCGACTCCTACACATCCCTCCGGGCCCACCCAGGGTACCGGAGGATGGTTAATAAAATGATTCCCCCGCGTTAACAAAAAAAAAAAAAGTACTAAAATTTAATGAAAAATACTGTATTATCCAAGTTTACGTAAAATCCTTTTTCGTTTAAGATTATGTTTTTTAATGAAATAAAATAAATTAATGAAAATATTTTTTCTCACGAGTGTATAATTGCATTTATTGGGTCTAATATGTGACGGGCTAACGTCATACACCGAGTACAAATTTTATTAAGTGCTTTTTAAATGCGAAAACCCTGAAACGGAGAGTTATTAATGCAAGTCGGTTAGAATTTCAACTTCCAACCATAAAGTGTTCGCATCATCATCGCTTCAATATATAAATAGTATTTTCATAACTGTTTAAAGATACAAAAGTGTGGTTGTAAAGATTTTTCCCCGTGATACGCAATTCTATCAACTCCGATATCTCAGTTGATCTTAATTTGAGTCTCAAGTGGCTTTTGCAACTCATCCAATGACTGCGTAACACACAAAAGAAGTTAATGACACTCTCGCGTTCTGAATACAAAATAGACGCTTTAGAAGACTGGCTGAAAGAGACTGGCACGCTTTTGATTCTTTATGATTAAAATTTAAATATAGATATTCATAAACGTCTTATATACATATAAAAGTACATAAAACTCTTATATATCTTATATACCTCGTGTTATTCTGAATTATTCAATGTTTCACAATCTGTACAGCCGTGATATTTTAGTGGTCGAGCCTTCGAGTCAAGTTTCATAATACGATGAGTTCAATTCTCGATCCCGGTACAATTGTTAAGGTTTTTTAGTACATGCTTAACAATTAAGCAACGGGCCTGAAGTACCTGAGAATTATTTCTTAGACATAATTACTTGGGCATATTCACTGCGAGAGCCGTTGTAGCTCAGTGTCCGGACGGTCAGCTCAAGTTGCATAGTACGTTAGCAACCCGAGTTCGATCCCCGTTGCTGGCACCAATAAATTTGTTTTGCAATTTTATGTACTGATTCATCACGCGCTTGGCGGCGAAGGAAAAAATCGTGAGGAAACTTACATGTCTTAGATTATTTTTCTAAGGCATGTGAAGCCTGCCAATCCGCACTAGGGCCGCGTGGTGGACTATAAACCATATACTCTCTTTATAGAGAAGGCCTGCGCCCAACAGTGGGACATATATATTATATTTATAAAGGCTGTAACTTTAACTTTATGCACTGCGACGGTATGATGTAGTATACCGATTGTTGAAGTAAATAATTTTGAATTTGTTTATTCCATATAATTTCATACAGGAACCGTAATTCATTTTTTAGATCCTCAGTGATGGTCGTACTGCAGCTCCGTTGATACGACTGGGTTATTTACATGCTTTGCGTGGTGGTACTACCTATTTCACACATTTTCATCACCTTTCCCAAGACAAGGACTATCCACAGGTAAGTCAATTAGCAAAAAACTTAGGATTTAAGTATTAAACCTATACTGACTATAGACTGTAAAGTATGCTAATTATTAAATTTGGAATGTTTGGATTACGAGGTTAATTACTTGGGGTATTAGGCGATCAAAATTAATAAAAAAATAATTTCAGTACATACTTGATGTGACAGACAATTATAGATTATTATTATTTCCTATAAACACAAATACACGCACGTATACGCACGTATACAATGTTTATGTTATTACTTGCACTTGTTAATAAAAAAAGTTAACCGACCCTAGCTCGAGCCGGGATTAGGCTAGAATGAAGAATATATAATATATATATATATATATATATATATTGCCAAATGTCTCTGTATGAGTTACTTAAAAAAAAGCTGGGTATTCTGGCATGCGTGTGTTATACTTAAAAGAATATCCAAACCCTGCACTGCTGTTGAACCGTTTGAAAATCATTTTGAAAATAAATATATATTTATCATTTTCAAATTGTGAGAAATAGTAAGCTATCTTTATGCAAATCTAGTTACGCCTTGCAGATACCAAGGCACGTTGTCTACGACCAGGATGCTTTACAGCTTGCTCGGGCTAAGATAAACATAAGTTGTTAAACAGAAGCGCTATACCGATCCCTCCGGAGACGCGAACTTGCAATATACTACGTTATGAGAAGATTATCTATGATTAATAATGATTTTCCACTGTCACCGAATTGACAGAAATGTTATTGCAATTTTTCATCTAATCCAAATAAATCAATTCAATTACTATAATTCCTAATGGAATATTAAATCGTAATTAAAACAAATAACAAAACCATCCGTTCATCCTATCGCTGCCAATCTTTACGGGATCATTCGTTGGATTAATTTAGGATTTATCTAAAACTTTCATCAAAATCTGTGCAGCCTGTCTGTCTGTTGTTTTCTGTGGACTCCAAAACTATACATAAATTTTATATAGTCGCGAGCAAAAATAAAGGGTCTGTTAAGGAAGATTGAATATCCTAATACAAAAATATTTTATTTTATGGATATTTAATTGTCTATTATGCACAATTTATTTCAGTCAGCTGGCGTCTTTATCTTCGGAGATATTCAAACTTTCTTAACTCATTATTATTTTTGCTCACGAGTGTATATTTGAAGGTATACAGGATGGAGATAATTTAAATTATAAGATTTTGATGAGTCTTTTAAAATTTGATAGTGATTGTGCACATCTCAATAACTCCGTTAACCGCCCAAGCAGATGTTCCTTCTCGAGGGCCCTTGCAGCTGGAGTTCTCTAAAGGGGGTCAGGCTAAGCGACTTATGAGCTGTGCCGTGTTTCAAATATCTGGTGTGATTATAGAGGCCTCTTGGCTGATCAGAGTTGTTCATTGAAAACTTGCAGCAATTGTATAGTGACAGCTCCAGCTAAATATCAGCGTTAAATTTTTCGTTTGCAGCACATAGCTGAGCTGGCTGCCTTTTCATTGACAGACTTTTTATCTTTTTAAAGTACGAGTACTAATAGCTTTTTTTTTACTGGCACAGCCAATTCTAGATAAGTTTTATTTTTCATATGTTAATTAAGTATGTTGAAATTCTTAGCGGCCGGGATCCGTGCACGGCGAGGAATTACCATATTACTTAGGAGTGCCGCTGGCTCAATCTCATCATCAACAGAACTTTACACAGCAGGAACAACGCGTCTCAAGGATTTGTATGCATTACATCTCTAATTTTGTACGTCATGGGTAAGATATCAGTAACTGATTAATGAGAAAACTTTTAAACGTTGTAGATAAAAATAATATACTACTATAAAATAGTCTATAAAATATAAGACTAAGCTAAGTACTACGACTACTTAATCTCTGACACTTTATGAACACTAGCGGTGCAAACAGTTTTGTTGCGTTTTAATTTTATTTTTGAATACTGTACATTTCGAACATTTTACTGACTACCCCCTGTAAGTGTTCGAAATAAAAAGTCGTAAAGCATTTTCGAATGAGTCCCGAATTATTACCGGTCCCATAATTTATTATTTTATTTCAGTGTATATTTTATTTTTTCTTTGTATTTTTATTTTCGATTTAGACAAATTGATATTCTTTCTTTACATACTGTCTGTATTACTGTCTTAAATTTACTCCAATAAATAATATTTGCGTGAATATGAGATTAAAACGCGATCGATAAAATTTAACGTTTCGAACATTGTACAAACTGCCCCTGTAAGTGTTCGAAATTAAAAATCGTAAAGCACTTTCGAATGAGATCTGAAGTATTACAGTTCCCATAATTTAGTATTTTATTTTTTTCTTTGTATTTTTATTTTTGATGTAGATAAATAGATATTGTTTCATTACATACGGACTTCTCATATTTATTCAATTAGTAATATTTGCGTGAATATGAGATTAAAACGCGATCGATAAAAACCATAAAGATAATTTTATTAATTTTTTCATTATTTAAAATTTTCACAGCAATCCCAACGACCCTTCAGCTACGCCTCCTCCGAGTACTTTATTAGGGGAGCCACCACGGCTCGGGCCCGATCAAATGCTTTATTGGGACACGTATGACACGATTAATCAACTGTATATGGAAATAAGTAAGTTTGTTTTTATTACCATTTAGTCATAGTTTTTTCAGGTGGAATCGTAGTCAAGCACTTGCTTAGATAGGACAATAAAAACAAATATTACTAACTTTTTATACGATGACGAGCGGTACAAAAACGGTAGGTAATAAAATAAAGTGTTACCCATTTAAATAAAATAAATGTTAACAATATTCAATAAAAACGAGTATATATATAAAATAAACAAAAAACAAATGATTTCTTATATTTCCGCGAGTGTTGGAAAACATAATTTACAAAAAATATATTTCGATTTTATTCAAGACGTATAAATCGTTTTGCAGCGCAGATCAGTAAAGAGGTTTGGTCTCTATATTATATTTGTTTGCAAAAATCTATTGAACTATATTGGAAATCTCAATTTTAGTTTTTCCAGTATTAAGTTTATTTTTTCTTAACTAAGGTACTAAGCCTGAGATGCGGAATCACTATCGAGGCCACAAAATGTCATTGTGGTTATCTCTTATTCCGCAATTGCATCGGCCCGGCTCCGACTTACCAGATGCGGCTATGCGACACCATCACTTCCAAGGCGATAATGCTAATTTTTATGAAGGTAATGTACACAATTTGATATAGCTTAGTTTTTTGTTTTTTTTTCCTTTCATAGAAAAAAGCACCCGATGTTATGCTGCCCACGAACACACCACACCAGAAGCATAGCATTGTTAGAATAAAATATTAGACTGTCGAACATCTGCATGCAGCGAAACGCAAAGTACAAATTCCTCGTCTTCACGTCAGTATTTCCTTTTTCCACTGCACCCATTCATACGACAGCTAAACTTCCTACCGTGGGTTTGTATCAAATATAAGGATACGGTAATCAATATATGTTTGTTTCATGCGAATAGGTGCAGTAAGACCGCAATCGTTATCAAGAGCCCACATTCCCCATGTCGTGAATATTGACACTGGCCGTGGAGGAGAAGGTCGCAGTACGCCATCTACTCGTTCAGCTCAGCCGAAACCGTCACCAGCACCACCAGTCATATCCACGGAGTGCCCACCCAATGCTACAGTTTCGCCTATACAACCCGACGATGCATTACTTCGCCGTCTGGCGTCATCTCATTACCAGTCGTATACCGCTGCGCTAACGGTTACAATTGCGGTAGGATGTTTTCTTCTTTTACTAAATGTACTGATATTTGCTGGCATCTATCACCAAAGAGGATCACGGCCAAGGAGGTCGAAGGACGATTTGGGTGAAGCTGGCAGTTCGTCCTCCTCGGACAATTACGATGGGAAATTAGATTATGAAATTCGTGCTTATGACGGAAAAGGGTTTGGTTTTGATTGTAAAGCGGCACATGTATCGCGGAGCTCTAGTTCTAAATATGATTTACGGACGTTATCAGACTGCGGAGAGCCGACATTCGGAGAGTACAGTTGTTATGAAGAAAAACATCGCGCTGCCCGCAATTCTCTGCCAGACGTTAGTGTAGGTAGTGCAATTGAGGCGGGAAGTGTAGTGTGCATCGACACACAGAAACCAGATATACAAAAAGTGGAAGGACGATTACCACATGATCCAGTGGGGAGAACGAGCACTTTCGAACCACGTGTCGTAGATAGTTCAACGCAAGTGAAATTCGGCCCCGTGGCAGATTCGGAGGTCACATCAGAGTCTAACGGTGACTCTGAAACTGGAGGGGCCAGTGCTTCGGGAATATTAAGAGTCCCACCTACGAACACCACTTCCGTGCCGCCAGGAATCATGAAAAAAAGAGTTCAAATACAAGAGATATCAGTATGAGATTTGCTGATTACCCCTGAGGTGGTTGTAAGCAAAAGGACAAAATTGTGATTCTTTTGGAGACTAAAACATATTGTATATACAATGATATAGTGAAAGAACTATGAAGCTATTTGTACATAATGTAAACAATTATATTATAGTTTATGTGAGCAGAAAAATATTCAATGAGGTATTATGTCTGCGAACAACATGTACATATACTATATAGATAGATATTATGAAAGTTTGCAATATTTCAGTACATACGGTAAGCTCGAAGTTGAAGGAATATATTAACAGCAGATAAATTGAACCGTATGTGTATAACCCTCTTTATTTTATTCCGCCAACCTATTTGTGTGAATAATAATTACGAATACATAAATAATTACACATTTATTCCACTGTATTTCGATTCCTATCTTTGTCAAAGGGGAAATATATTGTGGGGATTTATAAAAATACATTTACATTATTATGAATGTGAATATTACAATAAATTAGAAACCAAAGACTTGTTGAAACCAACATAAAGTGTATATAATTTTATCATAATATGTTACAAATGTACATCAACCTAAATTGCATATGTTGTGATTTTTGTAAAGTTAATTTAAGTGAGATGTGTTGAGTTGATGTAGTTTTTGATAATTAAATATTTAATACATTATAACAAATTGCCATTTGGACGAGTACATTACAACAATATTATAATTTTTATAACATCAGGTTGCTTAAAATATTTAATATTATATATGGTAAACAGGGTAATAGGCCACGAAACAACACAATTTGAGGAATTGTTCTACTATGCTTCGAAACCCATTTCGTAATTATGTGAAACAACTTTTTTTATAGCTAAAGGGGCAAACGAGCTTACGGCTAACCTGATATCAAGTGATCACCATACCGAAGGAGATGAAGGTATATTGCTCCATTGAGAAAAGAGTCCTTTTTTTATCCCCAAATGGTATAGATTCGGAAACTCCACTGGTGACAGTTATGTTACGCGAAAAAGTCGTAGAGTGGTAACTGTCATGATAGTGTCAATGGAATTTGGAATTCTGCCGTGTTGTACAACTACAATTGAATATTTTTTTTTAATATCATAAACTTTGCTTTGTTTTTTTTCCTTTTTTATGATATAACATCAAATTTATTTAATCAAATCAATCATCAAACTTTAACGCCTATTAATTATATTTTAAATATTTAAAATAAATCTTTATAACAATGCTTGCCCCGTACTCGTCCAAATTTATCTTAACAGGAATTGATTATTTAAAATTATAACGATTGACTATTTCGTTGAAATATGCGTTGTAACAAAATTGTGACAAAATGTGACTGTTTGATAAAGCATGATATATCACTTAAACCCTAAATTTGTTAATACGGAATTGATAAAATAGAGCCTACGAATTATAATGAGCAAAAAATCATTACATATTTATATTTGGCTATATTTTATTTTGTAAATATGTAAATTTTAAAAATATTATCTGAAAGGAATTGCTTATTATTTAGTTTACATTAATTTTTTGTTTTAATTAATTTGTAATTAAAGCATAATAATTGAAACCGCTTTTAACATATCAAGGATTTGTTTTATTTAAATAGAAAATGTTTTATAAAATTTACATTTTATTTCATTTTGTTAGTTACAAAGTTTATACCTTACAATATTGTAGATGGTATTAAAAAGCTACGTGGCTATTATCTTGAAAAAACTATTTCGTCGTATAGGGTTCGTGTGTGTGTATGTATTGCTGGAGACGGAATTTATATATAAAAAGTATACCGCGAGTGCACTGTGTGTGTCACACAAAAAAAAATACCGTAACGTGACATATTAGATGGCGACAATTTAACTCACTGCGTCATTTATGCAGTGTATTTCTTCCTTACTTTAAGTAATTTCATTAGGGAAATACATCTATGTAATTATATTATAATTATTTGTATTCTTTCATTATGCCAAAATTGTCGGTAGTGTTACTCATTTTTAATGCCAGGAACGTGCAATCGTCTCTTTAATTTCAAATCAATTAATATGTCATTTCATGGCGTGTGATCTTAATTTATATTAATTTTATGTTTAAAAGTCTAAAGATAATTATTACCGACTCGTCATTTAATTTGACGTTATGTTTTAGAATAAATTTTAATTTAAAATGTATTTTATAAAAATGTAATCAATGTATTAATAACAATTAGTGTCAAATTAAATTATCTTCTATTATACATCTAATTTTGTGCCAAAGTGGTAAACGGAACGCAATGAAATCATCATTTTGTTACAATTTGGTGTTTTTATAAAGTACATAAAATAAAGTGTCAAATAAATTTTCGAAAATTGAATTATTGTGTTTTATTTGAGAGATAAATTTAAAAATAGATTTATAAGCCGAATGTTGTTAAAAATAAACTTCTAACAAACAATAAATAATGTATATAGTTTTTTAAAATATATTTAAAAGCATCAGAATGATTAAACTTATTAGAATTGAGTAAAAAAAATATACGTATTTTAATAGTTTATTAAAATAATAGAAAGTTAGTGATCTCTAACTCCATTTATAAATAATAATTAAATAAAATAATTAAAACTCCATTGAGAAATAATAGAATTACAATAATTGCTAAAAACGCTTTAATTAAAATGAAATATTTAAGATTTTTTTTAATTGTTGTGTTTTTTAAAATTAAAGTTTGATTGCTTTTTCTTTTTATAAAAATGTTAAATTTATTTAGTTATTGTTTTACACAATAATAGTTAATAATTAAAAAAGATAAAAAAATCCTAAACAGAAATGTACACAAATAATAAATCAACTTGGAATTCTGCGTGACGTCCGGTTAGTGTGGCGACCCAACTCTTCATAATATAGGTTGGCAACTCTACCGCAATCTCTTTAGTACGTGTCTGAGGACGGTGAGTTCACTTAACATGAAGTAAGCCGCAAAAATGTCTATTAAAAATTAAAACTTTTATTGATAAGAAAAAGAAACAACAGCAAGCGAAACGAAAAATATAAGAAAGGAGTTTTATTTTCGGAAAGTGGAGTAGGGATAATGGGGTCATTTAACAGACAAACGATAACAGTTTACACATTTCCGCTCACTGCAAAATAATTGCATTTCCATCCGAATATGTGCGAGAGGCCGGCTCGTAACGAACGAGCCGAGCGAATGAAGCGGACCGCGAAACCTTCAAATTGAATTTTAAGCATGCAATTTGTTTGCGCGGTGCCGCCTGTACCGGGTTATATCAACGCAGGCGTAGCCCACACCGACTGTTCCCACACTCGTAAAGCGATTTTTGCCAGCCCGTACAGCGAGGTCAGACGGGATTTTTATGAATTATTTATACTCCTGCATGTGCCGTTTCGCAATACAGCTATTTTTGACGTGATATTTAAAATTTTCGGATACGTAGTTTAATTATTTTGTTGACGTATGTTTTAACATTTTACTTTTAGGTATAAATATTTTCGTAATTTTTATTTTTTATAAATTAATACAGTAAATTTAAAGTAACCGAATAAAGTCTGTAATATTGTTAGTTACGCGTTACGTTAATTAAAAAATACATAAAGTACATTAATCTTAAGTCACTATTTGTAAAATGGTAAATTACCCGTTACATGTTATGTTAGTGGTTTGTAGATTTGTTTTTAAAGAATACTAATTTTTTTTCAAAAATATTACATTCTAGACTACCATTCCCAATTAAGTTTGTTGTTTCTCGTCAATATTCGAATCGTTGATTTGGACCTACCACATTACTGTTCATAGACCGTATCCTAAATCATTAAGCTATTGATGCGTAGTTCATTATTATTAGATTAAGGTTCAGTGGTAAAGATTTAAAATTCAATAAGCTGGCAACAGATGTATGAGGTGACCGTAGAGCCATAAGGCATGTGAAGTGGCCGGGTCTTGTCTTAATTGTCAATAAACATTAGTCCCGGGGGGCGGACGGCTTGCTCCCGGCGAATAATTAACGAACTTCCGCGATTTTCGAGTTTGTAAATTGCCTCACGGTCTCGTCGAGCAGCGTTCTGGTTTGCCAAAATAAATTATGTGCGCTATAAATTAATCTCAGTGTTTTAAAAACGTCCTTTTTTTACAGGGTGTTGTATTATCTTTTGGTTATTTGGTGTGAAAAAAGTTTTTGTTTGAAATTTACAACCTACAGTAATTAAAAAATATTTTGGAGTGATGTAGTCGACTCTTTTAGCCTTTGAATGGGTTACTTTGAACTGAAATGCGACAGGTCTACAATCTATGAGTGCCGCAAAAAACTAATTTAAGTGTACCATAGGTCTGTAATCACAGAAACTAGTGCGGAAATACAATATGATTATCAAGATTTTTTTTCACTCGATAAATTGACATAATTACAATTGAGAATAGATTTTCCTTTTATATTTGAATGCTCTTAACAAATTTGACTTTTGATAAATTCTCTCTTAATCCGCTCCTTTTTCTTCCTATCGATATAGGAAGAAGAATATCGAGCCTAATCCCGGCCTGAGTCGGCGTCAGCTTATTTGATCTCCTCGATTTTGCTTGGCTTCTGGCATCCTCTTCAGTTGGATTGTTGAAAGTCATGTCCCTGCGGACGACATCCAATTAGTGCATTTTTGGACGGTTTCTTTTGTAGGAAAAGGGGGCAAACGAGCTTACCTGATCTTAAGTGTTCACCGTCGCTCATGAACATCCAAAACACCGGAAGAGCTACAGATGTGTTTCCAGCTTTTATGGTCCAGGAATATCATGAGTTAGGCCTACGAAGTACGTCGTGTCAGTAAAATATTAATACTATCAGATTGTAATTATAATAATCAATCACAAAACAAAGAAATATTGCAATAATTTCAAATGGAATAACGAATCTCGCGAAGCAGCTATAATCGTGTATCAGCTGAAATTATCAATTATATGAGATATCGTGTATATCGATTTCATGTCAATTACGATCGTGAATGGATTGCGTATCCATTGTTCGGAAAATTGTCATCTAGGTATACGTGTATAATATAATTATGTTGTGGATTTAACTATCAATGCTAATATTATCTTATTTAGTGATAATTCATAGCTGGATGCAAGTCGCTTACAATTGGTCCTTTTGGAAATTGTCCAGCGGTGGATGTCCTACGGTTGTAATTATATGGTTCAGGTCTAATCTATCTAGTGACGTAAGACTATTTTAAAATTAAAATACGCTACAATGATAGTATATATTGAAATTTCACATGCAACGATTAAATGTTTTCATTACTACAATGTTGTTGTTTTGTATTTTTTTAAAACCACTGACCTCACGAAATGACAGAGTATTACACATTTTGGCTTGCATTCTTTTTTTTTAATTTGTTGTTGACATACATGACCGCGGCGTGGCCTTTAAAAGTTTTTGTAGTGATTGTTTATTTGGAACTATGCTTTTACATAATAGACTAACTGATTTTTTTTTAAAGTAAGCTAACAATATTTCATTTTTTCAGAAATATTCCTAACATTTTTGTTAACTATTAGAACTAATCTTACACTTGTGCTAGGAAATGGTGAAACGTCAATAGTCGAATGGTAGATTCGAGCCTACGATCATATGATTCGCAGACCATTAGGCCATTGACGCTTTGAACGAGATATAAGATTGTTATATCTGTCTACGGTTAAAGATTCATGTGATAAGGTTCTCAATTGAAGAAGAGCCTTACCAGTTCAATATGTAATAAAATATTCAAAACATAAAATATTTTTTTTATTGCAAATATTAATTGTTAATTTTACATTAAAAAGTAAAACACTTATTTCAATTATTTTATAATCTGTGCCATAATATTTTGGGAAATCTTAACAAGAAAAATTATTTTCCCAGTCCGAAACGGGATATTAGGCTTGGAAATTTATGCTAAATTATTTTATCCTTTTAAAATCGTCGAGACTACATGCCACTTAGGGAATACTAGAAGGCCGTAACTCTCATAAATGAAGGGAGAGCCCGTCAAAACGAGCGACCGTGTCGGGAAACGTAATGGAAGTGACAAGGGTTTCTCAAAATGATAGAAGGAATTTCAAAGGTTTCCGTGGATACTCGAGTTTTACGACTCTCCCTAAGATATCACTCACATCGATTTACTATTTCTAAGACTGTCTTTTGACTACGTTTGTACGTAGAGAAATATGTGATTATTTTTTTTAGCAACAAAGATAACAAATTATCGAATCGAGCATTTTTAATGATGTGATAACTTTGTACGCAAGAAACCGAAGGGTCGAAAATTATTAATAAAAGCTAGTTATGATTCTTAGTTTCGCGAAAATTTGTTAACATTTAATTAAAAAAATTTAATTAATCCAACAATCGTAGCGTCATTGCGTCGTTGTTAGGTCGGCACAGACCGAAAAATATCATTACAATGGAGGATACTGCATTTCATGAAATGGAATCGCAGGTGAGTACATAGCACCTGCAATTCCTTCAGATAAACCACCTGCTCCTTTGCCATCTACCTTATACCATTAAAAAAATACTCGATGTTAATTTGTAAACGTTGTTTTGTATCAATTTTTTAAATATAAGTGCAATATTTTTCTAAATATTAAAAATATAACACCAAGTTGCATATTCAGGATATCATTGCCATGAAATATACGGAAATTGAAACTGCGGCGTAGCGCAGTTCGACTCTTAACGCTATCTACGCTATAATCGTAGCATGGTAGCTACGGTAATATCGTAGAATGAAAATATAAAATGTTAGTAGCATTTTATTTTCTTCCACGAAACTGTACATATCAGCAACTTAGATCACGATGCCGTCTTTTAACTGCATAACATGTACCAGCAGTGATAACTTGACTAACTGAGCAGGTTATCGGTGTATATATTGTTCCGACTTTTGACTATCGGCAGATTGAACTTTTTTTTTTATTCGAAAAAGCTTAAGCTTGTGTTAGATGATTCACGTCAATAGTCGAATGGTGCGAATGGTGGATTCCAACCTACGACCTTATGTTTCGCAGACCATTAGGCTATTGACGCCAGTCAGTTTTTTATTTATTTATTTAAAACAATTTGCTTTCATAACAATATAATTATTAATAACAATACAATACGATAGATTTACTATTTGTATCCTAGAAACGTAGTCAAATGGTGGATTCAAACCTGCTATCTTACCTTTTTGTTACCGAAACCTGAACTACGAGTATTAGGCGCTTTATTTGACTTTATACTTATGGACTAGCTACTATTGCTCTTATTATTTCACTTTCTGAATTTAAATAAAAACACATTGTGGATTACATATATGTAATCCAATGGAGCGTTTATCTTCTATTAAACTTGAAAAATTTGATTTACAACACAATAAATTTTGGCCACATTACAATATGCATTGTCTATTCTTAAATGGAAGGAGCAGGAGCTGGGGAGAATGGAATCAATACTTCGCTAAGACGAAGACAAATCACGTATAAGATTATCGAAGCTTCTTGTTTTATAACAAATTTGATTATGACTGGTAAAAATATTTTGTGATATAGTCGATTATGATAAACTTAAGTAATTTTATGTCAAATTACAATTATTTTACAGAAAAACATAAGATTTTAGATTCAACCCCAATATTGCAGTGAACCATTTCGTGCTCAGCTTGTTTTAGACTAGAAATAAAGATAATAAAATATTAAAATTTTTTTTTTGGCAAAAAATTTTGCTTTTTGTATTAGCATAACATTAGAAAAGATCAAGTATAAACACAGAAGCTTTGTAGAAATAATTTTAGACACAAATTGATGACCGATATTATGTCACCGTTACATTGTGTGTCCTCTTTATCACTCTTTTAGGTTGTAATAAAGTGTAAAGGGAAACTTTTATTTTTCTTTTTATATCTGCAAAAAAAATAGATTGAAGCGATCAAAGTATCTGATACAATCTTCTTTACTTTATAGCGTCATAAGGATGACCCATTGCGGATATAACGATGACACGTCCCGAGACGCTAAAAGGTTTTTATGGCTTCTACACATGAATACTGCTTTTTTGGCAATGTTGCTGCGTATTTTTGTCATGTATTAAGTTTCCTTTTTTCGTCAACAGCAGACATAGGCTCTTACTACACAAATTTAATTCCAATGCAGTTCAATTTAATCTTTCAGCATTGTACTTGGTGGTGAATGTCGCTAAACGGTTAAATAGAGTCACAATTCAAACCGCTCTTGTGGTTGTAATCGACTCAGTCGTGTAATATTTGATAATCCCAAATTTTTACTATATATAACCACTCCACAGTCTAAACAATGTTTACAAATAATACAAACTATTTATATAATATAATGACTTTGACTGGATTGAGATAACTCTAATAACCTCTAATGATTGAATGAGACCAATCCAAATTTTGTTTTCCAAATATTTATTGATTTGTTGTATATAGTATAAGCTTGAAATATTATATTTTCTTAAGTTTACACAAACAAAAACTTGACAACCAGTAAATTTGTCAATCCTTTTTCATTACTGGACACTATTGACACAAGTCCAAAAAACGCCATTATCTAAATATTCTGGATATATGATGTCGATTCGAAACCTTTAAATACGTTCTTTAGAGAGGAGAGTTTACCGTATCGACAGGATCAACATTAAATGTTTGTCAGTTAAGAAACTCATGAACGTTGTGTATGGGAAAATGATTTTTCTTTCATTTATATATAAAATCCTCCTGTTAGAAGATATATTTGATAAGATTATCCTATGTCCGTCTCCTGGTTTTTAGCTACCTCCCACCCTTTTCAGGCAAATCGGTACGTTCTTGAGTTATAAATAGTGTAACTAACACGACTTTCTTATATATTATATAAATAAATATATATATTTTTTTACAAGCGCAACATGAGTTATACGATCAAATTCGTTTTATCTTTTCTTTTCTCCTCATACATATAGGATGATAAGAGAAAAAGAGAGAATGAAGAAAAGTTTTCTTCATCAAATTACAGCGAAAGATGCCGTCGTGTCGTATGAAGATATTAAAAAAGTTAAAATGTTCATGTAAGGATAGAAAAGGATACTTTAAAATTTCCATAAGAGCAAAAGTTTAATCTTTTAGTAAAGTAGAAGTCTTGACCCGTAAATTTATAATATTTTCAGTTCTGTTAGTGACAAAGGTTTATTAAAATTTTTAAATAACTAATTGTTAGGCTATTAACATGATCTATCTATTGATTATTTTATGCTAATACCGCCCTACAAACATCACTAACATCGTCCAATTTTTTGGGCTAAGTAACATCTCGAATTTCACGTAATGTAAATTTAGAAATCCACCATTTTCATAGTGAATTTTTATTATTTTAATGGGATTTTCGAGTACAATTGAATTAATTGAAACAAATGCCCAAGCTTCTACTACAGATATGAAAAAAAACATTTTTCAAAATTGTTATGTACTCGTAGTACCGGTTGAGACCATGTTGAAAAACAAAGTTTAAAAATCCTTTACTCTATATTCACAGTTATAATGGAGTTGTTAAGACCCTGACTTTTCGTGCTTGTAATTCAATAAGTTCCTAAGATGACATATTTGTCAGACAAATTCATGATTTTGGGTTTGCGAGAAATTGAATATACGATGTGCTAAATACAAAGAAAGATACATTACTTATACATAAATAATAAGAAACATAAATAGTACACTTATTTATTATACGCATTTCTTTAATAATTTTCTTTTGAACTTACCCTTTAAAATAAAAAAAAAAGCTATAGAAAATACAATGTTAAGTAACGATACTTTGATCGTCTTTTACATTTCATTTTTCTCATTTTTTTATCCTTATCCATTTACTTTTCAATCAACCTTTTGTGGAAAAGTTACCAGTGTTGTCATTTATGCCTGTTGAAATAAATTTTCCAACTCAAAACCACCAGGAAATCGAATTCACTTAAAACTTTTGTAAGATAATAATTTTCTAAAGTTTTGATAACAAAGCTTATAACTGTCTGCTTAAGGGTTTCAGGTAAGTGCGTATCGGTAACGCTAAGTTTGTTATTGTTTGACAAATTTCATACTTTAAAGGAGCAATTTAAAAGTTTCTTCTGTCAAAGTTCAATTTCTTACAGCGATTCTATTCTGCACATCTCACTATAGAATTATGCTTAGCATTAATAATGTTTGTATTATGTATTTTATTATACACCATATATTTAGTTTGGTCTTGATAAAAGGTAAATTTTAGACTAGAACATGTTGCATTACGCTATCCTCGACGTTTTTTTTTTAAATTATAATATTTGTAGCTAATACCATAATTACAGAGTTTATTGAAAATTAATAAAGAAACATTTTTTTTTGTATTTTGATAGTCTTTTTGAGTATAAGATTACTACGAATCAAAGAGGTCTTTCAACATAAATCTATTGACACTTCACTAAGCATGATTTTGCATCATCACAGATCATCCTTGAAATTAGTATTGATTTTTAGTTCATGGCTAACGCTTACAAAATTTTTATTGTTGCTGTTGATGTAGAAATATCTCTCGTTTTTAAATTCCGAACAAGTGACGAACGTCTTTAACAACTTACAATGTTCACGAACTTTTCACAGAAACAAGTAAATTTTAGTTCAGACTAATGTCATAAAAACTTGAAAGTATGTAATAAATGCCCTTAAAAATTAAAATTATAATAATTTAATAATTATTAAGTCCCTTCCTTTGGAACCTAACGTTATAGACGATCACAGTTTTCGCTGTCCACATTTCACCTCGATTATTAGATTCCACAGAAGGAGCCCATCGACACTGAACACAAATTTATATCAAGTGTTTCATTTTGTGCAAAAAAACCTTAAAATCCGAACGGGAACTCATGACCAAATCAAATCGTAAGTCGAACCGCTTAGCTACTAGGCTAACACTACAATTTAAAGGTAATAAACGCTCAAATATTAATGAGTCCTCAAATATCAATTAATAACTAAGGTACATTAAAACGGCAACTCTTGGAATGAGCAGTAAGAAGAAAAACAGGACTTTTAAATTTTTATTGATGATTGTTCACTTCACTGCCTGCTTCTTTTTTTAAGTATTAACGATACGATACGATTACGGTTCAAATGCCTAAGCTTATGTAGTTCAGCCAACCTGCTCAGTCTGACACTTTACTTGAGTAACTTTGAAGGGCTGTGGAGCGGGAACTTCGGCTTGTGCCATTACTCTAGGCAGGAGATCAAATCCAGCCCTGTAGTTCTGGGCTCTCAAGAATAAAGGGGCCTCGGGTTCACTGGGCAACAAGGGTGGAGGCCTGCGTCGTCCACCAAAGTGGACCCGGGAAGAAGGCGACATCGGCTGGCCTGTGTCGCCTTGCGCTGCGAGGAGGAGAGGAGAGGAAGGAGGGAGTAACCTCCCCCCCGGACGTGCTCTCTTTGAGCACAGTGCAGAGGGGCTCCGGTGCGTTCCACGTTGAGATCCCGGAGCCCCTCGTCATGCACCGAGGAAAGGGCCACCGGGGAGGTTTTAGTGGGTAAAAACCCCACATAACCGCCGCCTTCCCCCCAGAAGAAGACGAACAAAAAAATAAAAAGCAGGAGATCAATTCGACTCGAAGGTGCTCAACAACTTAAGCATTGGATTAGGCCAGAATAGATATAAAGCAAAAAATATCATGAAATAGAGATATAAATTAAAAAAGATATTTAACGCAAGATTGGTTCATTTAAGATTGAGAAAAGATTTAAGACAATAAAGAATCTTTGATCATAAAAAATTAAGTAAAATTTATGTAAAAAATATTAATACATTAAAGTTAAGGTCGTTGTTAAATTTTGCTACTATAAGGTTGCTCGTAGTAATTCAAATTCTGACGGCTCTTTGTGTTATCAAATAAATGGATCTCAAGGTCGATCAGGTCGATAACAACCGATAGTAGCCGCCAGCGGTCGATAGGCACTTTGGACCCGAAGTGGTTGTTCTAACTTTGTTACTTACGCAGTTATATAAGCAGCCGATATTAATTGACGGTCAGTAATTTGATTAAGGGTTATGTTAATGGAATTTGAGTAAAATTAATAACTTTAATTTACCCAAATGTATTGTTGATTATCTGACCCTTGACATTGAGTTTATATTACCCACATGTAACTGGTACATACCATTTAACTATGCAACTAACTTATATAAATTCTCTTTTCAAGAATCAGTATTGCTAGATTTTTGCTAATGACTCTATATACTAAATTTGTTCAGTGTTTGAATGTTCTTTTAGGTGTTATATAATACTTATACATATTTATATACTTACAAAAATTCCAGGGCTACCTTATATACATACAGAGATTTGATTATATTTATATATAAATTTATAGGTATACCTTTAATAACAAACAATTACATACACGTGTGTCTGTGTGTGTGGGAGTGTCTAAACGTGGATGTATGTTGGTGATTAAAATAAAAAATTATCGTGTACATCCCAAGTAGTAGCTTTTATGTACCTAACTTTCTGTTCACGAGAATATATTTTATGTTCCATTCGAACCTACGTATTTCTTCTTTGTATAGACCGATACTTTTACCTTAATATGCATACTATGTAAAAAATATTTGCGTCAGAATATACTTCTTTATAACAAAGATAATATGTACTTAGTGAGCTTAGATGTCTCTGGGTTTGTCTTAGTAAAACTCATCTAAACTTCGTGAAATAATTCCACTGTACAATGTGAAATTATTCCACAGAGTTCTTAAAAAAATAGTTTATCTTTCTTTTTCAACTCATATTTCGTGAAACATTTTACAAAAAATACCAAGTTTTTACCCTCTTTTTTTACCTCAGCTAGAATCTATTCACTTGAGAAAAGTAAATAAGATATTACATAATATTAACCCTTTACCGACGATACATAATCTTTGGTTTAGGGTAACTCAAGGCGTTCTCTACAAACCGCTGTACTGTCTAACTCCCTGAAACGAAGTCTTTGTTATTAATTTTATCTCGTTTTTCTATATTCCCTAATGAAACGTGTTACAGAATGTCAGGTCTTATTTGAAATTATTAACAGATATGTTGTTAAATATTGTTCCAAGTAGATGTAATCTTTACTGAGGGATATAAGCAAAAGTAACATTAATGGTACGATGGTAATAACTGGGGGTTCAAGTTATTTAACCAATCAGTTTGTTTAGTCTATGTGCTCAATAATAAAGTTACAAAAGGTTCCACTGTGCCAACAGCGCTAAGTCTCACTGAGTCTAGTCTAAGATTAGTTAGTAAAAGGCGGTTACTTCCGAGATAACAATCAAAGTTTACCAATCACGGTGGGTTGTAAAAAAAAGTGTTTATAATATAAGTGTGCAGTAGACAATCTTGAGAAAATGAACAAACCGAAGACAATATAAAAGAATATGGTATAAGATTGCCTTATAGTATTTTTACTTCACCTGTAGTATTGGGGTAGATGAACAAGTGGCTTTCCTGATTTTAAATCATTAGTATCAGAGACCAAATGTTACAATAGCATTTGTAAAATCAATCTATTTTCGAGGTATTCTTACATCTACAAATAAATACAATTAGACTGTCTGTTTGTAATATACGTAGTGTACGTTGTAATGTACATATTTAACGGAACATTTAACACAATAACATTTTTTACAGTTTTTGTCTGTCTGCTTTTCTCTTCCGGCTAATCTCTGGAACGACTGGACCGATTTCCACGGGACTTTTACTGGCAGCAAGATAAGTCTTCGTTCAGATCGATATTCCTTACAAAAGAATGGACAGCCACCGCCGTTCTGGACGTCCGGTGTTAAAAAGAAAATGGGAAATAGTGGAAATTAAAAAATCAAAGAGTTATTCCTTTGCATATTGTGATAGTTCAATTTGCATATAACATAAAGTGAATCTAAATTAGAAAATAGTAATTTGAAGTAGAGCTTACAGATGGACAGTAGTCGATGCCTTTCAATTGATGTCGAAAATGAAAACGAAACCCGTCACAAAATAGCTGCAAATACACGTTGATTTAAAAGAGATTTCGAGTGGCTCGACGTCTTCAAGAGGCATACCGATTTGAATACACGACACATCGTTTCAGTCTCCCACTACGTTTTGAATTCGAATGGAAAATACGGCTTGTCATTATTTGCTTTTCAATGTCGATTTATAATATTTTACAGAAAATTTATTTCAAAATGTTTTCATTTACAAAAACATGAAGGATAAGATACCATGGGTTTAAATTAAATGCAGAGAGGGGGTAATAAAACTAATGGTTTACCGGATTCTATAGGTCTTAACTGTACTGTGCGGTGCTATGTTTGTAACGAACTAACTTTTTGTATAATTAAACATAATTTTAAGATTAACTCATTTCAACATTAAAACAGCTTCTTTGTCGTATAATTAGGCGGGTAAAATCTCAAAAAATGACAATGGAGCTGCAATTTACTATGACCCTTCTAAAACTGGTTTTATTCAGTCTTAGGGCTTGGTCCCATCTGATGGTGAAGATGTCGTCTTTTACGGTAAAACCAGTATTTTTGTCGTTGTGTATAATATATATATGATTATATAACGATGGTCTTGGATCTAGGTAATGACATGAACTAACACAATGCATTGTTATAATGCTGGGATAATTAAAAATACTACAGCATTTACTGATCTTTAGAGAATAATGACTGCTATAATACGTTCAGATAAAATGAGTCATTTTCGTGACTTGCAAAGGTAGGAAGATGCGTAATAGAGAACGCTAGCCTCGACACCTTGTAGGAGCTGATTACAAGTATTCAAATTATGCAAATTAACTCTTAAAGAGCGTTATTATACCTATATATTACCTATAAATTTCGAAATCACGTAAAACATTTTCATTACCCACCAAAATAATCCGCGCTCCATAGCACACATTTACAAAGCTTTGTTTCGAATTATTTTAAATTTGCAATTTCTAAAAGAAAGTACATACACCTTTTAATGAAACGATCAAAGAGTTGCTTATCTCAAGAGACCAATATATCTACGTTTGAAAATGTTATTACTTATACAAAAAAAATAAGATCTATAAAAGGGGCAAATCCTTTTGATTTATTTTCCCTTTGAACTTGTAAATTTTCTTATTTATAAAAATAAAACAATTTTATTGGTAGGTCACAAATTCATTTCTAGCATCAAAAACTGGGTTTATTTTCAATCCGATAAACAAGTTGAATGTTTATCGTAAAAAGTTGAAGGGGATATTTGTTTATATTATTTTAAAGTTGGCACGAACTAACTTCTAGCTTGTTTAGGAGTGGTAAGTATAAGTATATGCAAAACTTCTAGAAATATATATCTATATCTAACTCAGCTGTATAGGCATTTCATATTATGAAATATAGTCTGAAATGTAAGTTATACTTTAAGAATAAAATAGTTCCAAGTCCAAATGTTCAAAGATAGAATGTTTCATCTTTTCCCTGTCCTTACAATGGACGTTATTCAAAAGAGCTGCAAACATATTTTATTTGAGCGTAACGTATTAAAGCTGATTCCATTGCAGCATAATACAATTTGAATCGTGTCGTGAATTTGTATTGATTTACCAGTAAATACCATTTTTAAAAAAAATATTGGAAGATTGGTTTCATAGTGTAATGTCATTGGCAAATAGCAGACAAAAAACATTTCAAGGATATTCGAAGTCGTGCCATCACCACAGAAATATAATAAATTTGTATGTCATCCTTGTAATGTATTGGTATGTTTGTGAGCTTTTTAAGTTTTATTTTATAAACTTAAACTCGATGGCGCTAATTGGGTTTCTTTAATTCGAAAAATACCTCCCAAATTTGTACCCCGTGTATTTTTTTTGGGCTTTGCTTTAGTAAGTTGTTGTACTGATATCGAGTGTCCTCAACCGGTGCTATTACCGGTTTCTGGAACAGAAATTACTTGGTGACATAAAATTAGTAGGTAGTTTAAATAGTACTTGTAGTGTTATAATATATTTAAGAATTTACTAAGATAATAATATATTTTATAACCAACATTTTTGATAGACTTATATTCCTTTCTTTTCTCATCCAATTTGCACTTTTTCCAAGTTTCAGAGACGTAAATTATTCATAACTGACTGCTTTTAAAACTTTTGGTATTTAATATTTAATGTTCCGTATTTTTTTACTCGTTCCCACACAAGTACCTGGGCCATCAGGCTTTGTTTCTCGTTTTACCCAATAGCAATGAATATGTTTTCGAATAAAATAATAACGCAAAATCATAACACAATATCCTGATAATTAGGTTAACGTTTAAAAAATATATTGATTTTAATAAAAAAAAACAACCGTGTGGTCTCGGGACACCAGATAGGAGCGAAGTTCCTTATTACAAGAACATTAATTTCAAGTTCTACTCAAGGTATAAAGAAAATCGTTTCTTAACAAAATTATCGTAACACCTTTATTTTATTTACAATGATTTATAGAAATAGTGCCATCGATCTAACCCAGCCGACACTAAAATCTTACGCTTTTATTTAACGTTACGGACGATTTAAGCCGGCTAGGGTACGTTCCAAAAACATTTTGATTAACATATGTTAAAGTGTAATATAAGGAATGTTGTTTTCATAATCTCCGTATACATAATAAACATTTATAATGAATGCAAATGATATAAAAATCGAATTTATTTTCGCATCAATTATAGAAAGTATCGACAAATGACATTCGGCGTCGATAAATTTCCCCGCATATAGCGCAGACATTGTAATATCATCTGAATACGCTTATCACGGTTAATAGTTTGATGTACGTTTACAACCGCAGACACTGTGTCATGGTGACATGTTAGATAAGCTTGCGTAACGACCCTCGTATACAACACTGCATATATTTGAAATATCATTATTGTTAGTTTATTTGTTCTATCGTGAATCTCGAGAGAGTATCAATGAGACATGAGCGGTACCGACATCCGACTTGACCTCGATCCAAATGCCGAAGATCATGCACAAGTGACTTTTGTTTCGTGGCATGACTATAAGAATGGAAGAAAGAAGAAATTTAAACTATTGTTATGGAAATTATTATGCACAATAATATTGCTTTCTAAGTTATTAACTAAATTTCAATGACAATTTTTCACGAAATTAGAATAAAATGATACTAGTTAAAATAGTCTCCTTAACTCAAACTTTTTATTTTTTAACGTTTTAGGAAGACTTCAAAAAAGGAAACTCATTGGTACAAGCCCCAACCTCGCCCGATCCCGTTCTGAAGGAGACCGCAGAACGGGATCGGGAGAGGGCCGATCCCGTTCGGAGATGGCGCAGGCGGGCCGGTGGCAGACCGGCCCGCAGCCCTGTAGTTCTGGGCTCTCAAGAATAAGACTACGGTATCCCCTGCCTGTCGTATAAGGCGACTAAAAGGGGCCTCGGGTTCACTGGGCGACAAGGGTGGGGGCCTTTGTCGTCCGCTAAGGTGGACCCGGGAAGAAGGCGACATCGGCTGGCCCGTGTAGCCTTGCACTATGAGGGCACAGCGGAGGAGGGAGAAACCTCCCCCCCGGGACGTGCTCTCCTTGAGCACAGTGCAGAGGGGCTCCGGTGCGTTCCACTGGAGATCCCGGAGCCCCTCGTCATGCACCAAGGAAAAGGCCACCGGGGAGGTTTTAGTGGGTAAGAACCCCACATAACCGCCGCCTTCCCCCCAGAAGGCGGGGTATCTTTGTGAAGATTTCCTCCCCGTCAACAAAAAAAAAAAAAAGCCCCAACCAGAGAGGTGAGAAATTTGAACACGTGAAATTCATAGATTTCGAAATCCCCTGTATGTAGAATTGTACATTCAGGTAACCATGTACATACTGAGCCCCTAATATTGAAGGATCATAATTGAAAAGTTCAATTTGCTCAGGTCTTTAAATGATTTTCTTTATCGAAAATTTCATCAACGAACGCATAGATAAAAGCTTTCAAGGTAAGTAACACGCCCTAACCTTTTTATGTTATCTAGTACTTTCAAAAGCACTCAAAGTAATTAGGTTATCTGTTCCACTTGCTTAGATGTGTGCAGTATTATATTACATATTATAAACTCTGTCTACGTGTGGCAGCAACAGATAACGTGATATATAATAAGAAAAAAGCTAGAATTAAGCCTTAACCCTTGAGATTACGGAACATATCTCAGAAGCCGTATACATTTTGTACAACGAACGACGTCTGGTTTGTGTTGCCTGATTGATACGGTGAAGTTAACCTTCAGTTAAATAGAGATACTCGTTTTCTTGTCCTCAATGAGAAGGAAAAAATTTAATTTTATCAGCATAAGTGGCGGATACTTGGGTATAGAGATAAGTTACATAAAGTTTATGATTAGATGACTACTAGACTAGGTGACAAAGTTTCGTAAAATTTTTGTGTGATTATGGAAGCGAGAATAATCTTAGCTTAGTAACATATTCAAAAAAATTATCGCCGTTTTACAAACTATTCTCCTATAATCTATGTTAAGAGCGTTGCTGGAGCTCCTCGGCCACTTCTTCTCCCAGCGATAACGATTCCCGAGGTGGCACTGAAACTAGTTTTTCCGGAATGCTATCACAAATAGAGATACCATCCAGGCCTCTCTTTTCGGAACCCTTACGTCGAGGGACTCCCTTAAGAGGTGTAGGATAAGTGACTTAAGCTGTGCCACCTCTCGAGCCCAAAGCCTCTACCCGGCTTTTTGAGAGGTGGCTGGCTCCTGACTGATTCCATTAACAAAAAACGCAAAAAAAACATAATTGATATTCATATGAGGTTCCGTTAAAAGAAGAAAAATAATTTAGTATGCATTTAATATTTATGAAATAAATCGATGGAGAACAAATACGCCATGTTGACACTAACGACCACGTAATTTTACCCTGAATGGATTTCAAATTTTTTGACATGAAAAATTTCGTTCACAGCGATATTAAATTTTCACTTCGGCATGCCCGTATGAAAGGGTTGTTATTTTTAAATCTTGTATTATTTTGCAATCTTGAGTTTTGTTCTCTATTTGAAATTTTGCGTCTCATATATTTCATTCTAAAATCAAATAAGGTAAGTGAATGTCAATATATAGAATTAGCTAGTTATGATTTAATGCTACTGCAAGCATAAAACTAGTTAACCCACTGTGTAATAAGTTCAAAATATCTTCGTTCGGAGATGGCGCAGGCGGGCCGGTGGCAGACCGGCCCGCAGCCCTGTAGTTCTGGGCTCTCAAGAATAAGACTACGGTATCCCCTGCCTGTCGTATAAGGCGACTAAAGTCGTCCGCTAAGGTGGACCCGGGAAGAAGGCGACATCGGCTGGCCCGTGTAGCCTTGCACTATGAGGGCACAGGGGGGGAGGGAGAAACCTCCCCCCCGGGACGTGCTCTCCTTGAGCACAGTGCAGAGGGGCTCCGGTGCGTTCCACTGGAGATCCCGGAGCCCCTCGTCATGCACCGAGGAAAGGGCCACCGGGGAGGTTTTAGTGGGTAAAAACCCCACATAACCGCCGCCTTCCCCCCAGAAGGCGGGGTATCTTTTTGAAGATTTCCTCCCCGTTAACAAAAAAAAAAAAGTTCAAAATATCTTATCAATCCAGTGACAGCAGTCTGGGTCTATTTTTCAACGTTTATACATCTTCACGTAAGAATTTGCAAATGGTTATTGGTTTTGGTTTTGATTATTGGTGCAGGCTAGCCGGGATACAACCCTTCAACCGTGCAATCGTAAAGATGAACTCTTAGCTATTAGGCTTTCACGATATTTTATTCAATTTCAGATCAAGAATAAGATAAAGAAATAAATTCGTTTGTCTTAAAAAAAATATTTTAATCGCTAGAAAACCTTTTTTTAATTGGTCGCTTTTTATATACCGAATCATTGGGTTGTAATGGTTTTTCAAAAAAAAAAAAACCATCAATCTTTAAATCCACTTCACTAGATAACGTAAAAGCTGTGGTCTATATAAATGTGGGCGATTTGTCGGAAGTCTACAATAAAAGAGAACGTACAGTGTCTACAATGTTATCTTTTATCTGTAAGCATTATAGCTTAAGATTTAGTTCTATATAACTAACTTTTAAGTATTTGTAGTGATACGGCTATTTTTAATAGTTAGTAATGTAAAACTGATAATTACTCAACTCTTACTATTCGACTCGACGATTACTAAAAATAATTGAGTGCAATCGGCGGTCTTATCGCTAAGAACGATTTCTTCTAGACAACCTTTGAATTGACAGATATTTGTTCCAGAACGGATTAATTGGGTCTGTGATTATATCTTATTTAAATAATCAAATATATATAATTGTTGAAATTGGTTGTTAGCAATGTAAAGATGCACTTTAAGAAATAAAACCGGTTATTTTTTTGTTAAAAAAAATATTTCAATGTTGCTAAAAGTGTGTATTGTAATACTTTTTGATAGCAATAAATCGACAACATAAACACCCTATAAAAAATATTTTAAATAGGGTTAGTTTTTGATTTAGTATAATTTGTAGACCGAGATTTAAAATATTAAAAAAATCATATTACGGCGATATCTATACAAATAATTAAAATTGGAATGACTATTTTTAATAATTAAATAACCGCTTTTTACTACGTATATACGGTACATATATCCAAATATTTTTTTTACAATCTTTGATTCTGTCTTTTCGTGTCGGCGGTCCGGATCTCGGAAATGGAAGAACCGATTTACACTTGACTTTTATTCGCAGGTAGTGGCTGATGTAATAAGGATTTTATTTTATAAAAATTAAATAAATAGTTTTTAATCGCGGGTCGCCGCTGCCATCAGATTGGTGGTCAAGTTAGGTCCTTGCAAAGGTAATATAAGTAGAAACTCACCGAAACGCATCCTGCCATGTAGCAGCAGATGCCCCTTCGTTCTGTAAACAAGGATAAAGTATTAGACCTGATTGTGACTTTAGATAAAATACAGCATAAAATTCTATTTAGCAAATTACGGCTCTGGACTATTATCGTTATTACAACAACTAGTATATTACGGAGATATTTGTGTTAAAATATAGTGTAATTAACACATAAACGTGATGCTAATGATCAAGACGAGGAAGGACTGTCGCAATATTGTTAGTCCGTCCCTGTGCACACAGCGGTTGCATCTCGTTGTGTTGTTTTATTACGCCGCCGGCGCCTGGAGCCGCCTCTGGTGCCGCTTATTGCCTGCCATATTGCAATGAGTTCTACACCTACGTGCACAATTTCCTACCATTAAACATGTAATATAACTTTAGTAAAGGAAGAGATATATTTTTGACAAATGTATTTATTTAAATTTAATTTTAACAAAATAAACTTAACTAGGCGATAAAGACATTATACACAATATAAATAACCCGTTATGTAGACAGTACGAATTAGTACGAATATGTGTTATGTAAACCCAATGAATAAGTCTTTGTATATATTATGTTATAGCTATGGTATGACGAGAACTTCTCTCTGACTAAATGCGAATACGATCATTTTGTGTCACTAATTGGGCAATCAAATTACAACTCATAACTACGACAACCCGTTTGACTTGGTTGTTTAATTTGTGTTTGACTTCAATAGTAAAAGTTTATTTATAATATGATATGTGTTTCCGACCGGCATATTTTTATGGTATATGTGGGTACGAGATAGTTAATGACGATATTTTAGCAGATGTAATTAAACCCTACCTTCCAGAAACACATAGACACAGGTAGTTTATTTTTAAATTGTTACAAAAATAGACTTTTTAATCAGCAATGTCAGTACAAGTAAATTTTGGAAAAACGACTTAAGTGTGCCTTACGTCTCAGCATCTCCTAAGGGAGTTACGGTCGTGAAAACTTAGAGAAAAGATAAATACAACGTTATGATACGCCACAAAGTATTGACACAATTGAAAAAGTTTTGACATGTGTACATTAGCTAGTACATGCTTGGAAGCTTTATTACTAAAAGCTCTGTTTACCAGGCTAGTAATACACATACATTTTAAACAAAGGAAAAATAGGACAATAGTAAAATATAAAAATAATAAGAAGCCTTTTGGCTAAGCATTTTAACTTGACAAATATCATTTTGTTTTGTTTTCAACCGACTTCTAAAAGGAGGTGGTTCTCAATTCGTCTGTGTGTTTATATCTGTTATGTTTGTTACCTCATAACTTTCGACTGAGTGAACTGATTTTGACGACTCTTTTTTATTTGAAAGCTTAAATTGGATACAAATTCTGATAGTGGAGCCCTGGAGAAAACCACATAAGTCTTAAAATTACATCACGTATGTCCGCCACAAATGTACGAATAATTCAATGTCACGTCAACCGATTACGATGATTAATTTTTTATTGGAAAGGGTGTACTTTAAGAGCGATCAAACTATGATGAGAGTTTGATTAAGTTCTGATTAATTCTATTTCTTAATATTACTACGATAATTCGGAAACGCAAAGCTGGCATCCGCGTGTGATAGCGTTTGACTCGATTTGAAGTCCGTTTTTGTTTTTTCTCGTAAATATACTATATAATGTACATACTATAAATAAAGGTTTTTTCAACATTTTCGTCTTAATCAAGTGTATTAGAGCAGTTTGCATGCTATGAGAGATGCTTCAATAGTAATTGAAAGAGTTACATAATGAGCATTACCATAGGCACAGTAGGATGCAATCGCTTAAAGAGAAAAGCACTAGACTGAGGTCGTGGAGGGCCTTTGTACATGTTACTCACAAAAGAGTTTTAAGCTCGACGCTCTGAGAGTTTGGAGACTATTGAATCAAGTGAAGTCTTATCGGCTTACGGACTAAAAAGGCAGTTAGCGATAAAAGGTACGTGTTCCATTAATCCATGGAATGTCTCAAATTTAAATACAGTTTACTCGTGATCCAACAAGCGCAAAAAAATCAAATTTCGAATCAATACTAGTGATTTAACTTTTCACTTGACTATTCACTTACGCAACACAACTTGAGCACGCAATAAAAGCATAAGGAACTGAACTAATAGCAAGAAAAGTTAAGTGCTACAGCAAAGCTACGAAATTACAGTACAGAACTTTTTCCTTTCATTTTAACTTAAATCCTTAATATCAGTCGTCTGCAGCGAAATAAATTGCGATTTTCTTTCCAAGCTGGTGGAGCCATTTAGTTTTTCATAACTTAAAAGCAGTTTCATATTCGGAAATTAAGTTTTTTTAATGGAAGATTTAATCTGCAATCCTAAATTGAAAGAATTCACACGGCCGTATATAAAGTCCTTAAGAATAGGTCAGATGATGATTTTTAAGAATGCTAACAATTTATATTTTTTAAATATGTATTACTCACATTCTATTCAACCATTCCACTTTACTTATAAGAGGATATAGTTCACGTCAATGATCGAATGATGGATTCGAACCGATGACCGATTCGAATCTAAAATTTATATTCGGTGCCATGAGGGAAAAAGGCTTAAAGAGTTATTGTTTAGATCAGAATTAAGAAAGATTTGCTGTTTGAAGGAAAGTAAAGAATATTATATATAGCAAAGATAAATGAACACGACATGTATATTGACCGAGACACATATTTAGTGTATATCTCCAATGATGTCAAAAACACATGAACAAATGAACTGAAATACCTCTCCCACTTCTTTCCAATCCGTTTATCTTTACAAGCAACATCTATAATCCTTTGATTTGTTGCTTTTTGCCACTTCTCTTATTTTTAATAAAATAAAGTTGGAAAATTTTAGGTAAATTCCTCATTGTCCACGAGAAAACAGTGAATTGTCCTGCCCTTGCACAAATACTTGGCTAAATTTGTGTTCATTGTAGTGCAGTCACAGAAAGGTCACATAGAAAATGCACTTGGGAAACAGACAATTCTATTTTGCTGTTTTAATTATAAAATTGTAATATATAAACTAAGAAAACCAGTTTATATTCGAGGGATTTATTGCAAGCAATTTTTGGAACATTCCAATTTGTTCGCGACCATTTGAAAATTAGATACAATTGAATATTGATTTTATCTATTTAACAATAAGAAGACTTTTGATAAGAAGTGACAGTCTAGAGTTCTGCTCCTTTTGCTTTCCGTTCCTTTCCGTTTTTCAGTTTCTTACGTAAGTAAAAAATCACACTGGGTTTATCCCCTGTCACATAATGACGTTCATAATTCGTATTCCACCAAGCCAGGTGAAAAGACGACTACTGTTGCTACCTCCATCAATAAAATTAGGATTAAAATTACGTGAAAAGTTTTTTTTAAAGAGAATCGATATAAAAATAAATAATAGTAAAATTAAATTAAATTACTTGAGATAAAAATGAGTTAAAACATTAAAGCCCGGACCAAACTTTGTAGCGGGAAAGCTAAGATTACGGAATTTATTTTACACGGTTTTTAAGAACCGCACCCTTAACGTTTCCTACACGACTAAGAATTGTTGCTCAAAGGAGTTCTCTCAATGTGGGTATTCTTATTATACAGCAAGGGTATAACAAAAATATCTACATTGAGGATATTCACAAGGGGAAGGGACTCCTCTCCTGGGATGAGCTTTGAGTCGGTACGGTGGGGCATCGATGGAGGTCCCGGAACCCTTGGTATTGTAGTGACTATACTATAGTATAATTTATATTTAAATTATAATAATAAATATATTTTCATAAATCAGAGCAACCTAAAATTATATTAAAACCTATTTAGATTTCCGTCTCGATAATTAAAAAAAATCTTATTATGCCATTAATCTACTTGTCTAGGTAAAATTATTTAAAAGTAAAAAGTTATATAGAACAAGAAAAAGCCGTTATAATACATGTAAGTTTAAACTTGTTCGACGTAAGCAAAAACGATCACGGACTTAGTGTACTTATATAATTTTTAATATCAAATTATCATACCGCGTTCTGTCTTACGTCGCGTACCGTGCTTGCGTAACGGGTCGTGCACGTCTCGCCAGCATTATTTACGGTTGCCTAATTTGCCAAGGACTGAAGTCGTAAAGTTTTACTAAGCTTAGCGTAGATAACAAATGCCGCTTAGTAAATACCGGACGAGATTTTCTTTTGCTCTTAAAAAATATTTATGTAAAAAATAATGTAAAACGAGGTTCCGTAAAAACTGTAAAGCAGTAACTAAAATTCACGATTTTATTACTTTATGATGTTCGCTTGCAATAACAAAAAAAAATTGTGGAATACAAAAAGTTATAGAGACATGTTGCAGCTAAAATCAATTAACATGAATGGGTTGTCTTGTCAATCTCTGATGGGCAAATAAAACCGACAGCCCAACGATGGGTAATAAGGCGTGTTATTATATTAGGGTTAGTAAAACATGCTCCAGTAAATGTAATTAATAAAGAAAACCGATAATCGGAATTGGAATAAAGTTGTATCTTTAATTTCGTAGAT
Organism: Meandrusa payeni; assembly: GCA_029286785.1. Lineage (NCBI taxonomy): Eukaryota > Metazoa > Arthropoda > Insecta > Lepidoptera > Papilionidae > Meandrusa > Meandrusa payeni. The sequence goes on along the minus strand of JAGSMX010000012.1, from coordinate 10,086,366 downwards.
ATATATCTTTTATTTTTATATGAAATCCGTAGTACCATCATCTAATTGTGTTTATATCTACATTATAAAAAAACTAAAATTATTTAATTTTTTTAAGTTATACGTCTTTAGGAGCATTATAAAAAACTGCGCTTATATACTTTTCAAGTGCCTATTTCAAGAGTCTCTTTGTATTATTTATTTATATAAATTAAAATATTATTTTTAACATAATATTTATCTATTTAATTCAATTATTTAATTAATGATTATTTATTTACTATTCAAATTAAAACAGAAGTTTATAGATTATGGTGACTATCCTTTTCCAGACGTTTTATTATTTTATTGTTATTCGCATGCATTCCAAAACTGTTTCTAATGATGCCAAACAAGTTTAACTTCTCACACGCGTACGTAAGTACATGCACCCATTTTTTTTTATTTAAAAATAATTTATATTTTTGATTTATGTCAATAAAACAAACTAATTACAATCATACTCATTAAAATCCATAAATTAACGATCGTCACATTCGTGCTATGATTTAATAGAAGCTATGAAGTTTGATGACAATTAATTAGTCAACTGTTGACACTCGAAATGGAACGCGCGGTTCATTATTATATTAAAACGTGATTATTATTTTTGTATCAGTAACGAATATTATCATTAATTCGGCTTTATTTACAGGTGACTTACAAGTTTTTGAGTACACGCAGGAACTGTGCTACCTTAATTATGTAATTTGTCCATCCGTTAAATCGGATATCGTGTTATTCAATGAGCCATATTCACAAAAATATTAGTAATTCTGTTACGCGTAAGAAATAGAAACAGAAAAATTATTAGTAAAAACCTGGCAGGTTTTCACCGACTCGTAATTCAAACGTTTAGCCACTAGGCTATGACTGTTTTTATTTTTAAACATATAACATATTATTGCGTGAGATAAATCCTTACGAGACGCTTATTTCCGCGAACCCGAACATCTTCTGCTCCTGTTCCAACCCCTATTTCCGCTCTGTTGGGTACGCTACTTGTTACACAGCCTGTCTATTTCTGCTTTTCTCGGTAAATTATTTATTATTTATATTTATTTCGTTGAAAGTTGTCATTGCATAGCCTTTATTTCTCAATGAGTGTAAATGATGTTTTTTAAAAAACATATGTCACGGGTCGATTATTTATGTGAACATGTCGGACAAATCTAAGCGGTTAAAGACGGTAGATTGATTATTAATAACACTACCGCATGTTGAATAGAATGTTGAAACATCGATATTTATAAACTAATGGTTATTATTTTAATTAAATACATCTGAATTAGAATAAAATTATCCCAATTTCCCCATTGCTCTGGCAGAGTTACAAGGGGGTGACGCTAGCAAATGCTAAGTCAAGGTATAAAGAACAAAATAAGAGATTGACAATATTAACTTACCTGTCTCTCCTGTAGTTTAGGGTTCAATTGATCCATCAGCCACACACACACTTTAACTGCCCAAACACTATCACGAGTTCAGTCTGGAAAGCCTATTTATTCTCAATATTTTTTCCTTCAAACGTAAAAACTTACTCCCGATTATACATAGGTCATGGACAGAGTCATAAGCGAAGCTATAGAAAAGTCATTCATTGATTACTCTATACTAAGATGTCACTTATATTATTTTTGTACCCTACATTACGGTAAATAAATACATTGTTAATACTTTAGAAATAAATTACGGCAATGTAAAAATTGTGAGCTACTTTGCTCAACATCGCACACAACAAATTTTATATTTTATCATATTATTAACAGCAATACATCAAGAGCCTTAGAGGTAATTTATTAAAGACTTACTGACTTTGTTTCAGAGATTCACTTTTAAAGGGCTTTTCCTCCAGCATAACTCACTTGTTGTAAACTGTACACTAATTGTCTACAGAGAGAGTCCTCTCCTTTTTGTCCTAAATTTCTAGTATATGCATCTCTTTCAAAGACGGAAGCGGAAACGGCCTTGATTACCGACAACCAATAAAAGTACTCTAGTTGACTAAACTAAAGTACTTTTATATCAGTCAGTCCATTAACTTTATAGATTATAATATTTAAAACTAAATTGGCATTCAGTAGGACCAACAGTCGCTAACAATAATATTTAAAACTAAGTTGGCATTCAGTAGGACCAACTGACGCTAACTAAATAATAATAAACTCAGATGGCTAAAATCAAATATCACAAGAACAAAGTTCCTAGAGTGCTACGCAAGTTGGGGCGAAGTCCCAGACACTGAGCTACCACGGCAATTCTATTTAGTATTAAATTACTCTATATGGTGGGATACCGTTGCCCTTTCTCCCATAAAATAAACAATGTAATACTCGCAAATGATATTTAAAGCTAAAAATTTAGTTAGCTGTATAATTGCATGTATTGTGTACACTAAACAAACTCCGTGAATAGAGAACAATGCAGCATCGCTGAATTTAATGGAAACCGCTCGAACCGTTTTAACTCATCGTACACCAGACTATTCGATTAACGAGCACTTCAGATGCCATTTTATCTGTTAGAAAATGGTTTTAATCTAGTTGATACAATTTTTCCCCCTATATATTTGTATGCTGATTATACAATATCTATATCGTTATATAACGCTATTTAAAAAGAAATAGCTTAAAAAAATAATTTTAAATTATTTTTATTTATTGGTGTGAACTGCCATTTTTTGAGTTAAAAAAAATCACTTTTAAATTTGTCCGATGTGTTCATATCCTGTCATGTTAGGGAATTAAATAAACTTGGTGTAGGCAAGGGCTTGGTGCAATCAGCCCTGTAGTTCTGGGCTCTCAAGAATAAGACTACGGTATCCCCTGCCTGTCGTACAAGGCGACTAAAAGGGGCCTCGGGTTCACTGGGCGACAAGGGTGGGGGCCTGCGTCGTCCACCAAAGTGGACCCGGGAAGAAGGCGACATCGGCTGGCCCGTGTCGCCTTTCGCTGCGAGGGCACAGGGGAGGAGGGAGTAACCTCCCCCCGGGACGTGCTCTCCTTGAGTACAGTGCAGAGGGGCACCGGTGCGTTCCAGGTGAGATCCCGGAGCCCCTTGTCATACACCGAGGAAAGGGCCACCGGGGAGGTTTTAGTGGGTAAGATCCCCACATAACCGCCGCCTTCCCCCCAGAAGGCGGGGTATCTTTGTGAAGATTTCCTCCCCGTCAACAAAAAAAAAGGCGGACAGTGCAAGCTGTCTCCACAGGTAGAGTTATAAGTTTGTGAGAACTTATTTAATATTATTTTAATTTATATACTCGTAAATGTCACCTATGTGTCTGATAGATCCGCGGTTACTTACTTGTGGAAATTGAAAAGGGGAGGGGAAGGGGGGAAATAATGAATATAAAGAGTATCCGTAATGGACTTGCAAAACCTTTATTGACATTATCCGTGGACATATTTAAGGCCAAAGTATATAAATACTGGGTTCATGTGACTGTTTTCATCTTTACGGACGGTAAAAGTCGTCAGTCGTCAAAAAAAACGTCAAGTGACATTGTAAATCAAACATATGTCTATTTTATAAAAAAATCACAATCTCTATGCACACAGGCCAATAAATTAATTGATTTAATAACACAGACATAGATGTGCCATCAGAATGCGGCATATAATATTCATGTTGTGTACGGAAATGCGGTGTCTGTGCATACAAAATCTTGGCATGGCAATTTCTTCGAGTCTCATATCGCTATTGTCATTTCTCCACCCTCCAAGTTTTGCTCCTACCAGCCTACTTCACATTGTACTCCGAGCTAGTACTTTTTAATCTGGAGGCGCCGAATAGAAAGAAAAGTATCAACATGTTCTTGAATATTTCTCCAAGTCGTAACATTTTTCCCCCGTGTCGTCCTATTTGTATTTGTGAATAGAAAACTATTTCTTTCGTGCACGTTTAGAGATTTCTGTAATCTAAATCTTTGCTTTGAATGATTCTCTGTAGAAAAATATTTGTTACACTACTAAATTGGGTTTTTGTTACAAAGTCAAAAAAAATAAAAGTGTAAAATACCTTTATATGAACGTAAAAATGGTATGTTAAAAAAATACTTTTCCGAGTAGGTATTTATCAACATATGTAACAGAGCCATGGAATGCTGTTTCTTATCCAAGTTTTTTCGGAAAAATGTAATTCCTTTGAAATAGCGGGACAGGCAAAGTGGAAGCAACCATGCGAATTTATTCGTCGTATTGACGCCTCCCTTAGTATCTGCATTCCAACGGCCCAATATTTACGTGTATCTAGATACGAAATAAAGAATTTCAACTTAACGATATAATACTAAATTTAAATTAATAAAAATATACCTTTTCCATACATCCTGATTTGCACAAATTTATTTATTACATCTTAATTTGCACAATTTTTTTTATTTGAAAAAAAAAGTGCACACAAAGGCGGTTTTAAAAACAAAAAGCGGTTTTTGCCCTTCTGCCTTGGTGTTGTGTAAAGACAAACTAAGGGGTAACTAAAGGGGACACATACATTTAGAACTAAACGTAGTCATCTATATCTAGATATAGATGGATGGGGCAGGAAATGGTACATTTAAAACTATTCCTAACTGGGTATAGATTCAGAGTAAGCGTTTTAATGAAACTTTTGTTCCAACTGTATTTGTAATTTGTTGGCAGCACGTTTCATGTTTTTTTTTTTACTTTATGAATAAAAATAAACGATAGTTCTCGTAAACTTAGAGGGGTAGGTAGATTTTAAAGGATTTTGATTTGCACGGTCTCCTCTCTCTCTTCAAATATATATATAACTACGTATACAACCTCGATGGTAATGGTTGTTCACCATCTTCCGAAAGTATCAATCTTCGTCATTAAGCACTTACATCGTCACATCTATTAAAAGAACATTCAACGTCGTCGTGGAATAAGACATTTTAAAGTCACTATTAAAAAAGTTTGTCCGAAAGATATTTATAACTCGCCGTTCGCTGATCCTATATTGCAAGGAGTTGCCTAAAATATCTTAAATAAATTACAAAATTGATGGTATTTTCATATTTTTTATTATTAAAATTAATTTTACTATAAAAATTTTACGAGATAACAAAACAAGACCATGAAACATGAAAAAGTCGTGCCTAATCTCGATAAGTGGTTTAAGTTCTTGTGTCTAGAGTGATACTTCAAGTGATTAATCAAATTTTGAACTAAGTAAACACTGGTTTAATTTGATTATTGTAAAGATAATAATAACCACGGTAGCTCAGTCTCTGAGCGGTCGCCTCAAGTTGCATAGTGTGATAGCAACCCGAGTTCGATCCTCGGTGCAGGCATCAATGAATTTTCGCTGTCGAAATATAGTCCTACGCCCGCGTGGTGGACTATATGCACCTATGCACTCTTTACAGAGGATGCTCAACAGTGGGAGATATATATTGTATATATAGCTGTGTACAATGGCTGTAACTTTTCTAAATATAGTTGCTGTTATTATATATATATATATGTATATATATAAATATGTGAAGTAAGGCTTTACTATACAATTTTATTCTATTTAATCAAATAGTATAAGGAAGGAAATTCATATAATATTACTATTTTACATTCAAATTAAGCTTGTGCAAGCGTTTTACTGTAATCCCATCTGATTTGAGTCAGGAATAAAGGCTAAGACGTTGTGTATATTAGCTTAGAAATTCTCAGGAGACTGAAGGAAGCTCAACGCGAATATGTCCGCTCTTTTACTACTTACAAAATTGTATATAAAACGATAGGAAACTTTAAAAGTGTTATAAATTTGCATTATTTGTGTATAAGAAAAAGAATTCACAAGCAGCGAGTATAATTGTCATGGTACTTCATCAATTCTAAGTATGACCCTTTAAAAACGCATTCCTTATGTAATATTCGAGAACGAATTTCGTACATTTTCTACCCAGAGGGGCTAACAACTACGTACCAATGTTTATTCACTGCCCAGATCGTACAGGCAAGAATCACCTTGTTGCATGTGCTTTCACTTTTTAACTAATCTGTAAGTCTTACAAAAACCTATTCTGCCGAAAAAGATGCTTTTTTCTATCTAGGTCAAACGCAGCAACCCAGATTGGTCTCCATTAAACTTTTTTATTATTTATAACGAAGCACAATTCCTTTTGGGCGTTACTTCTGGTCTTGCATTATATTAAATGGTTTTTATCAAATGCAAATTTTCGTTAAACACATTCAGTCCTTTGACATACGTGACTTTTATATGATGTACCTGACAAATATATATGATAGCAGATGATTTTTTTCTATACATGCTTAGTAATCATTATCATAATAATTTCACTAAGCGCATGTAACATTCAATTCAAACAACAACTGTTACATATAACATTATTTTTCCCTAGAGTCGACGTTTCAACACCTTGTTTTCATCTCTTGCAAAACCTTAACCTCTTAATTTTTCGATTTAATTTCCGAAAATTATTCTGGCGATAATAAATTTAAGCAGCAACACTGTTAGTTTTCAGCGCAATCAGTATGAGCTGAATTCAGTGAATTCGTATTTGAACCCAATATGTCGATCCAATTCAAATGTCACTCTACATGTTCATGTTTGAATAGTAAATCCAATCCGAGATAGGTAAAACGGATTGAAAGTCAACCAGTTTTCCTTTGGAAAATTTGTCCAATGAATAATTTCGGTTTAGTGTTAGATAAAGTAAATACTAAATCAATTTAAATTTAGAGCAGTATTGAGAGAGATGCTGTATGGTAGTGAGACGTGGCCAGCCCTCGGAAGACATGTCCAGCAGCTGCACGTTGCAGAGATGAAGATGCTGCGCTGGATGTGTGGCGTTACGCGATTAGATCGTATAAGTAACGAACACATCCGGGGCAGCCTCGGAGTCCGCGACGTAGCAGATAAACTGCAGGAAAGTCGTCTCCGATGATATTCGATAAAATACGTATCATTTAAGGTTCAAATCTGGTGTGTGTAGTTGGATCTGGTCTAGTCTTTACGTTTCTTACACAAAAGTCACTTGATTAGATTATAGTAGTTAGTAGGCCTATTGAAAAGTGGACAGCGATTATTATTTCTGTCGTTAAAAGTACGTGGAAGTTACTTTTTTCTTTAAGTTTATAAATAAATAAAGGAAATAAAAATATTTTAAATTATACAGTTTCATATCTCACTTTTCTAAGTTGGCTGGAATAACAATGACAGGTGTTGAGCCAAGCCAAGTACAACTAACTTGGTCCGACCTCGCATTGTGGATAAGTTTACAAAACTTATACAGCGTAAACTCTATATTATGATAAGTTGGAATCACTTAGTGAAAAATAAGTGGTGGTGCATACGGTGCGCGTTCATCTTTCTTCCCGATTTTTAAATTCGAAAAATTCGTTGAAGATAGATTACCGTAACATAAAATCAATTTATATTTTATAACTATATATATATATATATAGTTATAAAATATAAATTGATAATATATATATATAATAGGTTGTCAAATATCTCCCTTCCGCCTTTTTGTCTTTTGAATTTCGCGGCTATGTACAAAGCGCTACAGAGCTCGTATCTAGCAATACTATACATAATTTGAAAGGTCTTGACATAACCTACAAAACGACGCTAAGCATAATTAGTTTGGATATTGCGTTCAACAGTTATAGACGTGTAAACATGAAGTTCACTAACGCCGAAATTCGCGCTATTTTAAAGTTTTCCTTCGTTAAAGGCAAATCCGCTAGAGAAACGTTCCGTGAGATTAATGGTGTTTTGGGGATGGTACTCTATCACTTCGAACCACGGAGGAATGGTTTCGACGATTCAGAGCCGGTGAAAACGACACCATGGATAAGCCAGCCGGCGGAAGACCTGTGACGACAAATACCGATCAAATCATGGACTACATCGAGTTAGACCGGCATGTGGCATCTCGTGACATCGCCCAGGAGATGGGAGTTAGTCACCAAACCATTTTAAACCATCTGCAGAAGGCTGGATACAAAAAAGCGATGTTTGGGTGCCGCATGATTTGACGCAAAAAAACCTTCTGGACCGAATCAACGCCTGCGATATGCTGCTGAAACGGAACGAACTCGACCCATTCTTGAAGCGGATGGTGACTGGCGACGAAAAATGGATCACATACGACAATATCAAGCGAAAACGGTCGTGGTCGAAGGCCGGTGAATCGTCCCAAACAGTGGCCAAGCCGCGAATTTCGGCGTTAGTGAACTTCATGTTTACACGTCTATAACTGTTGAACGCAATATCCAAACTAATTATGCATAGCGTCGTTTTGTAGGTTATGTCAAGACCTTTCAAATTATGTATAGTATTGCTAGATACGAGCTCTGTAGCGCTTTGTACATAGCCGCGAAATTCAAAAGACAAAAAGGCGGAAGGGAGATATTTGACAACCTTATATATATATATATATATATATATATATATATATATATATATATATATATATATATATATATATATATATATATACATATATATATATATATATATATATATATATATATATACATATATATATATATATATATATATATATATATATATATATATATATATATATATATATATATATATATATATATATATATATAATTTATGTAAAGTGTTTAGAGCGTGTAGAAACTTGCGAATATGTTTTTTTATCTTATACAATACATACATAGGTACATTTTTAGCAAGTGATTTTATGTCGTTTAACTGCATAATACAATCTTTGCAAGAATGACACAAGTTTACTGGGATTGGAACCCGCGACCATCCTATATATCAAACCGCTTTGCCAATATGCTATCACTGCACAAGTAACATTTTGTGCTTCTAAAGTTGAAAACGAAAACACCCAGTACAAGTACGGTTCGACCGACCGTAACATCGTAAAGTCTTAAGCGCCTCTTTTATCTTATACAGTAGGTTGTCTCTATACGGCATTTAATGGGGTATACAGATTAACCCATTAAGTCAGTACAGTCGAGCGAGCTAATTTTTTGGATGTGGGCAGTTACAGTTTCAAAAAAAGTTATAACGAGCCGGAAGGCTGCTAAATTGCTCCGGTACTTTCTACGTTCATTTCAAGGTAAATCCTTAATAGCCGTCAGAAGCGGAATAAATCGCAATTTCCTTTGCAAGCTCGTGGTGTAATTTATTTAGTTTTTCCTCTTACATTTTTAATGCAAACTTTAATTTTAAAACCACTAGATAGAAACTGTAGACTTAATTATGAGTCATTTTCAAATAATTCTCTGTAAAGTGGTAATTTTAAAGCATTAGTGTACCATACGTTTGTTGTTTTATAAAATCATACTAGTCATTACAGGTAGCGATACTTAATATTGTCAAAATCCACTTTTCACAAGAGTGTTGTAAGAATAATGGCCAGAAGAAATGACAGGTGAATTAAGGTGCGTTGCCAGGTTAGGAAAAGTTAGATTTCCTCCCCATGAACAAAAAAAAAGTTAGGCCTTCACCCACTTAACTCACCAAGCAACAAACAGAAGTACTTTTTATTATCAGGTTCGACGTATAGATGTAGTGGGAAATTATTTTCCTTCGGGAAAACTCGAATTTTTACCGGAATACGATGACACCCGTACTGTTTATGAATGATCGTATTAAATGAGTGACATTTTCAAATCCATTAATATGGAGCTATTTGAGAGAGCACAATAAATATCTATACTGGCATTATCAACTGATCGCGAAGGGGAAGGAAGTCAATCGTAGATAGCTAATAGGCACATCCACAAAGAACTGTTTTGTCAAATCAGTCATCCCGTCCCAAGTACTGTTCAACAAAGCTAATGCGATAAAATGAAACCAAGCTAGAAATGCTTGTCTCCGTTTACATGCAACGTTTTTATGTAAGGCTATGTAAGCAATGTACCAAGTCCTCTGTAGCCTGCGCAACAATGCATTCATGCTAACGTTAACATCATGAAGGTTTTGTCACATTTCAAGTATCATCCTTTGACTATACGAGAACAATGACTTGAGGGATTCACACAATAACGCTTTTCACCCGTATTTTTTTTATGAATAGACACATATTTAACCACTTGTATTGGATTTTACAGTTTAACTTTTTTATAATTATATAAATTTGAAACTATTGGACAACAGAATTGTGATCGACTAAAATAAAAAACATACAAATATATTTTTGATCAACCCGTATGGTTGACGTAGTTAATTTTATCTCAATTATTTCACATGCCGGAATATTTTGGTCTACAAATGTAATAAAGAAATAATGCCAGTAACTAATGTGCCTTCGTGCTTTATATCTGTAGCTAATGAGTCCGGAAGGAACGTGACACACGCACGAATGTGCCAGGAATGAGATACGGTGAAATTTAAGATGCACATAAGTAATGAAACGGTAGGCACGGAGAAAATTTCATCGTCGCCTAGCAACCACGTTCGCGGTAATCATCTCCGATAACAATGTTGCTATGGTTAAAAGATTTTATCATTAAAAATTTTGAATTAAAAATGTTGCTGCTTGTAATTGAACTTTTTCCCCGCATAATCAACTTGTGGAATTGATTCCAATTTCATCTAGATTCTGTCACCTACGGTGTCTCCGAGCCTATACTACAAGAAAGAAATGAGCCTATTTCTCTATCAAAGGCCGGCAACAACCTGCAGATCGTTTGATATTGTGGATGGTCATTTTTTCGGTTTAATGCACAAAAAATCACGTGCTTAAATTTGTGCCAGGTGTATGACGATGGGCTCAGCCCAAGCTTGGTGAAAAGCGGACAACGGAAGCTGTCTCTACTTAAACCATCATCACTGATTATAATACGAATTCGTAATCGTAAACATTCAAAATCACTATGAAACATACATAGTGATTATGAATTTGAAATTGACTGGTACTGTGCTAGTCTTTATTTATCTGAATGTTTGCGGTGCTTGTTTGTTTGGAGCTCATTTTTATTTCGAATATGGGGCATACTTTGTATTCATGAAATGTTTGGGAAATCTTTTTGGATAAATCCTTGAGGCGGCGATTGATTTTTAGTTAGGAAATAAACGTTTTGTATTCGCTTTTATTAAAACCAAAGAAGAGAAATAATATAAATTTGAAGTTAATGTATATATTGTATGTGGGGATAATATGTCTAATGAATGGTTTAGAAGAATGTTAGTTATGTTTATGTAAACGAAATATTGTTAACATTTTTAAATTACTTTCCTTTGCTCTTTTATCCCAGTACAACGGAAGCAGCTACGACTGGAAGAGAACAGCAATATTGGTGGGTAGGATACCAAATTACACTCCCTTTACCACCTTTTACGATACTCACGGGATGATAACCTCAGAAAGTGGGTCTGTTTCGCATCGCAAGACAGAGAGAAAATTGAGGAAAGGTATAAATACCCAGCATGATCTTTTCAGTATGCAGACTGGGTATTTACGACAGCGACCCGGTTTTATACTCTTATAAAGCCGTATGACAATACAACCCGCTTATTCGTTATTATATCAAACCTGCTCATGCCCGGTCGCCATTCGACACCCACCGGCGGTGGTCATTCATAATAACGCTCATAGCCCACCGGCTGCCGGTATCCGGTTAGGTATATGCACCGGATATTTGGCGATACCCGTACATTTGAGGTATTGAATGTAGTAGGTATTTCCCATGTCTAGAAAGAAATATGGTGAGCTGACTTTTTTTTTGTTAACGGGGAGGAAATCTGCGAAAAGATACCCCGCCTTCTGGGGAAAGGCGGCGGTTATGTGGGGTTTTTACCCACTAAAACCTCCCCGGTGGCCCTTTCCTTGGTGCATGACGAGGGGCTCCGGGATCTCCAGTGGAACGCACCGGAGCCCCTCTGCACTGTGCTCAAGGAGAGCACGTCCCGGGGAGGTTACTCCCTCCCCCCCTGTGCCCTCATAGTGCAAGGCTACACGGGCCAGCCGATGTCGCCTTCTTCCCGGGTCCACCTTAGCGGACGACAAAGGCCCCCACCCTTGTCGCCCAGTGAACCCGAGGCCCCTTTTAGTCGCCTTATGCGACAGGCAGGGGATACCGTAGTCTTATTCTTGAGAGCCCAGAACTACAGGGCTGATGGTGAGCTGACTAGCTTAACTTAGCTAGTCGGAGAGGCACTTTAAGAAAAAAAAGGTGATATCGCGGATGCTATTCTCAACAAAACAGGCAAATGGAAAAGCAATTTTTCAATTTAACTTTACTTTTATCACCATGCTATCCTGTATTTTTCTTATTTCAGATGTCGCCATCTTTTTTCTCTTAGCCGTGTCGCTGTCGACGACCGTAATTTCTTACGCTTTTTAATCAACGAACTTGTGCAGTATAAAAATTAAAAAAACTATGTAAATTATAATTGATTATGAAAATAAAATATTATTAATACTTTATCTCTTTAAAATTGGATATGTTTATTAACAGATGGTTTGACGGGTTCGAATCCCAATAGGCTTGTACCAATGAATTCGATTTTATAAATTCAAAAAACAAACAAAATTCGTGACCGGTGACTGAGCTGACTACCTGTCGCATATGTGATGTATACCTAAGCATATTGTTCGCTTCTCCTTGCGATACATTCATAAACGCATAGACTCTAACGCATTAGAAGTAAATTAACAAAGGCTCCCAAGAGATAGTAATAGTAATCGAGGTCAATCATCATCATCTCATTTCTCGCCCGACTGTAGTAGAGTAAACACTGTTAATAAAAATCAGATGCATCAGTCGGTTAACAAATAAGAATTAGGAATTTTTTCTTGTTGAACGTACAAATAAATAGAAATTCAAAACGGCCTAACCTAAAAACAAGAATTACTTTGTGTACAAAAACTCAATATTTGGGTTCGATAAGCAATAAAGAACGTGATTGAGGTCGGTGACTAAGCAAACAAAACTTACTTATAACTTAGAACATGTATAAAAACAACAATGATTTGTTCACAAAACGGTGATAGCCTATGCATCCGATACGACCTTAAGATCAGGGGTTCGGATCGAAGCCTGCTTGTACCGATGACTTTTGACTTTAATGGCAATAGTAGTGCTTTGTTTATGGCCTCCGCAATGCTTTTCTCTATGGCTTGACGTATCTTTGGGTCTAGTTTCTTAGCTGCCTGCAGTAATATACGAAACGTAACTCTCTGTCTATCTGTCTTTACTAACTTATATCTCTCACATATATCCCTCGCAATCTCCATTCGATCACAATTTTCGTAAAGCATTAATCAGTTTGCTCACCATGTTAAGCATACGTAAAGAAGTTTTACTCCAAAATTTTGAATTACATTTATGCCAAAATATGTACAGTTCGGCTTACGTTTTTTCAAATATATATACGGAGTGTTGCTTGTTCAACTCTTAGGTGAGCTTATGTTTGCAGCCAATGTACAGGGCGCTTTGTGGTTGCCGCAACAATACATTCAGGTCACCGTTGAGACTTCGAAAGTTTTGCCTTATTTTAGGTTTACTTCAACGTTACACGAACCGATGGCTGCAAGGCATTATCTTTTACAACAGAATGTCTTTCTTTAACCTACATGTTCATTTATAAGTTCTATTTTTTGAAACCGTGAGAATGGAATTTATCTAATGTTAAATGTACTTTAAGGTAAATATAATTTCAACTCCTAAAAAAAATGAAATTGTGCTACGATATTACCTCTGGACACTAATCATAATAAGTCCATGCATTAATCCACTTTTCGTCATAGGCTTTCGCCTATGTCTTCTACCAGGCACGATTTTCGCCATCTTGCACAGCTGATAAGCAAGTGAAGAAAGGTGACAGCATCACGTTACTGGTTTGAGCATCTACGACCGTTGTTTGAAGATAATCTACTTTTGAAAAACTTTTAGATTAACCGGTTGCATAATTCTCAGCGTATATTGGGTGTCATCAGTATTTTCAGGGCAGACTTGGTTCTGTGACAATTTTAAAGAAACTAAACTCACAACCCAAGGCTAAGCTATAACCTAATCTCTTCCTGAAATATTTTATCAGTACGATCAGACATGTTATATAAAATGTTAATATAAAATAACTGGATTAATCACATTTATCGTATCATATTTCCATGAATATTATGTTATAAGTAATATTTAATTTTCAATCCATCAACGTGTCTATTTGTCGACTAAAAGTGGCGAAAGATAAATCATGAAACGCTTCGGAGCAGTGCTTCGGAGATACGTAAACTGATTGTTAACACGAGTCACTAGCTCGTACACATGATTCTGTTCCAGATATGTATTCATACTGGTTGACTCGTAATGTGATAACGCCGAGGTGGTATAAAGAGCCCCGTATCCACAGCGCCGTGAATATAAACTACTCACACGTGTAGTTATAAAGGGGTGACTTATTCACTATTCTTAAAGATATTTATATATTATTTAATATCATAAAAGTGGGTCGCAAGGTTAAACACAGACAAACAAATGTGAAAAGAAATGCTTATTTGATGTTGGTCAATGCTATCTCTGTTTTACACGCTATGTGCCCAGCCCATGGGCACTTCCTGATATGATATCGTATAGATAACCCGAGCATAGCCATGTTCATCTCGATGTGAGACTTTGAGCTTAGTTATGACCAAAGTTGTCTGATTACCTCATAAAGGCCGCAGGATGCTTACAACAAGTCCTTTTGGATATCGTTGAAGGAGGCCTATGTCCAGTAGTGAATGTTCTACGATTATAATGACAGTGAATATTGTCTCAAAACTTTACATATTTGTGTTAGATGTATGTCAAATATATCATTTAATTATTAATAATCAAACTCCTACTATATAAAGCAATATTGAAACCTATATGGGACCCTATTCTAGGGAGCTTTTGAACTCGTAGGCCCCCCCCCCTCTCGACCTCCGTCTCAATCGAGACCGAGGGGTCGGGAGGGCGTAGAAGATAGATTCGTCGCGGCTGACGCTTGAGGGATTAGCCCCGACGTAAAAATAGTTATGCCTAAAAAATCCGTTCCAAAACGGTACCCAAGACCAGCGACGGGGAGCAGTCGTCCCCTGCGCTGATAACCCGGGTAATGGGGTAACACCCCGAGGCCCGTACCTGCGAGGTTCCCGTGAACCTTGTAGATGACTCCACACACACACTATATGGGATCCAACTCTGGGGAACGGCTTCCCACCTCAATATTGAAATACTTCAAAAGTTCCAAAACAAAACATTGCGAGTGATAACCAACGCCCCTTGGTTTGTCCCAAATGAATTGTTACATAAGGACCTCAACATCCCTACAATTAAACAGGAGATAGTGCAATATGCCAAGAAACACAAAGACCGTACAGCAAACCACCCAAATGTATTAGCACAGGCATTGACGGACATGGAACAACCAACTAGACGACGGCGAAACAGTAATATACTGAAAATAATATCGGATGCAACACAAGTTGCATACCGAACAAGACAAAAAATCCTAATACCACACATACTGCTGAATGTCTCTACTAAAGAATACAAATTGTAGTATAGAACAAAAAAATATATTTATAACTATTTTTAAATGAAATCAATAATTATTATTTTGAAGGGTAACAGCAGGGCAGGGGAGAGATGGTTATTGCTAACGCGACTTCACCTCGCCCCATCACGAATGACGTAGTTGGTAAGGCCCTGTTCTAGGTCAAACCCGACATACATAACTCGCCCGCTTCCCCGTTAGAGGTGTATGAATTAACACATTTAGCCTAAAAAAAAATCTTACTTCGTTATTAATAAAAGTGAAACAAAAACAAATTAAATATTAAATTAGTACGTAGTTTAACTACACAGTTAGGTTTGCCTTCTTTAAATGGATCGTTTCTAATTCTAGTCAATTTCATATCAGATTTATATATCAATTTACGTACTTGTATATTTTAGCAAAACCTAGATTAGTTTTTCTCTAGAATTTTTCTTTAGAGTAATGCTGTTAGAAGCAGGATACTTTGTAAATTTATAGTAGTATACATTTTCATTTAAGTTTTATGAAACGAAACGGAAAAATGTTTCAACTTAAACTACTTCAATAAAACTGTATTTTATACAAAAATATTTCTAGACATCCTGCCTTGTTGCCTATGGTAATTTTATTGTAAGAAGATTATAATAGGCATTATTAAATAATTGATGTCATATCAATTAGTCTGTTTGCTTCAATTCAACCGACTAAAAACGAGGATATTCTCAATTCGTCTGTTTTTTATGTCTGTTACCTCACAACTTTCGACTGTGTGAACCGATTTTGATGATTTCTTTTTGATTTGAAAGTCGGTACACCCAGTGTGGTTCCATTTAATTTATTTATTTAGTCAAATTCTAACAACGGTATCCATGAGATAACTATAAAAGTCTTAAATTTGCATTATGTATGTGCGAAAAAGCACGAACAACTCAGTATCACGTTAACCGATTTCGATGATTTTTTTTATTGCAAAGAACTTTACGGGTAGTTTCATGAGAGGTTAGGTTGTGATTTATTCTATTTCGTAACGATAATTGGGAAATGCAAAGTTGGCGTTGGCCCCTAATATCGTTTAAGGTTGGACTCGATTTGACGTCGATTTTTGTTTTTATTTGTAAATATACTTGTTTCATATTTCATTATTTTTTTAAATGAAACGGCGTCCAACTGTCTTATCTACGTAGTAAGAAACCTGACTATAGCAAAACACTGCTGTCTTAAGCTTTTAATAGCCTTTAATTTATAAAGATCCCAATTATGACGTTGGTAAGCCAATCGCCATAAATGGGATCTTTACCGGTCACAATGTTTAGCAAGTGGTTTTTTGTGCTTAAAATCCGAAAAACGGCAATATACTACATGCCCAAGGATTCGAACTCAAGACCATAAGATCGTAAGTCAGTCCGCTCAACCACTGAGTTATCATTTCTGTTATATATAGATAGGTAATATAACTTATGTTTATTCCTCATCTTTAGTTAGTAACAAATTTTGCAGATCGTGAATACGTGATGGTCACGTTTTGTTCTTTGGCACGTTGCCTAAGTGTAATATTATGTGTCGAGATTCAATCTCTTATTCACATACATCTGAACCAAATGAAAATTATTAATTAGAATAAATACATTCACAAAATATAAATAAATGTATATGGAAATGTTAATGATTTCGAATGATTCATTTTTATTTCTTATGCTTAGACTTAGTAATTACACAAGTATTATAGATGGAATAAGTATAGATGATACTTCCTTCCACTTACATACGAGTATAAAGTTCCTTATTATAGAAATATTAATATCAAGTTCTATTCGAGGTATAAAGAAAGTAATTATTCAGGTATACGTTCTTTATTATGAAAAACCACTTCACAAAATTATTTTAATACTTTTATTTTATTTACAATAATTTATAAAAATATATAAGCGCCATCTATCTTAACTAATTGACGCTAAAAATCTTACGCTTTTATTTAACGTTACGGTAGTTTTTTACCGACTAGGGTACCTCTAAAATATTACAGTCGAAAATATAAAAAATATTCGAAACATTAAATTTCCAGTCTGAAATAAACTTTAACTTGTTCTTCTATCAATTTGTTTATAGCCCGGAGTGTTGAAGTAAGCTCGTAAGCGACGAGTGTGTAATCTGATTCAACGTGAAGCAGTTTGTGGTGACACAGATTTGTGTGCTGCGGGCTATGTCCAGCAATATCGAATAACGTCGTACGGTCAATGAAATTTATAGAACTATCCGACTTCAATGAATCTCAACAGGAAAAAAATATTATTTTATCGCAAACGCTATTATTACAAGTATATTTACGAGCAAAAACAAAAACCCACTTCAAATCGAATCAAACATTAAACGTTCGTAGTAATATTACTAAATAGAATTAATCTGAACCTAACCAAACTCTCATAAAACAATTCTTCAAGTACATCCTTTCTAATAAAAAAAATATCTTCAAATTCGGCTAGCGTAATATTGAGTTATTCGTCCATTTGTGGCGCTCATGCTTGGTGAAAATCAATGACATGTGGTTTTCTCATGGATGCCATTGTCAGAATTGGACCAAAAAAAAATGAGACCACGTGGGAAGGACCAGCTTATAAATAAAAAAAGAATTATCAAAATCGGTCAATCGAAAGTTATGAGGTAACAAACAAAAAAAAACATACCGACGAATTGAGAACCACCTCCTTTTTTGAAGTAGACGAATACGAATTCGAGATTTCTTACATTCAGGACTGAGAGACGCACTAATAATGCTATTGCAACACTGAACTGAACTTTCTTCAGTCACGTAGCTTGCCGACATATTTTGATAAAATTTTGAGGAAATCTTCTTATTGCCCAGCGGGCGATACTGTGACCTTTTAGCGTTTTTTTTATATAATATCAATCCAACCGAAGTGATCTTGCCATTGATACTAATTAGAGCTATCCGTGCAAAGCCGGGGCGGTTCGATATCATTCCAAACTGTATTACCCTGATATTAACGTTGAATATGTTGAGGACTGTCATTGTATTTAATAGCAATTTTAAAATAGAAAACAAAATAACGCTTATGTGAAAAGATAGTGAATAAGAACTTATAATTTATGCTAGCGGTTTAAATAATTTGCGTTCATTTGGCCGCGTTCTTTCTTAATAAATTCTTTGCTGATTAAGAATTTTAATTTCCATTTAATCAATTCTGTTCTGGTGGATGATTACGACTTCGGACGCGTTAGTAATTTTATTTCAGACCACAAAGTACACTTTAATTTAATTAGTGCGATTCTAATCGTTTCTTATGTCTTACTCTTCTAGGCTTAACTTCAACTTATTAGACAATTTACTTCTGATTTTCTAGACAATCACCGTTAAGGTATTTTTTTAAAATTAAGGTAATTTTGATTCTAAACATCAGTGGCCGTACAAGTGATCTTAATTGATTACATAAAAAAATCTTTTCCGTCCTTTTAACCCTTGCGAGGTAGGCAAAGACAATTTAATGGTACATGCCAACTGGGATTCGAAATCGCGACAATCAGCTCGTAAGTAAAGTCACTAGGTTTTATCAGTTAATCACTGATTTATTCAAAATGATTGGCATGCCAGTGATTGTCTAATAGCCAAGATTTCTTGAAACAAATCGGCACTTAAAAAAATTGATACATTTTTTAATTAAAATTATAAAATAAATATAGTTTTAAAAGTATTATATTTTTACGTGCACACTTATAATTTTATTTAAAAAGGAAATGTGTGCCAGTAATCGTATTTTACAGTATGTATAGCGTACGCATGTAAATAATTTATAGCTTCAGTTCTAAATTTAAATATAATTTAAGTAGAATTTTTATGAAACAAAAATTAAACGAAAACAACCGCGAAAATTTCACGTCCGATTCACAGAACCTTAATCGCATTAAGCAGAGTGCTGAATGCAAATGCATGTTTTTCACTTATTTACATAAATCCTATTAACATTTTATGTTGTAGTGCAGAGCGGAGTCCGACTAAATTATGGGCGAAGGAAAACTACGCACCGAAATATTTATATCTTCGATAAATTTTATTTTAAGAAACTATATTTATATATTTTAAACGGCTTTTTAACCGACTTTAAAAAAGAAGGAGGTTCTTAATCCGTCTAAAATGTTGTTACAAATATTTAAAAAAATACAAGAGCCAGTTGTTAAAAAACTTCAAAAGTTTTTCACGCGTACATACATTCTTATATCTTTAACAGACTCCTATTGTAGTAATAGGAGTCCGTTCACAAACTTAATAAACATTTTCGTAATAATTTAGAGACTACACTAAAGTATTCTGGATATATGCGTCAAGGGAGCATGAACAGAGAGAGAGAGAGAGAGTTTAAAGTGTGCTATATCAGACAGCTGTAATAGGGAACAACGTTTGTAACACTGTTGAAATGAGGCTTTTAGTTTTTTCAACGTTACCGTCCAAATCATCTTTGTAGGCGGCATAGTCACTACGCGTTTGTCACGTTAGGTAATGCACTGTCACTGATGAAGTGCTGTTCCCTAAGCAGGCTTTTAGTGAAAGCGATATAGGAACAAAAGAAAAAAAACGTTGTTTAAAGTACTGATAAAAACTAACAAACTTTACTACCGTATAGTACACCGTCACTATTAGAGACTAGCTAGCACAGCGTAAGACGTCTACCCACCAGCCCTGTAGCTCTGGGCCCGTAGAATAAGATTACGGTATCCCCTGTCTGTTGTAGAAGGCGACTAAGAGGAGCCTTGAGTTTAATGGGCGACAAGGTGGGGGCCTTTGTCGTCCGCCAAGGCGGCCCCAGAAAGAGGGCGACATCGGCTAGCCCGGGTCGCGACTGCGAGGGCACAGGGAGGGAGGGAGTAACCTCCCCACGCTCGGTACGTGCTCTCCTAAGAGCACAGTGCAGAGGGGCTTCGGTTCGTTCCTCTGGAGATCCCGGAGCTCCTCACCATGCACCGAGGAAGTGCCACCCCGGTTAGTAGGTAAAAGCCGCACATAACTGCCGCCTTCTACCTCCTCAGAAGGCGGGGTATCTTGTTGAAGATTTCCCCCCGACAACAAAAAAAAAACGACGTCCACCCACGAGATGGCCTGACGAAGTTATAAAGACAGCAGGAAGACGCTGGAAGCAAGCTACCTACAGCCAATCCCTTTAAAAAACATTGGGAAGCTTATGTCCAGAAATGAATGTCCTACGACTGAACTTATAATTATGATGATGAAGGAAATGCATCAATGCAAATACCATCGTTAATCCTTATTCATGATTATTATCATTATTGCTAGAATTATGTTATAGAAACAAATAACATTAAAATGATTTATTAACTCAAAAACAAGTGAGCTTCACGTCTTTAGGCAACTGTTCATTTTGAATTCGAAAATGATGATAAAACACAGATACATTTTTCGTTTTTTTTTTAATTTTTAATACAAACGATTTTGAATAAAATAGTAAAATTCATCAGCATACTTATACCCCTCTAGCATACCAGTTTTTATATCCGCAAATTTACGACGGGTCAGAGCAACAACGTTCTGCAACGGTTGCGTGACTTTACTAAAATCCATTTTTTATGTAGGGTAGCTTTTACGCCGGCGTACAATTTATTGTATTCATATGTTACGAAATTCAAGTATTAGATGTGAATAAGTTACTTTCAAACTTTAAGTAGCAACCAAAATCCTTTGTACAACGACTAAAATTAATTTTTTATGAAACGCTAATTGGTCAAGTGCTTCGTCGGTTTTGGTTTTGACAGGATAATGGAACAGCAAAGGGCATGCAAGCAATATTCTTGGACTATTTATTTTCTTTGCCATCTATTAAGTTTTCCCTGCTCTGGTGTACTTGATTACAACAAACAATTTACTAGTTCTGTTGTGTCATTTTTCATAAAAGTGGACGCAAAAAAGCATTTTAGGTGCAACTGTTTTGATGAGTATTTCTTATTTTATTAGAAATTGTTGTATTTATTCAATTGTTTTATTGATGAGTCACATTACTACGCTGAAATTAAACTCCTTACCTACCCCTTGCTTAATATTTCGCTTAGCTGGTCATAACTCCTTCTCGGGCGAACTCTTTCGACCCCACCCCACATTTTCACGGTGTAAATATTCTGTGTCATTTTTTCCTCATTTTTTTTGTTTTTTTATTTAAAAAGAAAGCTAGCAATATTTCTTTTTTTTTCATAAATATACTAACATTCTTTTTAACCATTCAAACCAAGCTAGTCGTATGGTGGATTCGAACCCACGACCTTACGATTCGCCGACCGTACCCTAAACAATTAGGCTATTCCTAATGTTTCCTTTCCATTTATTCTCGAAGTTATAAAATAATAATAATCTGCGGCCGGTCTTATAGCTAAATTGTCTATCAAATATCTGTATATCGCTCTAACCTCGATAGGCTTTTTTAATGATTTTATATTTTATATAGTCCTTTATATAAACTTAACGGGAGATTTAAAAAAAATAATAATAATGAAGTTTATTATAACTATTTATTTTAGATATTAAAGAATTAATCTTTTCTATCTTAAATAAATCTTATCACTTATGATGTTAACATAAGGATAATATTTCCGGATTCATTCTATACACTGGTTCTGCGGATCGTGGGTATGATTGTCACGTGTTATCTTTGGCACGGTGCCTAAATATATTATGTGTTAAAAAAACCTTAGTCTTACTCCCACACCCTCGGATTCATTTATTATAATTTCAATGATTTCAAAAAATTGTCCTATTTTTATTTTTTAACGGGGTGAGTGTGTGTGGTGGTGAGATTTGATTTGATTTTCTAATTTGTGTTTTTTTATAAAACTTATATATATACTTTTAAGAAAGTGTAGCGACTTAAGATTTTCTAAATCAAAACCTAGCGCATTATTAGGTTTCAAGTTCGATGGCTATGCTATCTATTTATATCTATTTATCTGCATGAAGTGAAGAAACGATAATTTTCAATCTCTGGTCCACATGTCATTATATGAAAAACTATGTCGATATATAATACTATTTGCTTGTATGTGCTATGTTTTTTTTTTAAATCTAAATTTCACTTACAATTACAACAACCGGAGTACGGTATTCTAGAACCATATAACAGGTATTCTAAAAGTGCGCGGTAAAATCTTTTACATATTTAATGCCAGGGAAATGCGCTTATTAGAGAATTAATCTACGCCCGTTCCATTAGAATTTTCAATTTATTCAGAAACTCTTTGGTTAAATTTTAAAAATAACCAAAATGTTTTCAAATGAAAGTTAATGTCTTATTTTCTGCCAGGTCATTGATTGGGAAGGATACATAACTAATATTACACAAGTTTCTGATAATTGTATATTACTATTAATTCTTTATAAGCGACCACGAACCCCTTGCTGGTGGGTTCAGGGATTTAAGATATTTCAGGGTGGTCTAATGATATTGACCCGACCTTAATTTGCACGACACCAATTATTATCTATACAAATAAATAGAATTGGAGTGTCTATTTGTAATTCTCTGAAACTGTTGGACCGATTATTGCGGGACGTTCACTGGCAGCTAATGTAATAAGGAGTAACTTAGGCTAATTATTTTGAAAAACAAATATTCAAAAAAACTTTTTTGTTAAATCCACGCAGACGAAGAAGTGGGCACAGCTATAAATAACCAGAGATTTTCCTTACTAGCATCATAAAAAAACATTACAAACAAGAGATGAAACACATACGTGTTAATGATATTTATTTGTTATTTTTAAGTTATAGTTTCCAAAATTCTATTCATTTCATCGCTACCAAACTTAACGGGATCACAACTGAAGATTAGATTTTAATCGGTCCAGTCGTTTTAGCGTCCGTAGGGAAGATCCAGTTACATATATGTTTTTATACCTATAGTTATATATTATAGACTTTATTTTCTTTTTATTATAGGGGTTTAAGTGCTAGATCGGGATGGTCTTTAGTAAGATGTTTGTGAAAGTTTATATTTTAACATATTACAACAGGTCCTTTTGAAAATCGTTGGGGGAGGCCTATGTCCAGCAGTGGCTGTTTTACGGGTGAAATAATGATGATGGTATTTTAAAAAAGACCCCTAAATGTTTATGTGTTTTACTTTGCATGTGTTGAGTAATACTCTATCCACCCTGTTTAAAAGTGTTAAGAGGACGAGAAAGTTTTAATTGATTATTTATGTGTTTCTTCATAGATAAGTTACATATTAACAGCTCTTAAAATTATCACTAAATCAAACGGAATGGTACTTTTCATTGAGTTTAATGAAAGACAATATCAAAGCAAAGTTGCTCGCTTGTAAATTTAATTATTGAATACTTTCAAGAACGATTTCACGGATAATTACGTGAGCGACAAGCACCCACTCTGTCCATTACATTTGTCGTCTCTAACAAGTGATTATTAAAATTAAGTCTTCTCTTATTACCAGCCAAGAGCGCTTTAATAAATTGAAGCATACTTGAAGTCTAGTCATTTTCAGCACACTTTGGATTTTGTGTTATTTAAAAAAAAGCGTAATTGGCCTAATACTTTAGGGGACGGTTTACGAATCGTACAGTCATAGGTTTGAATCAAACATTCGACTATAAACGTGGACCATCAATCAAGATCACCCGATTATTCGATTATCCGTGAAATAGCAACCGACCGAGTCGTGGTTCGGTCCTCTCGGGCGCCCTCGGATCGGCATGCTTACGCGTAACATAGTAACCGTCCAAGCCGAGGTTACCCCTCACCGGGGGGACCCTTGTGTCGAGTTACTAGCAATAGAGGTTCAGGCTAAGCGACCTAAGAGCTATGCCACCTCTCAATCCGGTGAAGCAGTCAAGGCCAGCTTCTCTGGCCAATCTGTGTAGTTCGTCATAAAAAATCAAGATCACTTGGATGTGGACATCAGATTATCTTAAGATTTAACTTAGTTAAATGATTAACAATAATGTTAGACATAATCAATATTTATAAAGAAAGAAATACATAGCATTGTTTAAATATATATTATGTTCCTATATGTCTTTAAATACATATGTTTCTTAAAGTGTATGTCAGAATACATGGATAGATGCATGTGAAGTATGTCCGTATAATATACTGCGAGCCGTCAAAGAGGGTAGATTGAGCATTAATAACATTACCGCATATTGAATAGAATGTCGGTATATCGATATTTACATCCAGTGTTTCTAATTATTATTCAAAGTAGATAATGACAAGGAATTTGTGTCCATCCTCTTTTATCCGGGCTTGAGATCGGCAGCGCAATAGGTTTCCCTATGGCTCCGGCAGACTTAAAATAACAAGTGGGTGATGTTAGTTTACCATATACTGTCAATACAACAAAAATAACTTACGTGGCTCGGCTGTGGTTCAGCATTATGACTCCAACAAGTAATTCCAAAACAGCTATGAGACGTCGACTGCACATTTCAGAGGAGGTTGACACACTTTAACTGCCCAAACCCACAAATTCTGTGCTGTACTCCTAATTATTCTCTTTATTGTTCTTTCAAGCGTGAAATCCTTACTCCCCGATCGCGATATATACCCAACCCTGTCCGTGAAATGATGCGACATAATCCATGAGCCATAAGTGAAGCCGTAGACAAAGTTAGTTATTGATTACTCAATACTAAGATGTCACTTATATTATTTTAGTACCCGGCATTCGGGTATTTATTATATGTTCGAGTTTTGAATACCGTCATGTTAGTTTTAAAGTGTCAATAGCCTATTGGGGCACGGTTTGCGAATCGTAAGGTCATGGGTTCGAATCCACCATTCGACTATTGACGTGAACCATCTCGTAGCACAAGCTTAAGCTTAGTTGGAACGGTTAACAAGAATGTAGTAATATATATGAAAAAAAAAGAAATATTGCTAGCTTTCTTTAAAAAAAAATATTTATGCAGCCACTAGGTTACATGGAATGAAATGCTATATTGCATTATTTCTATAATTCTATATATATGTATTTATATAAGTATCTATTTATTATTATATTTAATTATTATGTTTATATGTTTAATTTATTTGTAAGTATGCATGTATTTATTATAGTTTTCTTTTATTTATTATTTTCTCATATAGCTTGCACCCGTTACTTTGTCTCTTCACAACCCCAAGGTAGACTGGCAGAGAATGCCTACTGGCATTAAGTCCGCCTATTTGTACCTTTATTTTTTGTATTGTGTGCAAATAAAGAATAAATAAATAAATATTCGCCTTTATACATATATTTTAATGCAATAAAGATTTTATCTGTCGAAATAACAATATGAAACTATATGCTAGAATCGTAAAGTTTGAAATACAATCGTTTAAAATATTTTACAGAAAAAAATAGTTTGAAAATTTCTCATGTTGAAACAAAATATGTTTTCAGTGGCTATCCAAAAGGAGCCACTTAAAAGTCTACGAGCGAGCTTCACTAGGTGCGGTGCATTCACTGCACGTACTTTTTTGATTGGGCTTCCGATTTTAAATTTTATCTGTAAATTTATTCCGCCTTAAACAAAATCGTACAGAATTAATTAAATATAAATTCAACAATAAGTACTGACTTTCCATATTTACGCGAGTATTACACATTGAATAGAACTATTTTATTGTGTGACAATCAAATAATCAAAACCGTACGGTAACCTTTTTTTTTTTTGTTGACGGGGAGGAAATCTTCACAAAGATACCCCGCCTTCTGGGGGGAAGGCGGCGGTTATGTGGGGATCTTACCCACTAAAACCTCCCCGGTGGCCCTTTCCTCGGTGCATGACGAGGGGCTCCGGGATCTCACGTAGAACGCACCGGAGCCCCTCTGCACTGTGGAGAGAGCACGTCCCGGGGGGAAGTTACTCCCTCCTCCCCTGTGCCCTCGCAGCGAAAGGCGACACGGGCCAGCCGATGTCGCCTTCTTCCCGGGTCCACTTTGGTGGACGACGCAGGCCCCCACCCTTGTCGCCCACTGAACCCGAGGCCCCTTTTAGTCGCCTTGTACGACAGGCAGGGGATAGCGTAGTCTTATTCTTGAGAACCCAGAACTACACGGCTGACCGTACGGTAACCTACAAAACTGTACAAAGCACGTCAAACGCCTTAGAAACGTCCGGAATATAAATTTAACCCGTAAAAATACTTTTATTCAAAATAACAATAGTACTTTTAATGGAACGTTTCGCCATTTTAATATAAATATATGCAAACAGTTTTATTTTCAAATGCTGGTTGATGTAGTGGTAAACATCCATTGTCTGTTAAATTTAACCATCGTTTGTTCAAAATAAACGGTGAAAAATGAGCAAAATGTACACCTGAATTTAAGATCTCCTGGTATTACTAGTCACTAGATATTCACGTCAGTGATGCCTCAGTACGTAAGCTTTATATAAGTATATTTAGCGAAATTTTGTCTGCGGGACCTTGATACTCTTTTCCAATATTGTGTTACCTAAGTTTGCGTATCTTTAGTGTTTCTTTTTCCCTAACTTATTTGTGAAAACTTGTTATCTGCTAATCTAGTGATATATTTGTAAATTATTTAAGAAGCATTGAATAGCTGTAAGTTTTCCTGTATCAAATAAATAAATAAATAAATCAATTGTATGTCAATGTTAGTCATATATGTAAAATCGAATATTAAGTCATATTGATTTTTATGCTTTGTTATTATCTATGGAAAACAAGAAGTCTAAGACCCCAGTTATTATATAAAGACAAAAAAGATTGCAGCCCGTGACACTGCATACAAGTCTCACACCGCGCTATGTGGTCGTACATATCTTATAGCATAGGCCCTCAGTGACACTTCACACGTTTACGTGACCGCGCAGACACTTGCAGTAATCCTATTGTCTTTGAAAGCATATACGTATATTTTGATTCAGCGTTACTCCTGTTACATTTATTTATTATACAAACAATTATATTAACGATATTACAATCGACTTCAAATATAATCAAATAAAAAAATAAATATATATCATAGAGTCATACCATCGACGCCCTTTTTAAGGCCATGCATCTAGATGCCTAAGGGCAGATGACTGATCGGTCAAATATTTACTAGTAAATACAAAAACCGACTACAAATCTAATAGTAATATTAGGAAACTGAATTAATCAGAACCTAACCAAACTTAAAAATCTACCCTTGAAGATCCTCATTTTGAATATAAAATGAATGAATGAAAATCGGTTCACGCAGTCGAAAGTTATGAGGAAATAAATATAAACATACAAATTTAGAACCTCCTCCTTTTTTGAAGTTGTTTAAAAAGGAGTCACAATCCTTAGCAATGGGGAAATGATTGAGAAAAAGAGAGATCTAAATTATACCTATGCAGTAATGTACTATATCTAGAACGAATATCATCCTATGACAAGTGCTGGTGCAAGTACTATCTATCGTATCAATGTAGATCAGGAATATTCAATTAGGTCCCAATTGGTTGGCTCATAATCGTAGGGTTCGAAGATATACGAGAGAACTCGTAAAAATCAATTTAAAGCATGCTTGTTGATAGAGATAATAGTAGACTTATGAAAATTTGAGACCAGGTAAGTAACGACAACGAGCACAATTCTCGAGACAAAATGCGAATAAAGGCATTGGAACTTCGTAACACTTCGGAAATAAGAGAGAGCGATTACAGTTTTATTCGCCACACGTAATTAGTTTAGAGTCGGTTTATGTTATTAGACGTAAAAACTTGTCGTCGGATGTAAGAACAAAGTTTTAAAAAAATTGTATTGTTGTCGGTTGACAAATATCCATACTTGAAGTTGGTGAAAGGAACAAGTTAATAAAATTTAAATTTATTTATTTTAATTTTTATTGCAAGTTAAATATTGACTTATATGAATATTTAAATCAAATCAAATAAGCGACACTGTGTTAATATTTTTTCGATGTGTTACAGTTACTCTTGCCATTATTGTTTCAAAGGAATTTAATTTCGTTCATGTATTGACTGACAATCCGCAGTCACATTGTCTTCATTGTCTATACAATCCGAGTCGAGCGCCGGTTGTACTTTTCGCAAGCTGAAGTACAATTATATAGAGTATTGCATATATTGTGGCTGATTTTTTCGAGAGCTCTCACGTCCTTTTAAACCTAGCCGGGTAGACAGACTCAAAGTCGTTGCTCTCTTTTCACATAAGTATTTTAAATGGCAAACGGTGTGACCATCACTATACACGGCACATATACAAGACGGCTGGGATTCGAATTGCCGATCATAAAGAACGTGAAACCAAATGTTTAACCGATAGGATATCTTTGCTTCATATAATAATACTTCTCCAGTGAGTGAAATACCGGTGGCCCAACTCTTCGTGACGTAAATTGCCAACGCACTTGGCATTTCATTAAAAGGTGTTTCTTTGACGCGGGATCACTTTTTTTTTAAAAAAAAGGAGCATATAAACTTACAGGCTTACCTAATTTCAAATGTTCACCGTTGCCCATGAACATACACAGCACCGGAGGAGCGTTTCCGGCCTTTGACATAGGCCTAAGCTCGATTCAAAAGGTTCCCAAATCATACTGGTTCGGTAACGTCGTTGGCGACAGTTCGTTCCACAGGGAGATAGTAAAAGAAAGTTACGTGAGAAGAAACTTTCTTGTAGTGGAACGCCAACCAATAAGATGGTGTCGAATTTGGAATTCTGCCGTCATTATGTAAGGAAATACTTAACATGAGATAAGCATAACATACGTAATAGTTATTTTTGCATTAAGAAATGAAATCGAATGGTAATGTTTGATCTCTGTACGTCCCTCTTAATATCGGTCATGAATATTACAATTATCTTTAGTCAGCAACTACGAATGATAAATGCTTATAATAATTTAATGCTAATTTACTCCGCGCAAGCTATTTACTCGGTAATTTAGGTAAATTCATGCGGAACATACACTTATTCGTTGCTGGCGTAGCGCCCAGCAGATACAATATCTCGTGCACAGAATCTACGCTGCGGGTAGCTACTCGGATGTACACTACCTGATTTATTTGCTGATATTCACTAGCACTCACTCGTGTTGCAGAGTGATTTATAACTCAACTTTTTTGCAAGCGCTGAAAGCGACGTAATGGCGTCAAAACTTTTCACCGTGGATTGTATAGGTTATATTCTATCATTCTTAACATCCAAAAAGTTACGGGTACGTACGCCGCCCGGGATTCCATAAACGGAGCGTTTGGAAAAACTATCGTCACGTTGACATTGAAATTTACGTACATAAAAAAAAACAGTTTCAATTTGCACATGCTGCTAAATAATATTTACAGTCCTAGATGCAAACCCCCTTTCGACTTATGACGTGTGTTACTATTTCAAAACAAATAACCTGGATGGCATGTTTTGAAATATTAAAAAATAATGTTAATTAATAATGAGAAAAACATTAATAGCCTATAAACATTCTTAGTAACATTAAAAATATATTTGATTGAACCTAAATGATATAAAAATTTAACTTAATATGCTTAATTTCCCCCCTTTCGGCTTATGACGTGTGTTACTATTTCAAAACAAATAACCTGGATGGCTTGTTTTGAAATATTAAAAAAGAATATAAATAATACAACATTGTTATTTATATTGTTATATATATTAAATTAAAATTAATAATGTGAAAAACATTAATAGCGTATAAACATTCTTATTAACATTAAAAATATATTTGATTGAACCTACATGATATAAAAATTTAACTTAATATGCTTAATTTCCCCCCTTTCGGCTTATGACGTGTGTTACTATTTCAAAACAAATAACCTGATGGCTTGTTTTGAAATATTAAAAAAGAATATAAATAATACATTTTTATTTATATTGTTATATATATTAAATTAAAATTAATAATGTGAAAAACACTAATAGCCTATAAACATTCTTAGTAACATTAAAAATATATTTGATTGAACCTACATGATATAAAAATTTAACTTATGTGCTTAATAAGATATTACGACCGGAATAAAAAATATACCTCTACATGTCAAAATACAAAAGTTCAACGAAGAGAAAATTATTAAATTATGAAATACTGTTATTCAACATGTTTTTTTTTCAATGAAGTATCACCAGTAAAAAAGATTGATTGTTACCTTTTAATTGAGTGTAAGTAAAAACACTTTGAATCACATTTTTTGTTTTGAGACGTTTTTTGTTTTGTCCTGACCATATTCCCCGGGTTTTTAACAGGCATAGCTTTTAAGTCGCTTGGCCGTGAAACGCTTCTTAATCCTATAACTCCATATCCATAGGTTACAAGTAATTCAGAATCGTTTTCTGCGACGAGCCACGGGTGCGCCGTGGTTCGTACGTAATCGCGAGCTCCACGTTAATACAGGGTTACCGACAATAGCCCAATTCTTTAAGCAGGCATCTCGACGGTTTTTCGAGACTACCACCAAACATTCTAACAAACTTCTTGTAAGTGCCGCCACTTATAATAAATTCCTTCCTTATAATAAATTCCGTCGCGTCGCCCGGAGGCCGAGACACGTTCTTGACGATCCGGACGACGCGATTACCATTGCACAGGCTAGATCTCTACAAATCCACAAAGCGGCCATTCGCGACCGTTGGAGGTTGCGAATAATCCTTGCGCGTTACCGTCTTTTTTATGGGCAGGCCCCACCCCTTAGATGCTAGGAGCGTTGCTGGAGTTTCTTCGGCCACTTCTTCTCCCAGCGCCAACGCTTGCAGAAGTGGCACTCAAAGTTAGTTTAGCTTTTGAATGTCCGTGAAATAGCAACCGACCGAGTCGTGGTTCGGCCCTCTCGGGCGCCCTCGGAACGGAATGCTTACGCGTGACATAGTAACCGTCCAAGCCGAGGTTACCCCTCACCGGGGGGACCCTTGTGTCCAGTTACTAGCAATAGAGGTTTAGGCTAAGCGACCTAAGAGCTATGCCACCTCTCAATCCGGTGAAGCAGTCAAGGCCAGCTTCTCTGGCCAATCTGTGTAGTTCGTCATAAAAAAAACCTATAACTCACTAACAACTTCTTTGAAAATCAAATTCAGCACGCTAACGAACATCTTGAGGCGACTGTCCGGACTTTGAGCTACCACTACAGCTAGTCTCTTTAGGCAGAGTGCATCACTTAAATGGGACAAACATCGTGCTCTCACCAAAAAAGAATTTCATTTCACTGACAGACAGTGTGATATAATTCTATGTACATGATATGTAATCAAATTCAGACGTGACGATACCGTAACGCTTATATCCAGAAACTTAAATCAATGTAGCTTCCCACAGTGACAGGTAGACAACGATGGCGCACGAATGTTTCTTGTGTGTCAGACGTTTCGCTGGAAATTCCTGAGAAATGTAATATCGAGGTTCGCCTGTCCTCTAAATAATTTGATTAAGCATGGTATACATTTACTGTTGATTATATTTAGCCCAGCAAAGATAAATAAATCACAATATGTTGCCATGATATTTTTCTACCTATCAGTTTTTAAGGCTATCAATTTTTTAAACAAAATGATTGTTAGCTGACAACACATGACACCCAGCGATTGTTATGCATAATAACTACTTCCAATGATATCTTAATGATTTACCTGAACCTTATTGTATCTTTAATTCATAATTAATAATTTAGTTGATCGTCACATGAACTTGGCATTGTAAACAATAGTTGTAACCTTATTAATTCCTAATCTGACTTCTAATTAATTTTGTATAAAGATTGTGAGTACGCGCAGTTGTCACGGTATTCGTTATAAATAATTCTTTGTACAACATTACGCTGTCTCAATAAAGCGAGTGTATTAGTTGTTGGACTATTTTATTCTACGAAACCTACAATTTATAACATGATAGGTAAATTACCACCTTCACTACATATATTTGAAATTTGTATGTTTGTCCATAAAAATGAATCAATGTTCAAAAAAGCAAAGGATATAAATTCACGTAACAAACGAGATCAAAACAGGCTTGTTTTAAAATAAACTCCAAAATTAATAAAATATGACATAAGTTTCATAATTATGTGTGTAAAAATATATGATTAGGTTCTAATAGAAATAAAAATGTTAAATGTATTAATATTTAAAACAAGATTATACAAGTGGCTTAATGCTTAAAATATTTATAGTGGTTCCGAATTTCTTTGTTGAAAATGTCTGTTCTCATAGTTAGTAGTAGTTAAAAATAGTAACTTGACTGAAACGATGACTTAAATATTGACTTTTTTTTTATTATTTCTAAGCAAGTGCTTGACTACGATCACACCTGATGTTAAGTGGAAATGCAGTCCTGGATGGTAAGGCGCACTAGCTTAGTAAATGCCTATTCACTCTACTCTTGAAAATACCCACATTGTAATCGGAAGGAAAGACAGACGCGGGCAAACTATTCCAGTCCTCTGCTGTACGAAGAATGAAAGGCGAAGTAAATCGCTTCGTTCGGGTTTGAGGGATGTTCACAACAAAAGGATGAAATCCCGCAGTGTGTCTAGGAGTCCGATGGTGGAAAGGGGATGGGGGAATTAGATCATGCAGTTCCTGAGCACACTCTCAAAAATTATAATAAATTTTAATTTACGTGCTTAATTATTATAAGCGAAACATGTCGGCCTGTCTGTATAACATCAAGTAATACCATGTTTTCAGCAAATAAATAAATCTTATCTTATCTACAAATAAAATAAAAAATGGCGTAGCTTCGCTAAGCTAATTTTGTCGTGTAGAGATGTTCCAAGCTGAGTAAAGGAAATCTCTGGGTTTACAACATATTTGTTCTCCTCGCATCAATTTAACTAGACAAAAACAATATTTCTTAAAAAGAGCTAATAACCTTAAAGCAGATAACGATCTCTATATAATCCGCTATTGTTGAAATAACGTAAGCGTCATGGGACTCTAAAAATAAATGTGGCGTGTGGGATACACGCCACATTTATTTAACCTTTAGGTCCTTATAGGTTGCAGCAGGCTGCAGGTGAGAAGAGATATTGCTCTCGATCAGTACGTATGAAGGGTGCTACGAGGCTGGGTGCACCATCCGGAAGTGCTGGCCACGTTGCAGTTGCGAGCGCCTTCATATGCGTTGTTACTAGAGTCTACTCCCAGGACCAACCTATCCACGAATGCTCCCATGTCACGCGCTGTTAGGATTGTCAATTTTCTCTCATAGCATATTGATATATTTCAGTGTGACCAGTCGAGGTTCACAGAGGCTGCTTATATATCGAGATGATGAATGTTTGAGTTGTCACTGAGTTAAATGATTTTTTATGTTGTGATGTTAACTATTATTGTATTGTTATTATTTTGATTAATTATTTGTGTAGACTACAGCACCGAATTGGTTTGGCTGTAAGTTTTTCTGTCTAATGATAAAATAAATAAATAATAAATAAGTAAGAGTCGAGCAGCATTGTAATAGTGTGTTTATAAGTTTCGAGCAACTTTGTTTCGCTTAGAAAGTCAAGATCGTCACATAAACAATTTAAACCTCATATAATTATTCAGTAGTCTAAAATGTTATCGAACAACCCTTTTGTCGTTACGTAAATAAATAATTATGCCTATAACCTAGGGTTACTGAGTACAAAATCGATTCAGAAACGTTTGGTTGATGTTCAAATAATGTTTGGTTATTAAACGCTGTAAACAAAGATTGTAAGTATATTTTTTAAAAGAGGTACTATACTATACTGTATTTGATTTTTTGAGTCTTAAACTTTATCAACTACAATACTACGACACAAGTAAACGTCTTTACCATTATAGCAAGTATTTTTGCACGTAAAAACAAAAACCTACTTCAAACATGACGGATCAATCGTCAAATGCTACCCGGGTACGCTCTTTCTAATTTTCGAAATATATTTATTACGAAATTATATATTTTTTTAAACGAACGCTAGCAATATTTCTTTTTTGTTCAGAAATATTACTAACTTGTTAACCATTCCAAAACTTATGATTGCGCTAGGAAATTGTCCCCGTCAATAGTCGAATGGTGGATTCCAACCTACGACCTTACGACCGTACCCTAAACCGTTATGGTGTGATTACAATCAAAAATTGTTCACCCCTACGGGTTTGAGGAGCCCCTTTATAGCTTAACCCATGATCGTTGTTTTTTTTCTTTCTTTTTTTATACTATTAAGGAAGTACTTGACCACGATCCCATCCCATGCTGCTCGACTTCTACTAATCACCATGGTGGTGCAATCGTGGTGAAGAGGAAATTCAGTCCTAGATGGTAAGACGCACTACTCATGAAAATCTTGTTTTATGTGTGGGAATGCCCATACTAATAAAATTCATATTTGACCTAATTGAAATCAAATCCTAGGAAACAAAAAATCAAAATTGAACAAAGTTAAAAATTTAGACCCCTCTTTTTTGAAGTCGGATAAATATAATTCAAATATGCTTATTTAAATATGAAATGTAAGTACAGTAATAAAATAAATATGTCTACGAAAATTGGCAAAGAGTATCCACTTGTATTGTAGAGCGGAGGGAACATGTTTCTTGATTTGTAATGTAATTTTATAAAATAAATTGCTTAAGTTACAAAAGCTAATTAAATGGATGCCTTCATAAGTCGCAGTGAAGTAATGTCACATCTTATTAAGGACGTCGTACATTTCTGCTGTTAGGTAAAATTAAGGAGTCTGTTATGATACACGCATTTTAAAACAAATGGAAATCAACAGCGGGTAGTAGTGCTAAGAATCTATACATTAATTCACGAAGCGAATATCAGTGATCAATTTTTAAATTGGTTTGAGATACTGAATAAATTTCGTCGTGATAATTTTTAGTGATCTTAATGTTGCTATTTCTCAATTAATGACCAATTTCTATCATAGGGCACCACTATTTATAAGTACCACACATAATTTTAGTTTAAAACTTAAAAAATACCCATTTGCAGTTTGTAAAAATAAAATACGCAACATACTGGTATAAATACCGCAAATAAAGTGTAAGCCAGTATAAAAAATGGATTTTACTAAAGTCACGCAGCCGTTGTAGCTCTGAACCGTCGTAAATTTTCGGATATAAAAACTGGCATGCTGGAGGCACCTGTATGCATGCTGATGAATTCTGTTTCAGCATTTTGTCCAAAATTCTTTAACCTCTAAAAAATATATATTCAACATATTGAACAAATTGATTCTTAGAGTCTCTATAGTCAATGAATTTGATGATAAACGAACACGGGAAAGAAAAAGTTAGTTGAGAAAGTTATAGCAAGGGGTATAGGCAGTCAAGTAAATAGGCCGCCCAATATCTAGCCCAAGTGACGTGGGTTTGAAGTGGAGTTTTGTGGCGGAAACTACACCCAGATTTGTTAACTTGTTGATGCATTTGTTGTCTATCCCCCCAGCTAGGTTAAAACTACGTGAGATCTGTCTAGGTACAGACGAAGGTCTAGGTCAGGGTCTAGCCCTGTAGTTCTGGGCTCTTAAGAATAAGACTACGGTATCCCCTGCCTGTCGTACAAGGTGACTAAAAGGGGCCTCGGGTTCACTGGGCGACAAGGGTGGGGGCCTGCGTCGTCCACCAAAGTGGACCCGGGAAGAAGGCGACATCGGCCGGCCCGTGTCGCCTTGCGCTGCGAGGGCACAGGGGAGGAGGGAGTAACCTCCCCCCGGGACGTGCTCTCCTTGAGCACAGTGCAGAGGGGCTCCGGTGCGTTCCACGTGAGATCCCGGAGCCCCTCGTCATGCACCGAGGAATGGGCCACCGAGGAGGTTTTAGTGGGTAAGATCCCCACATAACCGCCGCCTTCCCCCCAGAAGGCGGGGTATCTTTGTGAAGATTTCCTCCCCGTCAACAAAAAAAAAAAAAGGTACAGACGAAGACATATTTCCACTTTTAGATTAGACTTTAATAGAGAAACTCTTAAACACGAACTTTTTCTTTTCTTCTCGCACAGCTTTCACTAAAAATTTTCTTCGGAAATGCATTTGTGGCACAAGGCAATTTTTCATTACCGAACGTGACAAAAGCATAACTACAAATGTAATTTCAACCATAACCAAGAAAAACTAAAAGTCTCATTTGAATACGGCTGCAAACGTTGTTCCTGCATCATCCGGCTGATAGAGGACACTTCAAACTGTTTTTACGCATATATAATAGTTTGTCTGCTTAATTAGTTTCGTACCAAAATGATTATGGGGTTATTTTCTAAAATTAAAAACAAATACATACTCGCTCTCGTCTCACAAACCAGTAGGTAGAGATTATGACTTATAATTCATACTTATCTTTTTTTTCTGATTTTCCGATTCATATACCCACATTAATAGTATTTTTTCTATTAAGACATTTATTCTAATTTACTTTTTTAAGCGAATGTTACTCGTCGAAATAAAACAATGGTTAAATCTTAAAAAGTTCCGTTTAGTAAGTGCTTTATTTTGGTTTTAATTTTGACTTATAATTCCCGCTTTTCGAGCACTGTAGAGTCCGTCAACATATCTGTAGCAAATGTATTCATCCGTGGTGTCTTATTATTAAAATTAAGCTCGAAATACATACTTTTACGCGTTTTTTTATTGTCATATAAATAATTTAGCCAGGGAAATACAACTAAAATAGAATTTATTTTAATTAGCAAAAATATGTTTTTGCACACGCCAAATTCCATTTTAGTTAACAAAGTATTATTAAGCCAGTATTAAGTTTCGAGTACTTTCTTGTCGCAGTTATTTTGTCGAATGAGGTTCTTGGTTGCCTTGTACCAGGTGTCTTCAAGTAAATCTCTACTTTTTCAACTAACGATTCCCATGTTTAGTAGTTTAAGATTGGCGGTGTTCAGTTGTCTTTTTTAATAAAAAACGTTAACTAAACTCGTTCCCCCTATGTTACTTTAAAGACCATTACGTACGACCAAAACGTACCTACAAAAAATCTTGTAAAAAACTTCTTACCCTTGCGAAACGACCAATTTATATGGTAACGTTTAATCTCGGTTCCAGTACTGTAGATTGATATCAGTACTCGTTTCGTTTTCATTTCGCCTAAAATGTGATTTAAATGGGTATAATTTTTGCACGCGTAATAAATTGTCATTTAAAAGGCCATTACCTTTTAAAATTAAATTCTGTTACTTTAATTATGTCAACTACTGGTATTATAATACCTACGAGTATAGTAATGTTAAAGGTAACCATTTTTTGATGATCACACCTGCCAAAATGTGATAATAATAAAGAAAAAGGTGATTAAGGACTATAAAAGGTGACGAAAAACGATGATAAGGAAAAATACAAATTGAGATTGAACACTAATATACACTCGTGACCAAAAATAGAGGGATAAGAAAGTTTGAATATCTCGGAAGATAAAGACGCTAGCTAACTGAAATAAATTGTACATGACATCCTTAAAAAAAAATATATTTTTATTAATTAAAACACATAAACTTAAACGAAAAAGAATATCTTATGTAAACTTAGATAATACAGTATTTTTCATTAAATATTTATTCGGATTTTATTATATCGCCACATGGGGACTACACTTAGTTCTAAAATTTAAATAAAAATAAACCGACCCTTTATTTTTGCTAACGACTATATTATATATAGTAACAATATAATTCGAACAAATTGTTGCAAAAATATTCCACTAAAATACGAAAAGTTTGCTAGCATATTTGCATCAATTTTACAAAGAATAAGTCATTTATAATTATTCATCTAACCCGAAACGAACTATACTCGTATATTAACAAGAGAAATATTATTAAAAGGGAAAAGTTAAACCTTGATCAGTAAGACATACGAAATGATTAGAGTCGCATTAATGAAATTAAAATGTACTCTGTGGTCTGAAACAGAATAATGAACGCCTCCGGAGTTGTAATCATCCAGCAGAACAGAATTGATTAAAAGTAAATTAAAATTCTTAAGCAGCAAAGAATTGATAAAGAATGAGGCCAAATGAATGCAAATTAATTGAACTGCTAGCACTTCTTCATTGTAAATTCTTAGTCTATAATTCTTTTCTACTTCTTTTCAACACAATGATCTTATTTATTTTCTTTTATACATTCATGAATAAACATGTATTCTGAGTATAGATTCATATTAGGTTGTACGATATACATATCGTATACGTATGAACGATACACTATTATTAGTTAAATTTAATAATGTTATAATAACTATTATGCGACTGAAATGACGTTAGTCGGGACATTTGATTTGAAACAAAAATGACAAATGGACTAAGCTGATCACAGAATCAGCCGCGCCAAGGAAAAAGAAATCAAGGCAGACAACTAAAAAGATGGGAGGACGAAATCAAAAAGATTACGGAATCCTTATGGACCAGGAAAGTTCAAAATAGATCCGTTTGTAATATTTAGAGGAGGCCTATGTCCGAGGACAAACTGACGAAGTAAAGGACTAGACAACGGCGGCGTTTACAATACCTTAACGTGCCCGGATTTTACATACAACATCCATTATATTATCACCGTAACTTGTCAGAAATTAAGACTGTATTATTATTATTAGATATGTTTACTTATCAATAACTCCCGTCGTTTCTATTTTATTATTCCTCTCCATGGTTGCCTGGAAGAGATCGCTTTTGCGATAAGTCCGCCTATTGTGTGATTACTATGTTTTTTTTATTTTTGTGTGTTGTTTTTTTTTCTATTATACAGATTCTATATAACAAACTTCAAAAAAGGAGGAGGTAATCAATTCGTCTGTATGTTTGTTACCTCATAACTTACGACTGGGGGAACCGATTTTGATGATTTTTTTAAAGCTGGTGCTTCCCGTGTGGTCCCATTTAAATACGATCCAATGGCGTCCATGAAAAAACGATATATGTCTTAAATTTGCCATGAAGTTTGTGCCCCACAAATGAACGAATTACTCATCATCACGCCAACCGATTTCGATGATTCATTTTTTATTGAAAAGGATGTACTTCAAGAGTACTTTAATGAGACTTTGTTTATGTTCTGATTAATTATATTTCGTAATATTTTTTTTATTTAATATAATAATTAAATAATTTGCAAAAACAAAAAACGTTTAACGTTTGATTCTACTATTTGGAGTTGGTTTTTGTTTTTGCGCGTATACTTGTTTGTGAACAGTAAACGGTACAAATATAAAGAATTGTTTCAAGGGCATAAATATAGGACATAAAATTATTTCTGATTTAATTAATGATGATTTCAAAGGATAATTTTATTGCAAAGAATTTACAAAATTTACGCAGTCCGCAGTTGCTTTCACGTTACTATATCGTCGCTGGCTAGACGCCCAGCTGATACGATATCTTACACAGAATCTGAACTGTGGGCACCTACTCGGATGTGTAGTAACTGATTTATTTACTGATATCTACAAGCAGTACTGGCTCGTGTTTCAAAGATTTCCTGGCGTGAAAGACGATAGTATTTTGATATTGTTTTTAGGATGGATAAATGAAAATTATAGAAGAAAACTGAGATAAACGTTGGTATATAAATGCTGTTCTAATTAATATTATTCAAATGTTTTTTTAACTATTATCTTTCCGTCCAAGTACGACGAGGGAGCCTTCAAGAAAAGAGTGAATAGGCACTTACTAAACTAGCGCGTTCCATCTTTCGACTATATCACTACCTAACATCAGGTGTGATCGTGGTCAAGCACTAGTTTATATAATAAAAAAAAAACGAATAAATAACAAATCAACGTGCAAAAACTTTTTAATTTTTATATTGAAGTAATTAAATCCATATTATAGCAATGTGTTTATTTTTTCTACAGTTAACTTTGAAATTTGAACATTTTCCGTAAACCATATTTCAAATGGTTTCATATGAACGCAACGGTACGAAATCTATCGTAGGTAAGTAAATAGTAAGCTTCTACTGAAGTGGATTTCCTATTCAGTAGCTTGTAGAGTGCAGGAATAGCAAGCATTGAGATCTTTAATAATATATTTTAGAAGCCGCTTGAATATACGATTAAGGTTTTTGGTTAAGCACTTAACGTATGTTCTAGGATAAAATTATACAAATACGTATTTTTTATCTCAAATGTTTATTTACAATAATCATCTCATGTTGACCACGGCATAGTTATTTAGGAAAGGTTTTTATTTTTTAAATATATATTTTTATACATATAAAAATAATCTTAATTTTTTTTTTCACAAAAAAGTTTGTTAAAAATTAATTAAAGTTAAAAAGTTAAAGTTACAGCCTTTATATATATAATATATATGTCCCACTGCTGGGCATAGGCCTTCTCTGTAAAGAGAGTATAAGGGCATAGTCTGCCACGCGGCCCTAATGCGGATTGGCAGACTTCACATGTCGTAGAAAAATTTTCTAAGACATGTAGGTTTCCTCAGGATGTTTTCCTTCACCGCCGAGCGCGTGGTTAATCAGCACATAAAATTGCAACAGCAAATTTATTGGTGCCGGCACCGGGGATCGAACTCGGGTTGCTAGCGTACTACGCAACTTGAGCCAACCGCCCGGACACTGAGCTACCACGGCTCAAAAATTAATTAACGTGTTTTTATTACGTCTCGTCGATCTAGTATCTCTTGATAGTTATTGCATTGATTTTTGAGAAACAAAATCATTTTTTGTCAAACATAATCGTATTTCAAAACTATATTTATTAAATATGATTTTTTACGAGATAAGATTTGAATTTTTAAGAGGTACATATAATAAAAGTCTATCACGATCTTTTAAACCAGAGACAACAATTGCTGTCCTCTGCACTAAGATTATAAGGTCCCACATGCGACAGGTACTGAGCTCAATACATTAGTTATAAATTTTTAGCAAGTAATTTTTTTAGGTAATTTTCCTAAGAAACCTACTTACTTAAACCTTACCTAAAAACCGAGAAACAGCAGTTAATTGGTACAGGCCAATAGGACTCGCGGTCATCAGCTCGTAAATCAAACGGTCACTAGGATATCACAACTAAGTTACAATCTAAACACAAGGTCAATTGAACCGAACGAAAAAGGTGATATAACTGAATTTTATCACCTTTTCAGTTTTTAATTTGCTAAAAAGAATAAAATAAAGTTGTTTCTTCGGCCACTTATGTATTTTTGTTATTAAATGTAAATGAGGCTTCGGATTTTAATCAAATAAGTGTTTGCATAAAACATAACGCTTATGTTTATCGTTTTGGGGCACGCCGCTGGCGCCAGGTGGACCTAAACAAAATGCAAATCGGGTTCATTATGCGATTAATATTTCGTATTCTTAACCTTATTAAAGCAATGGGAAACGGATTTCAATTTTGTCATATTTTTATTTAGGAATTCTATTCTAAACTATAATAAAAAGCAATACTCCATTTGCAGTTATTACTTATCTTGAATTAATTCAATCAAATTAAGTTATTATTTTTATAGACGTAGTGTTATAGACGTCCATATATTGCAGCTGTAACAAGTAAGTAATTTTTGGTATATGATGCAAAATATAATGGCTTATCTAAAACATGATGGCTACTGACTTTTCTTATTGCTGACATAAAGTCTTAGCTACGTTTTTCTCCTTAATAATTAAATAGCTCCTTAAATTTAAAAATATCTACATGTATAGTGTAAACGTTGCCATATTTGTATATTCATCATAAATGTCACAAATCATGCTCAATGGCAGCCAGTTTGATCCCTATTTAGAATAACTAACATTAAATGAATTTTTATAACATGCTTATGATAAAAAAACCTTGGTTTAAAAATTTTGAAGAATAAATAAGAAAATTCTCCAATTAACAATGGCTTGTTAAAAAAAACACGATTTGTAAGTTAGTATAAGTTTAGGCTTTTTCTTCTTCTCAACCGTTCTCCCATAGCTAAGGATGGTGACTCATGTTTGAGTCTTCATCTGCTCTCAAGCCCGGTGGGGAGCGTCGCTGATAGATAACGCCAGTTGTTCAAAGATCTGCTCCGACCATCTCTTCGGGCTTTCACCTCTAGATCTTTTGCCTTCGACCTTACCCGCCACTATATTTCTTTTCAAATTATTAATAATCACAGTGTAGACATGTAGAGGATATAGAGGCATCTACTCAAATTTAAAATTTACAATTATTGTAATTTGTCTTACGAAATTTTGTCACAAATTTTAACACCACTATACTTTACAGTATTACTCGGTA
This sequence comes from Meandrusa payeni, assembly GCA_029286785.1. NCBI lineage: Eukaryota > Metazoa > Arthropoda > Insecta > Lepidoptera > Papilionidae > Meandrusa > Meandrusa payeni. The sequence continues at coordinate 10,043,700 of JAGSMX010000012.1, read as the reverse complement.
ATAGGAAACCTTATCCAGCACACATCTATATACAATTCCCATCACAATGCATCCCAATTGTATTCCATCCAATCCATTATTTGAGATTAATCCGTAATGTATTGTCAATTACTGTAAAGCAATACATATTGACAAGGTGAGATAAATATTGCTTAGAACAAATGTATAATTTACCACCTTATTAATTGCATTTCCCAAGCAATGTTTGTGGTTACTGCTATTTTTAATGTCAATTCGTTCCGACAGATGATTTGTAATTTGGGACACACGAAATGAAGGTTTTTAACACTTTTTAGAACCCGACTGTATACCCTAATTATTTTTTTGTTTACTCAGTTTACTCCGCTTTGGTGTTAAAAGGATGGGAGAGTTAATTTCGTTCCTATTGCTTGTAATAATTTTGTAATATTTTATTTGTTCATAAATGGATGACTGTAACAGATGAAATGATTTATTGAGAGGAACATGTACCGTGTTCCACTTAGAACGCACAATAACAACAACAACAGCCAGCGTGGAGAAGACAGTTGTTATTGAAAAGGTAAAATGACAATGGGGTAACAAAAACTCCAGTAAGCATGCTCTGTGTAAATGAGTTCCCAGTGAGCACTACTATAATAGAATTATTCAAACAGAAAGATGTGATCATTTTTAATCTGAAATAAGAATAGTATCCATATCTTTACAAATAAATAAAGTTACAGTGTCAGTTAATATTAAATTAACCGCTTTTTACTTTATGCATACGAATGTTTATACGGTGCATATACCAAAATAACATATTTTACCATCTTTGTCTGTCTTTCTGTCCGTTTGTTCCGGCTAATCTCTGCTAGTTGGACCGATTTGGCGGGACGTCCAACAAAATAAAGAGTAACTAATACTTAGTGACTCTTTATTTTATTATATTGCTTTTATTTTTGAAAATAAGAGTAATAATAAATAATTTTTAATAGCGGGCCACACCGCGGGGCGCAGCTAGTATGACATAAATTAAAGTACTAAGGTGAAGTGATATTCAGCGTTTAGCCTTGTGAGGGTATCCAACTCTTTACAAGGCAATCAATTTCTCTAGCAGGTATTTGTGTCAATCAGGTTCCAATCCATTATGAGATGCGTAATCGCGAGAAGTAGAATATACTTTTTTTGTAGTAAAAGGGTGACTGAACAGATCTTATGCGTCACTTACTTAAGAGCTCTTCACGTTGGAATTCAGTAAGGTCGCAGTCATTCACCGGTCGTGCTGACCCATTCGTGCAGAAATCCATCACTGTTGAATCTTTTTTTGTTTATAATTTTTATAAATTAAGAATGTTTTTTACTAAATTTATTAACATTCTTTTGAACCATTCTAAATTTAACTAAGAGATGATTCAGGTTAATGATTGAATGGTGTATTCGAACTTACGAGTTTCGCAGACGGATTCTCAAACTATTAAACCATTACCATGTTAAAGTAAATACCCCAAAGCCAAGATCAGTCGATTTGAAATAAAAATCCTCAAAGAGCCAATGTGTAAAGCTATTTAACATAATCCGATAGTACGTCAGTAAGCTCTCCGAAGTTGATTTCAAGAGAATATTTAAAAACACCTTCCAAGAATCTTCAAACTAAAATTAGATTACGAGTATTATTTAGAAAAAAAAATGTTTTGAAATATGTTTGGCCTTGCTCTTTGATCAATTGTTTTGTAAATAAAAAAATTTAATCTCTATGTCCTTTGATCCCCAGCGGGGTAAACAGAGATAGCAGTTTGTCCTTTTTTCTTATTTCATTTTTTGATTCCATATTTGACAGATGGTAGACCAATCGACATTTTAACGTAATAATTGTAACAGCAGGATGTAAGAAATATTGCTCGAACAATTATCAATTCAATACAAGTATGAATCCTTTGCACGTTGAATATGAATCCAAGCCCTTGTTATTTAAGGCATATATCTTCGCGTGTAAAATACACGAACTTCTAGAAAAAGAAATAACGTGCTTCTAGAATAATTATATTAATAAAAAAATATTAAATCATATGAAAATTTATTCTATTATTTATTTTGTTATATAAGAATATTAAAAAATAAAAAAAAGTGGCGCATTATAGCAGATAATGCGCCACTTTATATACGCCAATATTCAAAATGGTTTAAAGTTTTAACAATTTTTACAATTGTTTATACAATTTTATGATTAACAGCCCGTCCTGTTTCTGTTCGCCTTGTTCTTACGTCAAATGTGATTATTTGTTTCGGCTATTAGTGTTATTGTACCACGCACTTGACGGTGAAAAAAAAGATGGTGAGGAAACCTATATGTGTTAGAAAATTTTCAAAGACATGTGAAGTCCGCTAATCTAAATAAGTCTAAATAAGGTGGACTATGCCTTTGTACTCTATTTACAGAGAAGGCCTGTTCCCAACAGGCGACATATTAAAAGTTGCGACTACTAGTAGCAGGTCGTGGATAGTTCTGGGCAGCGCAGCCCCATGACATGGTATCTGCCATCAGTTGTGTAGACCTGTCACTTCGGTGCCTCGCTCTTGCAATGGTCTCGAGTGACAAGTCTTGGACGGCGGTCGCCTCCTTCTGCGAGACGGTCATGTCCCAGAAGGAGGCTGACGAGCGCAGAGGCTCCCTCCCTCCGCAGGCGACGTATCGGGGTGCGCAGGAGGCGTTACAACGAACGCCTCCTCTTGCCGGCCCCGTAATCCGAAGCGGGGCTAGAATGGGTACCTGGCCCCAGTATACTTCGGCGTCGTCGGGACTTCTCTAAGTGCCGGAGAAGTCCCCCGGGGTGTCCTGTCGCTGACAGATCTGGGGCACCCACGCTCATAACGGCTGATGGCATTCGCGGAAGATTTAGTTGGTAGGGGCTGCACAGGCCGAGTCCCACACATACCTCCGGGCCCACCCAGGGTACCGGAGGATGGTTTATAAAAAGATTCCCCCGTTTTAACAAAAAAAAAGGTGGTGGGTAGTTACGCAATGCTGCTATTTGTAACTAATGACGGCGATGATCTGTATTTAATATAATTATACGACAGTATACAATATAATATTTTTGTGGCTAAACTTGATTTTAATATATTTCCGATTTGAATTTGAAGCGAAAACTTTTCATGTTAAAGCTTGCGAAACTTCACGGACACAAAGACGAAAGCATAAAAAGAAGTTATCGAGAAGAATGTGTGCCATGCTCTAGTTAAAAAGTACGATAACAACAATGAGAGACCGTGCGGTGGCAGCATTTAGTATTGTGACTGAAATATGACAATAGGAAAGCGTAGTTTGTGTTACGTACGCTAAGCATAACGCAGATTAGTTTACACAATGTTGCAATAAAACAATAATTTTACGCAACTGTTATAATATTTAAAGCGCACAAAACTGTTTACCTAAAAGTGAACGACGATTAAGATTCATTCTTGTAACAGGCACAAATATTACATTTACTGTATTGTTTTCCTTTTTAATTAAAAAGTCAATAGAAAAGACTGAAAACCGAAATTAACAAATCTGAAGCACGCGACAAAACTCCAAAATTATCTGTCAAAAACAGATAAATCAAACACAGTTTAAACTGTACAAGTTGGTATACATCAACAGTTTAGAAGTCTTGTAAAAATTCGATAGTATATTGTATACAAAACCCCCAGATACTAAGTGTCGTATATAATAATAATAATACCATACTACAAATATAAACCTGACCCCGTCCTTGAAAATTCCGATTATAAGCTATACTGGGATAGAACCATAATAACAGATAAAACCATTTACAACAACAGACCGGATATAACTTTATTAGATAAACAGAACAAAACAGTATCCCTCATCGACATTGCAGTATGTAATACACATAATTTATTAACGACCCACTCCGAGAAAATTGCAAAATATACAGAACTTTCCATAGAGATCAAAACGCAGTGGCAAGTCAGTCATGTCCGAACAATCCCAATAGTGCTGTCTACTACAGGTGTAATACCAAAAACCCTCCATACAAACTTAAAATTACTTGACATTAATCCATCGACATACTTGCAGTTACAAAAAGCTGTGATCCTCAATACATGCCGTCTCACACGTAAATTCCTTAATTCTGACCCTATCTAATTTTATAAAATTCTATTACAAGTACTTGGCTTCGGCCCGTACCTACATTTTCACCCTCGAAAAAGAGGAGATACAACAATGTTGTAAACACCATAATAATAATTTCTTTATTGTTCATTTGTTTAATGAAAAATGACTTACCACCTCGATGTCTTGGACTTCACTTTCAGGTTCCTGGTACACTATTTCAAGTTTCCGTAAAGTCAGTAAATCAATATTGAGTCTGAAGACTAAAGAGTATTGCACTGGTTCCCGTTTGCGAGTTCCAACCCTGATTCAATGACGTCGTTGATGACGCGCCGCGAACCGATAATTAACAGCGACCCTGTACGCTAAATTATTTACACGGAATCGTTCTGTAACTGGTAGGGTGAGTACTGAGTGTGAGTAGGTGATACTGTACGACTTACACTTTGTCCGACGGTTAGGGTTGATCTACTACCCACATGTAAGGAGAAAACAAAAATAAAAATATTCGTCTTACCGTATTCCGTCTAACAAATATGTTGCCGCGAAATATGAAATTAGTGGTGTTCTACTGTTGTATTGTTAACTATTAAATACGATTATAAGCTCGTCACTACATTACTGGGCTACAGTAATCTGAGTTCCAGCTCTATAATTCGTATTACCTCTTATATCTTCAGAGGCTATATGCACAGCACGATTTCTGTAAAGTACCTACGCTGGCCATTGCTCATAGTTACGTCCGGCTGCTAAATAATTCGAGATCGGTCCGTCATACCACTGTATTTGTTTGTTGCAATATTAAATGCTAATTTACCACGTGCTCGGCGGCATTCATTTGATTTACTAAATTTACATAACAACTATCAATAAATTGTAGTTACAAATTGGTTTAAAATTGGAGACGTTTTACTAAACTACACAACTCAAATAAAAATACAAATGATCACGATTTAGCCCGTGCATGCTAAATCTGTTACAGAGCACGGCGGTAATCAACAGATCCGTCTATTTTTGGAAATTTCATACAACATTCGGGTAGCGTTTGCCGTGAGAAAGATGCCCTTGCAGAAATACAAGTAAGGGCACATAAAGTCGAGTATTAACAAAAGATTTTACAAATGTGTGACAATTAATTGTATTATATTCAAGATCTGACACCCGTTTTAACCCAAATACCAAAGATAACAAGTAACATAGATTCCAATAGCCATCCGTTTTTTATCAAGCTCGTTACGTCCGTCAGCTAACATCGCCATATAACAAGTAATTTATTAATATTATGTAACTACATACATATAAGTTTAACAACCTAAGGGGAAAGTGGATAGAGGAAGCTGATTGACACGCATTTCTCATCAGTACAAGACGGACAGGATTCAAATACCCGACCCATTAGACTGTAAGTTATAAAAAAAGCAACACACACGGCAACTTATAGTAATGTGTTATATATTTATATTGAGTGTAGTAAGAATTTGATTTTTTTCAGGAACATTGAATAATATTTTTGTTGTTTAAAATGTTCTATAACGTTTAGCATTCCATGTTCCGTTTGTTTCAGAAAATGTTGTTGTTTTCTATTGTTTCAGAATCGATTGTTTGGGAAATCTCGACATGGCTTTTAAATCGATTAAAAAGTGTTTTGTTATTGCGCTGACTTCAATATAATTTGTAATAAAAAAGCTCTCACAACCTTTTAACCCCAGCGGGGAGGATACAAGCAGCTTTCGCTCTCCACTTTTCACCAAGCTTATTAGGTCCAACGAACGTTCTTTTCACTCTATTTCAGCATATCATATTCAAACATGAATACATTACGTGAAAGGACACATTAATTGATTTCTATTTATCCTAAGAAAAACTGTTCAAATCGGTGAAAGTGTGTTAAAATAGCTACTCTAATGTTTTATACGCACAAAATAACAAGACAAAAATAATAAAATTAAACACAAAATAAAATTTCTAAAAATCTAAGCATTTTTGCAATAAAATACAGAGAATTCTGCACGGACGGTCGTGAATTGGCGCGATATAACGTTAACAGCTCCTAAATCCTTGTCAAATGGTTTGAAATAAATGTCTTTAAGATTTAAGACTGACGTCGGTCACTTTCAAACGTAAATGCTAAAATATTTACTATTTCACATTTTTTAATTCAAAAAGGAAAAAAAAGGGATTAATAAAAAATTAAATAAACCATTCATTATTCATTTAAAAGTGAAATCAGTAACGTCCCGTTATGAGACGAAGGTATACTCTCTAAACAGAATATTGTAGTACGGTCCAGCATACGTCACTAGTGCGGATTGGCAGACTATACATCTCTTAAAATTGTTTTTCGTGACATTAACGATCACGACCGATAATCGATCGATTTCGCCAGCATGTAGGAAATTAGGATTACACAAAATACATGTTCTTTCAGATTTTATAAGTGCACTGTTTTTAGACATAAGTCGAATCGAATATCGTATTTCAAACAGCATTCCAAAATTAAACGTAAAAGAAGGTTACAATTATATATATCAAAGGAGGTTACAATTAAATTTAAAAGGTTTAACTGTAATGCGTATGCTCGAATAATCATTTAGCACATATGCACATTTTTACGCTGAACCCGCAAACTAGTATGTGATCTAGATGAATCATTAAAAGAAAGAAATCATTAGTACGTATGATTTACTATGAATCATTTGCAAGAGCGCTATATCGTAAAATTATAGTATGTCTTAAGATTGTACATATAGACAATGGTACACCATTAGGTGAACGCCCAACTTAACAAATCAAATTATTTGGTCAACCAAAATTACTTAACGCACACATACACGTAAGTGTCACGCACTTTAATGGGAATCCAATCCGCCTGTAGTATAACACTATCACGCACTTTCTCTAGAAATCTTTTACCACAATTTAAAACTGAATAATTTTTAAAACTATAAATAAATTATTATTTTGTTTCCCCAAACGCTGCATAGTGCAACATTGTATGATACCGTGAAATTAGCGCAGCGGTTCACGAGGAAGCGGAACAAGACTTACAAAGTCAGAAAAAACTTGAGCATTGCATAAATGAAATAAATTAAAAATGCTATCGCAAAATTTGGGAAATATTAACTTAAAATTTTGTTTGAATTTTATCCCTGAAATATTAAAAAAAAAACATAACGCAGTTTTTTTTTAATTTAATACATTTTACAAATAAGATCAAATAACACATAAAGGAGGATCTTAAAAACTATTTTAGGTTTGTCTAGATACTCTGTCATCAGCTCTTACTCAAGAATTGTAGTGTAGTGTAATGTTATTATTACACAAAATTCCAAATTGACAGTGATTAATCCGTAAAGTCGACATGAGTTCTTGTGAGCACTATTAGCAAACGAATGCCGTTGCACACACACACCTAGTACGCGAAATTGCCTTAGTATTTGTGAGTGGTCAATTTGCCTTCACGTGGAGACACTACGTACTAAAATTTAAATAAAAATAAAATTTAATGAAAAATACTGTATTATCCAAGTTGACGTCAGATATCCTTTTTCGTTTAAGATTATGTTTCTTAATGAAATATAAATTTATTTCATATTTTTATTTGATATTTTACTTGTCTATCATGCATAGTTTTTTTCAATTAGCTAGCGTCTTTATCTTCCGAGATATTCAAACTTTCTTAACTGACCCTTTATTTTGCTCACGAGTGTAGTTGGCTAGTTTAATTTTTCTTTTTAAAAATTACATTCCTTTACTTATTATGTTAGTATAATAATTTAGTGTTGAAAAATAATAGCGGGAAAAATAAATATAACTAGAACTTTTATTAGTATGTTATAGTTATCAGTTACGAATGGAATACAAAGTAAACGCGTAGCGGAAAAGGGAATGATTGTGTCGGTAATAATAGGGACGTTATGAAGGTAATATTAGAAAATTGAGAGAGGTAGTTAAACCCTGCTAAGCGCGTACGTTCTATGACGTATCATTGTATTACGAAGTTCTGGCGCCTCGTTTCCTTTCCTTCTTCCACATTTATGCTGGCTGTCGTTATGGAGAACCTATTCCTAGATTATGATAAGCATCCCAAAATCACTATCAACAAGCGATGCATACGATTTTTAGAACTTTGCTGATATATCTTCGAAACACAAAGTCCAATAAAATTAACCCCTTGTTAAACTCAAATCTTTTCAAACAAAAAAATATCAAAATCAATTTATGAATGATTGCGATATGTGCCTAAATAAAGGACATCCTCTTTTTAATTCTTTACTTTAACTTTTAACACTAAAATACACACATATAAATCGTTAGTTGGTCGTTATCTCTTGACGGTACTTGCTCTTTTCCTAGCAAGAATGTACTCAAGCAAAATACGCTACAGTGAGAACAACTAAATGTAATAGCTCGTTCACTTAATACAAAGTCCTTACGCGGAGGTGTCGAAGCAATAAGCAGTTCTAAGACGAAACTTGCAATTTGCGGTATGTGAGTTCAACGTAAACTTGGGTCGCGTTGTTTAGTGCGGTGTGCTTATTAAAGCGTTTAACAGTTGTCAGTAATTATGGCAGTAGTTTCTCAGATATATTGCTTATAATTTATATTTAATTTACATACCCTACATAGTGATTATCTTATGTTTTAGTGTAGATGAAAATGAAGGTAGAAGTGAATTAATAGAGAATAGCACAAGTCAAAGTTATATCGAGTGCGTTGCGTAGTGTTATTTTTTTGTTTATTTGACCCTAGTCCTGCTGGCACTGCTACTGGCAAAATTTGCAGCATCGTTAAGTTCCAAAATTGAAGATACTCGTGGTAAGCATTTTTTTCTGAGTATGATAATAATATTTATGTTTGATTCGAGTATATAATTAATTATTAATATATATTTATTTGCAAAAGAGCCGTGGTAGCTCAGTGTCCGGGCGATTGGCTCAAGTTGCATAGTACGCCTAGCAACCCGAGTTCGATTGCCGGTGCCGGCACCAATAAATTTGTTGTTGCAATTTGATGTGCTGATTAACCACGCGCTCGGCGGTGAAGGAAAACATCGTGAGGAAACCTACATGTCTTAGAAAAATTTTCTAAGGCATGTGAAGTCTGCCAATCCGCACTAGAGCCGCGTGGTGGACTGTGCCCTTATACTCTCTTTACAGAGAAGGCCTGCGCCCAGCAGTGGGACATATATATCATATATATAAAGGCTGTAACTTTAACTAACTTTAACTATATATTTATATACTATTGTTAATTATTATTTTTGAAAAACAAAAACAAAACTTTTGTAAAAACATGTAGAGACCTGTCAGATCGTATGATTGACATTTTTGACAGTTGTGTGCGAGAATCAGTAGTAACTCATCAGAGAAGTAAACCCACTTAAGGTCTATACGTTGTTTGATTTCAAAATTCACAGTGCGGATCAAAGCCGACGTTAGTGCATTAACAGACCCATTTATGCCGGTCACCCACCGGAATCTTAAATAGACAAATGTTTAGCATTTTTCAAGTAACTTGAAGATCGTCTTAGTGTACATTTAACTTTAATAGCTCTATCGTAAGTAAAAATAAGTCGAGTTAAAATGGATATCTTTATTTAGAAATTATTGGATAATAATCTAACAGAAATCCAAATGAAATGTTTGCTTCATTTAATTTTTAATTACTTAGAAGATGAATAGATATCATTTATATCATTATCATATAAGAAACCTTGAAATATGGAAATATGTAAGTGTTTCTTATTTTTAGGTAAAATATTCGATTTCCGACTTAACTATGCATTTGCAAACACTGTAACAAAGCAAGTAAAACTCAAATCCGAGTATTAAACAAAGTTACCTCGCTTTAAATGTTCCCCAGGCAAATTAACTTAATGATTATGAGAAGGTTATTTACCACGCCGTTAAAAACTTCCTGTAACTTGAACGGGTTCGGTTCTAATAGCTTTCGGAAAATACGAGTCCTAAATATAAATTCAGCAGTTAAGTGTGACTTAAGAAAATGACGACAGCAGTGAAATAGGCATGCCATTGACGGCAAATGGTACACGCACTATGTATGCTAATAACTAAGAAGTGAAAGCTAACTCTGTCTATCCTGCTGGGATTAAGGGGACGTGGGAGCTTACGTTTTTACTATTATATAGTTAATTAACTTGTATACCTTGTTATATTTCCAAATAAAGATTTTTTATTAAGTTTGTAAACACTATTTTGAACCATTTCAAAACCAACTACAAGATGATAAACGTCAACGTCAATCGCTAAATGGTGTTACTTCATGATTTGCAAACCGTACTCCGCAACCATTGGGGTTCCTATCCAGATCTTACCATCAAATGATCGGTGTAATCGTTTACCTGCTAACATGAAAAATAAGTAAGGCTATAATAACCTAATAATAATGAGTCTTAATTACTTATTTGAATAAATAAATAATAATAATTATTATAACCTAGCAAAGACAAAAATGTAACCATGTGAAAGTAATTGTTATTCAAATTAAAGTCTTGAGACTTGTTCGTAGTTTCAACGTTGACCTGAATGCATTGTCGCATCACCCACAAAGAACCTTATACGTTGTAGTCTAGTAGTATCTAAAAGCAGCACTAGTATTTTGATGAGGCAGTTCTTTCAATCAAATCATTAAATTTTAATTAATGGTACAGACTCCGACAACTTAAAGTTAAAGTTAAATTTACAGCCCTTATATTATATATATGTCTCACTGTTGGGCGCAGACCTTCTGTGTAAAAAGAGTATAAAAGCATAGCCCACCACGCGGCCCGAATCGGACTGCTAACGCGTAATATTGGTGACCGTCCAAGCCGATTTACCCCTCAGGTTACCCCTCACCGCGGGGACCCTTGTGTTACCATCTAATAGAGGTTCAGGCTAAGCGATCTAAGAGCTGTGCCACCTCTCAAATCCGGTGAAGCAGTAAAGGCCAGCTTCTCTGTGCCAACTGTGTTAGTTCGTCAAAAAAAAAGCGGCCCGAGTGTGGATTGGCAGATTTCGCATGCCTTAGAAATTTTTCTAAGATATGTAGGTTTCCTCACGATGTTTTCCTTCAACGCCGAGGGCGTGGTAAATCAGCGCATAAAACTGCAACAGCAAATTTCTTGGTACCGGCACTGGGGTTCGAATTCGGCTTGCTAGTGTACTATGCAACTTGAGCCGACCGCCCGGTCACTGAGTTCCCACGGCTATATACCGACAACTTATCTACTAAATATAGAAAATAATGACATTAACGTCTGTTTTTTTTTTGATAAATAATAATAATTTATTGTCGTAATTCATTTTTTTATGTTTGTTCTCAATGGTTGATTATTCACTCAACTGTAAGTAATTTTAATTATTGAAAATATATAATTGTCAGTAATGTTTTCCCATAACTGGAAATCCCTCGATTTATAAATCGTAGCCGTTATCGAATCGCGTACGTAAACGAGTGGTTTGTCCTGATGTCATGTATCGTAGACAAAGATATGGATCTGACAGAACTTTCTCTCATTTTAAACATATGAAACTTAGTTCCTGCCTAGTGTGTCTTTCACTTTCACGTTAGTTTTTACTACTCCTAGTTTTACCACTTAATAAAACAGAGTAGCATTTGTTACCCGTGCTGAGCTTAGTAAAACTTTACGACTTGAGTCCTTGGTAAATTAGGTAACCGTAAATTATGTCGACGAGACGTGCGCGACCCGTTTCACTGGCATAGTAGAGACAGGGCGTTGTACTAGTGAATATTTTAAATCCACTGAGAGCGAGTTTGTTTTTTTTTTCAACTGCTCAATATACCTTCATCCATAAGTAATGTTTGCGTTATTATCTTTGGCACTTCTCACGTAGGGACATTATAAAAATATGTCCAAGATGGCTAATCGAAAAATCTTCTTCCACGAACGAATATAAAACAACATAATAACTTCTTGTTTATAAATGTAGTTATATTGTTTGTCTGGCTGTTTTTATTCTTCTTTGTATGATATTTTAATCTACGTAATTAATTTTTGGACTCATAACTTATCGTAAAGCTATTTTGTCAGATTTTTTTTAAATTTTGATTCAGTAATACTGACCCTCAAGGTTGAGATCGAAATTCAGCTATACATTATAATAATAATAATAACATAATTAATATCACACAAGCAAACATGATACAATATACAAGAGCTCTGTCTCTTGAACTAGGTACATACCTGTATCTCAAGAGACAGTGCCTTCCAGAGTCACCAACAGTAGTCCTGCGTACATTAAGTTTGAAGTAATTTAATAAATTAAAATAATAATAAAAAATAAATGAGTGCAAAAGTAAAAAAAAGGAAAAGAACTACAGTCAGACTCTCGTCTATGTATGCGAATTTGTAGTTTAATGAGTATGTATGGGTTTGTATGAGGGGGTGTGTTTTTTTCTTTCCTTCTAAGCAACTAATAATACTTTAAAATATGAAATAACTCCGATTTCAAAAGGTTTTTTCTATTTATTTCTTGCAAAAAAATAATACGTACAAATAAATCTCTATTTACTTAATGATGGCAAGTTTGTTTATAAACTTGAAGATTCTATCCACTCTAAAACTTCAATTTACTTAACGAAATGGAAGATTAAACTTAAACATGTGCAGTGTTTAAGCTTACACATTCTGCACTAAGTGATTCCAGTTCATCATAATAGTTTACGTTCAAAGTTTAGTAAGCTTATCCGCATTTTCAACTTCTCATATAACGTATACATAGAAGTAATATACAACTTTGATGATTTGTAATTATCCATATAGAAGAATTTAAAATTAATTGCAAATATGGAATTATTGTCAACAGTGCGTAACTGGTGCATCAGATTTAGTATATACCATATATCATATTTCAGTAAAAGATAAATTGTGGTAGCTGCTTTGCCATTGTTTAAGGTTAATATTCTTGTAGATTAGGGATAGTGATTGTCGCCATCTCCTATATGTTTTTTTATTACTGTCCATTACTACGAAGATTCCATACATGCTTTTACATTAAAAATCCTATGTTTTTTTTTAAAAAAAGTGAATTCATTTAACTGGAATAAAATACAGGTAAGCCACAACGGTAGAGGAAATGTTAAACTTTTAGTGTAGGGTCCGGAACAACTGAATGACCTGCCGGAAACAAGGAGCAACCACGAGAAGCACTTTGTAATTGGCAACATCCAGTTTCGCAGTAATACAAGAAAGGTTAAGCTGTTTTAAAAATTTAATGTACCGTTTTTCAGTAGTCCATTAATTTTCAGAGTAGGGCGTTTGTCGGAGAAATAAAGGGAACTATTTTGTTAGAACTTACAAATTTCCCAGCTTTAAAGAATAAGTTGCTCACGCCACGTAACTTAATGCGAGTATAATATAGAAAATGTTTAAGGGTCAGAGTTTTTTTTCACTTTTTTTTACAATCGACCAGGATCCTTCTTAGTAAAGGGTAAGAAACGATCCCTTATATTAGGTCGAATGGTGGGACAACTTTACGTTTCGTAGTTAGATTACCCGTGAAATAGTAACCGACCGAGTCGTGTTTCGGCCCTCTTGGGTGTCCTCGGATCGGAATGCTTACGCGTAACATAGTAACCGTCGAAGTTAGGTTACCCCTTACGCGGGGACCCTCGTGTCGAGTTACTATTGATAGAGGTACAGGCTAAGCGACCAAGGCAGTCAGTTCGTCAAAAAAAAAGAAATGCCTCCTACTGGCTCTGGGTACCTTGCATAAATGTCCCAATATTATTCCTTATTATCCATATTCCTCCCTGTCACACCGATTCCATGCGTAATCTATCTGTATCTTTTTATTTTATTTTTTTCTATTTGATGTGTTTATTTTGTGCCAATAAAGAATATGTCTATGTCTATATACAGAAAAACATCTATCTGTTATTTTTTATCTAACAAAGTAACTATTTCATATACATACACATAAAATTACATATAATTTAGTATAATAAGACTAGCATGTAAATGATTATTGAAGCGTAGTAACCGACTATCCACGTGACAAATTACAATTTAGATTAGTCACATAAAAAAACAAGTTTATATTGTAAACAGTACAGATACACAACCCTAATATTTTAAACATATTAATATTAAAATAAAGTTCACATTCAACCGGTGACACAATTTACATAAGACCTAGAATTTCGTTAGGTAACGTACAACTTTCAAAGGCGTGAAATTAATTTTCTTCGGAACTGTATTATCTTATTACATTAACGTTGTTTCTTGTAGAAGAGCGTCGTCTCCGAGTCACCTTTGGATTCTAGATAACAAAAACAGGCGGTTATGTGGGGATCTTACCCACTAAAACCTCCCCGGTGGCCCTTTCCTCGGTGCATGACGATGGGCTCCGGGATCTCACGTGGAACGCACCGGAGCCCCTCTGCACTGTGCTCAAGGAGAGCACGCCCCGGGGAGGTTACTCCCTCCTCCCCTGTGCCCTCGCAGCGAAAGGCGACACGGGCCAGCCGATGTCACCTTCTTCCCGGGTCCACTTTGGTGGACGACGCAGGCCCCACCCTTGTCGCCCAGTGAACCCGAGGCCCCTTTTAGTCGCCTTGTACGACAGGCAGGGGATACCGTAGTCTTATTCTTGAGAGCCCAGAACTACAGGGCTGATCTACAGGGATGAACTACAGGGTGACGGTTACCTTAACCTTCATAACAGGTTGACGGAGAACCTGTAATCCCTTTACTAGGTGTTTGTAGCCAAGTCCTTTCCTCAGGCGAGCCACTTATCTATACATATAAATAAAATTGAGGTATATACGGTACAAATACCAAAACATCTTTATTTTTTATTTTTGCCTGTTTGTACCGGCTAATCTCTCTTCGCTGGGCCGATTATGATGGGACTTTCACTGGCAGATGTACTAAGGAATAAGTATGGCTCCTTTTCATTTAACCGACATCAAAAATCTATTAAGTAATTATTTTACAGCTTGTTTTTAGTTATGAATTCATTAATTAATTTGTAATATCTTAATAAAAAAAATAGATAATAGAGACTGTTATGGCAAATACCTGCAGTCAGTACCTCTTAGAGGATTTATTCCTCTTAGTTATGGCTACGCATTTAACTTAGTATTTTACTACTAGGACTAGAACTAGAATCTACTAGACTAGAATCCCAGTTCTCGAGTTTTCTGATTGTCAGTTTCTAAAGTACAATACAACCTTAAATACTCTGTCCGTTGTATGGTAATGGGTTCACTCCATATCACTTAAATGGGTAGACAAGGTAAAAAGTGACTAGCCATTGAAATTTCCGTCTACCTAGTAAGGGTTAAAATTATACGGATTTTTATATAAATAATTATAAATATTTTAGTAATTTTTTTTAACTTTAAATCAATACAATATTTGTAATTCTACGCAGTAAAAGCTCTTCCGAATAATGGTTGAAAATTAACAATAATCCCTTAATACCCCGTAATGGCGGCTGCGCTGATTGCCGCAATTTGCCACTTGGAATTACAATTTCAATTTTGCCTTATTTTTACAAGTCTAGATTTTATACAAGAACTATTTTAAAATCGATATTTTGTATCGTGCCTGTCCTCTGAGTTGTTGACAACTAAAAAACGATAACTTCAAGTATAAAACAAACCTTACAATTAATTGTTTTTTATTGCATAATTGAATCTGCCCGAAATAAAAATAAACTAAGGCTGAAGTGGTCGTCTCGTCGAAAGAACTTTTATTGAACACCACTCAATAATTTCATTCTAGGAAATAAAATCGAAAACAATTAAAACCAACAAATTGAAAAACGTAGTTTGATTTTACAACGTTAAACATCACAACTAGAAGCATTTCGTCGCAGAACTATTTATTTGTTATGACACATAACAGACAAACAAAATATTAAATATACATTAGAAATATAGTCGTTCATCATTCTTATAGTTCATGAATAAAACATTTTTAAATTATATTAATTATAAAAAAAATCAACTCTGTTAGAATATTATAAACATAAAGATAATTAGAACTAATAAAATTTAAAATTTTATTTACAGTACATATAAATCAAGGCAAATTAATAAATGATATATGTTATTTAAATTAAAAAAATGATTAATAAAAAATGCTGCCTTAATATGATTGAAGGAACAAATGGATTAATTTCTTTTGACCAAGTCAACTCAAGTTAAATCACGTTGCATCGACGGTAAGTCAATTTCAATTTTCGGACTTGTGAACACGTCTAAAACCAGAACAAAGCGCTTTGTTACGTCTTTCATTATTCGTGCACCAAAATATTGCCCGCGTTTGATTTTTCCTCCGATTACAATGTGGAAGTTTTCAATAGGAGGGTTAATAGGCTTTTACTAAGCTAGTGCGCCTTACCATCGAGTATTGTATCTCCACATAACTTGAGGTGGTATCGTAGTTGCCGGCGTCAGTCTTTCCGTCCAATTACGACGTGGGAGCCTTCAAGAGTAGAGTGAATAGGCACTTACTAAACTAGCGCGTACTATCTTTCGACTATATCACCACTTAACACCAGGTGGGATCATGGTCAAGCGCTAGTTTAAATGCATAAAAAAAAATAGTCAAGCAGTTGCTCAGAAAATATAAAAAAAATTAACTGTAAGTGCTATAGAATAAGTGATACAGTAAGATTTGGTGTAATAAATAAACAAAAGTATTGGAAATAAAAATTCAATTCGTACCGAATAAGGGATTTTGTCAGATATCTGTTAATAAAAATTATTACCATAACATTAATTAAAATCCATAAATAAGCTATTATCACATTCGAAGGCTATCGTTTAATAAAAGTTACGAAGATTAATGACACTTAATTAATCGATTGTGTCAAACAGACGAAATTAAAATAAGCGTTCATTCATAATTTATAATGTTCAATATCACACTTCAACTGTGACGTGACACTGACATCGCTGTTGTTTTTTTTGCTATATTTATTTGATGAAACACATACATCTAATGATAGACTGGAGCTCATTAACTCTTACTAAATTGTTTTAGTTCAATAAATAAACATGAAATTACATAGCTTAATTAGATATCCACTTAAATAGTGAATGCATACGGCCATATATTGGCATCGGCGCGAGCGACATTCACGGGCATTATGGGATTATTGGAAGTAGCCAACCATTATTAGGAGCAGCTTTTACGGCGTTAAATTAGAACTAGCTTACATACCTTGCTTTGACTGATAAATGTCGCATTTTAAAGCATGTTTATTTTTTATGGAGTGGTCAAAGCATATAAAAGTACTGATATGATATGTACGGTAGCGGATCCGCTTCGAAGAATCTATTTTTTTATGAGAGGCAAACGCTCTTGAACATCTTAAATACTGCAAGGGTTGCGTTTTCGAGGAGTAGACTTTCTGTCTTCAGCTACGACGGTATAGATGGCGTTGTTTACTTTTTTAAATAAACAAAATAAGGTATATTACGTGTCGCACTCAGATTAATTTTAATAATCTAAATGCGTCATCTTTTATCAATTTGACTTAAAAAATTAAAAAAAAATCTCTTGCGTGATAATCAGATTATTATACAATCTGTCTTTAATAAATTAAATATTTTCACAGTTACATCGTCCTTCTTGCTTCTCTTCTAACCTTATTTCTCACCCACGCAACCATAATATGCCACAAAGAACTTACGAGAAAAAAAAAGAAACTGGACAGTTAAGATTGACTGTCCACTAAAAAATTTAAGATTATAGAAGAAATGAATATCATACAAAATTATTTACGCCACGGAATTCTGTCAAGTTTTGCGAAAAAAATTAAATTCCATTGAAATAGCGGGACAGACAAAATGGGAGCAGCCATGCGAATTCACTCGAGTATCGACGCCTGCCTTTATATCTGCATACCAATGTGCCGATATTTACGTGCCTCCATACGAAATAAAGTATTTTGCTGTTATTATATTATAAAATGTACACAAATCACATTTTTTTTAAATAAATTCAACTAGTATTCGGTCGTCTATCAAATTAGAAACTTGGTATATATTCGTATCTAAATTATTTTAGCTTGGTATCGACTTGGTGCTTATAATCAACATGGTTACGTAATGAGCTAGCAATCCTCGTTAGATCCCCAGTGCCGGTACCTAGAAAATTGTTTGTTGAAATTTTAAATGCTGATCTACTACTACATGCTTGACGGTGAAAAAATACACCAAGAGAAACTGCAGATATTAGATATTCTCAAAAGACAAGTACGAGTAAAGTTCGCCAAGCCCTACTATGCTGTGTGTAACTTTACATGTACGGTTATCTTAAGGATAAGGCCTGTGCCCAACGATACAGTCGGGACATATATAGGCTGTTACTTTATCCAAAATAAATCCCTACAGCTGAAGATCAAAATGCTTCCTATTCCTTCAGACTTCAGTCTTCCTATCACGTACTTGTGAATCAAAAACAACTATTATTACCTTCATCATTGCAAAGCGCTAAAATCATCTAGATGATTTTAAAAATCAAAATTAGACGAGATAAAATCATTTTGTTTTTCAACCGACTTCAAAAAGGAAAAGGTTCCCTAATTCGTCTGTATAAAAAAAACATACATTTGTTTGTTACCGCATAACTTTCGACTGGGTGAACCGATTTTGATTTTTTTTTATTCAAAAGCTAGTACTTCCCGTGAGGTCCTATTTTGACAATGGCATCCATAAGAAAACAATGTAAGTCTTAAATTTTCATTGTGAGCCACAAATGGACGGATAACTCAATAAGATACACTTCAAGAGTAGTTCGATGAGAGTTTGGTTAGGGTCTAATTATTTCGTAATATTCCAACGATAATTCGGTAATCTAAGAGAGAACGTTTGCGCGTTTTTGCTATAATAAGAACCCCACCCCTTAGATGCTAGGAGCGTTGCTGGAGTTTCTTCGGCCACTTCTTCTCCCAGCGCCAACACTTCCCGAAGTGGCACTCAAAGTTAGTTTAGCTTTTCGAATTTCCCTTAGATTATCCATGAAATAGCTACCGACCGAGTCGTGGTTCGGCCCTCTCGGGCACCCTCGGATCGGAATGCTTACGCGTAGCATAGTAACCGTCCAAGCCGAGGTTACCCCTCACCGGGAGGACCCTTGTGTCGAGTTACTAGCAATAGAGGTTCAGGCTAAGCGACGTAAGAGCTGTGCCACCTCTCAATCCGGTGAAGCAGTCAAGGCCAGCCTCTCTGGCCAATCTGTGTAGTTCGTTATAAAAAAAAGCGTTTTGTGTTTAAAGTTTGATTTGATTAGAAGTCGGTTTTTGTTTCTGCTCGTAAATACACTTGTGTTATTTATAAAATAAGTTTCTTCATCTATTTGTTCACACTTTTCATCCAGGAAAGTATGTTAATAGGTCTAATACAAAATTGTGTTTAACTGGCTGTGTTTAAAACATGATGACGCAAAGTTTAAATTCGTATAAAAGCATTGAGCATACTTACGGCTGAAGTTAACATTGGCGAAGAACAATCCCTTCAGTCGCATGCGAGCATTTGAACGAGGGTCTATTGTTGCTTAGTCTCTGCGCTACCGTGCATACTGGGCTTTTAATCCCTTACGAACTATTTACTTTGCAAAATTAAAATTTCCGCTATGATTGTTTTTTTTTTGACGAACTACACAGATTGGCCAGAGAAGCTGGCCTTGACTGCTTCACCGGATTGAGAGGTGGCATAGCTCTTAGGTCGCTTAGCCTGATCCTCTATCGCTAGTGGCTCGACACAAGGGTCCCAGCGGTGGGGGTAACCTCGGCTTGACGGTTACTATGTTACGCGTAAGCATTCCGATCCGAGGGCGCCCGAGAGGGCCGAACCACGACTCGGTCGGTTGCTATTTCACGGATAATCTAAGGAACATTCGAAAGCTAAACTAACTTTGAGTGCCACTTCGGGAAGCGTTGGCGCTGGGAGAAGATATGGCCAAAGAAACTCCAGCAACGCTCCTAGCATCTAAGGAAATCCGCTATGAGTAAAATTAACCATCTAGGTGTCATATCAATTTAATATAATATAATTCATGCTAATAAAATGGCTCAAAGTATGAAGTCACTGTTTTACATTGATAATTTCGACCGATAAAAAAATATTTTGTAATCAAAACATGATAATATGGAGTATTGAATATTGCTTCCAAGAGATAGTTTTCTGACCGTTTATAACTCCTACACGTGTAATCACCTACATATTATATATACACACGTAACTTTTTACATTTGAGGATGTAATTAGCCTAAACAATTTCGTTTTATTTATCCCTATTTTGACAATAAGTCTTAAGTAATATTTAGTTACTTTATAAAATTCTGTGTTTTAAATTATATATATATATATTAACGACGAACTACACAGATTGGCCAGAGAAGCTGGTCTTGACTGCTTCACCGGATTGAGAGGTGGCATAGCTCTTAGGTCGCTTAGCCTGAACCTCTATCACTAGTAACTCGACACAAGGGTCCCCCCCGGTGAGGGGTAACCACGACTCGGTCGGTTGCTATTTCACGGATAATCTATGGGATATACAAATGCTAAACTAACATTGAGTGCCACGTCGGGAAGCGTTGGCGCTGGGAGAAGTGGCCGAAGAAACTCCAGCAACGCTCCTAACATCTAAAAAAAATAAAATATATTTTATACTATATTTGTAACTCTTATTAGGTATTAAATAAAATGAAGCGAGGTGTTACTGTTAATGTAACGATGGAAGTGGGTACTGCCTATATTTTCAATAATGTCTCACTCATTGAAAATCTAATTACCATCTGCATTTTAATCTGCGAGCTTCTTTTAATCTATCTGTGATATTAATGGGTGGCTTATTCGTATCAACTGTAATCGTATTGAAATAATCTTAATGTATTATAATCAAATGTTGATGAATTAATAAAGATAAGAAGAAAATGTTAAGTGATTTACACTTAAAGTTCTGAATCTAACAAACTTTCATAATTTTTTAAACGCTAAACGTGACCAGAGTAAATTTTCTTCGTAGTCGGCGGGGCAATTATTCCACGTAAATATTCAACAATTTATTACTTTATCGATGAGGATTCAAATCTACAACATCTATGACGAAAATATATTTACGAGTATAAGACAGGTTTAAAAAAACGAATTATTTTTTTACAAACATTATTGCGTTTTTTTTTTAATTTGAAACCCAAATCCAATCGGGAATTATTATAAATGAATTTCTTACGTCTTTTTAATCAACATTTCTTCTTACATTTATACTTTCTTATTCACGTTTTGATAATCTGTACTCTTACACATAAATAATAAATAGATAAAAAAATTACCAAAATTAGTTAATTACTAAAATATCTGTATTGTATATAGTAAAGTCTATTTGCGAAAACTTTTAATTGGCCATTTCCATGTTTAATTTAATTATCTTGTGTCTCTTCTAGCTGTAAGTTTTCCAAACATATATAAAATAAAATTAAATAAAATAAAATAATTTAACAAATGATATTTATTGCAAAAGTTATATGCTAGAGATAATTATATAAACTTACGAAGGCACAGATTATTATATGTAATTGGTGGAGTTATAGCGTAAAATTCGAAATCTGTGGTTGGTTTCGTATAACTTGATTAAGGTGATATAAAAATAAGTGTAGCTGTAATATCTTAGTGGCTAAGCGGATTTACGGTCTAATAGCTGTCGGAAGTTACAATTGGCTCGTAGCAATGTATTTGCAAATTTGCGTTTTTTTAAACAAAAAATCACTTGCTAAAAATTTGTCGCCGGTGATTGGCGATGGGACGAAAAGCGAATAGCGAAAGCTGTCTTTGGCTATCCTCCTAGGTTTAAAAGGACGTGAGAACTTTTTTTTAGAGCAAGTGTAGCATTATATCGTTCACGAAGCATCTGTTGTTTACAAAATACGACCACACGAAACGAGTGGCAACGGAATAACCCAATGGTAATTTATGACCGAACACGTAGCACGTACTGAGCTGAGTAGATACGGGTCTGGCCGCTAGGGGCTTGTAGAATGCTCTAGCGGAGGCTCGTTACCCCTTTCAGTTGTACTATAGTCTAAGATGGTTGGAATATATTGGTTAAAATTCTTTTACTGTAGTCTGTAACAAAAGATATAAAAGACGATACGAACGTTATATTAAACTCATTTTCAAGATTATCAGGCTATAAAAATAAAATTTTTCATTTTGAGTTTTCTATCCATTACTTGCAAATAAAATCTACAGTCAAAGTTATATTCTAAAGGTCACCTCTCGAAATGACACCTCGAAAGTTAATCAAAAATATCAATACTAATAAATGTTCTCCCCAATTGGAATACATTACAAATTGCATAGGCGAGCAATTGCATTGGCTATTGAATAGGATGATACTTAAACAATAGGACAATACAAGAAGATTCAACGTGTTTTGAAGGAGGTTTAAAAATCTAATATATTATTGATTACTGGAGGACTGAGTAGTTTATATTTACGTTTGAAAAGATATTTTACAAATTCGTACCAAACGATTGCCGTCTAATTCTAATGTTCTTTTTAATGGATCTGCTTCTAAGTGATTTTTTCGCAGATAAAAAAACTTACCAGAAACGTAAAGAATCCGCTGAAAGTACTTTTTAATTATCCACTACTATTACGTGTTAACTTAACGTCATTAAGGGTAACTTTGTAAATTCAAAATTACACAAGTTATGTCGTTAAAGGGGAAACCAAAGCACTACAGTACTTTGACGTTGAACGATAATTTTTCCTCGCACGTTACAGCTATTTTATGGGCAGGCCCCACCCCTTAGATGCTAGGAGCGTTGCTGGAGTTTCTTCGGCCACTTCTTCTCCTAGCGCCAACGCTTCCCGAAGTGGCACTCAAAATTAGTTTAGCTTTTCGAATGTCCCTTAGATTATTCGTGAAATAGCTACCGACCGAGTCGTGGTTCGGCCCTCTCGAGCGCCCTCGGATCGGAATGCTTACGCGTGACATAGTAACTGCCCAAGCCGACGTTACCCCTCACCGGGGGGACCCTTGTATCGAGTTACTAGCGATAGAGGTTCAGGCTAAGCGACCTAAGAGCTATGCCACCTCTCAATCCGGTGAAGCAGTCAAGGCCAGCTTCTCTGGCCAATCTGTGTAGTCCGTCATAAAAAAAACGATAACTTAAGCTTAATTTTTACGTCTTTACAAAGATATCTAGAACGGATGTAATTTTAACTGTAACGTATAACTTTTATATCATTATTAAATATCATTATTATACCTACGTACTCGTATATGTAACATATAAGCGACCTTGTATATATAACACGATTTAAGTATTTAAACGTATTTCTGTAAATGGTTGACGAAAAATCTATTTTGAATAATATTTATCTAAGACTGTTCTTAAAGAGGGTCTACAACGTTAAATTAGTATCTATCTTATCTTACGATATATCGATCTTACGATTGGGCCGACCCATTCTAGTAACAACAAACGCTGCTGCAGTGGTATCACCACGGTAAGACTTTTTAGATTGCTACAAAAAGTTCATATTCACACTTTAACCATTCAAAAAAAGGCTAAGAGTTTATTCACGTCAATAGATGAACGGTGGGTTTGTACCACCAGAATATACGTCACTGGTAAATAGCACACTTAGGGCCCAGAGAAATTGTAAATAATTTAAGGTAAATTATTATAATACAGATTAATGTTCTTGTTTCTAATGATGTCAAGTATTTCATCTAAGTACATTCGTTAATAAAAATAACTCCTCGCCATATTTCGTAACGTTCCTTTTAGTTCGGTTTATTTCTTCTTATTTTAATTTAACTTAAATCCAGTTGTAAATTCTGACTTTCGTAAGTGCCATTTAGGAGCTCATGTGAATAAAATTATTTTAACTTTGACTAACGCAGGTTACTAACGTATTCCTGTCGCTTCCGAGCCTCGCACTTGCGATGGTCTCGAGCGACAGGTCTTGGTCGGCGGTTGCCTCCTTCTGGGAAGACGGTCAGGTCCCACAAGGAGGCTGACGAGCGGGTCAGGGAGGGGAGCGCTGAGGCTCCCTCCCTCCGCAGGTGACGAGTCGGGGTGCGCAGGAGGCGTTTCAGACGTCTCCTCTCGCCGCCCCCGTAATCCGAAGCGGGGCCAGGATGGGAACCTGTCCCCAGCATGCTTCGGCGTCGTCGGGACTTCTCTGAGTGCCGGAGAAGTCCCCTGTCGTTGACAGATCCGGGACACCCCGCTTATAACGGCTGATGGCATTCGCGGAAGGTTTAGTGGGTAGGGGCTGCCCAGGCCGAGTCCCACACATCCCTCTGGGCCCACCCAGGGTACCGGAGGACGGTCTATAAAAAGATTCCCCCGCGTGAACAAAAAAAAAAAGGTTACTAACATATTACAAAACTTCACGCTGAGAATAAGCTGAAACCCTCTTGACAAATTTGGGCATTCGTTTTTCGAAATAACTTTTAAAACGTAGTAAACTACAAACAATGCACTTAAGAATCCTTTTCACTTATCACGCTTACATAATTTTTTTCTTCAGACTTCAAAAAAGTAGGTAGTTGTGAAGCCAAATATTTTTGCTATTTCACTCATAGGGCAGTCATTTATGAACCGATCTAATTGTCACAGCATTTTTTTTCTCTTTATTTTGGCAACAAACATTCTTTATCGTATATTGTATTACATCAAAGTTGTTGTCGACCAAGAGTGCCGAAAATAATTAATAAATTATAATATATATCAGAGTACAAACTTAAAGAGAACTAAACAGAAGCTATTAAGGAGTATTTGCTAAAAATTAAAGTTTTAAACCTAATAAGTGAGTTGCTAAAAATATTCACTTCTGATATTAAGTTCTCCACGTTGCAAAAGTTGGCATTGTAATTGTGCAAAATTCAAACATTGTAACATTAAATAAAAACATTGTAAACAGTGCAAAATCAATTGTTGGTATAGGATTTTATGTTTCGAAGATATAGCAGGGAACTGCAAAAAATCGTACCGAAGTATACTTTCTGATTATTATAATCATATCACTACGATATTTTCGATGTCGGTTTTTGTGTCGTAAGTACACTGGTATTGTAATATCCTTTTGTCAAAATGTAGTTATATGGTCTTATAGCCCCTACCATTGAAAATCTGGAACCAAAACTCACATTTCTACACAAAATTCCATTAGTATATAAAATTCATTTCACTATTCAATACAGGCAATGAGAAGTGCGACGAGGCGGCGGCGTCGCAATAAAACGACACAACAAGGATGCACCCGCTCAACGCACATGCACGAGCAGACAATTTTATGACAACCATTCATCATCTTAAGTCTTAGTTTTATTGCAGCTAATTGATCAGAATGAAATTACTTTCGTATAATGATATTAAAAAAAAAGGTAAAATAGGCTACGCGATTCGACTGATTATGTGATAGTCACAGGTTTGATATCTAGTCGACTTGTACCAATGAATTACCGTTTTTCAGTTTTTTACAAGTACAAAAAATCACTAAAAATATGTTGCCAGTGTACTAGGCTCACCGTATATCATATGGGACCTAATAAGCTTGGTGAAAAATCGACAGCAAAAGCTGTCGTTGTCTACCTCGCTGGAGTTAAAAAACCGTGAGGGTTGATTTTTTATATATTTTATAACAATGAACATAAGAATAGCAATTGGGTAGAGTGGTAAAAATTTCTTTTTCGCAATAGATCTCTTCACTTTGGACAACTTTTGTAAATATGTTGAAATAAAAATTAGTGACTGATTTAGATTAATATGTTCATTAAGATAAAAAAATGATAAGGACGTAAAAACTTGGTTTAAATTTAGTACATATTATAAAAAAAAGCAGAAAGAAGTAACAGACCATAACGTGGTAAAAGAATCACTGACCTGTGCTAGCGACCTCAGCAGTTATGACCTAAAAACCTTTGTAAGTAAAAACTCGTTCCGAATTCTAAATAAATTTCATATTTATGTGCAATATTAATCTCGCACGAGTAACATGATTTTTTTCTACATAGCGCTTTTTTTCTTTTTTTGTTATCAATGGTAAAAATCTTTAAGAAATACCTCTTCTTCTGGGGGGAAGGCGGCGGTTATGTGGGGATCTTACCCACTAAAACCTCCCCGGTGGCCCTTTCCTCGGTGCATGACGAGGGGCTCCGGGATCGCACGTGGAACGCACCGGAGCCCCTCTGCACTGTGCTCAAGGAGAGCACGTCCCGGGGGAAGGGTACTCCCTCCTCCCCTGTGCCCTCGCAGCGCAAGGCGACACGGGCCAGCTGATGTCGCCTTCTTCCCGGGTCCACTTTGGTGGACGACGCAGGCCCCCACCCTTGTCGCCCAGTGAACCCGAGGCCCCTTTTAGTCGCCTTGTACGACAGGCAGGGGATACCGTAGTCTTATTCTTGAGAGCCCAGAACTACAGGGCTGATCAGTAGGTACGTACACTAACCCGATACAAATGTCGTAACATGAACACAAAGTTTTGTATTACAAAACATAGGACTGCAATAAAGCAAATAAAATGCATTAAATTTCAATTCCAAACTTATTCATTGCACAAACTTTTGATTACTGGGATTCCAGATCCATTAGCGAAATTGCAAAAATAGATTAAACTTTAACATTCCAGCTCGCAGACAAAATTAGTAAAGTTTTTTTTCATATTTATGCCAATTGCCAAATGTTCGTATGTTATTAAACTTATAATGTTTCAAACATAAATCTGCTAAATAATACTTATATTTATATGTCGGAATAAACGGATATCTGAGCGGTTAAAGACTCAGGCAGACTTAAAAGAACAAGATGGTGTCGTTAGCATATAGCTAAGTCAACACAACAAAATATAAAGACTGACAACAATAAATAAAGTACGTGACTCGGCTGTAGTTCAGCATTATGGCTCTAACGTGCAATTCCGGAAGAGCTTCGAGACGTCGTTATGTCCTTGTCAGCTAAGAGGTCCACATACTTTAATTGCTCAAAGACAACTATCAACAGTGCTGGGTCTATTGTTCGTTCAAGCGTGAAATTCCTACTCCCGATTCGACATAAATAACCTCGGATCGGATCATGGACCGAGACATAAGTGAAGTCATAGACAAAGATGTCGATTATTTTTGTACCCTACTTTGCAATATTAATTAATTATTCGAGGTTCGAGTACCGTCTTTGTGCCGACATATATTTTCTACTACATATGATTAATATGCTCACAAGGTCAAAAGCCTCATAAGTGAATAGAAATCGGTATCGTGTCGGTGTATGGCATTTGGCTCGTGCCCTGTCACATACGGGATCTAATTATCTCGGTGATTAGCAACTTACTATATTTATCCTACCTGGTAGTGTAAGAAATAGACGTGATTGCTTTTTTTTTAAATAAAAAGAATATATAAGAAAATTAACATTGGTGTCAACCGTTCGAACTAAACTTAAGCTTGTGCTAGGAGATGGTGGATCATGTCAATAGTTGATTTGAAGTCGGATTTTGTTTTTACTCATAAATTTACTTATAAACTATATTATTATTAAAAGTAATATTAAAACGTGATAAAAACTGAAAAACTAATGTCATTCGATTACCCATTAGCTTTATTTTTATAACTATAACGTTAAAAAGCAAAGAATATCCCAATGGCGCCATAATATCGTGTGACATCCGTTTATTTATCACTCCAATATAACTCCCAGTCGGTATAATAGCTATTGAAGTGGCATATCGCTCTCTACCCGAACATGTGACAAATTGTATGCGATGTATTTAAGTGATGTCGCTATTGTGCAGTGTCCACGAGTACGCATTAACTACACATTATAGCAACGTGGAATGTTCTGGAAACTAGTGCTACAGGCATAACGTAAATTTTGTAGAATTATGGTAGCTTGCCGGCTCGACCGTTAGACTGAATTGAGTTTGACTATAATCGACGAACTCATAGTCCAAAGCTTAGAGCACCTGCACTGCTAGTCCTGGATTCAACTCCCATACTGTACTGTAAGTATTCGGAAATATTTTCATTTGGATTAGAGAAGCTGGCCTTGACTGCTTTACCGGATTGAGAGGTGGCATAGCTCTTAAGTCGCTTACCCTGAACCTCTATTGCTAGTAACTCGACACAAGCGTCCGCCCGGTGAGGGGTAACCTCGGCTTGGACGGTTACTATGTTAAGCGTAAGCATTCCGATCCGAGGGCGCCCGAGAGGGCCGAACCACGACTCAGTCGGTTGCTATTTCACAGATAATGGATTTGGATATGTATTTAATTTTATCACAGGATCCTATAATGAACATCAATGTTTATAACAGGATGCCAAACAAGCGATGGTTCATCCAGATATATTTTATATGAAATTAAGCATTTTTTTAGTGTAGTAGCCTCCCAAATAATTCTTTGTATGTGTTGTGTTCACTTGAGAGGATTTGTGGTGAGTCCAAAATATATATTATTTAGAGCCGTGGTAGCTCAGTGTTCGGGTGGTCGTCTCAAGTCAAGGTTTTCAACGACTCGAGACGATACGAGTTCAATCCCCGGTGAGAACACTTGCATGTCTAGAAATATATCGCTCTCAAATCCTGTGCCCAACATTGGGACATATTGATACATAGATTGTCTCTTTCCATCACTTCTTTGCCTTTAAAGCAGAAAGCTAAAATTTAATTGTTTAGAATGTTTAGAAATACTTTCTAAAGTCGTCAAAGACTGTGGCGTCTACAACGTCGACATAACAATTATTCAAGGGCGTCTTGTTTACAAAAATATATCCTCAGGAGAGTTAAATATTGAACTAATTAACAATAGAAGTGAGTCCATGACTGCACGTGTACGTAATATAAACAAGTTTCCTTATAACAATTTATTGCCTATTAACATCCGACAAAAATATATCCTCAGAAGAGTTAAATATTGAACTAATTAACAATAGAAGACAGTCCATGACTGCACGTGTACGTAATATAAACAAGTTTCCTTATAACAATTTATTGGCTATTAACATAACAAAAATGTTGTTATATCCATTGTTTCGTCTCAAATAAAGACGGCAAAAAGCTTAAAATTATTGGAACTGTCTCGCCATATTAACCCTGAGTGTAGCCAATCATGATTGTTGAGGCGTGAAATTAATTTACACGGGATGATTAGGCGCGTCTGCAAATTCAATAAGGACGAGATACTTCACGAGATGTGTATTTTGTGAATAATTGATCAGAATATTTTACGGTCATTAATTTAAATTTACCCTAAATCTCTTTAATAGAAAAATATCTAGAATCTACTCAAGTTTAATTCTTTTCTTATTTTAATATAGGTTTTATTAGAATATACAAATAATATAATATATATAAAATACAAGATGCGTCATAAAAAAGGTCCGCCGGATGTGTAGTGGAGGTTCAGGTCCAACAAACAACAGCAAACAAATCAATGACTTCCCTTGTTTGTGTCTCTTACACAAAAGACTCTACTACGATATAGTCTAGCAATACACAGTACCTCGTTTATGTCCAAATTATAATAGAGTTTATTGTATCGACGGGTATAGTGTGAGAGATAGATCTAGACTAATTGGCTATATCTAATTCTTCTTCTTCATATGCCACTCCATCACTGAGGGTCGGCAGTCCGTCTTCTAAACTTTTCCTTATTCATGGCTAAGCGGAATAGTTCTCCGACTGTTTTTATTACAGTCCAATCCCTGATGTTTCCTAGCCACACCTATACAAATGGACATGGCTATATTCATATTGAAATGAAAAAATAAACTTTGCCGATGCCTGTGTGTTACTAGCGTGACTGTATTATGTGTATTATATTATATATCGTCTCTATCGCCTCGTATCGGCATGGTCAGATGCCGTAATATACGATTTAAGATTTTTTGGTAAAAGTATATTTTACTAAAAAAAATATTCAACTAAGTTCCGATTTTTGCTGTTTCTTAAACAACGAGCACTTAATTAACAATACACAGATACCTAATAAAGATCATCAATCCTCGAAATTACTACTATGAGTATAAATTACATAATGTACATGTTACATAAATATTTAAAAGAAACAGCATATCTTTCGTAAAGTTGGATAATACAGTGTTTTTAATTTTTTTTTTATTTTAGTACATAGTGTTGCTTTCATGTTGGCGACACTAAGTACTAAAATTGGAATAAAAATGAAATTTAATGAAAAATACTGTAATATCTAAATTTACGTAAGATATCCTTTTTCGTTTAAGTTTATGTTTTTTGAATGAAATATGAATAAATTAATAAAAAGATTTTATTTTATTTTAAGGATATTTAATTGTCTATCATGCAAAATTTATTTCAGTTAGCTAGCGACTTTATCTTCCGAGATATTCAAACTTTCTTAACTGACCCTTTATTTTTGCTCATGAGTGTAGATACAGTTACAGTATACCAATACAATACAAACACTTCCTCCTAATTACAATACCATCCCACTACATCCCTTTCGCTTCATTCAAAACCATACACCCGAGCATACAAAATCGTCAGTGAAAGGAATTCCTTACCATCGATATATCTCCTTTCAGGACGCCCTCTAGCGCCCCAACCCTCACTACTGCGTTATAAATTTTATGTGTTATTCTTACCAAATTCATCTTTTCAAAATGTCCCAACCACCGAAGCATACCTTTGTCCATTCTAGACATCCGTTACATTATTCTAATTAAAATTCTACCTTCTATAAGTTTTGACAATGCTTGGCTTTATTTTATATTTATGTATCTATTCAATATTTTCCCTATTCCACATAACGGCCGACGAGGGAGTCGGAGCGGTATATGAGCAGTTTGAAATAATTACCAGCAAAGCTAACGACTGCACTGGGCTTACATTGCACACGAAAATTTCGCAACTATTCGAGTATAGAATTATATCAGAGAAAATAAAACTGTTGGATGTTGACTATTTCATAATATACATATGTCATGAAATCAATGTCCCATTTTAATTACAATAATTATTTGGTTTTCAACGTAAAGAATGGCAAAAAATTTCTAACATCAAGGACAACGGTCGAAATTTATTTTTAACAACCCACCCGTTGACCTTGATCCCACAATTTAAAATGTCAATAGACTCTGTAATGGTTCCCTTGAGGGGAGAATACGAGTGTTAATGTTCCCGTCGGGGACAAATTTTCGGGTGATAATGTAGCCAATTATCAGTCAATTTTATTTTTATGGTCTGATTCAGAATAATAACTATTCTACGTAAAAAAACATATTAAAGGATTAAAAAGATTCCATTGCATTCACCAGACATTACCTTTTAGAAACAGCTAGTCAGCAAAGACAAAAAAAACAGCCTATGTTTTTTAATGACGTACTACACAGATTGGCCAGAGAAGCTGGCCTTGCACCTCGCATCCCTAGTGCAAGTTTCCTCACGATGTTACCTTCACAGTCGGGCAAGTGGTTAATCAGCACTTTAAATTTAAACAAACAATTTCATTGGTGCCGAAACCAAGGAACTCGGCTTGCTAGCATACTACGCAATTTAAGGACACTGGACTACTAAGGTTCTTACACCCTTCTCGTCTTTGCTGGCTGAAATATAGGTATTTCACATTCACATGGCATACTGTTGTCATCTATAAACTGGTACAATGTAAACCTGCATGAATGATGACAAAAACAATATTTGTCGTCCTTACATTAATTTTATGTATAGCTAAGTTCTTAGCAAATTTTCAACAGGAATAGGCTAGTGCACTAGAACGTCCAAAGTACTATAAACTTACTTCTATAAAACCATTAGTCACTGACCCGTCGTGAACACAGCCCTTAATAATATGATATATATAAAAATATTGGCCAGAGAATCTGGCCTTAACTGCTTCACCGGGATGAGAGGTGGAGGTGGAGCTTGAACCTCTATCGCTAGTAACTCGACACAAGCCCCATCCCCCCCCCGTTAAGGGGTAACGTCGGCTTGGATGGTTATTAAGTTACGCGTAAGCATTCCGATGTGAGGGCGCCCGAGAGGGCCGTACCACGACTCGGTCGGTTGCGATTTGTCGGATAATCTAAAGGACATTCAAAAACTAAACTGACTTTGAGTGCCATTACGGGAAGCGTTGGCGCTGGGAGAAGTGGCCGAAGAAAGTCCAGCAACGCTTCTGTATACGATATATATCTTCTAGTATAACATATAGATAAATTAATATGTAACATAATTTAAAACACATACCATTCCAGGGTTATTTAAATATGGTGCAATTAAAATATTCGGAGCCCGCTGCTCGCTTTAAAGCCACATCTAAACAATTATATGGAAAATGGTAACAATCTGGCCGCTCTAGCACGTACTATAATTTACTGCAAATTGCAGGATAAGCTTGCTTCCTGAGCAAATTTTGGTAATTACCAAAATTTATTTGTTCAATTACTATACTAGAACATATTTTAAAACTAAAACTTACAAAGAAAGATATATAGTAAAAGTACCATTTTTTAAATGGTATTAGAGATAAAATCAATACATACAACCTGATGATTTCATTCATGTAATTTTTTCGATGTATGTCTATATAACATCATATCTTTATAAGGTAATAAGGTACATAGGATAACGATAGATTTCAAGCGACCTACTTCCGATATCTACTGAAAATACACTTTGAATTTTTTCACTTGAAAAGACATAAGAAATGTTTTATGTTTAATTTGACTTAAAAATGTATCTATTATTACATTTGAATTATTATTTAATTACGATTGTTCAAATCCCCGCCAGCTTATACTAAAATAATTTGCATTTTAAACCGACTTAAAAAGGAGGAGGTTCTCAATTCGTCTGCATGATTTTTATTATGTTTGTTACCTCAAAACTTTCTACTGTATGTACCGGTTTTGACGATTCATTTTTATTGGGTGTACCTCAAGGGTAGTTTGATGATTTATTCCAATTCATTATATTCCTACGATAATTCGGAAATACAAAGAAGCCGTTGGCGCGTACTAACGTTTAGCATTTGAATCGATTTAAAAGTCGGTCGTTACTCGTTAATATACTTGTTGGTTCCTTAAGTACGAATGATCACTACTAATACTAGTACAATACTAGTGGCTGAGCGGTTTGACGTACGATCTGATGGCTTTAATAGTTGTAACCATCATCGTTTATATGTGTGCCTCAGTCGGTGCCGTAGCAGTCACTATTCATGTGAAAAGTTTTGCGTAGAGTTTTATCTACAAATTTTCTACTAAATAATTGAAAATATTCTTAGGTTGGCAGTAGTTATTTGCCAAAGTCTCGAAGTAAGGTGGGGAAATTTTAAAAAGTTGAACAAAGAAGTCATAAAAATGTATGAGTGACATTAATGTCCCCCCGACATTAAAATGAAAGCGTCCGCATTGCTACTTCAGTGTTAGAGCTTCAAATAGTAGGGCTTGAAATTAAATTTTCATTTTTATAGCTTTACGTGTTTGCTCTTTGTCTGCATAGTATCATCCTACAAGTAAGACTGATTAACGCGCAGAGATTATACAAGAGAAAACTTTGTAAGTTAAAAATTTACGTTGTTATTTGAGAGATTTACATTTTGCTGAAGCGTATTCAGCGTATCTGTTGTCTAAGTTCATCCTTTCACCCAAAGGGAGGTATACAGAGTTAGCAATGGCTATTTGCATTTTACAAAATAAAAACAAGCTCTCACTTCCTTTTAACCTTACTTAGGTATACTGAGAGAGCTTTCGTGGTCCACTTTTCATCAAGGTTATTGTGTTCCTGTCCTCCTTTAGGTCTCCTTTATAACAGGTGGTGAGCCCATCATAATAACCACAATTTTTAGCAATTTTTTTTTTACTTAAAAATCTGAGAACGAAACTTCTTTGGTACAAACCGACTGGGATTCGAACCACCGAACATCAGATATCATAAAGCGAAGCGCTATGCCACTAGGTTATCACTATTTTTGTTGTATACCACTTGACTACTGCTATATGGCATACTCTAAGTCCATCTAATCCAGTGAATCGAAAATCTATTTTTGTAAATTCATTTTGAATGACATTATAAGAAAAATACGTGTTAGAACATTGTGGTTAGGACACATTAAATAAGACATTACTTTAATTAAATTACCGTTTAAAAAGCTATAAACAATTTCGATGAGATCAACTCGAAGTAATAATTGTAGATAGTTGTGCTCCATTACTTATTATCGAACTGCTTTTGATATTATAATATGAAAACAATATTTTTTGTCTAATAAATTTTAATTTATAAGTAATGTTGTCATTTTATGAGTTGGTCGGAATATTTTTTTTAGGTATTATTTGTCATTTTCCGACCATTATCATCTGCCCGTGTCGGTCCGTTACTGAAAATAGGCATTCCCCAATGCGTGCCATTACTAACGATCTTCCGCTTTCTTTTTCTCGCATCCAGCCTCTACCGGCAAATTTATAAAGATGTCTAACTTCACCGACACATATGCCTCCATTATAAAAACCTAAGAACAACGAAGCAGGGCCCAAGCAACCGGTGGTTAGGGCGACATAGAGACAAACCTCCTGACGATGCGTGCCGTCTCCAGAAGTACTGCCCTCTGTATCTAATCCTTGGCGCAGCCATCTAGCGAAAGTCTCTTAAGATGTTGCGAAAGTCTCTTAAGATATCTCTTATTATAATTATTAATATCATAAGCCCCAAAAGAAAAACCACTTCGAAATTTGAAATATTTATCTGTTCATTAAAACACACACTTTGATGTAGGCATAGAGACATGCTCATCTGACGTCAAATTATCACAGGCTCTTACAAAAATACTACCAGATGTCCTTGTCTCCTACAAGTCTCCAGCCTTTTTATTAACCAACTTCAAAAAAGAATAATTAATGTATGTGCACTCATAGCACCGTCATTTATGAAACTATTTTGAAAATTTATTTGTAACAATTTGGTTTAATTTAGGTTCCGTATGAATTTATTACCATAGGACCTTGGGTTCCGGAGATATAACAGGGACCTTCCAATCCAAAAAATCGTATGAAAGAATGCTTCTTGATTGAGATATTTTAGGAAGATTTATGACACTAAGACTATGAAAGTACAAGGAGTACTTTCAACGACAACAAATTCCATAACAAAAACTAACTGTGCACTTATCTCGCTAGTTAATTAAAAGTCCGTTATCTGATGTGGTGTCAGATAAAGAATACCTTAGTCATTACATTAATAATTATTCTTCGGTCGTTAACCTTAAGTAAGTAGGCATTCGTTCAATTATGAGTGGTGCTGAGTTATAACATATCATATTATATTGACTCTGTGTATTTATGTTAACGCGTGCCGGCAATTGTCATATAAGTACATATAGTTCGATACAAATATAAATTAATTACACTATTTTGTACAAAAAATACTTTAATAATGATTTGTGTTGGCCAGGTGGATGAGAAAAGACCACATGGTGGTTCGGGAGATACAATGAAGACGCTCACAGACCAGCCAACCAATGCAATTATCACCGAAGACAGAAACACAGGGTCTTGTATAAATCATAAATCGATTTTTTTTTTTATGACGAACTACACAGATTGGCCAGAGAAGCTGGCCTTGACTGCTTCACCAGATTGAGAGGTGGCATAGCTCTTAGGTCGCTTAGCCTGAACCTCTATTGCTAGTAACTCGACACAAGGGTCCCCCCGGTGAGGGGTAACCTCGGCTTGGACGGTTACTATGTAACATAAATCGAGTGATTACCATTTTCCACTATACACGGCCAAAACAAATGAAGATGGATATCAAGAAGAGAATTTAGTAAAAACAAACAACAAAAACAAAACATCGCTATAAGCGAGACAAGGCCCAGTTGTCACCTGGGTCTACCGCCAGAGCAGGATGGTGAAATGCCAACGCGACTCCATCCCAACCCAACTTGGCGGAGGCCGGCTCACCGCGGGATGTTTTGTTCGCCTCCTTAGAGGGCACGTAAATAATTTCCTCCCATGTACAAAAAACAATAACCCTTACTTCCCGAAGGGTTCTCGGTTTTCTACATGATTGCAGCGAAGCAAAAAATCTATTCTCAAATGTGACTTATCGTAGACTATCGGCCTCGGCAGTATCTAGTACCTGGCTCCGTTATACAGGTAAAAATATAGCATTGTCCTACGGAGACTGTCATAGAGGAAATATACGTCGTAAACACTCGTAAACTTACAGGGCAGTGGCGCAACGTATAAAGTACCACTAAAACCTTATTATTGTCTGCAAAGTAGCATAGTGCCAACTTTTCCTGTTGGCACGAGATAGATCCTTTACGGACACGGTAGAAAGCTACTCTTTTATTATAATTTTTTATTAAAAATTTAAACAAAAGAAACAAAACATACATTTTCCAACGTTGGTACGCAAACAGGAAAAAACATTAAGTGACTTAGATGTTCAATATCTAACAAAGTCCTATAGAATTACCAAGTCAAGGCAAAATTCGGCTTGTATATAGATGTTAGCTGTAAATGGGGCTAACACTCCAAGTATACTTGTATCAATCTACGATTCTAAACGATTCGAACTCGACGAAGTCGCTTACTGACGGTTTTCATACTTTTATTGGACATCCCTCAAACCCGAACGAAACGTTTTGCTACGTGTTTCATCATACGTACAGCGAAGGACTGGAATAGTTTGCAGTGAGCTTATTCCGGGACAAAATTTACTATAAAAGCGATTATAGCAACACTAACATTTTTCTTAGCGCATCTCAGCCTTCAATTCTGCTAAGGAAATGTGGATTTCAAAGAGTTTTCACATAACTTGTCTTTCTAAAGTTTTACTGCGGAGCTCTTTTCACATCTCCGCTTCAATTTCGCAGCGCAATTTATATGCACTTTGTGGCGGTGGGCGTTCAAAAGCACCTAACCGTAGCATTTATCCGCTGAGAGCGCTACTGTTGAACGTCGTTTTTTCCAGAGGAGACGTCTTGATGACGGCGTTCATAGTAAATGAGCTGTCGGTATCTGGGGGGAGGGGTGTGACGGCGCAAATTGCCCGCGCATCATAGGCCCGCCGTTTGCCAACTCGATGGGGGCCGTTGTTGCGTGAAAGACGCTTCCGTTTCCGCGTTAGTGTTTACCGTCGAAATGACTTTCCTTTAATACCACGCCGACGAATGGTCCACTCGTCAGCTTCGTGTAACGCTGTATAGAATTCGTTCCGTACTTTTCCATCTTTTTGAAAAGTCGTGAATAAATTCCCATTACTGCAAAGCGCCTGCTGCTTAACGGCTTCTTTTGTGTTATCAAATGGTTTTCCTTTGATAGCGGTCGGTCACTTGGAGACGTATGGAACCGGAAGAGATGACGCGTTATAAGAAGTACAATTTAAAACGTCGAGAATTACATCATTGTTGATAAGAAATCGTAATATTTCAAGACGGCATACGTCATAAAACCTTGCTTTAAATGTATATATAGAGCATCACAGCGAGGACCGCAAGACGGAATTCTAAGAATAATATTACTATTGAATTAGCGCCAAGTGTTTTGAACTGACAAGTAACGGTTATATATTTTTAAATTTCATATATTTTTGTTTCGAAAAAGGAACTTTATTTTTATTTCCTTTTTATCAACTACTTATGAAATATGAATAATACTTTATGAAATATAAAATAAATAATATAAAAGCGGTTACTAAGCCTCATGATTAAGCGATGCGGCTTACGATCTGATGGTTACGAATACGGATTCCAGTCGGCTAGTACCAATGAATTGCCGTGTGTTAGGTACAAAAATGAAGCTTCAATAGTCTCATAGTTTAGGGTACAATCTGCGAAATGTGAGGTCGTAGGTTCAAGTCCACTATTCGTCTATTGGCGTAAACCACAAGCACAAGCTTAAGTTTAGTTGAAATGGTAAAGTCCAGCAGTGGACCATTGCAGGTTAATGATGATGATTATAGAATAGTTTGTTTTAGTCTATTCCAGTCTCACTTTTAGACCACAGATCATTTCTCTCTTTCTTCATTCGCCCTTTCAACATTATCCACCTAAGCTATTCTCTATTTTAGTCAACAATATCCTCTTTCAAGCCACACTTTTTCCTTATCAACAGCTTACAATCCTAAGGTAATGTATATAAATGTAAAATTATATGTATAAATGTACTAGTAATTTAATGTTTAAATTTAAACCATTTATTGATGCCAATATATTTTTTTGCGATTTAGAGAAGTAGGCCGCAACAGTTACATAGAATTTGAGAGTTGGCAGAGATCTTAACCTCAAGCTCAAGCTTAGTCTGAACTTCTACTGCGAGCAACACTACGCAGGGGCCTCTGAGTGGGGACCCTAAGCATTCCGAACCTAGGCCGACGTAAGGGCGAAACCACGACTTGGTCACTAGATTTAAGTGAACTTAGATTAGCTTTGAAGACTATCAAGACAGTCTTCAAAGCTAAAACAGTAGAAATGAAGTCTTAAAAACTTAAAATGATAAACAAAACGGCAAAAGAATGTGTTACTCTAGTTTCTACACTAGTGCCGAGGTTACAATACATCATTGTTAGCTCATTCAATAATTAATTTTCTATTAGCGCAATTGTACGGAGTGCGCATGCGACGAATTTTATTATTAGAAGGACGGTAAACGCGATCACATGTCGATTGGCTCGTTTGACACGAGCGTCCGTTGTGTTTACAAGACAATTAAGAGAAGTGCTGGCCGCTTGACAATCATCTTGCCTTAAGTGCACAAATAAAAAATAATTTATTCAAACCACAAGAATCCTTGTTTGAATAAAATCGCTGAATAACACCGAAAATGACGGCCAGTGACAGAATTGGTGGGTTGTGTGAACTTTGTCCGTTTATTAGAAAAAAAAATTATGTAACGATATGTGCTAGTGGAAGTTTTATAAAATATTTAATAATATAACCGATATTTTATCTTTTAAAAATATTAAATAATCATTTAGTGAACATTTTAATTGTGTGTATTATAGCGCTCATTTATTATTGAGATAATTGTTTTAGATTACTGATAAAATTATTAAAACTAATAAGTTTACTAATTATTTTGTAACAAATTTAAACTACTGCTGACTTACAGAAAGAAATGAAAGCAAAGAAACAATAAAAAAATTCTACATGGATTTTGAAAACTCCAAAACGTGAGTAAGTAATTTGTTTTTTATTTCGTTTTCTGACAAATTATATTTTCATTTACAAACTTTTAATAGTAATCAACATGGTATAACGATACCCGTTTACACAACGATATGTAATTGTTAGAAACGTAACACTACACTATATTAATTGAAGTCAGCAGAACTGATGAAATTGAGCTGGATGCATTTGTTTTATTTAGCTAAAGTGTAGAATTTTTAGTCTTTGCATGCATTTATTTACTTAGGTGTAAATTCATATCTACCTATTTATTAATAGATAGTATATATAAAAAATAATGCATATGTTTATACGTAGGTATGTGTATTTATTTTAATATTTCGTTATGTCTCTGTTGCCAATGTTTTTCTCGCATCTAGGGTTGACCGATCGGAAATCCCACTGATGCATTATGTCCGCTTTTATGGACCTTTGTTTAAGCTGTTACAATTAGCGTAAATAAATAATTAAATTTATTTTGTAAAATAATTCACGTTTGTGATTAATAAAAATTAAATATTTTGCTTATGTCACAACAATTAAGTGCTTACTTCCTATGTGCTCTGCGGTGAATGAACAAAACGTGTAGGTCTAAGAAAAAAGACCTTGTCAATCTGCAAAAGGCCACATGGCTGACTCTGCCCTAACTTTGAGTATCTGTGATTAGTACATCAGGCACGTAATTATGTAAAGATTATTACGTTATAGCAGTTTTGATGTTTTATTTTTATTTTATAGAAAGCATTTAGATGGGAACAAAAGAGGCAATTGTATTTCAAAATTATTAAATGTGTTACCATCAATACATGAATTAAAACAATACATTGGAGTCATTTTATGTGGTAAGTTAAAAAAAAAACTTTGTTACTATATTGAAATTAAACATTAATGATAAAGAACTTTTAATTATGTATATGTCGCCACAAAGACAGTATTCGAATCTATAACAACTAATAAATACAGC
The DNA here is from genome assembly GCA_029286785.1 of Meandrusa payeni. Lineage (NCBI taxonomy): Eukaryota > Metazoa > Arthropoda > Insecta > Lepidoptera > Papilionidae > Meandrusa > Meandrusa payeni. The sequence continues at coordinate 10,003,513 of JAGSMX010000012.1, read as the reverse complement.
AAAGTACAACAACAATATAAGTGACATCTTAATATAGAAAAGTCAACTTTGTTTGTGGCTTTGTCTATGGCTTGACTTATGTGCTCTATCCATGACCTTATCCGACATAGATTATATCGGTGTCAGCGTAAGGTTTTCACGCTTGAACGAATAATGATAATAAATAGGCGTGTGATAGTTGTGTTTAGGCAGTTAGAGTATGTGAACCTTCTCTGCGCTGATAACACAACGGTGTCTCAAAGCTCTCGTGGAATTACATGTTGGAGCCGTAAAGCTGAAATTCAGCCGAGCCACGCAAGTTTTTTATTATTATCACTCTTCCTAATTTATTCTATTGACTGTGCAATGTTGTTTTAAGTCTACCAGAGCAACAGGGAAACCTATTGCATTGGTGCCAAGCCCGGATAAAATACTAGGGACACGAATGTAAATATCGACATTCTATTCAACAAGCTGTAATGTCAAAATAATTATCAATCTACCCTCATAACACAAAAATTAAATAAATTGATTATTAATCTTTTAACTACACTGCTTGTAGTGCTTTTTTAGATTTAATTAAAAATAAATTATTTTTGTAATTACAGGGTTAATTATTTGGGCTACGTCATGGTTTATATTCCAAGAGGCAGTTTTACCGGGTGCCAGTATTTTCAATATGGCCACTATGGTTACAGCAGGATATGTATTTGGTCATACATTGGAAAGGTATACAACGATCAATGCAATGGCGGGAATGACTCTAGTTGGTGCGCTTTTTAAAATCTTCGGTCAAACTAATTTCCTTGACGATCCCATTGCAGACACTATAGACTTCCATTTGAGGTATGAACTTTGTAATATAATTATTATTAGAATCAAATTTATTTTAATTAGAATAGAATAGAATAGAATATTTATTTATTAACACAGATTTGGTTACACTTATAAACATTACACAAACCAAACGAACATACATGTAACCATTGCAGCACATATTATTGGTACACAGTGACCCCCAAACTAAGCAAACGCTTGTATCTTGGGACTTTCTCCCACGCACTGTCAACTTGTGGTCAATCAACTGTCGCCAGCGGTGTTTCCGAACGTTTACGATTTAGGGACCTTCAAGAAACGAGCCTATTCCTATCTCAAAGGTCGGCAACGCACCTACAGCTCCTCTGGTGCTGTGGATGTTCATGGGCGACGGTGATCACTTAAGATCAGGTGAGCCGTATGCTCGTTTGCCACTTTTCATATAAAAAAAAAAAAAGCCAGAGTTGCGCTGTGGAGTTAGCATTATTGCACAAAGCATTCGTTTTTTTATAATTTTATTAATAAATTTATATATACGTATATATAAATATATATATATATATATATATTTAAAAAATATTAGTATAAAAACATGATTAGTAATTTAATTCGTAGTATAACGGTACTAACATTCCGATGATGTACCAGTCAGTTCTATGCAAGCGATAAAAATAAAATAGAACCAACTAATTATTTTATTAATTATTAACCATACAAAGTGCATTTTTAACAATAACGACACGAGAAATTGTAGTATAAATATCGAACGATTATGGAGCAATTAGGAAAAAGAAATTTAATTTTCTTTTTTTAAAGATAACCAGAATATGGCCAGAAACCATACCGGTTAGTTGCCCCCATCGGATTACATAAATTTTGTAATAATTCTCTTAAAAACACGTCCTTTATTTGAAGTTTCTCGATTCTCGTCTGCTACTGCCCAAATATCGATATCTTTCTTATTTTGAAGAAATTCCAAAAAAATATATTATTTATTAAGAAAAATAATTATTATTTATTTGTCCGGAAATTATCAGACAGTCTTGTCGTTTCGTATTGATTGATCTAATATTTACCGCGACTGTCGACAATGTAATAATGGAAAAAAATGTTATAATAAAACATTCAAGTATTATTAGCCAAGTAGACTTGGTGAACTGGTTGGGAGATGGTTCATGCCTTTAATCGAATGGCGGATTTGAACCTACGATGTTGTTACGTTTCGCATAACGTAGCCAATTATCGCTTTCTACACACGTATAAACCGGTACTATTTATTTTAAAGAATTCTAACAATATTTTTCACACACTAACATTCTTGTTAACCATTCCAAGTAAGCTTAAGCTTGTGCTAGAAAATGATTCCCGTTAATCGTCGAATTTGGATTCGAACCTACAAGATTACGTTTCGCAGACCATACCCTTAACCATTAGGCTATTGACGCTTAGATATACTAAAATATCGCTAAATATATTCAATGTTTATAGTTCAAATATCTTTAACGTTAAATGTAAACAACACTCCGTTAACGACCGGCTCGGGACAACACTTCGAAACTAATTGACTAATACGTTTTTTACTAAAGAGAAAAGCGATCCAATTACGGTTACTGGAATCATTATTTACCAAGTAAATAATACTTGAAAAACTTTTTCTTATATAACGCTAAGCCAAGGGATAAAAAATAGAGTAATATTGATTACTACACGATTCAATTACGGAAGTAAAGATAACTTGGGGCCAGTTATATACACATGGCACCCTTTAAAAAACACAATCTACAAACCACCTCACTAAAACCATTAATTTATCTATATCTAATACGAATAAAATATGAATAATATTCGACAAGTCGATCAATCGATTCTAAAATAGAGTGATTTTTAAATCCTGGCCCACTGACCACTAACTGATTATGAAAATGAATTCTAAAAATTAAATTTGTCTACACCGTGTGGAAGAAAACTAATACGAAATACATTTTAAACAATTAACTACTATTTTAATAATAAGCTCTCACGCACTTTAAACCACAGTGAGATAAACGAAGGCGGCAATGGCTATCGATTTTTACAACCTAATGTAAGTTCCAGATGTAACAGAAGCAAACCAATCGCTAAAAACCCAGAAACTTCTTGTACTTAAAAAACCAAAAAAAAAACAAAAATCAATGTTAAAAATAATTTAGGTTAGAGATGCACAGAAAAAAGCTGTTTTTATAAAGATGATTTTTAAAAAGGGCATGAGATAAATACAAGATTCCTTTCTTTTATTCAAAAGTCGTTCCCATAATTGTAAGTGATACACTATGCACATAACAAAGAGATCCAAGCCGATATGTTTAAATTCATAAATTCTACGCAGAGTTTGCGCCCGTTATTATTAACCGTAACATGGTACGTTTCGACAGCCTTGTAATTATACATCAAAACATGAACTCTGGGTTGGAACCATTCAAGCAGAGAATTCAATTTTAATTTTATGAATACCAAAATGTAGAAAAATGTGATATAAAGAAACCTCTCTTTACATAATATTACTTATGTAATAAAACGTTATTATCAATTTTATCAGCAATTTTCACTTATCAAAGAATTACAAACGAGCTTGGAGCCCACATGACCTTAAGTGATTCCGATACCCACAAACACCTGTTCAATACATTGCAAGTGCGTCGCAATCTATATTATAAAGAATAGTGCCATCCTTTTTTGTAAATATTTTTTTTTTAATTAGTATAATTGTTCCAGGAGAATTTACCCCGTTCTTATTTTGACAAAGGGACCGCTCGGTTGGAACTGGCCATACATAAAGAATAATTCCGTAAAGGTCTTTCTATTGGCAACCTTGCCCTGGATCATTGAGTGTTTATCTACGGCCATCTTTACACACGTCCTACTCGAATATCCTTGGTATTGGGGTAAGTAGCGCGTAAAGCGCTTTTACGCGATTTACGAGATCAAATAACCGCACAGGCCTTCACAGTAAGTTGCCTGAACAATTGTTGGAAAACAAAGGCATATCTTGTCTTTCTATTGATCTTTAATCTCTTTTCGCTCGTGCAGATTTCCATAGATAAGCTCATTTAATACTACCTTCACCCTAATGTACTTCTTTAAGAATACAATACCATAAACAATTTCGTCAAAGCTAACAATTTGACAGGTAGACGTGATTGCATAAAAATGTTTATGGTTTTATATTTATGCTTAAACGTATGTTTTTTAAATAATATGCAGTAGAGTAAAAACACAAACTGACTTCAAATGAAATCAAACATGAGGGATCAATCAGACGCCATTATGTGGTCACTCTTTTTTATTTCCAAAGTATTATATTACGAAGTTCTAGTGCCTATCTTTTCTTTCTTCTTCCACAATTTTTAAAAAGAAGTATTTACTTAATTATAAACCTAGTATCTATATACTTTTAGGATTTTCTTGATATATATTTTCAGAACCCAAGATCCTATGACAAGAATATTCATACTTCACCTAATTAAAACTCAATCACAATCACAATTGAGTGCATAAATATATACGAATTGAGAACCTCCTCTATTAAAGTCAGTTAAAAAAATTGTCGACAATTTTTAATAAACTTTAACATTTTTAGGTTTACATCTGGGTGCTATATTGTCATCTGTATCACCAGCAGTGGTGGTGCCAACTGTAATGGCATTTAACGCCAGAGGTCTTGGCACGCAAAAGAAGATTGCCTTACTAGTTGCGAACGCCGGTGGATTGGATACTGCATTCACAGAAGGCATGTTTGGTGTCATTAATAGCGCCATATTTTTTCCATCGCCTCCAGCTTACAGAATAATAAAGGTATTTATAGTAATATGCAGTACAAAGAACTAAGGTACTCAATTTCATACGACCTACTTCAGTTTACATATCCCGTGATCCCTTAAACAACGTCAAAGAAGTTATCATCGTGTCTCTTCCTTAAAGTAAGACGACGCGCTTAGCTTAGATCTTCGTCCAGCTCATTCATCGGTCGAAAGATGGAATTATTGTATACCACTAATTAGCCCCGGCTTTCTGCGAGATCATTGTACTCTCTGATTGGAACGACTCATTCATGCAACAGAATCCGTAGCCCTAATTGCCCGCTGTTGGAATTTTTCAACCGACTTCAAAAGGAGATGGTCCTCAATTTGTCTGTATTTTTTTTTTGTTTGTTACTGCATAACTTTCGACTTTGTGAACGGACTTTAATTGAAAGCTTCCCGTATGGTCCTGTTTAAATTTAGTCCAATTCTGATAATGGGATCCATGACAAAATCATAAAAGTAAGACAAGTATATGCGCCACAAATGGACGAATAACTCAACATCACGCCAATCATGTCGTCAACACATGCCACGGTTATTCACTTTTTTTTATACTTTCTAAGCAAGTGCTTGACTACGATCCCACCTGATGGTAAGTGGAAATGGTATGAAATGTTATTGGAAACGAAATACTTCAAGAGTAGTTTGATGAAAATTCGATTAGATTCTGATGAATTTAATTTCATAATATTCTTACAATAATTCGGAAATACAAAGAGGGCGTCCGCGCGTAATAACGTTTAACCTTTGATTCGATTTGAAGTCGGTTTTTGTTTTTGCTCGTAAATATACTTGTTTTATAACCAACAAAATTTATTTATTTTCATATTTATTTTGCATTTTGGAAAGTGTGCTCAGGAACTACATGATCTAATTCCCCCATCCCCTTTCCACCATCGGACTTCTAGACGCACTGCGGGATTTCATCCCTTTGTTGTGAACATCCCTCAAACCCGAACAAAGCGATTTGCTTCGTCTTTCATTCTTCGTACAGCACTGGAATATTTTGCCCGCGTCTGTCTTTCCTTCCGATTATAATGTGGGTATTTTCAAGAGTAGAGTTAATAGGCATTTACTAAGCTAGTGCACCTTACCATCCAGGATTGCATTTCCACTTAACATCAGGTGGGATCGTAGTCAAGCACTTGCTTAGAAATTATAAAAAAAAAACACATTTATTTTAACCATTACGTTAAAAACAAACTGACAAATTATTTGTTTGTACCGTATATTTGATAGTAAATAAACCTTTATATATAGTGAGACAAGATTCTAAATGAAATCCAATTTGTACAGACAAAAGAAACTTGACATAGATTTTAAAAAAAATATATTTCCTATTCCCACTTTGTATGTTTTTCGATAAACTAAATTCTATAGAATATATCAAAAGTTATGAAAGCAAAGGCCCGTGCAACATGTACGCTAGCAGAGGAAATTTAAAATTCAAATAATGTAGTCGCCCAGGGAACCCAATATACTTGTACGATGTTTGCACGACCTCAAACCGCTTCACGGGGCTCTCGTGGCCGGAATCGGACTTGAACGGACCCAATTGTATTTTATTTGTAACAAGTTTGTTTGTGTGTGAGGATTTTCCTTTTTTGCCTTAACCATTCTATCTAATATTGTGTTTTTGTTTAGAAAGTATATAACAAAGTAATGTTAGACGTAGAACACGTCAATAGGTTAATAGTTGGAACGGGTAATACAAACCCACCATTATTCAGTTATTGGCAAGATTGATTAAAAATAATTTTAAAAGCGAAAAATGTTCTAAATGAAGTTGTAAATGCCGTAGGACCGCATTAGCTTCTGCCTCACAAAGTACCGAGATTATAAATATCCTACATTTAGCCCAGTTTGTGAGCTGAGGCACTACTCTTATGAAAAGATAGTCAAGATAGATAGACTGCCCTTTAAATTAATTTTACATAAATAAAAAATACAAATAAAATTACAAATAGTCGCGTTGTGAAGAAAAAATAAATATTACAAACGTGTATGTTCGTCTCAACATAAAATCTTAAGGTTCACTGAGCACACTACTTGACAATGACATAAAAATGAGAAAATAACAACATATTAAAATAACATGAACACACAATGACACAGTAACGATCAATGGTTAGCTAGCGGCTATGCATTCTACTTAGCATTTGACAAGGTATATTTTAAGTGGCATTGTGTGTATGGTTGAATGAATGGTTCCAGGAAGTACCACGACAACGCAGAGTATCCACGTGGTATGTATTATGCTTCTACGCCCAGTAAGTAAAGTGCCAACGTCCAAAATCATCTTTGATACAACGTAATCCAACAATATAAGAAAATATGATCGGATTTTAATTCCCGGGCGCTTTGTATACAATAAGTTCAAAAAAAACTGTCAATTATCTGCCCACTAATCTTATATATATATATATATAAATGTATATTAAATTATAAAATGATTGATTTTTGTGATCGTTCTTTATGTAATTCGTTGTTTGTAGGCGCTTCTGGCCATTTTTCTAGGCATTGGCTTAGGCGTGGCGTGGGGTATACTCACTGACATATTGCCGGACCATAAGGACCCCTATGCTGCGACTGTACGAAGCGTTCTCATTTTTGCCGGAGGTATTTTCCTCACTTACGCCGGCGGATATCTTGGATGGGGCGGAACATGTAAGTAGGAAAAATATATATATTTTTATCGGCACAATTTTCGATGAAATAACAGAATTTATATGTCCCTCTTCTATGCACAAGCCTACTCCTATAAGACTTATTAAATGCTGAATGACAGACATGTACACGTCGTCAAAATATTTTATTTTTGAACTCTCAAGGTTTTATCACGACGAATGTTCACTATCAAGCACATAATTATTGGTGTATATCACATCTAAGGGTAATAATAACTTTATTAATAATACACAAGCCAAATTATTACAATATACAGGAGATCTGTCTCTTGAACTAGGTATAGTGTAGCTGTATCTCGGGAAATCCTGCGTACATTAACTTTTTAAAGTATTATATCAAATGAAAAATAAAAAAATGTGTGCAAAAAGAAAAAAGGAAAAAAACTACAGTCAACGACGAGAATTGATGCGAATGCGTGGTGTAGTGTGTATATGTATGTTTGTGTGAGTGAATGAATGTGTTATATTCAGATACGCTACTTATACTTATGCCGATATTACTCATTGAACAAAGTGTTTTTACGGATTTTATACCGTGTTAATCTTATTTTTGAATTCCGGACATTTTGAACACTTTACGGTGGTCATTTTGGCGGGGGGGCTGAGGTTATTGAAGTTGTTATAGGGCTTCAGCTCTGTAGTTCTGGGTTCTCAAGAATAAGACTACGGTATCCCCTGCCTGTCGTAGAAGGCGGCCTCGGGTTCTCGGGGCGACAAGGGCCTTTGTCGTCCGTCAAGGTGGACCCGGGGAGAAGGCGACAACGGCAGGCCCGTGTCGCCTTGCACTGCGAGGGGCTCCGGTGCGTTCCTCTGGAGATCCCGGAGCCACTCACTATGCACCGAAGAAGGACTGCCGGAGAGGTTTTGGTGGGTAAAAACCCCACATAACCTCGCCTTCCTGAAGGCGGGGTATCTTGTTGAAGATTTCCTCCCCGTAAAAAAGAGAGTATCGTCTGAGCTTGATCATTTAAATGTTTAGTTTTTATCCTGATATATATAATACATACTATATGTATAATCTTCTCCTCAATTATTGCATAGATTTTTTCGATGACCACCATGACCCACCTCGTCGGAACAGCCGTCGTTTCATACATGTATATAAACATGTAAATATCGATACAACTTACGATCACATAATGGAATGCGTATAGTAGCTGGACAAGTGTACAGTACAGTATATGAAATTGATCTCTTCACCTAACTAATGAAACAGAAATAAATATTCTATATTGAAATTAAACCTAAAATTTGGTCTGCAAGGTGTGCCAGGTGTTGCAAACAGGAATACGATACGTGTTGCGCGTGTAAATTCGTCGACATCAGTATAACTAAATAAGAAACAGTGTTAAATTTTCTGTTACATCTGTTGCTATCTACTATTACAAACACTCACTTCCTATTCACGTGATACAAGGAAATAATTTTGAAGTATAAAAGATTTTTAGATATTTTTTGTAGTTAGTGCTTGACCACGATACCATCAGATGTTAAGTGGGAATGCAATCCTGGATATTAGTGGCTGCTTAATAAATGCCACTCTACTCTTGAAAACCAATAACATTAAAATCAGAGGATTGTTTTTATAAACAAAATACTCTCTCGTATGGCTTCTATCTCGCTTAACGGAAGAGAGACTTCGTCACAGAGTTCCATTCCTTAGCCGTCCGCATAAGGAAGGAAGAAGCAAACCTCTAACTAAATTCCCTATTTCATAACAATAAGAAAATTTGTGATAGGCTTAAAATAAGAAACAATTTATTTACAAAATTATTATATTTTAAACAGCGTGCGATGTTTTTGTCCGTATTTTTCATAATAATTACATTCTTATATGTATCTCATAATAAGCTACCGCGTCCTTTTAGACTAAAACAGCATTATCTGTTTTGTTGATTTTTTTTTTAATTATATATTTTATAAATTTATAAATAAACTATCAGTAATTCTTTTATCGAGGGAGAAATCTTTAAAAGATACCCCGCCATCTGTGGGGGAAGGTTACTTACTAAACCAGATCACCTCATAGAAATACCCTAGATCTAGGCTGAGATTCTAACCCTATATCGTCAAACTATAACTGATAAACTAAGCTATTAAGTGTATAATTTGCTCGTTGTCCATATAACCTCAATATATTTTAAACTCGAATTGAACCTTAAAAGGATTCCAGTAAACAGAGTTTATCTGGAATCTGGGAGGTGCGATATCGTTAAATCACGCGCCAGTAACAAAGCACTACGGAACTTGCAGTACGTGGTTGCAAAGCGATCGATACCCGGATATCTCTATTACACCCGGACTACGTATTTGATCATTAATACTGATTTAGCTACAAACGTTGTTTACCGGTAAGGCACTACTACGATTCCAATTATAAATTAACTAAGCACAGATAATGAACGGTTTTCATGTGTAATTTTTTTTATTGTCTGTATGTCCTTCTATAACTGAAGAACAACCTAACCGATCGTGATGAAAGCAAATAAAATTGGTATATTTTAACTGTTTTCAGTAACACTATATGACTACACAAATAAAAGGCAAACAGGCACGTTTACATTAGTGAACTAATGATTCAGCTCGAGATCTCTTAAGTTATGCTGACTTGAAATCTTGCATAGTTACTGATGTAGTCGCTTTTATAGGGATGGTAGATACGATAAGAACATACGAAGTGTGAACGCAGGAAATAGAACACTGTCATGTAGTTGATTGTGTGTGTCTGTTGTGATTGTGTGTACCTTGAACGAAGATGTCGTCACTAAAATCAAGAAAGCTTTTCGTTGGAGGAACCTTCATAAAATAAGTATTATAAAAAATAGAATAGAAAATATAGGTCAAATAGACAGGATGCATAAGGAAAGAATGACAAAGAATATATTGCGGAAGAGAAAAAGGAGAAGGTAAGGAATATCTTAACCGACCGACGACTATGTATACGCAGATGTATGGGTGAATGAAGGGAAAGATCTGTGCCAGATGTAATCTCTAACTTTCTGTCAGAAGGGCGTATGCGTTTCCATTATGTGATTTTTACTTATACTTTATTAGATAAACACAGAAGAAATTCACTATCACGATCTATCTATAATATAATATGAATAGATTGTGAATCCCTTTGTTAGCAGTCGATATTGTTGATATATAATATAATCTTAGAGTTGTGGATTCTGAATACATAAATTTGTGGTTTCCACACACAAGTTGTCCTGTGTCTCTGTGGACAGGAATAGCTAGTATTGCATAATAATACCTCTGTTTTTTATTTTAATTTTGAAAACAAAGCGTCTTCATTAGAAACGACCTTAATGAGCCATAATGTCCTCTCAATGAACACAAGTGTTTGAGAGTAACAGAAGTCGTGGAACTAATTGCCGGACCATCTTTGTTAGCCTTCATCTCAATTACATTCAATCAAGAATAAGAATGTTTATAACCAAGGCGTACTTCATTTATTTCTTGAGTTCATTTTGCTAATTATAGCTTTGTTACTTGTCTAAAAAAACGACCACCAATTAAAATTTATTTGTAGCACACCAAAATGTGTCTGAAATTGTTTCGAGTGCTTTCTGTTTTGATGAACGAAACAAATAAGCCCTGATATTATTTGTTCTAACAGTAGTAGACATAAAAATGCGTTTACATTTGAAGTACATAGATAAGGGATTGCTTTATCTACAAGTATATTTACAAGTAAAAAACAAAAAGCAACTTCCAATCCAATAAAATCTAACGGATCAAATACTATATGCTACTACCCGCGCGCTCTTTGTTTAAAGCAAAGGTAAGGTAAACTAATATGAAAAGAAGATAAAGTAACAGCCCGTGTATGTCCCATTGCTGGACACAGGTACTCTTTAAAATTTATAGTTCGCTGCACGCTCCTAATGTGTGGGTGAAACTTTTAAACTATAAATATATAAATTTTAACGAACATTTTTAAAAATTCCTATATTTTTAAATATACTTTTTGGTTGTATCAAATTGCGTATATCTTATCACAGTAATGTGATAATCAAACACTGAACGGTTATCTGCAAGGGATTTTCAGCATTCACTCAATGATTTTAAGGCTTTCAATGTAGGTTTCAAACTCATAATGAAACGGTAGAAAAATATAATACATTAATTTTTTTTTATTATAATTTCTAAGCAAGTGCTTGACTACGATCCCACCTGATGTTAAGTGGAAATGCAGTCCTGGATGGTAAGGCGCACTAGCTTAGTAAACGCCTATTCACTCTACTCTTGAAAATACCCACATTGTAATCGGAAGGAAAGACAGACGCGGGCAAACTATTCCAGTCCTTTGCTGTACGAAGAATTAAAGACGAAGCAAATCGCTTCGTTCGGGTTTGAGGATGTTCACAACAAAGGATGAAATCCCGCAGTGCGTCTAGAAGTCCGATGGTGCAAAGGGGATGGGGAATTAGATCATGTAGTTCCTGAGCACACTCTCCAAAATGCAATCTGTAGAAAACCGAAAAGCTAGCTACCTTACGTCTGTGCTCAAGACTGAGCAGATTTTCACCTACTTTACCACTACTAACTTCAATATTAAGAACACCAATCTTTGAAAGCTAGTTTCTTTCCAGTGGAGCTGACCCATTACCACTTTTGATTATCCTTTTTTTTTTTTTGTTCACGCGGGGAATCTTTTATAGACCATCCTCCGGTACCCTGGGTGGGCCCGGAGGGATGTGTGGGACTCGGCCTGGGCAGCCCCTACCCACTAAACCTTCCGCGAATGCCATCAGCCGTAATGAGCAAAGTGCCCGGATCTGTCAGCGACAGGACACCCCAACGACCGGCCGGTCCCGGCAAAGACCGGACTTCATCCTCAAAGGGGACTTCTCCGGCACTCAGAGAAGTCCCGACGACGCCGAAGCATGCTGGGGCCAGGTACCCATCCTGGCCCTGCTTCGATTACGGGGCGGCAAGAGGAGGCGTTCGTAACGCCTCCTGCGCACCCCGATACGTCGCCTGAACCTAACCTAAACCTAACCTAAACCTAACCTAAACCTTTTTTTTTTTTTTTATTAGCCTGTGGGGAACGTACCTAACCGCGTAAACGCCCCCCGGGGGAAGGACGAATTATGTCGGGCCCTCACCGACTAAACCCCACAGGGTGTTCCTCCATGGTCGCGTATGGTGGCAGGGCCACGGGAACAGAGAGACATCCGCGGCCCCGCCCGCGACTTGACGCCTTTCGGCGTCTCCTCCACTGCCCTTCAGGCAAGGCGCACCCGAACACCTAAGGCGCGCCTTCCTCCGTAGGCCTCCGCAAGCGGGTGACAAACCCCCCCGAGTCGGTCACCTGGAGGCCATGGGGGCCGGGAGTGCGAGTTTGACCTCGTCCACCCAGCCCCCAGCGACGGTCAAGATGTTTGGCCCCGCCGCTAGCCAGACGGCCGCAGCCCCCTCCACGCCGCATTAGCGGTGCGGTACCGCCGAGTCGCGGGGGTAAGGGAGAGTGGCAACGACACACCAACACTCCTCTCCCCCCGCGACTCGTACATTGGCCGCAATGGACAGGCTCCTGAACCTGGAGCCCGCCTTGCAGCCCCTCCATGCCAGCCCTTCACACGGGCCGGCGGGTGGGTTCCTCTTAGCCTCACCGTGGGGAGGCGGACCACGGCTACTCAGCCCCCCGGCACGACAAGCCGAGAACCCTTCGGGGAACCTAACCTAAACCCAACCTAAACCTAACCTAAACCTAACCTAAACCTTTTTTTTTTTTTTTGTTCACGCGGGGAATCTTTTACAGACCATCCTCCGGTACCCTGGGTGGGCCCGGAGGGATGTGTGGGACTCGGCCTGGGCAGCCCCTACCCACTAAACCTTCCGCGAATGCCATCAGCCGTTATGAGCGGGGTGCCCCGGATCTGTCAGCAACAGGACACCCCAACGACCGGCCGGTCTCGGCAAGACCGGACTTCATCCTCAAAGGGGACTTCTCCGGCACTCAGAGAAGTCCCGACGACGCCGAAGCATGCTGGGGCCAGGTACCCATCCTGGCCCCGCTTCGATTACGGGGCGGCAAGAGGAGGCGTTCATAACGCCTCCTGCGCACCCCGATACGTCGCCTGCGGAGGGAGCCTCTGCGCTCCTCCTGATGACCCGCTCGTCAGCCTCCTTCTGGGACATGACCGTCTCACAGAAGGAGGCGACCGCCGTCCAAGACCTGTCGCTCGAGACCATCGCAAGAGCGAGGCTCGGAAGCGACAGGTCTACACCACCGATGGCAGATACCATGTCATGGCGCTGCGCTGCTCATCTCGGGCACACCTCCAGGGTGTGCTGGCAGAGTCCACCGCAGCACCACAATCATGGCACCGCTCATCGGCCTCCCGATGGACCGTCCGACACAGGTAGTCCCCGAAGCACCCATGCCCCGTGAACACCTGCGTCAGACGGAAGGTGAGAGGTTTGCGCTTTCTGCGCATCCAACGCTCTAGAACCGGGCGCAGAGCACTCGTCGTACGGATACCGTACGAGTGATGCGCCAGGTCCTCCTCTCACCTTCGGCAAAGTGCCACCTCTCCTAGCCGACGGATCCGCCGGACCTCCTCTGGCAAAGGGTTCTCTCCGAGGGCCCTCCTATCCGAGACATAGTTGGACACCTCGGCGAGAACCCCTGCCAAGAGCTCCCACGGCGGATCGCCGGCCCGCGAGGTAGCTGCCGCCCACGAACCTAACCTAAACCTAAACCTAACCTAAACCTAACCTAAACCTAACCTAAACCTAACCTAAACCTAACCTAAACCTAACCTAAACCTAACCTAAACCTAACCTAAGCCTAACCTAAGCCTAACCTAAACCTAACTCCAACCTAACCTAAACCTAACCTAAACCTAACTCTAACTCTAACCTAAACCTAACCTAACCTAAACCAAACCTAACCCAAACCTAACCTAAGCCTAACCTAAACCCAACCTAAACCTAACCTAAACCTAACTCTAAACCTAACCTAAACCCAACCTAAACCTAACCTAACCTAAACCTTTTTTTTTTTTTCACGTGGGGAATCCGTTTATTAACCATCCTCCGGTACCCTGGGTGGGCCCGGAGGGATGTATGGGACTCGGCCTGGGCAGCCCCTACCCACTAAACCTTCCGCGAATGCCATCAGCCGTTATGAGCGGGGTGTCCCGGATCTGTCAGCAACAGGACACCCCAACGACCGGCCGGTCCCGGCAAAGACCGGACTTCATCCTCAAAGGGGACTTCTCCGGCACTCAGAGAAGTCCCGACGACGCCGAAGCATGCTGGGGCCAGGTACCCATCCTGGCCCCGCTTCGGATTACGGGGGCGGCAAGAGGAGGCGTTCATAACGCCTCCTGCGCACCCCGATACGTCGCCTGCGGAGGGGGGGAGCCTCTGCGCTCCCCTCCCTGACCCGCTCGTCAGCCTCCTTCTGGGACATGACCGTCTCACAGAAGGAGGCGACCGCCGTCCAAGACCTGTCGCTCGAGACCATCGCAAGAGCGAGGCTCGGAAGCGACAGGTCTACACCACCGATGGCAGATACCATGTCATGGCGCTGCGCTGCCCATCTCGGGCACACCTCCAGGGTGTGCTGGCAGAGTCCACCGCAGCACCACAATCATGGCACCGCTCATCAGCCTCCCGACGGGCCGTCCGACACAGGTAGTCCCCGAAGCAGCCATGCCCCGTGAACACCTGCGTCAGACGGAAGGTGAGAGGTTTGCGCTTTCTGCGCATCCAACGCTCTAGGACCGGGCGCAGAGCACCCGTTGTACGTGTCCCGTACGGGTGATGCGCCAGGTCCTCCTCCCACCTTCGGCAAAGTGCCACTTCACCCAACCGACGGATCCGCCGGACCTCTTCTGGCAGAGGGTTCTCTCCGAGGGCCCTCCTATCCGAGACATAGTCGGACACCTCGGCGAGAACCCCTGCCACGAGCTCCCACGGCGGATCGCCGGCCAGCGAGGTAGCTGCCGCCCACGAAACCTAACCTAAACCTAACCTAAACCTAACCTAAACCTAACCTAAACCTAACCTAAACCTAACCTAAACCTAACTCTAAACCTAACCTAAACTCCAACCTAAACTCTAACCTAAACCTTAACCTAAACCTAACCTAACCTAAACCTAACTCTAAACCTAACCTAAACCTAACCTAAACCTTAACCTAAACCTAACTCTAAACCTAACCTAAACCTAACCTAAACTCTAACCTAAACCTAACCTAAACCTAACCTAAACCTAACCTAAACCTAACCTAAACCTAACCTAAACCTAACCTAAACCTAACCTAAACCTTTTTTTTTTGTTCACGCGGGGGAATCCGTTTATTAACCATCCTCCGGTACCCTGAGTGGGCCCGGAGGGATGTGTGGGACTCGGCCTGGGCAGCCCCTACCCACTAAACCTACCGCGAATGCCATCAGCCGTTATGAGCGGGGTGTCCCGGATCTGTCAGCGACAGGACACCCCAACGACTGGCCGGTCCCGGCAAAGACCGGACTTCATCCTCAAAGGGGACTTCTCCGGCACTCAGAGAAGTCCCGACGACGCCGAAGCATGCTGGGGCCAGGTACCCATCCTGGCCCCGCTTCGGGATTACGGGGCGGCAAGAGGAGGCGTTCATAACGCCTCCTGCGCACCCCGACTCGTCGCCTGCGGAGGGGAGCCTCTGCGCTCCCTTCCCTGACCCGCTCGTCAGTCTCCTTCTGGGACATGACCGTCTCACAGAAGGAGGCGACCGCCGTCCTAGACCAGTCGCTCGAGACCATCGCAAGAGCGAGGCTCGGAAGCGACAGGTCTAACTTTTGATTATCCTTAGTATAGCCTTACCACATTTCTTCGCCAATCATTGAGTTGTAAATAATAATCTTATCATTTTTCGTTAGCTGGCGTGGCAATTATGATTTGCGCGGGCACAGCCGCTACGCGCTGGGCTCGACATGACTGGCCAATAAACGACAACCCTGTGGCCACGGTATATAAAGTTCTGTGGCTGATCTTCGAACCAATGCTGTTCACGTTAAGTGGATATTTTATAGAGGTAATTTTATACCTGATAATTATAATAAACTTATTTTAGTTCTCTTCCGACGAAACGGATTACTATCCGCGCTACACTCTCCACTGGATTTGTTATTTTTAATGTCACTAATACTTTGGTACCTGGAACCCCATTCCAGATACCTCATTTAAACTCACATCAAAATATTCTCGCTCTCTCACATTAACATAGATATATTATTATAAAATATTATATTATAGATATAATTATTATCCAATTGATAAAATATTTGGCGTTAGATCATCACTTTCGCTTTTGAGTAATGATTCAGAACAATAATATTTTTTATCTTTTTAATATGATGACACACACAGATCTTTTACCAGTAATTGCATCGAAGTTCCTTTACTGATTGTTTAAAAAATAAATGAAAATAAATTCTTTCTCTTAACGGTGGTTATCCGTGAAGGCTTTCACATCCTTTTAAAGTGAGGCAGCGAACATAGTAATAGATATCCGCTTTTCATTAAGTTATGACAGGTAATGAACCCATCGCTATACACCGGGCAAGACTTTCAGTCAAGGTTTTCATTATGTAGTAACAGTAACCATAAAATCAAAAAGACAAATGCTGAACCATTACGCTGTTTACCCAAAAGTGCTTACTAGATAATAACAAAGCGTCTACGATTATTCAAATACTAATTGGTTCGTTAAGACAAAAGCCACGTTTTTGTAAATTATAAAGTTGAAGGGGAATTACATTAATGGGGTTACTTTGATGTTATTTAATTATCGTGACGTTCGTAATTAGACACAAGCATGGGAAGAACGTATACCGAAGTCTTGACAACATTATATAATGTATCAATTTAAATGTAAAGGTAAATACGTATTGCAATTGTTCCGAACACAACACAGCATTGATCTAGTTGAAAACAAAAGTCATCAATAGAACAAAACAAAGTGGTACTTTTGTATTACAACACGCTATACCAAAGGTATTAGATGTTTCTAAAACAAAGTGAGCTGTAGGGAATCTAACAGACTTTATTACGTTTGTTATTACTACGTAAGGTTAATGCTGCATAAAATAAAAACGATAACGATTATTGACTAGCCTTCTGATTTATTGCGATTACTGTAGTATATTTTGTTAGTCTTTACTTACGTAAATAGGTAGTTAATAGGTGCAAATAAATAAACTCTTTAGATACAATATTTAGGGTCATATTGAGGTAGACTTAAAAGTACTGAAGTACTGAAAGTATCAATGTGGGCGGAAAAGAAATTGTCTTAAGAAAATTTTGGATAAAAAAATAGTTACTTAAAACGAGACATAAATGACATCAATTAAGCATTTGTGTTATCAAGTTCAATTTTAAAATTGAAAAGATAAGAGAAATATTGATTGCATGTAGCAAATTGTGGAATGAGATAGGATATTAATTGGGAAGTGGATAGGTATGTAACGTTGGAATGTCAGGAAGGGTTATGTGAATATAAGTGACCTGTGGTCGTCCGGTGCGTAACCCACATTCATCAGACGAATGGACCCACTGAAGGAATTTAATACTTTTTTATACTTAGACTGTAGAACGATAATATATCGCACAGAAAGTAAAGTAAGACAAAAACAAGAGTAAAGTTAATGTAAGAGAAATGCGGTCCTTAATTAAATATTCAGGTGCGTATGTAGATTCGTTACTCCATATATAACGTTAAAGAATTGCACATCTAGACAAAGGCATTATCGAAAAAAGTATTTATTGGCCGTTCGAATTCAAAGAAAGTATCTCTTTGAACATTCAGAGACATAAACACAGAAAGCATAAATAACCTATTAAATTTCACATTATTCTGTTATACATCTGTAGATAAAATTGCTTATTCATTTTATTTTAATACCAAAAGAAATAATTTGTTAATTTATTCGTAGGTGACGCAAATGACTCTTAAGGAATTTGGTCTGATAGTAGCGTGTTTATTTTTGGCACTGCTGATGCGGCTTATTGTTGCATTTCTGATAGCTTTTGCAAGCAGCCTATCGGTCAAGGAAAGTTTGTTCGTCGCAGTGACCTGGATACCCAAAGCAATTGTGGAGGTAAGTGTGTACATACATTTTCTTTTTCCATATTATTTACGTTTAAAATTTCAAAAGACCTCGCTCCGAATTCCTTCGTTAGTATCTTGGCGATTGGCATACCTCAGTTGTACGTTCTTTACATAATTTCACATACAACCTTGTGAAACCGCTATCGCCAGCCCTTGGGGTCCTTGCTAAGAAAACCCTGGTGTTGTAGTGATGGGCATCAGTACAGAATTTGGCAAATTGTCCAAGTCTGTCTTTCTCTATGATTACTGGGTGTTTATGTAGGTGTTTCAAGAGTAGAGTGAATAAGTACAAAGTTATTGCGCCTGTCTGATTTTTGTTATTATCTTTGCTTTTTTTGTAAGTCTAGGCCAACCTAGTCTACGATAAATGTTTAGCCGTAATAGGTCTGGTTTTAAATTAATTAACCATTTAGTAGGAATCGACGGTCTTTTGTGATTATTTGTTGTTTATCAAATCGGATGTAGCGGAAAGAGTTGTAAAAAACATGATCACAGACTGCAACCGCAACAGTAAACGAGACAAATCGTTTGTATTAAACGGCTCTTTGCCCATTTGAATGAACGTGTAGAATTCCAAACCGCTATCGTGAACAAAACCTTATCTCATATAATATTCATTGTGAATAAACATGTTTTTGCCTACATGAGACAAACTCCCCGCCGCGTTTCCCTCGCTGTTTAAGTTTATTTCGCACAAGCAACATTACACTTAAATTCCCTTCTAAATGGGCGGGTGTTAAGAGCTCCTCTCACTTTAATTACCTCTCCAAAGCTAAATACTTACTAATAGCACCTACTTTCAATATTAAGTAGTCAGGTAACCTTGAATTTATTGGCTTTTGAAATGAATACATTTTCTAATATTAAATTTTAGAACATAATCGTTTTCTAATACAAGCAAAGCCGTGGAACCTTATTATTCTTTGAAATGTTGACAGAGCTATATCATACATTGATGACAATATTACCGACCGTATCGTTTACGATTTAGGTGGTCGTAAAATGTTCTTTCCAGACAAGAAGATTCTACGACTACCTAATAACAGGATTCATTCTTGAGAAAGAGATGAAAATGGAGAAGTGGTTGAAGAAGCCCTTCGTAATATAACTATGATACTTCGGACGTACAGCGAGGGGCCGCGCGCAGTAGTGTTTTATGTAGGATTTAAAGTATGTTTTTGTTTCCACTTACATATATTCGTTTGTATTCAGACCACATTAAAAATATCATACAAAAAAGACCTACTATCAAAACAACAGAAAGAGTACGGACTACCGGCGAACAGGATATTAAATTTATTTTACGGTCACAGTAACAGCTATAAATCTACCTTGCTGCATTCCCGCAAGGCCGTCTTCTGGCGTGGGTTCTAGTACAGAAAACGTACGTACGTTGAAAACCAGCACTGTGTGCCCTTATGTTCATATGGTACACGCTGAGCTTTACTAAATTTTTTCATTCTTTATAAGACTATAGATTCTTGTTATTCTTTTTTTAATTTTGTACTTCATAATTAAATTTTATGTTCTTTACACACGAAAAGGATATTAATAAATAAGCTTTATTATAATTTAAGAATCGAGATCAAAAATTAAAAGATTAAATATTTATTATTTAATTTTTATAACATCGTGATATATATACAATATCATGAATGTATGATATCTCTCTCACACAGCACCATGTACAGATAGCACATTAATTATAATATTCGTTCAGAAAGCCGATTAACGAAAATTGAGTCCTTGATTGTATATTCATAAGCGCGATTTACGAATTTTGTATACTTAACAGTATCTGGTTATGTGGTTAATTATTTTTTTATGGACGAAGTACACAGTTGGCCAGAGGTGCTGGCCTTTACTGCTTCACCGGATTGAGAGATGGCGTAGCTCTTAGGTCGCTTAGCCTGATCCTCTATTGGGTAGTAACTCGACACAAGGGTACCTCCGATGAGGGATAACCTCGACTTGGACGGTAACTGTTAGGCGTAGGCATTCCGATCCGAGGGCGCTCGAGAGGACCGAACCAGGAATCGGTCGGTAGCTATTTTATTAATTAAATTATATGGGACAATCTAAACTAAACTAACTTATATGCAACTTCGGTAAGCGTTAGCGCTGGGAAAAGAAGCTGCCGGAGAAACTCCAGCAACGCTCCCAATCGTATCCAAGGGGACAAGTTATGTTGTTAACAATTTTTTTAGGCGTCTGCAAGCCTATAAGACATGTGAAGTCTGCACTTTCCGCGATAGGGCTGCGTAGCGAACTATGCCATTATACTCTCTTAACAGAGTAAGCGTATGCCTCAAACTCATTTTTTTTTTCATTTTTCACTTTTTTTCCATTTTTTTTATTTTTTTTTTATTTTTTTTTATTTATTTATTTTTTTACCCTCGGATCGGAATGCTTACGCGTAATATAGTAACCTTCCAAGCCGAGGTTACCCTCACCAGGGGGACCCTTGTGTCGAGTTACTAGCAATAGAGGTTCAGGCTAAGCGACCTAAGAGCTGTGCCACCTCTCAATCCGGTGAAGTAGTCAAGGCCAGCCTCTCTGGCCAATCTGTGTAGTTCGTCATAAAAAAAAAGACTCAAACTTTGGGACATATATTATATATAGGCTGCAACTTTAACTTTAACAAACCATAATATCGCAATGTCGCCCTTAGCTAAAAGACTATCACACTATCATTGTAAAAAATCAATGATTAATATAAAACATTAGGTAGTCTATTAAAAAGGGAGCGATACCTAATAGTATATATAGAGACATTTAGCCGACGGTGGTGAGTTTTTGCTGGGGTAATTTGTCATACACGAAGGCAATCATTAGCACGCTCCACCCGCCGGCAAAGTAACCAGCGCGTCACCTCTACTGGAATAACTTTTTAAGTGATCTTTTTACTAACGAGCGCAAACTACACCACTCACTCCGCCCACGGGCTACATTTTAATTCAGTTGGAGTGGTCCGCCTGTTTCCACGCTGTTTTGCGTGTTTTAAAGCTTTCGATGTTCAAGGTCGATGTTAAAGAAGTAAACGACTTAAAAAATTAATTGAAATCTAAATTAATTGTTTTATAATTACGTCACGTAGCGACCAATACCATCAAAATCATTCTCCAACAGTACATGTTTTTATATCAATGAACCACAATCTATCCTGATATTAAGCTGTCTAACATGGTAAGGTACATTGGCTTAGGATCTTTATTGTATTATTATTATATCTTTATTGTATTATTATATATAGCCCTGTAGTTCTGGGCTCTCAAGAATAAGACTATGGTATCCCCTGACTGTCGTACAAGGCGACTAAAAGGGGCCTCGGGTTCACTGGGCGACAAGGGTGGGGGCCTGAGTCGTCCACCAAAGTGGACCCGGGAAGAAGGCGACATCGACTGGCCCGTGTCGTCTTGCGCTGCGAGGGCACAGGGGGGGAGGTTACTCCCTCCCCCCCGGGACGTGCTCTCCTTGAGCACAGCGCAGAGGGGCTCCGGTGCGTTCCACTCCCGATCCCGGAGCCCCTCGTCATGCACCGAGGAAAGGGCCACCGGGGAGGTTTTAGTGGGTAAGAACCCCACATAACGCCACATACGCCGCCTTCCTTTGTAAGACTCATACTTTTTAATAGAAAGGAAAGACGAACGAATGTTGAATGCCATTTGTTTGTTGAATGCATTATGAGAATCGAAGTAAATCGGTCTTGTAATTGGACCTGCCCTAGGGATGTCCGTAAAATGAGTAGTAATGAGTATCAGTTTCATTTTACGGGTTAGAAGTTTCGATCGCAGATATTTCAGAAGGCCGAAATAGCATTTTACCGCCAGAATACGTCTTTTGATTTCTGCAGATATGCCGTTATACTTCGTTACTATTGAACCCAGATAAACAAAACTGTCTACTACTGCAAAGCTGTTTTTCTCTATGGTTACAGTTCGTTAATATTAGATGTTGTTCTCGAGACGTGCATTTACATTGTTTTTTCAGCATTTACTGAAAAACCGGCTTAATGAGATGCATTCTCTAGAGCGAGATACGAACTTTCCATGTCGGGCCTCGATCTGGCTATAATATCTATATCATCCGCATAGCTGAGGATTTGAACAGACTTATAGAATATCGTTCCCGAAGATACGATCTTATAATCTCTGCATTATTTCACATTTTAATAAAAAAAAATTGTAAACTAAACAAATTTAGATAACAGACATAGACATAGACATTTATTTATTGGCATCACAATACAAAAACACATCACAAACTGAATATAACACACATTAAAAAAGAATGAAAAATAGACAAAACACAGTTACACGGACAAATAATACAAAACATATGATGCCAATATCGGACACCGTCTCAGCATATAATACGAGTAGCTTCATTAATCAAAATGACCCTGGCAGAAAACATATTTATAATATAAAAAAACTATATAGGCAAAGCAACAACGTGAACTATATTCATTTTAAAAATACTATAGTAGCATATAAATTATAATGTATGGATACATATCAAAATAAACACCCAGTTAGTAATAGCATGATAGTTAATGACGAATAGGGTAAATAAAGTTAGGTCGCCAGGGATTGCTCCAACGTTTCTGCAATTGGCGAGAGCTTCTGTGTAACACTTCAAATTACAAGAGTTCACGTCCAATCTTATTGCTTTCAAGTTAAAGCATCTTATATGTTTTACATTAGATTCTATTGTATAATATAAGTTGTATTTATAAATGGAACTAAAACCAGATAGCTTAGTGGCTAAGCTATTCTACTTACGAATTGATGGTTGCAAGGAATAGCCGCAAGGAATTAATCAATAGAAAATAAAGCCAGATAGGGTAAAGGCTATAGTCGTTGGCCCCCTTAAGCAGCTACTAGCAGCAAGTATTGCATTTCTGCGCAAATTAGGTTTGCAGAACATGAATACTATGAGCATTTCGATGAATTAAAAAAAATATCATTGTCTCATGACATTGTCAGTAAGAACTTAAAAAAAAATGTCTTGGTCGGATATAGTTATTGGTCCCAGCCAAATTGGTGTAAACTATAACATTCACAAATACATTAAATCACCGATCATTTCTAAGAGTTAATTAGTTTCTTAGAACCGGAAATGGTAGTAATCATAGCAATAAGTAACTTTTAAGCATTAATTTAATTTATGCATATGCTTATCTAATTGCTAATTTTTGCATTTAAAAACACACGTTGTTTACAAAATTTCAATCTGTGCCATGACAGTTGCGGGGATTCGTGAACAGCATTGCCCACAAAACCATAATAAATAGCGCAATTTTTTAAATATTTCTTTTGGTCGATTCGCTTATTATTTGCGTTTTAGTGATTGGGGGCACACGACTGTAGCCTTTACCCTATATAGCCAAAAACAATTGCTGCTCAATATTATCTTATATATAAAATTCTCGTGTCACAATGTTAGTTACCATACTCCTCTGAAACAACTAGATCGATTTTTACGAAATTATTTATGTACATTCAGTAGATCTAAAAATCGTCTACTATCTATTTTTCATATCGCTAAGTGATAACCCTTATCACCTCTAATGTTGATTTTTTATTTTTTGGATTATTTTTTACTTTTATCTTTTATTATTTTTTTATTCATTCTTCTACCACCAACTCCCATTTCTTATTATCGATCTTAGTACTTTAATAATGTTCAACTATTGGTGATCGTCAAATAATCAACTGATAAATGACTGTTTAATATTGTTTCAACAAACATGATCCGTTATTTATTTTTTTATAATTTGTCTCCCAAAATATTCAATACAACATTTGCTGGGTCGACTAGTATAAAATAATATTATAATTATTGTGTCTTTCATTATGTTCTGTGGTTTCCAAACTGTAATATTTCGATGCCTGTATGTTTGGATTATTTTCTCAATACCCCTAGTGATTGTTCGTCGTTCACGATGTTGTGGTATTAAGACTAATGGGAAATTTTACAATAACACACACTTTAATTGTATTTTACTGATATAATGGTTTTCACTCTTACTTGCGTATGATATTACAAGAATAGCAACAAATTTTCTTAACAATTTTCACTAACATTCTTGTTAATATTTCCAAATAATAAGACATCTTGACAAGAGCTTGGTTTAACGATTATGTTTTGCAAATCACATCCGTATTTATTAATTATAAATAGATACTTTTATATATTCACACAGGGTCGTGGTAGCTCAGTGTCCGCTGTTTGCGTAGAAGTAGTAAGTTGCATAGAAGGAAAACATCTTAAGGTTCTACATATCTTAAAAAAAATTCTGATACATGTGAAGTCTGCCAATCCTCACTAGACCTGTGTCCAACAGTCGGACATATAGATTTATGTATAAATAAGGGTTGTCACTTTAACATTCATAACTTATAATATTTATGAATATAGTTGTGAAAATATGTGCAAAAGTGGCAACACACTCACAAACGAACAAAAACACATGAGTTTAAAATTACACCCAAACATATGCCTAGATAAATTAAATTCATATTTAATTAATGAGAGACTATTGACCGTATTATTATATTATTATTCTATTTCTAATTAAATTGAATTAATAGTAACAACAAAATAGTATAATACAAACATTTTTTACAGGGTTACTTATCTATACATTTCTGAAGTTTTAATTATAATACGAATAGCGAAACCAAATATAAGAACTTTACCTGAGTTATCTAACGAAAATTACCTTATGCCCATTACTCTCGGCTATAGTACGCTATCGAAGATAAGAGTTGTAAGTAACTCTACCGAGCAGAAAATTATTCGGATATCGATAGAGGGTTCTCACGTACAGATAATGGGTAAACGGTTGAGATTGGGAGGGTAGGATATAACACGGGCGACGGGTTATGCTCAACTAACTGAATTAATCGCCCTCGAACTCCCCGCTCGAAGACATATTGCCGTCTGGATTAATACGTATTGTATATAAAATATTTAAATATACTTTTACTAAGATTTTGATAAAATTAAATCAAAGAACAACATGTGGGTACAATTATTCGTGTTACTGGCTGATCCGACCCCAGAGGGAGCGAAGGATCCGGTGGCTATGACCAATCAACGTTGATGACTTTCTTTCTCACTTCATATGATTTTATTTGCCATTTTTGTTTATAAAGTTTAGGGGACGGTGAGACTGATTTATCTAAAACGGAAAAAAGTCAAAAAATAAAAAAAGACTAGTAATTTCTAGGTAAATTAATTATTATAGTAAATTAATATAGATGTATTTATGTATATTGATCATTCTGTGGTCGGTAGAGACGTATATAATGTTTTTATATTTACAAGAAAACAACATGAAACGATCACAAAGATTGTGTTTTTCAAACGACTTTAAAAAGGAGGTGGTTCTCAATTCGTCTGTATGTTTTATGTTTATATCTGTTATGTTCGTTACCTCATAACTTTCGACTGGGTGAACTGATTTTAATAATTCCTTCAATTAACGTTCTGACAATGGTATCAAGTATTAAATTTGCATCAAGTATGTGCGCCGCAATTGGACGTATAACTCAATATCACGTCAACCGATTTCGATGATTCATTTTATTGGAAACGATGTTCTTCAATAGTAGTTTAATGAGAGTTTATTTAGGTTCTGATAAATTCTATTTCATACAGACAATACATGAATACTATAATTCGTAAATACAAAGAGATAAAATAAATATACTTGTTTTTATATAATATTGAGCAAATAACAAGTGACGCGGCCTAAACAGTAGCAGAAAGTAAATTAAACGATAAAATAAAACGCCAAAAAGAACTATTTGCTCTGGTATAACATTTATCAGTATTACCATGCCACTATCTGGAGGCTGCGTTAAAATGTTGAAGTTGAGCTCAAAGCCATACAGTTTTTAATCACACGCTACTGCATGTATGACGCAGAGCCTTCTTATCACATTAAGAAAATAAAAACAAGACACGTATATTGTTCGATTAGGAATTAAGACCTCGTAACTAAATTCCACTAGGAACTGTGACCACTAGGCCACCAAACGTATGGCAAAATATCTATAGGTTAAAGTTAAAAACACAATCCCAAGCGACCACAAGACCAGGGCGACTGCACGTGTTTTTATTTCTTATTATTATATTCTTTATTAGATATTTTGTTGTACTAGCGTACCCAGCCCGCTTCGCCGGACTAGATTTTGTTTTATTTAAACAATAAACTTACATCATTAAATATTTAATTCTTCTCTCACAATATATTAAATTATTCATTTCTCTCCGTATTCATTTTCTTCTACTCTCTTCTCGGGCGGATGAAGATCATTACCTACACTCATGTACATATCAGTAATTACAATATCAAAGAAGGATTTTGAAGTAGGAAGAACCTACTTCAAAATCCTTCTTTACTATCTTTAATATACTTCAGTATACTTTTTATACTCCAATGTACTTCAATATGGTTCATAATGACATATACTCAACGCATGTGTCAATACAAATTTGTGATATAAAACAATAGAATATCATCATTGTAAATAAAAGGTGTATTTGACAGTTCAAAAAGAGGAGTGCTCCGATCGTCACCAAACTACAGGATTACTCACCAGGTCAATCTGAAGATTCCCTTAAAGTTTCATTGAAATCGGTCTAGCCATTTCGGAGCCTTTATGGAACATACCCACTCACTTTTTCTTATATTTATATAGATTGATATGCAAATTGGTTGTGAATATTGATTATTATTTGAGGATGTGACATGAAAATTTAAGAAGTTTTTTCTTACTGTGTGTATTTTAGATACAAAGGGAAAATAACACTTTTATCAAAACAAAATACATTTATTCTTCTACTTATAAGGATTTTTTTTACATTTCCAAGTAATACAATCACTTTCGTTGATTCATAAGCATGAATACACACTTCACAATAGTCATTGGGGTCTTTCTTATAGCGGCATAAAATGATTAGAAGAAAAAAAAGGACAGAAAATACCTTTCCATTTACTTCCTTTCCCAATCACTATATTGTCGGGGAAGTATTCCCTAAATACAATTATCATTCGTAAACAGGAAACTCATTCACAAAATTATTTCAGGCGGTGTTAGTACGCGTGGCCACCGACTCTTTGTGGAAAGACGGCGCTTCGGAACAAGATACGAAAATAGCTACACAACATGCAAATATAATCGTTATTGCAATACTCATAATGACTACATTGGGTTCCGCACTAACAACAATTTTAGGGCCTGTTTTATTGACACAAGACTCCAAAATAAGGGATAGTGGTAAGAATACATTGTTTCATAAATTACATGGGAGTCCTTACAATTTGAGAACTCTTTTGTTCACTATTTGTGACAAAATTCATTAGATTCAATATCTAATGAATTTTGAGAACAAACGTCATCTTGAAAACATAGTCTCGCGTAAATAAAAAAAGCAAAGGTTTGTAAAATGAGCACAAATTTAACCTAACATAAATCATCGTTTCACATCACAAATTTCACTGTCTGATCTGTGCATCTTAAAAAAATCCCTTCAATTGATTTTATTTGTCTAGTTTAAATTTTAACACAGATTACAAATTGTTTCAGAGTTCCACCACGCAACAGGCACACTTCCACCGCAAACATATGATCTCACAAGGAGAAAAAACACAAGCACTTCAGTTCACTTCATGGACGGGCTATAAATTAATAAAAAAACCAGATGCTTACATTCAAAGTATTACGTTGAAATGAATTATACCTGTTTAAATAAGTTAGCAAAAAATTATGTGAACGTTATATTTTTAAATATAATATTTATAAATTTATATATTTATTATTATACCACAAAACAAAGGTCCGTATTTACAAGATTACCTTAAGAAACGAACATCCCTTTACACGAATTCCCGATGTTTTCGCAGAAGTTACCACTGCAAAACTGTGAGCTGTTTGTGTCGAAAATAATATTAAATAATTAAAATCAGACGATGCCCTACAGCGACTGGAAATTCGAAGGTCGAACTGCCCTCTCCATACCTCTTAACCTTGAACATAATCCTACTTCTTCGAGTGAGTCGTCGTCTAGTTGGCAGTCCGCATACTTCTTATGAACACCATAAGGTATCTAGGTTCGGAAACTAAAAGTAATTAAAATTAAAATTAATATGGTCATACAATCCAAAAATGAGTCGATGTGTAAGATTCGCGAAATTACAAAAGTTTTAACATGAGGTTCACGAGCGAAAGGACTGACATTTTGTAGATCTCACGTCCTTTTAACCCTATCGGTGTAGACAGAGACAGCTTTCGCTGTCTGATTTTCACCAATCATCAGTATATGTGACAGGTGGTAAGCCCATCGCATTACATCAGGCACAAATTTTAGCATGAGATTTTTTTTTATAAAAAGGAAAAAATCGGCAGTTCATTGGTATAAGCCTATTGGGATTTGCTCAGATCGTTATTCGAACCGAAGTTCCACATCAAATATCACATTTTATCTTTGATGGCAAGTCATGGTACAAATTACGAAACGAAAACAAATTATAAAAGGGAACCAATAATTGTGTATTTTTACAATTAACCTAATACAGTTTACTATCATATTATGTTCATTATTATGTATTGAGTAAATATTTAAAACAAAATCCAGATAATTAATTATACTATTCTAAGCAGGAATATACGAATGACTCGTGGATTTGAAATTAAAATGCGTACATAACACATGGTCATGTTTATTTTATACGCCTTAGATCTAATGAGGAAGGACGAACAAGTTGCTTCGTAGTTCAAATTAATTTATGGCTTCATTTTATTTACACATCAAAGCAAATCAATTTTTTAATAGTAATATACTAATAAGATAAATGAATTAAGTTTCTTCTAAAATGGAAAATGGAACTCCGACTAGCTCGAATGTGGATGACAGGAGCTTCACCATCCAACATTCCACCGAAAAAAAAGGTATGACGAAATCGTGCTGAATACATGTACTGCATTGACAACGATTCTTTCGACGAACTTAAAAATTAGATGGATCTCCAAAGTATATCTATTATTTACTACTTAGATACATAAGCAGCCAATTGATTATTTTCATCTATCACTAGAAAAAAGATCCTCACGGATCGCTTGCTCGTCATATTCTGTTGTGACTAATTCAATTTTGGTTAAGCTTTGGTGGGAAGTGACGATATAACAAAGGCGTAGACTGTTTGCGAAACTGCCTAATTATGCTCGTTTTAGAAATAATGAGGTAAGATCACATCGATCTTAATACTTTGTCTAGTACTATAATTTTAACTTTATATCTTAAAGAAGGTTCCTTACTAGACAGAATTAAAAAAAATCTATAGAATCGGCTTGATCTTCAAAAAGATGTTACGCATATTTCTAGTTTCATAACATGTCAACACTTTCCGGTATTTTGTAAAAAATGATTGGGTATAGTTTAATACGAGAGTGCTTCCAAATCCTATCGTTTAACATTCCACAAAGGTACGTTGGCTAGTTTACGCTACAACTAATGAAATCGGGTGCCATAATATTTTCGAAACGTTATCGACTTGGGAATCTTAAAGAAATGATTCCATTTACTTCCTTAAGACTCCTGTAACACAGAGTGTCTGGTGATTAGTCATGGGTGCGTGCATCGGTTCTTCGTTCGTCCTGTTTCCTAAAAGTAATTTCAACTTTTCTATAAGAAAATTTCTAAGGACATTAGTTATTGGATGTTAATATTTGTTACTTATATGCCGTCCTTGCCTTTTCACCGTTAAGCTAGCTTTCATTCTGGGACGAGCCTTTACCTTGCATCAAGGCCAAGGCGAACGTCCACTAAAACAGCCGGTAGTACCACTGTAATAATTTTCCGGTACAGTCAACATACAATGGATTGAGATAAAACTACAAATGCAGTTACGAAATTGTGAAAAATGCTTATATTTGATTTTACAATTATGAAATAAGAGGACAAACGAACTTGCAACTAACATGATGTTAAGTTTTTCCCTCAACATCTTTTAAAGGGACTAGATGCGTTAAAAACCTGCCTTATGAGGAGCTGCTTCTTCTCATTGGAGTATCTCACTCTCCCGGTGAGACACTTCCACAGCATTCCAGTATTGAGTAAGGTCTTGTGGTACCTTAACGATCATCACCTTTGCTCGCTGAAGTGAACTTATCGCATTTGGATTTTGTAAAAAATGCTAATGTATTTTTTCGATTCATTCACATCCTTATATTTTATACTGGAAGAAAGTTAGGTGATTGAAAGTCAATACTCCAATGGCGGGTTTGAACCTACCACTTTTTCTTTGCGCCAATACAATACAATAAAGTATGGATTTTATAATTTGCAAAGCCTTAAGAAACTAAGTTAAAGATGTAAACAACTTGATTTTCATGCATTGATAATTCGACGTTTAACACGCCAATGGTCAAGTCATTGTTCAAGGCGGCGAGGTGTTAGCTTAAAACGACAATTATTGATTTGGGTCGTGACGTAACGTTCTTCTTAATATTTCATGGCGCCAGCGGCCCTGCGCAAGAGCAACTGTTGATCATTTTATTCACCGGATTTAGTTACTCTAGACGACAGCTTGCTTGTATATGCTTTGCCTTACTTGCAAAAGTGTTTATTTTAGTGATACAAAGTTGCCCCTCTATTCAGTTGCTATACTTTTTTTACGTTGATGTATATTTTATAAATTGTGGTCTACTTAATATGAATGAATGTAAGTTTGCATTTTTTTATTATTACATTTATTACATATATTATTTATTTTTGTATTTATTTTCTTTAATTTATCAAATATCTATTTTTTTTATTTTTTTTTAATAACAATATTTTTTTCACAAATATTACTAGCATTCTTGTTAACAATTCCGACTAAGATTAAGCTTGTGCTAGGAAATGATTCACGTCAGTGGTCTAATGGTTGAGAGGAAATAGAAAAGAAATTTTAAATTAAATTGAAAATAAGCTGGCTTGTCCCTTTAACTCTTGCGGGGTGGACAGAAATATTCGCTCTCCCTTGTTTACCAACCTTATTAAATAATTAATTTAATTAAGTTATCAATAATTTCATAAACTGTATCTAAAATATTATATATCTATTAATATCCTAATTCTACAGATGAAAATATTTTTTCTTAGTTAACTCGAACATTTATCAATTAAGAATTTTAGTACTAAATCACGATTTTATGTTGTAACCAGTACTTTCCTCATATCGTATTGCACGTCATCGTTTACATTCGCAATGTTTGCATGTCTTTGAAGTTTTATCATTTTTAAAGAACGCTCTTTGTATAAGCTCTAGATAATGTCGATGATTTTCAATTACTTAACATTGAAAAAGCCAATTAAATCACATGACAGTGTCCGTTGTTTCGAATTTTATCTCACCAGAAGCCAGCAAATGTTTGTTCATTACCGTTCGTGCAATATTTTTGTACAAACTAAGACATGCTACAAATTTGTGTGTACTTCCTATTACACGGTGATTAATTGGTTCCTAATCTGTTATATATTTTAGCATATTTTCTACTCTATGAATAAATTTCAAAATACATAGAGTTTCATAACTGCTTCTAACACTATAGTAATTATAACCAAATCTATTATTTGGTATTATGCGTTATAATGGGCCCTTTTGACACAAGTCTGGTGTTAAAAATAGGTCTTTTGATAGAGCTTCAGATAGAGGTGATCGCTATCCGCTTTTATCCCGCTCAATATATGAAGGGGTGAGCCTATTGCTATACACAGGCATTTTTTCCGGTACTTGAAATACTACTACGAAGAAATGAAAATCTCTTTGCTAAAACCTTTTGGTACTCCTACTCCAGATAGTAAGTCGTACGCCTCTCTTCTTTTCTTTGTCGTCCCTCATCGTAGTCACTAGTCACGGTCCGAGGCAGCTCTCAACAGCTGGTAGATATTTGGAGAGGAAATGGCATCTTTCACTTGATCAGACCATCGTATTGGTGAACGGCTTCTTGTCCTCTTGCCTTCTGTATTGCCAACGATGACCAGCTTTTTAAGTTTGCCATCCTATCTACGTTTGCCTACGCCGTTATACGCCTAACCACTAGGCTATCACACAATTACAAAAAACATGTCCGTCTTGAGTACTCTGTCGCGTCATCCTAAGAAACCTCCCTTACAATAATGCGAAACTAAATACCAAAGAAATGCCTACAAATCTAATGCGCTGCATTGGATTCTATTAAATATTTTCAAGAAATCTAGGATTCAACCATTGCTGCTTCTAGTAGAACGAACTTCGTTGTGTTGCGAAAAGAAACTCGACTGACTTGTCCGGCAGACCGACACTTTCTGTTCGCCTATAAAAAGAGTTAGAACTGAAAACTGAATAGAAATAGGATGAACGAATGTAGGTTCAAAAACCAGGTATCTTGTGAACTTGAGGGTTTAATTGCTCCTATATAATTCGTTGTTTTACTTCAAAAATGGACCAAGGTGAATTTTAGGTCCATGACCTTATGTTTTGCATCCCGTACCAAAAGCATTGGGCTATTAAAACCTAAGAATTGAAATTGTATTAATAAGTAACAAGTATATTTACGAGCAATAACAAAAGACTTCAAATCGAATCGAACGTTATTACACGCGGACGCCATTTTTTTGTATTTCCGAATTATCGTAGGAATATTACGAAATTGAATTAATCAGAACCTAATCAAACTTTCATCAAGTACATACTTTTCAATAAAAAATGAATCATCGAAATCGGTTGACGTGATAATGAGTTATTCGTCCATTTATCGCGCACATACTTAATGCAAATTTAAAACACGATTTTCTCATGGATGTCAGAATTGGACCAAATTGTTGGATCAGCTTTCGAATAGAAAAAGAATCGAAAGTTATGTACGTATATACAAACATAAAAAACATACAGACGAATTGAAGTCGGTTGTTAATATAATTTTAGTATATAAAGTAATCAGTAGCAAATGAGTCTTATATAAATACCAATATAGTTTATAGCTACCTTAATAAATGACATTGATACATAATTACAAGGTTCTTTTTACGCAGGTCAATGTGGACAAAAGAATGATGATAAACGCATTTATACTGAAAACCAACAGAAGGAAGTGAAAACGTAAGTAAGTACTGACAACTCTATTTGATCAAACTATTTTTAGCATCATTCATATCTTTATAAGAACGTTAATTACGTGTGTACCTCTGTTATAATAAATCAAAGTCTTATGGACGAACACTACGGTTTATTAGTCGGAAGAGCAAGTGGGGGGATCGCGTGCGACATTATGCAGTGAGTTTTGTGATGGAAGCTCCGTTATAGTGATTTCAATTTATTTTAAAGTGATATATTGAGAAAATGTTGTTGTTGCAGACCTACGGAATCTAGTCCAAACGTAAACGTTGAAAAAGTTTTCTTACAAAATGATCACGTTAAGAGAAAATCATGGACCACAGATCTCAAATTAGATTTTATACATTACTTAACTGTAGGTATTATTGGTGAGTAGTATTTTTTTATTAATAAAAAAGATGTAATTTGTTTATAAACAATGTATATTATAACTGTACGTTAATAAGAATATAAGTGCAGCATTTTCATAATTACAGAGCGAATAGCGTCTGCCTTTCGATAGGTATTGTAGATATTTTGGCTGAAAATTAGCGATGTGTTACATGTTTGTAGCACAGCACATCTTGAGCCAACCTCTTTTCGGCACAAGGTTTTTTATTTTAATTTATTTTGTTTCTGTTATAATTATGGTATTACCTTTTTTAACTCGAACTTCGAATATATGTTATTTCTATTCTATTCTATCGAGGTGTATTTAACCTTCATTTAGTTGGCTATTTGTCTTTGTGCTTCAGATTCTAACATAATTATTTGCTAAAATTTCTCCCGATAACGATGTATGCTCATTCCGTATTTTATAATATATTTTGGACTTGGATAGCTTAATGCAAAAGGGAAGGCGATGCATGTGTGCTCCACAGGTATATTTACGAGCAAAAACAAAAACCGACTTCAAATCTAATCAAACGTTAAACGCTTTTACGCGCGGATTCACCCTTTGTTTTCCTAATTATCGTCGAAATATAATTAATCAGAACCAAACTGTCATCAAGCTTCACTTGAAGTACATCCTTTCCAATAAAAAACGAATCATCAAGTTGGCGTAATAGTTATTCGTCCATTTGTGGCGCACATACTTGGTGTAAATTTAAGACTTATGTAGTTTTATCATGGATGGCATTTCAACGCGTAATGAGACCACAGCAACATGAAGCACTTAATTTCAAATTAAAAAAAAATACAAATCAGTTCACCCAGTCGTAAGTTATGTGGTAACAAACATAAAAAGAAAACACAGACGAATTAAGAACCACCTCCTCTTTTAAAGTCGGTTGAACACATGCTTAATCATAGAAATTTCTACAGAAACCTTTCTTCTAAATGGTGTTTTTCTTGCATTTTGAAGGTATTTTAACATGGGGTCTATTATGGTGTGCTTTTGATAACGGTTGGGGATGGAACGGACAGTGGTTCCGCCTGGCTTCGGTAGCGGTGGTGGCTTGGGGCAGTGGTCTCCTCCTGCAAGAATTAACCACCCTACCGCCGCTTCTTGCCGCCCTGCTCACTGGAATTTTCGCACGTCACTTCGGATTTCTTGACATGCGACATTATTCTCACATTGATGCATTTTTAAGGTAAACAAGTTATCTCTTATCAAAATTGTAAAGTACTCAGCGTCCTTAGTTTTGTGATCTGCTTGCAAAAAGTAGAATTCCTTTCACAGAAAAAAAAAATTATAATTCTTTTCGTTTACCAAACAACCGTTATAAAAATAAATGTTAGGGGTTGGTTTTAATTTTACGTCTACTAAGGACATCACACTTGCCCAAACGCCGCTAAATGCCATCTTGCAGCTTTGGACTCGCGTTCGACTGGAACCCCCTTACTTATTTTGCCATATTGACAAATCATTCGAACGGGCGACGTTAGTGGAAATATAGGGGACAAGCGAAACGAAGCCTTTTCGTTTTATCATACTACATTTTTATCTACTTTTTTCTTTATATCTTTTTTTTCTTCATAGAAAAATATACCCGGTTATCATTCTTGGCAAGGGATCATTAGCCTGGGACATAGATTACATGAAAAGCAATTGGAGGCAAGTGGTGACATTAGGCACTTTACCGTGGACAGCAGAAGTTATCGTGACGGCGATTTGCTCCCATTACTTTCTTGGTTTTCCATGGTTATGGGGTAAGTCTCTAACTATGTTTAATATTATGAAAATCGAAAATAAAGGTCATAGAAACATGTTTTATGATAAGTCAAAAGGGAATTTAAGGATTTCAAGCTTAAGCGAACAATAACGACAATAGGCAAGTCCGACAAAATTCGTTGATAAGTGAACCTCCTAAAAGTGACAAGAACATCACGAAGCTTAACTAGAGACAAGCCTCGTAATTTATTTTGTATTATTTTTCAAAAGTATACACTTTATTGAAATCATTATTTATACAGATATTGACATAAAAAAATACTCATGGCCGCAAATTTTGTCAATGTAATAAATTTGTTTCCCTGTTGAGATTATTACCGCACTGAATATAATAAAATTTGTCACGACCACGCGACAATGGGGCGCGTTGTGTATTCGGTACAAAGCCGATTCAATAAATTCCGTGATAGAACTCGTATCATAAAGGTTTGAATGCATTTCAATCGAATGACGTGCTCACCAAAGAGAGAACTAATATGTCTATTTACTATGGTTTTTATGTGTGTATATTTTCGAAGTCTATATGTCTAACATATACAAAGAAACAGTCAAACAGTTTTTAT
The DNA here is from genome assembly GCA_029286785.1 of Meandrusa payeni. Lineage (NCBI taxonomy): Eukaryota > Metazoa > Arthropoda > Insecta > Lepidoptera > Papilionidae > Meandrusa > Meandrusa payeni. The sequence goes on along the minus strand of JAGSMX010000012.1, from coordinate 9,967,213 downwards.
TATAACATCACCAGGAACTAAACGACTTCGTTTCGACAACCAAAGTCTTAAAATCGCATGTATTGGAACACTTTTTACTCGAATATTAGAAATTACCAACTCGTAGGTATATAATATGCATACGAGTACGTAATTTTTGATTTTTATAAATACATGCGAACCCAGCAAACGTTGTTTTGCCGTATACATTATTTCTAGTAAATATTTTGGTAGACAAAATATAAAAATAACTGTCTTATTGTATTAACGCATGAGCTATGGATCATGTTTGTTGAAACGATATTACGAGTAAATCAGTAATTGAATTTTGAACCCTTCAAGCCTTGGAATATATGGAATCAAAACATTACCTTACGGAATGCAGAAAGCTTTTCTGTCTCTGAATACTCTTCTTGAGTTCTCTCTTTTATTTGTATTATTTTTCAAAAGTATACACTTTATTGAAATCATTATTTATACAGATATTGACATAAAAAAATACTCATGGCCGCAAATTTTGTCAATGTAATAAATTTGTTTCCCTGTTGAGATTATTACCGCACTGAATATAATAAAATTTGTCACGACCACGCGACAATGGGGCGCGTTGTGTATTCGGTACAAAGCCGATTCAATAAATTCCGTGATAGAACTCGTATCATAAAGGTTTGAATGCATTTCAATCGAATGACGTGCTCACCAAAGAGAGAACTAATATGTCTATCTACTATGGTTTTTATGTGTGTATATTTTCGAAGTCTATATGTCTAACATATACAAAGAAACAGTCAAACAGTTTTTATTATAACATCACCAGGAACTAAACGACTTCGTTTCGACAACCAAAGTCTTAAAATCGCATGTATTGGAACACTTTTTACTCGAATATTAGAAATTACCAACTCGTAGGTATATAATATGCATACGAGTACGTAATTTTTGATTTTTATAAATACATGCGAACCCAGCAAACGTTGTTTTGCCGTATACATTATTTCTAGTAAATATTTTGGTAGACAAAATATAAAAATAACTGTCTTATTGTATTAACGCATGAGCTATGGATCATGTTTGTTGAAACGATATTACGAGTAAATCAGTAATTGAATTTTGAACCCTTCAAGCCTTGGAATATATGGAATCAAAACATTACCTTACGGAATGCAGAAAGCTTTTCTGTCTCTGAATACTCTTCTTGAGTTCTCTTTATTTGTATTATTTTTCAAAAGTATACACTTTATTGAAATCATTATTTATACAGATATTGACATAAAAAAATACTCATGGCCGCAAATTTTGTCAATGTAATAAATTTGTTTCCCTGTTGAGATTATTACCGCACTGAATATAATAAAATTTGTCACGACCACGCGACAATGGGGCGCGTTGTGTATTCGGTACAAAGCCGATTCAATAAATTCCGTGATAGAACTCGTATCATAAAGGTTTGAATGCATTTCAATCGAATGACGTGCTCACCAAAGAGAGAACTAATATGTCTATCTACTATGGTTTTTATGTGTGTATATTTTCGAAGTCTATATGTCTAACATATACAAAGAAACAGTCAAACAGTTTTTATTATAACATCACTAGGAACTAAACGACTTCGTTTCGACAACCAAAGTCTTAAAATCGCATGTATTGGAACACTTTTTACTCGAATATTAGAAATTACCAACTCGTAGGTAAAATATGCATACGAGTACGTAATTTTTGATTTTTATAAATACATGCGAACCCAGCAAACGTTGTTTTGCCGTATACATTATTTCTAGTAAATATTTTGGTAGACAAAATATAAAAATAACTGTCTTATTGTATTAACGCATGAGCTATGGATCATGTTTGTTGAAACGATATTACGAGTAAATCAGTAATTGATCAGTTGATTAGTTGTGGACCGCCAAAGTTTGAAAATATTAAGGTACTAATATCTATATTAAAAATGGGGGTAGAAGGGTCAAAAGGCTCGTATTTTTAGTGCCAATTCATAAAAATAATAAATTTAATAAAATTTATTATATTTCAAAAAATAAAAAAATCGGGGTGAACCATCTTTATTACTTAGGGATTTGAAAAACAGATAGTAGCCGATTCTCAGACCTACTGAATCTGCATTCAAAATTTCATAAAAATCTGTCAAGCCGGTTTCGGAGGAGTATGGTAACTAGCATTGTGACACGAGAATTTTATATTTAAGATATGGTGTCTACCCTTGGTCTGTTGTTGTTCTGGATGTAAGGTCTTAACCTCAAAAGGTTAGCAAAAAAATAATAATTTATAAATCTTAGTAATAATATATTGTGTATTCCAATTCTTCTACGATTAGTCATTGAAAATTCTCTTAATTGCCCTGATAGTTGTTGAATAAAAGTAACTTGAGCATAAGTAACATAACACTAGGCAATAAATCTAGACCAGATAATTTCCATCCTCTGACCTCAATCCAATTAATCCGTAACGCATGTTGACACACAATGACGTACGTTTAATCGTGTCGACAAATGTGTGGGTAATTAAAACGTATCATGCAGGATTCCTGCTGGGCTCGGTGTACGCGTCTGTGTCCTGTCCGGTGATAATGCCGCTGGTGCAGCGACACGGTAACAAGCCGGACAGAACGCAGAACTGGCCGCAACTTATTTGCACCGCCGGCGGCACGGACACGGCGCTCAGCGTCGGAGTTTATGGTCTCATTTTCAGCTTTATGTTCACCAACGCCAGCGATCTCTATCGGTATCTCAAAGTAAGTACCATCCGTATTACCCACTTTGAAATTTATACCGGGAGGCTTGATGTACATTGTTGCTAATGTGTTTGTAATTAGAACTTCCAACGCCATATACAGCCGTGAGCAAAAATAAATGGTCGGTTAAGAATGTTTGAATATCTCGGAAGATAAAGACGCTAGCTAACTGAAATAAATTGTGCATGATAGACAGTTAAATATCCTTTAAATAATAAAACTATTTTATTTTAAGGATAAAAGAAATACTATATTATCCAAGTTTACGTAAGATATCCTTTTCCTTTTAAGATTATGTTTTTTAATGAAATTTGAATAAATTAATAAAAATATTTTATTTTATTTTAAGGATATTTAATTTAAGAAATTTATTTCAGTTAGCTAGCGTGTTTATCTTCCGAGATATTCAAACTTTATTGTTGCTCACGAGTGTATAATGTTTTTTTTTAATATTTATGTTATTTATACTTAATATGATATAAATAAAAAAAAGTATAAGCTCTCTCATCGTAACCCTAGTAGGGTAGACAGAGACAGTTTCCGCTTTCCGCTTTTCACCAAGTTAATTAGGTCACATATGTGACAGTCCATCGCCATTAAACACTTTCGTGATATTTCCTTCATGAAGGTACGAAAGTTATTTAAAAGTAAATCCATTCAGGCCGGACTGGCGCTGTTCGCGGGAGCCGCTCTCGGTGTTATCTGGGGCAGCCTGGCGAAACTGGTGCCGAATTCTTGCGACTGCTACGTCACTGAGTTACGAATTTTGTTCGTGCTCGTAGGCGGACTCTTTGCCAACTTCTTCACGTCGGCTTTGGGGTGGGGCGGAACTGGTAAGACACGTTATCATCCTTAACCAAAGCGATATGTGTGTACGTTCCCTAAAGGCTCCGCAACTGGAACGATTTTGACAAAATTTTCTAAAAGAAATTTCTTTAAATAATTAAAAGTGTCAATTTACACAATCATGGTCGAATATGAAACAGTAAGCATTATTACATTGATATCGATCGTTGAAAGTTATTCCTCAACAGATTAAGTAAGATACAATACAACATATAACAAACAAGTAAGTAATTAATCGTAAAAGTAGTAAGCAACTAATTGAGAAAATGTACTGAAGGTTACGGTTTTTGCGGTATTTTAACAAGTGTATACCAACTTATATTCTGTCTTACCATACGTTCTTAGACATGTAGATTGGCTATGACGGGCAAGATCTACGCCAGTGGAGTTCGCACTTTTTCACTTGGACCGCGTCTTCCTCAAACGGACTACGCTCAATAGAGAAGACAAGAGATCTCTGACCAGCTGTGGGAAATAACATATAGAATTTAGCTAAGACTTTTTTTATTCTTCTCTCTCTTTTTCAACCTGAGTGTAGGCCTTTTCCATGGAACTCCACTATTTGCGGTCTTGTGCTTTCTGCATCCAACCCTTGCCAGCCACTTTTCTTAGGTCATCCGTCCATCGTGCCGGTGGTCTGCCCACATTTCTGTGCCCAGTTCGAGGTCTCCATTCTAGGACCTTTCTCCCCCACCTGTTGTCAAATCTACGGCATATGTGGTCCGCCCACTTCCACTTTCTTTTAGCGACTGCTACTGCTATGTCGGTCAACTTTGTCCTTCTACGTATCTCAACATTGTTGATCCTATCACGGAGGGAAATTCCCAACATAGCCCGCTCCATGGCTCTTTGTGTGACCTGCAGTCTGTTCATAGACTGGTTTGTGAGCGTCCAAGTCTCGGCCCCATGTACCATAGTGGGAAGAATACACTGTTCGAAGACACGACGTTTAAGGCTTTTTATTAGTTATGTATTATTAGACCTAGATATCGATTATTATAACAAGCTACTAATTACTAACTATAGAAAATAAGATGCGGTAAGTAAAAGCATATTTCATTATTTAATTCCAGGTGGAGTGGCAGTTCTGGCGTGCAATGCAACAGCTGCAAAGCACTGGGCAAGGAAAGGGTGGAAATTGAATCAAAATCCAGCGTCTACAGCGTACCGTGTCCTTTGGTCGTTTTGCGAACCTGTCCTTTTTGCCTACACTGGCACATTTTTTGTGGTATGATTTATATACTGTATACAATTACATATATTATACATTAATTGAACAATGTTATATTAAAATACTTAGCCATTAACACCTCAGTGGCTTAGTAATTGATTTACAGTCACATTGTGATAAATATGTTTATTGACGTAACGTTAGATAGTTATTATCTATTAAGAATATTTATGAGTAACAAAAAGACCCACTTTTGTTTTATTTCTGTTTAGTTATGGTGCCTATATTAACTTTATTCTCTCATACATACGTACTTTAGTTGTGCTTGTTGTCTCTACGGAGTCTGGGAACGTTATAAACACAATCACACATAAATAATATCACAATCGACAATTCTTCCATACGATTTTAGGAGTTCTCTATAATCCATTTACATTAAAAATTTGAAATCGATCAAGGATGGCGCTATGCGTGTTCCAACATTAAAAAGTACAGTCGAATTGCGAATCTCCTTCTTTTAAGCCGATTAAAACATTAGTAGATACTATACAATGCACGTTCAAAATAAATATCATACACGCAATATATGCTGCCTGCACTGATTATTAAAATCTGTTATGGCTCCAACTACGTACGTCTTCAATTGAAACTATATTGGTTCATTTACAGATACACAGTTCAGTGACGGATACGATGGTAATGGGAATTGGAATTCTCATTATAACTCTAACAACGCGACTACTTACCGCCGCTCTAGCATGTTGGAACCTTTCGATCAAGGAGAAACTTTTTGTATGCTGTACTTGGATACCTAAGTCCATTGTTGAGGTAAGTTTAAAGTGAATTTGTTGTTAAAATTAACATGGAATGTAGTATCCATAGGTAGTATCTGTCATATGAGCCATTTGTAGCATTTTTGCATATCTAAAACATTTAAATGTCTTTAAAACGCAGTCCCCTAATGTGGTTTAGGAGAGGTAAGAGTTATAAAAACAGTCACGCAACAAAAAGAGTGATGTCTCGTCCATTCACCTCTCGATGCTGTTTTTGTTTAGTAATATTGTTTATAATTCACTTTTTTAAGTCTGGTTTTTATAAAAAAAAAAATTTCTAGAATATTAAATGAAACCTTTTTAGTCTTGCATTTTATTTATCACATATATGTATATTATATATGTATGTTTATTATATTATACGTATTATATTAATACCTTTAGCTACCAAGACAGCAGAGGGCAATTATTGCGTGTAAAACTACGGTTTACAGTAACCAAAATTATAGTTCACCAATATGCACGATCCCACCACACCTGATATATACAGTCTATACACACGTAAGATAAAATTTCAAAATGTATTAATCTATATTGATGAATGTGGCAACATCAGTCATTGTTACTCGTACAATACAATATAGATGCGACATCTATTGTCTATGATAACGTCTTGCTCGATTTCATACTTGAAATAAAGTTTAGTGTGTTAATTTGAAAACTCTAAAATGATGGAGCGATTCACTAGTTAATTTAAAAAGACCTAACAGACTTTGCCTACCGCGTGAACGCCGCTATCATACCATAATAAGACATATTTCGACCTGGGCCTAAAGTCTGCTAAACCAATTATGTCAAAATGGATGTTCAGTGACATATATGTTTTGGTAATCTACTAGTTCTGTTAAGCCGACTATGGTTTTTCGACAACGTAGCACTGATCTGATCACTCGAGTAATGTTTCCATTGTTAGAATTTGCTTATCTTGTGCATAGTGACATCGCCCAAAATTATATGTTACATTCATTTTAATCATATTAATCAATATCCTATTTCCATGGTATAATCAAAAATTCAATAGAAATTAAATAACAAACAATTTATTTGGCGGTTTTGACGTAATGACATTCTTGTAGTATTTGAAGTAATGTTGTATCTTCGGAAACCAAGATCCTATTGGCATACACCTACACAAAATGAACAACCAAAACAAATCAAAATTGGTCCAGATATTACGGCGCTATGAGTACCAGGTCATTTTTTAAGTCGGTTAAAAAAAGAAGCTGGCTGATAATTACTAACTCAATAAACATTTCATCTTCACAAACATTTTTAATATCGCTTTAATTAAACATCTTTAAATGAAAGACGTCAATGTCATAAAAGGCAAGTGAGTGATACTTCAAAGTTAATAACTCGCATCAGTGAATTCCTTAGGGCGAATGCGACACTGAGAGCCAAGTTCATTATAATTTACTGTCGTCAAAATATCCCGCGTACAATGTCAGACACCTTGTTAGGCTAATGAGTCTAAAGTTGGATATGAGTACGAAATGACTATGAAGGCCTTTTCCACCAAAACTTATATTCGCGACGCAACCTAACAGTAATTTTAAGCAAAACGTTCAGAAAAATAATGTTTTCAACTCGGGAACAAAGTCAAACGTGAATGCAGGTAATTTGCTCATATATAAATTTTTTATTACTTCCTTTACATTTCGAAATACATATTAAACTATTTCCTTACATTTGCAACAATTGTAGCAGTCTATACTTCTTTAACCATCACAATATTAGTTATCTATTCAAACGTTTTGGTTTTAAGACACCGCACTACGCAGGCAGCATTTACTATCTTCATTATGTATAATTTCGTTGCTATGTAATATGTCAAGAATTTATGTACTTACCCTAGAAACCCATGTATATAAGAGACAGTAGGATAGCAGAGAAGTATACTAAAAAGAATAGACAGTAATAGCCTGGTGGCTAAGTGGCTGAGTAAAATATTTAAAACCTATAACTATAAAAGAAGAGTCTTAAAATAGCGATTTTAGCCTAGTGGATAACCATTAGACATATTATGATATGATATGACGAGATGGTCAGGGAAGCTAATCTCAGCTAGGTTGTACCAATGACATATTCGTTAATTTGTTATGGAATGCGCGTATATACGCATTTACGCCGACTTTTAGTTAAAGTAATAAAATAAATAAGCAACGCAGTGCTAGCATACTTGATAGATATATCGGCCCTGAAGTTGTGGACTCTAAAGAATAAGACTACGGTATCCCCTGCCTTTCGTAGAAGGCGATTAAAGGAGCCTCTAGTTCACTGGGCGACAAAAGCGAGAGCCTTTGTCGTCCGCCACGGTGGACCCGGGAAGAAAGCGACATCGACTGGCCCGTGTCGCCTTGCACTGCGGGGCTCCGGTGTGTTCCTCTGGAGATCCCGGAGCCCCTCACGCTGCACCGAGGAAGGGCCACTGGGGAGGTTTTAGTGTGTAAAAACCCCACATAACCGCCGCCTTCCCCCCAAAAGGCCGAGTGTCTTTTTGAAGATTTCCTCCCCGTTAACTTTATAGAAATATTACAGGGCATGTAAGTTTTTACTAATTTAAAAGACTATAACTACGCTATAACTTAGTATACATATATAGCTCAATCTGTACAAGCTAAAGATTGAAAGACAAATTAAATTAAATCATTAATAAAGTGGGTTCATTGTGAATTATAAAGGTTATTAACCTGAATCATTAGACAAGACTTATTTGTATCAGAGTACTTACACAAACAAATCCCTTTGCTTACATTTTGAAGCCGTTACTCTAAAGGATTTAATCATAGTCAATTTATTTGATGCCTTATCTTTAACGACATCAATTAAACTGTGAGATTGAGAGCCCAGGGAGACTTCAATTGAACGTTATCTCTTCTTTAATACGCTTACTATTTTAAGGTTGTGAAAAATGCATTTCAAGTTTCTGCGATGCAAAAACAATGTCTAAACGATTACTATTTTGCCATTAAAACGAAAGAATCATTTTTTTATTTTGTAATGCACGACGACACAATATTTTCATAAAACTTAACGTCTTGGCAATCAGGAAAGGACTAATGGTCTCATTCTCATTCTCACAAAAAAGTCCAAACCCATTGTTAGAAATCAGTTGACGCCAATGCTTGATTAGGTACCAATTAATTTCTAACTCTAAGCTGAATATAACTTTATTTTTTTATCCACATAGATATTAATAAAGCTTTTTAATATAAGACGAGAAAAAGCAGTTACAGCCTAATTAATGGCGAAGCACACACGTCGGATGGTCGGCGATTCAAATCGCATCTATTGGAACACCAATGAGTTTCTGTTTTTCTATTTCTTACGTACAAAAGAATCAGACAAGGGACCACTAAGCCTGGTAAAACTGTATAGCGATAGGTTTCTCTATCTCCCCTCTAAAAACAAGGAATAAAATGTCATACAAGCTTCTATTTAAAAGACTTATTGAGCAGGCTTGATACAAAATTCGATTCATAAATCGAGAATACAGAACTGATAATAAATTATGCGAAGTGATTTCTAATTAATGTATAAAACCGCATTTACGCTAGTGACTATGAGACTTATATTGGTACGATCTTCAAACAAATACACTTCGCGATGAGTAGGCGATTTGATTTTGTTAGGGTTTGGGTTGATATTTGGATTAAATTTCACGAAAATATTTTTACAGGCAGTTCTGTGTCCGTTAGCAATAGACACGTTGCTAATGAAGGACTCCGGCGAAGAGCACCAGTTGAAATATGCCGAAGATCTAATGAGGCTTATTGTTGAAGCCATACTGATCACAACTCCGATCGGATACCTGCTCACAAACCATTTAGGACCTTTACTATTAAAAACAAAAGCAATGGACAATAAAGGTAAGTGAAACACTTTAATATAATACGTCTAACCGCCGAGGTTTTATATAAATAAGGTCTGACTATAGACTCCGCAAATAGCTCAATGCTGGAAGACGAGGATCTTCCACCGGTGCAGAGATTTCATCTCCGACCTTTGGGCTGATTCACAAACTTAAAGTCGCAAAACGAGCGATGGAAAGAGCAATGTTCGGTATTTCTGAAAGACATAGAATACGAAACCAAGACATTCGACGGAGCACAAAGGTAGTCGACATACGAATAGTCAGCAACATCTGCCGATTCAGTGACGTTAGATGGGAGAGGAAAGTCTTGGAGTGTAGGCCGCATATGAGTCGGGGAAGCATAAGGCGCCCTCTCTCCAGATGGACCGATGATGTTACGGATAGCCGGAAGTAGCTGAAAACGGAAAGTGGAGTATCGTATTTTGTGAAAGGCATTGGGAAGGCTCCCATATTGAAGGCCTATTTCCAGTAGCAGGCAGATGATGATGACTATAGAGTGAAAGATAGATGGTGGTGATGGTCTGGTTAATTTAGTGTTTTGTAAAAAGTAAACTTATATAAACGGTGTATGCACTTTCTCAATTTATACCCTGAGTTTTATTTCTCAGTGAGTTAATTCACCCGATTCATTACACTAGACTTTAATTACAGCATTAGATGTTAACTTTCGACTCTTCTAAGTCAATAATCTATGTCTTTGTTCAACAGGTTTAAGTAGATTATCCCTTAACTGTCTAGCATTATATTGCTTATACGCCAACGTGTGCTCTCAACTTATGTCATTTCATTCACAGATCTAGAATCTCAAAAGCGGCCATCAAAGGATGCTTCTATTCATGAAGACTTGAGGATATAAACATAAAAGACAATGAAATAATATTTTTATTTCGTTTTATTATGTAGAAAATGCTTTTAGAATTTACATAGTGAAAGTGAACTTCAGGGACCAAAGATATATGTAAGCCAAAATAGCTTAATTTAAATTATTACCTATAAATTATCGGATTAAAAATATAAATTTAATAAATGCCTTTTAATTCGTAATACGTTAATAACAGAGAGTACAAGCGTATGAACCGTAATAGTAGGAATAAATCGGCTGTAAAGAATACGTCTCTTCGTGTTTTGTGCGTTCAAATTTGCGTTTTGCAATTTTTACATTATTTGTCTGTCTGTCTGGTCGTTCCAGCTATTCTCTGAAACAGAATAGTTTCGGCTACTTTTATTTAAATAAATGTTTTTTAATCGCAGATAACACTGCGCGGTGCAGCTATTACCTCGTATTAACGGTGTGGTTGCATGTTTACAATGGAGTATTACCGGCGACACTTAAATGTGACAACAAAAGGAGTTATCATAAACAATATTTACTTTATCATTAGATTTATTTCATAATATTGTCATCACAGAGAAGTTCAAAGAACCGGTCAAGTGTGAGTTAGACTCGCGCACCTAAAGTTCCGCACACTAAATAAGAAGTAATATAAATAAGTTCTCACGTCCTTTCTAATCCTAGAGGGGTAGATAGAGACGAGAGTTTCCAATTATCAAACAGTTATCGAGGCAAATAATACATTAGGTACAATTTTTCAGCTCTGCAGTTTTTGTACCAAAAAAAACGAAACAACATTTCCTTATTACAAACCGAATGAGATTCGAACTCGCGACCTTCACGTCGTAAGATGAAATGCTTAGGCACTATAATAACGTACCCTTTTCCATATTCGGTTATAAGGAATCCGCCTAAACAAAAAATACAGCTTTTGAAATGATATGTGTAATAATTATCTATCAATGACTAGCTAGAATAACGACATGGTGATGAGATCCCCAGTGAATTAAACTACGCCTCCACTTTTAAATTAATAAAGTAATAGAAAGCTGCACAAACAGAGGTTCTCTTATCAAAACTTTGTTCATAATTTAAATTTCAAACATCAAAGAACAGGGCAGAGCAACTTATTAACTCTGTACATTTCATGAAAGTTGGAATTGAAAAAAAGACAAATAGATTTACTTTGATAAAGTCACCTAAGAATTTAATCTCCTATTATAGTTATAAAAAAAACATTAAATATGTTCTTACAATCAATTTAACCATTATAATGGAACGTATGAATTGTAAATTGTTACTAAGACTGTAAACAATCAGACACACTGACATCTAGCGGAAAAGTATAATACTGTTAAAACACGGTTGTAAATTTCTCAGAGCGAGTATATGTAATACTTTGATTTAGTTTGAGAAAAATCCTATAGATGGCGCTACTAAATTACAACTCGTAAAATTAAGTAAATTGCAGTTCAATTATAGTTTAACAGAATTTCTTTATATACTTTTTTATTTGAAAATTCTTGCAGCTTAATATATCAAATCTCTTGCCTACCCAGTAAAGTGTTACCTTGTCTGTTCTTATTTATATATTATTACTCTAACAAATTGTACTATTTGAAAAGTTTAATATAAATGTTATATCAATAGTTGGAATGCTTAGAAAGGAAAATTAGTGGTTTCTATTATATAAATTGTATAGTCTATTTACACACTATTGTTGACAAACTATTGAGTATTATTTACATGCACCGCTCTTAGGTCGCGGCCACACTATTTACTGGCGTTAGTTTTGTAGATTATTATAAATTATGGTGTACATCAAGGTATGAGAGACATTGAAACGATTATGTGACACCAAACCAATTTGATGTTGATTTTTTTTACCCATGTTAATTTTGTACGCATAGAACCTTGGGTATCGAATAAATACAGGTAACTCCTAAAAATTGTGTAGAAGAATGTTTATTGTCAGAAGAATGTACGGAAATACAAGAAAACTTCCGGTTTCTCGTAAATATACTTGTAGAATACCTATAGACCGAAAAGTATACTTTGTTCGAGTTGTGATCTTTTACATACTCTTATATGGAATCGACTTGGACTATGCCAAGCTGGGTATCTGTCCTATGAGATGTGGTGTTGGCGAATGATTCTCCGTATAGCTTATACTTGAGACCGATAGTACAAACGAGCCCATATTAAAGTTTTTGGACATATTATTAAGTTTTAGATTTCGGCGAACCGTATAATTACCGCAGCTGCGTACAAAGAACCCTTACAGTTTTTGGACTTATTTTGCGGTCTTCAAAGTAGATTATTTTAGGCAAAATGGATGGTAAGACTTGCTCAGAGAAGGGCCTGCGTTTCACTCCGCATGTAACATACCTAATGATGATTATTGATCGTGATGATACTGAGGAACAGTTAGGGAACGAAAGAAAAGGAGATCACATCAAATTAATGTACCATATTATTATTATTAATATGTATGCACATTTGCATATAATATCTTAGGCACCGATGCAGGAAGGACTTAGGACAAGCTATTGTACAATTATCAAGTTCCAGGGCGATGAATGATAAAGCATAAGATGGCGATAAGTTATCGCCTTGTTATTATTAATTAAAATAAGCTGGTACTTATTGCTGTAGATTGTAGAATGCAGTAAACGAGTAACTAAGTGTCCGTGCGGTCACCTAAAATTGAATAGTACGCCAGCAACCCAAGTTCGATTCGAGCCGACCCCAATTAAATTGTTAAGTGCCGATTTACCTTGTGATCGGCTGTGAAGGAAAACTTTATTTTAGGAAATCTTTAACAAAAGCATATTACATATCCCAATTTAAGGGCTTTCTTTGTGAAAAAGAAAAAGCCTTGCCCAACAGTGGGACATATCGACCAGCAATATATAAAAAGATAACTCATAATATCGTGTGTAGAATACTGCTGTCACATTTGGGCAGGCGCTGCTAAATGCCATCTCGCAGCTTTGGACTCGGTGGAGAAGCGGGCTAAGAGGCTATTTGGTGACGCAGCTGAAACCAATCTGCTCAGTCTTGATTACAGGCGTAAGGTAGCTTTCGGTTTTCTAGAGATTGCATTTTGGAGAGTGTGCTCAGGAACTACATGATCTAATTCCCCCATCCCCTTTCCACCATCGGACTTCTAGACGCACTGCGGGATTTCATCCTTTTGTTGTGAACATCCCTCAAACCCGAACGAAGCGATTTGCTTCGCCTTTCATTCTTCGTACAGCAAAGGACTGGAATAGTTTGCCCGTGTCTGTCTTTCCTTCCGATTACAATGTGGGTATTTTCAAGAGTAGAGTGAATAGGCATTTACTAAGCTAGTGCGCCTTACCATCCAGGACTGCATTTCCACTTAACATCAGGTGGGATCATAGTCAAGCACTTGCTTAGAAATAAAAAATAATAGTACACTCTACAGTAAAGGCTAATAACGGGGAAAACGTGATAACTTTTATATTAATTAAGATACTTATTTCAATTTCAGTATAATAGTTTATTTATTTATGACAATTTCCAATTTCAATTTTTTTTTTTTGATTTTACATTGTATATATATATAACATCATTTCTTGAAATTTTCACATTTAGTTTTAAATATCACATTATTATTTAAAACTTAATGTGAACGAGGTCTTATTTTACATAGTAACGTTTCTAATTACGATGCAAACGCTATGCACTTGACATTGATTAAAATCAATTTGCTGCATATGTGGGTAGTTTACGACACTACACATGTTGAAAAGATTTGTTGAAATTTCTACAGAATAATATCTAATTTATGTATAAAATAGCAAAACAATAAATATCACATCCATAGACACGGGTAATACAGTTTTAAATGCTGTAAGTAATTAATGAATTTGATAATTTACTGTTAAGATAAACTAGAATAGTCCGATTGGCAGGCTTCACCTCTCTTTAAAAATTCTAACAGAGAATACGGGTGGTGTAGATCGCCCCTGAAAATTGCAACAAACTGTATTGTACTTTATACTGGCAACACTCACATTCTCTAAACTAAAAAAGTAAAATGGAAGACAAGTAACTGCCGTTGTAAAAATGTTTCTTATAAATAAATAGTGTAACAGAAGATGTAGTTTATTTCACCATTATCAAACTAATATTAAGACAAACAAATTTCGTGGTGTCAGCACCGGGGATCCAACTCGGGTTGCTAGCCAACTATGCAACTTAAGGCGACCGCCCGGACACTGAAGTACCACGGCTCTAATAATTTGAATTTGTACACTACAAAAAATTTTAAACAACGTAGCCGTGAGTAAACCGTTAATCTAAGTATAGAGTTAATATATAAAATAGAAATTTTATTTAAAAACTTCGTTTTTCATCAATTGAATTTCATAGTATAGTAGTTATAATAGTAATTTCTAAAATAGACAAAAATAGCGGTACCCCGAATCTGCTCATTTGCAATGGTATTTCACTATAAAAGCAACCTATAACTATTCAATTGTCAATTAGCCAAAACCGTAATCTACTAAAAGATTTTTTTTATTTCAAATGTATCGGCAAATTCGGAAGTCGTAGTCATTTACGAGATTACCAGACAGACAGAACAATTGAAACAATATTATAGTCAGTGTCAAAATCCATTAAATTTTGCTAGTTTTGGTAATCTGATAGTTTAGTTGTGTCAAAACACAACTGAACAAAAAATTAAAAGCAAAAATCGACAACTGTGATGGCACCGCACAATAATTTCGACACAATTAGTTTAGCAGACATGTGACTGTTTCTATCTACCCTCGTAGGATTAAAAGGAGATGAGAGCATTTTATTCTATTAGAAAAGGAGAAAAATTATTTTTTTCCTTTTCTTCATGCCTTTTTCTTTAACCTATTTTAAAGTAAAGGGTTCTTGTTAATATTTATTTACTATTAGAATTAATATTAATAATTTAAATACATTGAAATGTATTGCAATATTATAAGCCTACCTTAGAGGTTAAGCGCTACTTAACATTGTACATTTTTATTTTAATATCACAACTAGTAACCCGGTAAATTTCCCCTTAAATAAATAAAAAAAAACCGATTTGAATTCACATTTTTGTTAATTTCGTTCTCTACGCGTATTACAATAAATATTAGTAATTATATTTCCTTACAAATGAAATTGGCGTTTTGTCCTACTGGCCTTGTTCTCAAATATCTCCACTTTGGTTAAGAATTCCAATTTCAAATTTATACAGCTCTTTTTTTTTCAATGACGAACTACACAGATTGGCCAGAGAATTTGGCCTTGACTGCTTCACCGGATTGAGAGGAGGCATAGCTCTTAGATCGCTTAGCCTGAACCTCTATCGCTAGTAACTCGACACAAGGGTCCCCCCGGTGGGACATATACAGACTCGTGTTTCTGTTTTTCGAAAATTTGGCTTTCTCTTTCCGCCACTCAGTTTACAAAATGGAAAACTTAAAATATCGCGTTATTTACGAGTACGAGTTGGCACCGCCATGGCACCAGTGCTGCAGAAACTGCTCGGAGGATCAATGTTGTATATGGCGGGGTGTTTCAAAAGAAAACAGTGCGTATTTGCTTCCAACGTTTTCGACTAGAAATTTCGACCTGCAAAACAAGTCCCGTGGGCAGCCGGAGTCCAAGGTTGATAATGAAGAATTAAAGGCTATTGTGGAAGCGGATCCATCACAAACCACGTCAAAGTTAGCTGAAGGCTGCGGTGTTAGTGATAAAACTGTTATAATGAAGCACTTGAAGCAAATTGGGAAGGTGAAAAGTGTGAATGGAGTGTGAATTGAGTGGAGCAAATCGACAAACGGGCGTAGACTGTTGAGGTAAAATGGATAAGCTTACCTACGACACAATTATTTCCATAACCTATTTGAGAAACTGACTTAAATGACACTTTTTATTGGTAATTATCATAAGTGTGTATGTAACATCAACTGTCATTAATAGGTTTTTCCGAACAGATGCTTTGTAGGGGTCGTAAAGGAAGAGTCGGATCATCTTTGGTTTTGTAAATGCTCATAAACGTCATATAAGCCACTTTCTTTTGCCCTTGTTATTTTTTCAAATATACTCTGAATATTCATAAAAAAGAAACATTTAACCTATTAGACTAAATTGAGTAACACATTAGTGTTAATGATGTTCGAATGGCGCTTCATTTTTAGCGTCACAAGATCCCTTCAATTAATTTGTGGCTATATCGTCGGTGTGGTTGGGAAGCGAGCGGTCGCGCGCCAGTCCGCCCGGACTCCGCCGACTACGCACGCTATCGACGCAAATTGCTACCGGAGATTATCACAATTTAACCGTCACAAGCGGCCGTGTCCTCTGAAAAACACGAGAACGGGAACCGTAATCGAAGCCGCCTCGCACCAGTTCAAACGCACCTACGTGACCGCCGCCGAGGTGCTGGCATAAAGGCCCTCACTCCTCACGTATTCCAAACAGCTGACTTCTGTGTTTTTGTTGTTTTTTCGACAGTGTTATTTCACGATCGAACCGAATATCTTATCTTGCACCTGTCAACACGCAAAAAAGACTACTTCCGATCAATTTTATATCAATTGTCAGCATCAGTGAACACGAGATAAAAAGTGAAGTACATACTATGTTTTTTTAGTTAGACACTGTGAAGATGAAAACCCGCGATCCTCGAGCGTCGAACCTAAGTCAAAAGGGGTCTAAAAGTCCCAAGTTGGAGAAGCGGGGCGCAAAACACGAGGGGCGGCGCGCGAAAAATACATCGGTACCAGGCACAAACGGCGGAGTTCCACGTGAGCGCTCTAAGCGGTCTGGTGTTGAAGCTGTGAAACTACATCTGCAAACAACGGGAGGCACCGGCAGAACGTCGCGTTCAGCCACAACGGTAAAGTACACAAATGTCTTTATCATTCCATAAAATATTTGGCAATACAAACGATTTTTACAGAATTCGAATCGCAGTTTAAACTTATTTAAAATTCCTTGTCAAATACTTTACAGTGCTTAAAGTAAAATATATTTATATATATATATACTTTTTCGTTCATATTAATTTGCTTTAATCTCGGACAGTCCTCATTATCATATGATATATGACAAACAAATCGCACAAGGATAATTCGTAAAGCTTTTAGAAAATGGCTGGATATTGCAATCTGCTTAGGCCACCTTTGATAAATAAAATGAAATCTATAACCAATTACGTTTCAAGCGTCAATAACCGAATGGTTTACGGTCTGTAAATATAAGGTCGTAGGTTCAAATCCAACATGCGACTATTGAACGCGGCGTGAACCATCTACTAGTACAAACTTAAGCTTAGTTGGAATGGTTAACAAGAACGTTTAGTAATAATTATGAAAAAATTGTTAGCATTAAAAACAAAATTCTATTCTAATATATAGTATATTTTTAGAATATTTTATAGAATATTATACATATTTTTGTTATCAAATATTACAATATCATCTATCATTAAATATTACGATAATACCGCCCCCGCCCCTGAGAATATTAGCACTGCGAAGTGAAATAAGATTAAACCGCATTTAAATCTCGATATACGAATCGATATATAAATCGAATTTTATTCAATGCGTTCACGAAAACATAATTTTTTTCCCCGTTTCATCAAATAACGTCAGATCGGTAAAAAGCGTGGCAACAGTGTGACCGCCGAAATCTCAGGCGTACTTATTAATACCTAATAAGTCTTATGTAAAGTAAATAAATATCGTTTACAAGCCGTGACGCCAGAACCATGTGATGCGTTTATCACATTTACGAGATCGTGACATTTGAAGATTATCGACGGCCGCACTGAATCACCTTGGGATAACACAAAATAATATGAAAAATAATGATAATAATTCCTTACTTAAATTGTACTCAACGTAACATTTGCACCGTTGACATTAACGTCTCTTATATCAATCACATGATGACTTCGAGAGTTATAACACTTAACAATGTTAGTAATCGTGGAATGTTTTTAGATATTAGAATGCACGTCTATGTTTTGACTTTATATGATAAGAACGCTCAGAGAATTTTTAATTTTCTACGCAAATCAACTATTGTTTGAGAGCTATTAAATTGTAGATACACGTGCTAGTGAAACCGTTTTTTTATCCGACTTCAACAGTCGAGGTTTTACATTTGTCTATTTTTTGTTTGTTTTTTTATACTTACCAAGTAAACCTTCAACAAACATGTTGATGGAATCTTAAACACTAAGGCGCACTAACTTAGCCTATGTACTTTACTTTTGAAAACTGCACTGGTAGCAACATCATTTTAAAACCGTTGTAGAGTTTTTGATGAGAGCCGGCGACAACCTTAAGTACGTTAGGTTATATTTTGGCCCGTATATTTAAAGTATTTTACTTTTTATACTAATATTGAAAAATCTTACGACAAAAAATAATAAAACATGGAAAAATAATATTTAAATATGGTTAAAAAAAATAATATATCCAATAACATTAAAACAACCAATTGACACTATGAATAGGAAACAATTACAGTTCAATTAGCTTACAACAAAGCACTAATTACGTCTAATTTTTATAAAAATAGTCTGATACTTTCTTTAAAGTTATTTCTAGATAAAGAAATTAATAATTTTAAAATTCTCACTATGAAAATTATATTTTGCTGAAAACCGTTTGAAGCATAATATTATAAACACGTGTTTACACTATGTCACGTGCGATAGCATTCTGACTCAATGATGCGGTTACGGAACAAATGGAATCTCGGAGGACAATCATAAGAGAGGTATAGTCTGAGGGCTCTAAAACCTCAACCACCTTTTAATCCCGCGAAACTGCAATCGGCTACAAAAACGGCACCTGGCAAAATTAAATTGCAGAATTACGGAGACAAATTAATGTATAGTTTTATTTGTATTGTATTTATCTCGTGAACTCACGTGCTTATACATATATAACTATCGTAATTATGTATTTTCTTTTTAATCACTTAATGCACGTGTCTATATTGAGATAGTAAGGCTTAAAGTATTATGCAATATTTTTCGGTAACCAACAGTTCTTGGTTTGGTGAATAGTGATAAGTTTAACGTGCAGTAACTTTTACTGTTAACATTTACACTAACTTTAATTTTTGATTAATTATTAATAGAAAAAATGTAGTAGTAATGTGTGATATTTTAAGTGGTTTTTGTAAGCAAACCTCTTAAAAAATTGATTTGATTGATTGTAGACTTAGGCACACAGAAGCTGCACAGAATACCGGCGTATAGTAATAGTATAGAACGTGGTAAAAATGATTTTATTAATTTTAGATCGACACACACAATATCGGCGTGTTATAGTAATAGAGAACGTTTTAAAAAATATTTTATTAATTTTAGACCGACACACAGAATGCCGGCGTATATTAGTAGTAGTAAAGAATGTGTTGTAAAATATTTTAATAATTTTAGACCGACACACAGAATGCCGGCGTATATTAGTAGTAGTAGTAAAGAATGTGTTGTAAAATATTTTAATAATTTTAGACCGACACACAGAATGCCGGCGTATATTAGCAGTAGTAAAGAATGTTGTAAAATATTTTAATAATTTTAGACCGACACACAGAATGCCGGCGTATATTAGTAGTAGTAAAGAATGTGTTGTAAAATATTTTAATAATTTTAGACCGACACACAGAATGCCGGCGTATATTAGTAGTAGTAAAGAATGTGTTGTAAAATATTTTAATAATTTTAGACCGACACACAGAATGCCGGCGTATATTAGCAGTAGTAAAGAATGTGTTGTAAAATATTTTAATAATTTTAGACCGACACACAGAATGCCGGCGTATAATAGTAGTAGTAGAGAACGTGTTGAAAAATATTTTAATAATTTTAGACCGACACAGAATGCCGGCGTATATTAGTAGTAGTAAAGAATGTGTTGTAAAATATTTTAATTTTAGACCGACACACAGAATGCCGGCGTATATTAGTAGTAGTAAAGAATGTGTTGTAAAATATTTTAATAATTTTAGACCGACACACAGAATGCCGGCGTATATTAGTAGTAGTAAAGAATGTGTTGTAAAATATTTTAATAATTTTAGACCGACACACAGAATGCCGGCGTATATTAGTAGTAGTAAAGAATGTGTTGTAAAATATTTTAATAATTTTAGACCGACACACAGAATGCCGGCGTATATTAGTAGTAGTAAAGAATGTGTTGTAAATAGACCGACACACAGAATACCAGCGTATAATAGTAGTAGTAGAGAACGTGTTGAAAAATATTTTAATAATTTTAGTCCGACACACAGGATGCCGGTGTATAAAGTAATAGTAGAGAACGTGTTGAAAAATATTTTAATAATTTTAGACCGGTTAACAAAATACTGGCGTGTTGTAGTACAAGTAAAGATTTATTATACTTCTGTGTTTCGCCCAGTGAATGAGACTGAAGGCCTTATCAATCTTATAAAAGGTCGGATGCAATCCTTTGCTTTTGTTGTATTCGTGGGTGATAGTGATCACAAGTGAGTAAGCCGTATGCTCATTTATCTTTATGTCCATCAATCAATTATTAACTTTATAATTTGGATTTCTACCAAATGCATTTTTTGTATTAATTAATGATTTAATTATTAATCAGAACACTGATTTCGCTGAAGAGATAAAGAAAATGCGTTATTCTATCATATACAAGTATTATAAAAACATTTTTTATTAATTCTCTTTAAATTTTTAACGGTACGGTATTAAAAGTCAAGCCATCAAGTCTTTAATTTAACTAGTACATAGCAAAGAATACCGTTACTTTGCGAGGTTCAGCACTTTTTAAATACTTTGTTTCGGAAAGCTTTGGCGCTGGGAGAAAAATTGTTAGACATAGACATAGACATTTATTTATTGGCATCACAATACAAAAACACATCACAGACTGAATATAACACACATTAAAAAAGAATGAAAAATAGACAAAACACAGTTAAAGTTACACGGACAAATAATACAAAACATATGATGCCAATATCGGACACCGTCTCAGCATATGCTGTCACAAGGATGCGACAGCGCTGATTTTCAGCGGTGCCCGGGACTACCTAAAGACGTGCGCGCGCAATACTACTTTTATATGGAATATTATTATACAGACAGTAAGAGTATAATAAATATGATACATAAATAAAACAGTTATGAGATTAAAATATATTTTATACAATAAAATAATAGATGAAAAAAATTCATAAATATTATTGAGTCAAAAATAAACTAAAATAAATAATATGATAATTATACGTATAAAGTTTAAATTATATAATTAAATATTGAAAATATTGGAAACAACAAGCCACCGATGTCGCGGGATATTATCTTTTTGTATCTTTAACATCAGTTTTTTTTATTTTTAAATGTTTGTATGTTTTAATTTATTTTTAAATGCATTTACAGATTTACTCTCTCTTATGGGCGGTGGCAAATTATTCCAACACTTGGTAGCCAAGTATCTGAAACTGCCCCGGAACGCAGCAGATCGGTGTAGCGGAATTTGTAAAATGCAGTTTTTAGCTCTAATTAAACAGCTAGTAACTGTAGCAAAGTTTCTAGAAAGTTTTCTGGTGTTTTGAGAAATTGCTTCATCCAGAATCAAGTTGATGTTCTCGCCTTTTAACGAGCCGTAGGTAGATACGAAAATCTCAGAAAGTTGCCGCGTCAACCGTATCTTTCAGGGACGTCCTCTGTCTCTGGAGAATGCAACAATATTGTGTTTTGAGATAGGATTAACAGCGGCGACATTTACAACCAATGTTGTAAATGTCCACCAGCCAAATCAGGTATTGTATCGTTAAGCTATTACGCACTCCCTCTCATTATGTAGAAAGTAAATTAGAACAAGTAGAATCGTTTCATTTTGTGATTTTATGTTACAAAATAGAGTTAATACCGAATCTATACATATAAAATAGAAATTGTGTGGGTATGTTCCACATAGGCTCCGAAACGGCTGGACCAATTTCAATAAAACTTTCAGGGAATGATTGACCTGGCGGGTAATCCTGTAAAATTTGGTGACGATCGGAGCACTCCTCTTTTTGAACTGTCAAATACAGCTTTTATTTACTATGATGATATTCTAGTGTTTTAGAACCCAAAATTGTATTCACACATGCGTTGTGTATATTTATGTTCACCGGCTCGAGAAGGGAATGAATACGGAGAGAAATGAATAATTTAATATATTGTGAGAGTTAAATTAAATATTTAATGATGTTAGTTAATTGTTTAAATAAAAATAAGCAAAATATAGACTGCCGAAGCGGGCTGGGTACGCTAGTCCTACATAAATGTCGCATCAACTGCTACGATAAGTTATCGAAACTATTTTAAAGTATTTCTGTATACAAATCAACATACCTGTGAAACCTAAATTTAAATCAGATCAACCTTAATCTATATACGTCAATTCATATGTCACTTATATCTGTGCCTCTTAATAACGATTGCTCTAACATTGTTTTTATCATGCATCGAGAAAACATTAGGATAATACCGTCAGAGCGCGCTACTAAAAACAAACGCAAATAAACGTGTTAATTCCTAACAGAAACAGAGGAGTCAACTTAACGTTAATTGTAACCAGTTCGTTGTAGTTAAAAGACGTCAGTACAAAATAGTGAAAAAAATACATCCTAGGTAAGTTTTAGTATATTTATTTAAATAAATATGTTTTCAATGTCCTTTTATTTTTTTAATAAGCTTATAATGACTAAATGGGGTACATATTTAATTTAAATAATATTTTTAGATCCGTAAGTAATATTACTCAGTGTCCCGGCGATTGCCTCAAGTTGCGTAGTAAGCAAGTAAACCGAGTTCGATTCCCGGTGCGGGCACTAATGTATTAGTTTTTTGCATTTTTAAGTGCTGATCTACCACGCGCAGCACTCGGCAACGAATTAAAACATCGTGAGGAAATCTAGAAAATTTTATAAAATATGTTATGTCCGCAAATCTGCCACAGTCAGTCCCTCAGTCTGTCTCGTACAAAAACACGCACACGTGCTCAGACAAGCAGATTGGGATTCGAACCCGCGAGTCGTTACTTCGCTCATAACTACTTAAACTATCTAAGCGAACTACTGCTGGACTATTAGTACTCTAGTGTTTAGCAATAAATTATAAAATATGATATACTCGTACGTAAATAAGTTTGTAAAATTTTCCAACCCCTTGTTTTCTCGGAGATAAGTCCATGCACCCTTGCGGGGATGATTGCGTTATCTCGGACTCGCACCAACTAAAACCCGACGGTGGTCGCCGTCATCGCTACCGAGGGTTCGTGGGATCTCCGTAAGGAACGCAACCATTCGGGGCGTGCGCTAAAATCGCTACTCCAAAACCCTCGCGGACTGCTACGACAGATATCCGACCGGAACCCAACTCCTATAATCTGTTTGCAAGATGCTACACCTTTAGTAGGTGGGTCTCTGTGGGCGACAGGATATTCTAAGACCAGTTAAGCTGTAAATTTGCCCACTTATGCAATAGAAAAAATGCAACTTTTCTCTTCTCGGTTGTCTCCAAAATCAGCCGTTCTCTGTTGACTCGTCACAGACTTCCACATTAGAGATCTTATGATAATAAGAATAAAAGCCTTGATAAGAAATGAAAGTGAAGTAATTTTTAGGTGTTCCATCTTTGTTTTTATAGATGATAATCTACTTTATCTGACTGCAACAAGTATTATTTTTATTAGATAAGGGCACAATAAAGCAGTGCATCTCAGTATTTTTAAATATACGAGTATAATCGTGCAGCAGACGTTTGCGCCCGTCATCTAGAAGCAGAATGGTAAGTGCGGTTAGTTCATTGATTTCATTAGCTACCAACGTTTATTTAGAATAACACCTGAGGGTATGAAATCCATGAGATCAATAAATACATCTGTCCATCATATCCTTATAGTTCGTATAGTTAAACTAAGAGTACAAGTATAATTTGTAGTAAAAACCAAAAAACGAATTCAAATCCAATCAAACGTTAAACGTTATTACGGGCGGACGCACTCTTTGTATTTTCGAATTATAGTAGGAATTATGAAATAGAATTAATCAGAACCTAACCAAACTCTCATCAAAATCTTTTGGCGTGATATTGAGTTATTCGTCCATTTGTCGCGCACATACTTAATGCAAAATTTAGGAATTTTACGATTTTCTTATGGATGCCATTGTCACAATGGACCAAATTGAAATGAAATATCATCATCAATACGGGGCCAGCTTTTAAATAAATAAAGAATCATTAAATTATTTCACCCAGTCAAAAATTATAAGATAACAAACATAAAAAATGTACAGATGAATTGAGAACCAACTTCTATTTTGAAATCGGTTGAAAAGGAAAGGATGGCTATGGGTCCCATGGATTTCATACCGTCTGATATTATCTAAATTTACGATGGAAAAGGTTGAGACGATGGATAAATTAATATAATGAGGAAGTGTAAAGGTTAAGATAAAATGAATCATCTTAGTAGTAGTCTGTAGTTACAACTCTTCATAAAACAGTTCAATAATACAACTGCAATTTCTGATGCAATAAGACAGATTGCTATCACTTTTATTATCCGTGAAATAGCAACCGACTGAGTCGTGGTTCGGCCCTCTCGAGCGCCCTCGGATCGGAATGCTTACGCGTAACATAGTAACCGTCCAAGCCGAGGTTACCCCTCACCGGGGGGACCCTTGTGTCGAGTTACTAGCAATAGAGGTTCAGGCTAAGCGACCTAAGAGCTATGCCACCTCTCAATCCGGTGCAGCAGTCAAGGCCAGCTTCTCTGGCCAATCTGTGTTGTACGTCATCACGCTATTAAGCTATCACTTATCTATATCTTCAGTTGCGGGCGGTATTGTTGAAATTCGACTCGATGAAATCGTCTCCAGCTTGTACCAATTCTTTTTCGTATATTTGCACCACTTGTGGCCAGTAAATGACTTTAGACTCGCCACCCGTCGCTTATATAACCCAATGATAAAAAGCGAAATGCCGTATATGTTTACCCCGTAAGAGTCAATTCACGTGATATTTTTTGTATTCCCTTCAATTTCTATATATAGAGTTTACAATACGTAGCAGCTTCAAAGGGGTCTTTCATCGCTGACATTAATAGCCCTGGGTTGTTAATATACAAGGAGTTTATAAACTGAATCATTTATACGTTATTTTGTTGTGCATCATGTGATTGAAATGAACTTATGTGGACCGTGACCCAGGCTCGTGATAAGGAAATTCGTAATCCCAAAATTGCCTACGCGACACTCTTATATTTCTGAATATGGCGTGACAACTTTGCCAACAATTCAAACGGGAACGATAATTTACTTAAGCTCAGTGCCAGTACGTCAGTGCTAGTATTTACATATCTTCAACTTGTTACTTCGATGTATTAAATAAAAAGCTACCAAGGATAATAAAAAAAATGATTAAAAGATCACTCAATGCGACTAACATTATTTGAATAGTGTTTCAAATACCTTATTTTTACATTTATATGCATTAAAAAACCTGGTTATTATAATGATAAAGTTTGATAGACGTCGCAATAACAATCCGGTGTTCACCGAGCTTATTACCTGCTAAATGAGAAAGAAATTTAATTGATACAATTTTTTTTTATGACGAACTACACAGATTGGCCAGAGAAGCTGGCCTTGACTGCTTCACCGGATTGAGAGGTGGCATAGCTCTTAGGTCGCTTAGCCTGAACCTCTATTGCTAGTAACTCGACACAAGGGTCCCACCGGTGAGGGGTAACCTCGGCTTGGACGGTTACTATGTTACGCGTAAGCATTCCGATCCGAGGGCGCCCGAGAGGGCCGAACCACGACTCGGTCGGGGATACAATTTTATTGAATAAAACTTCTCTTGAGGATTTCTCTCGCGTTTTAATCGTATTTAAATTCGCTTCTAACACTTTACAGAGGTTATTTTCATGCTTGTAATCTCGTGGTAAATAAAATGAAATCAAAAACCAACCGCACCACCATGAGACTTACTACAAATATAACACTACACTAATATACAAATATCATACAATTCAATATTGAAACGTCAATAGCCCAATGGTTTAGGGTACGGCCTGCGAATCGTAAGGTCATGGGTTCGAATCCGCCATTTGACTATTGCCGTGAACCATGTCCTAGCACAAGCTTATGCTTAGTTGGAATGGTTAGCTTAGTTTAATTGGTAAAATCCGTGTGGGGTTTTAACCTTTGACAGCTTAGATTGTAAGCTAAGTAAACACCTCTTTGTATCATTTTTAATATTTAAAAACCATATTTTGTTTTATTATTAAATTGATTAAAATTTCTTTTAATTAAATATAAGATATTGCAACATTTCATCTGTCTTAATATTAAATTTAATTAGTTGCATTAAAAAAGTTATAAACACAAGTCATTATAGTATTTCAGCAAATAGCAACACAAAGGAAAACAGAATGATTACACACGGAATGAAACCACTTAAGTTCTTAAAGTATTCTACTGATCTCGTGACTGATCTTCACACATTATCTTTTATCTGATAAATAATAAGACAAAAGTATAAGTGGACCATAACATCGTTCTATTGTTTCCTTTGTTGCTGTGTAAATTAAATTTTCAAAACTTCAACTGTTTCTTTTGCATCATAAAAGTTTAGTACTCATTATTATAAATTCGATAAACGTAAAGCGTTAACGAGCCGGTGGCATGCCGAGTATGAATCTCCGTGCGGCGACAGCATCCGCGCATCTCTCTCAACCCGCCCTTATCCCTTATCAGAATACCTACACCTCGTGACTTCGGAACCACCGGTCGAACCTGTCAACGCTAACAAGCGATATCACGATCATCGACTTGCTGGATCAGACGTGTGCCGTGTTATCCTAGTATCTGTAATCTATATAATTCACCGCGCTTTTAA
This sequence comes from Meandrusa payeni, assembly GCA_029286785.1. NCBI lineage: Eukaryota > Metazoa > Arthropoda > Insecta > Lepidoptera > Papilionidae > Meandrusa > Meandrusa payeni. Next base: position 9,939,963 of record JAGSMX010000012.1, on the reverse strand, counting down.
AAAGAAAATCGCAATTTGCCAATTCTCAAATCGGTTTTACATGTTAGATTGTGAGCTTGGGAATCTCTTGCATTTCGGTACGTACTTTTTTTTGTTCTAATAACAAATAGAAATGGGATTATTATTGAAAATAAATATTTAATAAAACATTCATATGAAATCATGTAAAATATTATATATGTTTATTTAAAAAGGTATCTTTAGGATTATAATTTAATAATGATTTGATAATATTTAGTTAACATAAATAACAGTTAAATAAATGTTTAATTATTATTTGTAAATGAGTTGAGATTATTAATAATTTAACTCTTGCAGTACAATTATTTAACAATTGAAAAAATGTTTACCTGACCTTCTTTTCGTTGTCTAATTGACATATTATCTGCTCAAATTTTAACACTTCAGCATACAAACCAATTAATAAATTAAAAAATATTAAATTACTTTGAAAGCTACCATTATTAAATTTATTATTTTCTATTTAAATTATTGTTATTAATGTGTTTATCCATACTGTCATTTGATCGCAATATTTATAATACGTATGTTACTCAGATTTCATTACAAGGATAAAATATTTTCCACGCAAACCTGATATATGTTTTATGCTGCTATTTAAAAATTGCTGTTAGCATTTTTCATTCATCATAATTTTAGGTACACGTTAATTTATATTTTAAGTGTTTAATTTTTTATTTCCATAATACGAGAGCGATGTTGGAAGGAACATACTTTTGCTTATTTTTTCGTGTGAACCATTTGGTACGAATCTACACAGGTGTTTTTTTTATTAATAATTACTGTTTTAATTCTTTCGTTTACTGACAACTCGACTTTTTTTATTTATTTTTTTTGTTTGTTGTCGAATATTTTATGGCTTTGTAAATAGACCTTTAAGCCAAGTCTTTTTTTAAAACACACACTTATTTCTTACGTCTAAGATGAAAATGAAAATGTAAGTTAGATGATCGGAGGGATCATGAGTCCCCGCGCCATTTTTCTGATAGTCTTATTTATTTTTCGATGGTCAGTCTACACAGATTATTTGATGTTTATTAGGTTCGTTTGTTAATTAATGAAGGATGTAAACAAATGTAAGCAACAATATAAAAAAATCCCTAGTTTTTATTATTCAATATTAACTATTATATTATTTAGTTACTGAGCTTTCCAACATTCTGCTCTTGAAATGGATTTTAATGACAAGTATTTTTGGCTAACTCGTGCTGTATCACTTTATATCTCTAAGAGGCTACAACACTCTATCGTTTTTTATAAACATGATTTTATTACTTCGTGAGGGATGATAAAAATATATGATTTAATTTAGTATCTTGATATCATAATTGTTGATAGTATACAACACAAATCTTAAAGTTACAGCCTTTATATATATAATATATATGTCCCACTGCTGGGCAGAGGCCTTCTCGGTAAAGAGAGTATAAGGGCACAGTCCACCACGCGGCCCCAGTGCGGATTGGCAGACTTCACATGTCGTAGAAAATTTTCTAAGAGATGTAGGTTTCCTCACGATGTTTTCCTTCACCGCCGAGCGCGTGGTTAATCAGCACATAAAATTGCAACAACAAATTTATTGGTGCCTCCACCGGGGATCGAACTCGGGTTGCTAGCGTACTATGCAACTTGAGCCAACCGCCCGGACACTGAGCTACCACGGCTCACACAAATCTTATAGATATAGAATTCTGAGCTATTGACATAACTAATTTTTCTCAACCACTTAACAAGTTGTTCAATGACGGACGCAGCCAACTTGCGCAATGAAAGTATCGTAGCAGACAAACATATGTAACTAATAGACAAGTTTAATGGTAATAAAAACCCTTGTGTTGTATATTACGATATATAGTGTATGTTGAAAAGTGCGAAATATTTCTATATATCATAATGAAAAACAGATACGAAAGCTAAGAAAAATATAATTATCGGTTATATATGTATACTTCTTATCTGTACGAATTCCGATTCAATATAAATACTGCATACCAGCACAGTACTGAGTATTTTAACGCAAAAGTGCCAGAATTTGTTGTTGTGTACGAGATTACAATGTACTAACAAATGATACAATATTGAAGTGTCACTGGTACGACATCAGAAAACCATATTTGTACAGCTGATCTAGCAAATTACCAGAAGTTCCAAAAATCAAACTATTATGTCACTAAAAGTTTATTTTGACACAGCTGTAAATAGCAGATTTAGAGCCCTTATGTTTTGAATATGTTCGTTTGCTTCTATTACGAAAAACAATTAACCAAGTCATCATGACTGAAATGCCATACATAATTTTTACTACGAAATAACAAGAGGCTCTCAGAAACCCCAGCACCGTGTTGCTCCCAAAGGAAAAGGGTCTAAGCGACTTAAAACCTCTACCGTCTCTCAAATCCATTGAAACTTTTGCGGTCTGCTTTTCTGGCCAATCAGCATATCACAAAGAAAGAGTTTAATGTTAAATGCTGAGCACATAACTGTAAAACATATACATAAAAATGATTTTTTTAAATACAACCACTTTTACGAATTTATTTTATTTTTGAATTTCCGACATTTCGATCACTGAACAAAATAAAATTAAAACGCAATAAAATCCGTAAAAGTAGTTTTATTCAATGAGTAATATTAACGTTAATATGACATACGAGTAATTATAACGAGGTGTCCGATATAGTCACAACGTCCTCCTTCAGCGCCCAGTCACATGACTGCGTACAGATACATACATTTTATTTATGTATAGCCTGTTATCGACACATTTAAAAATAATAAAATTATTTAAAACACCTAAATACGCGTTTATTTCACAATGTGATTTTTAAGTATTTGAAAAAACTAAATCAAAACTGTTAAATTAGGCATGTTTTTTCCGTAGGACGTTAATATGTACACTCGCTTTTAATGTACGTACATAATTATGCCGACGTTAGATAGAGGGTGAAAAACAATTAAAAATTTTACCTTAAATTCATATATGTGCATATTACACGCACACCTAGCTAATTTAATCGTGTTAAAATAATGTAGTTATATTTAAAAAATACGTTATATAAAAATGTTAATTTATTGCGTTATTTATGAATTTACTTTATGTAATACAATTGTATGATTGAAAATTATCCCTATCTATCAAAAAGAGCGTTTGTATATTTGTTTGTAGTGGATAAAATGTGACTCTATTGAACCGATTTTAATAGTTCTCTCAATAATAGGAATTTGGATTATCTAGAAAATTATCAAGCAGTGTTAACCTAGTGGCTAAGCAATTTGACTTACGATCCGATGGCCGACGGTACGACGGTTTGGAATCGTGGGTCCCAATGAAATGCCGATGAATTTTTCAGTTTTAACAATAAACAAATCGCTTACTAAAAATTTGTGTGTCTCGTGACATGAGGGCTTATATTTATTTTTTTTTTATTACCTAGAAATAATGAAATAGAAATATGTACCTTATTAAATAAGGTACATATTTTATTTCTAGGTAATAAAAAATAAATATAAATAAGCCCTCACGTCACCTTTATACCAAGGAAATCAATTGTTTACTTTTATTATTTATAACATACTGTTTACTAAAAGATCCTTTGAAAATCGTCATCATACACAAACCGGTCAGATTTCTCAAACTTCACACGGTGAAGACTCATTTCAAGAATCACCATCATGAAAATAATCAACTTCGTGAAAATAATCAGGTTTCCGTTCGTCCCTCGCGTGCTGCTAAAGTAAAGGTAAGATGAATGCAAAACTTGACTAACATTATAAGAGCAGAAAGACCTCATGATTTATACGTTTCACGAGAGCGCACGTAACAACGTATAGACGCGAACAACAGGAACTATTATGTCGATGAAGTTTGAAAAATAAAAATTGAATAATTTAAGGTAGATCACAATTCGATGAATCATTATGGTCATGGATAGACACATAACTGATGCCAGAGACCTATCCATAGACAAAGTCAGTCTCTGTGACTGATTACTCTATGCTCAGATGTCACTAGTGACTCCTTAATATTATTTTTGTACCTTCGTTTTCATTATTTTTTATTTGTTAAATTCCAATACCGGCTATACGTTTATAGATACACAGTTAAATAACACATGTACACGCCTATATTTACAACAAGTTAATCGTTAGCCTTGTATTGTTTGAGTGAGAGTATATTTTAACAATAAGCATAAATAATAATACATTAGTAACAATAAACAAATCGCTTGCTAAAATTTGTGTATCTCGTGACATGAGGGCTTATATTTATTTTATTTTTATTACCTAGAATTAATGAAATAGAAATATGTACCTTATTAAATAAGGTACATATTTTATTTCTAGGTAATAAAAATAAATATAAATAAGCCCTCACGTCACTTTTAACCGGTCAGATTTCTCAAATTTCACACGGTGAAGACTCATTTCAAGAATCACCATCATGAAAATAATCACCTTCGTGAAAATAATCAGGTTTCCGTTCGTCCCTCGCGTGCTGCTAAAGTAAAGGTAAGACGAATGCAAAACTTGACTAACATTATAAGAGCAGAAAGACCTCTTGATTTATACGTTTCACGAGAGCGCACGTAACAACGTATAGCCGCGAACAACAGGAACTATTTTGTCGATGAAGTTTGAAAAATAAAAATTAAATAATTTAAGGTAGATCACAATTCGATGAATCATTATGGTCATGGATAGACACATAACTGATGCCAGAGACCTATCCATAGACAAAGTCAGTCTCTGTGACTGATTACTCTATGCTCAGATGTCACTAGTGACTCCTTAATATTATTTTTGTACCTTCGTTTTAATTATTTTTTGTTTGTTAAATTCCAATACCGGCTTATTTAATTATAGATACACTATTAAATAACACATGTACACGCCTATATTTACAACAAGTTAATCGTTAGCCTTGTATTGATTGAGTGAGAGTATATTTTAACAATAAGCATAAATAGTAATACATTAGTAACAATAAACAACATATATAACAACATTGCCTTATATAATGATTGAAGGACAAGGATAGATAATGATAGCGGTTGATAGAATTTCTTGATAAAATTTCTCAATCATTTTACCTTGAAGCGAGCAACCGTCACGCAAGTCTTCAACGACGCAGGAATATTAATTGCCGAGGAAAACGCCGGATCTACGTTATTTTCTACTGTACTCGAGTTCTGTATCAGTTACTCAACTTTTTCATAGTTTTTGATATATATACATATTATTTTTAATACTTTGGATATAAACAGAGGAATAGACGCGTGCAAACTAATTCACTTCTTTACATATTACTGAATACTCTAAAATTTTATTCATGCGTAAATTTCAGTTAGTCCACTATTTAAAAAGGTATTAACCTAATTAACAGCATGTAAATTTTCATTGCTTATATATCATAAATATGTATATGTAAAAATATATGTGTATAATATACACATAATTTTAATTTTATTAATTTCCAAATATTCATAATAAATAATATAAAGTAATAAAATCCAACTTTTTTGTCTACAAACGAAAGCATTTTTAAATATGATTTTTAAAAATGTAACTGGTATATCTTTGGAACTTAAAGCATAGGATATGCAAACAAAAATGTTGTGTCCTAATTGATAAAAAACAACAACAACAAACCCTTTCAAACAAAAAAATCAAAATTATTTTATGAATAACGACGCTACGATTGTACTAATTAAAACAATAAAGACAAATTGAGAGCCTCTTCTTTTTTTCGAAATCGTTTAAAAATATTAGTTAAGAAATACCCCATCAAAACAGTTTATACCAAAAAATTGATGTATTTTAGGTTTTTAGACAAAATAGATACTAGTTAAATTTCTGTCTGAATTTGAGCTAGGTGACAATTAGAGCCAAGAAGAACCTAATAGGGTATATCAAAATATTATAAGTGGTATTTCAGTCACTTTACTGTAGAGAAGGTAATTAGGTCTAATTTATTTAATTTATTTTTTCTTGGCTAGTGATTTATTTATATTTTCTTAATTTTTATTTGATTAAATTTACTTACTTGATATCTCTGTCTACCACAATTAAGAAAAAATGATGTGCTGTATTAATTTATTATTTTCAAGATAATAAAATAATACACGTAGTATGAAACGCAAAGTTGGTCTTTCCAAATACAGTTTAGTGCAATAAAGAATTTATCTATCTATCCCTCAACATTTGTTGGTGGTACAAATATGTTTTGATTTAAAAAAAAAATAGCGTATGCCCGTGAAACGCAATTATCTAAAATCATATTAACATCATTTAACGTGTCAATTGCACCCCAATTGACATGAAGCGACGTGCGAGGCGGCTCTCCAGTGAGCATACTATACCATCAAATAGGTATTAGACAGGACACAGACTGCCGACTAGATCGCTGCAGCGGTATTTATTTTTTTATTAGTGAAGTGATTAACAACTCCGATTAAAAAAATGGTAAGTAAATATAAATTGTTTTATAAGACTCTTTTTACTAAATAACAATGTTAAAATATTTTCATTTGTTGAGAATTTTTTTTAACTGTATTCTTACGAAAGTTTTCGATTTAATAGTTTTTTTTCTTTTGTATCTGTAATAATTGGACTATGCTGCTGATTCCGAAATTCCGAAAAAAAATGGCGCGGGGTCTCATGGGGATCATCTAATTTACATTTTCATTTTCATCTTAGACGTAAGAAATAAGTATATGTGTTTTAAAACAAAAAGACTTGGCTTAAAGGTCTTGTTACCAAGCCATAAAATATTCATCAAATCAAAGCTGCTGATTCCTTTTTTAATCTGTCTCAATTGCTCGTTGCTCTATTAAAATATTTAAATTAAATAATTAATATTTTTATACAAGGATTCCGGTTTTCCATCATGCTTACAATGAACTAAGCACGTTTTAAATAAATAATTCTTTTTAATTTCATTTTATATTTTACTGACTGATTTAAAAAATATATATATTGTTCTTTTTTAAACGTTTAAAAATAGGGCAATTATTTTCCAGTATTGTTAAAAAATGATATAGTGAATATTATTTATCTAACATATTTACAAATATGACGATTGCTAATAAATACAAACAATAAACGCGTATAAATTTGACGTTGAACATGTTAACACGTAGCTAACTAGCTAACATATGCCTTAAACATATGATAACCATATTGTGGGCATAACCCAACTTTGTACCATGTGAATACGATTAGGAATGAGCTGACAATGTAATCAAAACCAGCAGTCAACTTCCACTGTAGTAAAACAAGCGTAGACAGTAGCATTTTGTAATTAAAGGTTGTCCTTTCTACAAAGTGAATATTACTTTAAAGCTTTATGGTCTTTTAAATTTAAGTCATTTTAAAATGCATTCGTTAACAGGTAATGAAATAGAAAAATGGTAATAAAATATTACAATGTCTATTTAAAAATGTTTTAACGGAATTCAATATTCTTTGTATTATATTTGAAAATCGAATTAATGCAGTGTCTTATCAGTTTCACCACAATAATGTTCGTATCCATCATTTTTAAAGTGAAGTAACAATACCAATCTCACGTCGTAGAATCTCAGATTTTATGGGACAAATATTAAGCACCTAAATATCTATGTAATTTACGTTGAAACTATGTTAATAAAGATGAACTGGAGATGACTTACTAGTACCGTAAGTTTTAGGTTATTTTTTAATTAAATAAGTGATAAAAAGACAAAGAATTGTCTATGAGATACAACTTAGGTGTGGTACATGTACTTAGCGGTGTTTGGAAACATCGTGAGGAAACCGGCATGCCTTGGCTTATGAAGTCCGCCAATCCGCACTAGGACCGTGTTACAGAGAAGGTCTGTGCCCAGTAATGGGACATAATCGGCTGTTACTTTACTTTTTACGTTTTTATTTGTTTTTTGGTTATTTTTTGATCAAATAAGTGATAAAATGATGTTGAAACTTTGAGATACAACATAAGGTGTTCATTGTTGTAACAGCAATAGTAACATCTTTTCATGTACTATGTATGTAGGTAGGGGTGAACAATTCACCCAATCTACTTCACACAATTTTAGATTCCGCAATAACTCACTGTTACAAGACGACTGACCATACCAACCTCGAATTGTACAGATTTTAAGTCGAACTCAACCCAGTATAAGCTATAACCACTTTTTCTAATCTAATCTCTTAAAATGTAGTATGAAATTAAATATATTTGTGTTATCTCAGATACATATACCAATAATGCTAATAGTTAAAAGCAGCAGGTCCAGCAAGACCCCTTAGATAATATAATATAAACTAATTTTTACTTTTTTTTCTTTCGTTGCTTTACATATCGAAATACAAAGAGGATTAATTCACCGCGTAGAAGTTATGCGGGCGTGTAAATTAATATAATTGTACTGAGAAACTTGAAGGGCAGACTATCAAATAGTTTGTGGGAGAGTCAATTGAAATATTTTTAGTTTACTTTAGTTATACTTAGGACTTTTAATTTTATGTCAATGTCACTATATCTAAAAGTTTAAAGATTTGGGTTCGGTTCAGCAGTTCGGAGATATACGTTCGGAATCTGATATCAATGCATGGACATTAGAAGTATAAAAAAACTATATATATTTAATTATATGCTCAGAAACTACATAATTTAATTCCCCATCCCCGCCCCACTATCGGACTTCAAGACGCACTGCAGGATCCTTTTGTTGTGAACATCTCTCAAACCCGAACGAAGCGCTTTACTTCGTCTTTCATTGTTCGTACAGCAAGGGACTGGAATAGTTTGCCCGCGTCTGTCTTTCCTTCCGATTACAATGTGGGTATTTTCAAGAGTAGAATGTATAGGCATTTACTAAGCTAGTGCGCCTTACCATCCAGGACTGCATTTCTACTTAACATCAGGGGGACTTGCAGAAGAAGGAAGAGTACAAAAAGGCATTCGTACGAGCTGCGGGCACAAAAAGCCGTTCCTTTTTTTACAAGAATATTTTTTTGTACAAGTCAAGAAGTTTACTATATCTTGTTAAGGAAAAAATGTTTAACCGAAAGTTTAACCGTATAATATAACTTCTATTCTAATTGTTTAGTAGAAGAAGTTAATCTGCAAATAAAGTAATAAAAAGTAGATCCGTTTTAACTTAATTTATAAAGTCCCATTGTAAAGGGTAGCTATTCGCAGTACACATAAATTTAAGTGACTTTTATTTTCGTACGTAAGACACCAACAAACTAAAATTCTATGGTACAAAACGGCTGGAATCGTCGATCGGCGTTAGATCACAAGTCAAATGCGTATCTCTTCTTGTAAAAATACTCAATAAATTTCTGGCAACAAACAAAATGGGAAATGTAAATTAAAAAAATAACATATGCTTAATACAAATATCAATAGAAATAAATAATTGCCAAAGATGAAAAAATGTAAAAATACAAACTTTTTTTATTTATTAATATACAGAATTTTTCTTAAATATAAAATATAATTAAGATTAAATTTATAAATATTTTTTTCGAAATAACACATTATTTAATATTTTTCCCATTCTTCAAATATCGATGAGCTTCAATTACAATAATTGTTTGTCGTCTTCTTCGCTTATTCGTTTCTTTTGTACGTTATTGTTGCAAGATATGACCATAATACAAACAATGATATCCATAATTATCCCTTCTTTTAACCTTTGTTTTAAACAATAACTCTATAATTTAGTGTTAATACTAATTCTAAACAAAAAAAAGAATACTACAATAGTATTCGTCTTTTGTTTAAAATAAAATTTTCGTTCATACGTTCAAGACACCCATCATGATAACTATGTTTATGGGTAGCGTGATCATTTAACAACAAAAAAAAAAAACAACATCCGCACTCGCTCACGGGATATTAAATTTTATCTTCACCGCTTCAGAAGGGCTTCCCATTCATCCAGTCATCCAGTGCTTGCCCAAAAATAGAAGAGACAGTTCACATCCTCAACGAATGTCCAAGATTCGCACACCACTTTCATTCTATAATCTGGTTCTTGTTTGTTTTTGATGTACAATAAAGCTAGATTTATTTATATTTATCCATCATGCAAGGAATTATCGCACGTATATCTTAATAACAATCTTACACATAATTTCTGAAGTATACAAGTGAGTCATTATAACACTGGGTCGGAAACCGTTTCTATTAGCTAATTGTTTGTATGGAATTATGAAATCATTGTTAAGGAGCTCTCGCAGAAGTGGGTTAAACAATGCGACCTCAAGTGACACGTGATTCTCTGACACTCGACAATCTTATTGAAAAATGGAGAACAAGTGTAAACAAATAAACTTCTTTTACGTACGTCTTTAGGCTTCGTATTTTTATTATAATTTCTATTTTTATGGGACGTGTGAAAAAATGTTTAGAAGTGTTCATTCTTCTTCTTAAAGTGCCACGTACCCAAATATTCATAATAGGTTGTCAAATATCTCCCTTCCGCCTTTTTTGTCATGCGGCACCCAAACATCAAGCTTTTTTTTGTATCCAGCCTTCTGCAGATGGTTTAAAATGGTTTGGTGACTAACTCCCATCTCCTGGGCGATGTCACGAGATGCCACATGCCGGTCTAACTCGATGTAGTCCATGATTTGATCGGTATTTGTCGTCACAGGTCTTCCGCCGGCTGGCTTATCCATGGTGTCGTTTTCACCGGCTCTGAATCGTCGAAACCATTCCTCCGTGGTTCGAAGTGATAGAGTACCATCCCCCAAAACACCATTAATCTCACGGAACGTTTCTCTAGCGGATTAGCCTTTAACGAAGGAAAACTTTAAAATAGCGCGAATTTCGGCGTTAGTGAACTCCATGTTTACACGTCTATAACTGTTGAACGCAATATCCAAACTAATTATGCATAGCGTCGTTTTGTAGGTTATGTCAAGACCTTTCAAATTATGTATAGTATTGCTAGATACGAGCTCTGTAGCGCTTTGTACATAGCCGCGAAATTCAAAAGACAAAAAGGCGGAAGGGAGATATTTGACAACCATTATTTGCGCAACCTTTCGACTTAAGAATGTGTTTTTTTCATCCATGACCATCAATCACTTAGACACTAGATTAATACATATATAAAACAGAGGTATAAAAAACAGTTTTTTTTTTTAAATAATGCTAACAATATTTTTTTTCGCAATTATAATTACCATTCGTATTACCCATTCCAAATAAGCTCAGGCTAGGGCTAGGGGCTTTTGACGATTCAAAAATTGGGTTTAAAGAATTTATTTCTCATAAGAACATTTTTACAAAGTTCACTTAAATTGAGATATAAGGTACTTAAATATTATAATTAATGATGTGCCTCTGGGTCGCAGGTAGGTGTCGTCACATGTGTATCATCAAATCTTTTAGCTTGTAATTGCTAAGTTCAAATTATTTTATTTAACTATTACTAGAGCTTTTATTACATTAGTGTTTAGAGCCGTGGTAGCTCAGTGTCCAGGCGGTTGGCTCTTGTTGCATAGTACGCTAGCAACCCGAGTTCGATCCCCGGTGCCGGCACCAATAAATTTGCTATTGCAATTTTATGTGCTGATTAACCACGCGCTCGGCGGTGAAGGAAAACATCGTGAGGAAACCTACATGTCTTAGAAAATTTTTCTAAGACATGTGAAGTCTACCAATCCGCACTAGGGCTGCATGGTGGACTATGCCCTTGTACTCTCTTTACAGAGTGTTTAAGAATTTACTATAAATTCCAGTAATTAATTTAAAAATTAGATAAAACGCAATAAAATCTGTAAAGGTATAATTTTCTTCAATGAGTAATATATAGATATGAGAAGTCAGTCATTAAGAAGTAGTTTTAACTTACTTATTTTTGTATTATTGTGGAATTTAATTTTAAAACAATATCAGTCGATCGGTGACAACGTAAGGGAGGACAAAATAATAATTACTTGAATTGAGCACCTGTACAGAAAAGTTATTTTTAACCTTAAAAGATAAGTACGTCCTTGTCGGAAATACAAGAAGCGTTTTTCCTTAATTAACAAATAACGATTTACAATAGAGGCCGTTGTACTTTATAAATAGTAATAATGAATGTTACTCTACTGACTTCTCATATTTACGTGAATATTACTCTAATTTTTCAACAAGCCGTGGTAGCTCAGTGTCCCAGCGGTCGCCTCAAGTTGCACGGTACCTTAGCAACCCGAGTTCGATCTCCGGTGCCAACACCACCAATAAATTTGCTGTTATGTGCTCATTTACCACGCGCTCGGCGGTGAAGGAAAACATCGTGCTGAAATATGCAGGTTCTAGAAAAAATTTCTAAGACATGTGAGTCTGCCAATCCGCACTACGGCCGCGTGGTGGACTACGCCCTTATACTCTCTTTACTGAGGAGGTCAGTGCAGCAGTGGAACAAACACAAAGGCTTTAAGTTTATTCAATCGGAATAAAACTGTTTCGCGTTAATGTTATTTTTAATTTTCGACATATCGAAGACTTTACAGGGGTCATTTTCACGGGGATATTAGCACATAAGGCGTCCCTTATTATTGCTGTTGTAGGTTACCGTCTTGTCTTAAAAACTTGATTGTTTTGTTTTGTCCGATCCACGCAAATAAGCTCACTATATCACCTCGGTGTGCTTAGTTTTAGATATACTCGTATCACTGAATCCCAAGCATGTGTGTAGTGGATGCCACCTTTTTTTATCAAAATTTGGTATTTGTTTTAAAATTTCAATAGCCAATTTCTATCTTTGGAATTTACGTTCTTTTGCAAGGATTTGTGGTTTAACATTGTCTATTAAAGCAGATTTGAATAACGTTTATTGTTTAATTATCCAATTAATACATGTTTCATTAGATAGAATTGGATGAGCAATCGCTTTAACATCGTTATGGGGTGATAAGCGGTTCGCGACAGTGCGGCGGCGTGGCGGAGTGGCCGCGGTCAACGCATAACGTAAATAACCACATGATTGGGAACTCGTGGCCGACTCCTCGTGAGTGATCATGTGATTGTGATGAGTCCACTTAAGCGAATAAATACTCGACCGCTGCCCGCAAAACACTATTATCAATATAAGCTTGTGTTTACCGTTTTAATTTACGAGAAGGTTGCAATGAGGACGATAACTTACACTTTTGTGCACTTGTTTGATTAAAAATTACTATCAAATATTTATTATTTATGTTTATTGGTTTATAGTATTACTTTGATCTGTTCAAAATTTATTTTAAAATTTTGTACTTGTACTTTGTGTTTTTAGTGTGTGACAGACGCGAGTAAAGAATACCTAGCAGTAATTTTGGACGGATTCTGCTTTTGAGACGATAATAGGAAGTTACCATTATTTACTTTCGACCTGGAAACTATAAACTACACCTCGGATGTGGATGTTATTAGTTATTAATTAGTTTTGTCAAATTTACAGATAGTTTTCGCAGCAGGTAAATTTACGAGTAAAAACAAAAACCGACTTCAAAATCCAGTCAAACGTTGAACAATACCAACGCGGACGCTCTCTTTTATTTTATAGTTATATTACAAAATTCTGGCGCATAATATTCTTTATCATTTTCTACAATCGTGCTCGTGGCAGTTATGGCGTATTTTTCTAGTCATGAATTGGTGCATCAATATCCTTTTTTTTGTTGACGGGGAGGAAATCTTCGGAAAGATACCCCGCCTTCTGGGGGAAGGCGGCGGTTATGTGGGGTTCTTAACCACTAAAACCTTTCCTCGGTGCATGACGAGGGGCTCCGGGATCTCAACGTGGAACGCACCGGAGCCCCTCTGCACTGTGCTCAAGGAGAGCACGTCCCGGGTTGAGGTTACTCCCTCCCCCCCTGTGCCCTCGCAGCGCAAGGCGACACGGGCCAGCCGATGTCGCCTTCTTCCCGGGTCCACTTTGGTGGACGACGCAGGCCCCCACCCTTGTCGCCTAGTCGCCTTGTACGTCAGGCAGTGGATACCAGATATTCATGAGAGCCCAGAACTACAGGGCTGAAGTGCATCAATATCCTGTGCTAATTGAAGCCACATCCTTTGAAACAAAAAGAATGAAAATTAGTTTATAAATAACGGCGCTATGGGTGTAGAAATTTAAATGTCGTTTTATTTTATTGACAACCCTCTCTTTTGAAAATATAATATAATTACTCCAATGATCGCGTTTATTGGAACACTTGTGAGCAGATATTTCGCCGGCGCAACAATTTATTTAACACTATGTTTGCTAAGTTGTTCGAGGCTTGATGTCTGAATGTTCGAAGGCAATGATACTTTAAAGTTCTTTTCAGTGCACTGTCGAACAGTGTAAGACGCGCGCGTAACAACTTGTGTAGGTTATAAATCTACGATCACGCGGAAAACACGTCCTACGCACTTTTCATTATTCAATTCAATGAAAGCTATTTTATATCTAGTATTTTTTAATATGTTACATTAAATTGAAACAATGTAATTGTTTTTACATATATTTTATTTTTATTAAATTATCTTAGAAAGAAAACATTAACAAATAAATTCTTTAAATTTATTTTGACATTGTTATTGTTCAACTGTCAGTTGGTTTCATAGCCTTCATAACAAAGAATACGAAAGTTATATTATTACGTAGTATTGTCTGTCAATAGACAGTAGGGTTCCAGTCAATACACTTTGGAAAAGAAAAGGAATTTTAGAGAGAAATTTTTTTATTGTTAGTAAGTATTCATTAAATTTACTTTTTGAAAAGTCTTCGTACGTTATGAAAATTATATTTATCCATTTATATTTTAATTATAGATTGTGTGACCCTTTATTATATATAAAAAAAATGGTAACCCCTAAATGATAATTCGTCAGCGTTTCACCTGCAATAGATTAGTGACCAAGCGCTTGTTGTTACTTACAAATACTTGGGTTTAATATACGATATCAATATCGACGTACAATGCAATACTTCTACAGAATACATAGAGTATAAAACTTTGTTTACTTAAAAAATATATAAATCTCTTCATAACCCAAGGGGAGATTAAGAGAGTGTGCGGCAGTGACTCTAACATTCATCGGTTTTTTTTTTTTCATTTTTTATAGGCCAGAGAAACGGATCATCGTAAAATAATTTGGTTTTAACTGATTATAAGTTCTAAAATAGTTATTTCAATAACCGCTTATGTTGTTTTAACATATGAGAAAATATACAGATTGGGCATAATTAAAAAAAAATGTGCTCATGGGACACTAGGCAGAACCGAAGTTCCTTCAAATAATACATATGCAATAGAATTTGCAAAAAAGATGCATATATATTTATATATATATTTTCTTTATTTTTTTTAAATTGCTTATTGCTTATTTATTTAAATAAATAAAACTCCATAAGAAATTTAATATTTTACAAAATAACGTAAAATAAAAGAAGTCAAGCATAAAAATAATAATAAAATTCAAATTATTGAGTATTCATTATATTATAAGTAAATAACATATTATTATGTCTAAATCTATACATTATATAACAATAGTTTTTGTAAAAGCAATGTCTTAAATAATAATAATATAATCCGTTTCGATTTTTAAAATCCATATCGTTATTGTCTTATTCGCGGTATTATTTTTCAAAAATGAATTATTATACAAACAATACGAGCACATTTAGAACGATTTTAGCGAATAAATCATTTTCGGTCTTAAAAACACCGTCTATGTCAATTTTCTGTTAATCTATGGTCTGCGAATCATAACGTCGTAGGTTCAAATCCATCCTTCGGCTGTTGATGTGAATCACGGTTAACAGGAATGTTAGAAATAATAAAACTTGAACTTGAATATACTTTAGTAAATTAAATAATTGTAAGCATATTTTCAAGAGATTTAGCACTGTTCATATTTACTTATTATCGTAATGTATTATATATATGTTTTATCCATGTATAGTAAATACTACTTAATATTTCGTAATGTCTCTTATCTTTGTTGTTGAAACACCAATATATTTTTCTCTTTTACCTCGAGTTGACTTAAGAATAAGTCACTAAGGCATTAACTGCCTGAGAGAATTAGCTTATGGTGTTACATGATAAGTCTAAATAAATAAATAAAAGATTTTTTCTGTTGTTAATATAATTTATTGAATTTCAATCACACACCGCGATCATGTATTACACTACCATACGCATTACATCTAATTTTCCCTAAAAGAAAATCGATTTTTGATGTAAAAAATTCTATATTCGTAAATGCTAAGCTATACCTCAACAAGGACTCAAAATATAGTGAGCTCGTTCGGTATAGATTCTTGTACTCCCGGCATTATCCTACTTTTATTTCGCGGTCAGCTTTCTCATTCAGTCTTCTCCTGAGACATCTACCCCGGGTCGTCATTTTGTCTATATGATTATAGTATCCTTTATAACTACAGACATCCATGTTGCCGTAGATCGTACACTTTTCTTCGGTGCTGGTTTACACACCAGGACTTTTTTATTTAGGTCAACAAACCTTCTCGTGACATGACCGTGTCAATCAATGGAGACATCCAGGTCTTACCTCTTTGTATAGAAGTGTGACACTGCCAGATTATTTAAGCATTCTTATTTCATTCATACATTTAAACAAAAGTAAAAATTCAATCAGGCGGTATAACAATTATGACATTCAGATGATAAACATCTTTCTCTAGCGAGAGCTATTAGCGAGGCATTACAAAAATTGAACTCTCACTTTCAGGTACGAAAAACAAGTATCCGAATGACAGCCATTAAAGAGTACCCCTTCGATCTCAGCGATTTGCCGAAGCAAAACGAAGCGGCCGACACTCGCCGCCCTCCAGACCAGACCAGCCTTAACCAAACGCTGCCCACTTCAGCACCTGAAACGGTGCCGACAGAAGGGAAAAGGAAAGTGTCCATAATGGCAGACGAAAAAAGCAAAGATCGTGAAAATCAGCCATCAGACAGGTATGTTATTTTATATTAAATATCCATACATGGTACAACAAAAAGCTTCCCGTTGTCTGTTCGCGATAAACTCAAAAACTACTACACTGATTTTCATGATGTGGTGATGTGTCGCAGCAATGGAGACAGTTCCCGAGGAAGGTTTTAGTTTATAAATTATTCAGTTTTCGTATACACTAGCTAAAATATTACGAAACTTCGGAAAAATATAAGCCATCCGGGATTTATAAACGAAAACGCTCCCTAAACCCTTTGAGATATATCAAATTAATGTATGGTGGAATTGTGTATCTTACGAGTATATACGTCACAAAAGTCCGCGATGGCATATGTTTATCTCTTAAGGATAAATATACGATAAGAATACTATATCCATATTACCACTATAAAAATTGGGCAATTTTAAAGCGGTAATTAAAAAATATTTTTTTTGGCTTGAGAATGCTATGAATATTATTTTCTCCCTTAACACCAAGCAAATTAAATTAATACCCTAGGAGATATAGCTAAATCGAAATAATGCGGAATGGAATTAATTTCACCTCGCCCTGATACAAAAGAGCCGCGCCTAGACAAAATCCTAAACAACCTAAATAAACTAAATACCTTTTTTGTTAAATTCCATACGGACGAAGTCGCGAGCACAGCTAGTTAACCCTTTCACTGTTATGCAGTAAAATTTTAAATATTCTTTATAACTAAGCCTTATTAGTCCTAGAAAAGTCAGTGATTTTTTACTAACGTTTACAAAAAAATCTCTAAAATAAATTAGACGCAGAATGAAAATGAGATGCAATAGTTCTGAGGCCATTGAACCTGAAACTCTGAATCTGAAATTTAGGGAGTTACTAGGCGCTAGGGCTCTCGCGGGAGGATCTTGGCTTATGCAGTAGCTTTTATCTGAGAAGTATAAAATCTGGTATTCCTTAAATAGATTTTGTAGGGTAATGGAATAGAATCTACATATGTAAGCTTCGCGTATTCTTTAGCACAGATTCGAGATCCACAATATATCAAATACAGCGTTTTTCCAATGTCATTTTTTTGTAAGATCAATATTGTACAATGAACCAATTTTAATGGGTACAAATTTTCCTTCAAAGAAATCTTATAATTCAAAACGTGTATCTGATCGTCACGGTCGTTCATCTTAACTTGGCTACTGTCAACGCGTGCCTATTCGGCAGACACTTCCGCTATTGACCATTCCAATAATTTTCCTTGTAAATATGGGCACACTTATCAAGTACTATTTTAATATTTTAGACATTTTTTTTAAAGCAAGTGCTTGACCACGTTCCCACCTAATGTTAAGTGGAAAAGCAGTCCGTCACATGGTAATGGAATAGTAATGGAAATAGGAAATGCCTATTCAACCATGTAATTCCTGAACAAATTCTCCAAAATGCATTCTGTGGAACACGGAAAGGGTCACTTTAAGCCTGTGTAAGACTGAGCAGATTGGTTTCAGCTGCGCCCCTAATTAACGCAAAATAGTTTTCACGTCATTTTCTAATATCTAAAAATCCCTTTGCTTATAAAAACGAAAGACTTGTCTTATAAACAGTAAATAATTTTTAACATCATTTCTGTTTAAGTATTTAACATTTAATGAAACTATTTTTGTCATTATGAGTTATTCATATCATTGTACCTAAACGAACCTTAGCGAAGCTAATTGTCTTTTATCATTCAAAAACAGTTTTACAGCATACATGCTTGATATAATATAATAAGCAGTGTAGCAGGTAGGTAGCGCGTGGCATCGCTCTTTGCACACCACTATATAAAACCTTTTTTAACAGTGGTACAGTCATATTTCAACTAAGTGAAACGGAAAATTACCAGTACCGTACAAAATATAAATATTATTACTTTATTTTTTTATATAGCAATAACAAAAACGTGCTTATATAGCACTGAAGCAACGATTTTTAACAAACAATATTCATTGTCAAAGCATGTATTATAGATTTTGTAATTTCCTTTTGATCCTGGTTAGGACAAAACATACTGTCATGTAAAATTGTCATGTTAATGAGAGGTCTAAAACTTGTTAAAAATATAAGCTCTCGCTCCTTCTAATGTTTTTGCGTGACAGAAAATGAGCCTATCTAACGATCAATATATAAAATAATAATCTATAAAACCAAAACACGGAATCTCTAGTACAAACAACCAGGGAAATGTACTTCCAAAACCCATACTATCTTGTTGGCCGCTTAGTTCCAAGACTAAAACCCTCACCCGTAACGAAGCCGTTTAATCCCAAGTGTTTAGTGAAGGATATGATATGTCATTATTATTATCGAGGCAATGTATGTTTATCCTCAAAAAGAGCAACACAATCGTATCTTGTCTTTTTATCAGCGATTCGAGAAGGTATCTACAAGATTAGTTAGCACAGTATGAACTAAAAAAGAATACTTACAAATATATACACATTATAACATTCCTATTAATCATTCCAAATAAGATTGTGCTAGACCATTTACGTCAATAGCTGATTGGTAGATTTCTATGTCTCCGACGTATGTTTTGTAGACTATATTAAGCTTTAGAAGCTTTGTTACCAATGCAAGATAACTTCAAATATTGGGTATCGAAATATCATCAATCCCCGACGATAATCCTATTCTTTAAGCAGACATCTCGACGGTTTTTCGAGACTGCCACCAAACATTCTAACAAACATCTTGTAAGTGCCGCCACTTATAAGCCTTCCTATACTAAATTCCGTCGCGTCGCCCGGAGGACAAGACACGTTCTTGACGATCCAGACGACGCGATTACCATTGCACAGGCTTTATCTCTACAAATCCATAAAACGTCCACATCCGCGACCGTCGCAGGTTGCGAATAATCCTCGCGCGTTACCGCTATTTTATGGGTAGGCCCCACTCCTTAGATGTTAGGAGCGTTGCTGGAGTTTCTTCGGCCACTTCTTCTCCCAGCGCCAGCGCTTCCGTGAAATATCAACCGACCGAGTCGTGGTTCGGTCGCATTCATAAGCATTCTTACGCGTAACATAATAACCGTCCAAGCCGAGGTTACCCCTCACCGGGGGGACCCTTGTGTCGATTTACTAGTGATAGAGGTTCAGGCTAAGCGACCTAAGAGCAATGCCACCTCTCAATCCGGTGAAGCAGTCAAAGCCAGCTTCTCTGGCCAATTTGTGTAGTTCGTCATAAAAAAAATCATCAATCCTTAACTTTAGACGATTCATCGAATCTAAGGCAAAGACAGCTGCAAAATGGTAATCCCGATCAAAATACAATTGTATTTCTAACCGGGCAGGCCTTTAATGCTTTACCAAGCTCGAGTCCGGTCATTAGTAGGCAATTGCTGTCACATTTGGGCAGGCGCTGCTAAATGCCATTTCGCAGGTATGGTCTGGTCTGGAGTCTGTTGAAAACGATAGAGAGTTACTTGTTGGACTTGATCCAACTGAACAATTTGCTCAGTCTTGAGCACACGCTTAAGATGGCTTCTGTAGTTAATTATTTATACCAAAGTAAATTTTCATCAACAGTTCATGTTTACATGCCTAACTAGAAAACTATAACATTAGACGGCGATTAAAGTCACATCCTATTCCTTAGCTTGAAAATTACCATCCACAGAGATTTTCCGGGAATTTTGATTAATGAAAAAATACATACATACGTATGGACACAGCAAATTTATTACAATTAACTTCAACTATTATAAATATCATCCTAAAAGGATGCATTCATTGCAAATTAAAATATTTTGTTAAAATTCTTAATCAACAGGTTCAAATAAAACAAATTACTCGCTATAAATTTCCAAATGCATATTTATTACAAATCGATATTGTAATCCAAGATATATAAGACCCGTAAATAAAAAAAACTAGACGGCACGTCACAGAGGCTTTTTAGTTGCCGATATTACTTGTGTATAACACAGTACAGTATAAAATACAACCAAAACAGTATGACGCAACAAGAGTGTCTATAGAAATGAATAAGTACGAGAATCACGTGCTCCAGCTATTCATTGTTGCATGTATCATTCCATTATGTGGCTTTGTTATGGTACGTTTTTACCTCGTAAATATTTTGCGTGACAACAACAGAGGCTAAATAGAATTTCTTTTGTAGTTTACAATATTTCAATGTTCCATTATTAACAATGACTTAGGATGTTTTGAGTTATACATTGAAAAATTATTCTTAATTCGATGTAGATTTAATAAAAAAAATGTATATAAATTGACGATTGGGATTTGAATTCCTGCTGACATGTATGTACAGACCAATGAGCTTACCGTTTTTCGATTCTAACGTATAGAAGATAATGTGATAAAAATGTGTGTCCGGTGTATGGCGATGGTCTCAACCTATTGTAATTATTCAAGTTAAATTATTCCTTCTCATTAAGCATATAAATTGCTAATGAAAAGATAGTAATTGGTAACTCTGTCTGACATATTAAAGTTCAAAGCACCCTTTTTTATCTTAAGCGCCTTTTAAAATTTTATCCGCAATTAAACGTAAACAAAATATTGCTGCTACAAACGAAAATCATTCTCTATAATTTGAACAATTATGTCGATTAATAGCTCAATATTAAATTAAACTATATTTTATTATTATTACATTAATAACCATTGAACATTAAAATATAAGGTATCTTTACGTTTAACTTCTAGTACGAAAGTGTGTGACGTCATTTAATATTTTACTGCTGTGTTTCATTAATTTACTCTTTTTATTTGATAAATGCTATTAAAGGGCAGTTTTAAACCCTTTTAGACCAATAATCTTCTTGAATAAAACATTATTTTATTTCACATAATACTTACAATAACTTAAAATTTTGACAGCCGTGTTGCAACCAGAGTATCGTAGAGGATAGTAAATCGCGGTACATGAGTTCCATTTCCACTTGAGTTCCGAGAAACTTTTGTTAAGATAGTTTATTACATCAGGCCAAAAATAACACAATGGGCGGTTTTGATGCCACTTCAGCTGGAAAGTCTAAGTAGTTTATGGAATGTGTCTCAGGTAGAAAAGAAATGTATAATAATTATTAAGAAAACTAGACAATAGAAACAATATAAAAAGTAGAATATAGACAAAACAAGTTAAAACATGTCGGCCAACACGTATCCTCTCGATAGTGTTAAGCTAGCTGTTGTTGTAAATTGGTCCGTTCGACTGGCTGCTGGTCCACGATCATGGGGAATGTAGAAGAGATATTTGTTTGCGATGACTGTAACAAACTCAGTTGCTTATCTTAGCTGTCACCTATTAGCATTCTCTTGCTCCTAATAAATTCAAGGCTGACAAAGCTCCTAATCAACAAAAACTTTGACGCTACTGGTAAGCTACCATCTTGATAAAAATATATGTATTAAAAAAATTATATACAAATAAAAGTTATCATTTCTTTTACTTCCATATGTAAATTATATATATACATGTATATGAATATTACGAGTAATCAATAACTTTAATAAAATGCTGTCGTAATTTTTTTATGGGAAAAACTAGTTTTCGAATTCCCTGATCTTAAATTGGTGGTGATCATTGATTCATCACAGTATTATTTTGCTTAAGTGTATCATAAGCATAATGAAACCTACTTGTGTTTTTTTTAAATATATCTTTAATTTTCAAGACATTTGTAACAGAATGTATCAGACTAATTACATTGCATTATCTAATGTGGCGTTATTTGGTAGAATACGAAATTAATTTACAGTTATTTGAATAAAAAGAAAATTGCGAGTGTAGGAAAAAATATATTGCTATAGTTTGTCACAGATAAGGAAAACGTGACTTATCGCTATCGAACGCGCCATTTTTAAATTAACCAATCATGTAAAGTTGCGTTGTTCTCTTACTCCCCGTTAGTTACCATGCGATTGGTTCATTTTAAAAACAATGCGTTTAAAT
The DNA here is from genome assembly GCA_029286785.1 of Meandrusa payeni. Lineage (NCBI taxonomy): Eukaryota > Metazoa > Arthropoda > Insecta > Lepidoptera > Papilionidae > Meandrusa > Meandrusa payeni. The sequence goes on along the minus strand of JAGSMX010000012.1, from coordinate 9,917,071 downwards.
TTGATGAGTCATTGTTTCCTTATCTTAAGCAGAGTTTTGGAATGAAGTATAATTTACTTTTTTCACATAAAGTAAGGCGACAGGCGCCTTCTTAATGAGTTAAACTCATCTGACTTGTCACCTATTAGTATATAGTACTGCTGGTAACTGAGAGTTCTTGTATAGGAACAGAGGAATACAAATAATAGGGTCACCGCCACCCTTGAAAATCCACGACACCAGAAGAAATTCAGGTGCGTTGCTTACCTTTGATAAAGTAGCAGGTTCATTTTTTATTGATAATATAGTCCCTAAATTGCAAACCCAATTCTAACTAGTCCCGACTGGGCATTGTTAAATAATATGCTTCAGTCGGATCACAAGAGATTCTAGAGCGGATACTATAATTTTGTCACTACAGGGAACCTCGGAGTTGCGGTTACCCGACCTAGTATCTATTAAATGGAGGAAAATTTGACTGTGATTGTGCTATACGTGATGAAACTTATATTTTAAGATAGATTTGTACTGGCGCTTACAACCTACTAGTTTCTGATGGAATACCCCAGATCTTGCTTTAAATTTGAAACATAATATGACAAAAACATACGTATTATACTTAACGGAACACACTGTTATAATATAACCAAATAACCTATTTTAATATCTATGTATATTCTTCCATTATACTTATAATATTATGATATGCAGCCTATTTCTTTTATAGACATTTTTTCTGTATTATTTGTGCCCGCCAACAGGGGTATTTTAACGATATAATAATTAAACAGAGGTCACATTTGGGTCACTATTAAACTCCTGGTAGAATCTGGGATTTGATTTTTGTAATTTTCATAAATTTATTATACGACTAGCAAACGAAAGCGGACGTCACATTGGGACATTTACCATTAAAATTAAATGAAACTAAGATGAAGCTACTATTTTATATATAGACAATTTATAAAATTATACATCAGTATAAGTGTATCGTATATGCACCATCTAAATCAAAATAAAAATTATTTTGGCAACACTTTACTGTGGCCTACAAAAATTATAATTAAGATACCACACAATTTTTTTATGAAATTAGATTAAAAAACGTGCACACACTCCATGGAGAGAGGTAATCGTTACAACCCTTAAAAACCTTTGTCAATCTTAAAAAAGATATGATACGGATTACTTATTTTCATAAGAAATAAAAATCTATCATGTCTTTTAATAGTATATAGAATATAAAATGTCTACATGTCGATATTCTATACTCTGAAGCATCTGATTAACTCAGCCCGCCCCTTTTTTGCACACGACTTTATCTGATATTAGCGATCTCCGCAGCCCAAGAACAGAGATTTCGTCTCCGTAACGCACTAGCTTAGTGAATTCCTATTCTCTCTTCTCTTGAAACATTGCACCTTTTATCAGAGAGAAAGACTGACGGGAGCAATTTTCTCCAGTTCTTTCTTTTACGTATAATGTAAGACGAAATTAAGTGATATTAATTGACTAGACACAATCCAGGAGTTACATCCTCTAAAGCACATTAGACGGGATACTGTAAAGGCGCGATTTTTGGGATGATACTACCTTACCACGTACCTTTGTAAAGAGGCTTATAATTTTATATTCCTTCTATTCCATTTTATATTATCAGCCATGCTTTCAGCATAATAACTTTTCATTTCTTGGTAGTAAGCACGGTCAAAGACAAACGTAGCTTTCACATACTTTTCACAAGGTGATAATGTTTTTAGCATCACTAACATACATGAAGTGATAATCTACACATTAGGGTTATGAATATTTCTACCTCATATGTTTTAAAAAATGTTTTGAATGTAAAAGTGAATGAGGAAATTGTGGGTCTATATAAAAGAAAGAAAGAAAATAAGACAAAAACAGCAGTAGATTCTGCTTTAAGCTCCGAATAACCACTGAGAGTTATAGAACGGAATAATTTATTTAATACAGAGATAAATATATAAAAACGATGACATAAAATAGATATTAACGTCGTAAGTTAATTATCAATATCGTTTAAGTCTTTAATATGCAAAGACGATATGCTACAATGTGTAATGCGGTCATTTTTTAATAATCTAGTCCAGAAGAACCAAGTTGAGAAGTGTTTAAAAGTGGTATTAAATCGGTGGACAAATAAATCTTTTATGTAATCAAAAAATACTAACAAATTCAATGAACAATTATTAAAAAAAATGGTATTTGCATATTTGAGAAAGTTCATGAAACTTTGTTGGAAAAAAAATTCAATGGGTTGCATTATCTTTTTAAAATCTTATTTTAGAACAAAGAGTTGTTGTATGCAACAAAACATGCATAATGAACACTTGAATAGTATAATAGTTCAAAATAAGTGTTGCGGAATTGTTTAAAATGATATATAAACAATCTTATCATTTTTATAATCGTTATTACTATTAACTCGAAACCATGGCCTTTTCTTAAAAGCTTACTAGACCATAAAACATTAAAAAAAACTCGAAGCTATGCTGCAATTCACTGGCCGCAAAATACGACTAAAGAAAAAAATGTTTCAGCACCTAATTGCAAGTACGCTGTTTTCAATCTTCATTTGTTCTGCTTATTCGATATGGGTCGTACGTAATACGCATTTTACACCGCGCCACAAAGTAACAGCTTATTAAAACCAAATACGATTTTAATTACTTTCAGACATTTTGTCGTATATGTGTGCGTAACTTGCGTTACCTTGTTACAGTACTTTTCAGACAATTTTTTTTCTATTAAAAAAACCTATTGCATGTTTTAATAATAATTTTAACGTCGACATTGTGATGATAATAATGTCGTTCGTCGCGAAATTAGGAAGAAAGGGGGATGTGCGGGCGACGCGGGCGTTGTGGCCGGTGTCACATGAGCCGATACATATGTTTTAGAAACGAATTATAAACAGTCGGGCGCGCGGTCGACGCTCATTCAGTAGTACCAAACTCCAACGTCGTCGCGGCCGCAACCCTATCCGTTGTTTGAGACTTTACTATGACTGAGGGCTTTGTAGTTAAGCAATTGCTTTTGCGCATCGGCCAATGACCGGCCCACGGGCCTGCGAAACTGAATGTTCCGAGGCAGTCACGTGCCCGGGGTGAGGCGCGGCGGGCGGCTCCACTCGCAGCCGAACCTTCTCTTATAAGATGCACACTCGCCGCGTCATAGGTGTGAAGCGTGCACGGCCGGACGGCATGCCCCGTGCACACTGTTGTATACGCTCGCTTGCCGATATTTAGTTTTAGCTTAATTACATTCGCATAGTGCCATGTAGGATGTCTCACAGTAGCCTTAGCTGTCACTACGATAGCTACCTCCCGTCAGATTCGTCACTTGAGACTGACGCACTTAACCGACACTGGTGAGTTAATTTAAATTTTTATTTAATTTTAACGTAATATTATTAGTACAAGGGAAATAAACAATAAACATACAGTTCTATTTAACTTTTGTATAACAATCTATATAGCAACGAAAGTATTATAAAATTATAATTAAATTTATTTATTATTAGTTTTAATTAGAGAAATTTTATTAAAGGATATTTCATTTAATAATTGAAGCGCATTCTTTTTATCACTTTTGTTTGGCCATTTTAATATCCATTTATTTTATTAAAATTAATTAGGGATTTTAACTAAACGTAATAAATTTTCTTATTAATTAGTGAAATGTACAGATAAATATATTCTATGAAAAAAAAACGAAGTCGATCGTAACATGTTTAAAATTCCAAACACGTTGCACTGACGAAAATAAAGACGATAACGTTTCAAACACATGTTACTTGTATAAATAATGTAATATTATTACAAATATGCACCTCATTGATATAAACACGTATTCGACCCACATGTGACCTTAGTCGCTATGGGCGACATATCAACAGTGGGGAAACAAACGCGTGGACGACAAATCATAATTATACCCTCCAGTCATACAAACCGTTCACAATCCATTGCGTATAAACATTGACCCAGTACGGCGCGTAGTTTTCCATCCGTTTAAAAACTTATGCCACGCATTCACCTTACAGTACCGGTTAACCTATATCCATAAGGTTAAATCATCGGCTTACCTGTAAAATTTTAACCGTCACGAAATTACGAATATACTGCTTAACAATTTTATCCTTCTTGCAAAAAACATCAATCGACAAGATTTTGTCATTAAGGAGTTCCTTTCATTTCAAGTCCTAAGTGAGCTGAACTACACATAAAACTTGTCTGAAAACCTACGGAAATGAACTTGCTCTACAAAAAAGTTAGTTACCTTCAAAGTCACAAGACACGCTCATTTATGGGCAAAGCAGGCCAACCTTAACCTAATACAGGGTTAGAAAACACGAGGTGACTACAAGTCAATTAACTACCCTTGAAATTTTAAATAAGTCGTACTGATTTTTATTTCGTAATTCATTGCACAATATTTCATATAATTTATTACGTATTATATGTAATAAATAATTATTTATTAATCGTTTTAAATGAAACTTGCTCATAATCGGGCTTGATATTTACTTTCAATGCCCTTTAGTTTTGATTGACTATATCACGGCGGACGCCTAAAAATTTTTGGGTGTACATTTACGTAACCGAATTAGAAAGTTATATCGTCCTAGGCCGATATTATTTGGTATTATTAAATCACATTACGTCCACAGGAATGGCCGCGTGTCCGCGCAAGCAGAAGGGCCGTCGCGCCGCAAGAGCAATCTACACAATGCCATGGCGGCTGAAATGGACTCCTCATGGGGTAGGATTACAACTTTTTTTTCTACATATTTAAAGCATAATCTACTCTGCTTCGTGTAGTTAGAGTAGAAAACTCAACAACAGTTTTGAGCTCAATCGTCAAAGGAGATAACTTATCTGCATTTTTATTCTTTAACGATATTAGATGCGGGTATTTGTGGTATAGCGTGTCGAAGACATACGGCTATTATATAAAATAATTAATATTCATATTCCTATGAATATCATTACAAAATGTAGAAAAGTAACTATAAGTTTTTTAAGCGGGGTAGGCAGTGATAGCAAACGCTATTCGCTTATCATCATGCTTATTAGACCTAGCTTGTGAGCAGGCCGTAACCTGCTATTTGCCAATGACATTTCACTATGTAATCAAGCTGTTACAATTTAATTCGAAATTGTGCCAAAAAACTTAATTTACTAAATTAATTTTGGTATGCAATTTTCAATTGAATTTTTAGATTATTTAATGATTATGTGATATTAATCAATTTCATGATGTTAGCAAGTAGCAATCATTGAAACATTATTGGAGTGTCAGAATCAGAATCATTTATTTGTGGACCATAGGTATTGAATATATAATTAAGAAGTAATTTGTTCAGTCCGTGCGGGCATACGAAATTTGTAAAAAGAAATAATTACGCTACTAAATTCTCCATGAAATAGCAACCGACCGAGTCGTGGTTCGGCCCTCTCGGGTGCCCTCGGTTAGGAATGCTTACGCGTAACATGGTAACCGTCGAAGCCGAGGATACCCCTCACCGGGGGGACCCTTGTGTCGAGTTACTAGCGATAGAGCTTCAGGCTAAGCAACCTAAGAGCTATGCTACCTCTCAATCCGATGAAGCAGTTAAGACTTCTGTGGCCAGTTTGTGTAGTTCGTCATAAAAAAAACTAATAAAAAATAATAGTATTTATCCAAATATATCCAAATTGTAGAAAAAAACTAAAGTCAAAGCTTTTATTAGTAGGAGTATTTTAATTAAATAATAATAATTAATTAATAATTAAATTTTACTATTTATTTTATTAATTTAAAATTAAATAATTAATTAATAATATATAAAAATAATTAGATAATTTTAAATTCGCTTTTACTTTTAAATCTTTGGGAATTTTATTATTGTTGTTTGTCAGAGATAGACACAATTGTCACTAAAGGTTAATTTTGACACGATTGATTTAGCAGACTCGGGGACTTATCATATCGGCGTGCACTGGCGCAAATTTACGCATGTAATTTTGTTACACGTTAGAATTCGAAAACTCTTTGCTATTGGTAACCCCGCCCTTAATATTGTACAGTCATATGCTTAGCAACTGTCACCGTTTAATTATAAAACATTCATATGCTAGAGAGATGTTTTAACAAACAGTTTAAAAATAATAACTCTTTATTAAGACAACGCTTAGAACCGTTGTAGCTTAGTGTCGCTTAAACTTGCATATAACGCTAGCGAAGCTCCCCAGTATAGTTATTAGGTGCAATTTGAAGTGCTGATTTACCACGCGCTCGCAGTAAAGGAAAACGTCTTGAGGAAACCTACATGGCTTAGAAATTTTTATAAGACATGTGATATCTGCCGACCCCCTCTCTATGCCCTTAGACCATACACTTCTCTTTACAGAGAAGGCATGTGCCAAACAGTGGGACATTTATATATGTATATGCTGTACTTTAAGTTTTTAATTTAACGGCATAAATGACCCTTTAAAAGGTAATGAATAAAATTTTATATGATAGATCATACTGACTTCTAATTCCGAATAAAATTTATCGACTGAATAAATTAATATATTAATTTATATGAGAATTAACATAGAGGTTAATGTATATACTTATGGCCACTCGAACTCACGAACATCAGATCGTAAATCTAACGTTGAACTTCCTAGGTTTATCAACCGACTTCAAAAAGAGAAGGTTCTCAATTCGTCCCGATTTGCTTTTTAATTTTTTTTTAATGTTTGTGCAAATATGGCCCCGTTAAATACAAATGGATTTTAAACATCTAAATTTTTTAAGTACCACATCAATTTTCAATAAGACCGTTATATTGGGTCCAAATATAACGGAACTCCTAAAAATCGTATAAGAGCGTGGTTGTTAATTGAGATATAGATAGAGGTATGACAATCTAAGAATAGGTAAATTCTCCTTAACGATAATGAGCACAAATGTGGAAGAAGAAAGACAATATAGACATCAGAACTTCGTAATATAACCATAATACTTCATAAATAAAACAGAGCGTTCGCGCGTAGTAGCGTTTATTAATGTTTGATACGTCACGTTTAATTTGATTTGAAGTAAAATTTTGTTTTTACTTGTAAATATAGTTGTCGTAGGTGTTATTTGCCTTGTTATTGTGGTGCTAATTACATTGCATAAAAGCTAACACGTGTTTTTTTATTAAACTTATCCGGTGCATTGCAACAAGTTCACCGTATCATTTTATATTTTCCTCGTGGCAATACAGTACACTGTAAAGTGACAGTCAGTTATGTTGCCCTTTTTCATCCGTCACAGAACAAATCCGAGTCGAACTGTTGTACTCTTTTGTCTGATTAAAAACGAGTGACCGCAATTCTGATTGTAAAATAGATACTGTAAGGTCATTTACAATGAATGTGATAAGGTTGCACCTTTTACTAATTATTAGTGATTAATGACCCTTTAAGAGTATTTTTTTTTGTTCACGCGGGGGAATCTTTTAAAGACCATCCTCCGGTACCCTGGGTGGGCCCGGAGGGATGTGTGGGACTCGGCCTGGGAAGCCCCTACCCACTAAACCTTCCGCGAATGCCATCAGCCGTTATGAGCGGGGTGCCCCGGATCTGTCAGCGACAGGACACCCCAACGACCGGCCGGTCCCGGCAAAGACCGGACTTCATCCTCAAAGGGGACTTCTCCGGCACTCAGAGAAGTCCCGACGACGCCGAAGCATGCTGGGGCCAGGTACCCATCCTGGCCCCGCTTCGGATTACGGGGGAATACCCTTTAAGAAAAATAAATACCCTTTAAGAGTATGATTCAGTATGATCTATTAGTAGAGTAGTATAGATGTTAAATTGTTACAGTGTAATAAAATAAATCATTTACATACTACTTTTACCATGGTACGTCGTTCCTTTACTATTTCTTTATAATTAAACGTAATTAACGCAATAAAAATAAATGGTATGAAAGTTTCCCATAATCAAATTAAAAGTGTAGAGAAAAAGAGCAATGAATTTTTATATTATCGCGAATGCCAAATGTCTGTAGAACTTTCCACTCATTTGCATACATTATCAAGAACCGAACTCTACTTGTTATTACCATTGATACTTTGTTTCTTCACAAGACCACTTTCCAAACATGATTTTTATGTTTATAAGAATCCATTGAAGAGAATCCAAGAAAATTTGATATTGTAACAGCTCTCAGACTTCGTTTTGGGCATATTCCATCTAACAGTTTCACATTTCTAATGAAAAAAAACATCTACACCAAACTGCATTGAGTGCGGAGTTATAGAGGACGTGCATCACGTACCACTACCGTATTCCACCAGAATGTATCAGGAACGAAACTCTGAGAGCTGGATTATTAGCTAAAATTAAGATTAGCCGCTGTGATGTCGGGTTTTGTAACAGTATCCTAGCTTCTCTAGGTATGGAAGAAGCTGGGATACTGTATAAAATTGAAGACTAAGTAAGGCTTTCGTTATTATAATAACCGTTGTCCTATGAGGGTGATATTTTCTAATAGAAAAACTCCTCGTAAAAAAAGAATCCATTGCATTACTGAAATCTGAACTAGAAACAAAAGACTATCAAGAAACCAACGATAAATTATTTTTAAAAACAGTAAAAATTCACTGCCAATCAGAGCACGGACCCGAGTCTTCTTTCCCAATTACATTTCGCTATGAAATAAAAAAAAACCGTAATGTACTAAATGAATTATTTGAAATGTTATTTTTAATTGAATGTTTTCGTTTATTTCACATTGAATAACTGATTGAATGAATCGGCATGATGTTAAAGTTATATAATATCGTCTGTAATACGTCATTGGAAACTAGCAGATTAACAAAACTAACAAAAATCTATGATGTTCACTGAACATTCAACTTGACATAATTGGGTGAAATAACCTACACCATTTGAGGTAATAAAGTTTTTTAGGCCGAAATTTAAATGGTGGCAATCCTTACGGTTAAAACTATATGTGAGTTTCAAATATAAATAACTATTGATTATATACATAAAATGACATAAATAACTAAATTTATACAGACAAGGTAAATAAAGCAAAAATAAATGAAGCCATTATTATATTATTCTTCCTTGTTTGATTTAGATACAAACTAACGTCATGTTCGTTCAGACACATATGCAGCGATTTCTTTGTATTGTAAAATGAATCATATTCAAACATTTCAAATATATCCAGCAGTAAAAATGAATCGAGACTACAGTACTTGAGAGTAGAGATCATTCAAAACAAGTCGCCACAATTCGTAATTTATTTTTACACGTGGCTTCGACATCCGCTAGGAGTACCAACGATAAGCGGATATGAAACTCATATTTACAAGCTTAGTAAGCAATATTTGACTGTTTTTGCGGAAACATTGAGTACACACTACGCGTCATACAAATCTTTTGGGACTACACGAACTACGCGTCATTATTTATTACTACCACTATTAAATACAGTGCCAGCGTAAAGGGGCGGTGGGGAAGGGGAAGGCTAAATGAGGCGACATTGGGCTCAAAATTTCAGGGATATGTTAGAATCAATGGAACTATAAAACTTTCTACGTCCACATCGTTAGCTCTCGTTTACGCTAAAGGAAAGATAAAATTATCAATAGATTAACTCTTTTTTAATTTCTTATGTGACGTTTATAAATACGATTTGCTGTTAAAACTGCGGAAGGGATACCATAAGATTTAGCATGTATGGTTTTATGATATAGTATTTTATTGATTACTTATCTGGAACCTATATTTTTATGGTGTAATTTTCTGTAAATTCAACTTATTAGTGCGTAAGTGGAAAAAATAAGTCATAATGTTCCCACTATAAACGCCGTTCTGTGCGCTAAGTGAAAGGGGCGGGACTCTTGTTGTACTTACATAAATAAGTTTTCAAAAAAAATACACATATATAAAGAATACATATAGTTACAAAGTCACGGTGATACAAGTACTATAGATTTTAATCATAGTTCCTGCGATATTGAATAATAATACCGCTTCACCAAGTTTTAAAAACTGGTAGGCAAACAACACAATGAAGAAGGCTTATTACAATAAAAATTCAAATAAAATACATACGTTGTACATACAATTGTGTTTAATAAGGTGATATTAATTATGTTTTTATATATATATATCTGTGAATGCAAAACGTAACTGCTAGTTACAAAGTGTAGGGATTTAAAATTTTTATAACCAAAGAGCCGGCCATAAATAGTGGCTGTACCTAGTCAAAACAGGATGTTACTTAAAAATCCACAAACACCATTGTTCCATTTTAAAGTAGATCATTGTCCATACAGTTTTAATAATAAATCCGTCCTTCAAACTAAAAAGAGCAGGTATATTTCTATTCACCTGTCAGTTCCCACAAATTGATCGATAGGGCTTTCTTGTCGTTCCTACGTCGCCCGTAACGCTTCATTTTAACTTCTTTCGCAGATCGGCCGGCACACATCGAGGGCAGGTATAAAAAATATTCAACAACTTCTTCTGTATATTCCAAGAAAGCGCTATCTCACCAAAGCGAACATATCGAAAGGTAATATCTCGTATTTGTGTGTTAGTTGTGTCCTATTAGTTGCTTATTTAAAATCATCAGGGCCATCACAAATCAACACACGTATATTTTTATTATATTTATTATTCCACTTTTTGCAAAACATTTCCACAAGTTAGGTACATATTACTTATTTATTTAATGGCAATTCATTGAACACATTTATAATACAAAGAGTTTCTTAGAACATTCCATTATTACAAGAAAAGCGTGACGAAATATTTTATTGCGTAGGCGTAAAAATATGTCATATTTTGTTGAAATCAAGTTAAGAAATTTATACGAAATACGTGAGTTTAACTGTATATCTACAGATCTATTGTAAGTCCGTTTTAATTTTTTTTGTAACGTTTTTATATATTAATTATATAGCAACAATCATAATACCGTAATGAAATAACTACACAACGTTTTAAAATATTTCTCGATAGCGTGACCATCAACTTAATTTAATCAAATGCATTAAACACACACATTGTAGTGTGTTAGCCCAGTGAACAATGTATTCCTCTTGTCGTGGCAGGTCCTGGTGGTACGCTTGCTGCCAGAAGTGTCACCAAGAAGACTCCGGGACTCCCTCTTGGGAGCCACCGCATTGGCAAAAGATTTGTCCCTACCCATTATGTCCGTCCTACAGAAATTTTGCCCAGACACTTTCCGTATTTTTAATTGGTAAGCAATTTAATTAATAACGAACTTTTATAATAAATTCAAAGTTACAATTAAATTGATGAAACTACAAATGCAGTACAGATACTATTTTTTTCAAAATAAAGATAATTAATATAACTTTATACTTATATTATAGGTGTATTGGTATGGATTATCATATGGTTAGTAATGGGTGACACGGCAGCGCCGGGCGGTCAATTGTTCACACTAGCTGTTCTCACTATTGCTGCTTACTTTGGGGGATGGATCATGGTTAAAGTTACAACACTACCGGCTCTTATCGGAATGTTGATAGTTGGAATTGTAATGAAAAATATCGGATTTGTGAACTTCGACGATACCTTCGAACGAGTTTGTTCTTACATCAGGTAAATATGCAAATACTTTACAAGTACTCTCTCAATTTAATATTAAATCATGAAAGTATAGGTATCGATTCAAACGATTTGAATCCCAATTTATATATAATTTCCTTTCTAATATCCAAGTTCTACAAAGCATTCAGATAAAAACATATATATATATATTTATAACTAACCTTTCCTTGCAATTGATATTTCTGTAATTTTTCTTATATTGAAATCCAATTTATTTAGATAAAAAGAAGAATAAATGAATGCATTATTACCTATAATCAATAGGAATAAGCAACGATACTAATTGCTCTATTCTGTATATACCACATACATGCATGGATATTTCTTAAAGGTACTCGGAGGGAATTCCTTATTCATCACCATTCATTTCCCACCGACGTCTCTCACTTTTGCATCATACATTTTCATGATCTCTCTTATATAATTACAATTATGCCAAACGACTGCGTTATCACATTTTGTTTCTATATTAAAATGTAAATCTTTACATTAATACCGAATTTATTCTTACAGGAAAATAGCTTTAACGATAATCTTGACTCGAGCTGGCTTAGATCTTGATCCGGTCGCAATGAAAAAATTCTTTCTCACTGTGATCAAGCTGGCTTTGATACCATGGACGTTTGAGTGCGTGCTTTGTGCAGTTATGGCACACTTGCTACTCGGATTACCTTGGGATTGGGGTAAGTTTCCTGGCATATTTATATACCTATATAATTCTTCAAATACGTAAATCACTAAAGTGACGTAATTGGGTTTGACCTAATAGAGGTTCAGGCTTAGCGACCTAAGAGCTATGCCACCTCTCAATCCGTTGAAGCAATAAAGGCCAGCCTATCTGGCCAACTGTGTAGTTCGTCCATAAAAAAAATGGGTTTGAAGTTTGATTTTAGAAGTTACGTGCAGTATAAAATAATAATAAGCTGTTTATTAACAGACTGGCGCTTCGAGCCTGTCTTACTCGTAAATTGTTAACCCTTTTAAGGTACAAAGGCCAATTAAATATTTTACTTGAGTTTCTTATATAAAATTTTCATTTAAATCATACATAACAGGTTAAAGATCGTTAATTACTCATACGAACTTACATAAGTTAACTTAAAATGTCCCTCATTATAATGTAATTTCTACATATGCATATTCATCAGTTATGTATAATTTGACCGATGTATTTTATCATATATTTTTTTATATAAACAATGTCAAAGTGTCTTGAACGAATTGATGATGGAAGAGAATAAAGACGTTAGAACTTCGCATTATAATTACGATATTATATATATAGATGTGTGACAAGTGTTTATAACACCACATTTATTCATATTCATGTTTAAGCAAAACCGAATAGCGTCCGCCTTTGGCTGAAAATCAGCGATGTATTACTCTTTTTTGTGTACAATTTTTGATGATAAACCGACTTCAAAATAGGAAGAGGTTCTCAATTCGACTGTTTTTTTTTGTTTGCCTCATAACTTTTCACTGGGTGACCCGATTTGGATAATTCTTTTTTATTTGAAAGCTGAAGAAGCTCGGAAAGCTTCCCGTGTGGTCCCATTTTTGTCCAATTTGGTCCAATTCTGACAATGGCATCCAAGAGAAAACCATATAAGTCTTAAATTTGCTTTAAGTATTATATGTGCGCAACAAATGGACGAATAACTTTACGGCAACCGATTTCGATGATTTATTACATTAGGAAATTATAATATTTTCTTAAAAAAGTTGTACTGCCAGAATAGTTTGGTGAGGATCTGAATAATTCTATTTCGGTATATTCCTACGATAATTCGAAAATACAAAGAGGGCGTCCGCGCTTAATAGCGTTTAAGTTTCGATTTGAAGTCGATTTTTTGTTTTTACTTGTAAATATAATTGTTATATTGTTATTGCAGCGTTCCTACTGGGGTCGATAATAGCCGCGGTATCACCTGCTGTGATCGTGCCGTGCCTATTCAGATTACGTGGCAAGGGTTACGGTGTGTCAAAGGGTATACCAACACTAGTGCTAGCTGTATCTGGTGTGGACGATGCCGCCAGTGTCGCTGTCTTTGGAATAGTTTCCTCAATCATGTTCGCGAGTTCCTCCATCACAATGAATATTATACAGGTAATAACTTCTTTGCGTTCTTAACATTGTAAACACTGTATTCTCACCGGGAAAATAATAACTACAACTTCGACATTTTGTTTCATTTTAAATATATTTTCAGGGACCGTTAAGTGTGATTGGTGGTATAGCCTTTGGGGTGATTTGTGGATATCTAGTGAAATACATCCCGGAAAGGAACGACGCATTCTTAGTGCCACTACGTGTGCTTCTCCTTCTTGCTGGAGGCCTGATGTCTGTGTTGGGGTCAGAAGAAATCGGGTGGGGCGGAGCGGGTGAGTGGAAATTATTTTCCGCAATTAAAAAACAACATTTAAGATCACTAGGTTACTAGGTCCTATATGTGACAGGTGGGGAGCCCATCGCCACACGCCGTAAACAAATTTTAGTGATTTTTTATAGGTAAGAAAACAAAAAATTAATAGTAGATAGTGGTCCCGAGCAAGATAGGGATTGACCATACTGTAGAAAAATAAGCAAAAATTAAGTAGCGAACATTTTTATATTACAGGCTGATATAACTCATTTTGTCAATAGTTCCCAAATGATCACACGAAAATAAAAACTATGCACTACTACGCATACTGTTACATAGGAAAGAATATATAAGGTATCGGTTTATCGACAAGTAGGGGTGTGCAGGCAGCATGCGGTCCACTCGGCCTATGACCGCACTCAATGGAGGCTGCTTGTACGTGGTCGCGATCCTCAGCAGTTAGGGAACGAAGAAGAAGAAGGGGTGTGTAGCGGGATGGATTTCATTCATTGGGCAGAAGGCAAGAGCGTTAAAACCTCTGTATTAGGCTATATCGGATATTCCTTTTTGCTGCTCGTTTACCACTTTCTAATAGATGGATAGACATGTTTTAAGCTATTCCTTTTCTTCTAGCAAATTTCACTTCCCCCATCAAATTATATGAAGTAGATCTGATAATAAACAAACAGAGCGTCGTAAACGTATCAAGTTTCCAGAGTGATAACTAAAAGTAGGGGTTCATTTTACTTCAATAAAAACTCACGCGCTTTCTCACTAACCGGCAGCCGATTAAATTGTTTGGAGTCAATAGTTCCAAGTACGATTGATTGTTTTCTTCTGTATGATGCGAGATTTTCACACGAACAATACACTGTTGCAACTATAAAAATCGATCTGTAATAAAACACATGCATACAAAGCTGTTTCCGATATCTGCTTACAGTTGCTCATCAACCAAATGGTAGTTTATGAGCTCAGCATGAAAATGCCTGTACGACTAGCGAAGGCTGTCAGTTCTCCTCTTCTTCCTTCTATTTCTTGCGAGGCGAAATAGATGGACGGTATACACAATACCAGTCCACTTTATAATGTTAAAAATATAATTTCGTACATTATTAAAGGGTCAATAGCCTAATGGTAGAGTACGACATGCAACTCGTAAAGCCATAAGATTAAATTAAACCATTCGATTGTTGACGTGCACCATTTCCTAGGATAAGCTTAGCCGGGATCGGGAGAGGGCCGATCCCGTTCGGAGATGGCGCAGGCGGGCCGGCGGTAGACCGGCCCGCAGCCCTGTAGTTCTGGGCTCATAAGAATAAGACTACGGTATCCCCTGCCTGTCGTAGAAGGCGACTAAAAGGGGCCTCGGGTTCACTGGGCGACAAGGGTGGGGGCCTTTGTCGTCCGCCAAGGTGGACCCGGGAAGAAGGCGACATCGGCTGGCCCGTGTCGCCTTGCACTGTGACGGCAGAGGGGGGGAGGGAGTAACCTTCCCCCTCGGGACGTGGTCTCCTTGAGCACAGTGCAGAGGGGCTCCGGTGCGTTCCTCTGGAGATCCCGGAGCCCCTCGTCATGCACCGAGGAAAGGGCCACCGGGGAGGTTTAACCATAACCGCCGCCTTCCCCCCAGAAGGCGGGGTATCTTTTTGAAGATTTCCTCCTCGTAAACAAAAAAAAAGGATAAGCTTAGTCGAAATGTTTAATAAGAATGTTAGTAATATTTGTGTGAGTATTAAAAACTATTAGTATTCCTTTGTCATATTTCCGATGTTATAGGCTATATCTAAGAATAGCTGTTTTTCGTATGATATATCTGTCACGTCAAAATTTACGCGGAATTTACGTCTTTGAATTTTACATGACCTGTTCACATCACGCAGGTAAATAATAAAAAAAACTGTTACCATAAGAACATTGAGATAAAATGGACAAAAAAGATCTAACATACAATTTAAAATAACGGCTGATCTGCAGAATGCCTAAACACGTCAGTGATAAAAATGGATATTTTGTAAACATCGAGCTATAACAATTTGCGGTCTAAGCTGAATAGAGTACACGTGTTCGTGTTGGACTGAAATGTTATTGTAGCATGTGAAGTAAATTGCCGTGTAATGAACTTTATGAATAATTCTACGTTCTTTTTTTCTCTATGAACGACACGCTGTTTTAATAACATACCGACAACATGAAAAATTATGTAATCTTGTTGGGCTTGTAAGAGAAATAAATGAGGCTACCTGTCATTAATTAATAACAATAGCTCTAATATGATTCATGAAATAATTTTGTACTATTTCCTAGGTAACTAATACTACTACTAATGTGCTGTTAACTAGGAAATCCCGTATTTTAGGAAACAATAACCTCGCGATATATTATCATTGTGCGCGAAACAGTCATCATCAATCATTTAATGCCTATTCTTTTCTGTTTATGTAATAAAATGTGTGTGTGATTATGTGTATGTATCTGTCGATCTCCAACTTACCTGCCCACCGGATTAGCAAATTGAAGTGGCAATGGGCCGGCCATATTTGCCGTAGAACGGATAACCGTTGGGCGAAACGAGCTCGAGTGGAGACCGCGGAGAGGCAAACGCGGAGTGGGACGCCCTAAGACCAGGTGGAGCGACGATCTTCGCAGGACGGCTGGCAGAAGCTGGATGAGAGTGGCCGAGGATCGTGGACGGTGGCATGCCTTTGAGAGGCCTATGTCCAGCAGTGGACTATGACAGGCTGATGATGATGATGATGATCTCCAACTACAAGTCATATTAAAAGATTTTCACATAATCTGTTACCTAAATCCTGTAACATTGATTATGTGTTTCATTTTATGATTATTTACATCACTTTTTAAGTTTTTATATGTTGTAACTTTCAATTTTAGGCCCTCTAGCTGTTATTGCATTTGCATTCGTTGCCTGTAAAAACTGGTCCGAGCAAGGATGGGAGCTCGAAGACAATCCCGTTGCAACTGCTTTTGAAATTTTCTGGATGTTCTTTGAGCCGATGCTGTTCTCTGTAACTGGGGCACAAGTTGTTGTAAGTAGTATTTTTCATTCCAACTAACGGTGAGCGACTTTCACATCAGACATATACTATCGTACTCGTATGCTATGATTTATAATTGCATTTAACAGGTTTAACGTTTGGTGAGTAAAACAGTTTGCTTACGTACTACGAGTACTGAATACGAACGGCAGTACGCTGCACCATCGTGGCGTGTATGTAATACAAACATTCTCAGAAAATCTCTAGCGTTACATATTGTTTGACGTGGTCACACATCCTGGACATGACATTGCATCAATATTTAAACATTTAACATTCAAGTTGCAAAAAAACAACTCTATCCACCATTGAATAGGTCACGAGATTGCAATTTTGCTTGCAAGCCTTATTCTGACGTTGTATGTATCCGCATAATCAGCGATAATCAGTCTCTTTTTTTTTGTCTTATTTTATTCTTATGTGCCTGTCAGTGAAGGGGGCAAGTTATATCTGGCTCGGCCTGAGAGGCCCCGACTTACGACTAAAACCTCCTTCGGTGAGCCGTCCTCTGTCATGATGGGGCAAAATCGGGTTGCGTTACAATTCACCATGTCTACCGATATTCAGTCTCGTCTTAATCCCTTGTAACCTCAGAATTATACATCGGACGGATAATAAACAGTATTAGTAGCATTAAACTTGGAACCAATATCAAATAATTCATGTTCTCAATATCAAATTTGTGTGGATCGAACCGTATGAATCCACGACTTAACATGTTCATAATAAGCGTTGCGGTCGTAAATTGAATTCTAGTAACATTGATTATAATATCCTATAGCATTGTAATATTGGCCGTTTCTCAATAAAAAATATCTTATCACTCCTCGCCCACCAAAAGCGCGGATGGGGAGGGCTATCAAGGCTACAGTAATGGTACAGTGATAGCGGCTTAACGCTGCAATATCTATACAAATAAATAAAATTGGAGTGTCTTTTTGTAATATTAAAACCGTTTTTAACGACATGGATATGAATTTATATACGGCACATATACCAAAATAATATTTTTACAACTTCTGTTTGTCTCTGTGTTTGTTTCTGTTAATCTCAGCAGATGTCACGACGTTCACTGGCAGTTAGTAGATGTAATAAGGAGTAACATATACCTTTGTATATAATATGATATTGTACTATGTCAAGTGATGCGGGCGGGATCAGCTAGTTTAACTTAATTATTTATTTTTTGTTTAGCAATGTTTCTATTTGTTATAAAAAGTTCTTATAGTATATATTTGCGACGCAATTGACTTCTTTTAAGAAATTAACGTCTGTCAAACTTAGCGGCCGGACTTTTGTCATTTTGTAAGAGTTTACTTACAAAATGATTACTATATATATGATTATTATATGTTAGGTATACTTGAACACCTAGAAAAATGATATAGAAAAGTGTTTATTGATTGATATTGGTAGGTTTATGACATTCCAAAAATGTCAGAACTTCGTAATATACGAATTACTATGACATATTTCGTAAACAGGCGATATAAGAAAGCGTCCGTGATTTTATTTAAAAATTGAAATATACTTGTTTTATTTATACGAATCGAGGAACGAGGTTCCTTATGGGGCGTTCCGGTGCCCTAGCCGGTAAAAAACGTCCGTAACATTGATTAAAAACGTAAGATTTCTAGTGTCAACTGGTTTAGATAGATGGAGCTATTATATTATATTTGTATAAATCATAGTAAATGAAATAAAAGTGTTAAGATAATTTTGTAATGTAGTTTTTTTATTTTTATCAATAAATGTATAGTAATTATTGTCTATGTACCTTGAATAGAACTTGAATTTAATATTTCTATAGGTCTCCCACAACACCACGCGGTTTTTTTTATTTAATCAATTTATGTAATAGATTGCAGATTTGGAGCCCCACTTAGTGCTGGTCGGGGGTGGAATCTTGATCACCTGCGTGGTTCTCAGAGCCATGTTGACTAGTGTGAGTGCGGTGCGGAGCAACCTCAACATGAAGGAGAAGGTATTCGTCGGTCTCGCTTGGATGGCTAAAGCTACTGTACAGGTGTGTACGTTTAACTTTAATCGACTTCAAAAGATTCTCGATCCTTGTGTATTTTTTCAAATGTTTGTGCAATCATAGCGCCGTTGAGAATGCTTATTGATTGTGATATTGGTGAATGTGATGAATCCTTCTTCTGCTTCTTTGGCGTTCCCTCATTTCTAAGGATGGTGGTCACTAGAGCCCCTCAAATGAACAATCTGCCTCCATAGGTTTCGGCCCGAGGCAGCCCTCACCAGCTGGCAGAGATTAGGAGAGCAGATGGCACCTTTTACTTGGTCAGACCATCGTGTTGGTGACCGGCCTCTTGTTCTCTTTTTGGCCTTTTGTATTGCCAACGATAACCATCTTTTCAAGGTTGCCATCCCCCTACGCATTATATGCCCGAAATATGACAGTACGTGCTGTTGACACGTAGCGTAGTACGTGGTCTTTATGGCGAGTTGGGTGAGAATAGATACATTTGTGCGCTTGGCAGACCACGGTATTCGTAGCATTAGCCTCTAGCCCCACATAATGATGTGATGAATAAAGACTGAGTAAATACTTAGTACCAAGATAAAAATGATAATACTGAGTACTAAGAATATATGCGCCAGAATTTCGTAATATAACTATGTTACTTAGCAAAAAAAGTGTGTTTGTAGTAGTGTTTAATATTTGGTTCTTCATGTTTGATTGGATTTGATGTCGGTTTTTGTTGTTACTCGTATATAGTGCATATACATGTTGGATAGACGCGCTGTACTGGTAATCCCTTTGTGATATAAAAATATTGATGGCTGAAAATTAAGTAACATTATCATAGACACAGAATAAACACTAGCCAATAAATACGCTAATATAAAAACTATTTATATCATGATCAACTTTTTTATTTAATACTGCATCTATTAATATCTGATGTATCAGCCTAAGTAAGTCCAACTGTTGTGCCAACCTTCTCCCTGGTGAGAGTAGTAGCTCATAGTCTCTCAAGCGGCCCCATTGCGGCTTGGCACTCTTCACATGGTCTCATACATGCAGGTTTTCCTTCACCGTCGAGTACATGGTTCATGCAATCAGTACTGAAAATTTTAAATGACTTTGATTGGAGAATATTAAATAAAGAACGTAACACACGATAACACCGGACGACGCGATTACCATTGCACAGGCTAGATCTCTACAAATCCACAAAGCGTCCATTCGCGACCGTCGGAGGTTGCGAATAATCCTTGCGCGTTACCGCTATTTTATGGGCAGGGGGCCCTTAGATGTTAGGAGCATTGCTGGAGTTTCTTCGGCCACTTCTACTCCCAGCGCCAACGCTTCCCGAAGTGGCACTCAAAGTTAGTTTAGCTTTTGAATGTGTCTTAGATTATCCATGAAATAGTAACCATCCAAGCCGAGGTTACCCCTCACCGGGAGGACCCTTGTGTCGAGTTACTAGCAATAGAGGTTCAGGCTAAGCGACCTAAGAGCTATGCCACCTCTCAATCCGGTGAAGCAGTCAAGGCCAGCTTCTCTGGCCAATCTGCGTAGTCCGTCATAAAAAAAAAAAGATAACACCGTTACATACATATAGTTATTAAAAGCGTATTACAGGAGAATATAACAGAAATACCCTAATTAAGTGTGGTTAATAAAGATGACCTTCTTCTAATTACCAGTCATGAAGCATGTGACACATAATAATTGACAGTTTACTCCAATTAACCGTTTGAATACACATTTTGTCGTTTTAACTCAATACAGCCGTGAGAACTAGTAGGATACTACATAGATAAATCATGAGAATAGTAAATAGGAACATAACCATAAATAAAGCCTAATTTATGGTATGTATTACAGCCTTTATATATATAATATATATGTCCCACTGCTGGGCAGAGGCCTGCTCTGTAAAGAGAGTATAAGGGCATAGTCCGCCACGCGGCCCTAATGCGGATTGGTAGACTTCACATGTCGTAGAAAAATTTTCTAAGACATGAAGGTTTCCTCACGATGTTTTCCTTCACCGCCGAGCGCGTGGTTTATCAACACATAAAATTGCAACAACAAATTTATTGGTGCCGGCACCGGGGATCGAACTCGGGTTGCTAGCGTACTATGCAACTTGAGCCAACCGCCCGGACACTGAGCTACCACGGCTCGCTATGGTATGTATGCATGAGGCAATATATCAACATAGGTTTAACCTAATATCAAAGAACAATAATCACTTTATATCATACATATATGAAGAAATAAAATACAAATAATAGCTTATTAGAAATTTGTGTCCGGTGTAGGCTGAATGGCGATAGACTCAACCACTGTCACATATTGTACCAGCTAATCAGCTTCGGCCAAAAAGCTGATGGCGAAAGCTGTCTCTATCTAACCCGCTAGGATTAAAAGGACCTGAAAACATAATTGTATAAAGACAAAAGAAGCGAGATTTCAGCGATTGCTTTATATATATATTTAAAATAACAATTTTATTATTGATAACTAATATTTCTTTTATTTTCGTTGCAATAATAAATTTAGTTGTTTCATATCTGTCAGGCGTGTTATATATTTATTTTTTTATTAAAATTTTCAACAGGCTGCATTAGGTCCAGTAGCTCTAGACGAGGTGCGCAAGATGGCGGGCGACGGAGAACCGGCTCCTGAATTGCTGAAATACGCCGAGACAGTTATCACTGTGTGCATCATGTCCATTGTGATCACAGCTCCTCTGGGTGCCATGGTTATTACTATAACCGGACCCAGACTACTCTCCAAAACTACGAAGCCTCCTGTTTTGGAAGGTCTGTATTCTTTCTTTATTTAGTAATAGCTATTACTCTAGAAATTGATTTTTACAATGAAGTACCCACCGTACTTCACGTACCGTACTTTACGTTAATTCCTTTCATGCTCTGCATACATAACCTGAAAAACCTTTCCTTATGCCTGCCTTCATTATAGAAAGAAAGTCTGTCGTATACCTTACCCGCAACCCCTTCCCTTCGTCTGAGAATTGAAGAAACAAAGCTTTCAACCTAGTCATCATCAAGTCTTACAAAATTTCAAAATACTCACTTCATTGAGCTCTCTTATTAATTTTCTATCGTGACTGAATGAATGCAGAAGGTCAATAATATAGAGGGATTAATAAAGATTTACTTAAACCGTTGCGTTTCCGAGAAATTAGTAAATCAACTGGTTGTACAGGCATATCTGCATTGTGTTCAAAGATTCCTATCCCTACATAATTGAATGAATGATTGATGAACTTTGTTGTACAAACAAAGCGTATATCGCAGATGCAATACATTTTTCATATTAAAATAATACGATATTATTGCATGCGTTCTAAGATTTTTAGGGTTTCTAATTTAGTGTTACGACAGAACACATTATTTATAGGAATAAACAATACAACAATTTGGTAAGGATTTAAAAATACTACATTTTATATTCACAAATATTTATTGTTATTCGTATAATAACTAAAGTGTGTATCCAAAGAATCTAATTATACTATTAATAGATTCTTAATTAAGTGTAACATTAGGAATCGTGATATTTTTTTATTTAAGCGTTTATTCAATAAGCAAGTCGTTCTGGTGGATGCCTCCAAGGATCATATTGGGATATATTATTATTAGGAACGTAATAAAAGTGATGTGGCTCCATGGGTGCGCTGTGTTGAGGTCCATTAGGATTGTAAGGTCTCTGAGGACTGTATGTAGATTGATATGGGTAAGGATTGACTACTGTTCCGCTATTTGAGGTTGGCGGAAAATTTGAATTATTCAAATATGGATGACTTCTTGAATTTAGGGACTGATTAACATTGCTTGTATGCTTTTCATAATTATTTGTTGAATAGTTGGTACTTAAAGTATTATAAGAATTATTTAAACTGATACGAGTATTTGCTTGATACGTGGGTATAGTAGGCACTGTATTACCTTGGTTCTTTTGCAAATGGTGATTGTTACTTATAAAACCATTGTTCATATTATAATTAGATCTTGGGTAGGTATTAATTCCATAATTTGGCTGTGAACTGTTTATTACCGAGCCTGATGTTGGATACGCAGTGTTAATATTGTACGGATATAATGCAGAGGAAGTATTACTTGAGTATTTCGGTTGTGAATATGTATTGTAAGGTATTCTCTGACTGTTGTCGGGGATCTTTGAAGGGTAATTATAAGATGTTGTAGAATTATGATAATAATTAGAAGAGTTCTGACCGTATGTAGGGTACACAGTACCACCATAACTAGGAAAAGCATTAGGGTAACGGGGAGAAAAGTTTGTAGACTGATTATAAAGATGTGTGGTTGGCGAACGACCGTATGTAGCATTACCTTTATAATTTTCTGATTGACTGTATTGGGGCCTTGGGCTAGGTGGATATGTATGTCTTGAATTTTGAGGATATGCGGGATTGTAATAGACAGAATTGGTATTGTTAGGATAGTGAGAGAACGACGAGTTATATAAGGGCTGATTTGGTGGGATTCTTTGATATGTGGGCGATGTGGGACTACCAGGATTAGGATATGGGGAGTAAGTCGGATAGTTAGAGTGCTTTCCATATTGATTACTTGAATGTTGAATATAATATGGTTGTGTGTTATTAGATCTTTGGTACGGATTAGTTGTTGGTAGCTTAGGATACATGGGTGAATATGTTTGTCTAATAAATCGATGTTTTTTGAAGAAACCACAAAGTGAGTTCCCACATTTCTCATCCATCCGGTGTTGAAAATCATCTAAACTCTTCTTTCCGGTCTTCAGGTCATCGTGGTCTGCGAGTAATGCTTGAACTATTTGATTATCCGCTTCAAGAATTGTTTGTTTTTTATCATTTTCTTTGTTATAACATTCAATTATTTCACTTAATTGTAATATCACAAAAATCGCTAATAGAACGCGACCAACCATCACCGATAAAATCATTTTAACAACTAAAGTGCATGACATAACAGATGATGTCATTTGAAAAGTTAGATATACTTTGACCTTGTTATCGCTGTAGCGTCTTGTCGTTTGGTTTGCATCGTGCGTTCTCACAAACGTGTTTAAATAATAGAGCATTTATAGCGCTCTCGAAGCCTAAACGTAAATTCACTTTTCTCAAAATCAAAGCACTCATGTCCATATCTCTTCTTTTTCCCAAATATGCTCGATTCATCATATCTCATTACGTGCTTTTTTTACCAACCAAACTGCATTAATACTTACCGACAAACAACCAACTTGCCTGCTAATAATCATTACTATTAAATTATTTTAACACTACAGTTAAAACAGAAAATAAACGAAAGTTTAACGGATCTTTAGTCGACGTTTTTTAAAATAATACTTTATTTTCACAGGTTGGCGACGATCTCATCGTCCATCTATTCGAGACATCTCTATCATCGACGAGGAAGAGGTTGCTGAACGAGAGGGCGAAGTCGAAGCAAGTAATTCAGCTCCAGAAGACAGTCCCGTGGCACCCAACGCATACAGCACCCCAACGCCCGCACCCGTGCCTGTCACAGTACAACCAAACCATCGCACATGACAGCTGTCAACTTGGCAGAAGTCTCTTACCGTCCATTGTACTTATTCATTCCACAAATACAAATGTTTGGTTAAGCAAATGGTTCAAAAACGTGCAAAGTACTTTATCGCATATCATTGGAAGCATGCGTTATACGTGAAAACAATTGTGCAAAAATATTGGTTTTTAGTCTGTTGATACTTGTACAACGTACTTAACATAGCATGATTCAGTATTACCATACGTTTTGATATTGATATTGAGTATTATACGATTAATACAATTTTCTAAACTGCGCATGTAATATAAACTATGAACATCACTAAGCGAGCACAATATTTGTCATAAGAAATGTATGTTCAAATATGATTTTTTAATCTGTTGATACTTAGTACGGAGTACTTATTAAATTATAGTTCAACATACCATATCTATTGATTATTATAGACATTGTACAATAAATACAATTATCTTAACGACACATGTGATTTAAACCGAGAACTTCACTAAACGGGCACAATATTTGTCATTAACAAAAAATATATGTTTTAATATAGATTTTTAATCTATCCATAGTACTGAGTACTTATTAAAATACAATTCAATATACCATACGTATTCATAATTAAAGAGATTGTACGACAAATACAATTTTCAAAATTATATATGTAATCTAAACAGAGAACTTTTAAACGAGGACAATATTTATCATATAGGTAAAATTATTGTGATAAATGTGTATACTTAATATTTAATGGATTAGAATAAACCTCGCCTTTACACTTTTATATTAGGTATCGTTACCAATCGAAAGAACGTGAGTATTATTTACATGTAGTATCCCTTTGTTGTAATTATTTGTTATTAGCATAGCTGTAGTCGTAGATGTTAAATGAAATCAGTATTGTTGTGACATCAGCATTAATCTTAATTGTGTTTTAAATTTAAGAACTTATAATCAAATTATAATTTTAAGAATGTAATAATTATTAACGGGTAGTTCCTTAATGCGTTATCATGTACTTTAAATATGTTTACTAAAATTGATTTTGAATTGTACATTAATATTGGCAAGCTACAATTGTCTTAATTGGTTCAAAGTATGTACCTTATAAATATAGGTCGTAATATTTTTTGTAAATGGTACAAATACCGTTATTATTGAATTATACTTATAAATTATAAAAAAATAACTATTATGAAATTATCGGGACCAATTTTACAAGCAATATCCCTGTGAATTATATGTAATAGATGAAACGTTGTACAGAAATACTTTTTTTAAGAAGTTACTTAAACTTTGTAACCATATGAATAATGGAATCTTATCAATATTAAATTCTGTCATAAGATTTATTGCAGTGTACACTCGATATACAACAGTAAAAACACGGTTGTAAAAAATGTTTTGATAGAATACTCGTAATAAAAAAAGATACTCTTAATTATTCTTTGATTTGTATAATATTACAAAAAGTTAATATCATTAGATATTGATATAAATTTTTTGTAAAGACTTTTTGAAGTTCTCCTGAGCTATTACACCCCTCACCGGGGGGGCCCTTGTTTCGAGTTACCGATAAAGGTTCAGGCTAAGCGACCTAAGAGCTATGCCACCTCTTGGTGTTGAAGCAGGCAAGGCCAGCTTCTCTGGCCAATCTATGTAGATCGTCATAAAAAAAAATGTGGTATACGCAGCAGGGCATTGGGAAAAATATAATCGATGGAGAGAAGAAAAATACGCAAGTGCTCGACCTGGGATCGTACGAACGGATTAATCTATTTCCGTATCATAGTCACAAACTCATTGATTTTTTTTGTAAAAAAAGGTTTACAAACAAGCAATTCTATACCTGCTATATATTTTAATTTTATTTAGAAAATCAATATTTAACTAACATTTCAATAAACAAGTGTAAACGAGTGAGCGGTTCACTTAATGTTAAGTCATCACCGCCCATAAACTACTAGAAGTCTCGTAAGGGTGGCAAAACATCAGGGTGATTCCACATGAGGGTTGTACTCGGAAGAAAATTACATGAAAAACGTACATATTTACATTTAGCTCAGTTTTTGATTTCCGTTACGTGGAGCTAGAGTGAAACTAAAATGAATCCAATTTCCCGTGGCAAATGTGATAATCAAACCGATCGGAAATGACTTAGTCGGCAGTTATTCGAGCCACTCACCGCTGAGTCTGTTGATGGCCTTTGGAGAGTGATAGCGTAAAGTCCCCCTGCCCGGAGAAGAGAACAGTACTTTGTGGCTTTTTTAAGTTGTAAACATCATAACAATTTCCCCAGCATTGATCACATCTACCACCAGACTGTGGTTCACAGATCACATCTACCACCAGACTGTGGTTCACAAGGGATTTTTTATTGAAATTTAGTTTCTTTTATAAATGAAATAACAATTGGAATGGAAATTTTATTACTCATTACAATAATTACTCAACATATCAAAATACATATATGGTGATAACCTATACTTGTGCAAAGCGTTTCTTAGCGAAGTGATTGTAAAGTATACTTATTTTATTAATTTCACATAGACAATGATATTGAATTAAAAAATAATAATCACTTTATTCTTATATTTGTAATCACTATATACCCTATCAAATATTTTGTATATCAACCAAGGTAAGGCTAAATATAGCGATACACTGAAATCCCGTAGTCAAGCTGCCAAGCGCACAAATGCATCTATTCTCTCCCAACTCGCCATAGAAACCAGACTGTCCACTACGTGCCTACACCGCATACTATCTATATAATATATAACGCGCAGTGGGAATGGCAACCTTGAAAAGCTGGTTATCGTTGGCAATACAGAAGGCAAAAGAACAAGGGGCCGGTCGCCAACACGATGGTATGACCAAGTAAAAGGTGCCATCTTCTCTCCTAATCTCTACCACGTGGTGTGGGCTGCCTCGGACCGAAGCCGATGGAGGCAGATTGTTCACTTAAGGTGATCCAGTGACCACGATCCTCAGAAATGAGGGAACGACAAAGAAGAAGAAGAAGGAATCCCGTAGCTAAGTGCAGTGTCTTGAAGAGTTACGTCTTTTAAATCAACACATCAAAAAATAACCGAGTCAACTAAACAAATAAAACAAATGTTCTTTTTTACTTAACTTAAACGTAAACGACGTTCAAGTTTACATAAGTGATATATTTTAAGATTGTATTAAAATATGTACTATATTTTATAACATAGAAGTTAGTGCAAGACAAAGATTCTAAGGCTGAATTTTATAAAGCATACTTTCACTTTGCTCAGGCTTAGCTTACTAGTCTTAAGTCTGCATTGAAAATTATAGTCATTTGCTGAGCATATGAAGATCGTTGACTTACCGAATACTTACATAATTCTAGGAATATTATATTTTTAAAATACCAAGGATTTCCACGAATATATTATGCAAATAAGAACGTATGTCATATAATCTTAGCGTGAAGGACTATAGATTCGAATGAGAAGAGACTGAGATTTCACCGAGCAGTAACTCACGCAAGTTTGGCCTTTTTTTGTTCACGCGGGGGAAACTTTTTATAGACCATCCTCCAGTACCTTGGGTGGGCCCGGAAGGCTGTGTGGGACTCGGCCTGGGCAGCCGCTACCCAGTAAACCTTCCGCAAATGCCATCAGCCGTTATGAGCGGGGTGCCCCGGATCTGTCAGCGACAGGACACCCCAACGACCGGCCGGTCCCGGCAAAGACCGGGCTTCATCCTCAAAGGGGACTTCTCCGGCACTCAGTGAAGTCCCGACGACGCCGAAGCGTGCTGGGGCCAGGTACGCAAGTTTAGCCTACGCTAAGCCTGAGCAAAATCAAAGTACGCTTTATAAATTTTAGCTTAAGTGACAACATCATCTAACGCTGAAACTAACCTAACATAACCCAGTAGAAATCTATTCACTATTTTCTTCAAATCCATAGGGAATACAGTAAGAACGATCAAGGAAAACGGTTCGTTCGAGTGCTGCGTGCCTTCAACGAAAGGATGGTAACCAGTAGTCGGACAATACGTCCGATAATAGACATATAAATCTAGCGGACACTCTCCAAAATGCATCCTATATCCAGTAACATCTAGAAAAACTAATTTCCATCCAGTCCATCCTAGTTGAAGGCAGAGCGTGTACGAATGTAAATTTCAAAGCATTCTCGTCGCTATCTTTGCACTAGAATCGATAAGCCATAGCTAAGATATTTCAATCCCTAGTAATTAAAAAAGGTGAATTGACTCCTCTAACTGGGTGAATAGCCTAAGTAACTTATAAGTAATACGTATAAGTCATACATTATTCTAATTCTTACTTAATAATTATTCATTTTAAGCGTTTGAACGTCGAAAAACACATAATAAAATAGTCCATACCTAATTACAATATGACTAGATCTGTATTTGGATTTCTTTAGGCATCGCTATTTTTAGCGATGGCGTAGTCTTTATACAAATACATTCAGCGTCTAGATTTTTTAAAGCAAATATTACACATGTTTCAACAAAACTCAATTCCTATTGGACATATAATGCAAAATAACGCTACCGAATGGTCTATAGTCACACATCCTATATCTAATCCGGTAAAATATGCTAACGCTATTAAATAATGTTTAAACATTTTTAACTTAAGCTAATAGGCTACATCGAAATGAATCTCACAGCATCTTGACCTTCAACTTTGAACCGAGCACAAATAGTCACTGATAAAAATAATCATATTTAAGTTTGGATCTCATTTAACATAAACAAGATTTAAAAAAAACTACGATAGTTTAGTACTGTATGATTCAGCTTATGATCTGATATGGTCGCGGGTTCTAATCCTGTTGGCTTGTACCAATGAATTGCCTTTTTTGGGACCACCTTTTCACCACCAATAAGCTTGGTGAAAAGCGAACAGCGAAAGTATCCCACTATTGTTAAAAGGACGTGAGAGCTTTCATTACAGTTTTCCTAAAAAATAAATGTTACTTCATAGGTATTTTTATTTTACTTATAACGTTACATAGAGATTCTGAAACACTCTCTATTTCTGAAATGTAATTGATACATCGAAAAGAAATGTAACATTTTCATTCTGCATTAAAATCTCATTTGGATAACATTAAATTGTCAATGTGTTTTATAATGTTGTATATTTTAAGTGCATGTACATTAATTATTTGTGAATATTGTTTTACATTATCAAAGCTTAGACAGTTTCCACGCTGTTAGTTCTCTAGAATAATATTTCTAACTGACTGCAGACCCCGTATTTAAAATATTATGTGAAATTAAAAAAGCCTTCCATAAATGCTCAATTACATGAGCTTCTACAGAGGAAACGAATTTATTAATAAATAAAAGTATTTATTTTTTAATCAGGCAATTACGTTGTACGACCTATAACCTCTTTAGTTTTAAGCAACCGTTGTTTGTATTATCCAAAAATTAAGATCAAACAAAATACTGGAAAATCGTTTTCTTTACATCTTTCGAAAACTAAGTGTAAAGTTGAGTTTGTTTTACAAACAATAGTTTTTTACTTTGCAATTTATTGATTAATTATTGAGAAACATGTTTTACAGACTTCAAAAAAGAGTGGCTATCAATTTGTTTGTAAATTTTTAATGTGCAGTCAAAGCACCGTAATTTAAGAACAGACTTTTTTTTGTTTAAAACGATTTAATTTTTAGTTAAATCCCATAATTTGTTGGCATATGGCCATGAGTTATGTACAAAGGATATAAGAATCGTATGGAAGAATCTTCGAGGATTAAGATATTGGTTTAGGATAATTCAACACTAGGTAACTACTCCTCAACGACAACGAGCATGAATGTGCAAGAAGACACATTGGGCGGCAGAGCTTCGTAATATTACTATGATTCTTCGGAATCAATATAAATCGTTTACGTTTGATTCCATTTGAAGTCGGTTTTTGTTTTCACTCTTAAATATACTAGTTACTTCAATTATTGAAAAATAAGAAGGGTCTGCGAGTACTAGCAGTACAGAAAGACTTTTCTAGAAGCACGAGTGACAGAAAATACATCAATTATGAGTGCTTAAGGTTATTAGGTGTGTGTGTCCGTAAATGAGCGCGTTCGTCAGAGCTAATGGTTCTCGACAGGAACGTGGAAGATGTACGAGCCGAAGAAGTAGTGCCATTTTTCTGCGAGTCCGGTTTCTCCAGCCCTGTGTATATTAGTTTTAGTTAATAACGTCACACAATTATGTTAAAACAACGCTACGTAAGCTAACGTGCGGGCCAAATTAATCAGTATGCTAATTAATCTGAGTGCTCATGACACGATATTATAATTAGTTCGGACGTCAATTTAGTCTTTAGAATGTTCTATCATATTATTTAAGCCTCATTTCTACTTAATTAAAGTATAACAAAATTGTGATAATATAATGCAATATTTTGCAGTAATTTCGTAAAAACAAACAAAATTCGAAAAAGCAACATTCCAAATCTTTCTTTTTTTAATATCATCTATTTTTTTTATAATTTTTCCCGCTGTCAATATTATGCCTAAAATACTATGCCTTCCCGTTTAAAGCCAAATAAGGGCATTTATTTTTATTTTTTTTTTAAAAAGAAAGCTAGCAATATTTCTTTTTTTTTCAGATTATTACTAACAATCTTGTTAACCATTCCACCTAAGCTTTAGCTTGTGCTAGGACATGGTTCACGGCAATAGTCGAATGGTGGATTCGAACCCACGACCTTACGATTTGCAGGCCGTACCCTAAACCATTAGGCTATTGACGCTTCAAAATTTGACCGGATATATTAAAGATTTTCTTTTGCATTCCTCTAAATATTTCCATGAGTAAATACTCTATAATAAGCTACTTCAAATTTAATTACAATATTTGTAAATAACTACTTTTCAATTAACTACTGAACTAATTTTAAAGATCGCGGCATATAGTAGGCGTAATATAGGTTAAGAATTGCATTGCTATTTACTGCTCTAGGTGATACTCGTTATGTATCTTAGATCGTATTCGCGTGGGAATCTGGAGAGCTATTTTCGACGTACATAAAATATTAGAAATAAAACTAAAAATGCGATTAAAGCTTCAACACCTATGCGAAACGAGTGCAGGTCGCGAGGTGGCCGCACTAAAATTAGACATTTCCTGTTAAAAGCAACATTAATAATTAATGAATGGAATGCTAACGAAGCCAAATGTAAGTAAATTTACCACATCCACGTTACATTGTTACACACTTATATAACCTGCGTAGGTTAATAATGAGTACTGAACATTAATGATTTAGATAATAAAGCTAGTATTACACCTCGGTAGACAGTGATTACGAATTCTAATTTGGCCTAATCTCACCTCATCCACACCCACGCATTCATGTTATAGGTATATAATATATGTATATCAATTCCAGATACTCATAAACGTAATCACTGCCTGTTCTCCGCGGTGACGGGCGTGACTGTATTGATTTATTTATATAAATTTCTAGCTAATCAATAGAAAAAGCAGAAAGAAATTGTAGAACATGTAAAAGAAACGTTTAATATATACTTGTGTCAATCGGAGTCCGAGAACAACCTGGAATAAAATTGATATATAAAACTTTTTGATAAAAAATCGATATTGTTTTTTGTTGTTTAAACACAAACATCGACTCATAACCTTTTTAACCTTCTTGCTTTAAATGTACAATTAAAAAAAAAACTTAAGACTTCTAATTAGAGGCTATTAATTGTGCATATTTACTGGCAAAGAGTTATATCAATCGAATAAGACACGTCCCAACCGAACCAGACTGCAAACGAATTTCAGATCACTAAACCACACAACTTTTTGGGTACTTATGCTACTGAAAACCAGATAGATACCTTACCATCATAAAACTTTTCAGTCAAGAAGTAAACTTATTTGTTTAAAATAATGTAAAAAACAACAATTCAATCCCATACCTAGTCGTTTTCTTATAAGGTAGTAGAGCTTAGGTTTGACGACCAGAATGAGGAAGATGAAGACGCCTTGGAGTTCATTAAACAAGTCGACAGTATTCCAAAGCCACAGAGGCTGTGTGACCAGTGTTGAAAGCAGCTCCGATACCCACCCTGCTCCCATGACTACCCAGAGTTTTCCTGTTAATACGTATCTGTAAGGAAAAATTATCATTATGTTAACAATGTCTAATAGTAAAAATATACGTGCGAGCAGACATATGGTATCATTCCCTCGCAAATTCTATAGACGACTTTGTCTACTTTTAGTAGACTTCAAAAAAAAGGAGGAGGTTCTCAAATAGTTTGTATTCTTTTTAAATGCGAACAGAGCACGTACTGCTTTTATGAACCGATTTCGAATTTCGTTTCGCTTAGATTCTATGTGAATTTGTTTGGCATAGGACTTGGGTTTCTGAAGATATACTAGAGATCTCATTAATATCGTATAGAAAAATACTTATTGATTGTGATATTGGTAGTTTTATGAACTTCTTATTATAACTATAATACTTCGGAAATAAGAGAAGGTATCTGCGCGTAACGCGAACGTTTATCGATTGATTCGATTTATAAGTTTCGTATCACAAAGTTTCTAAAATAATTTTTACTTTGTAGTGTGACTAATTGGTTACAACGTAAGTTAACTATTACTTACTT
This sequence comes from Meandrusa payeni, assembly GCA_029286785.1. Taxonomy (NCBI): domain Eukaryota; kingdom Metazoa; phylum Arthropoda; class Insecta; order Lepidoptera; family Papilionidae; genus Meandrusa; species Meandrusa payeni. Next base: position 9,883,832 of record JAGSMX010000012.1, on the reverse strand, counting down.
TGCTCTGTCTATACGAAAGCGTCGTTTGGCACGATCACCGACGGAGCCTGCCTGTAAGCGATGCACCTCCGATTTAACACGGGCACAATGCCTCGCCGTCAATATCCAAAGAATAAAGTTGGTGCCAGTAATTATACCCATAGGTATTACGAAATATATGTAATGAGGCCAATCTGATCTCACATTCTGAACTGAAATAAGAAATTAACATATTTGGAACACAATCACATATGTACTAAAATTTCAGCTTTTTCTTAAAATAAAAAAATATACAATAATTAAAATGCAACGTATATATAATCTTAAATTCACATAATATTTATTCGGTCCGATTTATATATTGTAGATTACATTGTACACTATAAAAATATTTAAGTCCGACGTTCTCCAAACTAAATTTAGATGTGTACATCATAATTAATGGTCTTGCCCCGAACAGTCTGTAAACATTACTCTGAATCACCAATACTAAAGCTATTATTATCTAAACCTCTTTATTAGCGATTAGGATAAAGAATTCCTTACGTGATCCAAACCAGCAGGCGCCATTACCGATGTTGGCATCAAGTACGAAGGAGACGGAATAGCGGTCCAAAAGGAACATCGTTAAAGTTAGTAACACTGCGATACTCCATGCGTAAATAGAATACCATATGAAACGGCGCCGTTCTGAACTGCTCTTTCGTAGAGGCTGAACAGTTCTGACACTCCTGTTGAAATGTAAAAAAAATGTGGTTTTAGACAGTGACAGAGAGTTACAATTATCTTATATAGATAGATAATTGAAGAATGCTAACAAATTATAACAGTTTTGTGTTACTTGGTTGTTGTGCAATGGTTAAATATCTTTTTGGAGATTGTTCTTTCAAAGGTCGAATGGTAAGGGACACTATAACGGGTTCTGTTATTTTACAAATAAGCCGGCACGGCTGCGGATGGACCGCAGCGTCGCAGAATATGCGCTCTAGTGCTCTAGTACTAGTACACATTATCGTTTATTTATACTATGTATGTACATATATAGCAAGGCTGCCGCACTGCTGAAAAGCCTTGCCGCAATACATGCTGTGACGATGTCCAGTATTCTGTCCGTTGCTTCTTCCTGTAATTATATTTTGTTTATGTTATATTTTCTTTTTGTAACATGTTTGTATATTATGCTGCCAATTAATAAAATGTCAGACATTGACATTTTATTATTTTACGTATTTATTATAATTAAATTACTTATCTGTGTATATAACTATGCGTATTTGAAAGTTTATTTAACCTTGTAAGATTTTTTAAAACGATATTTTTAGCGGCACTACCCTTAACCTGGTCTTAACCACCAAAGGTTAGCTGGAAGAAAATGCTTAATAGCATTAAGTTCGCCTTTGTACATAAATTTTGGTGCAATAAAGGATTTATCTATCTATCCATATTATACTTCTGTGTTTCGCTCGGTTAGTGAGATGCCGGAAACCTGATTCATCATAAAAGGTTAGCAAAGCACCTGCAATCCCATAAATCGTTGTTGGCGACTAGTGGTATCATTTAATATCAGGTCAAACGACTGCGCGCCATTCCTTCTATAAAAAACCTACGACATCTTATTATGCTCACATCGCAGCACAAATCATTACACTATTATCAACTTAGTACATGTATACATAAGAAACCCGAAACTAGTTTATTGAACACATTTGTATTTATAACCCATTATTCCGCCGTCGAATAATGGTCAAGATAGTCGTAAAATTGTTAATAGCTATTAATCGCACTCGTATATCCTTCTATACAAATTTGAAACACTTCAGTTCGCTCGTCGTCACAGCGAGTGAGCATGTGAAGATAGGCAAAGCTCTACGCTAATTACCTACACAACATAAAATACATATTTGCGATAGTACAAAATAAATAAACATTATCGATAACAGCTTCTCAATGTACGGAAAGTCATGGGTACAAGCCGACTAAGATTAAAACCGTCGTCCATGAAGTCGTAAAGCCGAACCGTTTAAGTTTCTTCGCAAATAACGATTCCATTGTAAATAATAAATTCCATTATAAATCGTCTCATGTTTTAACCGACCCCTGCCAAGCAAAATGGCTTTGATCAGACAACAAACCCAACTCATAACTTCGCTGCCTTACAAAACATATGAAATACAAATTTTTAACAGATTTGAAAAAGCGGGAGATTCTTAATTCGTATGTTTTTTTATGTCTAGGCAATTATGGCTCCTATGTTTTTCAACCGATTTTTTTTTAAATAGTTTGCTTATATATACTAATATTTGTACTGTGTATATAAGAATCAATCTCTTAGATATTTTAGAGTTAAGTCCACTAACAAATTCGGTAAAACACGACCAATGCGACAGTGTCTACGCCACTGTGACTCAAAGGCTGTGACATCTTAAATTTCAGTACTTCTATGCTCTAACTTATTAATAAGCATTCATTAGTGAATTTGTAAACGTTATCAGTTATTCTAAGTAAACAGTCGGCAAGAACAAATGTTTCAAAAATTATAAAAATCGTGGCCTACTAAAAATCCAGCCGGTCTCGTAAACAATGTCAATTTGCGTAATTTAAGGTTTCACGTGACATGTTCCCCATAAATGATTAAGCAGATTCAGTCTATATAATTTAGCTGGAACAAAAATTGCGTGTTATTCACATAAAAACATTCCATGGAGACAATACCGTGTGTTAATTAAAGACCCACCCTCTTTACAGCTAACAGCAATTGCGAGTTTATCTGACGCATTTCATTTACATAAATTCCAATGACATTGTGCTATTTACATAAATTAAAATTATTAATATTATACCATATTATATCCACACCTATCCGTAAGTTCAGACGTATGTACACATATTTATATACCCTACACTTATATACCTAAAACAACGCTAAAGAAACTGCCAAGCTTCTTTTTTTTTACTCTCAAGTGGTCTGTTTCACTTCAGCTTATGTTTGTTGGATGGGAATATCCCCTGGTATACTAAATCAGCAACAGTTAAAATTAGAGATCAACGAGCCTATCATCAAATTGTATTAATGGGTTGCGTACAGAATACCAGCATGTGTTTTATTTTATGACAAAATGGAAGACCCGAATTTTAGAGCTTTACCGTATTGATACGTTGGGCTTCCTGGGCTCGTAGATTAAGGCTATGGTCTTCCCTGCCTCTCGGGTTCACGGGCGTCAAGGGTGGGGGTCTTTGTCTTCCGCTACAGTGGACCCGAGAAGAAAGGGACATCGGCTTGTCCGTGTCGCCTTGCGCTGCGACTGCTTGATGCTCATGGGTTGGGTGGCTTAGTAACTTCTTCTATAGGTGAATTTTTATAATTGATCCCTTAACTTCGGTCTTATTCTCGAAAGTTATTTAATGATAATTCTGATGTGTGGTTTTGAAGACTGAACTACAAATGAACTCGATCATAGAATATGATTCATCTACTGTGTACATTACATATAGAGGTAATCCCAAAGCCTAATCCCACTGTTAACCTATCCGCTCCCTACTTCACTGATAACGCATCAGCTAATCAGTAAAGCTTACGCATGGTAATTTAAGGGGTAAATGACCATGCGTCATCCCATCCCATTACAAAAATTATCATAGAATGATATCAACCAATTATATTGATAGCCAGCACCAACAGTGATACATATCTAAAATGAATCATAACCATCAACTTTTAATTCAATATGACAAAAAGAATAATTAATCAAAAATTTAATTAGTCTATACTCATAGCCAAGTAGTCTGTTCATCAAGCGAGATATTCTCACGTTATTTTAACCGTAGCCATGCCACAGTTTAGTTTAGTTCAGTGGTGGGCAAACTACGGCCCGCGGGCCAAATGTAGCCCGTCAAAGCAATTCATCTGGCCCGCTAAGGATTTTTTGAGTTAATATTTTTGATTTGTTGTATTTTTTTTCTGTATTTATATCAGTAGTTTTTATTAGGTTTAAAACCTTTAAAAATTCTTGATTAGTTTAAAAAAAAAATTATAACGTCGTAAATTTTTACGTAAAAAGCCATAAAAAATTGTCACCAGTAATTTTTGTAATTTGCTAAATTAGCCTTTAATTTTTTTTTGTTAAATAGATTATATAGACCTTTTTATAAATCAAAAGATTTTTTTCGATCATATCGATTGATTTGTGATTTTTTTACAATTTGTGGCCCGCTAACCAAAAAGTTTGCCCACCACTGATTTAGTTTATATACACCAATTTCGAATGGCCGTCAAAATGTAAATTGAATGTTTATTGCACTAGGATATCAGCGCTTGACACAGGATTATATTGGATCACTCCATCGTGTCTATACATCCTCATGTAGACGTATATATGCCTTGGGTATACCAGATATCCGTTAAAGAGAGTAGACGGCAAGTAAACACAATTATCCACATAACTGATTTCGTAAGATGATTTTGTTTATCAGTCCGAACAAGTTTCTTTATTAGTTCGGTTACGCAATCACTCGGTTGTAGGCGTCAGTCAAGTAAACCACAGGGGTGATTGAGGGTAATATATTACCCATGGTCACTCCGTCACACCCATTTTATAGCTAAGCCTCAATCAAAGTAATTTGTTTTCGATTACAGTCTTTATCGGTCTATTGGGATAATTCATTTGTTCTTGTTAACCGTATTTCTTTATCAAGACTAGACTTGTAAATGTTTATCTAACCGTATTTGTACAGATTAGACAAAAAATAAAAAAAACTCTCAAGTCCTTTTAAACTTAGCGGATTAGACATAGCTTTAACTGTCCGCTTTTCAATGTCCCATATGTGACAAAAGGTGAGTCTATCACAATAAACCGAAGCCAAATTTTTAACAAGTGATTTTTTTATTGCAATCCATTGTTGCAAGCCGCCTGGTTGAAACCCTCGACCATCAAGATTGTAAGTCGGGCTTGGTCACTATGCGTTCGATATAAAATCGGAGTGAAAATAATTGTACAACGTTAATGGAAGAATATACTGATAAATACAGATTTAACAAGGCCAAACAAATGAGATGTTTTAATGCAGACAATCCTATTTAGCTGACGCAGAGCTGAAGCTATCCTCCCACTCTTATTTAGAAAAACATTAGTCACAGGGAAGTAGTGGCTTTGAGCAGCTCCAGTACATCGATCTACTCCATGCCGAAGATTTATTTTTAAATTCGCGAAGTGTACACCGCAATACTACGGACTGACAAAAGTTTTGAACACTATTTGAAGTTTCACACGCGTTGAATCGATCAATTCTTCTAAGAAGCCAATCGATTCAATCGATTGGCTTCTTAGAAGAATTCACAAATTGATCAAAGCCACCTTTTTTCTTGAGCTGTCTTTATGATTTAAATCAACTCGATTATAACGTATTCTATGCCTTAATACTTGTATTTTTTTTAATTTTTAGTTTTTATAGGTGTAACTATATCATCATCGCCCACAAAAACTTACTCTAGTATTTAAGGTATTGATTGAATTGGAGATGTTATCAAATTATAACCAGTTAGGCAGTCAGCATCTCAATTGACAAAACGTAGAAGTATGCTAATATATAAAATATAAGACAATATAATAAATATATAAGAATTACGCCGGTATTCTACGAAGTCGCGGTGCTTCTCCGTGTCGGCCTAGCAGAAAGCCACTGCGACGTCATGATTGTTTGAGATTCCAAATTGTGAGTTAGTAGCTTTGGCTGTCTCACCGAAAGACAGTTGCAAGTAAACATATGACTATATATTAAATCATACTGTATATATATAATGTATATAACATATGTTGTGCATGTGAATGTACGTGTATTTATTTTACTATTTCGACACAACATAAATTATCATAAATTCTTTACACCTGGCAATTTTAAGGCATTAATTGCGTCTTTGTGATTTATTAGTTTAAAGTGTTACGATACGTGTAAATGAATAAATATTTAGCCATAAACTATCCAAAGAACAATCAAATAATATTTATATAATAATATGAATCAAATCATATTTTCTTCTTGTGTTGCTTCTTGAGTTCCGAGATTTACATTTCACAAGTTTTTCGAGAACCGTTACGTATTTACCACGAAGCTGGGAACTAGACCGACATTGTAAATGTAAACAAACCGACCTATGAAAAAGTAATTTCCAGCTTAAAGAAACATTTGTTTAAGATAATGTTTTAAGAAATGCACCAATTTTGCTTTGATTAGTTACGTAATTCCCATTGAAATCAAAATATGTTTATTCATGGAAACATTTTTATCAAAGCTTATTTAAAGCGTCACTCCACTGTTTCAAACATGTTACAGCTGTATAAAACAACCGGAACTCCGCGTATAATGTGTAATTGCATTTTTTACATTATGAAGCTATTAAAGTTGCAGCACATTAAGCGATTAAAAAGCTGCAAAGTTAAAGCTTGGTGAAAAGCGAAGACTGTCTCTATCCAGACAAGATTAACAGGCGTGGAAGTTTTTTTTTTTATTTAATACTTCGAAACTTTAGCGTACGTAAGCAGCCCTTTTTATACGACTTGAGATTAGACGGTCGAATGTTGGAACCCCAGCCGACTTGTACTCCAATTTTTAACTTTTTAACGGACTTAAAAAAAAGGAAAATCTCTTTCCCGAAGTGGCAAATAAGTTAGTTTAGCTTAGATTGTCCCAATAGATTTTTGTTAATAAAATAGCTACCGACCGAGTCGTGGTTCGGCCCTCTCGGGCGCCCTCGGATCGGACTGCTAACGCGTAATAATGGTAACCGTCCAAGCCGAGGTTACCCCTCACCGGGGGGACCCTTGTGTCGAGTTACCACCTAATAGAGGTTCAGGCTAAGCGATCTAAGAGCTGTGCCACCTCTCAAATCCGGTGAAGCAGGAGAATCTCAATCCAGTTTGTACTTTTTTATTTTGTACGCTCATATCGAAGTCATTTATAAACCGATTTAAATTTTATCTAATCCATATGATTAAGAATTTGGCTTCCGAAGATATTTATGTAAACTCCTAAAATTCGTATGGAAGCATTCTTGTTGATTGAGGTATTGATAGTTTAATAACAATCTAAGACTAGATAAGTACAACAATTGAGGAAGAAGTATAGTAATACGGGTATACGTCAGTACTTCGTAAATTTTTTTTTGAATTTGAAATCGATTTTTGGTTTTATTCGTAAGTATACTTATACCATATTAAAGTACAAAGACACAATTTACGAAAAATTATGAGCATGGTGATAAGCTAACACCCTATGAAATATTTGGTACCTAGTTTGGGCGTGTCAGAACCGCATGAATATTTGAATATGTACACGAATAAGCACGTGAGAGGTTATTTTTTTCTAATGTCACACTGTTGTTTAGAAATATTAAAGTCTTACGTAAATAGAATTACCAACACAATACGTGGTAAGCGTTTTTCATGTATATATATATTATACAAAAAATTCTTACCCAAATGTCCACCATATGTCGAAGCACATGACGTTGAGCCAACCGAACGCCGCTACGAAGCCGAAGTAGATACCGTACCCTGTGCAAACATTATTCGATAATTGATCAACAATGTCAGATGAGCACGTTCGAACTGGTTCAAACAAATATCCCTTTGTGTTCACATTATCACATCCCCGTTTCGCAGATTGTTTTGTAAGCGATTAATAAATGAATTATACGATTCCTGCACGTTCTTATCGTAAAATTTCTATGTTTATACATCAATAAACCTTATCGACATATCACCTGATTGCATAACGCCCACCAACGTCAAGTACCGTAACTAGGAAAATGAAAGCTTTAAGTACATTTTTGCACTTGCATAACTGCCGAGCATAATCGTTCTTAGTTATTAAAAATGATAACACCTTAATTAGAAAATTCATGCATATTCTTCCACACACATCATCACATTTTCATTTTCAATGGAGTAATGATGGTCAGTAACCAGACCAGAATTACGGAAGTTTCGATTGATCCCTGAGGCCCATATCTCTCAATTCATTTTAAAGTCTAGCGGGATGAATAGAGACTGAGACAGACAGACCCTAGCCATTCTCTAATTTCATACTTATTTAATTAAATTCCTTATAACCTAATTTAAATTTATATAAATCCTTCGTAAAATCTAAGGCTGCATACTAAGGTGCCTTCACATTTAAACTTCTGTCTCTCTTATAATAAGAATCCTTTCATCCCTTAATGTGTCGCTGCTTCGTCATTAAAACACATCTTTTCTCATCAGCCTTTGTCTTTTTCTCCATCCATTCTTATTTCCTTTTCTATTCATTTCTTGTGATTATTTCTTTCAGTCTTCACGCTACGCACCAAAATAATGTCTTACATCTTAATGTCACCGTTTACACAATTTATCTTTATCACTAACAAATCCCACCAAGTTTACTTCTTTGCATTCACTTCCCTTGGAACTTTATCATCCCACCACAACGTGTTGCGTTCCATTTCTGTCTTCCCTTTTTATTTCTCTTGTCGAGTTTTAACATCCTAGTACTAGAAGAGTATGACAAATGATTTGGCGGCACGTTTGTTTAAGGTAAAGCAAACAATAAAAGAATATTTAACACAGGCAAATATATGACATATTTTACGTAGTATAAATATTTAATTCCCTTGATTTGAGCACCGCGAGACAAGAAGACTTGTATGTGGGTACGGTACACACGGGTGTATGTACCGTACCTTATGCTTTTGTAATGTTAGCTTTAAATATGCAAATACCTACAAACTGTAATAACTTTGCTTATTTTACTCATGTGTTGAAACGATATAAAACAACGGGCACACATACGAGTAATGTTTACTCATTATAAACACATACATTATTGGTTGAGTGTTACCAAATGATTACCGTTCTGTTATTATAAGCGGATCAACAAGGATATAACCTATTTCGAAGTTATTAAAAATCTTCCACATAAAGAAATTAAAAGTTACCACCGTCACCTGATGTGAGACTACCGAGCTGTTTAGCAGCTCATCAGCTTTGATTCCCAGCTACGAATGTGGTTCTTGAATCCGTATGCTAATGCGATTATAGTAACCGACTCAAGTCAAGCTTACTCTTCCACCGAATAATAGTCACTTTCAATAGAGGTGACGACGGGGGTCTAAGCAACCTAACAGTTCTGCCACCTGTCAAATCAACGACAACCAACCAAACCAAACAAATATAAAAAAATGCAATATAACTTACCTAGTAATTTACACGTAAGATTATCGATTACTGGGCTGTACTGTACCCTTGCCAGACAAGAGTACGCCAGCAGCATCATGCTCACGTGACAGATGAGAGTCTGGCCGTGAAGATTCCTTAGCTCGGGGAGCGCACAGTACACTATCAACGTTAACGCCAGGCAGACACTCGATATACTATTAATCTGTATAAGAAAAAAAAGTTACTACGATTCAAAATGAAACATAAAATATGATGTCATCACAGTATTAACAAAACAATAAAGTTACATTATGTCATAACTTTCAAGTATGTCTGTATGTATATTCTAACTAAATCTAATGGTTGCTTCGCTGACAAAAAAGTGTATACTACAGACTTCAGAGTGACAGTTGTAGATATTGTAAATTAATTATATGTATTTTCTTTTTCTATATATTAAATGAGGAGTCCTTCAGCCTGTCCTTCAGCTATCGAAGTCGAAATCGAATTTAAACTGACTACTCTTTTTAGTTCTACGAAACTCATTTCGAAAGCTTGCGTCCTTTTCCTAGCTAGGTGGACAGAGATAGTCACATTATCTTTTTACCCATTTTTTGGTCCCATCTATATCAGTGGAAGAAGCTGTTACAAATTTTAGCACCGTTTTTTTTATCGAAAAACTGAATACTCATTGGTACAAGACAACGCTTTGAACCTCCGAATCGTAAATCGCTATACGATCAAACTATCTTTAGTCTTTAGCTACATCTATTTACTCTGCAAAGGCTACATGGTAGAGCTTTTTATAAATAAACTAGCGTACCTAGCCCGCTTTGCCGAGCTAGATTTTGCTTTATTTTATTTAAACTTACATCATTAAATATTTAACTCTCACATTATATTAAATTATTTATTTCTCTCCGTATTCATTCTCTTCTATTCTCTTCTCGAGCGGGTGAAGATCATTACCTACACCCATGTATTTATCATTCTTATCATTTACACAAAAACATATCGGGCTCAAGTTAATGTCAGAAATAAAAATACGACGTATGGCTTATTTGACAGTTCAAAAAGAGGAGTGCTCCGATCGTCACCAAACTTTACAGGATTACTCGCCAGGTATATCTAAAGATACCTTGAAAGTTTCATTGAAATCGCTCCGGCCGTTTGGGAGACTATATGGAACAAACCCACACACTTTCTCTTTTATATATATAGATTTACATTATACAATGACAAGACCCAATACTTTGAAATCTAGTGAAACTAGAAAAGCGATAAGAGGGCTTTGTTTTAGTTATATACAATGAAAATGGCTATATCTTAAGAAGAGGGATTAAAAAATCATAGTTCTGGTGAAATCATATCTTAAATCACACTGCTAAACTAACTAAACATGCTATTGCTATATCCATGGTTGTTGTGTTGATACATAAATATGCACACATACTGAAAATACACACGTTGGCTATAATTAAAATTTTCAGAAGACTGGCTTTTGGCCTTGCCTAGTCATGTTTTTTGACGCGTTGATAATAGATTAGAAAAAAAATTAATGGAGCTCATTGTTAAATCGCATTACGTGGAATTTAACGATTTTTAAACGATACGGGATTCCCCGTATCGTTTAAAAACGAGTTCCTAAGATTATACCGACGATACCATGCGGTCTTTGTTCCGAAATTAATACATTTCCTGATGCATCTATCATATCTATAATTGTAAACCTTTATTGATAAAATAAATATAGTCTCAATTTATTTAATGTAACTATTTTATAACTTAACTGTGTATTCAGGAAAACATAACACATAATTATACAATTGCAGTTCAGACGTGTGATCTCTATTATGGGTATTGTTTATTATAACTTATACGTTAATGCTTTCACAAACCAAAAAGTCGTTCGATTCGAAAATTAAATGGCAAACACGAATTAAAATTTAATAAATATTCATTTCAGGAACTGTTTCTGACATGTGTTATTTCTTACCATACACATAATGTAACGTCAATACCAAAATAATTACTCGAGCTGATGTTACTATAATCAATTAAAATAAATGAATATCGATATGGAATCTTACCACGAAAGCCACGCGGAAATCTTTTATCTTCTCTTCTCCAATGAAGCAGAGAACAGCACTAACGATTACGTCATTCTGGGGACAATGCCGTCGATCGAACATGTCTAGACAGTAGTCGTTGGTGATAGATATTGATGATTCCAACAAACCCTCTGGAGTCAATCGGTGAACGTCACGTGGATCCGATCTATTGAGCACAAATCGTCCGTCGGGACAGTCAAGATATGTCCGAACTCCCATTACATCTAGCAAAAGCAAAATTAACAATTATAGGCACATACGAAAATTTAACGCGCATGCACAATAAAGACAAAACTCATTGAGTAATGCAGCACGACTCGGAAGAACGCGTTCTGGAAAACCTCATATTTGATTTGTTTGTTAACAAATGGTTTGGTTGCCGCTGGATATAATCCATATCGCAATATGTCCATATGCTATAAGTAAAGTTAAGAAAAGGTTAATATAACGAGTATATTAACCTTTTCTTAACATGAGCACATACTGAAGATCATAAATTAAAATCTGTCCTTGCCATAATTTATTTCACCACCAATGATGTTCATTTTCATAGCTGAATGCCGCTGTTACTCCAGTTGTTTTCACTTCACCAGGTTGAATAAAGCACCTTTATGATGAGTAACTTTTTTACATGGGAGGAAATGCTTTTTTTATATTTCATAAGTGCCAGCCGAGAAGGTGACAAGTTATATCGGGCTCCGCTTAGAAGAGGCCCAACTAAAACATCCCATGGGACGAGATGGGGTCGCGTTAGCATACACCATCTACCCCGGACAATGCTATCCCCAGAAGACGATACTGCAGTAGCTCCCAAACGAGAACTTCGGCTTAGGAATTATTGCGTTTATATAATATATACTCTATGCGGTAATATATTGACTCGATATAATAATAATTTGATGCTATAATAGGCTGATCCACGAATCGATCTAATGCTTTACTCTAATTAGACAATGCTGATTAAACATTATTAAACATCGACAACAACAGAGAAATGACATATATTATATTACGTACGTTGTTGTAAACTTTTGCTCTCGAAGTTCCCTACATCGTATCCCGTATCGTAGAAAAAAGTGTCGCAATGAACGACCCATTCTACTGTGACAGAAGAACACTTGTTCGGGAAGGAATCGAGATCTAGGGACACTTATTGTACCGTATAGTACTACACGTTTAACATATCTTCAAAGAAAAAAATCAAATTTAAATACCAGAAAAATATAAAATATTACCATATTTTATGTAGCTTACTTTAGTATGTTTTATTACGCTTTAAAGTGATATTGTTTACGTCTCAACGAACCGTCTGAACTAAACTATGAGTACTACATTTATCTAAACAACATTAAAAGCACAACTGCACATAAATCTCTATTATGAGACGAATTCATTGATACTCAATACTGTTATATTTATATAATGCAGAATAAATATATTAAAGCATTCGTACTACCGTCAAATATATTTGTTACATAAATGTAATTCAAATCGGAAAATATTGGAACGTAAGTTTTTTAATGACTATTTTGTTAATTAAATAATACATAATTAGAGACAATGCATGACTTAAAAAGAGTTTAGTAAATATATATAATTACATATATTTAATAAAATAACCTATAAGTTGTCATCAATAAAATTATTAAAAATTCTTTTTTTTAATAAGGCGTCCTTATTTTCCTGACTTTTCGACCGTATTTATACTTTTTGTTTTTAGTTTCATTTTGTATATTTTATTTTCGCAAAGATAAATAAATTATAAATACAATTAAGTTCTATAAATATCTTAAACAAGAGGACTTTAATATATATACTAATTAATATTTGATATTTTCTAAGATTTGTTAAAGGAAGCTTTAGTCTTTAACGCTAAGGTGCTCAGTAAATATGACCCTATTTATGCTAAATGTTATGAACAAAGTTTAAATTTTGAACTATTCTGTACGTACATACATTTTACTTATGCCTGATAAGACATTTATTATCAACTTATCATTGCGATACGAAAACGAACCATAACGATAAATCGTAAATGGTGCTGAAAATTATGAGAAAAATAAAACTTACATACCTGTTAAACCAATGTAATTATTTTTTAGAGGGTCCAAATAATGCGATGGGTCAAAATAATTCTGTTCGTCAACGTTAGGCGTGCATGAACTAACTAAACTGTTACATCTTCGTACTTTATAATGGTACCCTTCCGGGCAGCATTTACGTATGCAAAAGGCACTAAAAGCGTCGCAGTTTCGGGTGCAAATTTTAACAACCCTCTCTGAGATACCGTATCCTTGATCGATACACCATTCACCACGCATCAAGCTATCTTTTTTGTCTTTATCTTTTTTACTCCATGCCTTTAAAATGCTTCCTTCTATAGAAAATAAGTAATCTTTCTGCCTCAACTCAACAGCATACTCATTTGATTTGCACTGCAATCCGATGTCCACTTCATATATATAACTGCCAGGCAGATTCAACTGGTCTATGAGCCACTCCTCATTGTCACTACGTTCAATGTCCATACACGAATGGTACTTTACGTCGAAAGCTTGCCCTTTTTTGCAGCATTTTCTTATATGATTTATCTGTAAGCTTGATTCAGATATATTTTCAGTCTCATTACTTATACAAGTTAATCCTACTGTTTGAGGAATGTTTTGTGTTAATGTACCATTGGTAACTTCAGCTATAAGCCTATCATAGCAGTGGTCCGGCGAAGTTAATAATTTAGTCTCTAAATCAACCATGTTCACCATCATTTTTAAGCCATCACACAAAATCGGCATACCATGTTTGACGGAAACAAAGCGTTCATCGCTTATCACCATTGGAGAATAGGAAATGTTATAAGTGTCTTCTATTGCTTGTCTGTCCATGCAATCAAAGTGTTGATAATCTTCTTCTACTACCTTAATTAGACTATGTCGTCTCGGGCAACATTTTCGAAAAACGTTCGCCTCACTGTCACTGGAATCGTCACCAGCTGCACCCACTGTCACAATCAAAGAACACACGTAAACCAGGACCCACATGTTTAGTGAAGCTCGACGCACTGTTTCCCACACTTGTATTTCATATAGTTACAACAGATGGTTAGTGTCGGTCATCGCGGAATGCATTGTTTACTTAGCGAACGAAGTTCGGGGCGTGCGGCGTAGGTCGGCGGCGGCGGCTGAGTGATGCCCAGTCCGTGTCGGAGCGCCTCTACAAAAGCAGGAGGCTGCTACGGCCTTGATTATTACAGCGTTGCTTCCCGCGCCTCCCCATTACTCATTGACTATATCATAGAGCTTTTGACGGTATTCTATATATATATAATCACTTTATTGTTTCTTTTTATATTTATTTTTATTATTTTTATATTTTAACACTTCAACACTCGGTAACAAAAACTTTACTATCCCGCTAATCTACCAGTTAACAAACAGCAGGCTACGGTAATAATAAGATATAACGACAACGCGGCCGATTCATAGCCAATCAAATACTGATAACTGTGAAGTGATCGATTGATTACGGAGAATTCACGTGTGATACTTATTTATTTCATGAAATAAATATGATTTGTGTGTTGATATAGCATAATATCGAAAACAAACGGAATTATCTTATCAAATATTACAAGTACAATTGATTCTACAGTTACGAGATGCTAAACAGGACCATTTACGTAAACGTATGTAAATTCCAATAGAGATTTTGTGAAAGTCCAAACATGAACGATTATTATAAAAATGGCCATAGAATCGTATTATATATACATGTGATTGGCTTCTTATATTTCAACAAAACTGGAGGAAAAATAAATTTTCACGTACTTGCTAGGTAGATAGAGATAGCAATAGGTCTCAGATGGGACGGGGGTGAGTGTATGGGACATCGGACACAAACTTAAGTATATGATTTTTCGTACGTTTCGATATGAAAAACGGAAAGTCATTATAATAAGCCTGGTATTACAATCCTGACTGTCAATAGTAAGTCAGAGACGGGTCTAATAAATTTAGACCCTTATTTCCTCATTCGAAATGTCTGATCTCGTAATGTCTTTCTATTCTAAAATGGTCTCAAATCTCTGGTCTGCGAATGGTAAGGTCGTAGGTTCGAATCCACTATTCGACTATTGACGTGAACCATCTCCTAACTCAAGCCTAAGCCAATAAAAAATATTGTTAGCATTTAAAAAACTTATAATTTTCCATAGAAATTGAAAAAGTTCTAAAAGTGAACTTAACGAGCGTGGAGTTTTTTATCCAACTGTGGGGTATAATAAACATGGAATACATTTGCGACCCACTTAATATAAAGAGATGAGCGCAAACCATGAACCACGTTAATTGTTTACTATTTTGTCTTGTTTATGTTGCTTCTGATTTAAGACGGCTATAATTCTTAGCTTTTGGAAGATTGCCAAAATCAAGCTCCAAAATGACGGTACTTGCAAAGTAACAATCTCCGTCCAAGTACGACGTGGGCCAGTGGTAGCCTTCAAGAGTAGAGTGAATAGGCACTTATTAAACTAGCGCGTACCATCTTTCGTCTATATCACCACTTAACATCAGGTGGGATCGTGGTCAAGCACTAGTTTATACCCCATAAAAAAATATTCCCTGGGTAATGCCAAGCTTTTTTTACAAGCAGTAGTAGAGCCACTGCATGGACCTCTGCAGTTGCTCGAATGGGCCGATATGATAGTACAAGCCCTTCACTGTTATGTGTTATCTGTTGTTACTTATGTATAAGCACTCACGTTCAATTAACGCTAGTGGGGTAAAAAGGTGTTATAAATGATGTCCGCATTTCACTAAGGTTATATGGGACTCACGATGACAGTCATGCATCATCGTAGATATCTACTATCTAGCTTTTTTATAGTGGAAGGGCAAACGAGCACGCTGCTCACATGATCTTAAGTGATCCTGCAGCCACTAACAACTCCTAAAAGCGTTGTAGATAAGTTGCTAACCTATTATGTGCAGATGAGTCGCTGGAAACTCGCACACCACGATACGTAGAACTATAGGAATGTAACTCACGTCGTTACTTTTCTGCGTGTGCATATCACCTTTTAATATTATTTTTTTTTGTATACTGTGTTATATATGTGTTATATATGTCTTAATCAGTGGTAGGTCCTTGTTCGGGTAGATTACTGGTCTGTCTTTCCATATCCAGATTGCGAAAAAAGACATGGACACTTATTGTATTATTTGTGTTTATTTTACGGCAGGTGTGCAAACATAAAGATAAGTATTGGCCTTGTTAAATGCCGTTATCATTGGAAAAGAGAAGGTGTGCCGCCATTCCTGAAGATATCCCATAACACAATATGTCACGAAGATCGTCATTACCTATGTTACATATTGGCCTTTAATAAAGCAATAAGAATGCGTCATTACTAGTTGTTTATTAAATTATTACGGAATACTGGAGTGTTTGTTCCTGTTTCTCATAATAACCAAGATACTATACGGCAATAATTGAACATTATGAGTAAAAAGTAAATAAAACTTACAGACAAGGCAATAAAAGTGAAAAATATCATTTTAACAATGGATAACCATTACCATCAGCAAGTCAATGATATCATTATATCTAAACGCTCAACTTACGGTCTAATGTTCAGGGATTCGCGATTGTTGCTTTTTGTAAGCCGGAGAATTCCTGTTTGCTTAACCTGTCTCCTTGTGTATTACACTTCTAATTAAAAATACATATGACCGTTTTTCTTTCGATTTTTTCTGTTTTTAAATTATTTAATATACGTGTCACGATCGAAAATCAGTACATTCTAAAAAGACGTAATTCATAGTATTGTGCTCACGACACCTGTATGTAATAAAAATATATAGTTTTGATCCCCTACAATTATATATAAACGCAGCAACAATTGTTTATTTCATAAATTAAATCCGAAAGAAAAGACAACATAATTATAACTTCCTGGCCTGAATACTGATTATAACTTACTGTTCCCTTAGATTATGATAAAGCGTGGCATTGAGCCAAATGATCAGGCCACTTGGAACATTGCTTTAACAACGAACGTCCAACTTGCTTAATTTGTTCACTGGAATTAATATTTCTACACATCAATAAACGGTACAATGTTAGCAAAAGTTTTACAAGACGCCCCATAGTTGGGCCTCGTGAAACATTATGAAAATATCGTTTAAAACCATTTACGTCATCGGTCTCTGTCACCAGCGGTTCTGAGTGCGTTGAAGTGAGTGGTTTTTAATATAGTGTGGATTTGATCTGTGGATATGATATTGATGAGCGACCTGGTATCATTTATTAAACGGCAAAAAGTATTAAAGCTGTTTGCGTGAATAATGATAATAAATAAATGGAAACCATTTTAAAAAAGTAAACATCATGACCATATTGATTGACGATGTTGATCGACAAATTTCGTAACACTTGAGTAATTTTAGAAATTGCCATTCATGAAAGTCCTTTCTTTACTTATAAAATACAGCTCTGCGTTAAAAACGTTGACAGTTTATGTTATTAGTGTTAATTTAGTAAGGATGCTAAAAGTTGTATAGATTTAAAAGCGAGTTGGAAAATTAATAGTAACTAATTTATAAATCCAGTCGATTCGGTATACGAAACATAAACCAACCCGGCAACTTTTAAGACGACAAGTTGAAATCTCGTCATCTTGCCGATTTTCTTAACAAACGAGTTTTTACCGTATTTTAATTTGACTTTTCATTCTTATATTACATGTGTCCGAGCATTTTTTTTTAATATTAATATCATGTTATACCCTAGTGGCATTGAAACCTACAAGCTAAAATCTGGTGTGAGCAGATTTATACCAAAGAGTTTCACTATGTCGTTTTGTCGATACAAAGAAAAATCTTAATGTAGTAAATTTTCTTTTTCATTTTATGTGATGCAGTAATAAACATTCTTTGTTGCCTTAAATGGAATAAAATATTAGAAAATAAAACCAGTAACATATAAAAACTTCTTTTTAATTAGTAAAATTATACACATACAGGTTGCTTTTGCTATGGCTACATTACTAATATACGAATTTTAATGACTTTAAATTCAAATTGGCACATAATTGCTTAACATTAACAGTTATTAACTATACATAATAATAAAAATGTCATTAGGAGCTTATTTTTATTATACATTATATAGAAGGCACATACAAATAACAAGGGAATATGGTGCAAATAAATTCAACTTTTTACACTATAATAATTTTCAGTCATACATTCAGTGATAAGTAAGTAAGCGTCTGCGTTCTCGTCACATTATCTTGTTATCTGGAAGAGTATTATAATGTATTGTTTAATGGCATCCACACGTCTTAACAACCATGTTCTTGTATTTGCGCAGTATTACATTGGAATCGTCCGTGTAGTATAAAACAGATATTGTCGCCAGTTTAATCGGCGCACATGAAGGCTTTGGTACCTGAAACGCAAAGACTTGTTATTAAACATATCACACGCTCGATATGAGTACAAGTAACGGCTTATACTACATAAATATACGGAACATAACGGACATATGTACCAGTGATGGACACAGAAGCCAAATTCACATGTCGGAGAGCTAAGAAAACAGTTTTAAAACAATCTGCCAGCCAAGTTTCATACATTTTATTGCTTATAAATCATTTTAGTGGAGATCTCAAAAAATATTGAAATAGTATAGTTTATCATCTCGCATTATTAAATTTGGACCGATAATTGTTGTTTTAATGTTGTTAAATAATCAGTGCTTAATCGTTTTTATAAATCGGAAGAAAAAATGAGATTTAAATTGTTTTTTTTTTCTTAATAAAAATTTGTCGCATTTCTGATTTATTTTGATAAAAGGTAAAAACTTCCATTCAAAAATGGTTAACTTTTGACCATATAGGGTGTAATTAAATAGTTACCCCTATCATCTCCTAACGGATATACGTCTAATTGCCAATAACCCTGTATATATTTATTATTATTTTAGTTAAACGCAGGTTTTCTCTGTAGAAAGATTATTAGGACAATTTGGTCTTCGCGTGTAGAAATATCTTTAAGATATGTGATTTCTTAAGG
Organism: Meandrusa payeni; assembly: GCA_029286785.1. Lineage (NCBI taxonomy): Eukaryota > Metazoa > Arthropoda > Insecta > Lepidoptera > Papilionidae > Meandrusa > Meandrusa payeni. The sequence goes on along the minus strand of JAGSMX010000012.1, from coordinate 9,864,485 downwards.
TTTCTTACCGATATTACAGAGAGCGTGGTAAATCAGAACTTAAAATTGCCTCAAATAATTCCATCGGTGCCAGGGTCGAACTCGGTTTAGTATTATAATATTACTATCACGACCACAACGCTCCACAACAAAAATGTCTCAAATTAGGATCCCTGTTGGTCATTCACGCTTTTCGTCAAGAGATGAAGGACAATGCGCGTTCACCTGGCAGCACCACCCATGTTTATTTTTTTTTTTTCCATTTATCGATGTATCGTCAATAGTGTAGCCAATATGTATTGGGGCCATGAAAGATGCAAAGCCGTAATCTCTATCTATTCTTCCGGAATAAAGCTTTCTAAGAAACAGTTCTATAGAAATAGGCTTTTCTATTTCGAATAGAACCATGTGAATAATGTAAACAGGTTGTTATAATAAAGTTACCTGAGTGGGATTCAGCAAATGCACTAAAGTTTGTACAATCGCGTGATTTGTTGCATTTTTATGTGCGTTAAGTGGAAAGTTACATTCCCCGCTGCAGTAGTACGCGCTGTAGCCATCAGGTGCGATGATCCAATCCTAGAAAGCAGAGAGAAGACCAATAATGATTAATAATAAATTAATTAATAATACCTTTATTTTCATGGTCTATTCAGCAACACGATGTGCATGCAATGTACAAAGGGTTTTATAGAAAATACTAGGCTAAGTACCCAAACTATACCTTTATCTATGCAAAAAACGTTTCTTTTTTGTAGAATACGACTATGTTTTATAATCCAAATTAGTTAATAACACGAGCTTCCGGATTCTTATGTACAAAACTCACCTAATAAACATGGTGAACAACGGACAGTTAATACTAAATACTGACAAAGGTTTAAAGGATTTGAGAGGTATACTCGTAGAACATATTTAAAAAAATGTTATCAGCGAAGGCGACGAGACAGTTAGCGGGTTTCTTGGCACAATCTCTGTGGCGAATACCTTTAAAGGATTCTTACCAGACTCAGGGTTGTGTATCTCCACTATCTGCTACTATCATCCTCGTACATGTTGCTGATAAACCAAACCTATTTTTGCGCTACTATTAAATTTTTCATTTACCGTCTTAAATCAACGCAAGAGTTGATTTGTCAGAATACAATAATTATATAAATAATACATAAAATATACTACTTACTTGCCATTCCAAATCCTTAAAACTGACATATAATGTTTGGATTTCACAGCTTCTCGTTGTCCAGTGCGACGTGTCTGGAATATATTTACATATTATAAAACAGTTGTATACATTAAAAGTAAATACCAACAAAGACCTTCGTTTACCAGAGAAAAACATCAAATGTTATGCTAAAATATCATGCACCTGTATCACTTATTTATTTAGAATATTGAAAACATATATAACTAATATTTACGATTACGTAGAATAGAGCTTGTCAAAATGTTTCAATACGCCGAAGAAAATTGGATTAAAATTGTATATTTTATTAGCATAAGAAATTTAATTTAATTTATATTTGATTGAAAATTATAATTGTATATATCATTACACACCAGTTAAAGGATTTCTTAGATAATTGTCAGAATATCCATGAGTACGCCATCGGCGTGCTTCGCGCTTGTGTCGAGCCCCAGCGTCCCATCCACCAAGCTTAGGCCCATTCTTGAAAAACGCCACCAAAAATGGCTGTTTGCCATCAGTGCCAGTCCCCCGAGGTTCCTCCAGACCTATTTCTTCCGGCTTGACATGACGTTCTGTATCGATACAATAGACAGAATAAGAATTCATTAAACTAGTGAACGGAAATAATGGCGTAGAAACGAAATGAAAAGACAATTTGCAATCCTATTGATAACGTTGAACGGATAGGCACTGGGCCTATCCATTCAACTTACGATCTCGCAGTCGGGGATTTGAAACCCAATCAGCTTGCACTAATGAGTTTAGAGTTTTCGGTTCTTTTACGAATCAATGATTCTTTACTGAATATATAATAAATTATAAATATAGTACCTGGTTGAGAATGTGGATGGATGGTGATAAAGAAGCCACGATTTTCGGTGGGTTCCGTGAGCCATGCCGACAAGGCCGTAGTCACATTTAGTTCCAGCCAACCTTCAGCACCGGCACTCGTATTTACAGCCGCCACACGCTCCATTTGTAGTCCTCTGGGAATACAAATACAATACGAATAAGCATCAGCACGCCGAATCTGACCGCACGAGACTACTGATACCTGGTTGCAATCCTCAGCAATGAGATAAGGAAGAAGAAGAATAGGTATTCTCTATAAGAAAAATATTCCTTACAAATAAATTCAGCATTAATTACCCGACATTATCAACGCTAAGAACTCTGTGCGCGACAACTGTATATAAGCTAGTCGGGCCGTCGGTGTGCGTCGGGGCTTGGTGTACTCTTAACTCAGCTGTTAGAAGAGAAGAAGCATCGCTGGGGGCGCCGGCTACCTCAAACCAGACGTGCCTTCCATGCCCGTGACGTAAAGCTCCTAAATGATGCTCTGTAAACAAAGATAAACGTTATTATTATTCAAGTGCAATGGCATTAATAATAATCATATATATTGATATTTAGCTGTCCGTTATTAAATAGTACACGTTATTAAATATTATATCGAGTAGTTTTGTATTTCACAAGGTACACCGATGGCCAATAATGATTGTTACCAACGATTTTTTTTTAACGTCGATCTACTCAGATTGGCCAGAAGAGCTAGCCTTGACTGCTTCACCGAATTGAGAGGTGGCATAGCTTTTAGTTCGCTTAGCCTGAACCTCTATCGCTAGTAACTCGACACAAGGATCCCCCCGGTGAGGAAAACGTTACCATCGATTGAAGCTAACCGTCCAAGCCGAGGTAACCCATCACCCTCAAACAATCTGTGTAGTTCAACATTAAAAAAAATCGATTGAAAGACTCGCCTGCCTGCATTTAAAAGTTGGCGATGGTGACTTTATGAATATTTACTTTTGTATTAATTTAAAACCATCGACTTTTACGTCATTCTATAACTACAATCAATAACTTTAAATGTTAATCTCAAAACTATAACCATTAATTAAAAATGATCAGGTTATAACTAATAATTTCTTTACTTAATATAAACAACAGGTGTCCCCTGTTATCTTCAAACGGTGTGAAACTTAATACCATATTGCACGTGTTCGTGTATATATCATATTACACCAATATTAATATTATACGCCATTATTTATTATGATATTTAAAATAATGTACCGGTACATCCAAGCTTCGCCAGGACTTTGGCGATGTTTGTTTTCAAAGCAAAACGAAAAGAGTATAAATTTTCTTCAAAACTATATTTTTCCGAAAAGTAGGTTTGTTGTAACTATCGCCTGTAGTTCTGAGGTGGATATATCTGATGATCAGCAACACAAAATCAACAATTCAAGAACCTAAAGATTAACGAGGTGGTTATTTAAAAAAAGTACCTAGTAATATCGCGGCTTAACAAGAAAGACATAGATTTTGTGAAAAACATTACCTTATCTGAAGCATTTTACAAGTAAAGACTTCCAATCAACAGCCACTACCCTAATAATGTACTAAAGAGTGACAAAAATCTTAGTCTACAGTCAGTGACGGAAAAAGGGTAATACTGCTCGAACTTCTACATTCGTGCTCATAGTCCTCAAGGAAGTCGGTAAGGATTACTTACCTAGTTTCGGATTTACAATATATAATAGGAGCGTGAATTGAATTGAATACAAGCCTTATGCCAAATGACATCTTAAGTGACTGACAGTAAAGGTTTTGCCTAACTGGTCAACTGAAGATCTTCTAGTGCACGCCACTCATGTCTTTGGCAAGGTTCTCGGGAACGGGGTTGAAGTACTTGCTACATCACACGATGTCCCGAAGGCCTTGACAAGGTCTGCCATGCTGGCCTTACCAGGAAGCTTCCTTCGCATGGAATTTATCCTAGCTAGACAGCTGTTTTCCTGAAGGAGCAGTCTCTACAAGTAGACCAACTCTTCATAATAAATTGGGAACGCGCCTGCAATCTCTTTAGAAGGCGTGACGGTGAGATTATTTAAGATTAAGTGAGCCGCATAGGGTGGACAATTTGATACTTTGCCCCATTCTTTTTATCCCTTCTGTCATAAGAAAACAGCAAATACCTGCTCAGTTCGTATATAACAACGATTGTGTATCAAGACAGAACATAAAATAAAGACAAAACAAAATATCCTCAAAATCGATAAAAATTTAGTAACTATTCAGTGGCAGGTAAGCCCGAAACTATGTGGGCGGTCGAAATCAATCCCCTTGTGCTTGGTATGCGACCCGATATAACCACCTAAATGACTCATTCTACCTGAGCTCTTTTTAAACCGACTTCAAAATAAGGATTATAAATTTCAATTTAATAATAAAAGTTCGTGAACTAGTAACGTTTATGAATCGATTTTATTTATTATTTTGTTTGAAATCGTTTGGTCTTAATGGGACGTCCATATGATTTTTGTTGACTTAGGCTCTTGGTACCTAACTTCCAAATATCGTATATTTATGAATATATGTTCATTTTATTACAAGAAAAAAATCAAATAAACATAATACGATTTTATAGAACAGAAGATTTATCAAAATTACGTTCTGTATGTTACCTTTATCAACTACCTACCCTTTATACTTTAACAGCGAGTGAGTAAAAATAACGAGTTTAATCGAATATAATTATTTAATGGTCACATTTATCTACAAAGTTATGTATACAGCTTCATTAACGAACTTTTACAATCGATTAGATAGATTTCTAGCTTCTAAAAGCGGCCGGACACTAGCAAACATAAATGTGTTCTTAATTCCCTAAAACTCTATTTATACGTTTCATGTAGAATAGCTTAAAGTAAATTTATAACATTAAACCATTATAAATTTATAAATTTATAATGTTATTAGGTTATTTATAATGGTATTTATAAATTTAATACATAAAACTAATATTTATAACATTAATTTTTACAATGTATACTTACTTTTGCTTTGAAATGTCATTATTAAATCACTTTCGTCGATAGCTTGCTGTTCTTCTCCACTCAAAGCCATCTCCGAGCTGCGGGTAGGTCGAGCTTGCTCGTGCTCTTCTGCTAGCTGCTTATAAACATCCAGAAGAAAACTAGGCGCGGAACGGTCTAAAGGCGGTGCACTGGTCCGTCGAGGTCTCTCCCCGAGACCCAAGAGGTCTAAAATTTCATGTTCAACTAAAAGTCTCTCGTGGCGTGTCATTGAATGATGTATAACAGTCTGATCTACGCCATTATCAATGTATAAGCCGGAGAGTACAGCTTCTGACGTCACAATAAACAATAATAAAGTCACATAGCGCCACGCAGTCTTATGGTGAGACATATTAAAAGTCCGCATTAACACAACAACCCACACTCTAGAGGCACTCGGTTAACTAATGAATAAAAGTTTACGTTCGAGTCGGCCGCAGAATCACACGGGACCGTCCACAGCCACTGAACCTGCCCACTCAAGGTGGGCCGGCGTCCGCCGCACTCTTCGCAGCTTCCCCTCCCTCGCCACACATCGTCTCAATAATGTAAACATTGAAGCGCCAACAAATGCGTCGAGCGCATTTGCACGCGTCCGATTATAATACTGATAGATATCGGAGTAAACAAAGGAATAAAATTAGTTTCGCTGGAATCGGCAAATACAATACTCAGTTGTTTTACGCTGCAATCACCCGATATGAACGTATACCTAGTAATATGTATATTTCCATAAGATATAACATTATGTTATTAATATTATGTGTCATTGAGGCATTAGACATCGGCTATGTACGCTGCGTTTCTTGTTTAATCATTTTAATTGTATAATGTGTAGGCGAAGGAAACCACCAATTGTAACTACCTTAATTATAACACGTCACTGAACTAGAAGGAAAAATTTAACAGGATTTCAAACAACGATTCGGTGAGGTAATTATTGAACGCTATTGGAAGATGCACTACGATGTATGAAGTTTTGTTGATCGTCACTGTATTAAGTCTAACTTCACACAATTAGCCGCGGCAGCTTGGTCCCTATGTTTCATAAACTTCATAGTACATGAAGTGAATTGGGTTTAAAACCAAGTGCAATTTTGTTAATTTTACCTGCTTTACTATGTGCCCGGCATTAAGGAACGTACCGTAAGGAAAGTTCTGATTGCTCGAATGCAATTTTGCAATCGATTATAATTAATAACTTCTCAGTGAACTTTTGCGCGGGAACTATATCGATACTTCAAAGCTATTATTTAAATTTGGTTTCTGTTATATTTCGTTTTCTGTAATATGAGAACGACATTTTGTTTTAGAAAAAATCCTCTTAAATTTAAGTAAATTAAGAAAAAAATTTCACTCCCTACTGTAATCACAAATTATAGGAGCCAAGAAGTACAACACCAATGATACAGAACAAAAAATGTGTTCGCCTCTAAGGCTCAGACGACGCAAAGATGCTCGGTCATGCTTACTTCTCTCTTATCTGTGATAGGAGCGCTGGATGAAGTTCGTTCTTCGGTTACCACTTCTTTTGTCATCACCGGTCCCGAAGTTGTATTCTTACTGAAACTGACCAAGCCGTAGTTCTGCCCGCACAGGGGAAAGTTACTTGAAATAGTGGTTGCGGCTGAGCGCTCTAAAAGCTCGGCCCCCTCTCAAAACCTGGTGAAGTAGTAAAAACTTCTGGGACAATATATATATCTCAAAACTTAACTTTTCTCCTATCATTACGCGTACCTATCTACTTATCGTTACACGTTGAATTATTCACTGATATTGAGCGATATGTGTTAAGGATTTTTTTTAATAATTTTGTTTTCACACATTTCCTTTAACCATTCCAAATAAGCTTAAGCGTGTGCTAGGACATGACCCACATCATCTAATAGTTGATTTGAACCCGAAATCTTACGGTTCGCAGACCATACCCTAAACCTAAGGTTAGACAAACCATGAAAAGCATATTTGTTACGCCAAAAAATAGCTTTAGCTTTTTGAAACAGAAACATTTTATTTTAATTCAAGCAGCAGTTTTGCAGATAGGACTGAAGCATTTTGTTATTCTTGCTGTCAAGAATGGTACCTCAGTGGAACAAGGCCAATGTTTAGGTTTACTAAAAATATGGTTGGTTAAACCATATTTTTACCGGAACAAACCTTCGCTAAGGCCGAATAATAAATGCTCTACTGACCTTACTACTAGTACTTTGGCTCTATGCAGTAATTCTGCTTTTTAATATCTGGCTGAATAATACAAATTTATTTCTTTTTACTAATTTTACTGCAAAATAAGAAAACTATGAAAATGTAAATGAGAACAATAGTTTTCAAGTTCAAATGTTCCTTTTGTAAGATTTTCTTTACTTTAAAAGTATATATAGCCAGAATCAAGTAAATTAAAAATTATTAAAATTATACAAACTAAAGTTCCAAGCAGTTTCTTAGCTAAGTAACCTTTACATTGCTCAAATCTGTTATCATTTATCATCAATTTTTGTCATCAAATCAAAATTGACTGGTTGTGTTGCAGGTAATTTAAAAGAATCTCTATGATTACATAAAAAAAATTTATTCAATGCTATCCTTATTTAACATATTTTTCCATAAACTTCTTATGAAACTCGGATCTTAATGAATCATTTATAAATGTATTTAACTTCTTCTCAGGTTCTGAACGGGCACAATTTTTGAATACCACATCGTCATCCCATCGCCTTTTCACCTGTAATGAAATAAACACCATTGAACAGTTTCAATTTTCAACTAAATGTAACAGAGGAATAGACACCATATTACCCTAACTGTTATTACAGATGTTATATATTGTTTCTTTTTTACAAAGGATCCACTGGTAAGAAATAATTTGTACAAGTTTTCTGGGACTAACCCCCATACAGATTATAAGTCACAAACTCAGCCCATTGTTATCAAAATATTGACACATGTATATGCATAAAACCTTCATAATATAACAGCACAAAATAATGCAGTTTTAAAAGATTTAGTTAAATATTTATGGTTATAAAAACATTACCTTTAAATCATTCTTCTGCCCAGCTGATGAGTAATTTAGTAATGGATTACCCGACAATATGTTTTCCATACGAATCCTTTCTTCTTCTTGCTTCTTCTCAGCTTCCTGCAAAAGTACATACATACCAATTACTTCACAAATAATAGGTATAACTGAATTTTCTTATACAAATTTAAACATTTAATATTACATACCTTTTTTGCTTGTTCAATTGCTCGTTCTTTTTTTATTTTATTTAATTCTGCCAATAAAGCTGCAGTGTCATCGTCGGAGTCATCAGAATCTGTAGAATCCCCTTCTAATGGATCATCTGCATCTAAACTAGCAGCAGGTACTTGATCTATTTTTAACCTTTTAACTGGTGGTTCATTTTGCCTTCTAACCGCAGAACCTTTGCTTTCTTTTTCCCTCTCATCTAATTCTTTACGGAAGTCTCTTGTACGTAATTCTTCAGTTGTACCTTGCCCTTGTTCTCTATTAAACAAAAAATTTAATTCTTATCTAATTTAGTACTAACATATCATGCATACCTGCCAATTGATAATACCTATAAATTGAGGTTTTGTTGTATATATGTTAATATGGCTTAAAATTCTATTGCTTTATCTAATAACAATACATTTTTTATTTAATTTGAAAATTTCTTAGTCATTTGCATAAATAAGAATTCAGAAGAAGAAACATTCTATTTTAGACTAAAGCTTTTTCCACACATCCCAACAACTTTAATTTTATAGCACTTAAAGTATAATAGAAACATAAAAACAACTTTTATACTCTTAACACAATACCAGTAATGTTTATTTCTATAATACTTGCCTGTACTTCAATTTGGTATGCCCTGGAAGATCTCGACTAGAATATTGACGAGATATAGCACTCAAATCTTTTTCCCCGCGTCCCTGACCACCTCGCGCTGGATCAAACGTTGGCCTAGCTGCTGTAGTCATATTGCGAAAGCTCAAATTTAGCTCAAATTATTTCAAAGAATTTTTCCACCATCAAGTTCGTCAATGTACCCTGCGTTTTTACGAGTATTATTTTGTTACCCAACTTCAAAATTATTTGGTTTAATTTCTTTATGGCATGACGTATATTGGAAATGACAATTCGTATGTTTATATTTAAAGCTATAATTATGGTATACTCTGTGCTGACAAGATAAAAATACACTTTCAAACATTATATATTGTCTATGACATTGCGTAGATGTTATTAAGTAAAATTTATAACAAATAAGGATATAAGATTTCTTTTATTATTGTTTTTGTTATAATGACGAACTACACGAGATACTACATCAGAGATGCTGGCCTTGAATGAGAATAGGACCTAGGTCTTTGGTCGCTTAGTCTGAACCTTTCGACTCAAGGATCCTCTCGGTGAGGGGTAACCTTGCCTTGTTACGCGCAGGCGATCCGAGGGTGCCCGAGAGGGCTGAACCACAACCACGAGCACACAACTATCAGAATTTCGTTTCGTATCCAATGGTTTACTGGTAAACTCGCAAATGAAAAAAAAGGTACTGGCCACGCTTAGACTGGCGCTTTTGCTTTAAAAATAACAGAGGCAGAGTTGTACTTCGTTTAAAAGTTGCTGTGATTTATATCACGCACGCTGTTTTATTAGGTCAGACCCGCCAGCATCCAATGAGTGCAGTGCGTGAGTACCTCAACTATTATGTTGATTTTTATGTAATAAAATGGAGTGTTCATTGTATAATGGTTAAAATAGTGAACATAGCAGAAATTTATTTATAGAACAAGAAAAACAATAAGACCATTTTTTCTCCCAGTAGATATTACCACAGACAACATTTTATTCCTGAACAAAATAACCAAAGGCAATGGCAACGATCATAGACAAAACACTACATTACATACTCAATGTAACTACTACACCGGCAATAGTGAAAAAAGAAAATGTTTAATGGTGTCATTTGTGAAGTATAAAGTTTTGATTCAATTATATTACGATTTGTAGTACAATAAGGATATTACGAAATCTACTGGTTTAATAGATATATTATTATATCAAGGTGTGTATACAATATTTTCTTAGAAATAGGACCTCATTTGTCAATTAGTGTGGAGCAAGCAACCAAAACGCCATTTTGTTTTCCTAATTGATTGCAATAAATCTCGCAAGGAATACGGAACAATCTGTATTGCATATATGTTTTATTGTCTTACTATTATAAGTAAAACTTTAAACATTGTATCACTTAATATTAGCGACAAGGTTATTTACAAAGCAATCTTATATTTGCAGAATGGCTGAAGATTTGGATGTTGAGGCTATGCTCGAAGCCCCATATATTAAATCGGTAAGTCTTACGTCTTTAAATACATCATCGTAATGAACTTCGTTTTGTCTATTTATTTAAAGTTCCGTTTATTTCGCAGCAGAGTTAACTTACTACAAATATTGAATACGTAAATTTAGTATTTTGCTAAGGTGTTACAATTATTCCATATAGTGGCCTTATAACGTTTTACAAAAATATTCTACTATGAAATTTACTAACATATAGGAATAATTAGATCATTGTTATCATTGTAAGTTCACATTAGTATCGTACATGGCACATTTTTTATTTCTTAAACACTGAATAGATCATTTCATTTTTTTGATTATGTAGCATATCCATCATTTTGCTTTTACTATACCGATTACAACAAATTAATTAATTAAGATGGTAGTAGTTATAATAAGAAATTGAAAATTAAACAAAAAACCATCAATTGTTAGTATATTTCTTTGAGAACATTAATATGTAAGCTAACATTTTTAAATAAACAATTAATTGCCACTTAGTTAAAATATAATAACCTTTGTAAAGTTATTCAAAGATGCTATAGTAAGAATAGGTACAGTTTCTTTTATTTCATAAGATTTTATAATTTCTTTAGTAGAAGTCCAAATTATTTACATCTTTGAATTGTTTATAAGAATTGTAAAACAAAATTACATTTGAGAATCATTTCTTATATTTATAGAACTTTGTGGTAATTGTCCAGCATACTTCATCGACCTGAACCAAAAAGAGGTATCCAATACTATAATTAATTATTTTTATTTACCATTTCCTGCTATACATATATATAAAGATTACCTTTTGTATTCTGCTAGTAAAAACAAAATATAATAAAGTCATTGTTTGAAGAAGACCACACTCTTATTGGTCATAAATCTTTTGCAGAAGTTTCGGTGAGTGATGTTAGCTGTGTGTACATCCTTAGTCAATGGTTTATTGAACGGTAAGTTACCAGGGAATAGAGAACAACAAGCACAAATCAAATAAACCAATTTCAAAAAGCTGTCGCAACAAATTGTCTAGGCAAAGTAAAAAGTAACATTTGTGGATTTTCATCACTGGTGATTATTTGAGTGTACTGGTGACGAAAATTCAGAGATGCTTTTGTAATATTAATATAAAAGTAACTAATGCAGTTTTTATTTATTCACTCGGCGTGTGTTGCTGTGGCGCTGCTTCTACCTTGTGCTTTGTGTGACAGGATAACACGTCCTCTTCAAAGCATCGATCGGACAAGCATTCTGATAAGCATAGAGACAGAGAAAAGGATGGCAGTCGAAGGTAACTTTATTTTATTATTTCTACTGAAACTAGTGTACTTCATTTTACTCAAAAAACTGTAATTGTTTCTCATATCTTTGTTTAGACAACACAAAAATAAAATAGGTCATCATTAGCAAAAAACGAAATAAAATACTACTTTATTACACAGGCGATGCACTTGTGATCTGAATCTTGATGAAATCAATCATCTTTTAATTATTAACTTACTGAAACTTACTTTATGAGCTTAGCTATAGTTAAGTGATAGTAAACTTAGACTACATTTATCAATGATATTTACTTATTTTTCTTCGAAAGTACATTTGCTTCAGATTTGTTTGATTTGGCGACAAGGTTAGTTTCTTATGAGGTCAAAACACAATTAAAACCTATAAACAATTGAAAACTCTATACACAATGTCGAAAAATTTTACTTAAAATGGTTGGCATTTGATTACTACTGTGTCCAACACTGATTTTGATCTTTCACCTGGTGCAAAATTATTGTTACCTTGAGTGAATAAAAGAATACTTAATAAGCAATGGATAAATAGCACTGGAACTTTTTATTTGTGTTAAAAATGTGAGGGCAGAACATATATCATATATATATATCGTGTAGAACATTCCAATGTTATTAACAAATAATGTTATTATTGTTGGAATGTTCTGCGTCCCTACTTATCCCTTCCAGAGAATCTCAAATAAAAATACAAGGTTAAAGTTTCTGTTTCACCACACTTACTCAACTAACATTTGTTACTCTGCATTGCCAGTGCTATAAAAAGACGTGAATTATGAAATATATAAAATATTATATAGCAAGCATCCCACTATGAATGCAATGTAATAAAACAAAATTGATAATAAAACTATTACATGCCCTTGTGAAAATAATTTCTTTATTAAATAATTATATAGTATTTATCCATTTTGTATATTTTAGACGCAGCAGATCTAGGGACAGAAGAAGATCGCGAGAAAGGGATTCACGTCGATCAAGGGATAGAGATGAAAAGAAAAATAAAGAAAAAGATAGAGATCGGGAAAAGGACAGAGATCGTAAAGATCGTGACAGAGATCGTAGTAATAGAAACATAAAAGAAAAAGATAGTGACAGGGACAAGGAAAAAGAAAGAGATAGAGATAAGAGGCGAAGCGGAGACAAAGAACGCAGCAAAGAAAGAGAACGCAGTAAGGAACGGCATCCGAGGCGGGAGCGAAGTCGGGAAGCCGAACCGAAGCAAGAATACCGATCAAAGTCAAGAGGAGTTGAACCTAAATTAGAAGATTTACCACCAGAGGAAAGAGATTTGCGTACCGTATTTTGTATGCAGTTGTCTCAACGAATAAGAGCAAAAGATTTAGAAGAATTCTTTTCTTCTGTTGGTAAAGTTAGGGATGTTAGACTTATCACATGTAACAAAACTAGGAGATTTAAGGGTATAGCATATATAGAATTTAAGGATGCTGAGTCCGTACCATTGGTAAGTTAAATAATTGAAAGACTGCTCAACATTATATTTTAGAAAATAAGAATCTGTTCTAAAATTTAATTGATCATTTCCTCTACAGGCCTTGGGATTGACTGGACAAAAACTACTTGGTGTTCCTATTATTGTACAACACACACAGGCAGAGAAAAACAGAGTAGGCAACACTTTGCCTAATTTAGCTCCAAAGACTAGTAATGGACCCACTAGACTCTATGTTGGCTCATTGCATTTTAATATTACAGAGGATATGTTGCGAGGAATTTTCGAACCATTTGGAAAGATTGATCACATTCAACTTATGACAGACCCCGAGACAGGCAAGAGCAAAGGTTATGGTTTCTTGACAGTAAGTTTACCAATTATTTGATATATAAATTGATACTCACTTATTCTTTAGCACATTTCATCCTTTGGTATTTATTTTAGTTTCATCATGCAGCAGATGCAAAGAAAGCAATGGAACAACTAAATGGTTTTGAAATTGCTGGGAGGCCAATGAAAGTGGGTAATGTTACTGAACGCACAGATGGTGGATCTAGTACTCGTTTCGATGCAGATGAATTGGACAGAGCGGGTGTTGATCTTGGTGCAACAGGCCGTCTACAATTAATGTTCAAACTTGCAGAAGGCACTGGATTACAAGTATTATTCATTTAATTTTTTTTTCTTTGTAACAATTACCTATTCAACTAATTTTGTCTGTCTCAGCAATTCCTAATCAGGGTGTCCCGTGTAGGTGACTGTATGACAGCTTCGACAAAAAATAAAAAAAATTCACATCATTGATATTTTTTGGTATGAAAATTTTACTGAAAACTGACAAAATCCTACCATCACATCCATAATGGTATAAAATCTTCCATATGTTATAGTAACTTTTTGAAAAAAAAATAGTTTTTATAAAATTAACATTTCCTCCTCAATTAACTTTCACAAAAACAAGTTACGATAAAAAGTGGAAACTATAATTACCATTTTGGAATAATGATTAGTAGCGCATTATGATTAGTATAACATTTTAAATTACTTGCCACTATGGTTACCATACATTTATTTTTACAGCATGGTGTGTAAAAGTCAGATGAGTAATGATTTTCTGCCAAAAATGTAAGGAATCATAACAAATACATTTTTAATGTTATAATAACATATCTGGTTTTATTTGTACTTGTGGTAAATAGCGCAGTTATCTGCACTTTCAATTACAAATATCCGTTGCCAAAAGTCTTCAGTAAAATGCTCATATGAATAAAATTGCCATGGATTTCTTTATTATCCTTGTCAAGGTTGTCATAGAGTTCTACCATCTACCCACCTTGTATGTTGAATTACGGGCCACCTGTATATTTGCCATTGTGTTTGTTTGCCACACCAACATGAGCTTACACATATATTTTGCTTATATATATAGGTATAATATTTAAGTTGTGTCAACATACCATTGCCTTACATACACATATTGTATCTTATGGGTTTAGTTATTTTTAGTTCAGTGAGTATCTTAAAAGTGCAAAACTAAGAAACAAATGATTTTGTTTCAGATTCCTCCTGCTGCAGCGTCAGTGCTCATGGGATCAGGATCTAATCTAGTAGCACCGCAGCCTCAAGTAGCACCCCCAATTGCAACCCAATGTTTTATGCTTAATAATATGTTTGATCCTGCCTCGTAAGTTTTATAAGTTTATGTTTTTATTACCATTTAGTTCATTTATAACTCTTTTAAGACTGCTTGGTTATATAAATTATAAAGAAGCTTGTCTCTTTATACAAAAACTAACAACAGAGATATTTAGAGAAGAATATATTTTGACACTCTCCAAAAACTTAGGGCAGAGTTTTAAAATGTTAAACTTTCATGACTGTAATGAGAGAGGCCATGTCAGAGACAAAACATATAGTGCTTAAGTTGTTGTGACAGAATGTGGTCAAAATTAAGAGCATATCTGACATTCCTTACTGGTGCTAAAGTAGTAAAATTTTTGTGAAAAGTGGCCAATGCAATTACAAATAATTTTATACTTAATGTATAGATTATAATTTATCTGTATTATTTATTAGCTTAGAGCTGTATGAAAATCGAATTTTCTATTTCTAGAACAATATAAACTTGATATATGTTTTTTTTACAGAGAAACCAATCCTAATTGGGATATTGAAATAAGGGATGATGTAATCAGTGAGTGCAATAAACATGGTGGAGTACTACATGTATATGTAGACAAAGCATCACCACAAGGCAATGTATACTGCAAGTGTCCTACAATAGCTACCGCGGTTGCATCTGTGAATTCGTTACATGGCCGATGGTTTGCTGGAAGAGTCATCACAGCTGCATATGTGCCTCTGGTCAACTATCATTCGTTATTCCCAGATGCAATGACTGCCCTGACACTTCTTTTACCAACACGGCAAAGGTAAAAGTGTTTAATGGACAAAAACACATATATGCTTGTATACCAAGAATATATTAAGCAGTGTTCATAATTCTAGGTAATAAAATATACATTACATTTTGTCTGTCATTTTATACAAAAGAAATTTTTACACAATTTTTCCTTTCAAGAATAAGTATCATATCCAAAATTTAATTTTTCTAGGTTCATGCAGCTTTTATCCAATCTATTTCTAATGTAGCTGGTCCTTTTTGTTTAACCGGTTGGTAGACCCCTCCATACATCTGAAGTCCAATACTGGTAATTTGAGATACATTCAAAGGTTCACTGTTATTTTGTCTTTTGCCTCTATAGAATGCTTTAAATTCAGAGAAGGGTAAATTTCGTACGGCAAATTCATCTTTAGGAGCCTGAAAAAAAAAAATCAGTAACAATTTAAAATCATACAACTGTTTGTTAAACTTGTTCAACAAAAAATAAAGCATACCACGAAATTTCATCTATCCATTACAATTATTTGTAAATTGCGACTTAAGATTAGGTATCAAAAATTTGATAACCTCAAGAGTCATGTAGATATATAGTAGTTCATAAAATTTTAATTTAGAAAGGTCATTGTAATCACTATAACTTTGGCATTTGAATATTATACAACCAGAGGCTTATTAACATATTTACGCTCCGTACAAGACTTAAGCAGCTTACGGTAAAGAAATAATTTCTTTATAAAAATTATTATTAAAAGTGGCTAATGAGATTTTACTTTTTAATATGGTATATATTCCAATTACAACAAATGTATGGTGATTAAATGTTTCACTCCTTTCCAGTGTAATCGTTTATTTATATAATTAAGTAAAAAGATAAATAGCACACCTGAAAATATTGCTCAAAGGAATAATTAGGTTCATCATTCAGTCCTTTATGCCTCAAAACAACTTTAAAACCATTATAGTGTCCTTGTCCTCTGCATTTGATTTGCAATTTAGTGTGACCAGTAAGATTGTACGTTTTAATGGCCCGTATGCCAGCAAATCCAGCGCCGTTCAATTGTGGATTCAATAAGGCGAAGAAAATGGCGCGCCTGTACGCAGTGTTTTGATGTAGCACAAACACTGCTTTTGACATACCCACATCCCGTACGGTATCCGATTGCTCTTGCCAATTGTCAACACCATCAGATTTTGTAAAATCAAACAAATACTGCTCTTCCGGTAAAGAAATATTACTGTAGACAAGGTGTAAAATGTTTATAAACATGCATTAATTTATTAGGTTGACAAAATACAAAACAAAAATTATATAATCGTACACATCGCAATTATATTTCATGTGTATGTGTTACTACCTTCAAATAACGTAGTGGAGTATTTGTTCAGGACGAACAAAGTGAGTGACTTTGCTCAGGCTTAACTTACTAGTTAAGTCTGTATTGAAAATTATAGTCATGCTGCATCAGAGCAAATGCTTAGCAAAGTGTAAGTCATGAAAATCGTTACTTAGCGAATGCTTTCATAATTCTATAAATATTTTGAAATGTTATACATTTTATACAGATGTTTAAATTTAGAAAATAATGAACGCAATTACTACACTTCAAACTTGACTACGATTGTTCTATTGTTTGTTTTGTCAAGGTTTTAAATGAATTATTGGGCTTTGAACGGGAAACGAGCTGAGATGAAGGAAGAATAAACATTAAAAAATATTGCACTTTGTTTTTATAATTTTTTTGACGATTTGATAGAAAGTTTTGACGCATAAATTCCCTTTTTTCTACATAAGTGCTCGTTGTCTTCAACAAGTTCATCATAACTTAGTATTGTCATAAACCTACAAATATCTCAATCAACAAGCATTCTACAATACTGTTTTGATGAGTTTTCTGGTATATCTTCGGAATCCAAAGTTCTTTACCACCAAAATTAATATGAGACCTAATTGCAACCAGGCTCAACAAACAAAATCGATCCAGAACTAACGGCGCCGAGTGCACAAACTTAAAAAAAATTGACGAGTTGGGAACCTCCTTTTCTAAAGTCAGTTAAAACATATCTCATACTAAATTTTCATGCGATGGGGGGGACTAAACAATTATTTTAGTTACGAACAGACGAGACTTGTCAAACGAAAGTTGGAGCTATACCAATTGTAATGAAAAAATTCTAAAGATGGCAAAAAAATTTAGATTAACATGGTCTAAGGTAACTAACACATGTTATATTCTGCAAAATATGGCATCAATTATATAAATGATTACTGTGGTCATATTCTTATGTAAATAATTAAGATTTTCGTATTGTTTCTTATCGAGGCTTTATGTCCATCTCTGGATGACTTAAACTGTAATTATAGAAGACTTTTAATAACCAAAAAATCCCTTAAGCTTACCTTGCATAACAATTAACACATATAAAAATTAAAAACAATACAGGAATCGATTTACTTATACCATTTAACTTGAACATCTTTACTCCAAAAGCTGCACGATCAAGAACTGTGACCGTTAATAGAGATAAAAAAATAGTTATTTAAGTACGTCCTCAGTTAAGCGCGACTATCGATAACTAAGTATAAAACAGTTTAATTGATAGGTAATGTTAGTATGAGCATTTGACACTCGTTATCATTAGTAATGTCATTGACGTCTAATACTATCTAAACCTAAAACATTAATTTGGCCGAATTGAAGGAAAGGTCATTTAACTTTTCTTCTATCTAGCGAAAGCATTAAGTTATTGAAGTAATTGAGGTTATGAATACTATGAATGACACGCAAGTACATCTCATATATACCATATTTATTACATATTTCCTAGGATTATTTATTAGTAACTTACAAGTTCTCAAGCTCAGGCAAAACGTCTTGTTTATCCGAGACGGCGTCCATCTTTGAAAACACGATAAGATAAATAATTTACCTACACGGCAAATACGCGCAGGCGCTAACCAGTTGGTTACAAATGTAGCGATAATTTTTGTGGTGCATCTTATTAAATGAGCTAATTTTATATATCGTGTTTTATCTATTCACATATGTAGCTTTTTGTATCATAATTTCTTAATCAGCTATTACATTTACCGTTTTTAGTACATAATGTGTGGTAAAAAAATGGACATTTTATTTAATGGCATCATTTACAATCATATTAGTAACATCACTAACGCACAAGCAATTGGCGTACCAGTGAAATGCCATTGTTGGTCCAAGTTTATTTATTTTTTTTATTTATTTCACCTCACTAATCGAATATTGCCTTATAATAATTCTATTTTTTGACGTTTCTCTTAAAAATCGACTTACTGAGGTTTTACTGAAAAGATAAAAATTAAAACCAAATACATTGATTAATATTTATTTCCCACCACCAGAAATAGATGGTTGTTTTAACATACCAACTTTTCTTAGATACCTAACAATAAAAGGTGTAGCAGTTAATGTAATACCTATCCTAAATGGAGCAAAAAACTTATGTACTCCATAGGCAATAACAAAGGTTCCAGCATTAGATACAGCAATTTTGGAAAGGGTGCCATCACTTATGTTAAAATATTTTAATATTGCCACTAAGTCGACTCCACTGTGAACAAAAAAAATGATATATTTAGACATTTACAATATCTTAATCAAGTGTATATAATACAAAAAAAACTTATTTTAGACAATTAATAGAGGCTACATTCTTTTTACATAAATACTTGTCAATATGAGTACAATAGGTATTATCTTAATGTATGTGATACAAAATTTGATGACATTTTACCATTTTCATCTTAGACATAAGAAATAAGTGTATGTGTTTTAAAAAAGACTTGGCTTAAAGGTCTTGTTACCAAGCCATAAAATATTCATCAACAAATACAACATTTTAGGGAAAAATATTTTATTTCACCACAATTATACATCTTACTTTTTAAATTCTGTGATCAAACAAAAAAATCTATAGTTTTATTAAAATAATTTGTTTTTTGAATTAAATCTGATTACAATAGTAATGTGTTTTTAATGTTCACAAAAATATTTATTTACATATCATATCAATATCTATCTTGTTTGCATCTCCTCGAAATAAAAAAGAATTATGATGGCACTTAGTTCTTTTAGTGATACATCCATAATCTCCTCAATTGAAGTAAATAGTCAATCTTCCTTAGGTATTTTCAGTTTAAGGAAAATTTTAAAAGTAATAAAACATATAGTGAATATGATTACATGGGCCATGATTACACTGTTATTTTTGGCAGAAAATTCACAAGCAAGTAACATGTGTAAACAGGTGCATTATTCTAAGCTACTGTGTTAATAAATTTTTTTGTACATTAAAAACTGAAAAATGTAAACTGATTGGTACAAGGTATAGCCTAACCGCAAGATTGTACAGTTGAATACTTAACATAAGACTGTGACTGTTGCTCACTTTTCATGTTTGATATGGTTAATCTTGTATTAACTTGATGATTAAATGAAAGTTGTGGATTATGGTTAAGATATATAAAGAAGCAAGACTAAAATGGATCAAGCATTGAAGATAACATACCTAGATACAAGAACATAGCAGCCCCCCAAAGACAGTAATGAAATAGCAACATGAAACACAACAACTGTAGAACCGTACTCCTTCACAGCCTTTTTCAGTTTCTCTTTGGCACTCATTACTGTTTGTGTATCAGTACTCATTTTACGTGTTCCAAATGTGTCAGCTATGCTTTGAAAAATATTCAGACACTAATTAATAAAATGGAGATATAATTGACAACAATTACTGAACTTTTAATAATTTTTATAATTCAATCTAAGAAAATGTGAGTACCACTTGACATAAAAAGCTAGTCACAATAAATATTGCTCGAAACAAATGTTAAGTCATGTTAGATAAGATGTAAAATCTTTAGTCCTAAAGATAAACAAAATATTGCCATATCTACTTGACATATAACAACTAAGTTTATATAAATTAATTTGCTCAAATATCTATTGTCAGCTGATATATGAGTATGTACATGGTAGTTTAATAAATGTTAGACTACTCTTAGACTTAGATTATCAATTTAAGGTTCTGTTTGCAACAGGAAATTGCCCCCTTGAAAAATGTTCTTTTTCTGTCTTAATATTTTTTTACAGACAAGACTAATGCTATTAATAACTGTTTATAACAAATATGTTCTCAGTGTTATCATTTCATTAAGGACTTAAAGAAAAATTGCTTTCACACTCACTCAGAACTCACATTCAAAATTGTGGAAATTTTAAGTCACTGTATAGAAATTTCATCATTTAAATTTAACTACAGAAATCATAATACTGAGCATTTTAGTATTTAAATTAAGTCTACAATTAGTATGTTAGTACTTTAATGTTGATAGTTTGAAGAAATAAAAATTGTACCTTTTTTATTAATTTTTTCGCGATATTCATTCCTCAATGTCAAATAATGAGCACTATGAAGGTGGTCAGACAAATATTTGTATCCCTGCCCCCATTGAGAGCCAGGCATGTTTAAATGTGTGTGATTTCCGCTAAAGGGGCTAGGCACATTGCTTTGCATAGATGAAGATAGACTGACTGCCCCACGACAGTCATATTTATTAACATGAGGATCGCTTTGCAATGTGATATCAATTTCACTAAATGCCTGTCTATACCCATAAGCATTAATGACAGGTCCAGAAATATCTCTTTCTCGTAGTGGAGAAAATCTTCCCATTTCGGCTGAATTTATGTCGACCACATTAGTTGGTAATTTAAGAGTGGCTGCTTGAGGAAACTTTACAGGGCCTGTATTATGAATCTTTTCGCAGACTTGTTTCGTACCACCTAATTTAAATTATAAACTGATATTAGAAATTCGTCAAACTTATTCAGCTATACAGTTAAAAAGTAAATGATTTATTGTTTGTAGAAATAATGTATACAATTTTTGCATACATTATTTCTACAAACAATATATCGGTAATGTCAACTGGAAAATTCCAAATACTGAGATAATAGAAACAAAGTCTTACCCAAGTAAGTATAGTTTAAATAAGGTCTTGTCTTTATATAGTAACTAGATTTTACACACCCTTTGTACATGTTGAAGCAATATTATATTATTTAATATAAGGTATTAACAACAAAGTTTTAAACAAATTACAAATGCCTAAATAAATGACGTTGATAGGTGATGACAAACCATTTTTTGTTTATTGTAACATTTTTTTTACTCTGGCTTCGCGCGATTTGCGCATTGCCATCTATTAAAGTAGGGAATTATTGTACCATTTGCATAAAAGTTTGGTAATAGAAACTTAGAAATCTACTTTTATAGTTTCTAATCTTCCCTTTATTTTTTTACGTGATTAAAAAAATATTGAAATGCTTGTTTTTTCTCACAAATAATCTTACCAATTATTTTTTTACCAATATAGATTGGATCTTTGTTAACCTACCTTTTTTATACTAGTGGGAATGTACCTAACCGTGTACTTCTCCCCCGGGGGAAAGACGAGTCAGGACGGGCCCACACCGACCAATGTATGTATCATTTGGAACATCGGAAAGTAGGATGATAATTTAAAATATTGTTCTATAATGAAACGGCCAAATTTTAATACTAATTTTTGGATGCATGAATAAATATTATTACATTAATTTGTCTATTTGGTGTATCTTTCTCACTACAGATTTTATCCCTCTCGGAAGTTGTTAGTAATGGTATACCGAGCGAGGCATATATTAAATACCAAAGTTGCTCAGAAAGAGCAGGATGACATCGGATTACCGATTGTCTTTGTTCGCGTCGAATAGGTGTTTCAGTGAATGATTCGGAACAGTGAGTCGTATCAGTAAAAAGTTACACATAACGAACTTAGTCCAATTCTCAAAATGTAAATTTTGTCACGTCCCTCTAAGATCTACGCACATCCTCTACGACCTGAACATCATTGGCTTAAGTTAGAATGTAATAATAGCTGCAATTACTCGTAGGTTTTTCTGTATTAATTACACCAGCGCAAGCTTACCATTGTCGCAAGTCTTAATATAGTCTTCTAGAACTTCTTAATCATAAATAGGTAACAGCCCACTTCTTCAAGCAAGCGTCTCGATATTATTTTCGAGACTGTCACAGAATATATCAATAACCTAATTGTAAGTACCACCACTTGCAAAACTTTATTTACTTCAAAATTCCCTTGCATCATGGAAACAAAACACACTCTTGAGGATACCATAACTGTCGCAACTATTAGTTCGCTACAAGTTTACGGAGAGTCCCTGCGACAAATTTACTAGCTTTTACACTGTATAATAGTAATCTTCTCAATTATTAATATTAGAAGCGCTACTGTTGCGATCAATTTATCTGCCTAATCTCTACAGGTTCAAAAAATAAAAAAAACTAAAGACAACACCAAAGACAGTAGCAACAATTTGCCATGTTTTTGTTCTTTATTATTGTTATGAAAAGGCCCATCATCAAGATATTACCAAAATGGTTGATTAGATTATCCATGAAATGAGTTCTTGATATATTTGTTTACTTAAATCGTAGATCTGATATAACAGCTATATGATCAGATGGAAAGACAATGCTTGGCAATGCTGTATGGGCCTGAAGCTCTTCATTGGAAGGAAATGGAATAACCTGTCAATAAAAATTTAAAAAAAAAAATATTATTTTCTTTAAAAATTTGTAGGTATCATTTTATTAAATTTATTAATATTTTAACTTTATACCTGTTCCACTTCAAGAGAGTTTTTATCATAAAATATATAATCCAAACAGTCTGCAAAGCCAACTGTAAAATTGGTAAATGGAGGAGTTCCACAAGCACTTCCAAGAGAAAACTCCTGTGATAAGCTCAAGTTAGTAACTGCCTCATCAGCATCTGTTATAAAGAATTATATATACATATACAAAATGTTATTTAGTATGCTTCAGCTTACTTGTAAACTTAATGTGATTTTCCATAATTATTATTGTTCTATAAATAGGTAATGAAAACATACTCGACTTCCAATCTGGAAGATCACTGGGTGCTGTTCCAGTGGTGTATAATTGATAAATACCACAGGAAGGTACACTGTTAAAATCCCCACACACAATCAGCGATATTCTCTTCCCAGGATGCTGAAATTATGGATAATTAAATCTATAAACATTAATAATTTCATATAACATTAAAAAATATATAATCAGACCTTCTTGATCATATTGTTCCTAATTTCTCTTAGCCAATATATCACTATTCCTCCTTGCAATAATCTTATATGGTCAGCGTCAGGTTGAAAATACAAATGGGTGTTGCCAACAATAACTAATTCATTAGTATTGTCTTTTGATTGTAATATTGTAGCACTAGCCACTGTTGATCTGTTTAGTAATCGCTCCACCAACAATTTGTTATCTTTTATTTTATTCCACATAGATTGAAGACATGCCATATTTTGCAAAGCATCTGCTAATAATATTTGCTCATTCTCCAACATCCTGTGTTATTTTAAAACATGTTAGAAATATAATAGATTAACCCTAGGTATCTTTTGCCTCTTACCTAATAACTCTTAAATTTAAAAAAAATTATATAAATATAAAGAAAAAAATGTGAGTTTTATACATACTCAAATCTGTTTTGTCTGTAAAAACAAGCCAATCCCTCTGCCACAGATTTTCCTTTTTTGTAAAATAATCCTTTTAGGCCCTTGGATTCTAAAAATGGCTCCAAATTGTTCTTGAATATTTTAGTGTCTACTTCTTGAAGGCAATAAATGTCAGCATTGTATCCTAGTTTAACACAATACTTAGGTCAAAAATATAGATTCAACTTTTCAACATCCATTTAATTTTTTTTAACCTACCTTGCAGTTCTTTTAAAAGAAGTTGCTTTCTATAGTCTATTTGTAAAGCATATGGTGGGCAGTATGGATGGAGCACAGTTCTTGTAAAGTCCGAGTTGCAATACAAATCTGCCAATATGTTGTATGAGACACATCGGAAACTGTAAAACTATAACATTGTGTACCCAATTTATCTTAGATTATAAATACATGTGTTTATGCAAGTTTATATTGTTGTAATTTAATCCAAGTTATAATATTAATTTATTACATTAAAAATAGTAAAACTGTTCTTTTAAGAAAAATAATAATAAAATAATATGGCCAACAAGGTTTTGCTTGCACTCCTCTGCAGTCCAATTTAAACTTATTGAAATAGCTGTTTAATTTAATTATGCAACACAAAACTTGAGTTTTTATACAATATTATTACTAGATTATAAATTTTGATTTTTGGGAAATTTGGACAGAAGCTTGAAAATATTACTTATAGCTTATTTGTGTTTTGTATTTAAAAATAATAATAATATTTTATAATTTTGATAAAATTTGATTAATAAATAGTATTTTATTTTTTACTTATTAATCAATACTTATAATACTAAAATAAGATCAATAGTTACAGTGTGTAATACCTTTGTTTTTCTAATTTTGAAGAAGTAAATAGATGTCTTGTTTCAAAAGGGCATGGTCCAGGACCTGCTTCCACAACAGTTGCAGAAACAGTTTCTACCGCCGGCCCAATGGTGGTATTATTTCCTAAAAATTTATGTATCAAAATGATTATTTGTATAATGTGTACATAATAAAAAAAACTTCATTTGAATGCTATAATGTATCTTGAATTTTTCCTGCAATATTAACCTGTTAATATTTTTCCTAATTTTATTTTAATTTTATTTAGGTGAAGGAACAAACTAACATACCACTCTATCTGCACCCATTACACCTGATCACTCCTAAAACATAATCACCACTACAGAAACCCCAAATGCACTTGTATTAGCAAATGCTTTTTTTAAATGGCTCACAGGTGAAACAGAGAATAAATTCTTTTATATAATCTCTTTTATACACTGATATTCTATAAAATTATGGTACTTCTACTATCATGCCACTGTGTGCCAACAATGTCACCTATTTATGCAACAGCATTTGCATTTTAAATAAAGAAGAGTGTTTTACAAATACTATAGAAATTTTTAATACAAAACAAATTTATACACAATTTTTAATACTTTGTTGGGTAATTATATCAGAAAGATGAAAGTTTAGTCAAAACTGTATACCTGGAATACATTCTATCTTCAATTTCATGCCTATATCTTCTGAAGTAGGAACATATGTAT
This sequence comes from Meandrusa payeni, assembly GCA_029286785.1. NCBI lineage: Eukaryota > Metazoa > Arthropoda > Insecta > Lepidoptera > Papilionidae > Meandrusa > Meandrusa payeni. Next base: position 9,838,784 of record JAGSMX010000012.1, on the reverse strand, counting down.
AACCAGTGCCAACGAAGATCCAATCTATATGAATGTCACTTATTTCATTTCCCTTAACATTAACAGATAGACCTTTAAACCATTTGAAAAATGATTTTTCCTTCACAGTGTATAAGGTTTCAAAACTTTCAGGATGAACTGGAAATCCAACTAGTAAACACTTCGGCAAATGCATATTTAAAATCCATGGTGCATTAAACACCACTTCATACACGTGATTACAAATCTCCAGTTTGAGTGAATCTTTAATTTGGAATAAATCCATACAAGAATTTTTAGGCGATATTTCTTTGTTATTACCATCCAACAAAGTAATTTTTATCCTATCATTATCTGTACTAGTCTTCTCATTTTTCCCTTTCTTTTTGCCTTTAACTTTTTGGACATTTATTTCTATACGATTACAAAGTGTTTGTATATCTTCTGTAGGTGGTCTTCTAAAATTAAATTGTCTCATGGCATCCTTTATTTTTAACAAAAATGATATATCAATCTTTTCTTCGGCTTCAACATATCTAAAGTAACATTTCTCTGTGTTCATTATGTTGGTTTTTGAAATTTTAACTAAGGTAGAAATTTTTTTACTAAACAGTGAAAATCTTAAAAGCATATTAAATACATAGCATACCAGTACATGACTACACTATCCTGTTTTCCTGTTCAAGTTCGTTCACATGTAAGGTAACTAATATACAATCTTAAACCTTAAATACAGAAGGTATTTGTAGCATAAAGATAAAATTTGTAGATTAAAAAGAATAAGAGGATAAGATTAACAAAGAGTAAGTATGGCTTTGGCTATAATGATATATGAGTATAACTTTATATAAACAGTAATGAGCACGTGGTAAAGGCTCGCACTACGCAGAGTATGAATAAAATATTATGGCTAACGATCCTAAGCTAATACTTTTAGTCTAGAGGTATTTGTGGACGCTGAATTAAAATAAAATTCCAATTAAAATTTCAAAATCATTAATGTCATATGTAGTTTGTAATCGGAGTGGACTATGTAACTTTAAAAAACATGAACAACTTCTGACTGACCTGAGATTTTTTTTTCTAACACAGTAAAAATAAAAGCTCCCATATACTTCTGACCCTAACAGAATATAGTCAGGGATTAGAACTGCCATCTGCTTTTTATCAAGTTTATTAGATTATATACGTGATTCGGCGATGTGCTCACCCAGGTGTAGTAAACTGTAGTGGTTAATCTTTATTATAATAGGACAATCGAGTAGGACTTCGCTAGTGATCAATTGAATCCAACTATGCTAATATTGAGTTCAAACGACGTATGGTTGTTAAAATTAGTGATTGTTTGCCAGTTGCGCGCAACGTTGAGGTCGGAGCGAGTAGCTTAAATTGGCCATAATATATGCCCAATTCAAACTTGATAGTCTATGTGTCCCTTTCTGACGCTCTCCGGAATGCTAATGCGTAACATATTTAATCTTTCAGTAACCGTCCAAGCCGAGAGGCCCTTGTGTTTAGTTACTAGCAATAGAGGTATAGGCTAAATGACCTAATAGCTATGTCACCTCTCAATCCGGTGAAGCAGTAAAAGTCAGCTTCTCAGGCTGATCTGTATAGTACGTCACAAAAAAAAATAGTCATATATGAAAATATGATAATGGAACGTTTAGGTCGTCTGTGAGTCTTTTTAGGACTTACTGTACAGATTTGCCAGATAAACTGACTTTTACTGCTTCACCGGATTCAGAGGTAGCATAGCTATTAGGTCCCTTAGCCTGAACCTCTGTGCTATGTTACGTCTATCGTAAATAAACATAAATTTAACAGATAACAAATATATATGATTCGATAGATCCAACTTGTAGTTATAACAAAATAAACATTGAATAAAATCACTCTTACTGTATATACACAGTGTACTAAATATTAAGTAATTAATAATTTATTTGTTATAAGAGAAGACTGACAACATTGTATGACAACGTGTCAAGTGAGTGTACGCGTTGGACAGCCAACTAAACCGATCTAATAAGATTACCCACTACTGATACTTTGTTTGTGAAAGTTTAACCAGTGTTCATTACGACGTGGATCAATTTTTTTGACATAAAATGGTAAATATTATCGCTTATACTTTGATTAATTTTAATTAATATTTTAATTTAATAATATATAAGTTAATTTAATAATCATTTTTGTAAATTCAGCCAGCTTCTCCAAGTTCTACATCTGTTGGGTCTGGAGGACGTTCACCTAGCAAAGTTTCTGCAGCCCCCCGATCTTCAAGTGGCAGTACAGTACGACAACGTAAATCAACAACCACCACTACAGCAGCCAGAAACCGAAGCACTGGTGCTGGATCGGGTGGTATGTGGCGGTTCTACACGGATGATTCTCCCGGCGTCAAGGTGTAAGTTTTCTGTATTCATTAAAAAATCTATAAAATTAACGCGATTTTCGTACAAATTAAAGATTTTAGAATTCAGAATAGAATTTTAGAATAGAATTTTGGAAGGTTATAAGAAAATATTTGGCACTACATGTTAACAAGGAACCTGCAAGATTCACACCTCTAAGAGATCCAAGTTTTACTTTGATTACGAATGTTAAATTGTATATATATATAAGATCCAAGAAGTTAACAATTCATTATGACAAAAAAAAATACTTTTCAATCACTGTAAAATCTTACCAATGTATAAAAAATAAAACATAATACTAAAAGAATATTTTCCTATATGCATGTGGTTGATAATGCTAAACTAGCATAATACTCACAGCGCAAAATATGTCTATGGTGAGCACATGCAAGATAAATTGTGCCTAAGTTAATTAATGAACTACCCTCAGATTTAATAAAATGTAACTCAGAAAAACATTAAGCACAAGCTAAAACATTACTTGGTACGCAAGACTCGCTTTAGCACTAGTGACAAACCAGTTGCAGTTTATATAGCAATAAATTATGTATCCTTTCCTTATTATAAAATTGTATTGATAATAAATAAAAAAAAACTTTAAACAATATTACATTATATAGAAGTTTTAAATAAATAGGTAACATTGAAAAAGTTTCTAAGTTGTTACAAAGAGTAAATCTCATTCTCAAATAATGTTTGTTTTCCAGAGGTCCAGTTCCTGTTTTAGTAATGTCTCTTCTGTTCATCGCGTCAGTGTTCATGCTTCACATTTGGGGAAAATATACTAGAGCATAAATTATTACTAAATAACAATTTTTAACATTATTTGCAAGAAAATATGAGTTGTTGAAAGAAAGTATGAAGAAATAAATTATGTAATCCTTATTCTAAAATAAATATAAGTTTTATTCAATGTATTTTTTTTATTTAAACATTATGGTTAAGTTTGTATTATACATATGAGAAGCAATTCTAACAAAAAATTTAATATAAAATAGTCATTACAAAAATATTTTTGCAGTGGATTTAAATTTATTTCATAAAATTATATATTTTTAAGATCCTCTTATACTACTTATTTATGCTACTCCTTAAGTTGCCAGTTTATATAATCAGACTTAAAAGTTTCCTTCCTTAATTCTTCAAAGATTGTGAAATTTGTCCTATTAAAAACAAAAATTAATCATAATAAAATTAAATTTACACATTGTAAAGTTATGTATCAGTTACAAATATTATTTATCTATTTACACAAGTAACCTATAACTGTAAACTCTTGTCATATTTATGCTGAAATAACGTCATGATTGTATTGCAGTTCAAAATAAAATCTTAAAAAGTAGTTTTATTCAACAGTATTTGTAAAATAATACTCTTAGAAAAATCTTACTGAAATATTCAATAATGAATAAAAAAGTTGATCCTTAGGTTTGTTTCATATACTTGCATACCTTTTTACAGAACAAAAGACAAGGCTGTGTATTAAATGAGAAGAGAACAAGAGAAGTTTTTAATCACTTTCATCATACATATGCTTCAACTCTGCGACCTCTTATCTTATCAAAAAATTGATGCCATGAAACTAATGTTTTACTAGACCAAATCCAAAAACTTGAAGTAATACCAACAATCATGGTCATGAGATACTTTATCATAAACATTTCAAACTTAGGTCTATCTACTTCTTGATAAGAAAAAGGACATGGGATTGAATACATAGGAGTAGCACATAAATCTCTGTGCCATGTTATCATCCAACTGTCCAAATGAACATGCTCGTAAAACAAACAGGCTATAACAATTAGTGCAGGGACTGTGTAAAGAACACCAAACACACCAATTCTGATCATTAATTTCTCCAATTTATCAGTTTTTGTACCATCATGTTTCATAACTGTTCTTATTCTAAACAAGGAAACAAATCCAGCTAACAAGAAAATTGTTCCAAGCACAAGATAAGCACAAAGAGGTGCCAAGACAAATCCTTGAAGAGCTTCAGCATTCCAGAGTCCCACATAGCATACACCGGACAATATATCACCTGTAAAAAATACAAATTTACATGTAGGTATTTCTAAATTGTAACCCATCTGAATGTCAGGGTATTACGAGAACACTTTCGAAAACGAAGACAGAAAGTACTAATGACACCTTTGATGATGAGATGGATCGGCAACCTTTTGTGTTGAAAGAGTAAAAAATTACAATTCATCAAGGGTCAGTAATCAGCTATTACCAGTGGTGTTTAGAAACCAAAATGAATTTCAGACCTCCATATGTCTTTTTGTGTTATATTACACATATTAAGACATCTTAGCCATGATTGCTATGAGCCAAATTACTTTACATAATATATCCAGTAGTAGATGTTTCATGGCTGAAATGATGATGACATAATATGTCTTGAGAACAAATAAAAATATTTACAACCTTTCTTCCCTAAAATAGTGATAGAGTATATATATATACATGTAAATATTTTTATTTATTTCTTACAGATTAAATTATAGAAATGTTTAAGTAATATACAAGTATATACTATAATATATAGTAAAGCAATCTTAACCCTGTTATTTGTGTTCTAGTTTGAATTAGATTGTAACAAGAATATCTTCAATAGTCAGGTGAAAATAAAATACAGAAATAATACTTACCATCAACCTTTCCCATAGCCAATATAGATATTGTTTTTATGGCTGGCACTGCCCATGCAGCTAAATGGAAATATTGGGAATTTGCTTCAATAGCTTCATGGCCCCATTTCAATCCAGCAGCTAAAAACCATGTGAGTGTCAATATAACCCACCAAATGCTTGAGGCCATACTGAAGAAGTACACAACCATGAAAAGTATAGTACATGGTTCATGTTTGGTGCCTTGAGTTATTACAGATATATTTGGTAATCTTGTACCACTTATGGTTGGCGGAAATGGACCTTGACAACTTACACTATCACCCGCACCCCAGCCGATTACATAAGATGCAGCAACCATTAGGTAGCAGACTGATAGAAATATAATAGGCCTTTCAGGGTAGCGGAAGCGGTCTGTGTCTATAAGGAAAGTCAAGACAGTAAATAAGCAACTTAATGCACAAAATGTTGCCCATATTCCAATCCAAAGTCTAGCAAAGTTCTTTTCATCTTGGCTGAAAAATATGCCATTGCATGGTGCTCCACAGTCATGTTCCACTTTATCTCCAACTTTCAAGGAATACTCCAAATCCAAATTCTTTGGTATCTTAAATTGAATAGGACAAACAAAGCCAATGTCTCTTGCACCATGCTTTTTTGTAGGATCTCTATCAATGTTCACCTTAAAATCTACTTTCGGAAGCTTTGTTTCTGTACGTTGTCGAGATTCTTGAGTACTATTGTTATCACCAAAACATAAAACGTCTTTACCGGCTGCTGGAAACTTGGAGCACTCTAAATTATCTGGCCAAGGAAATGTGTATGAAATCATAAGCTCGTAACAATTACGTTTGGCAGATTCACATAAATGACGGCATGGTGGTATTGGTTCCTCCAAAATAGTACATACAGGGGCATACACTGCACACAGAAAGAACTTTAAGTCTGGAGAACAATTAACTTTTATAAAGGCTGTAAATTTTAACACTTCCTGCTTGGCATCAAACTGTTTAGCATGGTTCAAAATATTAGGAAAAATCGTTTGATTGTATCTAATATTCTGACAAAGCGGTATAGTAATTGGCTCACAACGTCCATGGTGAGGTAAAGTATCCCCTTGGTAAACAGTAACACGAGAACTTTCAGTTAAAACAAACAAATACAGCACTGGGAGAACAATCGAAATGTAAATACCACCCATTTTTAGCCGATTGCTAGAAATATAGTTTTATTGTAAACATTCTTAAACTACTTTTAACTACGGCATAACAACAAAAAAAATTTTAGTTCTCTTTCACATAAAACAAGATGTTCGGATAGAAATGTACAAAATAAAGTGGCAATGGTATGGTGGTCATTAACTACTGATAGCTATGTCGATCATCAAACTATACACATAGTTCTAGTCGAGTGTGATGTATAGATGTAGTGAGTTAGTGATGTGATTGTTGGTCAAAGCTAGTAGTAGCTATCAAAGATCAAGGAGTATATAACTTTCACTAACTTTAAAACTATAGACTATAATTACTAGCTTTTTTGTTTGTTTTTGCTGTTAAATTAGTAACTTAAAGCAAAGGTCACTTGCTGATGTGTATGCAAAATAAGATAACCAGTCTTTTTTTAACGTACCACAATATTGAGATAGGTATAAATATGTGTATATATTATATGTATGTGTATAACACTATGTTATAATGTATTTGTGTTAGGGAAATAAAACGATATATATTATCATAATACAATGTTGAGACTGTCTGCAATTGTGTTATTCTATACTCTTTGAACATTGTCTGCTTCAAACCATTTCAAACTTCAAATGATTAAAACATAGAATCCTTTGAATTCTTTGATAGAATCAATAGAGTTCTCTTTTTGTATATACCGGTTTAATGTAAATGGTGTCAAATATAATTATGGAATTCAAATTTGAATTTTATTAAGCTTGAAATTTCTTAGCTGATTATATAAAATGGATACAGGAGGCGAAAATTTAGATTTTAGTAAATTAATAAATGTAAGGGGCAATGTTGATAATGTAACTCCTCATAAAATAGCTGTTGTTGCTTTTATACGAGAATATGGTCTATTAAAAATTGAAGGTACGGTTACATTTAATATATATATCTTGTTAGCTTATTAATTATATTCTAATTATTTGTCTATTTAATTTCAGCGAAAACCATGATTAATTGTACTATGGCTCCGAAATATAGAAAAGATTTCTGTATTCTAGCCCTTAAGTTGATTCAGGTACAATATTTTTTAAAATATGTATGGTAAAAGTGTGATTTTAAATAATTGAACTTACGATAAATTTTTAGTGCCCTGATATGGAATTCAAAGATTTGGAGACGCTTCTTACTGACGGTCGATATAATTTACTAAGTGTACACTTGGAAAATTTCTGTGTTCGACTTAAAAACATCCATGTTAATGGTATAAGTGCCCTAATGGATTGTGTAACTTCAGCTGTTGATAAATTAATGATTGAACAAAGTGAGACAAATCCTTGTACTATTACCAGATGCAGTGTTTTAGGTATTTAAGTCTTTCTTAATAATCCATGTTTCCTTCTGTTTTAATTTAGGACTTTGTTATATTTTGTATAAATTTATGAATTAAAAGCAATAACCATTGAATCGATCATCGAGAATGCTAATCATTCTTTTGTAATATTAAAAAATAATTAATTAAAACCAAAAAATACTTACATTAATCTTAATACAAAGTGATTATAAAAAAAAAAAAATTAACCGATTTCTTTGGATTTTCTAATGTCTAAACTGGGCCAAGCCTGTATCTTAGATGTTAGCCTCTTCCACAAAATGATTCATACTGTTGCAAGTGATATATGTGTATTCAAGTTTATGTAGTAATACATATATTTATATAGTAGAACATCAAACCAATAGGAGTAGTGATCATTTTGAAAACTGTAAGAAATTAAGTATATGGCATATTAGAGTGGGATATATAATTACTTAGAAACGTCATAAATATATGTTTCTATCATTTTAGGTTTCTACTTGAGGCGGATAATGTTACATTTGGATAAACTTAGTTTTGTACAAGTTGTTTCGCTATATAAATCATTTTGTGTGTACTATCAAAAAGGTAGACCAGGTTTGATGATGAGGTCCCTGAGTAAAGAGGTATCGTTCACTTTTATGTCAATATTTTTTATAATATAAGCAATGCTGGGTGCATTATCTCTCGAAACATAAGAATATTATCATTCTGTGAAAACTTTTCTCCTCACATGTAAGTAGTGTTACATCAAAGTGAAATATATTATGTAATATCAGTAATACAGTAGAACTTCTGTACTCTAACCTTAATAAGTCATAAATCTCTATAACTAGATAAAAATGTATTCCCTGATGATGGTATGTATGTCATTATTGCTTAGAATTTTATTTGTTTATTTGTTTCTGACATAGACCGTAAGTGTGACATGCTGAAGGCCCGCCCACCAGCTGCCATATCTTATTATTACAGTAATGGTGCACTTACATGCACCCAATGCGGTTGACATTTACAAGAAAGAGCTAGCTACTTGAGGTCACACTTTAGAGCTGCATGATCTGGCTCAAGACATGGTAGTCCACAAGCATTGCCATAGCTGGAAGTGGCAGGACATAATCATACAAATATATCTATACTCTCCAGTATACTAATATTATTTAGTGTTGCTATTGGGAGAAGAAATGGCAACCCCAGCAATGCTTCTATTATTTAAAGGGAAAAATACAATAGGATATGTTTTTGATTTTTTACTACAGAAACTGAATCATATGGAAGCAACAATTGGGGCTACATCTTCAATATCGCCAGTATTACTGGATGAATCAAAACCACAAGAAATTTTTATGAGAATGAACATGTTTGATAGAGACAAGTAAGCAAGTACTATCATTAATAATAATTAATAAAATAAATATAATTTTTCATTTTATTCATTGTAGTTATATTAAAACTAAGTTTTTAAATTCTTGCTTTCATTACTTCAGCAATCTTGAAGAATGTCAATGGTCAAGGAAACAAGCAGAGTTATTCACAGCTCAGCAAGCAAATTTATTACAAATTAATGAAAGAAAAGCACTTCCACCTAAGCAGTTACAGAAAACTATTATGCAAATTATGAACGACATTCCAGAGTATTCAGATATTGTAAGCCATTTTATTATAACTAACATATCACAGCTTGGTTTAAGGAGCTTATTATTAGTGTTATAAATCACAAAGTCATATTCATAAAGTAATACATAGACATTATTTTTTTTTTCACGGGGGGGAAATCTTCAACAAGATACCCCGCCTTCTGGGGGGAAGGCGGTGGTTATGTGGGGTTTTTACCCACTAAAACCTCCCCGGCGGCCCTTCCTCGGCGCATGGTCAGGGGCTCCAGGATCTTCAGAGGAACGCCTCGGAGCTCCTCTGCACCATGCTCTTAGGAAAGCACGTCCCGGAGGAGGTTACTAATTCATGACCACATATTAATTGGGACAAATACGAGACACGCATCATACTATAAATTCATTTCTCTCTCAATAGGTACCAATAACTGAATTAAAAATTATTTAATGATTTCAGCATTTTCTAAGTTTTTTAAATTGCATTAGAATGAAGGAATTCTGTGGTGCTCAAGATTCACTGTATAATTGTTTCGACAGGACAGTGTTTAATATTTGTTGCAATTCAAACAATATTAATGATAAAAATAAAAATTTCCGATATGCAGCTCTCAACAGGGCAGCTATGCACGCACAGTTTGGACATATGTAAGTTTAAATACAAATATATGTACAAGCATAGGAATAAAATGTGTTAATATATATGCATGTTTTACATAGTACTCTACCATCTTAGATTTCTTCTATATAGTGTAAAAAGTGAAACAGCCTGCTATGCATGTCTCTGCATTGAAGTAAAGATTTCAATCTTCATAATAGATTTTGAGGTTTTCACAATAAGTTAATTTCTTAGAATTTTTGGCCAGTTTTCACTTTTTTACGCCGTTGAAATCAGAAAAAAAAAGACGCGGCGAATGATATGTAACTTGTAACAATTAGATGAAAAATAGCGAAAATAGGATTTTCAGACTTCTCTTTTTTTTGTACCGTAAAACGATTTTCTTTTAGGAAAACTCTAGTTTAATGCCGTGGCACAATACTTATTCAGCAAAAAATAATAAATATTGTATCCAAAAACGACAGCTCTAGGTCCGCGAACACGAAAGTTATAATTTTTTTTAAAGTTGAAATGTTTTCCGGCTCCGGTGAACAATTTCATTTTTGTGAATTACTACGTTTTTGTTTTCCAGCGTCGATATTATACATATTTGTTATATAGTGTATTGTTTAATATATATTCAGGTCATTAGCTATGGAGGGAGTGCATGAGGCGTTAGAAGCAGCGCAAGAATCAGCAGATTCATCGTGCCTGGCTCACGCGGCAGCATGGGGCGCCATTGCGGGTGGGCGTGCCCGCCGTGCGGCTTTACTAGCGCGAGCACCACGTGCCCCTCGCGTCGCGGCCTCCGCCGCACAGTTGATGGCCCAACATTCTGCTGTCAATGCAGCTAGGCCAGCTGAAATGTTTCAGGTATATTAACAATAGACATATAGAAAGGGAGATCATATCTTCGATTAAATAGAAAAATTACATTTCTCAAAATTCTAAAATTAGATTATTACTAAAAAGAGCCTACTGCTAACAACTTTTTTATATGGATAAAAGACACTTTTTTGTGACATCTAGTAGCTTCACGTTTAATTTTTTAAAGTGTCTTTTATCCATATAAAAACACTGCCAACAGTAGGCTCTTTTTAGTGATAATATAATTTTCCGATTTTTTTTAGAAATGTCACTTTTATATTTAATTCACGATATGCATATTAAGTCTTCTAATTTCAAGCAAAAGGCTGATGAGATCATAGGTCATTATTAATTGTTCAGATCAGAAAATAATTAAATAAAATATTTCAGTATGTAATAACAGTGACATTAGTATGTTAAACAACTCTGCTTCCACTTCCTCTTACAACCACGCTGTATACTTGAATCTCTGTGAATTTAACTATTAAAAAATATATTTTGTTTCAATTTTTATTATAAGGATGTAATGAAGCAGTATATATGATAAAAAAAAAAACATTACAGTGCAATCAACACTTCTTACAATTTTTACAATAACATGTTTAAGCAGAGCTTTTTTTCTATGCAGATTATAACAAAAGGTGATACCCTTAATTACTTACATTCAATGACTGATTTGACAATGGCTGGTTTGGCAAACAATGCAGCTTTATGGTCATTGTATGGCAAAACTGAAATGGCTTCTATAAGTTGTCAACTTCTTTTGAATCTCAATACAAGTAAGTTGATATTTAATGTTTGTTTTTGTATTATTTTATGTTGACTCAATTTTATTAATTAATGTAATTTTTATTAAAATATTAGTGAAGAGTGCTGAATTTTATAATACAGGCTTCTGTCTAGTTTAGAATCTTCCTCTAGACTATATTTGTGATTTCTTGTTTCTTTCCTTTAAATTTTGTGAAAATTCTTCGAAAACGAGATTAACAAGCACTGACACACTGAGGTCTAGTCTGAGGTGGGAGAAACTATTAGAATGGTGTAGTGTGTGGTTCTTCGTATCTCATGCTTTTATCTATCTTAAAGCCAAATATCGCTCGCTCAGCGGCTCGTATCTCAAAACACTTATATATTGAGGTACCACTGTATTATAATTTTATTATAACAATGATTGACCAGAGAAGCTGGCCTTAACTGCTTCACCGGATTGAAAGGTGGCATAGCTTAGGTTGCTTAGCCTGAACCTCTATCGCTAGTAACTCGACACAAGGGTCTTCTCAGTGAGGGATAACTTTGGACGGTTACTATGTTACGCGTAAGCATTCCATTCCAAGGGTAATTATTTATTCGCAGAATGCAACGTGGGCGTGAGTAGCGTGTGGCACTGGTCGGAGGCGTGTGATGTCGCAGGCGCGGGGGCTGCCAGTGTGGCCGCGTGGCGCGGTGAGGGGGGTCTCGCCGCTGCGCTGCTGTCGCACTTGCATCAAGAGCCGCCGCAGTCACTGCGCACCGTCGCCGCCAGGCACCATGCCGCCGCGGCTCTACTAGCCGGTAAGAGACATGTAAAAGAAGGAGTACTTAACTTGGAGAGCTTACGCATACGTTAGACCTCACATGATAAGGCGTGTGTATCCTTGCTTCCCACTGATGTTCCCGAGCCTGTTTGTACTTGGCATGGTCGGGTACAGCAGGCTGCAGGTGAGGAGACGTCGCACTGGTCAAATATGTGTGGAGGGTGCTGCGGGGCTGGGTTCATCACCCAGAAGTACTGGCCTTGCTACAGCTGCGGACGTCTGACAGTTACGTGTACATGCGCCGTCGTCCGCTATTGTTCCTACTGCCTGTCTCCGGGACTAACTTGCTCAGGGAATCTCTGCTGTCGCGCGCGGTTGGGTTTGTTAATACCATCTCACTGCACATAGATATATTTTGTTGCACTCAGTCGGTCTTTATCGAAGCTGCCTACAAATGCGTGGAATTATATTTTAAGTAATATATATATTTTATTTTTAATTTATATGAGACCAAATAAACTTGTTTGAAAGCAGAAACAGATTGCAAACTAAGCCAATTTTCGTACAAAAAAAATCAAGTTAAAAATTGTGTTTTGTATTAAGATTTTTCTAGATAAAAGCAAAGATTTAACACAAAAAAATATCTATTTAGGTAAATGGGAAGAAGCTGAATTAAACATACGCCAGCTAGCGTCCTTAGATCGATGGGAAAGTCAATTATTAAGAGCCGAAATGTATTTTTAAAAGGCGATGCTGTGGACGCGTTGGAAACGCTGCAAGATATTTTGAACTATTGTAAAAACGAAGACGACGCTATTCACTACTCGTCATTGAGACTCAAAGCAATGATATTGATGTCACAAGTGCAGCTCTCGTACAGCGTCAGCCAGTCGACCAACATTCTGCTTTTGAATGAAGCATTATCTTGGGCGAAGAAGTTTCATTTGCACTATCTAGCGGGCACCGTGGAAATGCATATTGCGAATGTCCAGTTGCATATGGGCTGCGCGAAAAGTGCCTTAATGCTCGTGAGGAAAGTGCTTCCATTGATAATGGCCCATGGAAGTGCATATGACATGGCAAGAGGTAGGTATATATTTTTCACCACTTAATTTTCTACTCTTACAGAAGTAAACAAAGAGGCTAACATGAATTGAGAGATCATCTGACATCTTGTTTCCTTATGTAAATAGATGTTGATAAGAGAGATATTATACCTTCACGTTCTAGTTGTCTGTATTTTAAGTTTGTCCCTAAGCCTACCTAGAATCATTCCATAATATTGTATCTTCTTCTTAGTCGTTTCCTTCATTGCTGAAGGTCATGTCTAGCACAAAGTGTTGATCGCTCGCTTAACTTCCACGTGTCCCTGTCCTCGGCGGTCTCCATGGCTTTGGTTAATGGCAGGCTTGTGAGCGTCTTAACTGCGTCTGCTCACCGTGTAAGTGAGCGACCGCGTGCTCTTTTTCCGTCCACCTGGCCAACAACCATTAGCTTTTCGAGGATCCTGATAGGATTTCTGCGAGCAACGTGTCCAAAAATTTGCAGTATGCGCTGGAAGCAAAGAGATGATTATATTGTATAGTGTATTCCATTATATAGTGTCGGCCGCATCGACCGTAGCAGCGAGGACAAGCTAGTAAAACCAGGTGCACAGGTCGTCTTCAGGTACATACGCCTATTTATCCCCCGATCTTAGTGGGTTCTGGTTTAAATTTCACAGTAGCTATTGAAATTCTTAGACAAACTTACTATTGGCAAAGTGTTTTACTTTTGACACTACGTTATGCGTAGCTTTATATTATAAAAAAAACCGCAATACATATCGGAATTAATATTATAATTTATTGTTTTGTTTTTAAGGATTGTTGCTTTATACTAAATGCCGTATCGCCACCGCTCCGACCTCTGGTGAGGCTCGTGTTCAGGTGTTTCAGTCCTGTTGTGAAGCACTTGAGTCAGTCAAGGAGAACTTTTGCAAAATTGGCGCACAAGTGAGGCTGTTGCAGACGTGGTATATACAGGTATGGTTAATTTTTCAGTCAGTTTGTGTGCTATCAGGTTATCAGATCGGAAAATTACGTCGCCTCAGGAGACCTACCCAGGTTACGCGATGACGCTCTTACAGTTTTGGGTGGAACAAGTTCTTATAACATGTCTTCTATCGCCATCGACACAAAGAGCAAAGCTTTTCGTGTTACCTCTAGAATATCTACCAATGCAAATGAAGCAACATTTTTTTTTCTTTATTTATTGGAGACTTTTGCCCTTTTGGACATGTCAGCCCGCCCCATCATACCCTAACCTACCTACAAACACATCGGTCGCATGAAGCGAGAAAGAATTCATCAATGTTGTATGGCCATAGCCACCAACTTCCTTGCTCTCTCTGAGATCGGGTCAGACAGCAGCATTAATAAGCACCCACATGTTGCTCCCTCAGTTTTAGACTATTTATAAATGACTTTCTTTCCGCTTCATGTTTAGCACATTCCCTCATTATGTGGTGCACATCATCCACCACTTGGCAAATCTCACAATTCGGTGACAGCCTTCCGCATCCAATGTGCAAAAAATTTTGCAGGGAAATGTCCCGACCTCAATATGTGCGTGCACTGTTGTGACATGTATTCTACTGTGTATATTACAATCACTTCAGATCTCAAATACAGGTAATCTCGATAACATTTTCAACTACACATTCAAAAGTACATATACATATACTGAAACCAAACTATGGCATGTAACATTACATGGCATAGTCTATAACTTGTCTCTTGTATAAGAAAATTATGCAATTCAGAGACAGTTCTTAACAGTTGTAGACTCAACGCAGTGCAGGTTTTGAGGTTAAGTTGGTACAAGAAATAAATTTATAACGACGATTTTTTTTCAGGCACAATTATACAATGACGTGGGAAATATCGCGGCACGAAACCAATGCGCTTGGATGTACAGACAATTGGAATCACAAAACCCTGTAGATCTGTCAAATATGTTGCATATAATGTATTAATCACTCTAAATGGAACTTTTATTTCATGTATCTTTAGTGTCAGTGTGTTAGATCTTTAGTGTCTTATAAGCCTCAAGTGCTTGTAATATAATGATAGTACCAGTAAAATTGATATTCATTGGGATGAATAAAATATTATTACAAAATATTTATTCAATTTATCTATATTAACCTTATTTAATAGCTTTTACTATTATTTTGTGGCGTCGTAATTAATAATCGGTATAAAGTAGGTGTAACGCAATGACACTAGAAAATTGCTATTTCATTGCTGTTTTGTTTAAACATATGATTTTTTTCTGTCCCATATAAAAAGTGTTATTGGTACTATCGTCTTCCTTTTTCTGAAGTGGTCTCCTAATACCATGAATGAACTTAATAATAGGTGGCAAAACGTTTTTATAGACTCGTAGAACATGTCATCTGCGAGCATTGTATTTATAAAATATGGTTTACTGAATTTCTACTTTGAAGATTTTGAAGTTCAAGATTTCAAAGTCACAGATGAGGAACATTTTGAATTTTGTTATGTTATTTTAGAAGCTTTTACCAAACTTTTTTGCACCTGGTGTAAAGGGTCAAAGATAAGTTTGAGCTAATCGCTTATCAATAGGTATTTGCTTAATATAACTAATAATAAAAGTTACAACATGTAGTATAGTTTATTTTTGCAAACTTAGTATAACTTATCATTTAACAATGCTTTCTGTATTATTTCGGACATAGCTACTTTGATATCTTTGCACAAAACTTCGGCAACCAGAACTTTTGTATCACTTTGTACGTCTGAAGAAACATAAGCTCCTTCACCTAAAATATTTGTGTCATTCCAGCAATGTCCAAGAGATGCTTGTGACTCGCATATCCTTCCTAGCTGTAGCAGTAAAGATGTAATATCCTCAAGTAGTGATGGAAAAGCGGTACAAATTCTGACAAGCGATTTCAAAATTGGTTGAAATAATTCAAGTCTTAAGTCACTTGGTAATACGGATAGAAGAGTTGAAAGTGTGTTGACACATAATCTAGCAATGGACATTGCTTTTGGGAGTGCATACTGTATAGATAAATGTGAAACAAGTTCAACTGCAAATATTTGCTTTTCTAAAGAGGCTTGGCTCAAAAGCTCTGGAATAAAATCCAAACAAATGTGCATTGAAGGTATACCTTGAATGGTCACTGGCAGTAACTCTCTCGGATATCCTTGAAAATGAACTAATTTCGCCAAAGAAGGTTCTGATATAAACACTTGATGCAGGAAAGAGCAAATTATACTTCTTACTTCACGCAACGACCACATTAACTCAGGTTTAGTTTGATCCTCACTTGTTTCTAAGCAGGCTTCTAATAAAATTTGTAACGCTGCACTTTCTTGGGCAGCAACCAAAGCGTTTTTCAGTTCTTCTCTTTCTGTATCTGATGTTAATTGTCCACTTTTTTCAAGCATCGGTTTGTCTAATAAATGTCGACTTAGCTGACTTCTTGATGCAGCTAAACTAGCTTCCAAAATCCTAAGTATTATTTTTAATATTGGTCCACATCTAAAAACTCTGATGTCGCATCTTAACACTTGTAATGGGTCTACCAATATATTTTCTTGAGTAATTGTGACATTTCTACCATTTCCATTGATGTCAAGTAAAGCATTAATGGTCATTATCCATAAACAACGTGGGAGAACAGTGTTTAATCGTAACCAGACTTCACGATATAGTTCTTGTATGTGTCTCGGTACTTGATCGCTTAGTACGCTTTTAAAATACTTTACAAATATTTCAGCAAACGGCCATATGTCTGTTGGGTTTTTGCTCAGCATAGCTTTTAAGATTTTTCCTGTTTTATACGGATTTTCTTCAATACATTGAAAAGCTTCGTTTATTGATATTTCTGACAGTTGGACATCTATTTGATGACGACAAGAATCACCAAATACTTGGTCATCCATCCAATCATCAACAAGCGATAGTTGTGGAAAATGTGTCGCTAAAAGTCGAAGAAGCGGGCTGAAAAGTACTCCATAACTCATTTGATCTTTTTGTGCTTGATGTAACAAGTATTTTATTGGTAATTCAGAAAGGAAGGCTGCAGAGTAACTTTTAATTTTTCTCCCATTGGTTATCAGGGTTGCTGTATTGGAAAGTCTAATATCTTCGTAAAGTAAAAGATAATAAATTAAAAGCAGTTGAGAAGCGAGAGTCGGTTTTTCAATATTAATCTCTACAGAAGATTCTACACCATCTGTCTCCATTGGGGAAAACGTTTTATTTTGAGGATCAAAATTCATGCCGAAAATTGAATTTCTAAATACTTTTCTGATTTCTTCTTCTGTTATAGGTTTGTTAACATATTCACTACTACCTTTATTATTAATAACAAGTATAGAACTAACATATACTTCAACTAGAGCTGGCATCACAGGATGTAATGGTGCTATACAATTACATATTTGTTTATATATCCAATTTTTTATGGGAACTTTATGTTTCGAAAATGCACGAGATTTTAGAAGCTGGTGAATGCAATGTACTGGTAAATATCCGGGTATGTTGCTGTTAAGATTTGCTGTGACGGGAACTTTTACAGCATGAGCGGTAACAACCTGTGGAAAGATACCAAGGAATATAATTAGGCTCTAAATTGGTTTACACAAGTATGTAATTGTATTAAGTAGATGTATACCTGTTCAGTAAATATTTCTTGCGTAAATGCTTGCTTGATACGAGCTAAGCCATTTGGACGAACGGGTACACGCATACCAAGAGTGGCGCAAACTAATTCCCCAACAGCAGCCAGTTGCCCAGAATGAAAATGAATTGCAATCAACAGAAGCATTTCTCCAAAGGACGCCGTAACACCCGAATTGCTTTAAAAGTAAATGAAGTAAATTACATTAAAATTCATTAAAAAAGTTTGACTTATCAGAATTTATTAATTACCTTTCGAAATAAGCCTCCTCTTTGACCAACCATTGCACCCATTCTATGGCCTTTTTCTCATGCTCTGCTGCACCTGTCAAAAATTGCTTTATATTAGTACTATATTCAATTAGTGTAATGATATTGAGTGGTATTTATTGAATGAACTTACTCATTAGTGATGGACAAGCAAGAATCATACAAAGGCTTAAAGATACAAAACGAACACCTGCTGGTGTTGGTGGCGGCTTTTGGGTAACCAATCTTAGAAGGCCTGATATTTCATCATCTTGAAATTTTATTCCTGCAATTCCTCTTAGGGCACAATACAATCTTAGTAATGCAGATGCGTCAACACCAGCAGCTGCCTCTTTTAATCTGTTCAGTAACTCTTGTCGAAGTTTTATTAATGCTGCATTGCCATCGCCTTTGCCTCTTTTGTGAGAATTTCTAAGGAACGTAGCAAACCACCCTCTTGTTGATTGATCAGAACCAAGCAATAGGCCCGACATAAAAGAAACCTAAAATTATAGAAAATATTCTCAGAATTAGTGAAACCATTTTGGAGTACTTAATTCTCAACAGCTAATTACTAATAAAACATTTATAAATATTGCCCGCCATTGTATATTCCCGTAGAGCGGTGGTAGCCCAGTGTCCGGGCGGTCGACTCAAATTGCATAGTATGCTAGCAACCCGAGTTCAATCCCCGGTGACGTCACCAATAAATTTGTTGTTGCAATTTTATGTGCTTATTTACCACGCGCTCGGCGTGGAGGAAAACAACGTGAGGAAACCTACATGTCTTAAAACATTTTTCTAAGACATGTGAAGTCTGCCAATCTGCACTAGGGCCGGGTGGGGAACTATGCCTTTATACTCTTTTTTACAGAGAAGGCCTGTGCTTAGCAGTGAGACATATATTCCTTTCTAACTATAAAAAGGCTATAACTAACTTTTGTATATTCAAAGAGCCAATTTGAGTGGGCAGAAATTTTCAAGTTGTAAACAATTGCACAAAGCAATCATAATTATTCATTCTTTCATAAACCATCTCCACTTTCTGATAAAATGCATACACTACAGTATCGAACAACTTAATCTATATGATTACTCACTAAATCATCTTGATGATGTGTCAATGTAAGATTCAAAACCAATGCTGGTAAGCGAGATGCTGATACCGCTTTTGCCCTTACAGTTGCAGCTAAATAAGGGCACATTGCACAGAGGCTTATTAAGGCTTTAGCTCGAATGCCACCTTCTTCCCTCTTTCAGCATTAACAACAAGGGATTCAGCCACTGAAAAAGGAATTTAACTATTTACTAAAAGTATAAAATTGTGAAATACAAAATTGAAAATATCTATTAATTTACCTTCATATAATATGTCTGGCATGTTTGCTACAATCCATGATATCATAACTGGGCCTTTATTAACATGAAGGAGCACTTCCACAATATCAAAGATATTAAGTAAATTAGGTAGCTCTGCAAGGAGTATGCAAATGACATCAGTGATTTCCTCCAAATAAACATCATTGTCAAAAAGTTCTGAAGGTTTGACTATACAATCATTGTTTGTGTGTTTATTCTGTTGATATTCTGTTATCTGAGCTTGCATCTGTAATATTTCAGACAATACCAGACGAACACGACGTGCAGAGTCTGATTGTTCAAAATCATTGGATATTCCTATTATAGGATTTGGAATTAAGAATGATTCAGTGTTTTGTGTGCCACTCTTTTGTCTAAAAAGAAATATGTTTTCACATCATTATTTAAAAATGTTATGTAACTGTAATAATATTTTTTATCACTGCATAAGTGCCCATCAAGCAAGCTATTCTATATAAAGTATCTTTTAAGCCTATAAAGCTAGAGTGTGCAATGAGGGAGTCCAGACTTGATGTCCAACTTTTCTTCAGACAGATTAAACTAAATAATTTAACTTAAGTATACAAAAATAAGATTGCCGGTTATAGACCCACATAGATCTTTTTAGATTGGACTTGATTTACACTTTTAATATTAATTAAAGGTTATTTTAAACAGAAATGACTAGAAAAGTATATTTGTTTTTAATCTGTAGAAAGCTTGATTGTTTATTAAAACATATAAAGAGGATAAATTAACTTAACATTTACAACATTTCTATTTTAGATATAAGAAGATACTAAGAAACTCTTGCTGCAGGACTGTTAAGGCCAACTTATGACTTCCTTACTGACCTATAAGTGTAATGATAATATGTATAAATGATATTCTTGAATTTTTATATTCAACTTCTATAGATAAGTAAAACTAATTGTCTCACCTCATTTGCTGCTCCTTCTTAAGGTCCACTTCCAGCGGGTGAAATTCGATTGACAAGAGTGATACTATGAAGTTAACCAAATCAATGCCCGCAAGAAGAGTTAGAATCTCTTTTTTTGCGTCAGCACAATATTGAGTCACATCCAATGGCGATATCAGAGCCATTCGGACAAGACATGGTATAATAGGTCTTATTTCTTCAGTAGATAATTTAATAAGCGTATTAATATCTATGTCTTTGATAGCTTTAAAAACATGAGGTTTAACCGGTTTTAAGTAAGTTGCATCCATATTTGAAAATGTATATCAATTCATTCTATTGTATTTGCGTACCATAATGATAATGTAATTGCTTGGGTTTTGTTCCGATCGGATTTACAATTTTTTGTACTTTGCTTTTTTTTTAGTTGTCAAATTTATTCTTTTTTTAATGCAACGGCAAAAACCTGAACTGTTCCGCCACTATTGTCATAATCTTTTTTATTTTTCTTCTCATAATGTAATGCGTTTTGAAATTAATGGTCATAAAATCATGGTTTTAGCCTCTTGTTCCTCTTATTCTTTTTAGTGCACACCTAGTAACACATAATTTATTCGGAATAATACTAAAGGACAGAAACATAATTCTAAATATGTCATAAAGGAAACAAAGAGACAGAAAAATTTAACATCTTTTTCAAGTTGAAAACTAAATATTTTCTATATATTCTATTACGTTATAATGTTGTCAGATTAAGGATGTCACTTAGTTCTTCTTCTTCGTCCCCTCTCTTGTGAGGTTGGTGACCATGTATAAGCAGGTTTTATTGGATGCAGTCTTATACGGAGGGGACGGCACGCTGCATGCTTCCTCCTACCGCCTTCACAATTGTGTGAGACCATTTTATAGGCCCCTATCCAAAAATGACCAACCATTCCCCAACCATTTTGCCAAAAATGACCAACGACACTTTGTCGTTATTTACTTACTAGGTTTTGGGTAGAGGTTTCGGTGGGGCATTGTACCTTAAAATAAATATAACGGCTTCAGTGCTATACTAAGCACTGAAACCATTGCGCTTTTGGACTATGAGAATACCTAAGACTCCATTGAAACCTGCACGAATTTAGAATTCTTGTGGCGACGCCTTTTGATTTCTTACCTTAAAATATTTTGCTTTAATGATAGTAATAGTAAAAACTGTCATAGTAATTTATTGGTGACTGCGTCGGTTGCGATAACTATTTAAATGTATTATTATTAAATTGAACATGCGAAGCGTATAGACGAGTATGAGCTCTAAGCTATCAACCTGAAACTATTCTCATAACACATGATATACCATAGTAAATAGGTCCTATAAGGAAATCTCAGCTTACGCTCTTCTAGAGTCACTATAACATTTTTTTTACATTTATGTAAGCGGTACAGCCTGGAGAATATGTGGCGAAACGCTGCATGTGACGTAATGGACATGATAAAAGTTTGCTGATCTCTGCGAGGAGAGCAAATTTGTTCCATCTTAACCTGTGAGCATTGCAATTTAATGAAATGATTTGTATCTGCGTAGCACGTTATTATTACCACACTAAACACACAGTAAGCACTATTAATCATCCATTCTACAATAGCTCTTTTCCAGCAGAAACTAGGCCTTGCCACTATCGTAAGCTATATATACAGGGGTCCCGTAATTCTACGTCCAACGGTGAGTGGATGGTAGGTGATTGTATGACAGCCACGAGAAAAGTAATAAAAAAAAATCATATAATTTTTTTGATTTGAGCATTTTACTTAAAATTGTGAAAAATCAGATCTTGTACGGTATTTTTTAGTTCTATAACAATAAATAGTCTAGATTTAGCGTCGGATATTTTCATTTGGAACCGCAGATAACTGTGCTATTTACCACAAGGACAATTAGAAGTAAAAGTAGTTAAAATATATAAATTTGTACTATAAATTTTTGGAAGAAAATCAAACAAAATGTACGGTAACGATAGTGTCAAGTAATTTCAAATGTTGGCGCTACTATTCATTATCCCAAAATGGTATAGTACCAACCACATTTTATAGTTTTTAATTTTTTTTTGTGAAACACGTCGAAGTGTACGGTAAAAGATTATTTTTCAACAAAATACTTTATGTTATATTTTACTACCCAAAATAAAAAATGATTCATCTTGAGGCTGTCATACAGTCACCTATCACAGACTTACCGTTGGATGTTGAATTACGGGGCAACCTGTATATAGATTTACTTTATATATATGATAAGATACATCAAGATAAGATATACGTATATCAATAAAAGCCATGCTTATAATTATACACAGTTATTGTCCCTAGAACGTGATATGGGACGTTGTCATGGTCGGAATTTCATTTAAAAGAAGCTTGGCCGCATCCTCGCTCGTTTCAGAATCCGCTATTATTTTACAGAAAGTATTGACCCCATTTCAGATTTCGTTTAATTATTTATACGCGTCTATACATATATCATTGGGATTTTCATACACGAAAACTAGTGAAATCTTAGCAATAACAAGCAGATATTTATTAATCTGTAATTTTGATATTATCTTGTCTTAAAAGAGTCCATACTAATTATGGACTCTTATTACGTAATTTTCGAACTTTTTAGCCATATTTAATTACTTTGATAATATTGATAATGACTTCTTAAATACGCTATAATGCGGTACATTGAATTATTTGATCAATTGAATTTCTGTTGACCTGTTCATTCCTACGATATTTGCGCAAAAACAGCAGGTTCAGCAACGATCTACGCACAATCTTGTTGAAGCTATGGTGATCATAAAATATCTTCTCTTGTTTACGCTCAGTCCGATGCATGACCTATTTTGAAGAAGGAATATGATTATATGAGTCACAATAGACACCAACTTTAAATCTTTTAGAAGCATTGTTCATACATTAAAAAATTATTTCAAGTGTACTCAATACGTAATTAATTTTTAAAATATCCCGATTATATTATAAACATATTGACTTTTGACTGTAAGTGTACGTATGACTATGTATTGACTTTGAGCCACCGTTGATATTGAGCGGCGTTCCAAATCCATTTATTTACATTTAGAGTTGTGTGAATTACTTACAAAGTACGTCAAGTATCAGAAACGTGTAATCTTTAACAGCTTTAGCTACTTCTCTTACTCTACTTTAGAACTTCTCACAAGTTTATATTATACTAAGGTCCCCGGTATCAAATTCACCGCGCGAAAAGCTTCTCTGTATGCAATATATAGCTCATGTGCGGTATGCAGTAGTAGTAAGTAGTAATATACCGGATATCACGAGGTCGTCGGGGTTTTCCGATCATGCTGACGAATTTGTCCAACAATAAAAGCCGCTGTAATGGCCCTACCACTATCGGGCTTTTTCAGTTTTAGTTTAAAAAATGTACAGTTTACATTTTTATTGAAATTGAAATTTATGGACATTCTTTTTATCCGTCTGAGAACAAGCTAGGACGTGGTTCATGCCTATAATATATGGTATATGTATTTGAATATTATCTTTGAACTTTTACGACTTTATATTTTGCAGAACGCATCCCGAAATATGACTCTATTGACATCTACATACAACATCCTGGGCAGTACCGCGTTTGTACACTTCACCTCCAAGCAAAAAATGGTACGTCTCGTTAGCCCTGTAACTTTTTAACACAGAGAACTTCAAACCCCCTAATAATATATTGCTTTATATACACAATATTGCTTTGTGACAGAAATAGGTCGCGGTCGTACTAATTTTTTTATTTTCATATTTTCGTTGCAATACAAGACCAACTCTCCTGTCTGTTCGTTTTAAAATTACAAGATATGTTGTTTGAAATAATTTATACGACTCCGTTCTCGCGGCTCTGGTTCCAAACGAGTTTATCCGAAAATTATGGTAATTGTTTATAGGAAAATAAATTTGTTTCCGAAAACAATATACTATATAATAATACAAAATAATACAAAATACCTCCTTAGACTTTGTGGAGTCGACGTCAATAAATTCGTTTTTCAATGTAAACTTTCAGTGTATCACTCAACAGCTTACATAAAACGTATTATTATTAATGGTTTTATTGTTAATTAAAACCAAAGAGTCCGGGAACGAGAACATCATCGTTTAGTAATAAAAGTTAACTCCGTGCACTTTGCACGCCCGGAGCTGATGCGATTACTGTGTCATTACATTCTGATAGCCTCGTCGGAGCAGAATGAAATCAGGAAATGACCTAGTTTGCAGTTTCATCTTTTGGCTGCGTTTAAATGACAGTATATTCGTTGTAGAGTGAGAAACCATAATTAAAATAGATCAGGTGAATATTTTACAACTGTCTACAACTTTATAGTATAACTTATCAGTATATAGTGTCTCATTAAACATTAGTGAAATGTGTAGAGAATCGATGTAATGGATTGGGTGCAAGGTGGCGGGTGTCCGGGAGGGAACGGGCGGCTCGGCGCGGCTCGGGTCGCGCTCCGGGCGGCCGGAGGGCGGCGGCCGCGGCAGTCGCGCGCGAGCACGTGCGCGCACCGTCCCCGCGCCGTCGCGGACCACCGTCCGAGCCCTGCCTCCACCGATTCGCTCAATATTTTCCGACATTTTTCTTAATCAAAAACCTATCCCAGATATACAAACCACATTTGAATCAGTAGACAAAAATCTAACACCCATAAACCCTCAAAAAACTCCCTCATTGTGCTTAAAAATATCGGTCAATACTGAAGTCTTTTACAAAAATTACTTACATCATTATAATTTCGGCGGGAAACATTATCACATTAATCGTTAATGTTAATGAACTTTCACCTTCACTATATAAAGGTATGATAAATAGATTATTAAGAATTAGATATTTTTAGTATTATTAATAAAAAAATAGTATAAATAGATAGAAATAGTTTTTAGCATTTATGAATAAAAATAAATGAACAATACAAAAATCATACAAATTAGCTGAAGAATTACTAGAAATTCATTCCGGTTTTATACTTCAAATTGCAGAAGTGCATGCTCAGGGTTAGAACTAATAGTTCTGCTTATATGATAAGAGTGTATTTATGCTAAAAAGTTAGATTCTAAAACAAAACACAAATAGGGTTTCTGAAGATCTTAAATAAATTTTCTTTGCTAGTTATAACGATATAGTATAAGTTACTTTTAAAAGGGCTAGTAAAATTGAAATGTTATTTGTTATTTAAAATCTTAAATTAGATTTCTGAATCAACCTATTTAAATTAGGATTAGTAGTTCAAACAGTTTTAATGTAACTAAATGTGAAATCAATAAGAGACGCAACATGTATGATAAATCATACTCGTATATCAGACAACAAATGATAAATATGTATTAATTTAACTTTAAAAAAATATCGTTGTTAATGTGATTATTTGTTGTATAATTCAATGCAAGAGAAGGCTTTCAACACGAATAAAGTATTTTGTGGTCTCTCCCAATTTTACTGTGTGTAAAAATATTTTTTATGGAAAAAATATAAATATTAATGTAAATAGGATGGATAGTGAAGAAAAGTGTTTGGTTAGCAGGATATAAACGAAAGGTGACGCAAAATAATTCATTTCTAAATAAAATACTTTTTTTAATTATATGCTTTAAATGTAGGGAGGTGGGCATATCTTCTAAGCATGTGTATATTGTCGGTTCGGATAAATTAGTCATAACACAAATATATTTCTATATGAAATAAGGGGAACGAAAGAGTTCTAATATTACTCGAAGGTAAACCATGATTCAATCAATCATTACAACTTATCGATTACTATTGGTATGAAGTTTTCCCGGATAAGGCATCATTGTTATCCTTAAGGAATCAGATGTGTTACATCTGATTCCTTAACTCCAACAGGAATCATAGTAGCGTAGCGTAGCCAAAAGGGCTTTTATGGCTTTATTCTGAAGGGTGGGTTATTAATGCTAATGTATAGAAACATTACATGGAGATTTTTAGAAAAGACAAACCTTGTAAAAAATTTATATGGAATTTTTAAAAATGAGAATATCGAATTAATTTTTCAATGTAATATCCAGCACTTTAATGACTTCTTTTTAACATTATTTCGCATATTTTCCGTACGTTGTCATATTTTTGATCACATGTATTAGTAAGTCTTGGTTTTCACTGCCAAATTAAAAAAGAGCCTATTTTTATATTTAACTCTAGCGGGATAGCTAGAGATTCAAAACCCTTTCCGCTTTTCATCAATCTTATTAGGTTCCATACAAGATTAAGGGATGAACCAGGGGCGCAAAAAAATTTGAAGTGATTTTTTTGTACACCATTTAACAGTCAGATTGTAAGCCTCGTTAGGTGAAGGTTAGGTCAGGTTGTAAGTGGTTACTTAGCTACTGTTTATTAGATCCTATTTGCAATAATTTTTAATCTATTATTATAGCGAATGCATGACATTTTTTCTTCTACTAATTGTTTCCAGTCATAATGTACTTCATGTCCAATTATCTGGTAATAAGTGACGCTTAGCGCTTTTTTAGTAGTTAGATATCGATTAATTTTTTCATTGTTAACTTTTGTTTAAATAGACTGAGATGAAAAGTGATTTCAGATGTTTTTTTAAGGGGGAAGAGGGAGCACAGGCAAGGAGCACGCGCTTCACCTGATGTTAAATGACCCTGACGTCCTCAAACGCCTATAGGAACTGCTTTGGGTTGCCAAGCTAAATTAAAGAAAAGTCGAGTCGGCGACACGTCACTCACCGCGCGAAGTGTAATACAAATATGTATATATTCACGCTGGTATTCTAGGAGACATTACCGATCCTGCCGACCCATTTGTCCAACAGCAAAAGCCCGAGTAGTGCCTACCCTTAAACTTTAGTCATGTGAACTTGTTCTTATATTTATGGTATTCTTAATCTTTTACGCAATGAAAATACATTATCTGCATTTGTTTTTCACAATTAAAAAATATATTTTTAACATTTCTGGGTGGTCAGAAATGTGTATATTAGGATACCTCAGTCGTATGAGCTTATATATTTCTGTTGTTATTAATCTTTTACATAATGCACAAAATATATTTGTGAATATCTACATTCGTATTTCCGCATACCAAACATATGTTAAACATATTTGTTACACATGTATTCTACAACACGAGCTAACTAGCTGAAAAGAAAAACGTAGTTTATAAAGGAGTGTTCACGGTCACGTTACCAGAGCGTCATCAGGTGTAACGATCGTCAACATAGGAATTAGTGATGTCGTTAGTATTTACGTACATCTGTGCACAAAAACATACGTTCTCCATGTCCACTAGACGACTTCGTTAATGAACGGATATCGGAACAATGTTTCAGCGTGTAATTTATTCATTACACAGACGTCCTCGATCAGACAGCCGCCAGCGGAAAGTCTCCGTTTAATATTTTCTGCCTTACGGCTACACACATTAGCAAAGTTTTCTCATCACACGCGCGCTTCTCATCGTTATTGCTTCAATTTTTTTAAACACGTTTTTTTATTTAACGAGATATATTAGTATTAAACATAGTAAATATCATCAGGTAAATTACTGTTCATCGGAAATGATTAATTCGTGTTAGGTGCAGATCAATAAATATTGTTTAGATATTATATAATTCAATTCAGTTAAGCTTTTAAATATATATTTATAAATACATTATAACATCCATATGGTGACTTTACCATAATTATGAGTTCTACGTGGTATATGTCTACAGATTATATATTTTGTGAAAATGTAACAATTGTTTTCAGTAGCAGTAAGACAAACGAACAGAAATAGTGGAAAATTATTGGCACAACTCGAACAAAATATTTATAGATATAGAGTAAAATCATTTGAATAGAAAATGGGAAAGTGTTAACAAAAATGGAGAAAGCAATGCAGCCGCAATCTTTAAATAAAAACACCTGTTGGGTGTGTTTAGTGCCGCCATGGAGGTTTACAGACTTATCGGAAGAGAAACTATATCTGGCCTACACAGAACGCCAAAGGCAACGTGCGGTGTTGCGATTGCTTGCAACCGGAATATTATTTCAAATTTTTGCTGCATTTGTACCAGGCGAGAGCGACCTGTACTTCGCTTACGCCTCCATAGGCGTTGCATTACTGATCAATTTACTTTTGGTCATACTATATGCTCTTGTGAGACGAGCTCGCTATGCGCTGAATCACATTGCATGGATTATTATTTGGGCCCAGCTGCTTACAAGTGCATCACGCCGGATTGGCGACTCCTACAATGAATTACTTGGATGGGCTGTGGTGGTACAATATTTTACTATTGCAACATTACCATTCCATTATGTTGTTCACATTGTGTACAGTTTGCTCTCAATGTCGGGTTATCTCTTAGTACAATACTACCTTGCCGTTACAACGGAAAGCAGACTTCCCGAAGACTTCTTTTATCAGGTGCCATATATCTTTCAATCATTATTTCTTTATTCTTGTTCAGTAACTTTTACCAATGCGGTGTAATCTCAACAGCAATTAACAAATGGTGCCTTACTGCTTGGAATTACACTGTTGGGAGGAGTTGCATATATTGTTGGAGAGCGCCAACAAAGAAGTTCTTTCCAAGAAACAAAACGAAGTTTACGCGATAAACTCACTATTGAACAACAAAGTAAAGAACAGGTTTGAGAAAGTTTTAAACTTTTCATATTCAAATTACAGTAAAGAAACACATAATAATTAAAATTCGTAATTCGTTTTAGGAAAGACTGTTGTTGTCAGTCCTACCAGAACACGTCGCTGTTCAAATGCGTCAGGAATTAGGCCTCATTGACACACAATTTAAAAAAATTTACATGTCGCGTCACGAGAATGTTAGGTGAGTGTTTCTTCGTAGTAAGAATTGTAAAAACTAACAAGTCAACATTTTAACAATAATAAATTACCTTATAACAATAGTATCCTGTACGCTGACATCGTAGGCTTCACTGCAATTTCCTCTACCTACTCGGCCCAAGACCTAGTTGCAATTTTAAACGAGCTATTTGCGCGATTCGATCGTCTCTCTGAGGTATGCAAACACAAAATTATTATCGTTTTAATTTCTCTTTACAAAATGAGTAAACTAGAAATTTATTTTGTTTAAAGAAATACAAACAACTGCGAATCAAAATCCTCGGAGATTGCTACTATTGCATCAGCGGTGCTCCAGTGGAGCGGTCGGACCACGCAGTTCTTTGTGTTCATATGGGATTATCTATGGTCAAAGCCATCAAGTAAGCCAATTTAGAGTTTTACTTTTAAAGGTTTAACTATATATATAGCCTAAGGGCAGGCCGTCAAACACGTGGCCTTACTGCTCCTTATTGTCCTGGTTTGTATGAATAAAGCGGAATCAATGCATTTCCGGTTTACTTATTCTTACACACAAATTAAATCGTTCATTAGCATTTCTGCCATACTTTTCATTTTATGGGAAAGTGAGACGATATCTCCAAACATTAACTACTTAATGGTGCTCAAAATACCCAATACGTAAAGAGTTGAATATGTATTTGAATTATAAAAAGGTAGATTACTTAAATCATTTTATAATTAAGTCACTATAACGCAGATATGTACAACAAATTACCAACTCCCCGGTTGATATGCGTGTGGGAATACATACCGGGGCGGTCCTCGCTGGGGTCTTGGGTCAGAGGCAGTGGCAGTTCGACGTATACTCACGTGATGTGGAACTTGCAAACAAGATGGAGAGCAGCGGGATGGCGGGGTAAGTATTTGTTTCACGTTGGAATATATTCACTGTGACATAATGAGTAGAGAAAGCTATAGAGGCACACATAACTTGTGGAACCGCATATCTATTACTGTAAAAGTCAGTTATTTCGGGATACTGAAAAACCGAAATAAACCTCTGTTGTTCGGGTGGCGGTCACGGATTATCTAAATAGCAAGAAGTTGTTGTTTTTATGGTACAATATAAATAGATATTTTTTGGAGATAGAACGAAGAGCAGATGTTCTTTACATTGGAGTAAAATTACGGTAAGTTTTAATGTATTCTAGGTGTCTCTTTGAAATAAAGAATAAGATTAGAAGATACGTAATAAGGAATAAATTGGATTTGCTTCTTGTCTAGAATCCATATGTTTAATCGGCCAGTTTGACTATAAAGAATGAATGAATTAGGAAAGAAATATTATAGTACAAAAAAGGTTCTTTAAATATGTGTATCAAAAATACGAACGAAGCCAATTATTCTAACAAAAATAAATCAAATCAAATCAAACCTTAATAGTATGCCGTTATAGATACGCTTTCGCATTCTTGTGTTAAGGTTAATTTGCGAAGATTTAATCTAGAAAATACATCACGCCGCTTATTGGAATTAGCATCGTGGAAATAAATCGATAGCTTTCTCGATTTTGCAACTGCGGTGACATCAGATGCAGTTATGGTCGAGGCGATGCAACTTGTTAAATATCCAACGAATCTTAAATTATATGGAATTTTCGCGGAATGATGCTTTTGACATATTTAATTAAATATGTTCTTTATGATGATTTTACTTTTATAAATGTCATAATAACTTAATGATAATTCATAAAATTCATTATTCAGAAATAAGCCTCATGAGATCACATTTCTGTTTTCTAAATAGTTTTTACCTATTTCTTATTTTATATTAAATGTTCAAAGTAATTATTCCGACAGATGGGATCAACGTGATCGTAATTGTACGTAAAACTTACAACGCTTAAAACGTGTCATCGTGTTGTTTATGAAATATGCAACAACCTCGTTGATACAAAAGCGCTTTCAAAGCCTATCTTGTACTTTGGTGGATCGATGTCTGCCGTGGAAGCGGGCGACATGGAAAAGACAATTTTAAACTTGGCCTCAAAACCTATATTCTTTACGTAGGAAAGTACTTAAAAAAGAATATCATTGTTGTAGTTGGTGTGTAAGGTATAATATGTAATTCAATAACAAATAAATAAACTAAATGGAGAAAATTGATGTGATTTGTAAGTTTAAATATAGTCTCAGAAAGAGAGGAGAGGAATGTTCTTACGTCCGTTTCGAAGAAAACGCACTAAACGAGATAATAAATTGCGTCACATATGTGGTATGCAAAATTACTTTTATTATGGATCATTCTTAATGTAAAAGCTTGTAATCTTGACCGTATTTATGGCCTTGACCGTATTCTAGCCCAACAAATTATTTTCTACGGGTTTACCATGTTGGCATGTTTATGAGAACTTGCGAATATTTATGAGAACGTGAAACCACGCAGTGTAATTAAGATTGAATTATTTTTAGTCTACGATTTCATTTATTTTCTTTATTGTGTAAACACATGTAAACGCAAACACTGTAGCTAACAACAATTGTTGTTATTTCTGGTAAACCACGAATGTTGTCAGTAGTAACTTTTTATTTTGTATATTGAATAAACGTGTTATGTGATGACGGAAACATGGTTGCTTTACGGAAATTCTTTTTCTGTACTAATGATAAAAAAAACTTAGGAATATGCTAGACTACTACAACATTGGATGGGATGTTTGGCTGAACAATTCACCGGATTATCGTGTTAATAAAATAATAATAGGAGCCTTAATCAATTAAATCGCATACCTATATACACTTATGTAAATCTTAATTCTTTTCCTCCCACCGGGGGGACCCTTGTGTCGAGTTACTAGCAATAGAGGTTCAAGCTAAGCGACCTAAGAGCTGTGCCACCTCTCAATCCGGTGAAGCAGTCAAGGCCAGCGTCTCTGGCCAATCTGTGTAGTTCGTCATAAAAAAAAAAACCTATTACTAATTATATTATTTTTTATTATATGTACTGCATTATATAATACTTTATTAAGTAATTTTACTTCGTTCACCATTTATTCTCTTAAACATATTCTGTTTTATTTTATATTTCAACTTCCCAACTGCTTAAAATGGTATTCTCTGCGGCTTTTATATTACTAATTGGAGTGCCTATCAGTAATTTTTGAGTATCTAGTTCATTATTAGAGTTTGTTTCCGAGCATCGTTAAAATATCAACAATTATTACGCCATAAAGATTGACGATGGGGTCGTGATGACCCCATCTCACAATGGCACAACATTATATATGACTAAACTGTTGCGTCAATACGGTAAATCGTTCAGTAAGTTCATCTGACCATAAATACGGGTTAAGCATTCAATAACCATATCTGTTATCCACATAGCATTTCCTAATA
Organism: Meandrusa payeni; assembly: GCA_029286785.1. Lineage (NCBI taxonomy): Eukaryota > Metazoa > Arthropoda > Insecta > Lepidoptera > Papilionidae > Meandrusa > Meandrusa payeni. The sequence continues at coordinate 9,806,176 of JAGSMX010000012.1, read as the reverse complement.
CTTTCCTCACAATTAATATGTATCAAAAACCCAAGTCGAGTCGTGCGTAGAGCACACACACACGGCAATCACTGTAGCTCGATTGGAGAAATATCACGATATACAGAAACACACAGCGTTAAAGACGTGCAGAAGAAGCACTGTACAACAGCAATGCGTAGTATATACTTCTGCGATCAGACTGGTGAGCGATTTAACCTAAAGAAAAAGGGCTACCTTTTTAAGGCCGGTTGTGTCTTGTAGTCCACTGGTATTGTAGACGTACATGGGCAACAGAGATCACTTAAATTAGATGAGCCGTGAGCCCATTTAACCTTTTCTCTATTTTTTTTTTTGATTTTTTTTTTAAAAAAGAAAGCTAGCAATATTTCTTTTTTTTTTCCTGAAATATTACTAACAATCTTGTTAACCATTCTAACTAAGCTTAAGCTTGTGCTTGGACATGGTTCACGGCAATAGTCGAATGGTGGATTCGAACACACGACCTTACGATTCTCAGGCCGTACCCTAAACCATTAGGCTATTGACGCTTCTATTGACGATTCTATTAATCTTTACAGGCGTGTACACGTATCGGAGGTGACGTTAAGCTTCCTTAATGATGAATTTGAAGTGGAACCTGCTCATGGAGAGCGACGCGAAGAAATGCTACGTCAGGCTGGCATCAAAACCTATTTTATTGTTCGAGTCCTTAAGCCGGTAAGAGAAAGAAAACCCGTAAGAAAACTAAAGTAAAATTTCCTTACAAAATGTATACACTTCGTATCTTTTTCTTTTTTTAATTTAGTATCAACTATATTCTACGCTGTTAATTACTATCCAAAACAGGATGTTATAACAAATTATTGACGATCACTAGCCTTTTAATTCGTCAATACCCTGATTTGACAATCACATTTTTATAGGGTTAGCTCGTAGGTTATTACGTATATTTATATTTTTTATATAAGCAGAATTATTACTATATTAATTGCCCTTAGCCCTAATTAGGTTTTCTTTAACAATTTTTTTTATTGTAGTACCAGGGAACTAATGCGGGCGCTGTTACTGAGTACAAAAACGTATCGGAAGGTGAGCATCCGGAGGCGGTGGAGGTCGCTGACGCCGCGGATACACTCTCAGATCTCCGGGACGAAGACGAGGACTCCGTAAGTGCACTTCAGTCTATCTCGGCTCGCCTACGTCCCACTCAAAAGCCCAATATAGGGGTTACAAATTTGCGTACAACTATGCCTTGTTAGTTATTGAATGCCATTCGCTTGAAAAGAGAATTGCCGTTCATCAAAATTAAATTGACCATTAGTTATATTCCAGCACTTGTTAAACCCGCTACCTACCTCCCGAGCGTCCATAGAAATTTGTTGCTCATCAATTACATAGAAACGCTTCGTACATTATCCGTAGGTTCTGTCGCCGGAAGACGAGAGCAAGGACAATGAAGATTCGAAAATTCTCGCTATGTTAGAAGAAGAACTCGTAAATAGAGACGATGATAAGTAAGTCTATTTCTATATTGAACATTTCCATTGTCTTTAGAATGTATTTCATTTCACGCTATGTATACGTTTATTTTGCCGAAATTACTTTTCCTCGCTTCTTTCATGTGCTTTAAACGTAGATCGGATAAGTTAATTATTTTATTTTAAAGTTAAATAAACTATAACAAATCGATTTATTGGTCATATGAAGAAAAGGTCCATAATCTAAGTGGTTTTGTGTAGGGAACTAGCGAACGCGACGAATGTGTGTCTCACGTTCAACTCCAGCGAAACGGAGTCAGCGTTCACTCGACGTCCAGACGCATGTCCTTTAGCCGCGGTGGCGCCACCTCTGCTGCTTCTGCCGGCAGTGATTGCCATCGCCAGCTTCGCAGCACCACCCGCCTGGTCGCTGCATGCAGTATACCTCGCCCTGGAACTAGAAACTGGCCTCGTCAATATCCTGTACTATGCCTGTTACAAGTATGCTCAATTTAAGGTTGGTCATTACCTGTATTGAATAGCTATATTTTTATAAAAAAAAATTATGTTTCAGATGAAGTTTAATAAAATCAGGAACAATATAATAAATATGAGCATACATCCAATCTTACAACTTACAAAAATTGTCATATGTTGCCAAATCCGATCTTATTGAATTTCGCTTATTAAATAAATTTGTATAACACATACTCTTTTTTAATTGACTTCAAAAAAGGTGGAAGTTCTCAATTCGTCTGTATGTTTTTAATGTTTGTTACTTCGTAACTTTCGACTGGGTGAACCTGTGTTTTTATTTCTAAACTGGTGCTTCCCGTCTGTGTCCCATATAAATTTTGTCTAATTCTGATATTTATATGGGATCTAATTTAAACCAAATCCTTTTAAGAAAAATTCATAATCGGTTTATATTTGACGGCGCTATGAGACACAAACATTAAAAAAAAATACAGATGTATTAAAACCTTTTTAAAGTTTGTTACTTCGTAACTTTCGACTGGAGTGAACCTGTGTTTTTATTTCTAAACTGGTGCTTCCCGTCTGTGTCTCATTTCAATTTTGTCTAATTCTGATATTTATATGGGATCTAATTTAAACCAAATCCTTTTAAGAAAAATTCATAATCGGTTTATATTTGACGGCGCTATGAGACACAAACATTAAAAAAAAATACAGATGTATTAAAAACCTTTTTTGAAGTCGGTTAAAATTGCAACCAATAATGGTCAACAAAGGCTTACTATGGCCCAATATAGCTCAAACACATTTATTATCATTGTATCATATCATATCAAACACTGTAAACATAATTTTGTAAAAAGCTAAGATTCAAACTGAGAAGTCTTTTCTTACTAAAGGAATGCCTTTAAAAAAATTTACGTTGATTTTAGAGTACAATATTCAACCTTCTTTTATTTTCCTGTTTAAGCAGAGAATCTATTCACCTTTGCGCGCATTATTAGAGTTGCTAGCGACGTGTCTATTATTTACCGAAATTTAAGAAAAATAAATGATTTTATAACATTTTCAGAAAAAGACAATAAGCCCGTCGTGGAAGTTAACCTGCAGTATTTTCAACGTAGCCATGTTTGTTGCAGCAAATGTTGCTGCTATGGTATGTATATATATATTCCCCACTGTTAGGCGCAGGCCTTCTCTGTAAAGATAGTGTAAGGGCGTAGTCCGCCACGTGGCCCTAGTGCGGATTGCCAGACTTCACATGCCTTAGAAATTCCTCTCCTCATGATGTTTTCCTTTACCGCCGAGCGCTTCCTAAATCAGCACATAAAATTGCAACAGCAAATGTTATTGGTGGCGGCACGGGGATCGAAATCGGGTTGATTGCGCATACTACGCAACTTGAGGCGAACGCAGGGACACTAAGCTACGGCTCACGTATTACATTATAGAATACTTAGATATATATAAAAAAGATATATAAAAAATATTATTTTCGCGATATTTACTACTTTTACTTCTATATTTTATCTTTGTAAGCTTCTATTAAAGGGAGACCATATAAATAGCAATCGCTGCTATTGCACTTAATTCAAATGATTAAGAAATATATAATAATTATGTGAAGTATTAACGGCGTTAATTAAATTCGATAATTAAGTCCGCTAGTAGAATGTTACTTCTTCACGTAAGGTACTGAAAATTAACACTTAACTGTTGCAAGAAAGCATAATAATTTTCGCTTTAATCGCGGGGTTGGAACTTACGACCATATGTTGCATTTGCCGAATCTCAAAGTCATATACTGTTACAAGTTATTATTCCATACATATTCAATCAATGGAGTCGAGAGCTTTACAAAGAATGTGTTAGATTTTATCACTTAAAATTAATAATTTATTTGGATTAATTAAAACTGTCAAGATTCCGTTGTGTTGATAGTATGTCGACATCTTGCTTTAAAGGTGATCTGCGGAGATTTCGACACAGTGCTGGCCGAAGATGGCTTGAGAGAGGACGCACCGGCGCACAGCGGCGCCCGACGCTGCATGCATCCAACTTACTATTTCCATGTAAATTATGCTTTTATCATTTTGGGGTTAGCAATATTTTAGATTTTTTTACTACAACTAACAAAGTAAAAAAAAAACTTAAACATTAGGTTTTAAAATAAACAATTAAAAAACATTTGACTTCATTGTTGAGCAAGACGATAAATACAGTGCAAGGAGAATTTGTTTTCTAATAGCTTAATTTTTGTTATTAAAGTATCTTAGTATTAAATAAAACTATAAAATTATACCCTTTAAAACTCGTTTACAAGATAGGTAAAACAATTCAAAGAAAGTTTTACTAATAATACGAGTATCTAAAAATTGAAACTCTTGAAAAAGTTATTGAAAATTTTACCTTACTTTAGTGTCGAGCAAGACGATAAATATAGTGAAGAAGAGCATTTGTTTTTGACAGCGTCATTTTTATTTCCTTAGTATTACTTAACATGGTACAAAATGATGTCCTTTACAACTCGTTTACAAAATAGGTAAAATAATGCAAGCAAAGTTTTTCCTAATAACAGTTCGAATTCTACTAGGATTATATGAGAATAAAAAATCTTAATAAAAAGAATGTACGCGGTTTTAAGGTGGGCGCAGGGGCGGCGTGCTGCACTTTATGGCCGGCAACACTAGGCGGCGCGGTGCGGACGGCATTCCTCCTGGCCCTCGCACTGGCGCATGCCCTCCCCGCGGCCTACGCGCCCGCCCTTTTAACCCTACGGAACCACTCTCGAAACCCTTATGAGCCTTTCGCAACCCATCGTATGAACACTACATTCTACAACGATCAATATCTCTACATAATGTAAGTATATCACTGATAAATAAACAAAAATAGGCTCTTACGCCCTTTAAACCGTAGCGGGTTAAACTGAATGACTGATAAATGTCTTTAATATTCTTACTAACGGGTTTTTATTATAATAATAAGTGATTAACGCTACCTTATAAACATCTACGACACTGATGGATATATCGTATAGGAAAAAGAAACCCCGTAAGGGAGAGGGGAATACACGTAAAACGTATTTTGCGTATTGTCGCTGCATCCACTGGAAGTCACTAGTTTGACTCTGAATCTTATGGTCGAGGGTTTAAATCAGCTAGCCTACTTACTACTGTTAAGACTCTTTGATGTAAATATGTATTATTTATAAATATTTGTAGCTTGGAGTTATGGAAAGGATTGTTAGCCGAAGAGTTTAATTTTTTTAATAAGATAGAGTAGGTAGATTTATATTATAAATAAAATATATTTTTATTTAAAAGTAAAAACTTATTGGATAACATTAAAGTTAAAAGTAAACACTGCCATTAATTATGGGATTCCCGTTTGTCATTGTCAATTTCAATAAAAATCATTTTGATATGAATACTAGGGAGATAATTGAATTCTAAGGCTAAGAAAATAAACCTGCCTTCGATACATAATTTTTTAGGAGTTGACTACACATAAAAATCAACGTACAGATAACTTTTTTTAAAGTAACATTAAAAAATGATTAATTAGAAAACATAAGATGGATTAAAATATTTGCTCGATAACATCTACACATATTATAGTAAAGATACAGTTTAGCTTTAAGGCATAAACCATAAAGAATTGGTCATAAACCAAAAAATTACATGACCTTGACTTATCGAGCGTAAAGCATGACCTCAATCGCTCCACGTTATGAGGTGTGCAAAGAATATTATATAGGATAGTTAGGTATTTTAATCTTTTTTGTTGAAATATATTTACTCCTTAGTAAGATTGAAAATATTAAAACAATACATAAGTGGCATAAAGATGGTTCGTTTCTTTTAACTTAGGATTGATATATGTAATTTGTAATGTACAACAGGTTCACTACTAGGACATTGAGCAATGTGGCGACGTTTATATAATCTCTGCACTCTCGCAGGTTTGGGGTTATGACAAGCAATTTCGCAATTTGCATTTCTATCCTCACAGCATCATTGCTTTAAAATAACTTAGGTTTATCGAAACGGGTTTCTTTATAACATTCTATAATTGCAAAATTAGAAACGAGTATTAATATATTAATTATATCTTCTAATATGATTAAAATATACTTATTTCTTAAATTAATTTGGGTAGCTTGTTCACGTTCGTGACTTGGTAGTTTTTTCATGTAAAGCCCCTCGAATTATATTAATTTCAACATTTTATGCTTTTCAATAAACTGAATAAATACATATAATGTTCACAGGTGTTTTTTATGTGATCACTTATTTCCATCAACACCAACCAGTGTCTCCGACATGAAAGACAAAACTGAGTCGATACACTTAAAAACTTACTGAATACAGTACACTTAATAAATACAGAATGTCTTAATTCTATGTTTTTATTAATTCTAATAAGTGATGCAAGTATATTACGATTAAAAACAATAACCGACTTCAAAACAAACGTGATGGGTCAAATATTAAACGCTACATCGCGCAGTCGTTCTCTTTTATTTCTAAAGAATCATAGTTATTTTACGAAATTAACATAATAATATTGAGTTGGGATCTAATTGAAACAGTTTTTTCGTCTTTCATTGAAGGGCTAGAATAACTCGCCTGCCATTTTTTCGATTGCAATGAGTGTTATCAAGAGAAGACTGAATAGCCATTAATTTGGCCAGTGTGTCTTACCATCGATAACCACATCTTCATTTAATCGTTAAGATTGTTTGACGTCGCAAAAGCGTAAAAAAATTAGGAACACCAAACACAATAACAAATAGATGACACGCCGGCTACTTACCTACCGTTCCATGTGCTGTATAAGTTATAACAATTGTGTCAAATCATTTATATTATATACTTTATAGATATATTTCTATTTTCAGGACACAAATCCACGATGCAAGAAATATTGTAATGTTGTTCATCATAGTAGTCGCGCTTCTACTATATAATCGTTACGTGAGTTAAAGCAAATATTAAACTTCATATATACATACAAATATCAAATATCTTTTCATCAAAATATGTTATTGATATTTTCCTAACATTTTCATTCATTTTTTATAGGAAGAATGCGTTCTAAGCTTTTGTGATTGAATTTCCATAAATAACATTTTTTATTGTAAAAGGTATTTTGTCAAAAATGGTTTTTTAACGTAACAAAGGCTTGTAAACTACTGAAGTATTGAATTTTACACCTTTTGTCAATTCTCTCTGATCTAATCGCACCTCCTTCTTCCCCTGATGTAGTAGTTCGAGGGCTGTAGCGTACGCCTATTTTCTTCATTTATTTATTTTATATTTCCAAAACGAAGAGTGCCATATTTTTGTTTTCGTATGCATATCTTATGTTCATCTTATTTGTTATATTGCCATGCTGTGTTTACGTGAACAGAGTGAATCTCTGGAACGAGCGCGACACTCGCGCGGGGAGCGCATGCGCGCGCAGGCCGAGCAGGCGATCGACCTTCGCCGTCGCAACCAGGCGCTGGTGCACAACGTGCTGCCTCCGCACGTCGCCAGCCACTTCATGGGCGCGCGACATCACCACCGCGACCTCTACAGCCAGAGCTACGCCGAAGTCGGCGTCCTATTTGCTTCTATGCCTAATTTTTCCGGTAAACTATATAAGCGTATTTACATGATCTCGCTATTCCAATATTATCTTCTTTGTATCGATATTTTTTTGAGTATAACATAACGCTACAGAACATTCCTGTCTCTTAGAAGTGTATATCACGGATTCTATTTGTATGATTCTAACTCTTTTGCTGCATTTTTACATGGTTATCTTTTTAAAAATGGTTAGCGTTATTTTTATCTCGGTGATCTCAAAAAAATTGAGTTACCCACACATTTTATAACCAAGTTTCAAGATCGGGCTGGATAAGGTCAGAGAAAAAGGATAAAGAATTTTGTCTGTTACTCTAAAAAAGTATTTAAAAAGACATTAAAACACATTGTTTTACTAAATTAAACAAACAATTAGTAAAAATGTACGATTCTATATATACGTTTAAGAGATTCATAACGAAAACACATAGCACATAAATCATGCCATCATGAATTAATACGTACTCTTAAAAACGTTCAAATAAAACCCATCATCTATCAAATAGCTTTTATGTTAATTTAGTTGTTACCAGTAAAGAGAAAAATAAACCAACTAAATTATGAGCTTGCGAAAAGAAAAACCCAAAGAAAGAAATAAAAGCAAAAAAGATCTTAATCACTTTCGAATTTTATAATTAATAAGACAATCGATATTGACACACATTGCTAGGGAAATAGTACCTATAAAATATGAAAATTCATATAAATACAAACGAAGGCAGTATTGTCATCAGTATAAATGTCATTACTTCCGTAAAATGTTGTCGTGATAAAATGGTCCGTTTCGAAGTTTGATTCCGCGTCTGTGGTCTTGAGGGTTCGCCAGCTCTGCAACTATTGTAATAAAAATATAGAATGCAGACATATAACAAGATAGGTATATTTATTTATTAATTATTATGCTTTTATTTTAAATTTTGTTTCTGTCTTAAATTATTTGCAACTCTCATCGTTAATTCTATTTGTGCGCCAATAAACTTGAAGTATGACTCACATTAAGGCAGAGAAACGTGTTAGTGCAATGCTTCTAAATGCTATGCAAATCAACCATCTTTGTTCGGTAAACAAGTTTTCGTTTAAATGGTACTGTATGTGTATAAAAAAATATAATCGTGAGGCAATTTAATTGGCAAAGTGTTTAATTAACCGGGGTAGGTGAGACTTCAGTCCTTCTTTTTAACGAGGTAAACTAGACAAGCAGCATTATCATTTGCGTATGCCTGACTACACCGTATAAACATTTTGCACCTATTTAATATTTTCTTCTAGTAAATAACAAAAGTGGGAAATCGAAAAAAATTATTAGTAAATATGATAAAAATCTCCGATGACACGTCTTATATCCTAATTAGGGAAGACAGCGATAACGCGATTCATTAAAGTAGTTTAATATAAGCTTAGTTGGTTAGTTTTTACTACCTTATTAGGTTTCTATTCCCAGCCCTGTAGTTCTGGGCTCTTAAGATCTTAAGAATAAGACTACGGTATCCCCTGCCTGTCGAAGGCGACTAAAAGGGGCCTTGGGTTCACTGGGCGACAAGGGTGGGGGAGGGCCTTTGTCGTCCGCCAAGGTTGACCCGGGAAGAAGGCGACATCGGCTGGCCCGTGTCGCCTTGCACTTTGAGGGTAGAAGGGGGGAGGGAGTAACCTCTCCCCTCGGGACGTGCTCTCCTTGAGCACAGTGCAGAGGCGCTCCGGTGCGTTCCTCAGGAGATCCCGGAGCCCCTCGTCATGCACCGAGGAAAGGGCCACCGGGGAGGTTTTAGTGGGTAAAAACCCCACATAACCGCCGCCTTCCGCCGGTATCTTTTTGAAGATTTCCTCCTCGTAAACAAAAAAAAAAGGTTTTCTATTCGATCACTCCATCCTAATTTGGTTGGCTCCAAATTTGAACCAGAATGGAGATCTGATTACGATGTGAATCCAATGCTCCTAAGCTATCTTCTTCTTCTATAAGCTCTACAGCCTTTTGTGAGCCTTGGCTTGGTCAAGCAACATCCTCCACCTCGGTCTATCCATGGCCGCAGTCCTCCAGGTTCCTATGCCAATTTCTTTGGCGTCTCGATTGACACGGTCTATCCAGCGGAGCTTTGGTCTTCCCTGACCTCTTCGACCTTCGGGGTCCCTCGTCATAACTGTCTTGGGTATCCTGGCTTCATCCATTCTCTGCACATGACCAGCCCATCTAAGTCTGAATCCAAATCCAAGATTATGAAAGGAAAAGCAATTAAACCCTAAGCTATCACTGATATTAATTAAATTAGTAGTTATTTTAATTGTTCTTTGTGATTATTTTTAATAAATATGATATTAAGTTAAATAATTCGATATTTTTCACAGAATTCTACTCCGAAGAAACCGTAAACAATCAAGGTCTGGAATGTCTGCGGTTTTTAAACGAAGTAATCTCTGACTTTGACCTAGTGGGTATTAAATTGCATGTCGTTTGTACATAATTTCAAAAGAAAAAACACGTAGTAAATACACACATATATATATATTTTATTATTTCAGTTACTGGAAGATCCTAAATTCAGTAAGGATATCATAAAAATCAAAACAATAAGTTCTACATACATGGCTGCTTCAGGCCTTAACCCTACACGACAGATGCAGGTAAATAAGTATATATAATGTAATGAAAAAATGAAAAAAAGGTTAACTAATACTATTTAGAATTTTTTTTCGAGCTAACATTTGTCAATTGAGGGCAGGCTAAGGGTAGTGTTAAGAGTGAGAGAGAGAGTAGAGCAGAGTAAATTTATTAACATAAATAACGTGTATATGTTAAAAATAAAAGAGGATTATGAATGCATGATAATAGAAAACAGTAACTTTTACTTTTGATATATAATAGAACTCGGTTTGATTCATGGCTACGAGGCTAAAATTAAATACATACATACAAAAATTGACAATAGAGTGGTATAAATCGTTTCAGAAATATATATAGATATGTAAGTTATACAAAAAATATAATTCTCTTGTTAATTTTAATAATTGTTGGTTTAAAACAAAATGAAGAGCTGATTGTAACCAACTCTGGCCTGTACTAGCCTCGATTTAACTTATTGTTAGCAAGTAATCTAGAAATAGATGCGGTGTAACCCTTGAATGAAATAACCTTAATCACATCGATATGTATTATCTTTGTATCGTTCTCAGAAATTGATCTCTGGTTCTCGACGTCTACTTGAACTAGTTTCTTTGAAACAGATATACATATATTGTAGATTTTTTTTGCAATTGTTAATGTATCACGTTCAATAATATATATTCTACATCAGTATATCGCTAACGTAAGTGCAATAGTTGCCACGATGCTTATTAGAGTGAAAACTAGTTGTTTTAAGACTGACATTCCATCACCAAGTAAGTTCATATACAACATGTGCGTTAAGAAATCGTTTTATTTCAGCCGTCAGATGGAGTGCTCGTGCGTTGGGCACACCTTGCGTGCCTTGTGGAATTCGCCCTGGAGTTGCAAAGAGTTTTGGCCGCCATTAATGAGCAATCATTCAACCATTTTGTATTACGTCTCGGAGTAAACCATGGACCTATTACGGCTGGTGTTATAGGTGCACGAAAGCCGCACTATGACATTTGGGGTAACACTGTCAATGTCGCCTCGAGAATGGAAAGTACCGGCAAAGCTGGGTGCATACAGGTTAACAATTTAAATCATCAATTAGTGTTGTTACCTTATGTGTACACAAATATTATCCAGGACTTCCTTTTCCCGAATAAATTAAAAATGGTAAATAACCAAACAGGTGTCCGCATGTTAAATGATCACTGCCTTTTGTATCACACGCTGACTTGATTATGTGCTTTAACGTTTTAGTAGGAAAGAAGAAGAGACAGCAGATAATTGTGTCTTGGTCAAAGGTCTCACTTTAAAATCAATAAACGAGATCAATATTTTTACTTCTCCAGATGACGTAAATTAATTACGTTTCGAATAATTGGAAAAAGAATCTTATTATCGTAGTAAAATTTGTAATATTTTTATAACTTTACCAAATTGTTTCATATGTAATATTATAAAAGTCTGTTTTTAGCAACATCATTTCTTTATATAACATACGTTTATATTTTCAGTTATGAAAACATAATCTTCGACTTGATAAAAATTTTCCCCAAACTGCACTGTAACTGTGTAATCGATCAACTTTGTTATAAAGGATTAATTTGTTACATCTGTTTGAAGAAATAATAAAAAGTTTTATATCTAAATTATAGCCGAGCAAATTTCTTTATTATTCTATTATACGGACAACAAATCGTCCGAAATTTAGAACTTATAGATATTTTTTTTTGGACGAACTAACACAGTTGGCACAGAGAAGCTGGCCTTTACTGCTTCACCGGATTTGAGAGGTGGCACAGCTCTTAGATCGCTTAGCCTGAACCTCTATGAGGTGGTAACTCGACACAAGGGTCCCTCCGGCGAGGGGTAACCTCGGCTTGGACGGTTACCATTATTACGCGTTAGCAGTCCGATCCAAGGGCGCCCGAGAGGGCCGAACCACGACTCGGTCGGTAGCTATTTTATTAGCAAAATCTATTGGGACAATCTAAGCTAAACTAACTTATATGCCACTTCGGGAAGCGTTAGCGCTGGGAGAAGAAGTGGCCGAAGAAAATCCAGCAACACTCCTAATCTTATCAAGGGGCCCACCCCCTTTCGTTTTCCCATAAAATACTTATATCGCGCAAGGATTTTTTATAGAACTTATAAATTCACATAGTCATGATATTGACACTTTTATACTTCACTAGATGGGGCTAAATTATCATTTTTATATATGTGTGTATAAGTGGAAACTTTTAATTGGCTGTACCAAAAAGTAAACTACTTTTGCTAAAATAAGTAATAGCTGTAAGTCTGCTGTTAGTAAAATTAAATAAGATACACTTATGCCTGTTTGCTATAGAGTCTTTCTCACAGAACAATTACTTTTTAGGTGACGGAAGAAACTTGTGAAATCCTACAGTCTTTTGGCTATTATTTTGAGCAGCGCGGTCTGGTGGCTGTTAAAGGCAAGGGTCAGCTGATGACTTTTTACCTACAAGGCAAGCGCGATTCCATTACCGGAGAAGCGGGAAAGTCTATGGTACGTAGTGATTGTATATATAACCTTTCTATAATTATTTTAGTCAGTCATTTTATATATTATTATTTATATGTTTATTTTAATATTTATATTTATTCGTTTTACACGCGTTAACTTACAGGTGTGTCACGAATTATTCTCATACTTTCCAAAGCATACCTCGTGTCCTTATTTTATTAAATTGGTTAGATAATTGCCTATGAAAATGTCATTTCTTATGTAAGGTATTGCGATTGAAGATATTTGTTAGTCAAGACATGTAAATATATTGTTGATGGAAGACAAGATAAGTGGCCTTCGGCGCGTAGCGGACAGTCTACCCGGACAGGCCGATTTTCCGTATATCAGCCTGACCGGCCAGACCGCTCGTTTCGTGGCCACACTGCCTATTACTTCTATTCTACATCGGATAACGTTGATGGTAATTATGAAAGCTGTAAGAATATACTGGTACCATATCTAGTGTATATATATATAAAATACTTGGAAACTTATAAACGGCTCATGTTTCAATTTAATGTAACGTTCTCTTTAGGCAAAGAAATCCTTGTCTCAAATCAGATGGGCAGGGCGTTATGTTTATCATGTACAAAAGTAATGACCTTTTCCTTAAATTGAAATAGTGATAGTGTAATGGTTAAGTGATCGATTTACGATGTGACAGTCGGGGATTGAATTTCGACCTTATTTTACGAAAGATTTTCCGTTTTCTGGTTTCTTTTTTTATAATTTGTGCCTAAGGCGATAGGTTTACCACCTGTTACTTATTAGATCTAATAAGCAAAGTGAAACGGTCATTAATTGCTATTTCTATGTACCACGCTAGGATTTTAGACGAGAGAAATTTTTTTTGTTATAAATTTGAAAATATTTAAATGCGTTGGATTCATTTTTACACACGTTTTTATCATCAGATACTTTTACTTTTATTTAAAATCATTTACGTGTGATGTGTAGATTTGAAGATGTTATATTAATGAAGGTCACCAATCGCAAACATTTATATTCTAGTTTTAATTCCGAGTAATCGTGTTTCAAGGTAATTATATTCACGTTTTTATGCGTTAATGGACCACGAGAGAATATTGTTTTGTTTGTATTTTATTTTTATTTCAATGTAAAGTAACTGTAACTTAAATGGTTTAGACAATTATAAAATTTTGAAAAATGTCTTATGTAATATTTATAACTGTCAACTATACCATGCTACTTATTACATGATAAAGTTTTAAAGACATAGTAAAATAAGATTTGCAAATAAACATAATAGTTTTAGTAATAGATAATTTAAAAAAGAGTAACTTGTTTTATATTAAAAGAGATATAGAAGAAATAATGTCTATAATTTCAATAAATATAGAATAGGAAAATATGGAGGAGGTAAATATCCTTCTACACTTGGACTGTAAGGTCAAATGGTAAAGGGATTGCTGACTAAGATATATTCAATATAGACAAAAATGCCCAGTCATTAGTTTGGAGTCAGAAAGTTTCAAGAAGGCATGCTTGCAATCATGGCAATACACTGTTTTAATTTTTTAATTTGAATTTATATTTCTTTGTTACTGGCACCATAGGGAAAATAATAAGAGTACAATATTACGATGCGCCTTCTAAATCGGCACCACGAAGTTGGTTCCTAAAGTTCAATGTGAATGATAATTGTTGATAATTTAATTTACAAATATAGTATGTATACTGGGCCCGTGTGATGAATCTTTTGGAATTACTTTTGTTATAAATTACCGCCAAAGAAGTATAGTGCGTACATACGTTCATAAGTACCCATATGTTTTTTTTTTATTTTAACGTTTGGAAGTTAAGTTAGGTATGACATGATAAATATGAGAATAAAATGAATTCTGCAGATATGTAGTAATTAAGAATTGTAAGGCTGTGATGACACGGTTTAAAACTGCTTGAGAAGGGTAAGATGTGGTTTGAAACGATGTTGTCACTAGAATTATTAACAAGCACACGTTCCTTGTATGCGTGACTTGATAATATTGAAATTTATAAATAAGGAAAGAGAAACGAAAAACCTTTTTGATACCTGATATACACGATAGTGTTAGAAGAGAGCCTATTATATTTTATATCTACCAGATTATATACTCGTACATACACATACATATATATAAATATACGTATATATTAGGCAGATAAGCTTCTTTTTTTATTAAATCTTATTGTAGATTCGGATAGTTAAGGGCTGTGAATACCATTTCGTTTTTAGAATTCGTAGGCACAGAGCATTCGTGGCAGCTAAATATATTTAAAATTTTTGAAAAGAGTTGAAAGATTATTCTTGTAATAAATAATCTTCATGAAAGAGGTCAAACTTTTGTAGATTTTATTGCGTTTCTAACATTTGCAGCGTTTATTTTTAAGAGATTACTGAAGCATTTAACATCCCTTGTATTTTTTTGCAACTCTGCTATACTTGTATAGATAGTATTCTGGAAAGGCTACAGTTTAATAATATTTTCATTTTATACTAATTTCTTTTTAATTTTCTTTAGATGGAAGAAAGACCGTGTGAGGCAGACGTTACGGATGCCTTGTTGGCGAACGGAGACGCTACGGCTTCCCATCCTGTGCACGTGGCATCTGCTGTTGATATCAACGAGCCGTTACTGACATCTTAAAACCAAAGCCTATTTCTTTTTTTTATATCTCATGATTTAGTATAGATAAATATTTTCTGCCTCACCGCTATGTTCAAAACATTAGTATAATGTATAATTTTAGTGTTGTAAAACAATACAACTTTGATGAGTCATCATAATGCGCTATTTATTTGTCTTAATATGTAATCTTATTGTCTTATTGTCAGTACCAAATTATAAGAATTCAATACAGTGCATTATTTGAATAAAACAGTATAAAACGCACAATTATTTTAAAACGTTCCACCAACGTTGTCACAAAATTGTCATGTCAAAACTAATTTTAAATTTGTCATTTATATGAATTGATTAAAAAAAATGTATCTTGGTTAACTTTAGTTACATATTGTCATACTTTCATTGTACTTTTTAATTTTATTTATTGATCTTTTACGTATTTCTTACTGAAACATGCTTAATCAGTTTTTGAAATATCATGTCAATAGTTATTACTATTTATACATGTCAATCAATATTTACAGACTCAAAGCTTTTAGTATTAATAAGGACATATAATAATGATATATATTTTTAATTTTAAAAACATAGTATTAATTTCCAAGTTGCATTTAAAAGGAGAATCTCATAGTCTACGAAAAATTAAATCGTATGCTTGATATTTATTGGAAAAGGAATTTAATAAAAAGGTAGCACGTGGTACATTCTTAACGGAAAGTGCTTTTATAGAAAGATATAGGAAAAACCTAAAGACCGTACGAATTTGTTTACAAGCCTTTTTAACATGGTTTCTCTAGATTCTACAGAATAATTGTTAGAAAATTGTAATGGTTTTACTCGCACTGTCGTATGCATGTTATCATTTATATAAACATTTTTGTCTGCTTAGACGTACCGCGCTCTTAATTCAAAGCAATATGTTATATTATATTTATTATAATAATATTTTCTATGCTTGTCTGGGTGTTTAGATAAAACAAAAATTATTACATTGCGTAGTCTTTCCAAATTAACGGCTCGGTGAATGTTGTTGAGTGGATGGTGTTGGATGATATGTGAAGGTGTGAAACATTTGTGATGAGATAAAGCATTATGCTTTCAGCAATAATTAAGTAATAAAATATATCGAATGTTATATTTTTCGAATATTGAAATGAATCTATGTATCATGGCGTTGGTTTCTAGGCATTTGATAGTTACTAGTTAGTGTGTACCGTAAACGCATTACTCAAGTCTAGATTTGAGATCATCAAACTAAATAATACTACGGGTTGTATCATTATTTTTAAATAATGGTTGTATCACTATTATTAATAAGCTCACGATTTGTTTTTCCCAAACATTTCAAGTTCAAGTAAAGGTTCAAAAGTAAATAATAATTTATCTTTTTACCTCGTGACTTAGTTTTGCAAATTATAATTGAAATAAAATAAATCAGATTATTTGTTTACAAATCAGTAAAAAGTATTTTACTTCCAGCGTAGATTTTTCTACCGATTTAAAAAAAATTGTATTCAATGGACCTTGTATTATTGATAATATACTGAATATTTTTAGACAAATCTGTTTAACCCGTTTCTTAAATGTTAGTTCTTTCTAATGTTATACAATTAATCAATACATACATTATTTATTAGATTCTATACAAGCTCTCATCTTCAGCCGAAATGGAATGTTTTGACAAAGCGATGCGCGAACACGAATGCGCGACTCACAATTATATAACATTCTATGTACAGATATATCTGTACTTAGTATAGAGTCACGTACGAAAATGTAGTCATCTCTTAACTATAGTGCTACGTATTCTATAGGTTGTATCTTAGATTTCATAGGGTTGCGCTTTATTGATAAACAGTAGAATAACATAGAAATGCAATGATTTTAGGAATAAGTATTGTAGCATGTAAGTGATAAAAAATGATAGAAACCGCTTTATGACGCCTAGAAATTTTAGCCTACGTAGTTTGTATTAGTATAGTTATCTATAAAATTATTTTTCTTTAGACTTATGTGTCCTAAGTTGCTAACAGGCGCGTTTTGTAATGAAATTTAACACGTTTTGTAGGGGTTCCATTAAAGAGTGATATTATTGATCCGTATGTATATGACATAGGTTTACAGAGTATTCTAATTCTCTAGTAGAGAAGTCTTTCCTGTGATTTATAGCTATTGATTTTGTAAATGCTTTATTATAGCGTCTTATATTGTATCCTCTTGAGGGCTATAATTTTAGTAAATAAAGCAATATCTTCGATATCTTCTATTCATTTCCTATAATATTATTCATTATTTTTTTTAACTCCCCGCTATTAAACCAGGAATGTCTTAGTTTAAACCCTATAAACTAAGAGATTCCTCGTTTATTAGCCCGGCCACATATTGGTTATGTTTCCTTCCATGTATGTTGCAGCCAATACTGCAATGTGTGGATATAAATCTGGTGGAGTGGTGGAATAATATCAACGGAACAGAGATCGCTATCTGTTTTTACTGACCTCAAATTATACAGACTGTAAGCCCCTTTCAATAGAAGTCGACTTATTTGGACATAAGAACCAAAACACGGAAACTCATTAGCTGCAGCCGGCTGCGCTTCGAACCCCCGACGATCAGCCCCTAAATAGAAGACTTAGTCACTAGGCAATCACTGCTTCTCATGTTTATTTGCTTATATGTCCACATCAATCTTACTAAAATATTGAAAAAGTTGCAATTAAAGTGTATGACAAGAAACGTCTTCCAACAAATAATTCATATTCTATTTAACTTTAATATATTCTCTCGAACACCGGACGCTCCCAATTTCAAATATCAATATTTGGATTTCGAAACAAGTCAGGTCAAGCACTAAAAGCAATTCATAGACATAATACTTACAGTACTTTTTTATTTTGATTCCGCTCGTCACTTTAGAAATGGCCCAGTTATTCCACTGCACACGGCGTCTGTAAATCTGGACGAATTAACACAGTTGGCCAGAGAAGCTGGCCTTTACTGCTTCACCGGATTGAGAGGTGGCATAGGCTCTTAGGTCGCTTAGCCTGAACCTCTATTAAGTAGTAACTCGACACAAGGGTCCCGCGGTGAGGGGTAACCTCGGCTTGGACGGTTACTATTTTTACGCGTCAGTAGTCCGATCCGAGGGCGCCCGAGAGGGCCGAACCACGACTCTGTTGGTAGCTATTTTATTAACAAAAGAGTTTGGGACAATCCAAGCTAAACTAACTTGTATGCTACTTCGGGAAGAGATTTTATGGAATACTGTTCCGCTTTATTGAGCATACAAAGCTTTTTGTTGGCCATTTTGGTTTACCTTATCACAATAAATAAATTAAGTAATTTACGCCTTTAATCCAGATGGGAAGGCAGAAGTTACGATATCCATCATGCACGCGTATTGTCATGACACATGACTTTCACATCCATACTTCTATGAATTCAATGTTTTAGAAACCAAATAACATATAATAGATCTTTGGTTTCTAAAACTTCGACCATTCTTCTTCACCAATCTGGTCGTCCCTATCGGCACTGTCACACAATTATCCAACTTTCCTCATCTCTCTTTCTGCATTAATCCATTTCCGTCGATCCATACGGAAGGAGAGCGCCCTCTTCTCTAACCCATGAGCGACTTCCATTCCCAGACTTTCCTACCCGCCGTCACTGATGCCATTTTGGCGTCGATTTTGCTGGACTATGACTGGGCTAGTCCACAATCTAAACGTTGGATCAATTAAAATGAATCAAAACGAAAAATGGTGGACGGAGACCAAAGACGAGGAATAAAGATAGTGGACGTAGTTTGCATAGAACAACCTGAAATAAAAAACGTATATTTTCTTTTAATTAATATTACACTATATATTATATTATTTTGCTTTATTTTTTTATAATTTCAATAAATTTAATGGTTGTATTTATTATATGCACGATAGATTCATAAATCAATATAAACTGTCACCATATAACAATGTGCGTCAATAACTCATCTAATAAAATATTTATTTTTATCTTGTATATTAAATAGGTATACTTTTCAAGATGTTAATAAGTTTATGTTAATGCAACCTGCACAGTTTTATAGCAGCGTTAACTTCATGAATCAGTCAATGCTTCCGCATTTTATTAAACGATTTAAAGAAATTAGTCTTCAGCCTTCTACGAGAATAAAGTAGCAGTTGGAAACATAGCTACAAGTAAATAATTGCAAATGCAAACGAATTCGTTTTATGAACCTATGTATAATTGTCGATAGACTAATTTCTCATAAGAAAAGAAGTAGAAAACAAACACGTGTAGCGTTAACTAGCTCTAATGAATAAGGCTGTTTTATCCAACATACATTTCAAACAATAAATTTCATACCGTTACCATACGGCCATAGCTTACTGGTCATTTATTAATGAAACTGAGTAAATCTTAACTAACTTTAGGAACTAACTTTAACTTAGGAATCATTAAATACCTCAACCGAATATAAGCTTTAAATTAACATGAAAAAAGTTAAGGAGTTTTGAAAATTATGAAAAAAAGACCTCCGTTTAAAGCTTAACACAATCACTACTGGAGATGTGCAGATGAATATTGGCATGGTTATATCACACGACTAATAAACAGGTATTCGTTGTATGTATTGGGTGTTTTCATATGCTACGACGATAAAGAGATGAAGTGGGCGTTTATTGTTCAATATGCGTATAAATGTTCAACGACGCGGTTACTACACTGATCCCCCTGGAAGATGCAGGTGATTCACAGATGATGAGTGCAAAGGGTGTTAGCAGAAGTGTAAGCGCAGTGGGCGAGAGGGGCGGGCGGGGCGCAGATTGAGGCCACTATTTAACCGCACGTTGGCCGCGCAACGACCTGTTGTGATCCCGTCATGGCGCGCTACGCCCGTGTCGCTACTTTGGCCGCGTGTCTCATATTCGCCTGCGGTGAGTTCTAACCTTTTTTCTTACGCCTTCAGACCTCGAAGATTTCGCGACGTCATAGGTGACAAGATGTCACATCTGCACATCTCCTAATTATCAGTGGTTGCGTAGTAGTATTACATATTGTTTCACAAAAGTGAATAGTGAAGTTGCATAGTTGTCCCGAGACCGCTCGTGGAGACAAAAGTTGACTAATTAATTCCACCGAACGCGATTTCCTTGCATCAAATGACTTAAGAATGTAATCAATGCGCCGCGAGCCTTTCAAGGACATTTGCAACTATACCTCACTGACAACTATCAAGTCTCACTTCTATATGCCAGTGTAGTGAAATCGAATTTTAATACGCATTGATTCTGTGTCACAATGTTGGACATATTTCGGTGTTACGAAAACATGTTATCTGTCAGAGCCGATGGAAGTGTTGCTTAACCGTCTGCACGCTGATGTTTATCTTTATGAAACTCACTTGTCATATTTCTGCTTCAGTGTTCATTTATATAGCATTAAGGAAGATGTTCTTACTGGTGGAACTAAAACAATGTAAAAGTTAATAAAAGCGCTAAGTGTTCAAAGTACAAACGTTTAGTAGTTGTCGCGGCTGCTTACTATGGCTGCTGAGAACTTTCACATTCGCTCAGTGTTGCGCCGCCACTGCCGTCGAGTGCCGTCGATGACGTCACGCGCCAGTCGTGGCCCTCGCCAGCGACGAAGCGGCACATCGCGCATAAGCCAGCTATTAAGTTTCATAAAAAGTAATGATTACATATGCATGAAACATTAATACATTACGCATATACCTCATTGACTCATTATGGATGAATTTTAAACTGGAAGCTCATAACAGTTCTACAAGTGTCATAAATTGCATTCACATGGAATTTCATAAGGAGTTAATTGCACAATAGAGTCGAATATTTACAAAATCAAAATATTACAATTATAATAGTACTCTAGCGTTATTATTTTGTGATACGTTGGGATTATCCTTAGGAAAATAAACATAAATAAAAACAGTAAACATAATAATGATAATAATAGCCAAAGGGCTAAGCATTCGACTTATGATCTGACGGTCAGAAGTATACCTACTCGTAATAAGTAGTACTAATTAGTTTTCCTTTCTTTCGGTTTCTTAAAGTACGCGTTAAAACTTCTGCCCGATATATGTAAATTTAGTTTTCTATCACAAATGGGACTTAGTAAGTTGAGTGAAAAGAGTATATTGTTTGTTATATCTGTCTACACTACTGGGATTAAAAGAATAGATATAACAATATAAAATAATAATACAAAGACTGACAGACCTACCTATTCATATCTACTTACCTCATATCATTCGTTAGCAAAACGGAAAAAATTACTTCTAATCGACGTCAGTACTCTGCAAATATCACATACTTGTATTTATAAAGAATCAATTGCCTTAAAATCTGAAATTAAAAATTATTTAAGATACTTTTCGTTATCAAATCAGTGGAATAGATAACATTAATATTAATATTACATTAAACATAACTTTTATCATCATGACTGTTTTGATAGATACTCATCAAGAGTATACTCAAAGTTTACTCAAGTATCATTCAATTTTCAATTAATTATAAAGTATAAATACTTTGCTGTAAATAGTCGAAAGTATATTACATTAACATCAACAATCACGAAATAGAGAATGGACATTATAAGGAGAAACTAAAAAGAAAACAAGATAAAAGAGTGTTACACACACCGTTGATGGATTGTTAGCAAAATAATGATAGTCGATATTCATTTTGACACTTCAATTTCCCCGACAGCGTGTAGCAATTTATTTTACATGAATTGAGACTCTTACTAACATACAGCTCATCTGATCGTAAGTAGTTACTAATATCTACATTCCTTATAAGAAGATGAGATAAAGATGCTTTGTTACCACAAAAGGGGATAAAAAAGACCATATTAATCACAGCTGTAGTAGCTGGTATAGTAGGTCAAATTACAAGTCGAAACGTAGTACACTGTTTAAACTTCTAATGATTCTATAGAATAGATACCATTTTCAGTTATAATCTTTAAAAATTACTATATTATTTTTACTAAATAAAGTCGTCATGCAAATATATTTAATGTAAAACTTATAAAGTATACATAATATATAAAATTTATATTTGTTTTATAGACTTGAACTGAAAAAAAAGTTACTAAAGATTCCGTTCATTTTTTTTATCTTTGTACATACATATGGTTTAAATTATATGGTCCTTTTAAAATGTAATCTCTTAGTAAAGAGATTTTTGTATATAGGCCATGAATACTTTTGTATCGCATTAATATCAGAGTTTGACGTGGAGTAAATTTTTAATTTGAAAGTCAAAAAATTGTCCAATCAATCTCAATTATTATAAAATATAAACAATGTTTTGCTGTTAATTACAATTTCAAATAAAACTTCTCCGCATTTTATTGGCTTTCCTAATATTAACGAAATTGTAGCGTATGAATGATTATAGTTTCCACTCTGTTAATTATGTACTTATCGCAACATATACTGAAAGTTTTAACAACGTAGTAATTATATGTTAATTAATGAGAAAAAGGAACATAATTGCGTTTCAATTAATATTTAGTAGTAAAAGTGTAACCCTATTCTTATATTAAAAAATATTTGTATATTTTATAACTATTTTAATGAGTAAATTATTGTAGCCAAGGACTCACTGATGGATACCGCAAATGCTATGGCACGTGTCCAATTTTTTTTCTTTTGATAAATGTTAATTCGTTGTTTATGTCACAAAGTTTTTCATTCATGAATACTTAATTTCCAATGGCTTCTGTTTTTATATTATCTTGTTCACCTCATTTGCACTTAATATTTTGAGCTAGAAAGACAGGCGGCAATACAAGGAAAGTCAAGAGGTAGCGCTACATATTTATGAGGTCGAACTTTGGTATGCAATTGGCGTGGTCGGTCGACGCCCGCGCCTGCTGGCATAACTGTCTATTTGTTCACTATTCACAGTGTCAATTGATTAAATTCTCCATTCATTTTTACTTACCATTGTTTTTTAAATTTGTAGTATTAAATCATCAAATTCTAAATGAAGGTTCTGAAAGTATTTAACATTCAGAACCTATACTTAGAACTGGAGAATTAAAATGCAGATTTTATATGATATCAATTTTTCTCGCTTCTAATCAATTTTGTACGGTAAAATCTGAGAAATTAAATTTGTTTTTTTTTCTATTTTTGTGGTACCACTGACTTTGAAACTCCACATATAAAAGACATCAACGCGTTTAAGTTCCATGCTTTATTAGATTTACAAAAATATTTATAGCAAGGGAAAGCTACTTGTTGAAATATAAATATTACGTTTTGCATAAATTTAAGGGTAACCTTATCGTGAGAGCAGCGACTCAGCTGCCCAAACACGTGGTAGATCCGGGTCAAAGAGGACAACTTCTTATTTATCGTTCCGGTGGTGACAACTATTTATATGGCGACATGTATTATTCATGTTACGATACCTATTTAATAAATTAATTACTGGCGTCATATAAATTAATAATATACATATAAACGTTTTCTCTTTTATTTAAAGACAACCTGTGAAAATAACCACTTGAAAAAGTATTATAATAGAACACTTTATTGTTAAATACAAGCACAAAGGGCAGATTTATAAATTACTTTACTAGACTTTCTATATATGTACAGCAGTACAGCTTAAATTGTAAGCCTAAGAAAACTAGAGTGATAAGTTTAATTGTAAGCTCTGGCTTGCATCGAGTATAATAGGAACCGACACTAACATGAAAAAATGAATTAAGACAACGACAGTTCAGATATTTTAAGAGGCTATTTAACAGTTAATGTTATTTTTGTCAAAATTGTAACCAATTAAGGTATTTGGAATACATCTTTAAATCGAATACATATACATAACAGTTATTACTGCTTTAATTATTATTTAGCTAGAAATATATCAGTATTTGACTTTGGTTTTACATAACTCTTTTGAAAGTTTTGTTCCATAGATTTTATACTTGAAGAATTCGATACTTGCGTATTACTTGTGCGTGTCTGACGCAAGGTTGTCTGACTCGTTGCACATTTTTATAGCATGACGTTATATGTCCTCTTGCTTTTATATTTTATTTAACATCTTTTAACTCTTCTATAACAAAACCTAATACATGTTAAAAATGTGTTTTTTCTGTGATAACAACGATAGGTGTAAATGTCTAGCATTTTAATACCTTCTACTTATACTTTGGCAACGAAATAGCATTGTATTTCTTTTTTAATAACCCACATGCAATATCGATTAGCAACGTGTAGTTAGTGGAAACTTAATGTGTATTAAACATGCAGCTGTCGCATGCAAGTTTTCGGAGTGCGATAATGACTCCATCGCGGTGGCGGTTGCGGAGACCGCCTCCAGCAAACGGGCGGTTAGATAATATTGCGAGAGCTCGGTTTCCTTGAGTTACGTGCTCCACGCTCACGCACACAGCCCCTGAGCATTTCTTATTACTATCACAACTTGGTAAACATTACTTAACCGACCGGTTTATGAGGAAAAAAGGCAATGCTAGTAATCAAACATACAAATTATCAAAGTTACATATATTAAATTAGTGATAGCCTATTTGCAAGCAATTCAGAGTACTATTTGGGGTGGCTTGATTCCTATCCGGTATGTACTATTGAGCGACCGGTTTACTTAACAAATACCCTCAACCATTAGTAAGCTATCGCTGTAATTACTATTTCAGTTTACCCCACAGGGCTATACGAAATTATAGAAAGATAAACAACTTTTCTCTGTTAAGTTACAAGATTATACACAAACAGCGCCGTACATAATTAGTTATATATTTACTCACTAAAATGTTCGGAATAATTAATATTAAATTAAATGTATAAAATAGAGAAAACTGAATTATTTAGAACAAGTTCAATAATAATCTTAATTTACTACATAATAGGCACATCGTTGACATTTCCTGATTCATAACTAGCGGTCAAGGAAAACAACAATTCCGTGACCTTTTCGAATTAAAATAATTTCGACAGCGCTATCCGTACAAAGCATCAAATACCATGAATAATGTAACAATTTGGTATAGATAGAAGAACTTAGAAAGAGTTGTCCTTGTTGCTTGCTTAAGCGCTGACATTTAGACGCCAGTCAAATGTCACGTGCGCTCACTTCACCTTTGACATTTTAAGTTCCAAGTGACATTTTAGTTCTAATGATAAAAAACGTCGACAAATATTTAATTAACATCTATTTATTTAATATGTTTAAAAGTTTGCATAATCTTTAAAGGCAGTTCTTGAACAGGAAGCAGGCAACTAGGAACCGGTATAGATCATTGCTTCCGGAATTGTTTCACTTTCAACGATACTACTGTTTTGTAAACATCGACTTAATACAACGTTGCTTGCGTAGCGGTTGCCGATGGGCATCGATGGCGGCGGCAGGCTGACGACGCGCCCAAGAAAGACGAAAGCCTGGAGCAAGAGCTATGCAAGGACAAGGACGCTGGCGAATGGTTCCGGCTGATAGCCGGCGAGGGCGACAACTGTCGCGACGTCATCCAGTGTACTGCCTCGGTCAGTGCAATAAGCGATTATTACTTTTACACTCGGATCCTTTCATGTTAAAACTACCATTTAGACCAATGTCACGTTAACTTAATACTACCAATAATATGTATGTATATAAAATATGTCAAGTATGTAAAATTAAAAAGACCAGTAAAGATCTGCTAGACGCATAGTATTTTTGTTTGTATAGAATTTTAAAACAACTTATTCTAGAGACTCTTAGACTTAATCTGCTATAAATATGTATGCCACGTCGTGCAAGCTGTCCTCATTTATATTCAGTTTTATCTGTTTGGTCCGACATTCTGTACACATGAGAATGATAAAATCGAACAATTTTGCACGTACGAGCCTTTGTTAGTACTTAAATAAAAATGGCTTCATCGTCCAAAGCTCTAAAGTGTTTATGCCTATTATTATATATATTTGTACTAATACAACAATCAATTTTTATATCTTACAATTTACCAGTAAATGAAATAGAAACCTAATAATGATGAAAAGTGGACAGCGAAAGCTGTGTTCCTAAAGCTGTGTGTTGCTAAAACCTCGTTAGGGTTAAAAGGACGTAAGAGATTATTTTTATTATTAAATCAAATATATTTATACTTATTGTTATTATATTAATTTTAACTGTGTTCCAATTTACATTACGTTTTTTTTAATTTATTTGAGTTCTTTTATCCATACAGGGTATCCAAGCTATCCGTTGTCCCGCTGGTTTGTTCTTCGACATTGAAAAGCAGACTTGTGATTGGAAAGATGCAGTTAAAAACTGTAAAGTGAAGAACAAGGAGCGCAAGGTTAAGCCGCTTTTGTACACAGAGGAGCCACTATGTCAAGACGGCTTATTAGCTTGTGGCGATTCCACTTGTATTGAAAGAGGGCTTTTCTGTAACGGCGAAAAGGACTGCGCTGACGGATCCGATGAAAATTCTTGTGGTAAGTTATAATTGAATCTATAAATTTAATAAAAACATCTTTTATGTACTTTAATGTTCTTCAAATGGAAATTAAAATTTACCTCCTATCTGATACTTAGTACACAACTTGATGGACTAAAAATTAAATCACATTACTGAACTTGAACGTTTAAAATGGCGCATAACTGGCTTACAAGGTGTGACGAACGACCTACCTGAAATACCAATCACTTGGCCTAAAAAACATTCATGCTCAATGCTATATCGATCTACATCTTAAGCAAATAGGGTACTTATTTTATTAAATATTCAATGGATTGTAGATATTCAATTTTTTAATATTTCAAATATAGTAATGTTTTTGTTGCACAATATAGTGTTCAACATGATTACTATAAATTCTTGTCACATTGCACACAGAAATATCGGCGTTAATACAAACGCATACACACACGACTAAATACAAACCTTCATATTTTTTTTATTCGCCGACCTCAACCTTATAAAGCTAGTCGGTATGCGACGAGACAATTTACTTTTCGTTACTCATACGATGTGAAACTAAAATGAACTTCGTATTGAATAGTAATAGTGTACGTGCACAAAATTGAAGTGGGGTGCAAATTGAAATGTTTTGGGATACACTGAAATACAAACCTGCTTCTAATACTTCCAAAGTAAAAACATATTACTTAAGAAGTGTACATTGTACCGATTCTGTTCCGCACGAGGCAATAATTGAACATTCTCTTTGCTATAATGACTGTTCGGTTTGTTTTACAAATAAAACACTTGAACTTTAAAATAAAGTAGGTAAAAATATTAAAACGCAAATATCACTCACTGAATTCTTAGAATTGGGCCTTACCTTTCGCTTATTTTACTATAGTACTGTTGAAATAATAAGAAACAACATCAAACAGAAAATCAAACATCAACAAAGTATTAATTTCAGAATAGAATTTTACCTAAAGCTACTTCAAATAGATACGCACCATTTTCAATATTGGTTCGTAGTGACAATTTGTGATGACCTCAAACATATAAGTAATAGTATAGCTACTAACTAGATTCTTATTATACAAACCTGAATAGCTTGAGTAATCCTTGATGCTTTTGTAACCGCTTATTTTTCTAGGACACTAGTTCAACTCACGCAAATGTCGAGTCACAACTTTAAATATATTTCGATACTTTGCCAGTTTAATGAAATCATTTTAATTATAACGTAATAATAATTATTAACTGTTTTTACGTATTTTTGTTAATAACCAATAAACTTGTTTTAGATATTGACAACGATCCAAACAGGGCTCCACCATGTGACGCGTCACAGTGTGTGTTACCAGACTGTTTCTGTTCCGAAGATGGAACAGTCGTACCTGGAGATCTTCCCCCCAGAGATGTTCCACAAATGATCACTATCACTTTTGATGACGCTATCAATAATAATAATATTGAGCTTTACAAAGAAATATTTAACGGAAAACGTAAAAATCCAAACGGCTGCGATATTAAGGCAACATACTTCATATCTCACAAATATACAAACTACTCTGCTGTACATGAAACTCATAGAAAAGGACACGAGATTGCAGTCCACTCGATCACGTAAGATATTACTTATAAATTCATTTATTTTGTTATATTCAATTTGAAACGGATAAATCGTTCTTATGCTTTTGTAATTAAACTCAATATCACTTAAAGTTCCGGCTTTTAAACGAAGTGACTTGGGGCTAAAGAATAATTAATAATATGAGTAATTGAATAATATTTTTTCCTAGGCATAATGATGACGAACGCTTCTGGAGCAACGCTTCCGTCGATGACTGGGGCAAGGAAATGGCCGGTATGCGCGTCATTATCGAGAAGTTTGCCAATATCACAGACAACAGTGTTGTAGGTGTGCGTGCACCATATTTGCGTGTCGGGGGCAACAACCAGTTCACCATGATGGAGGAACAAGCGTTCTTATATGACAGTACCATTACCGCGCCACTCTCTAACCCTCCTCTATGGCCTTACACTATGTACTTCCGCATGCCACATCGTTGTCACGGTAATTTGCAAAGTTGCCCAACAAGAAGTCATGCCGTATGGGAAATGGTAATGAACGAACTCGATCGCCGTGAAGATCCAAACAACGATGAATATCTGCCTGGTTGCGCCATGGTCGACTCGTGCTCCAATATTCTTACCGGAGATCAATTTTACAACTTCCTTAATCACAACTTCGATAGGCATTACGATCAGAACAGAGCTCCATTGGGCCTATACTTCCACGCGGCGTGGTTAAGAAACAATCCTGAATTCTTAGAAGCTTTCCTGTACTGGATCGATGAAATTCTTCAAAGTCACAACGATGTATACTTTGTAACAATGACTCAAGTCATTCAATGGATTCAGAATCCGCGCACTGTCACCGAAGCTAAGAACTTTGAGCCCTGGAGGGAAAAGTGCGCAGTAGAAGGGATACCCGCTTGTTGGTTGCCCCATTCCTGTAAGCTGACATCTAAGGAAGTTCCCGGAGAAACCATCAACCTGCAGACGTGCGTAAGGTGTCCCGTCAACTACCCGTGGTTAAACGACCCTACGGGCGATGGTCACTATTAAGCGCCACGATCTCGCGCCGCACGCGCTCCAAATTAGTTATAAAATAATTGCAACGGAGGGGTTACACGGGCAATACATTCGAATTTAAAAGTAATAAAAACTCTACTATTGTTTAAAGTATTCGATTGTGAAAGGGATACGTGACGCTGCAATTGAAATGTGCTTCAAGTACATTAGTAACCCGTCTGTAGTCTAAGTACCTACCTAAATAAATGTAATATAGACTCACATGAATATTTAATAGGTCTGTTTAATACATTATGTGATTTTTCTACTGTAAGTCTGTTGGAAAAAATAAAAATACAAAATATAAAAATTGAAGCATATCTTTAATTTCTTAACCCCCATCAAAGAAAAAAAACAATACACAAATGACTAAATATGGGAAGGATAATTAAGAGCACGTTTAGAAAGTGCAGTTATAAGAGCAGAATGCACAAGCATTAGAATAGTTATTATACATAACATAAACACTTACGCCCGCCACTCAGCGGAATAGGCAGGACGGGTCCTAATAGTTTAAATAACACTCCAATAGCTGCATACATGAACGCTTCAGCCTTAACATATTCCACAGTTACGAGTGCTTTTTACGTACCGTATCATTTCGAATATTTTCCGTACCTAAGTTATTCCTCACTCTATATCGGTTCTTGTAACTTCTTTTCCGTTTGTACTTAAAACTTGGAAAATATATATATTTATTTTGTAACTGATTTATCAAGTATGACATTGGAATATAAAAAAAGATTTGTATGTTGGTCGGATGGAACAAATTTGTAGTCGACATGTTTCATTCGACTAACAAAAAAATGAAAATTCCAAATGTAAGTAATCAACAGTACATAAACCTTCTCTGATACACGCTGCGTATGGTACGAGTGTCACATCTATCTCTTCTTTAGATTTTGCAATAAAAATGACAAAAACGTCTCCCATTTATAACTATGCATAGCAGAAGTTATATAACATACACATTGGTCGTTTAAAAAGAAGAAAACTAAAGAGAAGTTTAAATTTTAGCGCAACCTCGGCGGTGTGTGGCAGTGGCTTTAAAACATCCATGCTTAAATCTTGACTCATTGATTGCAAGCTTTAAAGGAATTCTTGAACTGAGTACACATCTGTACATTAGTCTCTCAGTAACCACAAGTGTGTACATAGCTTGAGCCATGTGGTGAAATGGTCAATAACCGCTCGCATTAGATTCCCTGATGTTTGACATTTCATGTTTACTCGTGAGTAAACATTTACTATACAATTTGAAATCTGTTTTGTACGTATATGCGATTAATAAAATGACATTAAATATAGAGATAAAAATTATCTAAATTACAAATAACGTTACACCTGTTAATAAAATAGTAAATAATACTACATACATTTATGGGGAGTGTGAGTATGAACAGAATAATCAAAGAAGACACGGTTGGTAATAAATACTCAATGATGTATTAATAGCCACTTTAATGTTTGAAAGAAGATGTAATACATAAGTCTAATGAAGAACGGAATTAAAATGTCAATGGAGAAAGAGAGAAGGAGAAAGTTTATGTTTAAGTGTGTGGAAAGTGGCAGTAAGGAATGCCCTGTCTATTACTCAGATTCGTTAACTACGAGAGAAGGACCACTTTCAGACGACTTGTAATTGGTATATAGACGTGGTAGAAGTGAACCAAGTGTACGAGATCTGTTACAAAATAGAAAATGACTACTTATCCTCCTGGATTAAGAGCGTTTTTATTTTATTACCTTTATTTAAAAAGAGAACATCAGAGAAGCAGCGTTGACATCCTTTAGGAAAAGTAGCTTTTTTCTCGAGTTTGACTGAACGTGCACGAAGAAAAATTACGCTAAATGTACAGTTATGGTATGCTAAACATCATAGTGAATGGGTGGAACTTCTTTCATGGCATTGAAATCTAGTGGGATAATACCGAACAATTTCTTAGAATATAACATATTTTAAGTAGTAGTAACAACCAAACGAAAGCAATCGATCCTGTTCGTTTGATCTACATATATGGCTGGTATCAACAGTCCGAATCGCTCTCCATTGTAAACATCTTTCATCATCACCATCATATATTTATGTTTTCTTATATTTTTACGTTATTTCATATAAATTCGACTCTGGGCCTGAGTAATCAAAACTTTTAAGAGATGTAATGATGTATTGTTGTGACGCATTGCAGCTGTATTGTTTAGTAAAATGAACAACAATCGACACCAACGCACTAACTTCTATTGTAGGTGTTTTGTTGCATATCATCACTTCCAATTACACATCAGCATATTAAAGCCTCGACAAGCTTTCCAATTGATTTGGCAACACATCATGTAAACGTAGGTATTAATAAGGACTACGATAATCAAAAGTATTGTTAGCAGCTTTAAGATAAAGAGAGAGCTAGAGGTCTCGTGTGTGTTGAAGTTGTTAGGTACATACAGGTGCAGAGAAGTTTAATACCGCCTAGAACAGAGAAAGCAGTGAAAGTCTTCCTTCATCGGTTCGCTTATCCAGTATTTCGTGTTGAGATGATAATAAGTAATAATGAAGACGGACACGTTACGTAACTAACAATAGGCGATTGTATTCTAGCCGCCAATATAACTTGAGCTTATTAAGTTTCTATTTGATAACGAGATGGTGTATGTATCGTCGTGATTACTATAAATAATCTAGCAATATTTATGCCGGTGCTTAAGCGAACAAAGAAGACTTACAGACAAAAACATTTTTTACATCCTGTTTGAAATATCCTGCTATTAAATCGTAGATAGATTTATAAAAGTAGTTCTCGTACCTGTTAATGTTATTTCCGCCATTATACATGTCGACGTTTTGCTAAATAAGCTCCAGAAGGTTAACATAAATAACATCAATGACTTATTTTAGTACTACCCAATTCTCTCTAGTTATTTTTTTTTAACAGAATAACCAATATATACGACGATTCAAACAGTGAATACAGAAGAAATCTATAAATAAAAAAAATAAAGAGGCTGTGAGAACTATGCGAAACTAAATAATAGATCAAATTAATAAGCGAAAATGTTATGATTATAAAAAACATAATCATATAAACAAACATATTGTTTTACTTTGCAGCTAACTTTGTAAGATATAAGAGAGAATTCTGCAAATCGATCGTACAAATCGGTAGTCAAGGTTCTGCTTAAAAACCTGGTAGTTAAGGAAAATATATTAAAATTTGTTAAATAATTCACATTAATAAGCTTTGTCTTGAAGATGATAGATGAAAATTTAAACATTTTTGAAAATAGCTTGCAGATTTAAATCTAATGTTTAAATCTAAGTTTTTATACCGCCATTACAAATGTGGCTGGCCTTTTACATACAAATAACGTAGTGACTTGAACTTACATTACCAAGAAGCACACAGATACACAGCGATACTATAGCTGGCTATAGATATACGCATTGTCGCAAGTGAAAGGAAATATCTTGAAGGATCCTTGACTCTTGCGCGCCTACTCGACCGCGCCGCCGCGTTGTCGTCTGTACCTATACTTAATACAGTGGTTTTCCTATGCGCATCTAATAACATTTTAAATTATCCCAAGACCCCGTTATTAAAAATAAAAAAGCTAGTTAAGTTTTGAGTATATGAAAAATTACTTCATTCTCATTCTTTTTCTTACAAAATTGCAAAATATTATAATTATTTAAAGATTTCGTGACATTAAAAGAAATGTCATGACTGAATAGTAGTAATGGTATTGATAATCAAGTCTTCATTTATTATTCCTTCCAGCAACTACTGAAGAATATCGGTCAGATTCATAATTAAAAAGAAATACCTGTTTTAGTCTTAACCATCGTTTTTTGTGTAAAGGTCAATGAAGCATCTTAATAGAATATTTAATTTATTCTCATGTACCTATTATGAATAAAAAAATAAGGTTGTAGAGTCGGATATACGATACCGTAAATAACGAGACGTTTGTACCGTTGAATAAGTAGGTCAAGTATCCGGGTCGAATATGCACGTAACAACTGCATATTGGTAAGAAACTAGCAATCGATAGCTTAAATGTTAAATCTTCGGAAACATTATGCAACGAATAACACATCTCGTGAAAGTGTAAATCAATAGACTACCTAAAATATGAAGAGAAACCTGACTTCGTACCAACAGTTTTCCAGAAAGATGTGTTGCGTAATTATTTTTATACAACACAAATAGCGAGATAGACATGCGGTAAGAAGAATGCGTTCCCTGAAAATTCCAACTACTTTATCTAATGAATAGAATAAGATATGTAGCTCATTTCATTACTACGAATTCTTCTGAGCAAACTTAATTCGTAATACCTAACTTATGACATGAAATCAAGTACAATTATACAGAAACAGTCAATTCGCATTCCTCATAATATTACTCATGTAAAACTGCCTTTGTGGAAAATATCTATCATGTTTTGTCGCTCGGTGTTTCACTATTTAAATAGTGAAACAAGAGCTTTAAGATATATATACATATAATGTCTGTTTGTTTGAAAATTAAACAACAGTTTATACTTTTATTTCATACAGTAATTATATCTTAAGGAGATTTATCGAGAGCTCACAATAAAATGTAAATCTTCTCAAGTCTTTATAAAAATGTCCCGACAGTCTAGTATGTATAAATTTAAAACAGAAGAGGAATGTATCGATACCTATATAATACAATACTAAATGAATAGTATAACGTAATGTAGTTGTAATTAATTACGTAATCAACAAATCAATCTAAAATCAACATTTTATACACGTACATATAATGAAAAGTTAAGAGGTCATTTGATTTTTTGTGTAAATGATGTCGCAGGGCGGCGGGGCGGGCGGTGGGTTTCGGAGATGTCGCCCGGCGGTCGCCGCAAACCGGGGATACCCCTCCCCCGCACTCCTCACTCTTGTACCAGCGGGGCTCCGGACTCGCACGTTACATAACGTGAGACACCCGGATACTGCCGCAAGGCCACCCATCCTCGAACGATAATTTTGTTGCAATTGTTTGTCTTAAATCTATACAGTTCATACCACATATCATTATTTTGCTGCGATAGTAATGGAAGGTCGATGCACAATGCATAAATAATACCGACAAGATTTTATTTTAATAAGTTTCATTTTTCACGACTGGTCAAACATATGTTAAATGGCGAAGGAAGGCTACCGTGTTTTAAATTTCAAATTATTTTATTACCGCTATTTCAACACGTACACACTTAACTAATAATTGAAATTGACAATGATTTAATACGAGAAAAGGTATATAAACTCTCACGTCCTTTTTACCCTAGCGGAGTCGACAGGAACAACCTTCGCTTTTCACCAAGTTTATTAAAGCCTTATGTGACAGGTGGTGAGCCCTTCGCCCTACACAGGGCACAAATTTTTAGGAAGTGGTTTCTTGTATTTAAAAATCCGACGAACGGCAATTCATTGTATTTAAAGACGGCAGGAATTCGCGATCAGATCGTAAGCCGAACCGCTTAGCCGTTGGACTATGGCTACTATTTCGAGAAAATGTATCAACAAAATAATAATTACAAACTAATAAGGTTTTATTTACCACTACAAATTCTTTTTTCATTTAAATCATGTTGCATAAATTCAATAAGTAACATTAATTACTACAAGGTTCTAGAAAACACGTTTCAATGTCTGAAGTAACAAAAGATTCGCGTCTATGAAATCTTCGTATCTTTTAACACGCAATGATATGTTATTTTTTATTTTATATTTAAAGAACACAATATTTTTTAGTATGTTCAAAATAATTACATTCAAACATTTCCTAGTTTTAATGATGCATTGACATAGTGGGCACAAAAGGTAAAGTTAACAAATCTATTCAAACTTTTAAGATAAACTGTTTACTTTATTTCACAAACTGCTTCCAGTAAATATCTTCTGTTGCCGTGTTGAAGTTCTAGATGCTATTCAAGAGATATTTCCTAACAGGCTTTTCATTTGAATACGATATTTTCCATAGCTTTTCTTTACTTAAAAAAAATCAAAAAACGCTAGGAGAAACATATATATATACATAATATATACACAAGAACAAAACAGAAAAAAGAGTTAAATAAATTCGATAATTACTTACACAAATTGATGAAGAACATTGTATTCTTTTGAACTGTATTTAAAAGTTTAAAAAATACAATCCATGTGTTAATTAAAAAATATATATAATACACATATTCATATTGATTACATACACGCACAATAACTCTAGGAATAAAAGTATCATGGCGGTAATTTTGAAATCTAAACATTGATCTTCCATTTTCCACTTCAATTATTTTTTCTACCTTAAAATTTTAAGATTTCATTTTACACACGAAGACAATCTGCTACAGTTCTTGCATAATATATAGATTGGATTGATTATACAAGAATCTATTAAAGTTTGAAATTTGGTAAAGGTCACTAAAAATGTATGCAAGATTTGTAAAAGGAACAAAAAGAACTAAACTGGAAGTAACCTACCTCGCGTTTTAAATATTTTTAGAAAAAATTGAAATATTCAGATATTGTTTATATATACGAAATATTGTATCAAACTTCGTTTATACACTGTGTGTTAATAACAATGTTTACATTTAATTAATGTTAACATTGTTTTATATGAATAATGCCTAGAATTAAGAATAAAGTGTGGCATAATCCACACAATTAAATCGGTATGAACCTTGATGATCACAAACGCTTGCTTAACAGACTTCACACTTGGGCAAGAATTTCATCCACGCCCTTAGTTCCAATTCAGTCCTAATATAAAATCATAATATTATTTATATTCATATCATATTATTTGTAGTAATAATATAAAATAAGCCCAGGATTTAAGCTCGGACTCAACGACGTCCAGTTTTGGCTGCTAATGAAATCAAAATTGGGCATGACCGTATTTGTTTTCAGCCAACATAAGATAATCAGCTTTGTCAAGATTTGCCTTACAAGAGCCATTCTTTTAAATATTTTCTTAATACGTTTAGAAAATCTTTGAGTTAGTAACTTGTGAGATATTTAATTGTCACGAATCACCTTATCACGCTCGAAGTTATATGTAGATGCGTGAATCAACAGGTTTTTCAAAACTTTTAATTCTTATAATTTATTCAAAAACATTTAAAAATTCAAATACTGGTTTTCTCCAAATGTTTCGTGCACACTACATTGAATATGCATAAAATATTTTAGGTACTCTATAATCTATCTACTATATAGGACAAAACATTCTATTACTACGATAACCACTGATAAAAAATATATTAATAGCGTCTTCTGATTGACCTATTAACATAGTATATAGGTAAATATTATATACCATCGTCGTAAAACTATAAAGGCGTTTTGTATGAATTATCACGTCTCTCTAACACAGTAAGAACCTGTTCTTCTTGTTTAAAAGCTACCTACCCCAATTTAGTGCGCAATTAAATATCTGCGCTGGATATTTACATACAGCGTCGAAAAGCGAGATTAGAGTCGCAGTAAAACTTTTTTTAACTTAAATCAGACACTTTTTGGGCAGATACAATACAGCATTGGTGCTCTCTGTAAGATTTAACAGGTCTTAGAAATATTCTGACACATGCTGGCATGCATCTCTAACGATGTTTCCCTTCACCGTCTCGTACCTGAACCTACACTTACCAAATTTTAATATAGTAATCATCAATTTTATTAGTGCCGACACAGAGATCGAACCCGGGGTTTTATGTACTGTACTGAATACAGCAATACCTCCGCTTTGTGCAAACTTGTTTTAAAAAAAGCAGTCTTGAAATATGCATGTCTTATAATGCAGTAGCTGAAATCCGCCAGGGAAAACTTATACGTAATGCTTTGTTTAAAATTTCAGATTACGATTTGCAATCAGAGTTTATCATTGTTCTTTTTTTTACCCGGGCAAGAACGATACACTTTATTGCCAAATACACACATGTCTACATCACTTAATATGGCAATGGTAATATTTTAAATCTTTGATTTTTAACAATTTACGATGAACTTTTATTATATATTTTAATTTAATTTTACTAATAATGCTCAAGACGATGATAATTTATTATCTATTACTATAGTAATAAAAACTATTAAATAGCGTTGCGTAAGAAAATAAAGAATTGTGAAACGAACTAAATCAGATTAGAAAGATTTCGTCATGGGCTAAATGACACTTAATATTTTATTGCCAATTCAAAATTAAAACATTCTTATTTGTTACGCAATATAAATGCTGAATAAAATTTTAATACAAAACCAAATTCTTGACAATAAATAATGAGCTGAAAACTTACTGACCGTGTGAACTAAATATTTTTCTTAATACGTTTAGAAAATCTTTGAGTTAGTAACTTGTGAGATATTTAATTGTCACGAATCACCTTATCACGCTCGAAGTTATATGTAGATGCGTGAATCAACAGGTTTTTCAAAACTTTTAATTCTTATAATTTATTCAAAAACATTTAAAAATTCAAATACTGGTTTTCTCCAAATGTTTCGTGCACACTACATTGAATATGCATAAAATATTTTAGGTACTCTATAATCTATCTACTATATAGGACAAAACATTCTATTACTACGATAACCACTGATAAAAAATATATTAATAGCGTCTTCTGATTGACCTATTAACATAGTATATAGGTAAATATTATATACCATCGTCGTAAAACTATAAAGGCGTTTTGTATGAATTATCACGTCTCTCTAACACAGTAAGAACCTGTTCTTCTTGTTTAAAATGTAATGTCCTTTAGTCTCAACTTTAGTAAACTAATTATGTAAATTAAGATTACTGTTTCGGATCTTCTTTCCATCTTCATGTGACATTGACATAAATTTACTAAACACGTTTGTATAACAATCGAAAGTGAAACTAGTAGAAAAGGAACTCTTTAGCTTAATGAAGGTGAAGGGGCACTGATGATTTTATACAGACAACATAATTTTACAAATTTATAATTGTGTAACATTCCAAAGTAATGATAGACTAGTATCAGTATGTATAACTTAAGATTTGATGGGATTTAAACCCTGCTCAAATCCCGTAATAATAATAGCAGTGTAAATGAGATTTTTCGGTTTTCAGATTCTTTTTGCCCGGAATCAGGTACATCAAATTATATGTTTGTTCTACCGAGTTTCGCTTAGTTTCGTTTAGTTTTTTTAATAAAAATAGTACTTCAGTTAGTATTAATTCAAGACCGTTGACTCTACTCGTATTAAGTGTACGTTTGGTATATGGCTATGGTCCATACCATATACCACATCTAAATTAAATATAATATTACTGGATGTAATTTGTTATGAATACATACAATCTAGACATTATTCTATATTGAATTATATTTTAACTGTATTATTATTGAATTAAACATCGGCAAAATATCGTTGTTGGGAGAGCAACAATCGCAAAACACAGTACAAAAGACTTCAACGACTTCTGCTCTAACAGTCAAGAAGTTAGTTCTAGTTAAATTAACCTATTAATTGTAAATGCTCTTAAACATCAAATATAAATATATTTTAAGTTCATTGTATAATTTAATATTAAATATGATTTAATTTAAATTTACATTAGGAGAGTATTGCTTGTAAAAAACGCCATTTATAAGTTCAGATTTAATACTAAGAATGAAAACAATGTAAATATTTGAACAATTTTCTTTTAAATGAACACTACTCTAAGCACAAAACATAATATATTCCTACGAGGTAAGTAATAAGTGTAATTTAAGAAAATGTTTTTTCCACAAACTATTAAATATACATGAGCAATATTTCGATAATACTTATAAATGTCTATATAATATATAATTAATTAAAATTTAGGAATAATGAATTCTAATCAAAACTAAATAAATATATGTAATGAAAAACTTATAAATAATTATATTTTCCTATATGAGTTCCAGTAACGTCACCATGTGCTTATTAAAAGCTGCGTCGGTGGAGTAATGATTTATATCTGCGGGAGGTTCGGTGCGCATAAGACGGGTGTATTCTCGCCGTTCTGGCGTCGACGACTCGGCCGCTTATATAAATAGGTGAAGAGGGGCAGCAGACACCTCTTGCACTTTCTTGTGGAACGCTACGCAGCGGCCAGTCCTTGCCGAGCACCATGGCTCGACGCGCGTACCTTTGTCTCGGTGTTTTATTATTCGCCTACTCTGGTAAGTAAGCAAGCATTCGTGTTTCTTCTTGTATTGACCATTATTCCTCAAATATTTATATACGTATAGATTTAATTACTAAATTACTCTATTTTCATAATATGATCACTAATTTATTGATTACGAAAAATATATTATTAAATGGAGGAAATTTTGTTATTTTTTTTAATGAAATCACAAATAAAAATGTTTCAAACACATAGCCTATATTTATTTTAACAAATTACAAAGTAAAATATTAATGGCACAAACAAAAGTATAAGTTACAAAGTTTCAAAATGAATCAGTATTTACGTTTTATATTTTTTTAATTTTTTAAATTAGGCAATAAATCATTAATTCATTCATCTAAATGTAAGTTGCAAGCCACAAAGAAATAACACCGGTTACTTACGTGGCAGACGCTGACCTCGATTTCTTTTAACGTTTAACTTTCAATGCCGTCATCGACTCAACCGCAAAATATATTGGTTAAAACAATTTTATTTTAATCTTCATTTATTAGATTTTAATATATTTATGTTTTCTCCTTATCTCTGAACTGCACGAACATATTCAAAGTTCAAACCGGCTAGTAAGAAATATTTAATACCGCTACGAAATATTTCATTCTGGCACCCGCATGTGGTAATCAAAGCTTACGTTAAACGTTACCCAATGATCGTGTTGAGCCAGTAATATATTCTTTATTACCAAAGAATGGGTTACGAACCTTGCAGTTTCTGCAACCACAAAAAATTTCGCATGAGTTCACAGGTCTTGCGTTCTCACGCAACAAATTGTACAACTTGATTGTCTTACAGTGAGTGGCGAGGTCCGTGTGAAGCGACAATTCGAAGACGGGGGAGGTGATGAAGCCACTCCCGAACAACTTTGCGATGGTCGCCCAGCTGATGAATATTTCCGGCTAACCACCGAAGGTGATTGCCGTGATGTCGTCAGGTATGGCTTGCTCATATATACTGCTAAGAGAATAACAATAATTGTTACAAAATGTATACTTCATCATGTATCTACATTCATGTGATTTCATCCCTTGAAGTTTGATTCACATAGGGATATGCACATAGAGCTTAAGAAGCAATGTCAAATGCCGTTCTCTAATCTTTAATTTATTTATAGGTGCATGCCAACAATGCATATCGCTTAGTATGCAAGAACTTGATATTCAAGCCAGTGAATGGAACGGTCCACAGTCTATATCGTGCTTTGAATATTAGTCATGCCTTGTCTTTGACTGATTCGACAACGCAATCTATTGACGTAGCTTAAATGTTATGCTTCGAAATTTCAAATACTTATATTATAAGAAAATATATGTATATTTAAATTTATATATTTATAGCTTCTCACTGTTCCTGTTTATATATAAGTTTACATAAACAATAACGCTATAACTGTTGCAGTCAGCTTTTCTGTTCGGGCCAATTAGCGTCTTTTTAGCTTACCTTTATGTATTATTGGTTATTCATGCATTGACCTTTAACATTTATTTTAATTAAATTCATGATACTGCGCAACATTCATGAGACAGCTTTTAAATGGATACATATTGAGAACATTGAATATTTTTACCGCTGTTATTTTACCGTATACTTATAAAACACATAGATATTTTGTGAAGAAAATATTTACGATCCCCATCGTACTCAACGACTCGACCCGTCACTTTGCTAGTAAACAGGTCTTTACATAACTTGGTGCTCATTTCTGGTAGTGGGAGACGCCAAGCGGTATTAATGTTTGAACTTTCGTCCGTTCTGTTTGATGTTACGAGTACATCCATACGAAACTTAAATTGTCTATTACCGTCAATTGTTTGTTAATGCATATGTTTTTGTCGTTGCTATTTTGTTTTTACATGACGCTTTTAATACTCATTTTAGTATAATTCCATAAACATTTCAAAATCCGGGACTCATCTTGCTATCATATAAATATCTTACAATAAATTGCAAATATAACATTAAATTGCTTATTAAAGTGATAACGACTGTTTTCAACTTTTAATAGCAAAGAAACTTATGATTTATTACATTGAGCTGAAGATATGGCTGTATACAGGTGCGACAGAGGTGAAAATGGCGTTACCAGACTCGCTTCAGTACGGTGCCCTATCGGCCTAGCCTTCGATATCGACCGCCAAACCTGTGATTGGAAAACACATGTTAAGAATTGCGATAAACTAGAAAGTAAGTTCTACAGAATCGAAGAAGTGGCTGTGCGAAGGGCTAGCTTCCATCTTTACAGTAATTATGTCGCATAGTTCCGGTTTCTACAAGTTAGCCTTGAGTACTTCCACTTCCTATTACTTTATATTAAATTTAATATGTTATTTCCTATTAACGCAGGTGCACTAGGTCAGGTCTTAAACAGATCACTTGCCCGTCCGGCCTGGCTTTCGATCTTGATAAACAAACCTGCGATTGGAAGGGTAAAGTGAACAACTGTGACAAACTCGAGAGTAAGTTCCGATAAAGAAGCTATTCGCATATAGCGAGCAACCAGGCTTGGGTGAAGGGGCCGCGTCGCACTGTAGATTTGGTGTATTGCATGAGGCCCCGTATCGAGGGAGCGGCCCGCGATAGGACCGACCCACTAGTTACGCATTAACATTTCTTCATACACTACAAACTATCAGTTTATCTTGACCTGTAAATTTATCGTCCTCCACATACGCTACCAACCATTCTATCTGCAAATAGAACATGTATTAAAGATTTTAAATACGAAAATAAAGTATTCATATGAACCCTATTAATACTAAAAAAAACAGGTGACTTCTGAAAATGCAATGAAGATATGTTGATGCAACTTGTTCTGCTTGAAAGAACAAGTAGAGTGAAACACACACGCTATAAACAAAATTTCATAACAACAACAAACAATTTTTACACTTGCAGACACAAACGTAGGATTGTACTCTTTTTCACTAACTTCACATTTAATACTTCAAGACTTTCTAAATGCTGTCGTACGCTAACGCTTCACTTAACTTCACTTAGCATTTATTCAGCAATTGGTTTTTGTCACTACTAACTTTCTTTTATATATTTCAATGAGGTCTGAATGTCACTAAGCATTGTATATATTAGAGAAAAGGGTTATTTTTATTAATGTTTATTAAACTTATGTAAATACATAGCTTATTGCTAACAAGATAACTTAACAAATATGTAAGATTACATTAATTTCATTTCTTCTTTTCCTAGAACA
This sequence comes from Meandrusa payeni, assembly GCA_029286785.1. Taxonomy (NCBI): domain Eukaryota; kingdom Metazoa; phylum Arthropoda; class Insecta; order Lepidoptera; family Papilionidae; genus Meandrusa; species Meandrusa payeni. The sequence continues at coordinate 9,763,352 of JAGSMX010000012.1, read as the reverse complement.
TTTATTATATATGTTTTCATGTAAAAGGCTGCTCAAACCACACAATAATTACTAGTGAATAATTAATTACATTTCTAAGCAGCCTTTCACCGAATCTCCAGACTTGTAAGTAAACATATTATTATGAACAAATTATTGTTTTAAATCATAATTTATTCATAGTAAAAAAAATTATTCATTGTCATTGAATCATTGTCTCCTTTTCTATCAATTTTGCAGTAACTAGTTACCAATCACATATAATTATTCGTATCTTCTTAAGCACTGGTCATTATCATTTCTTTCTTTTAAAACAATATAAGAATACTCTTAGATTGTTTTAATCTGTCTTGTAACTAATTAAACATGGAACTTGGCTATACTTTTTAAATTTGTATAAGCTAAGTACTTCTTCTACACAATCTTTCTATTAATTTTTCTATGATTTAAACTTCGTCATACTATCACGCTTCGCTGTCTCTTTTCATTCTTTTCCCTACAATGAATCCCTTTCAACACTACTACATAGAAGCAGTATTACACAGACGAAGCCAAAATTATAGGTAACGTTTAAGACCTGCAAAGTTCGGCATTGTTAATGGGTTTAAATTTAATATAATATCCTAACAATAACTATAACTTTATTTATTGTACATCGTGTTTTACAGAACCAAGAAAGATCCTTCCTATACTGAAGACTGATGAGCCTATTTGTCCTGAAGGCAATCTTGCCTGCGGGAATGGCGATTGTATTGAAAAAGCGCTGTTCTGTAACGGTAAACCCGACTGCAAAGATGAATCTGATGAAAATGCCTGCAGTAAGTTTATCATTCCTATTTTATTTTAAGAAATTCATCGTTATCACAACAGGTAACCACAAAACCGAAAAGCAGTGTGAGGCAACTTGTTTAATTATTATAAAAAAAATATTTAAATAGTTTATTTATTATTAAAATAAAAAAAAAATATTTTACAGCCGTCGACGTGGACCCGAACAGAGCACCCGACTGCGACACTAACCAGTGTACACTGCCAGACTGTTTCTGTTCAGCCGATGGTACACGTATTCCAGGTGGAATCGAACCAAACCAAGTACCCCAGATGATAACGATTACGTTCAATGGCGCCGTCAATGTTGATAACATCGACCTTTACGAACAAGTCTTTAACGGAAACCGTCACAACCCTAATGGATGTCAAATTCGTGGCACGTTCTTTATTTCTCACAAGTACACCAATTACGCCGCAGTTCAAGAATTGCACCGCAAAGGACATGAAATCGCTGTATTCTCAATCACCCACAAGGATGAACCTAAGTACTGGTCGGATGGAAGCTATGATGATTGGCTCGCTGAAATGGCAGGTGGTCGTTTAATTGCTGAACGTTTCGCCAACATAACGGATGCGTCAATAATCGGTGTTCGTGCACCATATTTGCGTGTTGGTGGAAACAAGCAATTTGAAATGATGGCTGACCAATACTTCGTGTATGATGCTTCAATTACTGCTCCTCTTGGTCGCGTTCCAATTTGGCCATATACTTTGTATTTCCGTATGCCTCATAAGTGCAACGGAAATGCTCACAACTGTCCATCAAGAAGCCATCCAGTTTGGGAAATGGTTATGAATGAATTGGATAGGAGAGACGATCCGACTTTCGATGAATCCTTACCCGGTTGTCACGTGGTTGATTCTTGTTCTAATATCCAAACTGGTGACCAGTTCGCTCGTCTTCTCCGTCAAAACTTTAACCGCCATTACACAACCAACCGCGCTCCTCTTGGTCTACATTTCCATGCTTCTTGGCTTAAATCCAAAAAAGAATTTAGAGAGGAGCTTGTCAAATTCATTGAAGAAATGTTGGAAAAGAATGATGTGTACTTCACTTCTTTGATTCAAGTCATTCAATGGATGCAAAATCCGACGGAATTGTCATCACTCCGAGACTTCCAGGAATGGAAGCAAGATAAATGCGACGTTAAAGGACAACCTTTCTGCTCCTTACCAAACGCATGTCCCTTAACCACTCGGGAATTACCAGGAGAGACACTGCGCCTGTTCACTTGCATGGAATGTCCAAATAACTATCCATGGATTTTGGACCCCACAGGAGAGGGATTCAACGCGAAAAAGTGATCTCTTTATGTTAAATTAAAAGACTGTACACATGTAAATAATACTCAATAATAATATTAATAAATACAATTTATCGTGAACATATGGCAGGCGTCCGATATCAACTTTAGATACACGATTGTTATAATTATTTAGTCCTTCAAGTTATTCTATTGCCCTTTAAGTTGATGTTTGAAGTTGATGTCGCGAATATACTACTAATGCGACGCCTTACCACCTCTACAAATATAGGTAAAGCTTACGTGTCAAGTAATTTAGGTTGTTACAAACGAATGGACAATAAAAGTTAAATTGGAACTGAAAGGATTTTATTTCTCCCATGTACCTCTTACTTAACACAAGACATTTGAAAATAAAAATTTGTTTTAGTCTATTTTATTATTATTTATTTTAAAAAGTGTTGTTTTTTTATCAATGGTTTTACATTTCATTAAAAAATAAAATGTTAACTCTCATCACACAAGTCTAATTGGGGTAGACAGAGATATAATTATATACACACTAGCTGTACCCTCAGATATTATAGAAATCAGTTTAATACTAATAATATTCAAGCAAAAGTAGTAAGAGTTCAGGATTAAATTTAAGATATTTAAGGTATCTGCTCTTACTTTAACTATACTACTTTATACCTATCTTCATCTATTGGACTATATAACGCAATAAGTATTATTTAAAAAAAAAACAGTTGTTGTGGCTATTTACCACCATTTAAAAATCTCTAATAATCTTTATTAAAATTACTGGTTACGAAGAAAACGAACTAATATTATTTTTAATATGTACTGAATTAGCAACTAACCTTACCTATTAACCTACATACATTCATGAAATATAGAAGACCCTGTTATTGAGCTCACAGAAAAAAGAATGGAATCGACAAATTTCTTTTCTTAATCTACACCGTAAATAAATGCATTGCTGGCACTACTTTCCGCGTGGGCTATAAGGTAGATATTCAGAAAAAGAGTAGGACCCACTTGATTCATGGAGGAGGCGGACACAATTTTCGCAAGCATAATTACGGCCCGCTTTCGTATCGTCTCGCCATCTGGCTCGTCTTAACTTCATTACATGCCGAATTCCGCATCCAACAGGCGCGGTCTACTGAGGACGAAATGATATACCCGCTCCAGATTATATAACATCGTCAATGCCATTATTCGCTTGCCCGGGAGACTACTAGGGATACTCTGTCGTAGTATCGCCTGTCTCTATATGTATACAAGTCTCCTTCGGTAAAGATGTGTAAGGCAAAAATAGTTAAACCTATATTTTTGATGCGAAGCCTATATTATCTAGTCAATCGTAAATATTATAATTTCTGATATCACTTAAGCCTTTCAGCAAGAAGATAAAAAGGCAACACCGTCCTGGGGATCTTTTTATGATAGGTGAATACACGAAATTACGGAATATGAGCGAAGAGACAACTTAAGAAAGAGGACTTTTTTTACATTTTTAAAATTTTAGGTTAAACCTATTACATACAGCAAAAATACAAATACAAACACTCAAACCGACACCTAGAGAGGGCAATGTATGTAATATATTTAACCATAATAAAAATGCTTTTATTTTAGTAAAAAGTAATAATAAAATAGTGAAGCATTTATAAAAATAACAATTTACGCAAGTGAACGTGAATCGGACGACGACTAGATAGTGACGTGTTACGTCTTAAATGCGTACTGTCAGATTTCCTGTCAGATGAAGTATTTCATGAATTTAAACTTGTTTATTAACATAGGTTACTTATAACAACAACAATGTCATCACATCTTATAAAAAAATTTAAACAATTCGATGCGTATGCCAAGACTTTAGAAGACTTTAAAGTAAAAACTGCGACAGGGGCAACAAGTATGTTAAACTGATTATTTTATGTACTGTACTTTACTGTAACTAATATAATTTTTTTTCCAGTTACTGTTGTCGGCGTAATTACGATGACATTATTATTTCTATCTGAATTATATACATATATGTCTCCTAATATTTCACAAGAATTGTTCGTTGATACTTCAAGAGGCCACAAGCTAAGAATAAATTTTGATATTATTGTGCCGAGTATATCATGTAGTTGTAAGTTTTTAAATTATATTAGACATTATTAGATAAAATTAGAACATTAAAATTAGGCCATACTATTTTTAAAGAGCCAGTATGTTAAATTCATGATCTTAAATCTTTTAAATTATATGTGTTTGTTCATAGAAGTTCTTAACTAATAAATTAATAGGACTTAAAAAATTGAGTTTCAATTTGAACCAGCTTTAGTTTTTAATGATTTAAAAACTCCCTTGTTTTCTTTAAATCTAGAAGGTAGCAGTCTCAATCAGCTTTTTACCAAGCTTATTAAGTCCCATATGTAACAAGGGAAGAACCCATCACCATATACTTTGCACTTTCAGATTTAGTATTGGATGCAATGGATTCATCTGGTGAACAACACCTTCAAATGGACCATAACATTCACAAACGAAGATTAGACCTAAATGGAAATCCTATAGAGGAACCTAAAAAAGAAGAAATTACAATTTCTTCAACAGTATGTATTGAAAGAACTAGTACTAATAATAAACTATTGTCAAAGTCTTAAACTATTTAATAATGTTATATTATAAATTTTAACATTTTTTTAAGGTCAAACAAAACACATCAGAATTGACTATTGTTACATGTGGCAGTTGTTATGGAGCTGCATTTAATGAATCTCAGTAAGTGTATTATACTTTTACATATTTTTATTGTTAATAATCTACATACAATATCAACTGCTACATGAAAAAAAAACATTAGGCATTTACTTAACCAAATGAACCATATACATAGAAATGATAATTTTTAATATCCATTTTAACCTTATAATAGCAAGCTTTCTGATTTTCAGCAAGAATTTAAGATTCCCTATGTAACAAAGGGTTGAAATATTGCCATATACTGGGCACAAATTTTGGCAAGCAATTTATGTTTGTAGGAAACCAAACCATAACAAGCTGACTGAGATTTGAACCCCCAACCAACAGATCTTAGATCATACATTTGACAACTAGGCTGAGACTGATATCAAAACAGATAATAAATATAAAACATGATAAATATTAGTTCTTCGATATTATAGAGTAATATAATTTAACAAAAGCAGTAATAGCATAGTGGCTAAGTGGTTAGACTTACAATCTGATGGTTGTGGGTTTAAAGTTTAGTCAGCTTGTACCAATATATAGCCATTTTATTAATTTTTTAAATACAAATAAAATCACACAATGTAACATTTATATACACTAGGGCAATGAGAAATAATAATGCAGGTATATTTCTTCATATTAATGTATTATTTATTACTTTCATTTCCTTACATGCTGTTACCCTTATACAATACCATGGCTATCACAGGCAAAGCTTAGTGCAGTCTTTTCAAAGTTTTAGGACAAGAAAGCTCCACAGCCCAATGGCATTCCCAGTCTATTCTTATTTGCTCACAGAAGCATTGGGTAAGTCCAAGTGCATCTGAATCAAGAAATTAAGTGACAAACAACCAATTATGCTAGGATTATGGTAGTATCCTAAAGCATTCTAGTTCCTAATCAAGGCAAGATGAATACTAAGGAATTTAGTTAATGTATGTTTGGCTTAACCTATCCTTGCAGCATTACCTTGCCCCTGAAAAGTGTACTATCATAAATAGAGAGATTCCACAAGAAGCATACAATTACAAAAAGTAACTTTACTTCTAATGGTTCTCCTCGAAACATATCTTTGCGATTAAATAACTATATACATTTTTTTGGTAGGTGTTGCAATACCTGTGAAGACGTAAAAGAAGCATACAGGCTGAGAAGATGGGCTTTACCAGATTTGGCAACTATTGTCCAATGCAAAGATGATGAATCTCTAGAAAAAGCCAATTTGGCACTCAAGGAAGGTTGTCAAATATATGGATATATGGAAGTAAACCGAGTAAGTTTTTCAACCATCATTTCCCTATTAATAAATTAAATCCATACATCTTTTTAATCATTTGAATTAGAATTATAAGTTAAGTAAAAAACTAATTATGTAGTATAAAATGGGGTGTTGTGTGTTTTAATATGACTATTCTTTTTAAAAGAATGTTCATAAACCACAAATTTGTTTCAATATCTAAAGATAAAATGCATTTATAGGTTGGTGGAAGTTTTCACATAGCTCCAGGAAAGAGTTTCACTATAAATCATGTGCATGTACATGATGTGCAACCTTATTCTTCATCTGCATTCAATACTACACATATAATCCAACACCTATCCTTTGGTACTGATTTAAAAAGTGCTAACACTGCACCTTTAGACGGTATTAAAGGATTAGCCAAAGAAGGTAAGATGCTCTTTAATTTTCTTTTTTCTGCTGCAAATTAAACAACAAGGAGTTAAATTTACTTTTTTTCTCACAAACTGCAATTTGTTTGTTAATAAGCAAAAACATGTACCTCTAATTGTCATACATATAATTCCTATTGAAATGATAAACTTATATTAATCACATAGATAATTTTCTGCATCAGGTATATTAAGACAATCCAAATTGAATATACCATTATGTCCTACAGGAATCGATCTAGTAAGAATTACTATTTTCTCAATTTGATTACAATTTTAGGAATACTGAATACTATAAACGTCACGAGGTTAAAAAATGCGAAAGATTTTAAAGCAACTTATTCTTAGGTCTAATATTCAATATTATTAAAGCAGCCTTAGATAGATAAGTGTGCTCATCACTGTTTTTTATTTTCATTTCATGGTTAAGCCAATTATTTATATTTCATATATTGTTTAGAATTTTATCTCAGGTAGGAGTCACTGAGCTATTATTATAGATTTTGTGCTTAAATAAAATATCCGAACATAACCTAAAGAAATTTAATACCAACATATAGTTTCACAATTACAACATTCTTTAAACCGTTTTATCCTTAATAGTTTTAATTATTTTAATAATTGTAAGTCTAAATTTGATAAAAATACACTTTGAAAACTATAATGTAAAATATAACAGATAGAGGAAGAATTTTCTAAGACAATTATATTTGTATGAAATAATTAATATTTTAAAGCAAATAACTAGGAAATAAATGCATGTGGTAAAACAAAGCATTCCATTTTTATGAAGAACCAAGTTTTTGATAACTACCTTTTTTTTATGAATGACCACTGTAATATTATATATTGTTAATTCCTTAATATATTTTTGCAAAATTTTACCTCAGATAACAAATTTTATTAAAAGAAATCAATTTATTCTACTACATATTTTATTACGATATTTACAAATTCTTTGAATCTTAGTTAATCAACAACGGATTCCAGTTCCAATTGCCATAAAAGTACCAAATGTTCCTCCACCTTGGAGCATTACTTTCCCAACAGAATGGACCAATTCTCGCCCTCTTGCTCCATATCTGTAATTATATAGTTGCGTATTATTAAATTATACGGTAAATAACATTTGATTTATAATATTTAAACAAAAATGACAGTAACCTTAAAGCTGTGAATCCACCAAATAAACCGCCACTGGCCATGCCAACACAAAATCCAATCATGAATCCCATTTTCATTTTATCGAAGCATGATGGGCCTTGACTTTGGTATACTCCTCCTGGCACAGGCATTTTTTATTTAAAATGAATCTTTGTCGAGTAATAAAGATTGTTCGTTTTTTTAGACTTGACAAATCCAAATATTAATGTCACATTCACAATATAACCACAGACTAATAAAATTAAAAAAATAAGTAACAATTGTCGAAAACCATTGATGAATTAAGAAGCTAATAACAGAGAACAATTAGGCAGATCTAAATATTTGAAAGAAAATAATTTAAAAGTAGGGCGAAGCGCGATATTGTGTCGTTTGCGTAGGTGTCGTTCTTGATCTGAAGCTTCTGTCAGCACTTACGGATTTAGGACAATTTTACGTTAAAAAACTATTAAAGTGCCCCAGGAAAATATGTATTTTACTTTACAAATCGGATATTGTTGCGTTGTTACAAATTTTTCGAATGACATGTAATTTCATTGTTTAATATCCAATTTTACACTGAGTAAATCAAATAGAGGACAAGATAAGCAGAGAATGGTATACACATGCCGATGAGTCCTATGTATATGGGACAATGAGCAAAATGACACCTTTTCAGTAAAAGCTCCCAAAGTATCAAGTTGATGTATTTTAGGTACCAAGCGTAAGTAAAACGTATTTTTAAGTTTTAACTATAGAGACGATCATGATCCTTTCAATAGAGTGCCACAGTATTAATGATGCAGAAGTTATTTCTGTGCAGTAACAATATTAATGAAGGTTATAACAGTTACATTTATTTTCTTGCAGGTGCTGTTATGTTTCAGTACTATATTAAAATAGTTCCTACTATGTATGTTAAACTAGATAAAACTGTATTACACACAAATCAGTTTTCAGTAACAAGACATCAAAAATCAGTGTCTAACATAAATTCAGATTCGGGAATGCCGGGAGCCTTTTTCAGTTACGAATTATCACCTCTAATGGTGAAATATACGGAAAAGAACAGGTAAAGTATAACTTTTTTGCTTATAAATCTCTTATAGTTTAAATATACAAAGAAGTACATTTACGAGTAAAAACAAAAACCAACATTCTGCCCTACGATCTTTAGGAGTTCCATGGTATATCTTCGGAATCCAACCAAGGTCCTGTACCAACAAAATTCATACGGTACTTACCGTTTATGGGGCTATAAGTGCTTAAACATTATAAAGACAGAAAAATTGAGAACCTTCTAGTTTTTGTAGTTGGTTAAAAAATCTATTATACAGGGTATTAGAAGAACGCTTCTGAAAACGAAGACAGACGATAGTATTATCTACTGGACGAAAAAAAATCAGCAATGAAACACAATGTCAAAGACAGCTCATGCTCGGGGCGCGGAGTGGCGAAGGCGCCAAAGAAGCGGCAAGAATTCTTTTACGGCGCGGTATCAGCGCCGCGCCGCCTCCCCTCCGCGCCCCGGCGTTCGTTGACCCGAGCAACAGCTGTTTTGATTTGTGTTACATTGCTGGTTTTTTTTATTATAGTAATGTATTTTCAAAGAAACTGTCCTTTCATTTAGCTGTACTAACACGATGGAGCGTAAATAATGCTAATAAAACGTTTTAAAAAGGTCTCCTAATACCCTATATATTCCTTATCTTAGGTATAGAGAATATATTTTTTGTGGGGAAAGATAAATAATCATTTGGATCACCATCAAACAATTTGTGGAGTACTATGGACTTCAGGTGATGAAGAATGAAAATTGGCCACAGAACGAAAAGCAGAAGTATAAATAATAAGTTATCATGCTTATTTTTCTAGTCCACTTAGGCCACTCATCCATCAGAAAGAGCTGCTCAGTGGCTAGTATTGTTAAATGCTGCTTGGTTACTTCATTTCACTCATTAAACAATAAGAATTCAGAGTAAGAATAACATGTCGAGGTTTTAATATTTCAAAACAAAACTATATTTATCAGGCTGATGACAATAATGGCAACTCTATTAAATCAGTTCATTGTATTCAAAGTAGTACACATTGTACATAAATATACAAGGATTAAAAGTACTGAGGAAGGGTAGGGGCGTAGATTAATATTGCGAGAGCTACTACACTTCAGTAGTTACAAGTCATACTTGGTGTATCCTACATTTGAGAAAAGAATAAAGAAAATTGTATTTATAAAGTTTAATTCACTGCAGTTACAGGATGATTACACTGTTTTATAGAAAATAATATTTTTCAGAAACTTAATCAATACCTTTTCACAGATCTATTGGCCACTTTGCTACTAACATCTGCGCAATAATTGGAGGAGTTTTTACAGTTGCTGGTATTTTAGACACACTTTTGTATCATTCGCTAAATGCATTCCAAAATAAACTTGTATTGGGTAAAGCTGGATAGGCTAAAGTATTGTCAACTGTATCAGACAAGTAAACGCTACAGCATAAGTAATTACATGGTTTTCAAAAATGTGTTAAAATCACCGACATGACATTTTGCATACTTCTTGCAGAATTCTACATCTGTATCTTCTATTAAAGCATTTAAAGGGACAAAATTTTCAATAGTTGGATTGTATTGAGCTCTACCCAATCTCTCTAAAAATGTATGCCTTTGTTTTACTTTGAAATTCCTACATAATAAAATATCTGGATACTGTAATATATGTTTGTGTGGTATTTTTATCACATTGTGAATATAGTTAAATCTTTCCAGTAAGGATTTCTGATCTGCAACAAAAAATAACAATTATCGAAATTTTTATATAAAAGTATAAATTCAATTCCCATGCTATTCAATTTATTACAAATTAGTTTTCACATAACCGAGGAGTATGAATTAATTTCACTCCCACCAGTCATGCCCACATAAAGAAAACAATTACATAATCTACCTGATCTGTGACGAATTGCAATGACATGTAAGACTCTCAACTACAAACCTGGTGTTGGGCCTTGTGGTAGATTATGCCAATGAGGATGAGAATGAAACGGGAAACTAAACAACGGGTTTTGGTCTGGACCATCTAACGGAACCTTTCTCAGACCTGCTGGCAGTCGTGACGACGATGCTGAGCGAAGAATAGGCTCAGAGAGCCACATCCTCCTTTTGCGAGGCGAAAAGTTCCGAAAGGAGACTGCTGATAGGATTGAGAAAGGACAAAGTCTTTTTCGAGTCAGAGCCAATAAAAGGGTCAGAAGGAGAGTGGTACCAAGAAGTCCATGAGGGTTTTGAGGGGAGCAAAGCTAGACCAGCTACACACCGTGGGATTGTGATTGCATTCCTTATGGATATGTAATATCTTGATCATTAAAAATAAAAACGATTGTGTCAATAGACTGTTCCTAGTAGTAGGACATATATATATTGTCATATTAGTAATATTAAGATTATTAAGATCTAAATTAAAAAACTTACTCATCATCCATAGTCTTGGTTTACTCAATAATAACTGTTTAATCTCATTGTCTTCAAAACCCATTTCTTCTTTTATAACAAAAGAGTTTGTTCTGACATGTTGTAGATTATAAGTAATTAATCTTGGTTGTTTTGTAGCTAGTAATCTAACTTCATTTCCACTCAAATAAAATTTTTGTTGATAATAACCTAATCGTTTGTCAATCCTTATTGTGCTGTAATAGTAAAAATGTTTATAGATAATGGAAGTTTACATGGACTATCTGTGCATTATGCAGAACATTTTCAATCTCTATTATATCTGCATGATGAAATTTAAGAAGTTAAAGTATTAAGATCTATTTTTAAATGAATAACTCATAAGTTACCTGTAAAGTAGCCAAAAAGGGTTTTTTGTAATGATTCTACTTATTTCATCAAGTTTGAAATGCTTTGATTTTAAATAATTTATTCTTACTTCAAGATCTTCTATGTGTTCACAAAGTATTAATGGGTTTTTAGTTAGAAAATTACCAATATCCCCTGCATCAACAAAATCTTTGATAAAAATAATACTTCTTTTAATATCCTTTTCAAAATTCAACTTAAGGATTTTTTCAGCAATGAAGGGTTTCCTCTCTATTTTGCTAAGATTAACATTCAAATGAAGTAAATTTTGCAATGTTTCTGAATTATTTACATATGCTGCTAAATTAAACGATTGCGGCAAGTACGAGGTTACCATGGACAAGTCTTCAGACGTATTTTGCAGTGCATTACTTTCTTTATTTTCATCGAAATGAACTAATACGGAACTGCGATTACTCCTCGTAGAATGGTAGTGACTAAGATTAAATTTCCTACATAAATTAAATGTTTTAAAAAAATTGGACAAATTCATTTTTATAACTTTAATTTAGCATTAACATTTGTACGTGCGTTAAACACTAATAAAAACAAATTTTAAAGGTACATCAACTATACTATCATAAAACAACGAACAACACAAATAATATCCAAAATAACATAGTTTAAAATTCTGGTTTTTGATGTCTAATGTCAGTGTTGTACGAACAAAAATACGTAACGAAAATTTTTAATAAAATCATAAGTCATTTTTGTATATCTATATTATAATAACAAAATAAATTTAGCAGCTGCTGCATCATTGTTGAACATTAAATTCCCGGCTCAGTAGGACAGTTATCTGAACCAAGTCTGATCATCCTAGAATATATCGGGAGAGAGCGTAGTGTATTAATTTTTTTTTGAGCCAAACCATTTGCAAAGGCAACAAAAAAGCTTAACGCAGATAATTTCGCGACCAGCTGATACCCTCACCCTTTCGAGTATTCCCCTCGATCTCTAAGGCGGTTCTCTTAGCTTTCTTGTATACAACTGCCTATAACTCGAATTCTGCTTCTTTACGATCAAAAAACCCGGCCATCTTTTACAACATTAAGATCCATCACTTGTTGGAAAAACAGTATACCGGACAATACTTTTGCATCAATGCAATCAAGTGAGTACTTTAAATAGTGGTAAGTCTACTATCCGGTATTTGCGGATGTAGCCTACTATACCTCATAGAAAATGGTAGAATAGGTGGGGATTTATTCCACTGCATTTCGCTCGGTGAGTGCAGTGGCGAAATCCCCACGCTCTTTTCAACTATACGCCAATAGTAAATTGAAAATATACCGTGGTTGGGTCAAGACTGGTAGTCTAGAATATCACTAACTGCACCATTTTGGTGGTTGGCATTTAAATACTTATGGAGTTTTGCATAATTTTTACACGTACAATCGATGTACAATCAGTTAGCAGCGATTTTTTTAATCGTTACGATTTAGGAATCTTCATGTAAAAAGTATATATCCCATCACCTGGCACCCCCATGGCATCACCCATGATGATTTGTAACTCTAACTAAAGGCTACTTGTAACTGGAAAATTTGACGGAACAAGACCGCGAGGTCGAAGCCCGATACGCTGGACTGACCAGATCCGCACGCATTACGATGCTCTGCGCACGGCTCGAGACAGAGGAAAATGGTAACGGATCACCAAAAACAAACTGTTCCCATGATATGGTCACGACCCTCAGCATTGAGGAAACCGGAACGAGGAGGAGGTATGTCAACCTGATTAGTGACATAGTAAAGAAAGACGACGTCAGGAAGTAAGAAGCATGATAAGGTGTGGCAGTTCCTTACGGAATTTGCTTTTACCTCTGAGAGAACGGCGTGAGTGCTTTATTTATTTATTTTGTTGTCATTTATAACATAGACGATTAAAAGTATTAAAACAGCTTTTCGTCTCATACGTCGACTGTGTACTCGGCGCCTTAGTGTAAGTACCCTTAGCCTTTAAAGTTAAACGTCACTCAACGTCATTGCCAATCTGGTACAATCGACGATTGTCGTCGTATTTGGTTTGGTCACTTATCAAGTGATAGCATTTTGTTCGGCAGTCTGTTCTCGTTTGCGAGTTTTCCGCATTGCAGTCATCAGTTGTATTGTATCAGGTATAATAAATAAAAAAAATATATTTATTTGTAACATAATAATTGGTACTGTGATAATAATATCTCAAAATTTATTCAAAGCCATCATCCATGGTGTTGTTTCCATATGGTTAGTTAAGAATTATGCATGGATACGATATATCCAGTTATGATTAAAGAGTTTAATAAACATAATTATGAAGTATTAATTTATTATTATTATATTAATAATAAAATAATTAAGTATAAATTTGTAATATTAACTGTGTATTTAAAAATTTAAATCTATTTAGTCACCATAGCTTTTACCACCTAAACTAAATTATTATTATGTAATATAATTTCAAATCACACTAAATGGTTGCAGTATATACATTTTTTAATACATCAATTAGTTCAGTTTTCAGCATCTGATGGAATATTTTTTTGTAATTTAATAGTGGCAAATAAAAATAAAAATCATATGCATGTAATTGATCTCTGTAAACCATAAGAAATCTTAAAGGTTATGATGGAATGCCCTAATATCAATTTATAGGTTCTATTTCAACAAAATTTATAAAAGACCTAATTCCAATTCATAAGTGCACAACCATTAAAAATAAAAAATACAGACATAAAAAACCTTCTACTATTTTTAATTTTGGTTAAAAACCAGTTTAACATTAAGAAGACTCATAACTGGTGAGCATGTACTAGTAAGTGTAGATGTTTGGACTGTTGAAAGTGGAAAACTGCTGACTATCTATTTAGTTAATTGTGGGGTGTTGGTATTGATTTATTCTATTATGTTATTATTTAACCTATCAAGGTTAAATAACTCAAATAAATTGTTTGAGTTTGAAAATCATGAGGATCACAGAAATTCAGATTGTGAAAAATAGTTTCGGCAGCTGAATTTTGTGCATTACTGCAGAATTCTAAATTCCATTGACAATTTCATAATGATTGGCATTCCATGTAGATTTTTGTATATTTTCAAACCATTTGCAACCATTTTGTGAATTTAGGTTATGAAAGTTAAAAAAGCCAGCATTATGCATGTTTCTCTGGCATTTTGATTACTTAATATGAGGTAGAAGTACATTAGTAGTAGAAGCAATATTATCAATCTACATGTGAGATGTAGATTGATAATGAAGCTTACTAACCATTTGATCCCATACATATAAAAAAAACTCATTAACCCCTCTGAGTTTCCCTTGGCTAGCCTGCCCCGGGGTTGTGCATCAAAATTGCTACCCCCAAAATAATTGCAGACTAGTGCAACTCCTATTTTTTATTTATTTAGTATTGTGTTTTTTCAAAATAAAGACAAAAAACACAATATTATTATCTTTGAAAATGGTAACATTAAGAATATATAATATTTATGTATTTTGCAGGTAAATTGGTATCATGGACATGTCAATGACAGGAAACCAGATCCGACAGACATTTATTGACTTCTTTATCAGTAAAGGCCATAGATATGTGCATTCTTCATCCACCATACCATTAGATGATCCAACTTTACTTTTTGCCAATGCAGGAATGAATCAATTTAAGCCTATTTTTTTGGGATCAGTTGATCCCAACTCAGACATGGCACAATATGTACGGGTTGTGAATACTCAGAAATGTATAAGGGCTGGAGGAAAGCACAATGACTTGGATGATGTTGGCAAAGATGTTTATCATCACACATTTTTTGAAATGATGGGAAATTGGTCATTTGGAGATTATTTTAAAAAAGAAATTTGTGCATGGGCTTGGGAATTATTAACAGAAGTTTACAAATTACCATCTGATAGATTATATGTTACATATTTCGGTGGAGATGCATCTTCAGGACTTGAACCAGATTTAGAGTGTAAAAACATTTGGTTAAATCTTGGTCTTCCAGAATCTCATATATTGCCAGGAAGTATGAAAGATAATTTTTGGGAAATGGGAGAATCAGGTCCATGTGGGCCATGTTCTGAATTACATTATGACAGAATAGGAGGAAGAAATGCCGCACATCTCGTAAATATGGATGATCCAGATGTCTTAGAAATTTGGAACTTAGTATTTATTCAATTTAACAGAGAAATTGATGGATCATTGAAGTTGTTACCTAAGAAACATATAGACTGTGGATTAGGGCTTGAAAGACTTGTTTCTGTGATTCAAAATAAGAGAGCAAATTATGACACAGACTTTTTCATGCCTTTATTTAAAGCCATAGAACTAGGAACAAAAACAAGGCCATATACAGGAAAGGTGGGTGCGGATGATGTTGACGGAATTGACATGGCATACCGTGTACTGGCAGACCATGCAAGGACTTTAACTATTGCTTTGTCTGACGGTGGCTGCCCTGATAATACCGGAAGAGGTTATGTCCTTCGAAGAATTTTACGCCGAGCTGTACGCTACGCATCTGAGAAACTAAACGGCAAACCTGGATTTTTCGGTTCTCTCGTTCATACTGTTGTGGAGCTTCTTGGTGATGTATTCCCAGAAATAAAAAAGGATCCAGAATCAATTATTCAAACAATTAACGAAGAAGAAGTTCAATTTCTTAAAACCCTTTCTCGTGGAAGGAATTTACTTAACAGAACTATTGAAAAATTGAGTGGATCAAGTATCGTTCCAGGCGATGTCGCGTGGCGTTTATATGACACATACGGATTTCCTATAGATCTAACCCATTTAATGTGTGAAGAGAAGGGATTGTCGATTGACATGGAAGCTTATGAAAAAGCTAAGAAAGAATCGCAGATCAATTCTCAAGGTAAAGTTGTAGGTCAAGAGGACCTCTTGGCTTTAGACATACATGCAATTAGTCACTTACAAGATAGTGGCATACCCGTAACTGATGATTCACCGAAATACAACTACACACCATCTTCCAATGATAAAGACGCTGTTTATAGCTTTGCTCCATGTACTGCAACTGTTTTAGCATTAAGATGGAACAAGGAATTTGTGAATGAAGTAACATCCGGGCAAGAATGTGGCTTGATATTAGATCGCACCAGTTTTTACGCCGAGCAGGGGGGTCAAATATTTGACGAAGGATATATGGTTAAAATCGACGATGACAGTATAGAATTTACCGTAAAAAATGTTCAAGTGAAAGGTGGATATGTTTTACACTCTGGTAAAGTTGAAGGTACGCTAAAGGTTGGAGATACGCTGTCGTTACATATCGATACTGAAAGACGTCGGCTTGTAATGAATAATCATACAGGTACACACATTCTTAATAATGTATTAAGAAAAGTTCTTGGGAATGACTCTGATCAACGAGGATCACTTGTGATGCCTGATCGATTAAGATTTGACTTTACTAACAAGGGTCCTATGACCGCTAAACAAATAAAAGATGCAGAAGATGAAATAAGAGATATCATTGACAAAAATAAATCTGTTTATGCTAAACACACTAGCCTTAGTGATGCTAAAAAAATTAAAGGCTTGAGAGCCATGTTTGATGAACATTATCCGGATCCTGTACGTGTTGTCTCCGTTGGTATACCTGTAGAAGAATTAGAAAAAAATCCCGATGGTCCTTCAGGTTACGAAACGTCTGTAGAATTTTGTGGTGGATCACATCTTCACCAAACTGGGCATATAGGAGACTATGTTATAGTAAGCGAAGAAGGAATTGCAAAAGGTATTCGAAGAATTGTTGCTTTAACTGGTCCAGAAGCTGTTAAAGCCTTAAATAAGCTCAGTGTTTTAGAAAATGAAGTTAATAATATTGCTAATATTATCAAAGAGCAAGGAGATGCAGTAAATCAAAAAGAGATGGTAAGAAAAATTGTAGAACTGACCAATGATGTGTCTCATGCACAAATATCGTATTGGAAAAAAGACGAACTTAGAAATATGTTAAAGGGTTTGAAAAAACAACTGGATGATAAAGAAAGAGTATCAAAAGCCATGATTATTACTAAAGTTATTGAGAAAACTAAAGAAATATGCCTTGAAGTTAAAGACTCGGAAGTTATTGTTACTGAATTGAAAGCTTCTGGTAATACTAAAGCACTGGACGGTGCTTTGAAACAAGTAAAACAGACACTACCGAATACTGCTGCAATGTTCTTTTCCGTAGATAATGAAGCTAATAAAATTTATTGTTTGGCAGCTGTGCCTAAGAGCTTAAATGAAAAAGGCTTATTAGCTTCTGAATGGATTCAAACGGTTGTTGGTATTATGGGTGGCAAAGGTGGCGGTAAGGCAGAGTCCGCGCAAGCATCAGGTAGTAATCCTGAAAGTATTGAAGAGGCAATTAAAATTGCCAAAGAATTCGCGTCATCAAAATTATAACCAACATATTGAATTCTGCATTTAAATTATTTTTCCATATCACATATAGTTCTTAATAAGAATTGTGTTATTCTTAAATATCATATTAATGAAGTGTGTATTCAAATTTATAATAAAATTTATTAACAAAAAATAAACACTATTTACTTCGATTTAAATTTTTTTTTTATCATTTCAAATTTGTTGTAGTACATGTAACCACGCTAAATTATTCACACCCTAAATTATTTTCAGTAAAGTAAAATATTATGGTAGTCCGTCATTCCAGGGCTAAAATACTTATATCATAATAAAACCGCAATGACTCTTGATAGCACGTACTATATGCGCTTAAAGCATTATGGTCAAACCAAACACCTGTAGAAACAAATGTTAATTTTTCCCACAAATCTGTTTAACACAAGTACTACTATGAATATATTTAATTATAATTGTAAATAACAATAATAAATTCCCGCTCACGGGGAGGGACCCTGGGGTCGGGTTAGTGGCAATAGAGGTTCAGGCTATGCGACCTAAGTTATGCCACCTCTCAATCCGGCAAAGCAGTAAGTCTGTGTAGTTCGTCACAAAAAAAACAACGATAAATTTGTTTGTTGCAATTTGAAGTGCTGATTGAATTAGTGGTTGACAGTAAAGGAAAATGTGAGGTATTTGCTGTTGTACGCCAATCCACACTAGGGACGCATGGCGGACTATAATCTCATACTTTACATAGAAAGCCTCTGACTTTATAAATGGGACATTTATAAAGCCTGTACTTTAAATTTTGGATGGAGATCATTTTGAATGAGCATTTGAAACGTAACCTAAAATATTTATTTATAAAATAACACGCACTTTGTAATAATTATTTCAAGCTATAGAAAACTCAATGTATTTATATATCATGTGCTATTTCGAACAACGCGTTCGGCTCTATAGAAAATTACAACATTTTTGTAATTTTATTTAATTACTCGATTTTTTTTTTTGGACTAACTAACACAGTTGGCCAGAGAAGCTGGCCTTTACTGCTTCACCTAATTGAAAGGTGGCATAGCTCTTACGTCGCTTAGCCTAAACATCTAAAGTATTCGAGCATAATTCCACTTGTTTTGTTGTGTGACAATAATTGTAAAGCGTACTAGCTTAGTAAATTCCAATTCACTATTCTCTTGAAATATCTATGTTGTGATGAGAACGAAAGTGATTCGGGCAATCCTTAACTGTACATTCTCTTAATTTTATATTATTCATATCTAAACTACTCATTATGAAAAACGTAGTAAAACGCTTAATCCGATTCTGGTGGGAGTTCACAACAACAAGATAGAAGAAACCCGCAGTGCGTCGTAATGCCCGATGATGAAAGAGGAATTAGTATGGTGGTGAGTGCGTAGTCGTAGATATATTTAATGTTTTTCCTTCACCACACATTTATCGTAAATCATTACATTGTCTGCGAAACATAAGGTCCTAGGTTCGAATTAGACTTTGACGTGAACCATCTCCTAACACAAGAATTACCTTATTTGGAATGGTTAAGTTAACACATATATATATATATATAAGAATAACGCTGACTCGGAGGCTCGTACTGTGGTCGCTTGCAAACATTAGGGCTTTGTAAACTAATATATGGGTAGTGTGTAATTAATATTTTAGTCAAATTGTGTTTTTAAAGTTTTTATTGAACTTTATAGATGAACGTTTTAAATATAGCTCAAACAAAATATATCTTATACAACTGACATAATACACTAATTTTATCTACATAATATATCCATTGTTTAAACAAATTCATACAAGTATTTGGTTGGTCTTTTTTTGACGGCACCGCTAGCAAACGTAAATAATGCCATTTGTAAAGATTGGTGCTCATTAAAATAAAAGTGAAAATAATTTACATTTTACTATAACTAGATAAAATATTTATTCCTGCCCAAAGCCTTCAGTTTCTTCAATAGCGTAATTTAACTTCTCACACAGCTGCTCGTAACTTTTGTAGGGCGGGAGGTCGAGTCTGTTGAAGCAGGTGTGTGACCGCGGCAGCCACGTGTCCTTTCCCACCTACAACATAAATATACATTCTTTAAATCATTATACTTCATAATATTGTATGTACGTTCGTTCCCAGCCGACTTTCACAAAATAATTTAAGTTTTTCGGTTTCCAACGAAATGTGTATTATTGTTAGTAATAAGATGTATATAGTAATATAGTATATAATATGTAAGTTTAACAAAATCGCGAAAAAACAGGACTAGGGGATGTTACCACTAAAACAATTAAAATGGAGATGGACGGGACTGACAAATGGATCAAAATCATGAATTTCTGGTAGCCTAAGAACAGTAAAAGAAAATTTGGTAGACAATTGAAACGATAAGAAGACGAAATAAAAAGGATAACGGGACACGCCTGGTCCAAGAAAACTCGAAGTAGGGAACAATGGAAGAAGTTGGAAGAGGCCTTTGTCCATATTGGACACACATAGAAACCATTTTGGCAACTAAATTACTATATAAACATATATTTGTAAAATTACTACCTTAATAATATAAAGGCTATTATTGTATTATTATTAAATGTATGTTTATATACTCGTATGTTGTAGTTTTTTTTCAATATGTACCTGTTCTGTGATGTACTTGTTAATCGTAGTGGTGCGTTACAGCATATTCATTCAATCAAAACCATGTCCACTGAATAGCGATTAACATCATGCCATCTATATACCTGGCATATTAAAAGGAAGCGCGAGTTTTTTTGTTTGATATTTATATATACTTATAGACAATAAAAGTGTCTTGGTTATTGGGTAATGAATTGGTAATTATATTATATTATATAATTAAATTGGTAGATGAATTGTTTTATTGTAACTTCAGAATGCGAGTGAGAACAAGAAGAAAACCTGATGTGTTGATATACTGCATTTACTTTTAAGGGGGGTTATCTATCATTAATATGTAGAATATGCTCCTGCTGTCAAGGGTAGTAAAACAATTCTGTTTTATAAATATCTTGCAGCTGTAAGATGTTTAATAAGATATACAATAATAACTAGTACAATATCTCAATTTAATCTTCATGCATGACAAAGCATCCATTCGCGACATTCGAAGGTTGCGAATAATCCTCGCGCGTTACTGCTATTTTATGGGCAGGAGTGTCTTCGACCACTTCCTCTCCCAGCGTCAACGCTTCCCGAAGTACCACTTAAAGTTAGTTTAGCTTTTGAATGCCCCTTAGATTATCAGCAACAAAAGTAACCGTCCAAGCCGAGGTTACCCCTCACCGTGGGGACCCTTGTGTCGAGTTACTATATATAGAGGTTCGGGCTAAGCGACCTAAGAGCTATGCCACCTCTCAATCCGGTGAAGCAGTCAAGGCCAGCTTCTCTGGCCAATCTGTGTAGTTCGTCAATAAAAAAAATCACAAAGCATGTGATTGTTTACCTTTTCTATACAAAATCGTTGCGGTCCGTTCGAACCCATCAGTTCAGCGAAACCTCCCACCGGCACTCTGCATGTGCCCGTTACGAACTGAAGCAATCTCGCTCGCTTTTCGTTGTCCATTTGTCGTACAAACTGAAAGAAACAGAAAATGCATGGCTCTTAAAGTAATTGTAAACAAGCTGTTGCAGCCCGAGATCTGTCGTTGTTGGAAGTTCGCAGCGGAGTTCAACTGCTGTATGTAGGGATTGCATAGTTCATCCATATACTATTAAACCAAAAAACGTGTTAGTCTCTTAACCTAAACCCAAAATGATATGTTTTGTTACACAGTTAACCAGCTACAGCGTCCGTTAAGGCAGAGTAAAGTAATTAATACAACATAACAGAATTAATTTAGTTGATAATAATGTTAGGATTCTGAAAAAAACAAGGGTAGTGCCACTGCAGTGGTAACTGTTGCATGAACAGGCCGGGACAATCGAGGATGGCTCATCCTTAGAGTACTAGCGTGGAGTATAAGTATTTAGCTTTTATTTTTTATCAAATTAGTTAATTTATATTTTGTGTTGCGCACCTGCCAGAACCAAACGACCTGTTTGCTGGTGCGCGTGTAGTGCCGGTAGATAGCGTTTCTCTGCCAGTCATCCACGTCCACCTCCTGCATACCGCACAGCATCAGCTCCAGCTCGCGCTCGTCGAAGTACTTCAGCCACTCCAGCGGCACCACCTTAATATCGTTACAACTCTATTATACTATGAAGAAGACGATTGTAAAAGAAAACAACTTTAAACGACTTTAAATCGAATACGCTACTACACGCAGACACCCTCTTTTATTTAATTCAGCAGTATCGTAGTTATATTACGAAGTTCTGACGTCTATTCTTCTTTTTATATATAGACTAGATTAGATTGTCTTCTTGGATTGTCATAAAACTACCAATATCTCAATCAACAAGTATTCCTCCATACAATTAGGACTTCCCTTGGAACCCAAAATTCCAAGCCCAAGGGTCCCCAAAAGGAACCTCGGCTTGGGCCGAACTCTATTCGCTATATGATTAGATTAAGTTGAATCGACATCATTATTATGTGACATTATTGCCCCTTCGGGGAGTGATGGCGTTGCGACAAATTGCAGCAACGATTCTTTCATAACTGAGGGAATATCTGCTTGAGACACAGCGGTACTCAATAAGATTTATCATCCCAGCACATGGTAATATCTCGGTACCTAGAAAGCGTGAGATTGTTTTGTGATAATTTACAAAAGGTTAACAACTATGTATAGGTAGGTATACAAGAGAGAGATGAGTTTGAAGATTGTGTCTATCTGTCATATTATTTTGTTGTAAAGACTCTAAAATCAAGGCTTATAAATAATAAAGTCCTCCAGGAAGACTAGGATGTTAAATCAATATAATCGTTGAAGTTCTATCATGTGAATCTAATCTAAATGTCTAGTACTCATATAGAAATCAATGATTATACAAATTCTACAATAAAATATTTTGCAATATTATTTACGTGCTATTGCATTTTACTTTTTAAATAATACAATTGAAAAAAAAACCTATGTAAATATAATTACCTCATTGAATCCATCCAAGAATGCAGAAGTTTGCTCCTCTATTCCTCTAGTCATACGCCACTGTGTCACCAGCTGTATATACTGCTCTTTGTTCGCCTAAATACAATAATGTAATAAATTATGCCATTAACTATATTTAAAAAATATTTACTTAAATAGATATAAAAAAAATGTTTTCTTTTCTTGAATTTATTCTTTTTTGTAAACTTATTATTCTTGTTCTATTTTTAAATTATTTGAAATAGAAGTTAGTCCTGATATTTAAACGTAATGTAATATATAATTATTGTACAAATAGAGGCATAAAATATTTCTTTAGTTTTATATAGAAATGCAGCAACATCTTTGATTTGGTTATATGTTAATAAGAAAGAGCAAACATCCCTATTTTTTGAAGAGGGCGTTAGTGTCTGTATATTAGGATTAACGACACAAGTATATAATGTAATTTTAATAATATAACCACATCAATCGGATATTGACGATTTACTGAACAAGGCCACGGATATAAGTACTCTTAACCGACGAACATGTATGCGTTATTGTCTGTGTCAGTGAAAGAGGTGTATCTATTTTTCATATATTTATAAATTTTTTACATTCAAATTTATGAAAATTACATTATATATTTTCATACACTGGTATGAGTACGTAAGCGCTAAATTTCTGTCAGCGATAAATTCTCCTACTCGACAAACAGAAAAACTTATATGTTGGCTTAGAAAAGGCTAATTATTTGACGGCTTTTAATAATATTACAAAATATATTTTAAGGAATGACAATACTCACTTCTGTTACTCTCTCTTTATCGCCGGAAGGTTTTAGTTCATGATGTATCACTTGACCCAAGACTTCAAAGTCCACACTGAACCACATCTCCAGACCACACTCATCGATATCATTGTCTCTGATCCAAACCAGGGAATTGTAAAACTCTGGATCTATGGACTCAATGTCTTTCATGGTCAGTTTCTTGTTCAACATGCGTTTGTAAAAAGGCATGGTGAAACCGGAATAAATGAAACGACCATGGTAGAGTGCCATAGCTATGAATCGTCCTATGAACTTAAAGTAGAGCAGATGATCCGGATTAACGTAGCTGGCCGGATTGATCTGGAGGCTGTAATTGTTCTTGTTGGCGTATTCAAAGAGACAATACATTGGGTTGAGCACTTCATGGGACAGTAAGAAAAACCACTCCCGACTGACACCGCCATAGTCCAAGCCTTCCTCTCCCCGAAATATTATATACAGTCTTCTTCGCAACTCATAAGCAGGCAGTCTCATTATCTGCAAAGGTTTAATAATTATTTACATATTTTTAATGCCATAATACCTCAGTAGACAGTAGCCTGCAGTTTCAATTTCAAGTATGCTACCAACCAGAATTCAATTCGCGGTTTATTGCAATTTAATTGCTGATTTACAATGTGCTACTTCCATGGTAAAGGAACTGGTAAAATTACTGCCTGTCCATTTCAGAAATTTACCCTTACCTGGACATGAACATTGTAGCTAAGGGTAATAACACTTTAGAGAAAAGACCTGTGCCCAGTCGTGAGATATCTATAGCCATTACACTCTAGTTATCCCCACAAGTATAATATACCCATAAGTTAGCTCATCACCCTACGGCTATCAGCCGGTACGAAATTGATTTATTTCCATGTAACAAACTGATAAATGGAAACTCATTGGTATCTACAGCTGGCTGGGATTCTTACCCCTAATCATTAGATCGTAAAGTGAAACTGCTTAGCCACTAGACTGCCACTGCTTATAAGAATTTGTACATATCCTACAGTTTGTAAGGTCAGCAGGTGCCTATTAATAACCTATTAATAAGTTATTTACACCATGGTTTTGATCATAGGTTACAGTTAACGACGAAAGTACCGTAATCATTTACATATTCATTAAAATTCACACATACTTAATAAGAACAATAATAATGGAATATAACACTTGCCTGATGATAGGAGTCTTCAAAGAGCGTCTGCCTAGACAACGTAATTTTGATATGGCTGGGCAGAGCGTTGCTCTGACACAGGTATCTGAACTGACTGAGTTTCCAGCGGAAGGATCTTTCATAGGCTCGAGGGACTCCATACGCACCCTGAGGACCCTTGGGGGCACCGGGCCGTGGGTCTTGGAATGTAGTGGTGCGTGTGTTGTGGTCCACAAAGTATCTTGTGCCTTCCTCAGTGAATCTTATCTCCCAGCCTGGTGGGAGTGCTTCTTCTAGAGCTGACACTTCTTGACCCTGTAAAAGAAGCAAATATTAGTAATTCTGATCTTATTTAAGGATATACTACGTTTTATGGAACGTCATAGTAGGTGAAATATTTTTAAGCACGCATTTAAAATTTAATACATATGCCAATTGAGTAACTAAAATATGTTGGCACTAGCAGTAAGTTCGTTAACATTAAGGAAATTCCACAAACGCTAAACCGCTCATAACTTTTGCGGAGGGTATTGTAAAGGCACCTGTGTCCTAGGGTCTTCCCATTGCGTGGTGCGGTTCTTGTGATTGACGTAGTACACGCGGCCATCGGGCTGCACGCGGCGCTCCCAGCCCGCGGGCAGCGCACCCAGCGCTTCATCGGCAGCGACCGCCGCTGTGGCTGCGCCACTTGAACACGCCGCGCTGCTTACGCTGGATGCACTACTCGCGATCGCTGGGCCCCCGCTGGGTACTCCGCTGCTACTGCCAGCTGCTAAATCGAATACAGTTTATCATCAAATGACTACGCTACAAAACGCGGATATACTATACCGCTTTTTTAGCACATCAAAAAAAGATGTTTATTGAAAATTTATTAATCAATACGATGACCACACAAAATAAAATAAATAGTAACACTGCACAAAAAAAAGTATTTTTAGAAAAGTTTTCAGTTGTTTTCTATGCCTTTATATTTTGTAGCTACACGCGTGGCTTAGGCTACAGAAAGGTGACTCATTATTTATCTAATTATGAATTGTTAATTTTCTATTTCGGAAACATATTCAAAAGTATTATACCAGCAGGCGCGTCATCAGTGTCGGGCTGGTGTGGTGGATGCGGGGGCTGCGGTGCCGGGTAGAGGAAGCGCTGATTGCCTTGTGCGACCACGTGGCGCCGCTCCCCGCGCCAGTGCTGGAAGCGCGCCAGACGCTCTGTGTCGGGGCGCTGCCACGTGGTGGTGCGTGTGTTGTGGTCCACGTAGTACACGCGCCCGCGGGCGTCGCGCCGCACCTCCCAGCCCGGCGGAAGCGGTTGCGGCCGCTCCCAGGACGTAGATCGCGTGTTGTGATCCACGTAGTATCTGTGTTCATCATGTAACATAACGAAATACACATTTTTATACTTTCTAAGCAAGTGCTTGACTACGATCCGACCTGATGCTAAGCGGAAATGCAGTCCTGGATGGTAAAACGCACTTGCTTAGTAAATGTTTTGGAAAGACAGACGCGAACAAACTATTCCAGTCCTTTGCTGTACGAATAATGAAAAGCGAAGGAAAGCGCTTCGTTCGGGTTTCAGGGATATTCACAACAAAAGGATGAAATCCTGCAGTGCGTCTTGAATAATGAGCACCATTTATTGCATTTTCCAAGGCGATGTATTTTATAAACCCATTTGATGAATTGAATTTTCACACCAGCTTCATAATTGGCATTCTACTATTGTAGTTTTCCTTTCGAGATACGAGCAAGAGGGAGGAGTTAGAAATTTTTCTAAATGGATATTACTTAGGGCGAATCATAAGAGATACAAGAAAGAAGAAGGAATCATTTACTTTAGCAGCTCATCAAATAATCTGAAAAATTCTCTAGGCAATTCTCTTTTTTTTTCCTATGAAAGTTATTTTATTTATATTTATTGCAACTAATAAATATTATATTACATAAATCGATAATATATAAAATATCGAAATTTGTTTCATGCGTTATATAGGCATATCATGTACGGCTGTGTTATTCTTAACGCAAAATTGATAATGGAGGTCGCTGACAATGTCAAGTTCAGCTACGTACCTACAAACTCTGTTACAAAGGCAGCAGTAATTTCTGTTACAACGTTTAGATATTAATATTGTAGGTTTTACTAGATTTCAATATTTTTATCCTTTTTTCTCTTCATCTCATTCCTCAGTTTGTGGATTGTTAGCTAGCAACACATGACACCCAGCTATTGTTATGCAAAATAACTACTTCCAATGATATCTTAGTGATTTATCTGAACCTTATTGTATCTTTTTTCATAATTAATAATTTAGTTGATCGTCACATTAAGTTGGCATTGTAAACAATAATTAATTATATATCAATAATCATTAGTTGGTAATCTGACTTCTAATTAATTTTGTATATAGATTGTGAGGACACACAGCTGTGACGGTATTCGTTAAAAAAATTCTTTGTACAACGTTACGATGTCTGAATAAAGCGAGTGTATTAGTTATTGGACTATTTTATTCCACAAGACCTGCAAGTTATTACAGGGTAGTCTAATAATTGAGCTATTGAGGCAACAAGGTACAATGCACTCACCGTCGTCCATAAACATCGTATCGCATTTCCCAGCCTGGAGGTAATGGCTCTTCTGTAGTGGCAGTAGTTGTGGCGGGTGTGGTCGCAGCTGTAGGCGCAGGGTGCGAGTTGTGTCCTGTATGGGAGCTAGTACCATGAGAACTATTCTCTGCACCAGGGTGCTCCACGTGCGACGGTCCCGCACCGCTTTCTGTAATCGATGTTCCGCTTGCTGATCCGTTGCTAAGCGGAGGAGGCCCCGGTGGTGGCTGAAAGTGAATATAAAGTAATTAATCATATTATACACTCTCTAGTAATCAATCAAGGGTTTTCAATTGTTGAGAGGAATTAAGCAAACACTTTTCTGTTCTAACCTAGATCTTCTATATTATACTATACTACCTAACTACTAAAAAAAGAGAAACCAAAATAGGTACAAATATCAATTATATTTCAATCAAACACCGAAATTTTATCTTTATACAATCAGTCGTCAATGCAACAATGATTAATAATATTCTTACTTATATGAAGCATAAATAGAACCCATAAAAAAATCTCAAATATATAGACTTAGTACCATAAAACAAACCGTATAGTCACAGAGATAAGAACATGTGCACTAGTAACTTTTTTCGTTTTCCTCTAAACATGTCATTCATTGTAGGTTCGAAAATAAATAATGATCTACAGAAATTTATACTAAATTGCTGAATCTTAATAGTAATGCAATGAACATGTACTGTATTATTCTTATTCCTTATTATCATTAGATATTTTCACTGTGACAAGTGATATTTAGCTACTGATATTGCATATGCATATTAACTCTAAGCTAAGAGTTTCATGCTTAGATATAAATCCGAATAAATATTTAAATTGTGCTGGGTGTTACAGTTTATAGTACAAAATGCTATAAATATTTGACCATATAGGATGCAACAATAAACTATGTTTTAATTAATGAGTCAAATAAAATATTATTGCAACTGACAAAGAAAGGTAACACTTACTCGAAGATTTTGTGTTCTCAACATGGATCGCAATGTTTCTGAATTATTTCGTAAACGGGTTCTAGCACGGACTCCATCATTCAATGGGCTGCGTGAATTGGTAGCCTCTCCAAGGATTTCGTGTGACTGACTCAAAACTGCTGGATCAATTCTCAGCCCATCTAGTAGCAACACTAAATCAGCTGTTTTCATTTCTATGGTAGTGCTTCCAGCAGTGCTATCTTGGGACACAGTTTTCATCATATCTGAAAATTAAGTACCCTCCTGATTGGTGATAAATATGGTAATTGTTTATTTGTATACATCAAAGACTATTTTTAATTTAAACAACAGCTGGACTGTTCTGACATATTCACTATTTTAAAACTATACATGTAACAATTGCATAATAATAACATTACAACACAACAAACAAAGATATAAAATAAAAAAAATATAAACATACCTAGGCTCAGTTCTACATTTTCACATTTTCCATTAAAATAGTGTAAGACTTTTAAAAGATTAAATTTTTTCTCTCCAATAATATGGTCTTTCCTAAAACTGTGATGATCTGCCAAGCGGAACATGAGTTGTGATAATGGTGTTACCAGTACTGTAAATTCCTCCTTCCATTTTGGATGTACTGTATTTTTAATAACTTCCGTTTTCCTTAAAATCTTACCATCTATAATCACTTGTAAGTACGGATTTGGCTTAAATAATCCAGAGTTTCTAATTGTAGCTGATTCAACTGAAAATGAAAGCAAGTATCCAATAAAACAATAAATATTATATTAGTCCTTCCAAAATTCTTAGGTTTACATTTTAGGCACATAAAAAATAGTTAAAAAAATATATTAAGGTCTGGAGAGTATTCTGAGGTTCCTTACTAAACATTGCTTAAATTATGAATCCACAAAAAATTGCCTTGCATTCATGAAAAATAAAATGTCTATGCAATTTTAATTCTAAAATATATGATATATTTTATCTCTTATATATTATTCCCAATGATATAGACTTTGTACTAAGATGATAAAATAACTTAGATATATATGCAATGCTGTTTGACACTGAGATGCTATTGCTACGCCTGAACCTCTATCGCTAGTAACTCGACACAAAGGTGAGGTGTAACCTCGGCTTGGATGGTTACTATGTTACTCGTAAGCATTCCGATTCGAAGGCGCCCGAGAGGGCCGAACCATGACTCGGTCGATTGCTATTTCACGAATAATCTAAGAGACATTCAAAAGCTAAACTAACTTTGAGTGCCACTTCGGGAAGCATTGGCGCTGGGAGAAAAAGAGGCCGAAGAAACTCCAGCAACATTCCTAACATCTAATTTAGATTAATCGCAACCTTTGTGGACGCTTTGTGGATTTAATTAAACACACTTTTATCTTCTGTTGCATGATATGGAAGTTCACATCTAATTACAAGAAAGAAGTGATATCATATGTGTCCCCAAACATAGAAATGAAATAGAAAAGGATACATTTGTTATTAAGATGGAATGGCTCAATGTCAGTTAATAGGTTTAATAAGACATTGCAACAATATTAGGTAAAAATGATTCCCAAGCAAGCTACTACAGTTGCAGTCAGTACAACTGTTAGTTGTGGAATGGATGTGACATAGAGTATAATTGAAAAAAATGGAAAGGTAAAACTAATACATATATACTTCAGTCTCATTTATTCCTAACTTTTCCAGGTTAATATGTTTGTATGTATCTGTTGTCTTCATACATTTATTATGTATCAATAAACTGTTTTGAAGAAAAACAGAATTTACAAAAGAGATGCTAGTACAGTTTGTTTGTTCAATTTCTTAAACTGTGTATCTAAGACAGAGTCAAGACATGTAGATATTAAATGAAAAATAGACATTCATGTTAAATTTAAATTGAACATAAAGACTGCCAGGACTCCAAAGAACATTAAGATCATTAAAATCCACAAGCTATTGTACTCAAATGTAATTTTGCAATAAACAATTTGAATACTAGGCATTCCTGGCCTAATAAAGATAAGAGATATTTATGAACTTATAGTAATCAATTTGTAGAAATAGCATGTGTGAAGTGTGTGTAAAATATGCTTATAATATGGAGGAAATTATTCTCATAGAGGAGTTATATATTAAAACATCTTGTTGATGGCTCAGATTGATATTAATGGAGGTTGAAGCAGAATAGGTTAAGGGACAGCAGCAAGGGGATCTTTCAAGCCCTAGAAGTTCTTGAATTACAAATGTTCAACTTTAATAAAGGCTCAATTGAATACTGCTTTCAAAATATATTACAACAAACATGAAATTTACATACAATTTCAACACAACTATTGTGTATACAAAAAAATTACAATAAGGGAAAACCTCAAAGTAATAACATAATTCTTACCAGTTAAACTGAGTTGGTGGTATGTAGAAAGTGAAATAGGTGCAGTTAAAGATGGTATAGTCTCCGACATCTTGGTATTATCAATACATCATTATTGAAATATCATTAAAGCAATCCACAACACCATTAAAGCAGATCACATCACAGAGCACATCTAAAACAATTTTATAATTTTATAACATCTAAAATTAAAGAATCATGTTACATTTCATTAATTTAAACATTATTTATAAAATATTAATTGACACATACAAAACAAAAGGTAAATTAATACAGACAATTGAGGACCTCTCAATAAAGCTTGCAAACAAAACATTGTAAAGACAAATGTGTGTCATTGCTATAATAAAGGAAGTACAAATTAATTTTATATGTTCCATTTTTTATATCTACTTGCTCCTATTATCTCGCTAATTGATGTAACAAAGCAAGAAAAGATTTAAAACAAACAAAGAGATTGTGGTCTCCAATCACAAATCTGTATCTATAGTATGTACAAAATTAAATGCAACTTGAGGAAGAGTCATCTATTGCTACTACAGGTATAAAGAACTTGTGCCCTGTTGCTGAAAGATTGAGGGAACTCCAATTATAACGGCTGATAGCATTCACGGAAGGTTTAGTGGGTAGGGGTCGCCCAGACCGATTCCCACACATACCTCTGGGCCCTCCGTAATCCTTTTACCACGTTAAAAAAAAGGTATAAAGAGTTTAGAGAATCTTACACTAGCGTTACCAATATACAGAAACATAAATGCATTATTAACTATTTTAGCCCAAAATACTACACAAAGTATTCAAGTCTCTTAGACGAAGTTCATAGAATAGGGGCCCTGAATGCTAACAGTGCCTCAAGAATAAATGCAAGTTGAAGGCTATAAGAAGTTTAGGAGCTCTGTAGAGAGGACTCATCTACTGAAGATATCAGATTAATATTTACTTTATTTAATGAAACTTTAAAAAAATTATCCAGTTTACACATATATGTACAAAACTCATATGCATGATTATGGTCAGGAAAAAATTAGCCACCCACTCTTATCCTGATCATGTGGTTAATATCAGATGATTATTATTTTTCAAGGTTTTCTGTAAGACAGATTGATTACTAATAATATTGTGATAGATACACAAGCAATCCCAATAGCCTACTTAAACAAATTATTATAAATCCAATTTTTCATTATTGTATTAATCCTAAGAATAAGAAAAACTATTTGTTATAAAAAAATTATATAATGTTACAAGTACTAAATGAGCCAGGACTAAATAAATAAAGAACCATATTAGATGTGCCAGGAAACCAAAGTGATACATGATTTTAATTAGATTGGGTTTAATTCATCCATAAAATAATTTTGAATTGAGTTAGTTACACTGTGTGTATGTATCTTATTATCTTTGATGATAAAATATATTCGATTGGGTTCAAAGCAATAATAGGAATTTTTCAAAGCCTAATTTGTTATGATGTTATGTACTGAAATATTTAAACATTATTTTTAATGTTCATAGGTATTTGAGATAAGCAATGTCAAAAAATATACTAATTACGTGTAAAGTTAGTTAAGGACAAATAATACATAATATTTTTAGTACCTATATTTCGCAAAAATACTGTAATAACTTTTTCGCGAGTAAGTTTTTTGTACAGCTAAAAGAATTCAAAGTTCATTAAATATTTACTAGCAGATAAATTATTTAACAAGTTACCCATAAAAATGTAATTCTTACGATTAGGACTTTATCTTGCCCCTTATCTCACTAAACTCTGAAAGGAAATGAGCAAGAAAAAGTCATGACTACCGATTACTTATACAATTTTTCACTACATATCACCACTACTGATAAAATTAAAATGTTTTCACTTTTGAACAGTTATTTACAAAACTGTAATGTGGTAAACAAAAAATATTCTGAAAATAATTAGTCACAAGTTAGTCATTACCACAGATCGTTTAACAAATACAATATCACTATCCAGCCATAGAACAACAGGCAACTGACAACAGACATAATATCGTATAAGATTAGTGTTGTAAGTAAATAAGTAGGTACCTATTAAGTATGACCATAAGGTGAGTTCATATTGTACTACTAGGAAATACGGAATTTAATAAACATATCTGAGATTTATGAAACAACCGAGAAAGCAAACCAGAGTAAAGAAAAATTATGTGATATTTATTTTTTACATCATAAGGTTATAATGTTTATTTCAAATGTATACATTTTTTACAACTACGAAAAAAAATTGAATTATTATAAAAAATTGAAAAAAAGAATTCCATAGTTATAATTTGTATAATTTCCTTACAAATAAAACTTAATCTGTATTGAACAATGTCTCCCATCAACATAATTATCGCCATACTTCCTCCTTTCCTCTATAGGTTCCTAATTCATTTCAGCAGGTATAATTTTTACTCGATTTTGAAATCGGGTAAGGTTTTCGTTTACTGCCGTACATATACCCTAGCAAAAACGGAGATGAAATAAAAATTGTAGTATGAAACTCTTTTCTCATTTCAGTTTACAAAGTCATTTATTCTCAGCATTTTGATAGAATGTAGAAAAATCTGGTTTCGTGAAGGGCAAAAAGGGAAAATCCAGTAGATGATATCGAGGTGGTCGCCATGAGGTATGTGATTCAACGTCCATTGCCACGATAATTGGAGGGCAGAACGACCTTACAGCGAAGTCTTGAACACCTCAAGAGATTTTCGCTAAATGCCTGAGTCGGATACAGAGGGCGGTACTTTCGACTCTCTAAGTTAGATTTCTATAATATTATATTTTGTATGGTTCTTTTAATATATTTTACTTTTTTTATAATGATGTTGTAAAAACTTAAGATATAAAAAAATTAAAGGACGTAATAACATTACCACTTAGAAATAATAACATAGAGATAGGTTAACTCTGAGATTTTGAGTCGCGGATAACCCCACTAATTTCAGAACATTCTTAAAGTTTCTCAAACGGATGTACACGCTGTGATTATTATTTTACCGAATAACAATTATCCACTGGTAATGCCATCATTATGAGAAAGTCCATTATAATCGGACAAAATTAAAAATTATTTCAAATACATAAAAGTAATAGCAGTTCCATCCTATCTTACATTTACATCGTATCATAATATGTCAATATCAATAATGACGGATTATTTTGTATTGAGTTTTGTTTTTGTACGTGACTGAAAATATTATCACTTTGTTTTGCTGTGTCTCAGAACGAGAATAGAAAATCGATTAAATCTTAATATCATAAGCACAAAACAATAGTTGAATAAGCTTATGAATAATATTCGAACCTCTACCTGTAAAACCGATATTGATAAATTAGTCGTACGTGTATATTATTAAGTTATCACACATTTCCTTTATTGTGTTTTAATATATTAACTACATTGTACGCGAAAGCCGAAATAATTACCGCATTAATGATAATAGCGATGCATACAACCATAATTCTTTGTCGTCCTTGTACTATGACTAATTTTGTATTTAGCAATCAAATTTTTGTATTGCTATGCTAAACTACTCACTATACTATTCAGAATAATTTTAACATTAATTTATAACATTTTGATTCATTTACAATACCACACTTATGATAACAAGCTCTTAACAGTTTATAGGTTTGTCTTGTCTTTCCAGAAATTACAAGTATGAGTCCAGTGGAGAGTGTGCCCGTTGCTGTCTTAAATTGCATCGATGATTATGTCGAGCTGTTGTATGATGACATACCTGAAAAAATAAAAGGATCTGCTCTTATACTGCAACTGGCTAGAAATCCAGATAATTTAATTGAATTAGCCAGAAATGGTATGTGTTTGGATTTATTTGTCACTATGTGTATAAATAAAAGATGAAATCAATCTAATCATTTGCAACATTATCAATTTCAGAGGCTTTACTGAGTGCTCTCTCAAGGGTTTTGAGGGAAGAGTGGAAAAAAAGTATCGAACTGAGTACTAATATTGTTTATACATTTTTCTGTTTCTCCACATATATTGAGTTCCATTCTGTTATAATACAATACAAAATTGGCTCTCTGTGCATGGATGTAATTGATTATGAATTAAAAAGATATGACCAATGGAAAGAAAGAGTTGAAGGGAAAAAACAACTGCTCACACCTGATAAGGTATGTATAATTAAATTTATGCAAGTTTGAGTGCTATGTAAATATTATTCAACATGCTTAATTTACATTTTTTTGATAAGTGTTA
The DNA here is from genome assembly GCA_029286785.1 of Meandrusa payeni. Taxonomy (NCBI): domain Eukaryota; kingdom Metazoa; phylum Arthropoda; class Insecta; order Lepidoptera; family Papilionidae; genus Meandrusa; species Meandrusa payeni. The sequence continues at coordinate 9,728,280 of JAGSMX010000012.1, read as the reverse complement.
TTGTTCCTTGTAAACTTTATAAACATTGAATGTTCAGTACTGTATTTTCATTGTTGCTGATTATGCTTATTCATTATGATTTCCTAAGGCAAATAATTAGATGTTCAGTAATCACTGCCCATTTTGAATATCTGCAACAATACTATTTTTGCAGCGATGAAGTCATGTAAATAAATTCTTTACATTAAAATAACATAACTGGTTACAATACTGTTTCATGTTTTCTACACACAGGAGTTTTGTGCACTTGTATCATTTTTTTAATGACGAATTACACAGATTGGCCAGAGAAGTTAGCCTTGACTGCTTCACTGGATTGAGAGGTGACATAGCTCTTAGGTTGCTTAGACTGAACCTCTATTGCTAGTAACTCGACACAAGGGTCCCCCCGATGAGGGGTAACCTCGGCTTGGATGATTACTAGTGCATCATGTTCCTTGTGATTCATATGGAGATAAAAGCTCCATTCCTAAAAAAAATATCCTTTATGGAGTTTCTGCAGTAGAATCAGACAATCATAGAAAAAGGAGATGCCATCTGTTAGATAGGATTTCAAAAGAATCATTTAATTGATTTTCTAATGGACAACATAAAAGTCAATTTTGAAGTTTATTGAAATAAAACGATCTGTCTAATTTGTCATCAATCTATACCTCAGACAAGTTTGATAACTCACTAAGAGCTGTATGGATTGCTTTGATGGATATTACTGTCACCTCATATTCTTCAGGCACTTTACCATTATAATTTGGTCTAATCTTTAGAAACTTTAAAGGTAAAAAATCTTCATGATAGGTTTTTGTCAGAAAAGAAACAAACTCATCATGCTGCAAAAGTGAATTGAAAAGGTGGAAAAACATTATGTAATAAAAACTAAAATACTATTTCACTATAAAAATTATCTTTCATTTTCGTAAAAAAACAATATTTCCGTTTGTAAAACCCAACATTATGTCACAGCCATTTTGCAAATAGTAGGTATGTGTTAAATTTTATAAACCTTGATAGAAGACAGTATGTCTTAGCATCTATCCAGGTTTGTCTAGTTAGAGGCATATTTTACTAAATAACTACTTTGGGATTTTATATTTTTTGTTACAGAATGACCTACCAAAGAGTAGAATCCCTGAACCTAAACGTCGTCCGAAGTCTGGTACCTGGGCTGTTGCAGATGTTAATATACAGAAATCTCGTTCATTAGTATCTAGTTACCATGAAGAATTATGCAATGCCTCTGATGAATGTATGTCAAAAAACGATGAAGAACAAATGAAACGGAAATTGAAAACATTGTCTAAGAGACAAGAACAGCTTCTTAGAGTTGCTTTTTATATGTTGTTGAATATTGCTGATAGTATCAAAGTTGAAGAAAAAATGCATAAAAAGGATATTGTTGGTTTGCTTATCGGTGCAATGGAAAGGCACTCAAATATTGATCTACTTATTCTCATTGTGTCGTTCCTACAAAAGCTCTCCATTTTTGTGGAGAATAAAAACTCCATGTCTGCTAAAGCAATTATTGAAAAACTAGCTCCTTTACTGGATTCTCCTAATGCCGACCTAGTAAATGTTACATTAAAACTTCTTTTTAATTTAACATTTGACACGAAATTACGAAATAAAATGATTAAGATTAACCTTTTACCAAAATTTATGCAATTTACAAGTAAGTATAAAACATCATATATGGTATAAAAAATAATCTTTCATTTTCGTAAAAACAATATTTCCGTTTGTAAAACCCAACATTATGTCACAGCCATTTTGCAAATAGTAGGTATGTGTTAAATTTTATAAACCTTGATAGAAGACAGTATGTCTTAGCATCTATCCAGGTTTGTCTAGTTAGAGGCATATTTTACTAAATAACTACTTTGGGATTTTATATTTTTTGTTACAGAATGACCTACCAAAGAGTAGAATCCCTGAACCTAAACGTCGTCCGAAGTCTGGTACCTGGGCTGTTGCAGATGTTAATTTACAGAAATCTCGTTCATTAGTATCTAGTTACCACGAAGAATTATGCAATGCCTCTGATGAATGTATGTCAAAAAACGATGAAGAACAAATGAAACGGAAATTGAAAACATTGTCTAAGAGACAAGAACAGCTTCTAAGAGTTGCTTTTTATATGTTGTTGAATATTGCTGATAGTATCAAAGTTGAAGAAAAAATGCATAAAAAGGATATTGTTGGTTTGCTTATCGGTGCAATGGAAAGGCACTCAAATATTGATCTACTTATTCTCATTGTGTCGTTCCTACAAAAGCTCTCCATTTTTGTGGAGAATAAAAACTCCATGTCTGCTAAAGCAATTATTGAAAAACTAGCTCCTTTACTGGATTCTCCTAATGCCGACCTAGTAAATGTTACATTAAAACTTCTTTTTAATTTAACATTTGACACGAAATTACGAAATAAAATGATTAAGATTAACCTTTTACCAAAATTTATGCAATTTACAAGTAAGTATCATGTATGGTATAAAAACGTAATCTTGACAAATATGTTTCCATAGGATTCCAATTCTTAGTATATTATATAATTTTAAGGTGATGACAAACATATTAACCTTGCAATGAAAATACTTTATCATTTGAGCATGGATGATCGTGTAAAACTGATGTTCACTCAGTCTGATTGTGTTAAACTGGTAAGTTAATTGCTGATTTTGAAAAAAGAGGATTTTAATAATTTTGATTAATTGAAATACTTCGGATTTTTGTTGCATTCGGTAATTTCTGCCAGAGGGAGTCCTACATAGGCTATATGAACTTGACATAACAGATGGTATCTTAGTGGTAATATGGGGCTACCTAAGCAATTGTCAGATCAAATTGAAGGAGTGCGTCACATACATTGCTTTTGAAGCTGAAATTTACCTTCGCACTGACAACACTGGCATCTTGTGCCAGTGCCTACAAACTACAGCCAAAACACTAAAGATCAATGATTAAGCACTCACGCCCTTGACACAGACAGGTAGGCTAATATTATAAAATTCCATTTTAAGGGTCTATGGCACACCTCACTTCTTTCATATCCATTCATATTTATATATATTTACCAAGTACTTTTGATATTGTCTTTCTTCAATATGTCACCAATCTGATCAATATGTTTGTCTAGAGCAACTCCCAATAACTATGACTAGTTGCCCCACGTTTTTGTTCATAATTATGTTATATTGTTTGTTCATGCATATTAAAAGTTTTTGTGGTACTATAGCTTTATTGCTTTGGTAATATCAGCATCAAAATGAATGTGAAACAGTGATTGCCTAGTAGCTATGCGGTTGGACTTCCGAACTGATGGTCGCGTTCGAATTCAACTCTTCTTGTACCAAAGAATTGCCGTTTTAAACTAAACAAAAAAAAGTTGTACCCAGTGTAAGACATGGGCTCACCTGTCAAATCAGACAGCGAAAGCTCTAGTACTCTGCAAGGGTGAAAAGTTAGGGTAAAATTTTAATATGTAGTTATTCCAACTGACTTTCCGGCTGCATCTCTATAGAAACATTTTTATTCCAGTTGACAGACATGCTGTTACTGAATGTAAATAGCGATTCGAGCGTGGAAAATGGACCTGGCACCACCGACGTGCTGCTGGCCTTGTGTGCCAACTTGGCGTGGAATGAGCGCGCTGCCCAACAAATGGCCGCAGAGGGACGCCTTAGAGAGCTGCTAGCTCAAGCCTTCCGCCACAGGAATTCTATGCTAATGAAGATTGTGCGCAATCTTTCACATCACACACAAACTAAACCTCTATTTGTGGTAGGTTGATATATCAATGTTTAATTTTATGTCTAGACTAGAAAAGTCTCTAAATAAAATTTATACAAATTTTAATTCAAATTAGACAGTCTAATTTCTTAAATGAAAAGACTAATTCCTCAAGCGTCAGCCACGACGAATCTATCAGCTACTCCCTCCCGACCGGTCTCGGTCGAGTCGGAGGTTGAGGGGACGCTCGTAAGCCTGTTCAAAAGCTCCCTAGAATAAGGGATTTTTAACCTACGACGCTCATCTGGCGGACGCGCGTATTGCGGAGCGAACCCAAACAGGTGTCCGTGCGATCCGTTGTCCACACGGTCGAATAAGTTGCTGATATTAAACGCTGCTTCGCGCGGATGGCATCTTTTATTTCTTCCAAAATATCATAGCTATATTACGTTCTAATACCTATTTTCTCTTTCGCAATAAATATATGATTTGGCAGCCAGCTGCTCTTTTAACCATTGCTTTAAAGTATGTCGATGTTGCTGCAACTTACTATTAAAGATATTTCGTCCACAGGAGTTTGTCGGTGACATTGCTGGGGCAGTAACAAGTGAGGAAGCTCCTGAAGAATTTGTGATAGAATGTCTCGGCACTTTAAGCAATATTCTATGTCTATGCAATAATATAGACATTTATGCAGTTGCTGAGAGATATAACCTAATACCATGTATTATGAAAATATTAGATCCAGGTAAATGTCTTTTTTTATTTCATCTCATGAAAAGAAACATTAAACAAATGCAAGATGAGTCACGTTACTACGGGACACGCTTCAAATGTCAGCTGTGTCTCCAAAAAGACTATCAGTCCTAATCTTTCAGCTATTTATTTAAAATTATTATGTTTTTAACATAAGTTCGAGGTTCCTGTCCGTCGGTATATAGATATAACTTACTTGTACACCAAAATCAAAGAAGAAGAAAATTACAGAACTAACATTTTACAATTAATTGTACAATGGGCGACCTTATCGCTAACAGCGATCTCTTCCAGGATATCTGTGCATGGACAGGATTTAATAGTAATACATAAAATATAAACAGGTAAGGTACAAGGTGGTAGGGACAACTTAGTCAAAGAGAACCAGGAAGGACATTCCACAGTCTAGTAACCTGCAATGTAAATAACTTCCCATAAAAGTTTGAAGAATTAATAGGAGGTTTCAGAGGTATGTGAGGCTAGTGGCTCGGAAAGGTGCATAAATTCATAACGTTCTTTGAGATAAGTTGAGGCAAATGGAATGAAGAGGATACTATAAAGAAAAGAAAGGATATGTGTACAATTTAGTTTCATTCTGTTATTGGCTTAAGTCAATAATTTCTTTGTTCAGAGAACAACAAAGACCCGGAGCTGGTACTAGAGGGTGTGGTGGCGGCTGGAGCTCTGGCAGCAGATGAACGTGCAGCCGCAGCGCTGGTAGCGGCGCGCGGCGGTGATGCTCTTGTCGCGTTGCTACGCCTACGTCAAGCCGACGATGAACACGTGCTGCAGACTATCTTTGCCTTCCGCCAGTTGCTATCGCATCCTAATGCCGCGGAGCACCTCGTCACCCGCACCGGTAAATACGTAAATCGTCACTTCCCTCGAGGTCATTTGCTGCCGCGGATCCGTCAATCTACAAGTTTATGCTGCAGATCACCTTTGTCATTGGGCAATTTCTGTTGTACCTATGCTTTACGGAAGTCGCAGTAATAATATTAGTTTAGATATACATTAACATAATTAATGTATTGTAGCTGAGGGGTGACCTTTGTGTCATCAATGCTGACTGCAGTACAATTTCTGTATGGGTGACCTCTGTGAAAGAAGAGCGCTGAAATTTTGAATGATTACGTGAAAATTTTTGCAGTTATGTGTCTATGGGTCATAGGTCCAGAAATCCAACCATCAGTCCAGAATAACATTATATAATAACGCGCAAGAATAATCACTATCAGGTGAACATCCTGTTCATGTATTGCTTTATCTTGTGTTATATTTATTTGTAAACATATTTACATATAGCCGAAAACCGTTATCGATCAAAATTAAAAATAGAACCTCCATCAAGAAACAACCTTGGGCGAGAATCGTGCCTCCTGGCGTGTGTAGATTTGATATATGCTCTACAGATTAATATTAAAATTTACAGAAGCTCCAGCTTACCTCATTGATCTGATGCAGGATAAAAATGTGGAAATAAGAAAAATGTGTGATGAATGTTTAGATATTATTTCTCAAATGGAAAATGATTGGGCGGAAAGAATTAAGGTGCGTATTTTTAAAATCATCAAAGTATTAAGTGCTTATTGCGTAATAAATTAGGTTAATTAAGATTAAAGCTCGTAATTATATTCTTGACGTACACCGGAGACTTGGGACTGTTAAAAAGGTTTTTTTTTATTAAATTTATGTTCGCTTACCTACGGATGTTTATGAAATAATATTATTTTGTTTTAGGTCGAGCGCTTCCGTTGCCACAATGGACAATGGTTGTCGGTCGTTGAAACCCTGGGCTGCGAGAGTGGAGCGGGCGATACAACTGAAGACCTTCCGCCGTATCTCTCCGCTGACTATCTCACCACTCACCGCCTCACAACAGCAGGTAACTTTCACTAAGTAGGAAGTATATAAATGAAAAGTAACAACCTGTATACATCCCTTTGTTCAGCAAAGGCCTTCTCTGTAAAGAGAGTGTAAGATCAAGACAAGCCAGTTTCTTTACGATATTTTCCATTACTGTTTAATTTAAATCAGCACTTAAATTTCCAAAAAAATATTTCTTTAGGGATGCGACTCTCAAATGCTATTCATAATTTAATTTAATATAATAATTGTTGCACCAGCAATAGTCCCAGGACTCCCAGGCACTAATTCGAGAAAGAAACACAAATGATGACGTTCCTTATTCCAGTTGAGATTATATAGAGCAATGTAAGACCTTCATCGAACATATAAATGTTTCAGAATAAATAAATGCACTCTTGCTGGGTACCTTAGGGGTAATAGTAACCTATTAGTAGGGTAAATTGCCATTTTACACAATCCTGGCATATAACTCTCTTGCACATTCTTCCACATCATACATTATTCAGTTCCGAGTATTTTTGACGTCCCGATCTGATCGACATATACAGATGTATCTGAAAGAATCATTGATGTTCTGTTCTTGTTTAGAAATCGCATTATAGCTATAGAAGCTATATTTTTAAACAAGTATATGGTAAATTGCTTTACAGATTCTCAGACTTCCCTCAACGATGATTCAGATAGCCTGTCGGGAGAAGCAGACTTAAATCGCATAAACAGCAGGTATGTCCAATATAAATTACAAGAATGCTTTACAAACTCTCCACTTAACAGATGTTTGATTTTGATGCAACAAGCAAAAGTTTGATTATCAATAAAGGAAAAATAATATTATTAAATAGATTTTTTGTGGTATTCTATGATTATTTTAAATAATTGTTTGTTTTTTATTTACAGGAATACGTCAGATGGCCATACAGATGACATGTATGGAACAATGGATTCTTTATCTGACAAACCGATGGACACCAGTTCCGACTTCAAATTACTTGCTTAATATTACTCTTAAAATAATGATAAAAATAATTTACTAGTGGCTTGTATTAATTGTGTCTGCAGTGTGCTAAATGGGCTGTATATATAATTGAGAAAAATATGATTTAATTGGCTAATACTAATCTTAAGGCTTAATGAACTTGTCAGTGATATTATGAATAACAGCACTATTATAGCAGACACACTAAACATTATTGAATTTTGAGTTAATATATAGTTTCTTTGATTTCAGTTTATTTTAAAATTAAATTTCTTAACTGCATTCCATTAGATTCTAGAATCACAGTGCTTGTTATTCCTTTTTTATGGATAATGGCCATTGTTATCTCAGAGGCATTTACATATTCACCTCACTCAGGCTGAACCTGGATTAGGAATGACTTCACACAAGGCATCGCACGCAAGCCTAGATAGCATTCTGGCATTAGTTATTGGTATTAGAATAAAACATCTATTTATTATTATTATATTTACATAGCAAATAATATCTTTGATACTACCTGCTGTGTTATTGTTTTTTTTATTCTAATATATTTTTAAAAGCAGCATGATTTTCAAACTAATTTTGTTATATTAAATTCTGCTGGAGATCCTCAGGCCCGGTTACCGTCAGTATCAAATGCTCTTAATTTTTATTTGATTATTCTTACATAGAACAATACAAAGTCGCATGCCGCTGTCTGTGTGTTCGTGATAAACTCAAAAACTACTACACTGATTTAATGCCGTGCACTGTAATGGATAGAGCGGTTCTTGAGGAAGGTTTTCGTATATAATTTTTAAGTTTTCGTATACAGTAGCTAAAATATAACGATATTTCAGGAAAAGGATAAGCTGTCTGGGAGTTTTTAACGAGATAGAGAATAGAAGAGACCCTTTGAGATATAACAAAATATGTATGGTGGAATTGTGTAAACATTTAAAAAATTGGGCAATTATAAAGCGGTAATTGTACAGCTAATTACACAAATACGGTATTATTCCTTTTCATTTTAAATATGATAGTTTGAGCGTTTTATGAATATTATTTTCTCCCTTTACACCATGCATATTAAATGAATGTCTTAGAAGATATAGCAAAATTAAAATAATGGGCAATGAAATTAATTTCGGATCCCCTCCGTGCCTCGCGTTAGAGCCTAAATCCTAAAAAACCTAAATAGACTAACTTTTTTGGTTAATTTCACGCGGACGAAGTCGCGGGCACAGCTAGTCTGTCCTAAAAGACGTTTTTGTCACCGTGTACTGCAAAAACTGAGGAAGGTATACTACACACATGTATCCAAATATATATATATTGATACCATCCATCGTATTTGGATACATGTACGATGGATGGTATGTGTACAAAGGTATACAAGACACTTATTACATACAGCTTGTTTCGGAGGTAATCATTTTCTGTTACAAATTAGTTCCATTCAATTGACATGTAATTCTATTGTTTATTTTCCAACTTGACGCTTGATAACTCAATTGTAATATGAAATAGGCCGAAGAGAAACGAGGGCGGATCTCTAGTATTAGATATTAATTAATGATCTCATATAATTTTACCCTAGTCCTTTATATTTTTGTTGTGGTATATAACCAAATAAACGAATCAGCTTGATTCAAAATTTACTTGCGTTTTTATTTCTACACTATCCAAAACCTTCGCTAGAGAGCAGGAAGCGCTATTTATTTTTAATTTATCGCACACGCCGCACTAGAGAATCGAACTAACCTCTTCAATGATTATGATATTGTTAAGAGAAGAGCATCTCGTTGGTTCATTTAAAAATATTTATTTATACTTTATTGTAAGCATCTTAAAAACTGGGTAGTTGTAAATTCTAAGATTTACCAACAGGCAACATTTTTATTCTTCTGTAATCATCATTCATTAAAACTTTAATGCCTTATTTAAAAAGTAGGGTAATTCTTAGGATTTACTTTACAATATATATGAAAAGACATGTCATAGCATAGTCTGAAACCATATGACGTCAACCAACTAGTCCTAGGAGAGCTAAAATGATAGGAGGTATTGCCTTTTTATTTAGTCATGGTCGCCTGCTTCTTTCCTCGGTTTGTTTGGCAGGGGTTTTAGCGTCCACTGCTAACTGCCACGGTGCTGTACGGTAGGGCTATTAGTTGCAAAACAGCACACAATTCGGCTTTGACGAACACATTGCAGTTTTGTGACGGGATTAGCCTCATCGGTAGCATGGCTCCTGCCATCTACCTCTGCGGTGTATAGTGCACGTACATGGTTTTGGCATTGGTTGGTTGCATTCATGTTAAAATTGAACCTAACCTACTATTTTAGAGACTACTACTATTTTGGATACAACAATGTGGCAACGTATCCGAATAGTTTCGATATCGGTAGCTGACCGGCGAATTTCTTCCGTCTGTACTGTTTCTCTACAATCATCTTGTTGGTGGACAGCAATCTTCTTTTGGCACTACTCCAAACCGTTTAGGTATGAATTGCACAGCCTACCTGGCTAGTTAAAACGTCGTGAAAGCTTGTTACTTACATAATTAGACCAAAAAACAGAAAACCACCTATTTGTTAAGTTAGTGTCGAAAGGAACTTCGTCTCTAAATACGCACGGAGGAGTCTACTCGTACTACGAGACACCATATTGCGGGCTAGTATTCCTATACAAATAATATTTTAATAATATTTTACCTCTGAAGCCTTCTTGAAAACTATAGTCAACTTCATCAGGAACTGCCTATATTATACTGAGGGCATGCATGATTATCTGTCAAGTTGACTCCGTTTTAAACAGTACTTAATATTTGTTTAGCAATCACGTATTTTATTCTATTGGCGCCGTAGAGCATAATCAGGATTCTTTATAATTAAATAAATTATTTAGATAGATTTAAAGAATCGAAAACACTTGAACGTTGAAGTAGCATCTTCTTACGATACTATGCGCCTTTTGTTTGTAGTGCAGATCATTATTTTAAAAAAGGAATGCGAGAATATGAACACAGTCACAGTGCACACACATTTTATTCTCTGATTGTATTATGTCGCTACTCTGTAATTTCTAACGTATTATAATTTAAAAAGAAATGTTCACGGGCGATAAAAGATATCACTTATCAGTATCTTCGTTATCATTATCATATTTAGCTTTAAACATACCAAAATAAAGTAAAAAAGAAGCAGTACTGCTTACTATTGCTTTTAAATTTCCTTATTTAAATTAAATTCTTGAATGTTTTCAAGTTTACGCGTCATACTTTAGCCTGTTATGGAACAAGTTTTTCGCAAAGTAGTTTATATGTGAGTGGTTGTTATACTAGTCGTATCTCGTCTCGAAATATATTGCTGCTTACTTGGCATCTTTCCTTTCCCTTTCTTCAACCTTTGTATTCGTATATAGGTAGTAATAGTGTTAACGAGATATTCTATAGATGTCTATCAATAGCAAAGTTCAGAAGTCCAATACAATCCACGAAGTAAGTCTTTATTTTAGATATATTTGTAGATAGATATTGAGTCGATCGATTTGTCGGAGATTTTAAAGGTTGGTTTTAATTTGTTTAGTATAAAGTTAGTTGTAAAATCTGGTGAACAACTTTTCAGGACTATTAAAGTATTCTAAGCTTTATGCTTAGAATAACAAAGATTCGTAAAACTTATATTATGGTTTCATTAATAGTAGCGCTTCATAACTATAAATTGAAAAAAAAATAATAGCCACAATTGTAAAAGTTAAAGTATGATTAGAAACTATGAAACAAATATTATACAACAAAAGTTCTTTCTAAAATCAAAGTATGAAGTTTAAGTAATATAATTATTTTAAAAATTGTCTCGAAACTATTCTGATTTTGAGAGAGACACAAATATATATGAACATTTGTATATGTTTAAAATTTAGTATATTATTGTGAGAGTATTTATTCATTTAAAATATGCAGCCTTTAAAGCAGTAGGGACTAGACAATAATTAATGATAAATAGTTGATTTAAGAATATGACAATTATTATTATATAAATGATAATTCAGTTTAAATCCATTGGCATGTGAGGCATCATAAAGTTTATGTTATAATTACAGTTGATCTCAAAATTGTGACTTGTGGGAACTGAAGTGAAATATATCATTTTTGTTTGTTACTTAGTTTCATAATAATAAACCTATAAAAATATTCAGGACAAATACATTCAATATGACAAATATTTTATGGTTTTCCTTTTATATATATCGGTGGTTCTTTTTCCTTATATTAATTGGTAACTATTATAGTAATATTTATGCAGGTATGTTTATAAATTTCTATTTTTATTGTTGTCCCCTGCTTGCTTTCTACCTAATAATAAATAATATTTGAAGAAAGAATAATAATATTTTAATCAAATATATGGACTCTACACATAACTAAGATGTTTATGAACAGGGGTGTATGTTGAATTATTTTTCAGATTTTATTTATCATAAAAATTTAATAGACTCTTCAGATTGAATCTTTTATTCTTCTAGGAATCTACCATCTTTTATGGATTTGAGTCTTAAAAATTACTAAAATAAAACCAAAAAAATTACATGCCAAACAATTTATTAGTCCAATAAATAAACTGTAGCACAGTATACATCTAGTAATGTTTACTTTGTATGCTTTTAGTAGCAGAGAACATTTGCTTATTTACATAATTTTTTTCCTTCAGGAACCAAATATGATTCGAGGCATCAAATTAGTGAGTAATAATTCCTTATAACAAATTCTATTTGACTTATAAATATTTTATATACCATTTAAATATTACCAAAAGTATTTCTTATCACAAACTATTGAATACAATTTTTCTGTTTCTAGTGTGGATATAGGGGACTTCTTTTGGAACCCTATGCAAGCTCTTTTCAGCTGGTTAGCAATTACACTTCTGCAAAAACAAATTCAAATACGCAGAGTTTACCGAGGCTGCCTGTTCCAAAGCTTAACGACACATTGACGAAGTATCTTAAGACTGTTAAACCATTCCTTAGTGATGATGAATTTGCTGCTACAACAAATCTAATTCAGGAATTTGGTGCACAAGGTGGTGTTGGTGTAAAGTTACAGGTTGGTACATAATAAAATTTACCTCATTATGGTGTTTAATGTAGGAATTAAAAATTATAATGAATATGTTGTAGAGTCTTCTAGAGAAGAAGGCAGAAAAAAACTTAAATTGGCTAGAAGAGTGGTGGCTTAACACTGCCTATCTAGAATACAGAGATCCTGTTGTTGTATTCTCAAGCCCAGGATTGGTGTTCCCATTTCGAAAATTTAACAGTCAAGAAGATCAATTGCAGTATGCAGCAAAAACATTATTAGCTGCTTTGGAGTATAAGAGCTTAATAGATGGGTAATGTAATTGTACATATTGTTTTGATAGTGACTGCATTATTCTTTATTTTTTTATTACCTTATTATATTTTTATATCAGTTGATTTTTAATTTGCATTTTAGCGATAAAATTCCAGTGGAAATGATGGGCAAAAGTCCATTGGATATGGCCCAATATAAGAAAATCTTTGGAACATGCAGAATCCCTGGTGAAAAACGAGACAAGTTATCTTTTAACAATAGTAATTATGTGACAGTTTGCCATAACAATCATGTAAGGTCTTTTACTATTTGACTGTCTATTATAACTAAAATTTCTAAAACTTGTACTTCTATTACATGTATTGTACTGTAACTGGTAACTGTTTACAGATTTTCCATGTTGACCTTTGGGGTAATGATAACAAAAAATTAAGTGAAGATCAAATTGTGCAGATGTTGAAAAAAGTTACTGAACTTTCAAAAAATCCAACTGCTGATGCCATCGGTATCCTTACATCAGACAATCGCGACAACTGGGCTAAAGCATATCAAGCTCTTAGCAAAGGTAATGTCTCACAAACAGTATTCTAATATAAAAAACTAATTGCATTGTGCATTATTGTTATAATTTACAACTTTTAATTCTCTTTTGTTATTGGAAACATTTATAATGATACAAAACCACCTCATTGTGATAGATAAAGTAAACAAGGAGTCACTGCTAGATGTGGAAAGGAGTTTATTTGTGTTGTGCCTGGACGCGCCCTCGGGGCTTTGGAGTGGTAGGGACAAGAGCGCGCGGCAGAGGGTGGCGGCCGAGCAAACCATACACGGCGGGGGCAGTGCCGTGAACGGCGCCAATCGCTGGTTCGACAAGACTGTACAGGTATGATAATGTGACGTACTGCCGACAACAAATTCTATTCAATTTAAATGTCATCAACATTACAAGGATACAGATATAGTGAGAAAAGATTTTCCTTCGTAATTTTTCGGAAAAGTACGTATTTATCGTGCTGTCTCAAATAGCGCTATGATGATAATAATGAAGATAATGGATATGAAAATGTCACTCATTTAATACGATAATTAATTAACAGTTCGGGTGTAATCGTATTCCGATAAAGATCCGAGTTTTCCCGAAGGAAAATAATTTCTCACTACATCTGTAACTATATTTTCGAGTTAAAACAAATCATAACTTTCGACTGAATGAACCGATTTTGATGATTATTTTTTTTATTTGAAAGCTGGTGCGTCCCGTGTGCTCCCATCTGACAATAGCATCCATGAAAAAACCATATAAGTCTTAAATTGGCATTAAGTATGTGTGCGACAAATGGACGAATAACTATCACGTCACCGTTGAGATGACCCCTTAGATGCTAGGAGCGTTGCTGGAGTTTCTTCGGCCACTTCTTCGCCCAGCGCCAACGCTTCACGAAGTGGCACTCAAAGTTAGTTAGCTTTGAATGTCCCTTAGATTATCCGTGAAATAGCAACCGACCGAGTCGTGGTTCGGCCCTCTCGGGCGCCCTCGGATCGGAATGCTTACGCGTAACATAGTAACCGTCTAAGCCGAGGTTACCCCCCACCGGGGGGACCTTGTGTCGAGTTACTAGCGATAGAGGTTCAGGCTAAGCGACCTAAGAGCTCTGCCACCTCTCAATCCGGTGAAGCAGTCAAGGCCAGCTTCTCTGGCCAATCTGTGTAGTTCGTCAAAAAAAAAAAAAAAACGTTGAGATGAGAATTTGGTTCGGTTCTGATTACCTAAATACAAAGAGGGCGTTGGCGCGTGATAACGTTTAATACTTAAATCGATTTATCGAAGTCGGTTTTTGTATTTTTACTCGGAAATATACTTACTATAAATTATTACGATAAATTACTTACTTCTTCCACATTGGTACTCGTTGTCTTGGATTGTCTTAAACCTACCAATATCACAATCAACAAGAATTGTTTCATACGAATAAGTACTCAAAAATCCCCGTGAAACCCGGTGAAACTATAGAGTAAATCAGAGTAATTCATTAAAAACAGTACAGTACATTTCAGTACCTTTGCTAATTTTCATTGTCAGTTATAATTGATAAAAGTTCTTTCGCCTATTTTGAAATATGCTTATATAACGTGATGTAAATTGCTTTTATTCCAGTTTATTGTGGGTGCTGATGGAGTTACAGGTCTAACATATGAACATTCCCCGGCGGAGGGACAGCCTATTGCTGTTCTTACGGACTTTATTATTAACTACATGTAAGTTCTCAACCAAATTGTTCGGAGAAACTGCAGTATTACTCATAGATAAAGTATTACAATGAAAAAATTATATATGTTCCTTTTTTCATAGTAGTAAAATTATACTAGAAAAAGCTTCCCTTTAAAGCCAATTTAGCTTTAATGAAAGTTTATTAGGTATCAGGTGCCATTGTGTGCCAAGAGTTGAGCCCATCTTCATACAAATTCTATCAAGTGTTTTTTATGTACTTATCGAAAAACAAAAACTCATTGGTCAAACCAACTGGGATCCAAACCTTCGACTGCTTAATCTAGGCCCTGTCACTGCTTTGTTGACAGAATATGACATAAAAGCTTTAGGAGGGTCTTTAAAAACTGGCAGAAGGAATCCACATACATAACCCTGATTTATCTGTACAAATAAATCAAATTGTAGTCTGTTTATAATATTTAAATAACTGCTTTTTACTTCATGCATATAAATGTTTATGTGATACCAAAATAACATTTGTCTATCTGTCTGTTTGTTCAGTAAACAAAAGTTATTATATTTAACATTTATGCCTAAAAAAAATAATTATCTTCACGTATGAGATGTGGATTTCCAATATTCCGACCATACAAATGGTGCTGCAGACTTAACTAACCATCTTGCTTGCAAGGGATTTCATTAGTCCCCAAAATTCTATGACAACCTGTATATAATTAATATTTTCTGTCATTCAGAGATAAGGGTAATGCAACCTCTGAATCTCCTTCAGCGAGCCCTAAGGAACCCATCAAACTGAACTTCAATGTGAATGCGGATGTCTCCGGTATGATTAAAACCGCAAAGAGTAACATAGACAGGTTTGTAGACTTAATTAATATTTAATAAATTATCCTAAAATTAATTAAAAAGAAAACTTTTATAGACATAATATTGTTGTAAAACAAAAGAATATTGAAATTTAAGTAAACTATAGAAGTCAATTTAAACATTTTTTAAATATTTTTATTCATCTATGTCCCTTTGATTAATATTTTTATATAATTTAATTTTTGTAATAAATTTGATATTTAATTACAGATTGGTAGCAGATCTAGAGTTGAATTGCTTCACCTTTGATAGATATGGAAAGAACTTTATCAAATCACAAAAACTAAGTCCTGACAGCTACTTACAGATGGCTATGCAGTACGCATTTTACAGGTATGTTAAATACATTAATTTTTATAAAGGATACAAAATATGTGTATTTAGGTACGTGGCGGCGGTAATCACCGAATGGTATCTCCATGCAGGGTACCACCGACTTTGTTATTTGCAAAAGCTATTTCACTATGGAACCAACCTTCGCAACCACACTACACCGCTCTAACAGTTTTTCCCACCTCAGATCAGACCTCATTCTGTATGCTTGTGCCTCGTTTTCGAAGCATTTTTGGTAAGTGAGGTTTGCGTTTTTTTTAATTTTTGTACGAACACAGATTGGCCACAGCCAAGCTGGCTTTGACTGCTTCACCTTAAACCTCAATCATTTTTTTTTTGTTGACGGGGAGGAAATCTCCACAAAGATACCCCGCCTTCTGGGGGGAAGGCGGCGGTTATGTGGGGTTCTTACCCACTAAAACCTCCCCGGTGGCCCTTTCCTCGGTGCATGACGAGGGGCTCCGGGATCTCCAGTGGAACGCACCGGAGCCCCTCCGCACTGTGCTCAAGGAGAGCACGTCCCGAGGGGGGAGGTTACTCCCTCCCCCCCTGTGCCCTCGCAGCGGAAGGCGACACGGGCCAGCCAATGTCGCCTTCTTCCCGGGTTCACTTTGGTGGACGACTCAGGCCCCCACCCTTGTCGCCCAGTGAACCCGAGGCCCCTTTTAGTCGCCTTGTACGACAGGCAGGGGATACCGTAGTCTTATTCTTGAGAGCCCAGAACTATAGGGCTGAACCTCAATCAATAATAACTCGACACAAGGATCCACCCGGTAAGTGGTAACCTCGGCTTGGACGGTTATTATGTTACGCGTAACCATTCCGATCCGAGGGCGCCAGAAAGGGCCGAACCAGGACTCGGTCGGTTGCTATTTCACGGATAATCTAGAGGCAATGGCAGTTCAATTAATTTCAATGGCGGACCATTGCTTACAGTACAAGGCAGCAAGGTTACGGAATGAATTAAACCGGTATGTCGAGATACCACTGTATGTTTCACTAAACTTCAGAGTTCACAAAACCCCCGGCGCGCACTACGAGTCAGCGGCGACACGCATGTACGTGGGCGGGCGCACGGAGACCATCCGCTCTTGCTCGGTCGAGTCCGTGGAGTTCGCTAGGACCATGCTCGACGCTCGCAGCGCTCCCAAGGACAAGCTGGAAACCATGCACAAGGCAATCAAAGCTCACAAGAATTACACTGTGCAGGTAACCGATTAAACTTTAGGACTTACAATGAAAATTCAATCTACATGATCTTGTTGTTTTTATTTTTTGAAAAAAAAGTGACATCTACTTTTTTTTTCAAATTAATGATGATATTTTGTGTACCTCAAATGTCATTGGCCAAAGAATCTTCAGCAACGTTCTAAACATTTATTATGAGGAAATTGCCAGTAATGCGGCGATAACGCGCTGGTATACTTGCCAACGCCATTCAGAAATACTATCGCTCCACATATGTTTGTGTCTGTCTATCTTGTTAATTTCATTTTAAATATATATTTAACAGGCATTGCAAGGTTTCGGCGTGGATAGACATCTACTAGGATTGAAATTGACTGCACTTGAAAATGGTATCGAGTTACCAAAATTGTATTCTGACGAAGGATTCCGCCGGAGCGCTCATATGAGGATTTCCACTAGCCAGGTGGGTGTACATATAAGAGATTTACAAAAAAAAACTGATTTTTACTTTTGTCATCGTTAAAAGCTTAAATATTTAAATATATAAAAGTTTACGTAACACCTACCACACTATTACTTATATATTATGGGCACAGGCATTTACCAGGGCATTACATCTGTAAAGAGAGTCCTAGTCCTCCACACGGCCCTTATGCGGATTGGTAGTCTTCACATGACTTAGAACATTTTCTAACACATGTAGGTTTCCTTATGATGTTTTCCTTTACCACTATGCACATAAAAGTACTATACAAAAATTAAACATAGCTTTATGTACAGAAGTAAATGGCTAAACGGCTCGACTTATGATCTGATTGTCGTGGGTTCGAATCCCAGTCGGCTTGTAACCACCAGTAATGAATTACCAGTTGTAACCGTGAATTGCCAGTTGTAACCAAGAATTGCCAGTTGTAACCATGAATTGCCAGTTTTTTGGTTTTCTAAGTAAAAAAATTACTTGCTTAAAATTTTGCTTGGTGTATGGCAATGGGCTCATCATATATGGGACCTAATAAGCTTGGTAAAAGTGGACAGCAAAATTTCTGTCTACCCCTCTAGGAATAAAAGCTGATAGCTTATAATAATATATACATAATTACGTACAAAATAATATTAAAACTGGGTCCCATAGATCAATTAACTGTTTAATTCTATTGCTAAAGTGTATGGTCGTATAATTGCTTTCAAAAATATAGATTACTACTTTTTATTGCTCACATTTTAAACATTTATATAGGTAAGTAGTAATTAAATATTATAAAATAAAATGAATCTAAATGTAGGAAGAAAATGTTTTGAGCACAGTGTCGCCCTCATGCACGTTCAAGAGTAGAGGCAATGTAATTTGTTAGAAGTTTTAACATATTCTTGTTGAAACTGGTATAAGCAGTCAAATAAAAAAATATATGACCACGAAAATCCGGTAAATAAATCTGATTTAAACACGTTCTACTAATATAGATAGAAAAAAAATATATTCATATTAATATAGACGAACGATATTGTAGGTGGCTTGCAAGTGCGACGGTTTCATGTGCTACGGGCCTTTGGTTCCGGACGGCTACGCGACGTGCTACAACCCGCGGGACAATGACGTCAACTTTGCAACTGCCGCCTTCAACTCCAACCCGGAGACCAGCTGCGATACATACAAGAAGGCGCTGGAACAGTCACTGCAGGATATGCACGATGTCCTTCTACAAACCACTAAATCCAAGTTGTAAAATGAGATGAAAATATGCATTATTATAAAACTCTCCTGTCGCCATATAGGTAAACAGTAGAACATACAAGGTAACATAATAAAGATTTCCGTTTTGCACGCTCCTGACACGCCTTACAGTAGTCTCTTATGTGTCCGTGTATCTACATCAACAAATATGATTAATTCTTGCTGGATTTTTAAATCACCAGTCTACTCGAAATATCTTAATCTAGAGCCTCCGCGTTCTGTTCATCTTCTATGGCCTGTAACACAGTGTTCCACAAAATAAATTTTCTTTATAGTTTCTATATACTGTGGTTCCTCGACATACAAGTTTAATTCGTGCCATAACCTTGCTTATATCTCGAAGCAATTTTTCCCCATTGAAATGCTATTAATCCATTCCAGCTCTCAAATCACCACCCCAGTTGTTTTTATTAAATAAGAAAAATGTATTTACAAGAAGAAACATTTATTTATAAATAATAAACCATCCATATGACCGGAGCTTAGAAATTATTTTAACGCCCTTATCTGGCGGATTACCCAACTTATCAGACATGCTTCGGAAACGAGGGAAACAAGCACACAGGCTATGGTCTAGCCTGGCGTGGGAGAAACTGTTAAAGCAGTGTGCGATTCCTCGAATCTTAAATCATGCTCTCATCTCAAAGCAAAATATAGTTCACTCATCACACTCGTATATCGAATTACAACTACATCAAAACCATGTTGCTATGCCAAAATCCTAAGGTACATGATTTCCGTCAACCTTTCTCTGACCTTATTCATAATATGGAATCATAAAATGGTTCGAATCCTACTAATTCTGTACCATAGACTTCATAAAAATGAAATCTATGGTGTTTTTTTTACGTAAAAAAATAATAATTTGCTAAATTATAATCGGTATCTAGTAAATAGCGATAGGGCACACGTTTTAACTTTAACGTCAACCACACTGCTTTTTCTTAGTTATATTAAAACTAGATAACGTCATTAATTCAATACCAGTTCTGCTCATTCAATCTTTTAACTGCACTTTATTCGTATT
Source organism: Meandrusa payeni (assembly GCA_029286785.1). Classification (NCBI taxonomy): domain Eukaryota; kingdom Metazoa; phylum Arthropoda; class Insecta; order Lepidoptera; family Papilionidae; genus Meandrusa; species Meandrusa payeni. Next base: position 9,708,235 of record JAGSMX010000012.1, on the reverse strand, counting down.
AAGACAATATAATCTAGGCAAAACAGGGTCTTTGTGTAATAAAGTTGTCAATATTGCATATGTGATAGTATTCTTCACAGTATATATATGTATAAGTATTAATAAATCAAATATTAATAAGAACTTGTTTTTATTTCTTTCTTGTTTCACTTTGCTTCTTTATCGCAGAGGTTTTCGAAATAAACTGGCAACGTGTTTTACCATGTGATAAACGTCAATGCAGCCAGTGAATTCCACCGAAATATCAGGAGAAAAAAATACAAGTAGGAATAACTTTAGGTCATTTGATTTAATTTGGTGTTAAAAACGTAAGTTCCATCCTGCCAGTGGCCGTAATAAACAGTGTAGTGCAAAAAAATTCAAGAAAAGCAAGGCCTCAAGTCTGCTAAACCAAGTGTCGAAATGAATGTTCATTGGCATCATAGTCTACATATATTACTTTACCAAGATTAGGATAAACGACATAAGATGGTTAACAAAAATATATTCCCCGACTAAAAGGCAAATTAATGATTATATAACTCTATTAACATTTATATCCATCTATCTTTGTATATAATAATTAGTTTCTCATATTATAAGATAACTTTGTACTAAAAAAAAATTATGAAATGTACGAGAATGATGAATCCCTTCAATGAAATTTCACAACATAAACAACAGACCAAATAAAATGATGAACACTGTACAAGGTTTGAATAATCAAAATAAATTTAATTTAAAATAACGAATATCTCATTATTTTATTAATATATTTTCTCACATAACGTAAATATACGAATAAACAAATAAATTCAAAACAGAGTGAATAAATTATTACCGTCAAATATCGTTGAATATTATTAAAATTATATGCAAATACAATTAAAATAAGCTCTCACGTCCTTTTAACCCTAACGGGGTGGACAGCGTCAGCTTTTGCTATCAACCTTTCACCAAGCTTATTAGGTCCCATACGTGACAGGTGGTGAGCCTATCGCCATTCATCGGGCACAAATTTTTAGCAATTGATTTACAATTAACTAATGTTCTCTATGTGTAAACATAAATACAGTTACTCAACAAATTATTTACCACACTTGGATATCTGATCACCTTTACAGCCGATTCACAGGAAGTGAACAGTCTTCAATTTTTTTTTCGTTCTTTTAAGTATTCTTTATAGTACATATTTCTATATGTATTCAAATGCAGTTTTAATTTTCATTCTTACACGAATGGTATTTATAACTCTATTTTTTTAAAATAATTATTTCCAACGCCAAAATCAGTGCAGCAAAGGCATTTTACAAAATAAAATAGAAGAATACGAAAGGTAAATATAATTACTATAGATTAGTGATTAGTACTATACAGTGTTTATAAAGTACATATTTTTCTTTTTAATCAAACAAAGAATTTCCATTCTTAATACACAAATGTGCTTTCGATATTTCCATATAAAGTAGCAAAACGACAACATTATGTAACAAGTAACCAGAGTCAAGATGTTACCCCCCCATTTAGAACCGCTTAGCTTTGTTGACCTTAACACTTTAAAATATATACCAATTATAAAACACATTAAATTGTAATTAATCTTTAAAGCAACCAGTTAGGATTACTTGAAAAATCCGTGTTGATGTGGACGCAATAAACAATAAAAGTATTTTGGTATCAGCGTAAAATCCATAAATTTACTTTACACCCTCGTATTTCTACACCTATATTCATAAGGACATCAAACAAAACTCGAAACAAAAATAATGCGTCGAAATTTGCTGTGTTCACTAGCCATTCCAATGCACTACTAAAGTAGAGTAGTGTAGTGGAATGGCTGGTGAACATAATACTTTTATGTACCATTTTACATTAAAAGAGCTTCCCAACGAAGTTATGAAATGATACAATAGATTAAAGTGGAATGTGCAACATATAAACAGAAATTTTAGATTTTTTTAAATAAATATGTAAGCTTTTTTATATATCTAAAATCTTCAAAACTATAGAACATGATAAATTATATATACCCTATAGACATAAATGCTACATGTCAAAAATAGTGTGATAGAGGATAATTACAGCATTTATTAGTAAAGTACGATAAGGACTCTTATAATGTAAGTAGCTGCGAGCTAGCAGGCGCAGTGGTCGCGTGGCGCGGGCGTCGGCGCCAACGGGCGCCCGGGCGACGCCGGCTTGTGCTGCACACCCGACTCCGCTGCATTCAAATCGAGCCGCCCGTCCTGGATGCTCTGATATATCTTCTTAGCTGTCTCGAGAAATGCTTCTTCCACATTTTGCCCTCTGTAATTTGAAATTCATCAATTTTTCCTTATTTGTAATAAAATAGTGTGTGCAACAATATGTTTATGTGCACTTAATATGGGCGCACATTCACTAAGAAAAGTGGCTATGTAAGCCACTGGAGCCTGGCCACATTGCTCAGGAAATCGGAGTTTCAAAGTGTCACTGTTACCAATATGGCAAGATGGCGTCATTATCGTAATAATAATAAGCTCTCACGTACTTTTTAACCCTAGTGGGGAAGACAGAGGTCAGTAGAGGAAGCAGTCACTTTATAACTTACATCAAATAAAAACATTACTTTAGGCTAACTTAACCAAAAAAGCAGAGAACAACGAAAAATGTTACACACGTTTTAGCACTGGCTTCTACAAACATAAGGCCATTTTCATCTGCAAACTGTTTAGCTTCTTCATATGTTACATCTCTCTGGCCATCTAAGTCAGATTTATTTCCAATTAAGAATATAACTGTGCTTGGATTTGTCAAGTTACGTGTATCCGTGAGCCAACTACTCAGATGGTTGTATGTAGATCTAAAAAGCAAATGATAATGGTTAGGGTTATAAATAGTAACAGAATGTAAAATCATTAAAAATTAAATGAAAAATAATAGTATTATTTCAATATACTAGAAAAATATACAGCTGTATAATCTATTTTTTTAATTTTTTGGAATACATTTTAAAATTTATTCTCTATTACACAGCAAAATTATAAGAAAGTTGTTCATTTAAGGTTGGTTGCTTCCAAATAGTATTTAAATATTAATTTCAAAGGAACTACCTTCTGGTTATGTCATACACCATAAGTGCACCAGCAGCACCTCTGTAGTAAGATCGAGTAACGGCTCTAAACCTTTCTTGTCCAGCTGTGTCCCATATTTGTAGTTTAATTTTTTGACCAGCAACTTCAATAATTCTTGTACCAAATTCAACACCAATTGTATGTGGACAATCTGCCATAACTGATAAGAAAAGATAAACATAAATTATATATTATATATACAAAAGAACCCATTAATGTCACCAAGAGATGTACACTACAATCTCTTTCATTTCAGCAATCAATCTTTATTTCAGCTTAGTTTAATCCTTCTATCTAATCCTTAGTTTAATCTCCATATTAATAATTTAACTAAGCCATCAAAATCAATCATGAAACTTTCAGTTCGTTCTAAGAAAATGTAGTAAAACTCACAAGTACTTACACTTTTTTTCTGTAAATTGATGTAACAAACATGATTTTCCAACACCCATGTCACCAATTATGATATATTTAAAAATGTATGAGTAATTGTAGGGCCCCGATGTCATTTTGCTGTAATTTTAAGATCATAAACATTATTCTTTTCAACGAAAATCACAAACATCAAACAAAGTGAGTCACTATAGTGAATAAATATTTCCGATGAAGAACAGTGAAATCTCCAAGTGTCAAAATATATACAACTTATTGCACGACTAGCAGGTATATAATCCTATACTATAAATAACGTAAATACTCAAAAATTAAACAATGAAAAACAAATTCATAACCCAAAATAAACTAACACAAAATAAGAATTAGTCTTACATTGTTAAATTTACGCCAAACAAACTTGAATTAATATCAGTATCAACAAAATAACTAATATAATTTTACTTGAGGGGCAGTAACAGTAGGTAACAATAAAACGTAAATTGTAAGATTGTATAAGTACTATAGAATACAGATAAACAGATATTATAAACCTAAATATTGGTTTTCACCACGTAGGTAACAGATTCACAGATAAATACAATATGCAACCATTCTTGTCAATGAGACATAAAACAGGTGACAAAAAATGGCGGATAAGAGCAACGTTGTACTACCTGGGCTCACCTAGTTTTCTAAAATGTTTTAAGTTGTTATTATGTAACGATTCATTTGATTAATCTATTTTATTGTTATTACCTATAATTTACTTATACATATCTTATTATATAATTTTACCCTAAGCCTTAGTTTTACTTAGAGATTTGCCCTTAATGTACAGAACTTTAGAAAAACTTAATCGATTAAATGTTATAATTGAATTGTTAGATTTTTATTTGTTAGATATTTAAATTCGATAATCAAGGCCAACAGGTTAAATAAAGACAGTAAAGTTTCGCTCTTAATGGAAGTTATGAGACAGCTGGTGATTTCATCGCCATACGCCGGAAACAAATTTAAGCAAATGATTATTTGTACTTAAGAAACTGACAAATTGAAAGTCGAGGCGGCTGCTATTCGAACCCTCGAACACATAAAAGATTTAATAAAGTATATCATGTAAAAAAATTGTATATTTTCACATTATTATAAGATTTCGTTGTTCTTAATAATATTATTTATATTACTAGGTAATAGGTATATTAGTGCTATTGAATATGTAAGTAAACTCGTGCGAAAGCAATGTATGACAGAAGCCACTAGGCTATGCGTTTGACTTTACAAATTTGTGGTTATATACAATTATAAATGTTTACAATTACAAAAAAAAATAATTATATTTTTATTAGCTTATGATTATTAAAATGTGTCCATTTTATTCCTGTAGAACCACTATATTTTGCAACTCAAAGCAAGGGAAATTAAAACATTGAGGCAACGTTACGAATGTCACTTAAGTTGTCAAAGTATCTACCTTTATTAGTCTTGTGATCTTGAGTCAAAACTAACAATTGACTGATTAATTTTGCACAATCACTATAACAGAGTTTATTTTTATAAAATTATTAATTATTCTGAAAGATCATATTGTATTGTCGAGAAAATGGCTGGAAATGATGACAACAAACCAGAAAACAATAATACTGGAGCCGATGATGCAAATACAAGCAATGAAAATAGCGAAAACATACGTGAAGGTGAAAACGTTTTCCTGTACTCAGCTTCATAGATTAACTAATTAATTTCTATTCATTAAAATATTGTTTTTTTTTAGAGTACGAATTCTTGGATTCAAAACTGGATGAATTAAATTCAGCTCTAGATTTCTTAGAACAGAAGAATGATGATATCCATAAGAAACTAAAAGAACTTCTACAATCTAATATTGATATACGTCAACAATTAAAGGACGCCAATTCTTTAACCAATGAAAATTAATATAATATAAAATTGTTTCTATATATTGTATACATGTAATAAGAAACTTGTTTAGTGGCACTAACAAATATTTATTGATGGTAATTTCTAATTAGAATCTTAGTGTATAAATATCTTAATCTAACTTGACTATACAATGTGAAATAATTAAGCCATGCATTTGCTCCGATGTTAGTAGTCTGATGATAATCAATTGAACATACATTTTTTTCAAATATCACTAAATATGAGCCTGCCTTATTGCTATGAGTGTTGGCTTAATTAGCCAAGAACTAAAAACGAAAAATTTTACAAATATGACTTTTTGAGATTAAAGTGCTTTAGTGGTTGTTCAAAATTAGCATGACTTTTGGACATCTTTGAACAGAGTAATTTTTAGCATAAATCTAATATTATAAATTTATACTAACAGCTTAACTGAACCAGGAAACTTGTTACTTTGAATGTAAATGAATTAATTGAGTAGTTTATCAATTCAATTTGTATAATATAATAAGTATATTTTAAATCAAATCAACAGTGAATGCTACCAAGCATAAACACTTTTATTTCTTCATTCTCCTATACATCATCACCTTGGATAGTACTACTGATGGTATATGTTTAGAAACCATGGACTAATACCATGACCAAGGAACCCAATTGAATGTATTCCCAATCCAACAAAAAATAATTTGTGAAATAAATAACATAAAAATACAGATAAATTGGCATTTTCCCCTCTTTGATGAAGTTGTTTGAAAAGGCATGAGTCTATAATTTCATAACATTTAGTGACCTAAAATGTTTGTCAAGTCTGTTTCACGGATATTTTATATTAAAAATAGTATTTATTCAGTGATATTCTATAATAACAATACTTGACTTCAAACCAATGTTATTCAGTCACAGGGAAACTCAGATTTCCAATTACTACCTATAACATAATTATAAAATAAAATACTGTTATTTTATTTAATTTTTTATTTATTATTTTATCAATACAATTCTAATTTATTTCTGCATAACTATAAGGAAGTATTGTGATTTTACCTGCAACTTTTTCAATGAGTATCTTTTTTTATGAATCGTAGACCACAATACCCACAAGAATGATCTCCTGGTTTGTCCTAAAAATGGCAGAAAACACACAGAAAAAGCATTAAAATATAATAATAATCAATCTGAAACATAACAAATTGCAATAAAAAATTATTGTATCTTAGATTTGCATTAAGTTTAACCTACCCCTACCCTCATGAAACAAGGGCAAGGCCTATCAATAAAGATAGCAAAAAATTTGAAAAGTAATCTTTCACTTAAAATAAACAGATATGGTGAAACTTTTTTATATAAGACAGCTGTGACAACTTTTTTATATCAATTCTGGCTGTCACATTGAAATTTGAAAAACATTCTTGTCAACTATTTTAATCAATAAAATATTAAAACTAAACTAATTGAAATTTCATAGTGAAAATGAACAATTACCAAATTAATAAACACTCGTGGGTGGCCTTCTGGCCCACTTCCTCCATCACACCATACAACTCTTTCAGTTACTTCTTTTGGTGGCACTTCAGCAATCAACTTGACTGCCCAATTTTGGTTTACATGTTTTGGAGCATTCATAAATCTACTTAGCCTGTAGTCATCTGAATCCCATTTCTAAAAACATAAATCTATTAGTAGTAGTAGTATCGTAAAAACGTATTCTAAATAGTTCAACCATTATTTTTACATATACAAATTCTTCGAAATCCTTTTTAAAGCATTATATTTTTACAACGTAGCTATGTCAAATAAGAACATATAGATAAATAGGCAATACACTAATTTTCACCATTTTTTTTCATAAAAGAGGAACAGAAACGAAATTTATTTTTTTACAAATTACCCTTGTGGTTCGTTCTCTCACGTTTTTAAAAAGTACATGACCGGATAGATTCTCTTTTTCTTCTTTGTATAGAGGAATTATGGGCACGGTGATTATAATAATACGCTTTTGTGTCATGATTATGAAAGATTGAAAAATGGGTCTGAAACTAGTCCAGAATTACTATGGATAAAATATATTTGTTTATTATGAATTGAATTAAAAATATATACTTGGCCTGTATGGGTGCCGATATCCTCACTGTTTTGGGTTATGCAACGACTACCAATTGGCAAAATTGTGCGCGGGGTAAAATATTTAAATAGTAGAGAAGAACGTTTAAATGGGATAATACGCATGTTTATTGTGGATTACCAATGGATATTGAAAATATAATCACAGCAAAAATTACATAGATAAATTTGCACTACGGTCCACAGACTTCATATTTATATCATAGATTAAAAATAATCAGCTATTTCTTAGTACAAGAATTCACAGACAAGGAAGAAGAGATAATCTATGTTCATATCGGCTTTTTGAAGCGCTCGATTCTTTTATTATTTTTTCATCATAGACGTAAGAATGAAGTGTATCTACTTTATGCTTTGTACGTGTTTACTAGCGAGGATTATTATCATAGTAATGTCTTTATAAATCATAATTATGGTTATTTCGTCTTTCAACACAAAATTATCCATGTTTTAAGCAAACAAATATTATTTAGTTTGAAACCCATAGGTTCACTTTTATTTTTGCTACCACTCAGTAGAATGATACGACGCGGAGACTTCATCATCATGCAAAAACCAATCATCGGCAACCTGGGCTAATTTCATCCGGTGTTTATGGATGTTATTTACATAAAGCATAAAAACGGAATCTAGTTGAGAAATACATGGCGGATCTTTCTATTTTGAGAAGATGTCAAACAATATGTTGGAAGCCTTCCTCTTGTTAAGTAACACTGCCTTCTATTGTAAACAAGTAGGAAGTTAAATAATCTCCGCTGTCCATGCCATGTACACTGGCAACAACAATTCGTTTATTTTCTTTAAAGTAGATTCTGTTCGATAATCGGAAGCGCTTAGTAAATTGGTTAAATCTGTACGTTTCTGCACATTCACTGTACACTGGTGTGTATTAAGAAATCGAAAACACTTCGTATTTTCACTTGTTTATTTCCTGAGCGGTCGACTGCAAGTGACCTCTATTAAAACTATGTACAATTTATACTATTTTGGCATAATGATTAAAGCGTCGTGATTGGTCGACCAATCACAGGCCATATGGTACGACCAATCACGAGCCAGCAAATATGTGGGTCGCCATAGACCCCTACGGCTCGTTTAGCCTTTGGTCATCCCGCACATCACTCCTGCCGTAGGCTTCGCCGCATCATTTTCCGGTGCGGGTACGATGTCTGCGGCCAACGGGAGGATCACCAGTTTTCTTACAGCTCGCCGTAGTATTCCTCCTTTGGTCCGGACGTCCACTGTGCGCACGACGTTGTCAGGTCCTGGATATGTAGCTATGACTCTGCCACGGAACCACACGTTACGTGGCAGGACTATCTGTAGTAGATCGTTGACTTGTACTACCGCTTCCCGACCATGGGGCTCCCGCCGGTATTGGAGCTCTGGTAGGTACTCCTTCAACCAACGCGTCCAAAAGATATCCGCGAGTCGTTGCGCGGCTCGCCATGTCGATCGGGATGCGACATCTCGCTCGTCGAATGTGCCTAGTAGTGGCACTCGCCCTGGGCCTCCCAACAAGAAGTGATTTGGGGTCAGGGCTTCCGAATCTTCTGCGCTGACCGACACATGTTTCAGCAGACGACCTTTTACTTCGTATTCTCTTTCTGCGGAAACAGGGAGAAACTTTCTGCTTTCGGGCGGCGATGTATTAATAACTGTTTTTCGCATTGTCAGCGTAGGTTTTTCGTATTTTTCCAGCTCGGATCTACCTCTGCGTTTTTCTTATTTCTTCGGTAAAATAAACAGATATGGTGAAACTTTTTTATATAAGACAGCTGTGACAACTTTTTATATCAATTCTGGCTGTCACATTGAAATTTGAAAAACATTCTTTTCAACTATTTTAATCAATAAAATATTAAAACTAAACTAATTGAAATTTCATAGTGAAAATGAACAATTACCAAATTAATAAACACTGTGGGTGGCCTTCTGGCCCACTTCCTCCATCACACCATACAACTCTTTCAGTTACTTTGGTGGCACTTCAGCAATCAACTTGACTGCCCAATTTTGGTTTACATGTTTTGGAGCATTCATAAATCTACTTAGCCTGTAGTCATCTGAATCCCATTTCTAAAAACAATTATTAATAGATTTATAAATAGTTCAACCATTATTTTTACATATACAAATTCTTCGAATACCTTTTTTAAGCATTATATTTTTAAGGAATCTTAGGGTATAAGCACTTATGCTATATTACCCTTTTTACAATGTTACCTACGTTAAACAAGAACATATAGGCAATACACAAATTTTCATCAGACGAGAGGAACAGAAGCAAAATTTATTATCTTACAAATTACCCTTGTGGTTCCGTTCTCTCACATTTTTTTAAAGTACTAACACGACCGGATAGATTACTCTTCTTCTTCTTTGTATAGAGGAATTATAAGCACGGTGATAATAATACGCTTTTATGTCATGATTATGAGAGATCGAAAAATGGGTCTGAAACTAGTCCAGGATTACTACGGATAAAATATATTGGTTTATTAAGTTGTTATGAATTGAATTAAAAATATATACTTGGCCTGTATGGGTGCCGATATCCTCACTGTTTTGTGTTATGCAACGACTACCAATTGGCAAAATGGTGCGCGGGGTAAAATATTTAAATAGTAGAGAAGCACGTTTAAATGGGATAATACGCATGTTTAGTGTGGATTACCAATGGATATTAAAAATATAATCACAGCAAAAATTACATAGATAAATTTGCACTACGGTCCACAGACTTCATATTTATATCATAGATTAAAAATAATCAGCTATTTCTTAGTACAAGAATTCACAGACAAGGAAGAAGAGATAATCTATGTTCATATCGGCTTTTTTAAAGCGCTCGATTCTTTTTATTTTTTTTTTTCATCATAGACGTAAGAATGAAGTGTATCTACTTTATGCTTTGTACGTGTTTACTAGCGAGGATTATCATCATAGTAATATGTCTTTATAAATCATAATTATGGTTATTTCGTCTTTTCAACACAAAATTATCCATGTTTTAAGCAAACAAATATTATTTCGTTTGAAACCCATAGGTTCACTTTTAATTTTGCTATCAATTAGTAGAATGGTACGACGCAGAGACTTCATCATCATGCAAAAAGCATCGGCAAACTGGGCTAATTTCATCGGGTGTTTAGGGATGTTATTTACATCAAGCATAAAAACGGAATCTAGTTGAGAAATACATGGCGGATCTTTCTATTTTAAGAAGATGTCAAAGAATATGATGGAAGCCTTCCTCTTGTTGAGTAACACTGCCTTGTGTGCTAACAAGTAGGAAGTTAACTGATCTCCGCTGCCCATGCCATGTACATTGGCAACAACAATTCGTTTATTTTTTTAAAAGTAGATTCTGTTCGACAATCGGAAGCGCTTAGTAAATTGGTTAAATCCTGGTTCAAAACCAAAGCAATGCCCCAAACGAAAAATGACCTCTAGAAGGTTGGTGAGTTTTTCATCGTTTGGTGGTCTAGCGCCGGTGTGATTCAACACAGTTGCCAAAAAGCATGAGCAATATACTGTAATGTGTACTGTACTGTGAAGAATTGAAGACAACGATGGAGAAGCTGGCACATCTGCAACCTTGGTCAATCGGTTTGTTCCGCTGCTCCTACACGACAACGTGCGACACCATAGTGCACAACAAACAGTCTCTAAGCTGCAAGAGTTGGGGTTGGAACTCTCCCTCACGTCGTACAGCTGATTTTTACAAGGGCATCAATAAACTATCACTGCGTCGGCAAAGATGCACGGATGTCATGGGTGATTACTATATAACGATAACAGAAATAAAAAAAATTGAAAAAAAATACTAACTTATTTCATACTAAACGGCAATTTCAACATATTATAGGTAAGCTTAAGTTACCAGCCCTGTCGTTCTGGGCTCTCAAGAATAAGACTACGGTATCCCCTGCCTGTCGTACAAGGCAACTAAAAGGGGCTTCGGGTTCAATGGGCGACAAGGGTGGGGGCCTGAGTCGTCCACCAAAGTGGACCCGGGAAGAAGGCGACCGAGTAACCTCCCCCCCCCCCCGGAACGTGCTCTCCTTGAGCACAGTGCAGAGGGGCTCCGGTGCGTTCCACGTGAGATCCCGGAGCCCCTCGTCATGCACCGAGGAGGTTTTAGTGGGTAAGAACCCCACATAACCGCCGCCTTCCCCCCAGAAGGCGGGGTATCTTTCTGAAGATTTCCTCCCCGTCAACAAAAAAAAAAGAAAGGTAAGCTTAAGTTTATATACATATTTTATAGGTATAGACCTATTATAATATTGCTTGAACTAGCGGAGTGTGTGCTCGACGAAAGACGCTTGTGCTGAGCGGAGAGTACTCTCTACGCAATCAGAGTGAATTTCGTTCTCTGAGTATGGCCAGTGAAGATATGCCTTTTCGTGCTCATTGCACAGGTTTATGTCTCCGCGTCGGAGCGTATTGTTTTGTTTTCCGGCTGGCGGCATCATGTGTAAGTAGCTACTACGCCTATTTCTGTCGGTTTAAAGAACTCCCATAGCCATGGAAAAGACAAATGTAGTGCTGTGGTAGTTTTGTATTACTAAATCTTGGGTTATACGCCGTTGCTGAGCTATAAATTATGCTTGTACCATGGCCAGTAAGCCTTGCCTGCCTCGGATTTTATTTTAAATCTTAAAAGGGAAAGAAGTCTAATATACAATTTTTTCTTTTTTAATATTTATTCATGATTTGTCACATTAATTATTATCTACAATACAATATTCATCATACAGCAATGCAATGCAAAATAAGAATACATGTAATAAATAATTTTATCACATTCAGCGTTTTCACTTAATTCTCTCCACTTATTTCTAAACAATGTGAAACTCACAAGAGAAAAATAAACTACAAAATACACTGAATTTTATTATTGTTGCTACCATTAAATTAAATTGTTTTTTTTTTTAAATTGCATCGCCAAGTGTTCCTTAATGTTAAGCTTACATCTAAATGTAAGAAGGTAAAGGGTTAAACTAGACTTAAGCAAAACCCCGTTTTTAGTCCATATAGATGCGGGAGATCTTGATTTGTTAAATACTCGGCCGTAAAGAATGGCCAAAGCATTAACGAAACATGAATCCAAATAAACAAATTTTGTCAACCAGCATACCTGTATATTGGATGACAAAAAATATTTGGAAATTGAAATTAAATTCTCTTAAATATATAGTAAATTGTCAGAATAATAAAATGATCTGTACGTGGACTATCCAGTCTTCTAATAATAATATATAATAAGGGTTTTAATAACAAAATCGTTTATTTAATTAGTAATTCTTAAAATAGCTACACTAAGTCTTATGATCCGTGTAGGAAAAATAAAGTTGTTATAAATCCTACATACATTCATTTAAAATGTAATAATGAGAATATTCCAGAAATTAAAGAATTCAAGCATGTATTGTTATTTCTATTGTTCGTAAGAGTCTGTAAAAAACACTCAATATAATTTCGAGTACCTGATGGCATTAAACCCGATTATGGATGTTTTACATTTGCTAATAGAAGCAGCCACTGTTATAATCAAAAAATGATTAATTAAAAAGTCACAATGAATTCATGACTTAAATGCAAAGCTTAGCTTTACTTAGTTTATAATATTTGAATGTACTATTTCCTTAATTAGTCATTGATTTGAATTTTTGAAGTGTTCAAATAAGAAACTAAAAATTAGCCTTTAAAATACGTAGTTCATCGGTATTAGATTGAAAATAATATAAAATTGAAAAAATATTGCTTCAATGCAAAATAATATTATGAAAAGTTAAAAACGCGAATATTGTTGAAATAATATGATGAATTAGGCCCTTGGTAATCCTAAGGTATTTTTAAGATGACATTAGAGTCAATGATTGGATCCGTCAGTTGATAATCGGCCAGCGCTAGACCGTAATTCGCGACGTGTGCCCGTACCTAAATTTTCTTCCGAAGACTTTCGACCTTTCTTTCTATTTCCTTTTCTAGAGTTATCGTGGGAAGGCAAATCGGAATTAATTTCATCATTACCATCATCAGTTTTTTTGTCAGTACCTGTTAAATTATTTGTGCAATCCAGAATTAAGGAATTTTCATTATCGTCTTGTATGTCGCTTTCACTTACACCTAAGTTGCTATGCTTTACTTGTGATTTATCATCTTTGTCTATATTCATTGATAATAATTGTGATGAGGTTTCCCCCGGCTTATTTAGCTCAAAATCGCTTGCTTTCATTCCAGTTTTGATGACAGTTGAAGGTGCTATTAAATCTTCAAGATCCATTTCCCCAGGATGAGTAGAGTGATCAGATTGTTTGTCTATATTTGCAAGCATTTCTGAACTGGGATTATCTTTACTTTTTTTAGCAGATGGTTGTAATGCTAGATTTTCAGGTTCATTATGCATCTCATCAAGAGCTCGTTTATGCGCCAATGTTAAGTTTGTGATAGGGTCATCATTTGACATTCTCGGTAAATAATCTTTACTTTTGTCACACGGGTCTTTCTCATTATCTTTATTTTTCTTAGACTCAGCTGAACTAACCAAACTTGCACTTAATGCACCTGACGCCATTTGTTCCAAAAGCATTTTGCTAATATCAATATCTTTCTTATCACCTTTCAAAAGCTTCTCCTGAACTGCAACGAACTCTGGTGGAACATGTGATCGTAAGGAATCGTAAGGCATTTTCTTTTTGTCTGATTTAGATAAATCAGTTGCAGTGTTATCACTATTATCATTATCTCGGCTTCGCTGCTTGGCTTCAGCTTTCAAAGCCGCATCATAATTTAATGATTGCTTAGACAATGTTTCAAGGAAATAGGGATCAGGGGGTAGTAATATCTGAGGTAAGTGACTTGACTGTTGACGATCCGATACTTTCTGTTGTCTGGATGTTGAAGAGTTAGTCACTACTGTAGAGGATCTGGGTGTTGTCGTTTTTGTACTTGTTCGTGAATTGTGGCTTGAAGTATGTAAAGTTGACCCACTGGAGCTCGCTGCCAAGTTGCTACTTAAGAGCCCTAACGCGTCGTATGCTGAAGACATACCGGAATGTACACCAAACGGCGATAAGCCGCTCAAGCCTAGTTGGGGATATAACATGTTAGGATTAGGGAATACAAAAGGAAATTGGGAGTTAGTAGCTTTTGAAGTCGATGCGCTGCTAGTTTCAACCGGCTTTCTTGATTTCGATTTCTCTCCTGATGCACTTGCCCCGCTAAGACTATTCATATCGAGAGAAGAAAATCCTGGCAGTCCTAAACCAGCTAAATTTGCGAAAATATTACCTCCTGTTATATTTCCTAATAAATTCGGCATACTGTTAAACGAATTAAGAAGTGGGTTATTTTTAGGGTCAAAACTACTGAGACTCGAAAGTAATTTTGGATCAAATCCAGTTAAATTAGATAAAGTTGCAGCCAGTGTTTTTGGGTCAAATGCACTTAAGCTAGATAAGCTAGCTAAAATTGAAGGATTTAAGCCTGCCATGTTTTGATTCAAATGTGGATTTGATGATAAAACATTTGATGTTGGAGTATCTAAGGTTGGAGGTCTTCCTTTTTTTCGATCGCTTAGTGAACTTGATTGCATCGGGGAATGTCTCTGGTTTCTTACGTCTTGAGGTAACTTTACATGTTCTTTTATACCTTCTGTCCACTTTGAATCAATGTCATACATTGGGTTTTCTGCGATCCATTGCGCCAAATGTTTTAATTGTGGTGCTTTGTGGCCAATTATTCTTTTGCCAGTTATACGGTGAATAACCGGCACATGTTCATCGGGTGCGAGTCGAGGTGGTAAGCCCCGTCGACGAGAATCGACACTTGCTTGCTGTTCAGCCAACCACTTGTTTACTTTGGCTTCATGCGAGTATGACTTTATGGGCATTGATGAAGATACCGGTTTTTGATTTTTATTACCCTGTTCAAGGGATTGCTGTAAAAATGATGACAGTTCTTTCGATGACGCGTGAGGAGACGGAACGTTAGTCACAGTCACGGAAAAAGGTTTTTGAGTTGGCGGTGCACACGATGTACTGGGCGGGGCTGCCGGCGTTACTGTTACTTCGGGAAGTATGGATGAGCTTCTACTCCGTGGTGGATCATAGGAGGAAGAAGGAGTTGGACATTGTTGTCCTTTTGCTGCTGACAAACCAAGAACAATTTCATCCAGCTTTTTCCTCTTCTTTTCTTTGCCAATTATTTGTTCCGGTGCAGGCTGTAAAAAATGTACTTCATTATAGAATTACTCAAATCAGATTAATCAAATAATCAGATGGCATTAATAGCACCGTTCAAAATAATTGATAAAACTATACTGAATAATTTTGTAAATTCGAAACATAGCTAGCTCTACTATAAAGTGTGCACTGTAAAAGTACGGGAGTTAGAATAACGTCTCAAAAATTCATTTCTTTGAAATACTTATATTTATGAGAGTATGATAAACTTATAGGTGTTAATCTAATGACAGTTTCTTAAGATCTGTCATAATTATTATTGCAAAGGTACTGTGAAGAATTGCATACAAACTAATTGTAAAATAACAACTTATAACTTGTCAATTGCTCTAGTTTTCTTTTTCACGACAACGTTCGTCCACTCACGACATAATAGCCGGTCCAGAAACTTCTGGAATACTATGTCAGGCACCTTTCTCACTTGAACTTATTGTATATATTTTACATTTTTTCGAAACAATTCTACATGTGAATAGTTTCAAATCCAATGAAGCGGTGTAAAACGCTTTTAACTAGCCAGCGATTTATCATACCCTGTCTCATTATTCAAAGAATATCTATACAGACTACTATACAAATTACGGATCTAACACTTTCTGACAAACAACCACATTAATTTATCTGCTTCTAATATTATAATCAAGCTAAATTTTAAGGACAATAAACAATGTGATTATTTATGCACTGTCCCTACCTTGTCGTGCCCTACCTGTATATGTATTATTTTATAGAAATCAGTGGTTGGACGAAATTTTATGATGGTAATGAATTAAATTACGTAAAGGGGACTATTACGAAAACGGCCCACTGTGCCCTATTCCGGTAGTGGAGCCCAAGATTGATCGCGATGGAGTATCACTGTCGACGCCCTCAGCCCTACCCAGGGGATATAGGATGATACATATAGAGGCATTCATTATACATTTTACCAAACCATTATAGTAGATATTACACAGATAGCGTGACTCCAACATAATATAGACTACGGTGCAAAAAAAACTTACCACATTTTTTCTCTTCATGAGTCTAGTGAGTGTATCGTCGAGTCGACTGCGAGGTGGTGTCGCGGCCACAGTTTGTTCACTGGTTTGTGGCGTGCGACGGCCAATGGAGAAGTCTTGCGCTTCACTGAGATCAAGTGGCGCTGAAAGGTCAACAGGCGCGGCCGATGCTACAGAAGCAGCAGGCATAGCTGGCGCTGGAGATGCTGCTGTCGCACTTGGAGCTGGAGAAGGGGCTATTCGCTGGTGGGCCGGTGGTGGTGCTGGAGTAGACCGACGCGAACCCGAATCGCTTGACGCATCGTCTCGATCACCCACGCAAGTAATTCCACCAATACTCGAACTATTTCCCCTGTGAGCTTCGCGACTAGACGTATGCGCCGCTTGTGGTGAAGACAATAAAGCGTGTAGCTTCGCTCGTTCCGTTTCTACGTCTATGGCTATATGCCGTTTTTGACTTTGCTTTCGTTCTTCTTGCGCATCTGTTTGTGCGTGAGTTTCACCAGATTTCTGCGGAAGCGATGGAGAAGGCCACTCGCAATTTTGCACGGCATGCGCAATGTGATGTAACCTCGTTTCTAATGCTCTTTCTGAGAACCACAGTTCAGGAGATAAAGTTTCCTCTACTCGTCCTAATTTCGCTAAAGTTTCAAGCTCGCTTAAGGCGTCCATATCTTCCTCGGTGTCGCGGTCACAGATATTGGAAGTGCGTTTGCTACGTCGAAGAGACATTCGCGTCTCATTTACATCCTCATAATTACTTTTGTCCTCTTCATCCGAAGATAATTTTTCGGCTTCTTTTTTAACAGTTTTATATTTCGATTGCCATTTTCTTGCGCAATCAGCAAAAGGTAGTTTTGGATCGCAAAAGATTTTATTGTACGTGTCACCCAATCCATGCCTGTTTTAGAAATAGAGAAGTTATTAATTATTTTAATAAGAAACTGATAATTAGACATAGACATTTTATTATTACAAAGAATTGAAGGAAAAAAGGAAATTTTATTATATACAAAATTAAAAAGATAGAAAAAAAAACAGTTGAGAAAAGAAAGAACGAACAAATAGGACATAATGCCAACACGGGTCAACGTCCGTATCTGCTGTCGCAAGGCTGCTATCCCCTCGAATTCTAGGTATGTCGTTCCTGATGGGGTTAGTAGCAGTGGGAGGGTGCCTGCTCGGACCCCTGCGGTGAAGTGTATTCCCGGCTCCCCAAAGCCTCCAGGAGGATGGACTCGGGGGAGTACATCACCTGCTTACAGAGGCCGGGGAGGAAGGCGCGCCTTACGTTCGGGCGCGCGTTCGCCAACATACTGACATAATCCGATTAGGAGCATTATTTCGTGCTCCTACCATGGCGGCGTGTTACGTGCGTTCGGTAACTTACTTGCAAACGCCGAGAACCAGTAGCTTGTCGTGGCGAGCGGGCTGCCACCAGGGCGGCGTGTCGAGGGAACGTTCGGCGAGGGCCAGGCGCGCTTCAAGGGCTGGATGTGGCGCCACTTCCTCACGTAATACACGGAGTAGATCGATTCTGAACGAAAAATATTACATACTATTTAAAGTGACATATATTATAGAAACTTATAGGCATTTTCTAAGACGTAACGAAATATTTAAATAAATAGTTGTGGATAAAGTAGAGTATTTACTAGGAATAGCACCTGTTTGTTTTTTAAATAGTTGTAATAAAAATGTAAATACCTTTCTAATGTTGCAATAGCTCTTTCTTCGCCAATAGGTTCCGCTTTCAGGTCGGCTCTTGTTGGCAACTCCGCTTCGCCGACAGACAAACCGCATTGTCGTTTACACATAGCCATAAATGCTTTTAGGTAATCAGTCAGTGCGTCATCGCTCTTTGAATCTAATCGTGCTAAAGATCTAAAACGATTCCAGCGTAAGCTCTTGGTTGCTGGATCGAACTCAACTCCGTAAGACGCCACAGTTCGACGGAATGCCTCTTCATCTGCTCGGCTCCATCGCCACTGGGATACTTCATCCCGTGCAAGTTGATCCATTCGCTCTCTACGCTCCATCTTCAAGATAACATGTTTTAATTTTATGTAATGTGGTAATAATATAACAAAAAATTATAAAAGTTAAACCCAATGCTTAAAACTAAGCTCAAGCTTGTGGTAGGAAATGGTTTCCGTCATATAATTTTACTGGAGACAGGGTCATCATTTCAAGGCTCTGCTACATGTGCAGGGTATTAGGAGACCGCTTCCGAAAACAAAGACGCATGGTAGGAGTAATGACACCTTTGATGATGGGACGGAAAAACGATCTTGATTTAAAAAAATCATATTTTTAATACGTTTTATTAGAATTTTTTACGTATGAAATTATAATAGTTTCATAAAAATACATTCGTGTAATTTAGCTGTGCTAACACAATGGACGTAAACAATGCTAATAAAACGTTTTGAAAATATGATTTTTTTTCCGTCCCGTCATCAAAGTCGTCATTTGTACTATCGTCTGTCCTCGTTATCGGAAGCAGTCTCCTAACAACCTGTATATAAAAAGAGCACTACATTATTATACAAACTCTGTATTTCGGGATAGAAAAGAAGAAGAAAATATATACCATCCACTATATTAAAATAATGTCATTCATCTTCTCGTTAACCATTTTATTCTTATTTTATTAATTATTTTAAATTTTTAGTTCGGTTAACTTATGGAGAACAATCTACAAATATGTCAAGATTGCCCACAGTGAACAAGTGAACATGTTATGTGAATTTGATGTACTCACCTTCGCTCTCTGTTGCATTTTGAGCTCTTCACGCTTGTAGTTACGCTGGTAGGCTGTAATCAAGCGGCGCAACCTTGTATTGAGGTCCTGCATAGAGGGCCAGAGATGGCTAGCCTGCGTGTCATCATCAGGACGCGGCGAGGCGGTCGGGGAGGTTGCACCCGCTCCGCTCGACACATCGTCCGTGCAATCTTCATCACCCACCACGCTACCCCTCACTTTGCGCTCTTCACTCCTGCCATACATTCAAACTAGTTTTAAGCCTGTACCTTTGTTATAAAAGGTTGTTATTTATTTACTTGCTGCATGTATACCATCAAACGTATTTCAGTACATGCAAACATCACTGTTCTAAAAACTAGATTGAAAGTCACCTGTTTACAAAAAAAAAAACGCCGTAATATACTTTCAGTATCCTCCTTTTTTAAATAGCGTACAGAAGCTACTTGTTGAAAAACGTGTAACACATAAACATTGAATACAACTTTAACGAAAACAAATTTTAAGAAAGTGGTCTTAAAAGAGGAAAACCAAACGCTCGTGACAAAAGGTTTTATAAAATAGGAATTGTGAAAAATTAGGAATGAAATTGATATTTGATGCAAGATGGTGATCCAATAACATAAATTCTTTGGAAGCAGACAGTTAGGAAGCTTCGTGAATGTAATATGTCAAACCCAATCGTAGATTACTAACGTTCGACTATCATCGGTGGCCCATTGATTGGACTAAAATACTGCCAGTTAAATGAAGTGATTCTAACCAGAAAGTGTAGTAATGATACTCGATTATATGATGATTTGAGAAAAAGGAAGGAATAGCAACAAAATTGGCATAAGTAAGTGATTGTTTTATAGCAGAAGAAAAGAGAGAAATGCTCAAGCCGACCTAAAGACAATTGCAGATGTAAAGGTAAGGATGTGGTAGTACGTATTAAAAGACGTCACGTTAAGAAGTTCGATTGGCTATGGGCCATTTAAGAACTCGCGATGGAACTTTAGCAGTTATAGTTCACTTTAGAAGTTAAAAACGTGGAACGACTGTTAGACAGCACAGCTATCAGTTAGAGGATGAAATGAAGTCTGAGTTTAATTGCCCTGATTTGGCGAAAACTCTAAGTGAATAATAAAGTTTATACTGTCAGAGGCCAAGATCCGCTCTGGGTTCTTAAGCTAATGGTGTTAGTATAATGTTAAAATTATATTTTTATACTATACACACATTAAAATATCAAAAACATGTATTATTTAATCGATATGTGTAATTTTATTAACTTATCTAAGAAATAAGTATGTGCAAATATGTTATGAATGAAAGTTTTTTTAGAATCCTGTGTTAGTGATTGTCTCAAATAGGCACTGAATGTAACACTGTAACACAAAAATACAATGATAAAAGAATGTTATACCATGATATATCTTCATGCGGATTAATTGAAAGAAAGGTTGCGAAAAGAATTAGAGTTGTGGCCTGCAGAACTTTGACCTTTAGAACTCCCGATGGAAGTTGTAATTTATTTAAACAAATAATTTACTCTCAGTTCTTGGTGGACAAGTCGTATATCTCACATAGGTAATAATTAAAAGGAAAACTTGATCTGCAGATATTATGATAGATAATTAAATATTTTACTTTTAATACAAAATGTGTCTTTGGAAGCAAAGATAAAATGGATGTCAGCTGCTAGGATATTTTATCTATAGATTATAACAGTTATCCAATTATTTAAATTAGTCTAAAAGTGAATAATTAAACATAAAATATTTTTACACTAATGGTGAAGGAAAATCAATAAGTGAATACAAAAGTGGAAGGAGATAACTGGTCACAATTAACAACACTTTGTCACAGGTCAGGCATTGAAAAACAATGCATCAAACAGTCATGTGCATAAAAATTGTGATAAATTGAAGTCTTCTCATGTTACTCACTTGATATCTGTACATTCCGCATCATCGGGTGGGCCCAATTTATCCACAAAACAAAGTTGTGGATCTGATCGCATTGCAAGGTAGTTCTCATAGCCGTGTATGTATGTGCCGACAAGCAAGGAAATGTCGCATTCAGTGTCCCACCATAAACGCGGCGGCGTACTATCCACTCCACGAGGAACACGCATCCCCAAAGAACTAAAATACGTTATAAGTAAAGAAAAGCCTCAAGCAAAAAGCAATAGTCACTTGAAGAAACAAAGAAACACTAATATTGTTTTCCCATATATTGGATCACAAACTCACATGCAGAAAATCAAAAGTAACATGTGTACAACATTGCTAAATCACAGGGAATGTATTTTACATCTTAGATCTCTATTTACTTAGAAAATTTGCACTGAGGAGAAGTATTGTTTCGTAATTGGGACTTTAAAATATTAAAAATATTGATTTAAGTTATATTAATATTCAAATCACTTTTTTAATTAATTAGAAAATATTTAAAATCGACAGAATTTAAAGAAAAATCAGTGATTACGAACACGCCACTATAGGTCAGCTAATTTGTGAGACGCCATGATGTTGAAACAATGTCGTGGCAGTACAGCATTCACATTAAGAAAAATAAAACTACTGCATTATCTATGTATACTGCAATGAGTGTAAACTAACATTATAACGTCACGGTCGCTTGGGTGTGGAGGTGTTGCCATGTTTTCGGTACAAAATATTTTAAATTTATATATAAATATTTAATTATCGTAAAAAAAGGTTATAAAACTTATTGACAATCTTTCAATTTATCACAAAAAAAATGTTCTAATGCCCAATTGATACAGTAAACTATTCAAAAAGATAATGAGTGCAATTATATAAAAAATCCTTCATACACAGTCATAATTCTGTAATTAGTTTTTTTTGTTAATTATGAAATGATTAGTAGTTAACTAGATGTGATGAGCATGCTAAAGTTAATTTTTCCTAAATTTCCAAATAAGTCACAAAGAGATGTTTGTATTTTAATCTAAAACCAAAACATATTAATTCCAATATTACCTTGCATGTATTCCATTCTCTATCTGTGAAGCATAATCCCCAATGACTTCATGTTTGATATAATACATCATGCGAACCCTTAACAATACTCTGAAATGAGACAGAAAAAATTATGTACCTTTATTAAAAAAACTTATTTATTTGATTTTTATTTGTAGCTTATTAATTTATTTTGGCACTTACTTATTGGCATGTCTAAATAAATGCTTCTTGTAACTACTTTCCAAGTAAGCTTCACAATCATATTTGTCTATGGAACTCCAATGACTAGGGTCTTCCCATTTTTGAATATCATTTGGCTTTGGAATATCTTTTGGGCGATTTTTCTTCTTGGCATTTCTCCCACGAGGGACTGGGTTGTGAAGACCACTGTGATTCCTAGAAATTGTAACTTCACCATTTTCACAGGGTTCAATTAAGTCCCATATGAAGTTTCTGATCTTTTCGTCACCTTTATAGTGACGCAAACAATATAACACCTGAAATAGACAAAGTAAAAATAAAAATTATTACATATTACTCTAGTAGTAACTTACAGCCAAATAAATTTGATTTATTCAGAAAATTATTTGTTAAACTCAGTGAAAGTCTAAACTTCCTCGGTATTAGCATGGCTAGTCATCATTATACAATTCATTTTTTTAATTAATAAGAAAATAAGGATGATTATAGAACAAAACTATTATGACTTAAATAACTATAAACTAGATTAATTAGCTTACGATAATTCGAGCACAGTCCTCGATCACTGGTAATGTCCATCCCTTCCTAAACTGATTTTTATCAATAATTTCTTCCCAACGAGCCCATCTGAAAAAGAGTTTAAGAATTACCCATAAAGTAACATTAACTTAGCATTTCAGGAGAAAATTCATTTTTGTTGAATTTTAATTTGAAAAAAAAGAATGAGAAACAAAGAATGAAAAGAAGCAAGAAAAAGAAGAAGATATTTTTTATAAATACTCATGGAAAAATTCAAATGTTTTTTTTTAGTACTTCACCGGGTTGAGAAGTGGCATAGCTGTTAGGTCGCTTAGCCTGAACCTCTTTCACTAGTAACTCGACACAAGGGTCCCCCCGGTGAAGATTAACCTCGGCTTGGACAGTTAAAAAAAATTAACATGTAGAAAATCGATTGTTGTGGAACAAGGCAATAGAAAACACGTACACGTACGTCCATTCAACGAATAAGAAAATGATTAATTCTTTCATCTTATACATATACGTTAATCAGTGATTACATAGTGGGTAAGCATTCGCGTCTAATGGCCTAAGAATCGAGGGTTAGAAAGGGTGTCTCCGACGGCTTCTAGTTGAATAACTATAAATACAATAAGTCACATTTAAAATCTTTTTACCCTATTTATGCCGATAGATTTAACCATTTTACATCTCAAAGAACACTGTTGTATTGTCAGTTAAGAAAGAATATTTTTTTATTAATTAGACTAGAATTGGAGGTTGATCCCTCCCACAGCACCCTCACAGTGCAAGGCAACACGGGCCAGCCGATTTCGCCTTCTTGGGTCCACTGTCGTCAAAGTCGTACCCAGACCATGCCGACCCATTTTTATAACAGTGGAGTTGCAGCAGTGCAGATATGATTTACATCGATAGATCGATGGTGAGTTTGAACCTAAGACCTTGTTTCCCAGGCCGCTTTCCGAAACATAATGACGGTTAATACTGTAATATTTTTATGAAACAAAATAGAAAACTATATTAAAATAAACTTTTAAAATTCAATCAAATAATTTACCCAAAAGTCAGTAAACCTCTTTCAATCTTGAAACACTCAGATCGAGTCCATGACCCATAAACAACTTCCTCATCAACTGGCACTCCTTCGTGTCTTGGAACATAATCATCACTTGCATATCTCCTTCCTTTTCTACCCAGCTTCTCTTTCTTCCTTTTGCTTCTTAGGCTAATACCTTGAACAAAAAATAGCAAATGAAATAAATGTGAACATGCACCAACAATTTCATGAATAGAAAAGTAAACACACTGAACAAGAAAAAACCTCTTTAAATTACTTCTGATCAATCAATTGAACAGGATGTTGGGTTTTTTAATTTATCGAAAATTAAAAAAAAATAAAGTAAATCTTTATTCTAGTAAAATAAACAAAATAATTAAAGTATATGCTTATTTTATGAATTAAAACCAAAAAAAACTAAAAGAAATGAATTTTATCAAGGGTGCCTTTACGGCGTACACACTTAAGGTTAATTTCAATCTTCATTAGCTAAAATTCATTTTCTTAGTGACATCAGTAACAAGTGGCTATATTGCATCCCTAGGGTGATTCTACAGACTGCTTCGCAATAAACATCGGTAGAAGCGCCAAAGAAATCACCAGTCCACTTGGTATAAATCCCATGTTCATAATCAAACTATGTACAAGTGACAGTATTCTTATTTCAAAAGACTAAACCATCGTAAAAGTTTCATTTTCAATAACTTTTTTAAATTTATCTCGTCTAAATCTTGTAACTGGTTATGAAACGCGATGGTTCAACATCCGCAACAAGGAAGGATTCAAATCCTTTTAGGGTTTTATGATTTAAGAAGCATTTATTTGGTGTTGTATTTCTTACCTTCTTCGTCGTCTTCAGAATCTGGTGTCACTTCCATATCGGACATTTCCATAGGGCCATCGTCGTGCCCATATCTTTTGATAATTGTTCTTTTTCTAGGTTCGGTTACTATTAAATCTTCGTCTTCCTTTTTCTCAGTGGTATCGATTTCAGCTTTTTTAGCCCACTTATTCCAAAAATCAGGATCTCTTATATCAATATCAGATCTTTGATCAGTTGCTGCGAAACTGGCTTTTGAAAACGTAGAACCTTTTTCGGACTCCATTTGTATAACCTGAGTACGACGAGCTAAGATCATTTCTATGTCTTCTTCGCAGAATTTATCGCCTGCATTGTCTTCATCCATTACAGCTCCATACGCACCTTTTTTTAATAAATCTTCGATTTCTTTCTTAGATAATTGTTTTAACCCAACTTCCTTACCACCTTGTGAAGTATTCATACTTTGTAAAATAGCTTTATCCAGACCCAGCTTTAACGATGCTTTATCAAACATTTCTCTTTCATAAGTATTACGACATATCAATCTATAGATTTTTACCATTTTTTGTTGACCTATACGATGACATCGAGCTTGGGCTTGTAGATCATTTTGTGGATTCCAATCACTGTCATATATTATGACAGTATCAGCCGCTGTCAAATTAATACCCAGTCCTCCCGCCTTAGTACACAATAAGAAAACAAAGCGATCAGAATCTGGTTTAGAAAACCTGTCAATAGCTTCCTGTCTCAAATTTCCACGTATACGACCGTCGATTCTTTCATAAGGATATTTTCTAAACATAAGATAATCTTCCAAAATGTCTAGACATCTAACCATCTGACTAAATATTAACACGCGATGTCCACCAGCTTTCAATTTAGGCAACAGTTTGTCAACTAAAACCATTTTACCTGACGATTGTATAAGCGCTTTATAATAAGCTTCTTTGTCTTCTCCATTAGCCTGTTTATAATCAAATTGAATTTGATCTTCAGCCCCATTTAACAAATATGGGTGGATACAACATTTTCGAAGCTCCATCATAGTATTCATTAAATTAGGAATGTTGGCAGCTGAAGCTGTTCCTTTCTGTAAGAAACTAAAATTTCTTTCCAAAATGGCCCTGTAGTATTTTTTCTGGATGTTTGTCAATTCAACTTCAATAATAGTTTCTTCTTTTGGAGCTAGAGTTTTTTCAACATCTTCTTTTAGTCTTCTTAACATCATAGGTTTCAATAAAGCTTGTAATTTTACGACTTCAGACTCAGTTTTTAATTGACCAAATTCATTTAAGAATGCGTCACTGCTAGAAAATTGAGAAGGCTCCAGAAAATTAAGCAATGAAAAAAGTTCGTTTACATTATTTTGTAAAGGAGTCCCGGACAAAAGCACTCTATGTTCTAAATGCAACTGCCTTAATCCTTCCAATAATTTACAATTACGATTTTTCAGTCTATGTGCTTCATCTATTACACAAATTCGCCAATTGAAAGATTTCAATTCTTGAAAATCGGTGACTATAATTTCGAAGGTTGTGATCAATACATTGAACTTTGTTATCTCTTTTATTGGATCACCTTTGTTATCTTTATAATAAAATTCGTATTCATGAATCATACTTTTACTCTGCTGCGATCCATGGTAAACAACCACATTCATATCAGTCCAGGCCTCAAATTCTCTTTGCCAATTTGGTATGGTCGAGAGTGGAGCAATAATAAGAAAAGGTCCTCTGATTCCATACTCCCAAACAGAATTAACAAACGTTAGGCTTTGAATTGTTTTCCCCAAGCCCATTTCATCTGCTAATATACAATTTCTATTATTATGCCATGAAAATAATAACCAATTCAATCCTTCAAGTTGATAAGGCCTCAATGTGTTGCCACCTTTATAAAGGGGAGATTCTTTCAACTGTAACCAATTATCAGCAGAAGGTCTCTTTTTAAATTTCCATTTCTCTTTTAGTGGCACTTCACTAAACGTCTTATATTGTTTAATTTTGTCAACATCTATATCTTCTTCTAACTCCCAAGTACAATCCTCATATTGTAAGCTTTTCCATTTAACTAAATAATGTTTAACCACTGTATTGTTTGCAGGATCTTGATTCTCAGACATGTCGAGAATTCTTTCAACTTCTACATAATCTGGGTTGAATGGCTCATCGTCTAATAATTCAAAAATATTTAGTTGTTGAGCTTGCTTTTGTTTAAAGCGTTTAATTTTAGAAAAAATTCGCTTGTCACCTTTATAAAGTTCTTCTTCGGTTTTCCATTCACAGTGCAAATATGAAAAATTTCGATATTTCACGAAATACTCTTCAACGTCAACCATTATTGGTTTTTTATTTTTAATTTCAGTATTATCGCTGTCACCATTACTCTTACTGTCTTTAATTTCCAATACATCCGTCACTTCGACGATCTTAGGTTTTTCCACTTTTACATTGTCGATACCACTTGGACCGGCGACATTTTGTAACTCTTTGTTATGGTCAATTATTGTTTGTTCAGAGTCTAAAGAATCATTTTTTTCTAATTTTAGGTGTTCGCTAGCAAGTGGCTCAGGTTTCAGTTCTCTTTTCCCCATACGGCATGCTAGAACATGCTGAACAATCATTGAATCTTCTTCTGTAGTATTAACATAAATATAATTTGGTTTTGGTGTAGTTTCAGAACGTTGAAAATCTTTGGTATCAGGATTTAGGTCCTCTAAATCTTTTTCCAATTTTGGAGTTGCTATTGTAAATTCATCGTCAGACAACCGCAACATGACGTCGTCGGTATATTTCTTACGCTGAGTATTCCTAGCTGAACGTCGCTTTAAGCTATCGTCACCTTCGGGAGGAGGCGAAGGGGGCGGAGTAGCCATTAAATCGTCTGGTTCTCCGTCCGAATCCGGTATCAATCCTCCACGTCGTTTCTTTTTTCCAGTCGGGGTTTTTCTCGTTATTATTTTTTTGGAGCTGCTCCCACCCGATGATCGTTTCTTGGTAGGCTTTTTCTTCTGACCAATGAGATCTAGATCATCATCTTTCTCAATTTGTTCACGTTTTGCTTCTGCCTCTTCAAGCAAATCTTTAATGGCTATTTTTGAAACAGGAATATCATCAAAGTCTGTGACATTACATTCATCTAATGATGGCATCTCTGTTACAATTTTTATATTTTTGGCAGGTTCGAGATTCGTTGAAGTATTATCAATACGAAAATTCGTTAAGCTACTAAAAGAAATATCTTTTTCAGGTAAATCATTGCTCGTTGTAGTGTCTGCTTGAATTTCTGTTGCTCCTTTTTTAACATTTCTTTTCCGTTTTGGTGCGTTGGGGTCTTTGGGTTCACGTTTCTTTCGTTCTTTTATTTGTTTTTCTCCCGATTCTTTTGGAGGTTTTGGTTCCTTTGGTGTCCGTGGTTTTCTTTCTTTATTTTTTCTAGGCGCACGTGGTTTTTTCACTTTTCCAAATGTAAGATCTTCCATAGAAAGCGCACTGCTATCTAAATTTGAGATGTCTTCAGTTAAATCGGTATCCAATTCAGAATGGCTTTGGAGACCTGTTCCTGCAGTTACGCAATCCTCTGATACCGGTAGTTGATCCAGTGGCTGTGATGTAGCGACTGCTTTTTCTTTCTTTGTTCGTGGTTTTCTAGGTTTTGTGGGACCCTTACCACGTCCGCGGCCTGTTGTACTAGACACTTGAGGACTTTCCACCATTTTTGTTCCATAAATAGGATTTTGTAAAATACAATTTGGACCACCGCTACATTTATCATTACTTTCGTGTTGTTGTAACATTGCTAGTCTTTCCTGAAGACATCTTACTTTTTCCTGGTTCTCGTTAGATGGTGGTAAACAATATATTTCTTGTATTTGTTGTTGTATAGCTAATCTTTCTTGATGATGGGACGTCGTAAACATGTTTGGAATATTGGGATGAGACAAACTATTTGATCCCATCATTATCAAATTAGGGTTCACATTGTGAGGTATATTTGAGATAATATTGGGTTGATTTTGCATAGTTGGTCCCAAACTTGGATGAACGTTTTGAACACCCATTGGCATTCCTACTTGGATATTTGGTATGTTGGTAGGAGCATTTGTTTGAACATTGGATATATTGGTAGGGGAATTGGGTATAGTAGATTGTATATTTCCTATCATATTGAGAGATGTAGGCGGTATGCAAGTTAAATTACCTTGCGTATTGTGGCCAGGTATACTCGATGACACGGAGTTGGTAATATTTCCATGTATTGCAATAGTAGATGGAAGATTATTTTGTCCATTAATAATTGTTTGTGAGCCACTTTGAGGTGCGCTTTGATAAGTGGAAGTAACATTAAGGGTTGGGTTACTTTGTATACTCGTCGATGCATTTGAAACCATGTTAGCTGAAATAGGTTGAGGCAAAACATTCTGAACATTTGCTGTAACACTTTGAAAAGTATTATACCCTTGATTTCTAGTTGCATTAATAACTGATGAAGTTTCAAATTGACTTGCAGTATTTGTTGTGGTGTTAATGGGTACGTGGCTCGTAGGTATATTTACTGTTTGTGGACTACTAGCTTGTGTATTGTCAACAGAACTTATATTTGACACAGAAGAAGGTGGTAATGTAGCTATGTGGCCTCTTAGCTGATCACTACAAATTTGCGTATTAGTGTTGTCTATTGCATGGAGTTCATTGTCTTGTTTCTGCTCATTACTACCTGCAAGATCTCTTGACATGTCAGTCTTTTCTTTATCTTTGGAATTTCCTATAGGTTCAAAAATTGGTTCTGCTGGTTGATTCCCTTGGTCCTGGTTGTCATTTTTCTCTGTTTCATCAACGGAAAGACAAGGGTTCAAAGTTGATGCCATTGAAGAATTACTCGAGTTACTCAACAACACACTTTCTTTTGGTATATTAGATATATTTGATGGTGGAATGAATGTATGTGAAGTATTCACAGCATCCGACTGTCTATCTTTTTCCGGTAGCGTTCTCTCCATAGGTTTTTGCTCAGCTGTTGCAATCAGGGACGCATTTTTAGTTATATCAGGTTTTAAAGCGGCGGCCGCCACTGAATCCATGCCTTTAATCGATTGTTCGCCTTCTATTTGCACGATGTTAATTGACGGCGGTATTTTATTTTGATTCCATTGTGAGGGTGATGAAGAAATATGTCCAACAGCAGGCGATGATGGAGTTCTTTGATAGGGATATTCTGCACCAGAGGGTAAAACCATTTGTTCCAACGCTTGGAGTGTATTTTGTGGCGTAAATGAACCGGGAACCGGTGGAGCGACAGAAGAAACAGGCGACTGAACTAAGTTTCGCGGTCCATGCGGTGAAGCGCTGGGTCCTTTTACAGGTGACATAACTGGGCGTGGAGATAACTGCGGTTGAGGTTGTTGTCGTGGGGACACTTGAGCTCGTGGTGACATTTGGGGAGATAACTGTGGAAACGGTGGACGATACTGAGGACTACCAGTTTCAATACCTGTTGGTTTTATGGAATTATATTGATTTGTGACATTGACGTCAAGAGGATGTTGGATCTGATGAGGCTGATAATTCATGGGAACTGCATGATGAGGTGACGCATAAGGCATTTGCGACGGAACAACATGTGATGGACCAACAGAGGAAGATGGGACTGGAGGTTGGCGAGAAACATGATGTAAAGGAGGTCCTCCTGAATGATGTAAATGAGCATTTGGATGATTTTGAATTCCAGAAGTAATGCCACCAGTGTGACTTGCCATATTTTGATGTGACTGATGTTGAGGTATAGCAGGGTGGTTCTGTTGCCCGTGTGATAATCCATATTGATGAGCATTCACATCCATTTGTTGATGATATGTTGGATGTTGACCAATCCTAGAGGCAGTTGGTGGATGCATTTGTGTGTAATTAGGATAATTCTGAAATGAAATAAAAAAATATACATTATCTATAAGATATTTTATTTGCATATTTCATATAAACAATATTTAATGCTGCAGCAATTAACTACACATCAGTGATAGAAACTATATCTAGTGTAGTATGTCTAAAAATGAATAATCAATAACTTATGAGCAACAATAT
This sequence comes from Meandrusa payeni, assembly GCA_029286785.1. Taxonomy (NCBI): domain Eukaryota; kingdom Metazoa; phylum Arthropoda; class Insecta; order Lepidoptera; family Papilionidae; genus Meandrusa; species Meandrusa payeni. The sequence goes on along the minus strand of JAGSMX010000012.1, from coordinate 9,677,052 downwards.
TTTAATATAATAATCAGTCTGTCCATAAAGATTGTTACAATTTGAAATTCAAATTTTCAATGTGTTTATTAGAATATAATCAGATTGATTTCGTGCCATTTTACACTTTTTCAATTTGTATAAAATTACTAATTGGAATGGGACGTTTAATGCAAAATTGTAGACATTACCTTTGTAAAAAGTGTGTATAGAGACAATACTTCCTCTGATGTATATTGACAGGACGGAAACAAGCAAATTACTACTTAAAGTTATGAATAAATAATATACCTGTTGTTGTCCATAAATTTGCTGTGATGAGGGCTGGGGGAAATGAGGCTGTCTTGGAATATATGCTCCATTTTGGGCTTGTAAGGCAATACCGGAACTCTTTAAAATTAATGTAATCAATTAAGAATTGTAGTAAGTAAAGAAATGTAACAACACATTACAATAAACATCATTATTGTGACTATTACTTTCACTAAGAAACATATACTTCTTTAACAATACCCGAAAAACCAGTCATTGGATTAAAGAAAATAATTTTTAGAGTTATTTGATACAATTTTAAAATTATAGTTTCAATAACATATGTTTTGTATAATTAAGTAATAAAACAGTGTCTACACTTGAAAATGCTGATATTGACTGTATTTAATACAAGTAACTTCATAATGTATTTATATTTGTATTATAGCACTTAATTGTAGTTTTATGTACATTTATTTTATAAATAATAGAAAAATCAAAGTTTTTTTAAAAATATTACCTGTTGTGGAGGATATTGATGCATTTTTTGTTGATGGTCATATGAATGTCGGTAGCCTGGAGTTATAGGTGAATATCTGTTAGCTCCTGGAGCACCTGACCATACTCCCATTTCTCCAATTCCTAAATAAAATACATGAACATAATTTTTTATAAAACAAAATGGAAAAATGTTACAGATCAGAGAAGAATCCACAAACCTGCTTGTTCTGGCATAGTATACATGGGATCAGGTCCAGGATGGTAACCTGGATAAGAATGTGCTGGATGTACATGATGTGGTGGATGAAGAGGGCCATGAGGTGGTTGAGGAAGGCGCGGACGCGGATAACCACCATAATCATGGTACTCTGGAGCTGGTGGACCAGCTCCTGTGTTAGCCACTGGTTGCGAACTGCTAGGTAGCCCAGTGGCACTTCCACTACCAAAAGAAGCCAGTTTTTGGATTGATCCTTCCTGTGCCACACTACTTTGACTGTAAGCTTGTCTGTAACTGAAAAAAAATCACTTTGAAATGTAATCACGAAGTGGTAAAAGCTTAAATGGCTTCAAACTACAAATTTCAAGTTATAATTAGAATGACCTGAGGAGTAGTAGTACACTTAGGATGAGAATATTATGGAATGGAAAAATAATTCTATGCATTGCCTTCTTCATACCTCCTTTCATATTTAAAACAAAATATATATAGATAAGACACAGATTATTAAAAGATGAGATCAATACATAAACTTACCTATTATCAGCAGGATCTTTATTTTCTCCAGCTACCCCAGATGATGTGCTACCAGCAAAGCTATCTGCTCCACCAAGATCAGTAAGTCCTTCCAACATACCGCTTCCATCATCACCAAATAAGTTATATGAGTCCATCACTCTTTAAGAGTGAATTATAAATAAATTGTGTTGAAGGATTCCATGATTAGATGATACACCCATCTTCATCTGTAATAATACTTTAGGATAGTAAACTCTTAACTGTAGATGTGACATCCTTTAAATTTTGATGATTTAAAAAAATCTTTTTATGAGCATACTGTAATACAAATATTTATTATTTTAATACAAATAACTTTCCATCTGACCATTCTGATTATTACACAGCACCATTGACACAGGACAGATGCAATATTGACTTTAATAAACTGTTTCATATTATTTCATTTAGATAATATAAGAATACATAGGTCACTTCTCAGTTTCTTGAATTTCTTCATAGACTTAATGTAACACATGGATTGCATAGATACAAAGTGTTAAGAGACCATTTCTGCTTGGCGGTTGCGGCTCTCCGCAATAGGAGCAATTTTTGTTTTGGCGGGATTGATTATTATGTTTAAACAGTTCGTGCGTTTGTTGACCTGAGAATCAGCTTTGATTCTGTGTTTTATTCATTTTTTTGGTAAAATAATGTATTTTTTATGAAACTATTATTTCATTTAACTGTACTATAATGATGGAGCGAAAATGCTAATAAAACGTTTTTTCGGTCCCATCATCTAAGGTCTCATTACTATTGCCTGTCTTTGTTTTTGAAATGGGTCTACTAATATCCTGTATATTAGGTATTGGTAAAACAAAATAATAATGGTTATAGATATAGGTATATGTTAAAATTTCAACAATTTCATCAGATTACAATGGCAGATTTATTTCTACAAATGAATCTTGTTACAATCATATAAAGTAAAACCATAAGATAACAATGGTATTTTTACTATTAATTTGGTTTAGTTTTTACTTTTTGTGTATGACAAGAACAACTGCAAAATAAACTTTTGTTCTTCCTCAGAAGCATACAGCATTTTTTTACATAAGAAGTTAAATAAATTTGAGCCTAGTACACCACTTTGTTGAGTCTTCTCTACCTCTCACATATGGGCTTGGCATGTGCTCAGAAAATAGCATATAATAATTAATATACGACTGGCATACAATTGTTAAGAGTAAGAAATTATATTGTGAAGGAAGCTTGTGAAATTGTTATTTAGTGAACTGAACAAACTTGTGCCATATATGCTGTTGTTGCCATATGCAATTTAAAAAAATCAAACAAAGGTTTTAAACAGCAAGAACAACAGATTGTACAATGTTTGTTTGTAGGAAGTCAGATTGTATAAAAGCAGAAATTATGATGTATCAGTTATGGAAATACACAACAGTATCACTTTTTTGTATTTCTTGTATGTAATGGAGAGTTACATCATAGCAGACTAATCATAGTAGTCAAGAATAATTCAGACAATAATGTGGTTCTAGATAAAGAAAAGTGAATAAGTTGTTTGCTCAGATTGGAATAAACTTTATTTTGCAAAAGTAACTAGTATTGATTGGTGTCATCATAGATTTGGCAGCAGCAAATTATGTGTGCCAGTGTGTAGAAAAAAGATATATCTTATATCTTGCATACCCATTGGAAATTATAGGGATTTAAGTGTATACACTTTTTATGTATAATCAAAGATAACAGTGTTATGATAAACAAAAAAATATTACTATATTAATTATGCTAACTGTTCTATAAAAGTAAATATTAAAATAAATTTAGACAACAAATACACAGAATTTCCTGCCTAGTTATTAACAATATAACTTATTATTTCATATTTTATAGTTTGTAGCTGCTTACATGAATAAATTATTTGTATAGAATTACAAAAATTGGACCCCAATTATATAAAAAATTTGCATGAAGGAACTAGATCAATTGGGATAAATCATAACAATATCCCAACCCAAGAGAACACTGATTTCGTTGAGTTCTATATGTTTCGATGTTTAACGAAGGAAGAAGGAGAGAAGAGCTGCCTTCAATATTTTGTCAGCAGCTAGATATCTATGGGTGGTGGTCATTTACCATCTGGTGATCTTGTCCACATTGAATGTCTGTTCTCCCCAAAAAGAATTAAGTTACAAGTAACATATCGTTGGATATTTGGGTAAAAAATTACACAAAATTGAACAACAAATTATCTATGAACCTACCTGAATACTAAAACACTTTTGCAAATGAATATGAATACCTTGGGGTCTTCTTAAATCTTCATACAGGTTATAGCAAGTAAAACCAAGGGGAAAAGCTATACGCTTATGATAAATTATAATAACATATAGCGATACAACTTTTCCCTTTCAGTTAAACTGCACAATTCCAAATCTTGATCTTCAAAAATCCAAGCTCCAAAAATTATTATTAATTATTAATTAAATTAATGTAATAATTAATGAAAATTATACAAAAAAAATGCCAATTCATAGGATAATGATAAAATTAAAAAGTAAATAAAAAAAATAAATAAACTTATAGAACCGTATCGTCAGTTAAAAGTATGGTAATTGTATTCCGACAACTCTTCAATTCTTATTACTTTTTGAAAATTATGTCGATATATATAAACGGATCGTAATCATAAAGCATATTTAACTTATCAATTAAATAATTACAACCATGTTAATCTAGACACGTAAAAAATAACACCGCAGCCAAAGAAATAAAATAAAATAAGAAAGTTTTTTGATAAGACTCAATATTATAATAAGGATAATTATTTAAATATTATACTATTAATCTTTATTTCATAACAAGTAGTTAATACTCACTAAAAGCGCCACACAACACGGTTGATCACAAAATGGATACCATATTCCCGAAAGATAAACTGTTCGAAAATTTCAAAATCAATCGGTACAAAGTCTAAATAATTGGGTAAAAATAGAGTTAATAATTAATGTCAATCTAGTGTCCTATTGAGATTCAACGCTGTAATCTGCAAAACCGCTCACAATTTTAAACTATTAGCACAACCACTACACTCCGTCCATTTTGTTGCCTTAAAATAGCAGTGTTTTTTTACTGTTCCGAACAGGATCATAGTCTTACAGCCAAGCGAATGGTTATTTTAAAATGTTATTTTTAAATAATATACGCACTGGTAAAATTACGAATTTAGGTCATTGATATATAAAAAATATTAAGTAATTTTTTTTCTATACATAATTAACAAATACATAAAAATTACAAAAAGGAGAAAATGTGGATAAACTTATAAAGGACTTTGATTTTACATTATTTCCACATCAACAAAATATGTTATTGTTATTTTTCAGCAATAAAATAGAGTACACAAAATGTTTATATAATTTAATAATAATTGGAGATATTTTAGAAGTAATATGTTTAAAGATAAGCCAAGTTTGAGATTAAATCTTTGATTAAAAATTAAATCTAAATCTTCCTCATAATTGAAGTTCAAACTTGCTTCGCTCAAGTGGGTTAGAAGAGTTCGATTACATCTCAAAATAAGGTGAATTTTTAAAAAAGGTGAAATCTTTAAGAAGTTTTTTAAAAGTTTAAAAAAAAATACCTTATCAATTTATGCTATTCGTCAGATGTCTGTAGTATTCAAATTCTATATTTTCAGACTTTAATCGATATATTAATGTATATTATACCCATTTTTTTATTTATTGTAATTGTGATAATTCTTTGCTTATTGTTTAATTTTTGCTTTCGGCAGTCTATGAAATGTTCTTTTTTACTGCAGTAGCGCCATACTTTCTTTAGCATACATACACACTTACACGGCCAAGAAACGATCTATAATTAAAAACCTTTAATGTTAATTTAAATAAAAAAAATACCTAATATGTTTATTGTTATTAAATGTGTATAAATATGTCCTTATACAGCGAAATACCTATATTTTAATTCAAATTTCTTGTTTATAGGTTAGTTGGTAACATCGTATTTATTAGAATACTCTCTGGTAACATGGGCGCGCGATATCGACTACCGGAGTGTATAATATGTCATGTTAATTTCGTGTCTACCTTTTTGTAATTTTGAGACAAAATTGTGTAGTATATAGTAATAACCTAATTTAAAGAATTGGAACTGCTAGATACGGTCTAAATGATGAAACTGGTCGATCAAGTCGTTAGAAGTTTTAAGGTAGCAAAAGTGTTTCGAGAAAACACAGACAAAATAAACAGTATAGATTTTTCACCCAATGGAGAGACATTAATATCCTGCAGCGAAGATGATCAAATTGTTATATATGATTGTGAAAAGGGCACTCAAATGATTACTGTAAATAGTAAAAAATACGGTGTCGACTTGATACATTTCACACATGCCAAAAACACAGCTATTCACAGTTCGACTAAAGTTGACGATACTATAAGATATTTGTCTCTTCATGACAATAAATACATAAGATATTTTCCAGGACATACAAAAAAAGTGGTCACACTTTGTTTGTCCCCTGTAGAAGACACATTTTTGTCTGGATCTTTAGACAAAACTTTGCGCCTATGGGATCTCCGTTCACCTAATTGCCAAGGTTTAATGCATTTGTCAGGACGGCCCGTTGCAGCATATGATCCAGAGGGGCTAATATTTGCAGCTGGAGTTAATTCTGAGAGCATAAAATTATATGACTTGAGATCATTTGATAAAGGCCCTTTTGTTACATTTAAATTGAATCAAGAGAAAGAATGTGACTGGACAGGCTTGAAATTTTTCTTCATAATATTGCATAAAATATATGTAGTGAATAGTACATGCATTTAGTTTTCATTCCATGTAACATTCTACTTTATCTTTTAATAGATAAATTTTAAGATTTACGTAACTATTAGTCTTAATACTATGTTATATGTATGTTATACAAATGTATTTTGATGTTAAATTTATATTAATTATATTTATTCCCTTTAAAATTGTATTATATACATGTTAGAATTAAAATATGTAATAGTATAGCTCAATTTCTAAAACGAGTCTTGTCTTGAAATCACAGAATACAAGAATCAATATGCATAGATACCAGTTATCAAAATCATGCAAGTAACGAAAAATATTTTTTTTATTTATTGTAATTGTGATAATTCTTTGCTTATTGTTTAATTTTTGCTTTCGGCGGTCTATGAAATGTTCTTTTCCTGCAGTAGCGCCATACTTTCTTTAGCATTCATACACACTTACACGGCCAAGAAACGATCTATAATTAAAACCTTTAATGTTAATTTAAATAAAAAATACCTTATATGTTTATTGTTCTTAAATGTGTATAATATGTCCTTATACAGCGAAATACCTATATTTTAATTTAAATTTCATGTTTATAGGTTAGTTGGTAACATCGTATTTATTAGAATACTCTCTGGTAACATGGGCGCGCGATATCGACTACCGGAGTGTATAATATGTCATGTTAATTTCGTGTCTACCTTTTTGTAATTTTGAGACAAAATTGTGTAGTATATAGTAATAACCTAATTTAAAGAATTGGAACTGCTAGATACGGTCTAAATGATGAAACTGGTCGATCAAGTCGTTAGAAGTTTTAAGGTAGCAAAAGTGTTTCGAGAAAACACAGACAAAATAAACAGTATAGATTTTTCACCCAATGGAGAGACATTAATATCCTGCAGCGAAGATGATCAAATTGTTATATATGATTGTGAAAAGGGCACTCAAATGATTACTGTAAATAGTAAAAAATACGGTGTCGACTTGATACATTTCACACATGCCAAAAACACAGCTATTCACAGTTCGACTAAAGTTGACGATACTATAAGATATTTGTCTCTTCATGACAATAAATACATAAGATATTTTCCAGGACATACAAAAAAAGTGGTCACACTTTGTTTGTCCCCTGTAGAAGACACATTTTTGTCTGGATCTTTAGACAAAACTTTGCGCCTATGGGATCTCCGTTCACCTAATTGCCAAGGTTTAATGCATTTGTCAGGACGGCCCGTTGCAGCATATGATCCAGAGGGGCTAATATTTGCAGCTGGAGTTAATTCTGAGAGCATAAAATTATATGACTTGAGATCATTTGATAAAGGCCCTTTTGTTACATTTAAATTGAATCAAGAGAAAGAATGTGACTGGACAGGCTTGAAATTTTTCTTCATAATATTGCATAAAATATATGTAGTGAATAGTACATGCATTTAGTTTTCATTCCATGTAACATTCTACTTTATCTTTTAATAGATAAATTTTAAGATTTACGTAACTATTAGTCTTAATACTATGTTATATGTATGTTATACAACTGTATTTTGATGTTAAATTTATATTAATTATATTTATTCCCTTTAAAATTGTATTATACACATGTTAGAATTAAAATATGTAAAAGTATAGCTCAATTTCTAAAACGAGTCTTGTCTTGAAATCACAGTATACAAGAATCAATATGCATAGATACCAGTTTTCAAAATCATGCAAGTGATGAAAAATATTTTTTTTTACTAAACATACACTGATTGGCCAAAAAGGCTAATCGTAACAGTTTCATCGGATTTAGAAGGACTGCCAGAAACCGCCTCTCACGACGTATTTAAAACACCTTGGGGTTTTAGTTGCGAAAATTAAAATGTCGCTTTGCTTGTCTATTAGGAGCAACTCAGCACAAGGGTCCCTGAGAGCAAAAACCTCTACTTGGGCGGTTATTTACAAAGCATAAGCATTCCGATCCAACGGCGCCCAGAATTTGATTCTGTATGACTTGTAATCGATAATATAAGTTTTTTGCGTATACGATCTGGACGTCGCAATTACTTTTCCATAGGTAAGATCGCAACAAGCACACAAAGCGTCCATACGTAACCGTCGTAGGTACGAATCATTCTTTCACGCTAACGCCGTTGGACGGGCAGGCCTCACCCGCTAGATAGTATGAACGTTGCCGGAGTTTCTTCGGCCGCTTGACCCAGTGCTAACGCTTCCCAAAGGGCACTCGCTTCAGCTTCTTTTAAAGAAAAACTTTTGCGAAAACTGGGCTCGCGAAGAAAAATGACATACAGTAGTACATTTAAGTTAAGACACAAAATCCTTTTGCTCTTCTAAAATTCGCTAAACCTTTGCCGGTAATATTTAATCAGTTTTTTAAAAATTCACTCTAAAAAAATGCCAATCTTAAGTAAATCTTATTTCATCAACTGCTATTTTGTTCCCAAGTGTAGTTAACTAAAAACAATTTTGTGTTATGTGGGACAGAAGATGTAAATAGAAGAAGTAAATCATATTTTTTAGAATACGTAATATACGTACTTTAAAAATGTGATTTTTCGCGACAGTAATTTAGCACTTTACTGCCCTTGTGAAAGAATCCGCTGGCTTTAATTATTAAACTGTGGCCTTAAGCTAGAAAGTCTAAATTTTGTTTAGGCGAATTAAGGATTACTTTAAATTAGCCCGTGGATCCGTTGTAATGCCTTACGTAACGTAAAGTAACGCCGGCTAAACAAAATCCAGAACAATTGACCCAATTATATTTATGGTTAATCTATATTTCTTCTCTGTATGTCAATCATTTGTCATTTGAAACATTCGTTAATCGTTTGACATTCATTTCATTTTGTCTTAACATATAGGTTCTGCTGTTATAGACACTTTGTATCGGGTTGTAGGTTAATTCTTTTTATTTCCATATAAGGCAAAAAAATCACAGAATGTTGAACACCATGTTTTACATTGTAATATAAAATGCCACTTGTGTCATAAATTTTATATAAAATTTTCCTCTAGTAAAATAAGTGCTAAGAAGTTCGCATCTCGTTTGCTCTTTCTTTTTCCATTAATGTAATAATAGTGGACGATGGGAATCAACGGAGAAAAGGGAAAGACAATGGAAAATACTAATAATTTGGCATCAAATGATTATATGGACGCTTTTAGTTATATTAATGAAAGACCAGTTGATGACATATCCTTGGAATTTTTTTATAAGCCCCACACTATAACTCTGTTAGCTGTATCGATTGCAACTGTTATTTACACTGCATTTGTAAGGTAAGCTTCTATATATATATCCACAAAGGTTAACATATATATCTTCAAACATTTTATCTCATAATCAGTAACTTATGATTATATAAAGTTAATTTTTTCATAATATTTAACATTAGCATTGAGCTTAATTATCCTGACTAGTTCATAACCTATTTAAATTAAAAATATTTTGAAATTTACTCCAACAATTATTTTCTTCTAGGGATGAGACAAAGATACAAGACAACATCTGGTCTGGTATTTGCTGTGTTATATTCTTTTTCCTTATTGTATCAGTACTTACCTTTCCCAATGGACCTTTTACTAGACCTCATCCTGCAGTATGGAGAATTGTATTTGGAGCTTCAGTCCTTTATCTCTTGGCTTTAATTTTTTTACTATTTCAAAGTCATTCCACTGTTTATGAGATAATGTACTGGATTGATCCAAATCTACGAAACTTTCACATTGATATGGATAAGGTAAATCCCATTTGTATTTTTAAAACATTTTACTTTGGATTAGTATGAATTCACACTTAATGATAATAATAAATTAGAATTCCATTAATAACTTAAACCTTAATTTGACAGGAGTATGCAGTGAACTGCTCAGATATTTCCATAGCTAAAGTTTGGTCCCATGTTGATGTCTTTGCTTGGGGACACTTTTTAGGATGGATGTTTAAAGCAATTCTCTTTAGACATACAGGTTTACTTTGGGCTATTTCGATAATGTGGGAAATAACTGAAATAGCATTTGCTCATTTGTTACCCAACTTCTTAGAATGCTGGTGGGACTCAATTATATTAGATGTTTTAATATGTAATGGCTTTGGTATTTGGTGTGGTTTAAAAATATGCAAAGCCTTAGAAATGAGGGAATACACATGGGTCAGTATAAGGTAATTGTATTATTTATTTTATACATAGTATTAAGGATATTAAAATGTCTAATCTATGATTTGTTTTGGTATTATAATTTTCGTTCTTTCATTTCATTCTGTTGTCTCCATGTATTATATCTCTCTATCGATAGATATTGTCTTTCTCCTGCTAATAAGGTTTTTTTTATATTTTAGGGATATATCCTCAACTACTGGAAAGATTAAAAGAGCAATTCTGCAATTTACACCTGTGCAATGGACTCCAGTTAGATGGCTTGATCCAAATTGCACTTATATGCGATTCTTTGCTTTAAGCCAGTTAGTGGTTTTTTGGCAAATATCTGAACTTAATACATTCTTCCTTAAACATATATTTGAAATGCCACCATCCCATCCTTTGGTCATAGCAAGGTTGTGTCTTATTGGAGTTATTGTTGCTCCATCTGTGAGGTAAGATTTTTCATGAAAGGCTGTGTTTAAAATTTTATTATTACACTATTTGTTGCATCATATAATTTTTTATAATTTACATTTTTATGAAAAATTAAAAAGAAAAAAACTTTAAGTTTTAACTTATTTGATTGTCTTTTCAGGCAATATTATACATATGTAACAGATCCAAGATGCAAAAGAGTTGGCACTCAGTGTTGGGTATATGGAGCTATTATGGTAACAGAGTCCATGTTATGTATTAAAAATGGCAAAGAACTATTTGGACAAGCTCAAGTATGCAATGTCATTGTATGGCTAATAATTCAAATTTTTGTATCAATAGGCTGTGTTTATGGAGTGGTGTTGTATCATCGATATATTGAGGTATGTGGATATTTTTTTAAAATATTTTTAGTTAGAAATATAAATTTTATACATTGCCAGGATTTTATTGATAAGTGATATTTTATCTGATGTTAAGGATACATAAACACCAGTTCCCCCTTTATTATTTTGGGAAGTACATATGCTAATTGACTTGACCTTGAATTTTTTTGATGGATGTACACACTGATGAGCCTGAAGGCCACCACATTTGTAGCTGGTTTTTGAGAGGTGGCTGAGCTATGTCTGAATGTTTTTGTGATTTCTAAAACTTTTTTATGGGTGATAGTGACTAGATTTTTATATCTGAAATAATGGTTTTTTATTGTTTACATAATTATCCTTCAAGTTCATACAGTGTACCACATTTTGCAGTAGAAATAAGGTAAAATTTTGTTTTTAGCCTACTAAGGACTTGGGGCTAGAGACCCCAAAAAAAGAAACCTAGGAGAAAAGGTAAAGTAAAATATTTTTCTAAAGATATATAAATAGAAATATAGTTCATATATAGACTCTAGAATATTGTTATCGTGAAGTTACTGAAACCTGTATCAGCACACTTTGCCAGATAAAGATACTTCTTAAGTCCAAAATAATGTTGACCATGTAGTTGTTAAACTTAACCAATTTCTAAAACAAAGGAGCTTCACTTTGTATGTAATTTTTTTCGGTCTTTAGACTCGGATTTATCACGTATAAATCAATTTTTAAAATGTTTTTTCAATGAGTTCCACATTAATTTTGTTAGCACTCGACCTTGAGTTCCGGGGATATATCAGGGAACTCCTAAAATTCGTATAGAAAAAATAATTGATTGAGATATTGGTAGGTTTATGACCATCCAATACTATGTAAGCAAACCACAATGTGGAAGAAAAAAGAGAATATAGGCGTCAATATGTAGTGTTTCTCAGACTGTTCCGTAATCAAATAAGCTATTGAAGCTTTATAACATTATTTTCCAATTTAATAAACACTATCAATAACATTAATGTTGTCGTCAAAAGTCTCTAACCTAATAAATATGCATGATGTTTTTGTTTCAGATATCAGTTTTGATATTATTCGACTCATAAAAATGTTGTGATGTTGTTAGGCAATTGTGACTACTTAATGTTTAATTTAGTTAAATCTAGAGAAGCCAAATATAAATTATTTAATGTATGTTTAAATTATTATTCCCAATATACTTCCAGGAGCTTTAAGACTGGGATCTTTTATTTCAATTTTATTAGAATAATTAGTTGCTATAAAGATAGATACGAGATTTGAATATAATGGTCAAACTCAAACACATGTTTAGTTTCCAATTATATGATGGTTAAGTTCTAGCCTAGGTTGGATGATCGTGATCAATGAATTAGAAACTTAATTGTATTTTCATTTTTTAACAACTATACAACAATCGGTTCATATTCAGAATTGAAGGATGTTGTCCCTTTTTATTTCCAAAATGATATTAAACAATATCTTGAATGAAAATCTTTACATGGTAATATTAATAATAAGTAAAATAATAATGATAATCTGCATGAATGAAAGTTATTGATCAAAATATTAATTATTGAATATTACCAGTTATGTGCCGGATATTTTAGTTTCTTTTGGTGGATCATATTAAATAAAAGGTTAATGTAAATGTTTTTTTATGTAGATGAATTTCTACAAAAGTTGCGTTTATTGCTTTGAAATATGTCCGTATTGCACTACTAAACTTCTTCATAGATAATTTTTAGACTGAGTAAAAAAGTTGTGCTTCGTATCGAATCAATCCAGCACATCATTATTTTACCACTTTCAAAATAAACGGTCCATACACTAGATACATATTTTAATTAGGTATTATTAAAACATACTAATTAAATTATAAATTCTAACTATGTATATTTTCTTGACTTTAAATGAAGCACACATTTACTGTAACCACGTGTATTAAAATAATAGTCAATATTATAGATCATATATAATGTTTTCGTACATGTAAATATTATGTGTTGTAATACAAAGACACATTTCATATACTTTAATTATATAATACGTTTTCAGCTTCGCTGTTATTTTTTCTTCCTTTGATGGAAACTATCTGCTACTTGCATTGAGGTGATGAAGCCTTTTTATCATATATAAAATGGTTTTATCGTATAATGTAAAAGTCATATGGAAGTGGCGTATCATTTAACACATGTCTCGAATCAATGTTTGATCCCTTAGAAAATATGATTTCTTTTTGTTAAATATAATTTGAAACGTTGTTGACGGGTATTGAGTGTTATTCTAGTTATTTACGTAGACTATTAAATGTTCTTTAAATATGTTTGTTTTTTCTTTACATTTTTGGAATCCGCCGCATCAGCGGTGCAACCCCGGGTAGTCGCGAAGGCTAGGGAGAGTGGCGAACATAATAACAGTCCTCCTCTCCCTCAGCGACCGTGCAGGGCGGACAACCACCCTTCGCAGCCCGTCGACACACATCCATGATTGTAGGTGGCTCACCTAGTGCAGCCGAAAGCTAGCTCTAACATGTCTCCCCTTCCAGCCCAAAACCTGTGCGAGGGATTACAACGAAGCGTAATGACGTGATCCGAAAAATTATGGACGAGTGCTAATGGGCAAGCAACATCAGCCGCAAAACCGAAAATAGCCAGACGTCTTGATAAGAGTGGCCGAGGATCGTGCTGTGGCATATGTTTTGTTCACCACAGAACTGTTGCAGGCTGATAATGATGTTGTTTAAGGATAATTGTGGTGAGGTGAAGGAGGTGCCGATCACCTTATCGACTTCAGTGGCCACTTAACATCAGGCGAGCCATCTAGTTTGCTCCTAAAATATTTGTAGCTACAAGTTCTGCTTTGGAGCGCACAATTACAATAGATGCTAAAATTATATTGACAAAGAACTTGTAAAACACCACGAGAACATCGACTCTATGCTTAACATTAAATTAACTTAATGTTAATGAGCCTTGTTTCACTTATTAACCACCCGGCACGCCTCGTCACCAATTATAAAATTGTTAGTGGATTTTTTGTGTTGAAACAAATCCCACAGAAATTGTGAGGTGTTTCAACTTCCACAATGGCGATCAAGCTAGGAGATATCTTCACGACTTGATCTTTTCATATCATCTAACAGAACTAGCGAATTCTTATGTATTCTTTTTTAAATCTGACAAAGTAAATGATGTAATGGCTGTAAGCATTTTTATCGCATGAAGGATAATAATGAATTTGAAACTGTTTTAGAAATAAATTATGTGGGATTGGACTAAGCACAACTCAACCATGGTGACGAAACATATGAAAAACATTAACTTCAATAAATTTGGAGAAAATTGAAGTTTTGATAAAACAAATTTATCATATAATTATGGAAAATTAACAAAAAAATTAATTATATATCCTTAAAGCAGTTTCATTAGAAAACTCCACCAATCTTAAATCTAAATAGTGACAAATTTTTGTATTAATTCTCCGCACCAGTACTACATATGGTACTAGAATACTTGTTTTACTTTATTCACAATGTCTATGCCTGGTATAGAAAGAGAGCATGCCTGGCTCTGATTTAGTGGGTCTATTGGGATTAAATACAGAATAGCTAAACATCAATAAGTTGCCCTGAACAACAATTACATGGATAAAAGTTTTTGAAGTCGAGGGCTTTATGATTTGAAGAGATCAAAGAACTATTCTTTAAACTCAACAGTAATTCCATGACCTTATTAAGATCATTTTTCCTTGATTCATCTTGTAAAAATGTTTTTAATTCTATATCATCGGCAAATCGCAAAAGCAAATTGTTAAGCTCTTCTAGTTGCCTTTTCAACTTATCACTTTCCATTTGAAACCTTTTTATTTGTTCACTTCTGTCTTCGTCTCGTTTTTTCAATAAACTGCGCTGTTGTTGGTACAAAGCTATATATTCACATATTGTGTCGGTTTCATTTTGCAATTGCAGGATTATGTGTTCAAGTCTATGTTTTTCATCAGAAAGATTGGCAACTTCATCCATTATGTTTAGAAATCTCTCTTGAAGCTTTAACATTGCATCTTCTTTTGCAATGCTTAATCTAATTTCTTCATTACTACTTTCAATCAACTCTTTTCTTTCTTCATATTCATTGCTATTGATGTGTATAATTTCTTCATTGGAATTAATATCTACTTGGTCTTCAGGAGTAATCATTTGATTCTCATCTTTTACTTGATATTTGTTAAGGGATTTTTCATAATCAATTTGCAAATTTCTGCAACTGTTTTGTAATCTTATCATTTCTTCATCTTTGGCCATCAATTTCTTATGCAAATTTTTCATGTTTTCCTCTACTTCAGCAAGTTTAAGCATTAATTCTTTGTTTAATTGCTTTTCATGGGTTAACTTTTCAGTTAAATCTAACTTATCTTTACTCTGAAAAAAAAAATAAACTTAATAATGCAGTTTCAAGAAATTATACCAAAATTTGAGTTTCACTCTCATTGTATATAAATAAACTATGTTTTCAGTTTCCTGCAAGTAGAGATATTGTGGATCCAACTCTATTTTTTTGATTTATTATTCATTTCATATTTTAAGATCCACCGAACAAAACACAACATGTTTCTTCAAAATAAGCAATATGTAAAAGCAAGAGCTGGCAGATATTACAGAAAACCTTGTGAAACACCATCATTCTCAGGGTTGGAGTCATGAACTATACATAAATTATAGGTACTATATACTATATGTTTGGCTACCTGAAAAGTGCTATATATATATAGTACTTGAATAGAGAGTATACAGATTGATAATATTATTGATTTGGATAGAAATTTTATAATCTAATTGCCACATGACCTGATACTCTTAGTGGAAGCAGATAGTGATTGTGTACAATTGGGATGAAGATATAGAGCTTATTTGAAATTTATTTCTTAGTAACATACAAGATTTTCGTAATAAATGACATCAAGATAATAATTACCATTTTTACAAAAGCAAACTCTAGCTCCTCTAAATCAGCTTTAAGTTTTTTGTTCTGTTCAGTTGCTCGCTGTGCTGCAATTTTGTCACTGGTAATGTCAGCATTGAGTTTAAAGACACTTATGTTATCCTGATTACATTCAATTTCCTTACTCTTATTCAAGATTTCAATTTGTGCTTGACTTTCGTGATATTTAACCTTGAGTTCATCGTATGAGGTATTTAATTCTTGAAGTTTCTTCTGAAATTCAACCAATTGCACTTTATTAATAAACAATATATTTTACTACCTAAATACACTAAAATAGTAAAAATTGCTGAAATTTATTACTTCATTAGATTTTATTGTTTCTTGCAGTTGCGATAAATTTTCATTTTCTTCAACTATTCTTTTTGAATGGTAACTTTGAAGCCTTATTTCCATGTCACTTATTTGATCTATTAGGCTGTTTTCTCTATTATACAATCTTTGTGTTTCTAAAGTTAAATTATGATTATTTGCTTCTATCGATTTCAATTGACGGTTAAGCTCGCTTGCATAATGCTCATAGTGAGAACTTATGCTATCTCTTTCTTTTTGCAGTATTTGTAATTGTTGCTCCAAGTAAGAAATCTTTTGATAGAGGTCAACACTTGGCAGTTCAACTCCTTGGTCATGACATTCATTAATATTAGAATTATTTGTCAATTGCTTAATCTGTAACTGCAAGACATCTATTCGATTTTGAAGCACTGAAATATGATTATTAAGTTGTGAATTCTCATTTTCCTTTACAGTTAACACAGTTTTTGTAAACTCTGATTGTTCCATTAAATTGCTGTTTTGATCTGACAACATAGCGATTTTGCTTTGTAGTTCTTCAATTATATTCTTTTGTAATAAATATTCTTTATTAATAATAGCATAATTATTTTGAATAGTTTGCAGTTCCATTTCTAGGCGAGAGGCAATCTGTGCATGGACATTTTGTTTTTCAACTGCTGAAGTATAATTACACTGTATTTCTAAAAGTTGTGCTTCTAACTCTTTTACTTGCTCTTCAAGTTTTGTTTTATTTGTAATTAAAATTTCAGTCACATTTACATCATTATTTTTCGGCTCTTCAGAGGTGTTTGTGGCGTTATTATCATAATTTGATTTTATTACAATTGTGTCACTATGTACCATTGTAGGATCTACATTCTCTTCCGTTATCTCTTTTGGGGGAGCCGTGTTGTTGTTTTGCTGCGAAGAGACCGAATATTCCGTGCGTATCAATTTTTTTTCTTGGTGGTGTTTTAGCTATAAACAAATATAATTTTAGTATAGACCATATCAAAATCTATTATTTTTTAATGTTTATGATTTGTTGTTTATCACTAGTACCTTTTGCCTTGCGGCCGCAAGCTTAGCCGCTCTTTCGTCCATTATTGTTAATCTCGTAACTTTTACCACTTCGAATACCTACTAAAATCCCTTAAATGATATCATGACTGAAACTAAATATTCCTATATAATAAGGAGAAAGATTGTTTGCAATTGAACATTTAAATTGGGCTTAACTTTTCAACACTATTGCCAACTATTGACAAGAAAAATAAGAAAATAGTTTCTTGTTTGAGTCCTTTGAATGATTATGAAGTGTGATGTTGGCAAGTATAGACAACTAAAAATATTCCATAAACACATTTTCTAAATGTAATCTGAAATGTTGAATTTAAGGTACACACTATTAAGTATACTTTCTTCTAATTAATTAATATATACTTTATATTACAGAATTATACAATAAAAGTTGATCTATAAATCGTGACTCATTTGTATTTAGTAATATGAACCATAATTAGGACAGTGTTTAAAAATATATTTGGTAATTAGTAGAAATTAAGTTAGAACTATTATTATGTTTCATCAGAAAATTTAATTGCCATGCTCAGCGGTGAAGGAAAAATATTGTTTGGAAACCAGTATCTCTAAGAAATATAAAATAAATATACCAATCTTTACTGAGGCCGAACGCCAGGCTAATGTTCTCTATATAGGGGACATCTTGTCGGCAGTAGAACCATATATAATAGAAGGTTGCTATTGGTTGGTATTTAATATTTCCGGTGATTTTCTTTTTCGTACATTTTTTGGACGAACCTATTCGTCAGTGAAGCTGACCGCGACAGGTAGCTAAGCCGGAACATCTATTCGGAGTAACGACTCGGTGTTTATTCTTAAAAAACTCCAGACCGCGGCCGATGCCCTAGGGGATTGGTTTCGGAAATGGAGAATAGAAATCAACCCGGCTAAGAGCGCAGCCATGTACTTCACGAGGCGTCTACAGTCTCCAGCTCGTTGCGTCCAACTTCTAGGTACCCCTATTCCATGGGTTACACAAACCAAATACCTTGGTGTCGTATTAGATCCCAAACTCAGCTTCGGCCCTCACGTAGATCAAGTTAGGAACCGGGCGGCCTACGTTATGGGTCGCCTATATCACCTCATTAATAAGAAAAGTAAAATGTCCCTCCGTAATAAGGTGACACTTTACAAAGCAGTTATACGTCCCGTTATGACGTACGCGAGCCCGGTCTTCGCGCATGCCGCCCATAAACATATCCATAGGTTACAAGTAATTCAGAATCGTTTTCTGCGACGAGCCACGGGTGCGCCGTGGTTTGTACGTAATCGCGAGCTCCACGTTGATACAGGGTTACCGACAATAGCCCAATTCTTTAAGCAGGCATCTCGACGGTTTTTCGAGACTGCCACCAAACATTCTAACAAACTTCTTGTAAGTGCCGCCACTTATAAGCCTTCCTATAGTAAATTCCGTCGCGTCGCCCGGAGGCCGAGACACGTTCTTGACGATCCGGACGACGCGATTACCATTGCACAGGCTAGATCTCTACAAATCAACAAAGCGTCCATTCGCGACCGTCGGAGGTTGCGAATAATCCTTGCGCGCTACCGCTATTTTATGGGCAGGCTCCACCCCTTAGATGTTAGGAGCGTTGCTGGAGTTTCTTCGGCCACTTCTTCTCCCAGCGCCAACGCTTTCCGAAGTGGCACTCAAAGTTAGTTTAGCTTTAGAATGTCTCTTAGATTATCCGTGAAATAGCAACCGACCGAGTCGTGGTTCGGCCCTCTCGGGCGCCCTCGGATCGGCATGCTTACGCGTAACATAGTAAGGTTACCGAGGTTACCCCTCACCGGGGGGACCCTTGTGTCGAGTTACTAGCAATAGAGTTTCAGGCTAAGCGACCTAAGAGCTATGCTACCTCTCAATCCGGTGAAGTAGTCAAGGCCAGCTTCTCTGGCCAATCTGTGTAGTTCGTCATTAAAAAAAACGACTCGGTGTAGTCTCTAATATCACTTCGGAAAGTGTTTGCAACAATTCTACGGGCTCGAAGTAACGTCCCGTTAAGATGCCAGCTTCAGATATCAGTGCAGGTCGAAATTGCAATAAGTCGCCGTTATTCATCTACATTAATGCAAGGAAAATGTATACGGGAGTTAATGAAACAAAATATTATTAAATATTAATAAATTCAATTTATTGTGCAAGTTATTTTTACGTAGCTTTCCAAAATCCATTTGTGTAAAGAAAATATTACCCAATTATATCTAAACAAAATAGTTTGTTCAAAATAAATTACTTAGCTATAACATAACTATATTTAAAGCATTTTATACTTAATTTTAAAATATTTCATAGCAAAAATTTAAGGCTCGATTTTAACAATAACAATTGTATGCATCTGAGGACATTTGCTGCCGTATAAAAATACAACTTCAGGGACAACAAACCCTAAGAACGCTTTTGCGCCCACTTCATGTCATCTGCGCGTGGTTTACAACCGGTTAAAGCTTCTATAACAATTTCGAGTGTAGACCAGAAGTGCAATTTTTCCAAGGGCCAGTTTAACCAGCCCGTAGTAATACAAAAGTAAGTCTCGTGCGGCGCCACATGATGTATGCGATGGTGACGTCGAGGTAGGACTATGTGCCACTCTTGCAGCCATATTACCCATACTGGCAGGCCGAAGTACGTATGTGACCATTTGTGAATCTGGAATTGTGAAAAGTTCTAGTTTTAGTCGTTACCATTTTTTATAACCTGAAACTAACGCAGGCGCTGTTCACAGCGTGCTTGAAGCGGAGTCGGTTTTCGCGCATATGGAAGACGGGGAAGCTGGTCCTGTTCAAGAAAGGTGGGGAACTGGCACAACGTCGTCGTCTCGGCCTATAGTGATTGTTGAGTGTCGCAAGTCGCCTCGTTCGACACATGGAGGAGGCAGGACTGGATCTGAGTTATTTACTGTTTGAATTCTGTAGGGCCAAGTCTACCGTCGACGCTATATCGCGGCTTTGAGAGTGCTCTAGTGGAGGACGCGGGGTCTCGCGGAGAGGTAGTGTTGGCGGTGTCCCTCGATATCGCGTTCAACACCCTACCGTGGAGTACGGTCACCGACAGACGGAGGGAAGCGACTTTGTTTTATACTATGTAATGATAATTTACTATTCGCTTTGAAATAAAGATATTTTTACATGAATATATGTTTATGTATGTATATTTTTTTCTTTACGCTTGCACTCGTTACTTTTTCTCTACACAACCCCTAATTAGGGGTTTCTAATTGCCCTGAAAACGTACAGTATCGGAACCGGAATTTAATTAATTAATTTTATTTATCATATTTCAATGTTTTCACAGTAAATAGCCAGTTTTATGCGTTCCTCCTAAAATGGATACATGATCGATGTGAATGACACGAGCGTATTAATTGAATATACTATACCTGATTAGTCATGGCGACAAATATGCAACACAGGTACCAATAGGCGATCCAATGAAATTGCTGTTCGATAACATCCCTGTCGTAAGTTAACAACTGCCACACAATCCTACCTAGTACAGGAACTGTTATGGCGAAGTTATCGCCGTTTGTTTCTACAAAATCGTGCCGCGTAATAGACGTAGGATCGATATGGTGTTCACGAAATGGACGAATGAAGTTCTGTAAAAATTAAATTTATAAGTATTGAACAACATGTTGTTATATTTACAAAAACTTATAGAACTTTTTAGACCTTACTTAAATATTATTAAATGTGTATGCTATTGTATTTAAATACGTGAAGTATCAATCGATAACTAAACAGAGTGTATTCACATCCGTCGGAAGTTTTACATCAGACAGTCTGACAGTGTTATTACAGATTTCAATTGGACTCAATTTACTATTGCCAATTTAAGATTTATGCAATATTACAAAGGAAAGAGTCATATAAACAAAAAATAATTTCTTCGATTATGTTAAACATTACGAAATAAATAATCTTTGAGAGGACACTCTCACACATGGCTTTCGTTACTATTTGTAAATTTTCAATTTGTAGTAAATTGAAAATTCAAATAAGTCAAATTTCGGTGTAAACAGAGATAGCAATACAATGTAGCAGTGTTTTCAGATGTGACACAGGCGTCTATGCTGGTAGCTGGTTTGAGGCGGTAGTGAAATTGTCGCCGTATACTAGACTAATTTTAGTTATTATTTTCTACGTTCTGTGATCGTGAAAGCAGAATGTTGGTAAATTCCTTTAACGGGATATCAAAGAGTAATTTGCGAAAAGTAATTTCGATATCAGATATCTAAGCGGTGTTACTCTTTCCGTGAAGTGATGGTACGAGCGATAAGTAGTTAACAAGTAATGCAACGTTGTCATAAAAATTTGCTAGATATGATAAATGGTATGATAAGCTTATACTTACAAAATGTGGAAGAAGCGAAAAGAGAATAGTAAAAACACAAAAAAATAATTTGATGTCACTCTGTGTTATACTAATACCAAATAGGTTGAACTTAACTTATGAAAGTAGTTTGTTATATACAAAACAAAAAAAAAAAGAAACCATGAGCACAGCTCTCACGCACGAACAGATAGAAGTGACATCTTTATACAACAATAGAATTCCAGAAATTCCAGATAATGGACGGAATGTAGATCATGAAGGAAATATGATAATTATGAGCATAATTATTTTACTATTGTTACCAAGTAAAAATATATTTTCATTTTTAACCGACTTCATATAAAAAGAAGATTATCAATTATTATTTTTTTTATGCACCCTTTGTTATATTTATACACTCATAGCGCTGTCATTAATAACAGATTTCAATTTTTTTTTGTTTGAAAGAATTTGGTTCAATTAGCTCCCATATGAATTTCCTGGAAAAATCCTGGAAACTCCTAAAGATCGTATGGAAGAACGTTTATTCATAGCTATTAGTATGTGTACGATAAGCAAAGACTCGTCGAACAGCCAGAAGGTGCTACATAACGACAACGAGCATGAATGTGGAAGAAAAAAGAGAATATGGGCGCTAAAACTTCATAATTTTGATAGTAATAACTATGATACTTCGGAAATATAACAGGGCTTCTGCGCATTTAACATGAGGAGGTTTTCTTGAGATATAATACGAAAAAAAAATAAAGGCCGCGAGGTCGAAGCTCGACACGAAAGACTGACCAGATCTGCACCCACGGCACGTCCGATAGCGATGCTCTGCGCACGGCTGCAGACAGAGGAAAATGGCGACGGATCACCAAAGACAGACTGTTCCCACTAGACGGTCACCACCTCAGCATTGAGGAAACCGACGCGAGGAGGAAGCGCATTTAACGTTTGATTCGATTTGAAGTCGGTTTTTGTTTTTAATCATAAATATACCTGTTTTATACATCGTGCCTTGCTGGTTTGTACCAATAGTGAGTTTCTTTTTTAAGTTTCTAACGTACATGTAAATAATTTACAAAACTTTTTCGTAAAATTGGCGAGTGGTTAATCCCCTTGTTACATATGTACCAAGCTAAGGTGAGATCGTGAGAGTTTATTTATATTATTCTACATAACAATTCACCATACTGCATCGCCAGCTATTTCCAATGCTTCGTAATTGAAAATTGAAAATTTTGCAGTTTAATCAATAGACAGTGTTATCTGTAGCTCTGCTGAACTTGGTGCCTCAACTGGTGACAAAAGAGGAATATGGA
Source organism: Meandrusa payeni (assembly GCA_029286785.1). Taxonomy (NCBI): domain Eukaryota; kingdom Metazoa; phylum Arthropoda; class Insecta; order Lepidoptera; family Papilionidae; genus Meandrusa; species Meandrusa payeni. The sequence continues at coordinate 9,653,813 of JAGSMX010000012.1, read as the reverse complement.
CTGAAAGTATAGTGTAGTAGTGCAATGATAAAAGGGTGGCTGAGAGGGGACAATGCCTTGTTGGATTAGACACTTCAATTGAATTAGATTTGATATGAATTAAGCAATTAGGTGATGTCACATTTAGGATCAATTTATTGCATTGAAAATCATGGCAATTACTTTAACTATCTACCCCATTTTGTGTCTATGATTAATGTTATCTTATTATGTAAATAAAAAGTTTATTTTACAAGCAGTTATAATAAAAGATATGTTACCATTTAAATAAATATGCATTTTTTCAGATTATTTTCTCAGATATATATTACTATAGATAAAATTAAATAATTTACTAACTATGCTGAATTAAATGATCACATCATGCTAGGAATACAAAATGTAAAATGTGAAGTTATAAATAATTTTTATGCCTTATTTAGAACAGGTTCAATGAAGCACTTATACTATAAACTTGGTATAAAATTTAACTATATAGCATAAGTAATATTAAATTCTTATGTATAATAATGGTATATGATGAATATTCAAGTCATTATTCATTTTTTAAATATGATTTGACAAACATGTATAGATAAGCTTTTATACTTTTGTTAATACCAATTTTAGACTAAATATCAAGAAAAGGACCAGAGTGAAAACCAAATTATGGAACATTTTATTTGTGAAATACTCATAAATGTTGCCAAGAGTAAGCAGAGATTTTGAAAATATTATTATAACAGAGTGAATATGAAATACTGTAAATTGATTTCTTGTGCAAATATAGTTAAATGAATAACTTATTATGAAAATGGTTTTATTTTTATGAATAGGATTTTATGGTTATTCTCATAGTCACTACAATATACCTTGCCAATTAAAGGTAAATCTACAGCTCCCCAAGTGTCAGCAGCCCAATGCACTACGCCTGAAGCAAAATCAGCTGTCAACACTCCAGCTATTGCTGCAAAGAATAGTGACGCATCTGCTCTGACATATCTGGCCATGAGGAGGCCTGCACAAATAGTTAATGTGCAACAAAACACCACACACACCCATTCCTGAAGTCTCTTCCCTGTTTACAAAGAATACTTGTTAATGTTTTAATTTACATTATAAAAGGGTGTCTTTTTGGCCCAGCAATATTATATATTTATATTTCCAAAATTGTTTATATACATTATTCACAAGCTAATATTAGTAGTAAAAAAAATTATTGTTAGGCTTGGCAACATTAAATATAGTAATTACTTTAATATAAAATATATTATTTTAATCATATAAAAAATTCAACAATTTTATGAATAGTTGGTAAAATTTTATTTAATATAAAAATGAAATAACGAAAATGACACATATTCACTACATGGTTGATATTATTTAATAGTGTATCTTGATACCCAAAAAGTTTTAATTTGTCAAAGAATTACATTTACATTACTAACAAATTACTATCATTAAAATAGAGCTAATTTACTCATTCTGTAATAACATACTCTAGATTAAACATTGAATGAGGCAATAATTGGGAAGTTAGCAACACAATAAACATTATCCTAGGCAAGTTAGTAAAATGTAAGCTTTACGGTTTCATAATTACCAACCTGGACTATACAACTCGGCGAGTTCTTGAGCACCTCGATGTCGTGGACCCCATCTGGGTTGTTTTCCTATATCACTTAACAATTGAGTGTTAGCATTGGGGTCATCTTCAGACATGGAATGTTCAAGGATTTCTCGTTCGGTTTTTACTGGTGCTAACAATGTATTAGCCATACTACTTGCGTATTCAAACTGTTCGCAGCTTAAACCACTAAGACCATCCCTCTTGGCGCAAGGAGGTATTGGAAGTGGTAATGTCATTTTTAAACGTATTTCGATATACAAAAGTAAATTATAAAGTAAACGCTACACCGTGTTTCTTAATTATTTGTATGTGATATTATTTTTGCTTATCTTTATTTTAGCGTCATCGTACAAAGATTATTCGCGCGTGACAAGAAGTGTCAACCTGAAAGCAAAGAACTGTCACTGCTAGTGACAATAAAAAAATATAATGACATATGTTGATAAATATTTTATGGCTTGGTAACAAGACAATTAGCCAAGTCTTTTTTAAACACACAAACACTTATTTCTTACGTCTAAGATAAAAATGGTAAAATGTAAGTTAGATGATCCCCCCCATAAGCATGACATATGTTAACTTCCTCAATTCACAGATATTGTATAGTAACGAAACCATTATAGTCTCATAACAACCTATAGTATATAATAATATAATGTGTAGCAAATCCCTTTCCGAAACCAGTCATCTATACCCAAGGGGATTAGTTTCAGAAATGGTCAATAGAAATCAAACCAAATAAGAGTACTTCACGAGGAGTTTACGGTTTCCACTTCATTGCGTCTAACTTCTAGGCACCCCTATTTCATCACTTCATTCTCAAACCAAATACCTAGATGTCGTATTAGATTCTCGCGACGCGACGCAATAGCACAGGCTAAACCGCACAGGCACACAAAGCGTCCAATCGCGACCGTCGGAGGTTGCGAATAATCCATCCGCGTTACCGCTATCTTATGAGAAGAAGTGTAGTTCTTTCTCTGAGTGTGGTCAGTGCGGAACTGTCTTTTTGTTCTTGTTTTTCAAGGGACAATCTAAGCTAAGCTAACTTTCCGCTCAGCACAAGCGAAAGCGACGCCCCGTCTTGCGTCGAGCACACGCTCCGCTACTACAAGCAACATTTTATATTGTAACACCTAATAAACGCTGCAATCAAAACCTCATACGAGATTTTAATGAAGAAGGAAAAATATGTATACATTTAATAACTAAAATATAATTTAATTAAAAAAAATCATCAAATAAGTTATTAGTTATCGTTGTTGAGCATTTGAAATCTTTCTCGCAATCAAGATATATTTATACATTATAAATTATTAATTATACTACCTATTATAGTTTGAGAAATGTTATATTTTTACCTCTTTTCCCGCAACAAAAATTTCTTAATTTTCAGCTCCTAATTCGATACTTTTTATACGTAAGACGAAATTTTAATCGCATACGCAAATCTTTGGGTGGTCTGCAACAAGGTTAAAAATAGATAGATCAATGAAAATGGAATGAGTGCTTTTCTTTTACAATATCTTGAGTAGTTTTGAGTTGACTTTTGTCTATTTAGATGAAAGAACCGTATTATCTTCATTATTACAAGAAATTCACAGTTATACCTAATGTGCACTCGTTCAACATATATGGTAGGTAAAAAGATTTATAATAATAAACCATCCCAAAATAAGGTTTTTAGTGCTTATTTTAGTTCAAAATATATATTGTATGTAAGCGGTAAGCTTGTGTTATATAGTAGGTTACATAATATAGTAAGTAAAACAGACTTACAAGCATATTCATAAAAATGAAACCAAATCTACTCTAAAATTGAACGTAAATGGGTGAAAACAACTTGCTATCAGTACCGTATTGAATGCTACAAACGCACGAATCTGTTATTAACTTCGAGAAACTTCTCCTCTTTGACGACACGAATTATTTGAATAATTCTAGATTCGTCTATATTTTTATGTTAGTTTACTCGCTTTAAAGCGTAGCGTAATCCTTCGACAAGATTTGGCAAAGTGGACACGGTATTCCATTCCGCCTTGAACATATCGGTATAGTTTTAAAAAATCGTTGTAATTCGACAATTTCACCTCCAGGGAGCGGACTTTTCATCATATATAGGATATTAGAGTTACCCGTTAGAGTCGGAGTTCCACAAGGCACAGTATAAGGGCCTGTCCTATTCACACTCTGTATTAACGAAATATTGCGGTCGAGTGGAGTGAAGGGGGAAGGGCGAGTTATGTCGGGTTTGCACCGACTAAACCCCAAGGTGGTTCCACCGTCGTTACATCTTGGCGGGGGTTATGAGAATTCTCTCGTACACATCCGATAAAAGGCGACTGGCGTGGGCGGGGCCGTACTTACTACTTACCCAGTCTTAGATTGTCATAAACCCACCAATATCTCAATCGGCCTACATTTTTCTATAGGCTTTCCACAAAGCTCTCGAAACCTCTAAACGGAAACGTCATTACAAGATGACTAATAGTAAGGTTGGAACAAGATGACGGTCTTTATCTATGGGTCAGAAACTATCCTTTCTAGTAAAATTTATGCTCTTTGTGGCAATGGGCTCATCCGTCATAGTACATGATAGAATATGAAATGGGGTTTTCATATTCTATCATGTACTATGTCGGCACTTGTTATTTCAACTGGAGGGTTTATCAAATTATTGATAACTACAAATACGAAACAAACCTTAATACCATAAAAAATTACGGTACAAATATGTTTTACAGATTCAGAATGTCGAGATATAAGCAGCCAAAGAAATTGGAGAGTTTGGCTTTAACAAGACTTGGTGATTGGATTGCAGTACTAGCAGAAATACAAATGGCACCGGCAGCAGTACTAGCTCATGAAAATATTAGTAATGCACAAAATGTTCTAGCTCGTAATATCTATGTTGTTCGTTCGTACTTAGATATTAATGTTCCATGGATGCTTTACGATTTATTGGCATCGGAAACAATCAGAGCTCTATCTGATTTAATAGAGAAAACTAAAAATTCATATGGATTTAGAGTTTCTATGGGAAAATTTGTAACTCAAATGAACGTTATTGTTAAAATGTCTGAGGTACTCTTTACAAAAAACTTAACATATCTATCTATAGATAAAATTCCGAAAATGATTCGTTCAGTTTTCTATGCAAAACTACACATGCTTAAAGGTCTTGTATATTTAAATTTAGGTTCTCTATCAGGAGGTTGGAAAACTGCAGACATGGAGGGTGCTATTATTCAATCTTTAAAAGAATTGCATCGTCTGAAATATCTGTTTATAAACTATGATTGCACTGACAATATTTTGATATGTGTTGCGCAAAATTGCCCAAAAATAGAAAAGTTAGACGTTTCTTCTTCTAAATGCATATCAAATGAAAGCATAGACATTATTTGTAACCTGAAAAATTTAAAAAGCGTTCAACTCTATCGGACATCTGTTACTTGGAGCGGTTTTGCGAATTTGCTTATACATTGCGATAATTTGGAAGATGTAGGCAGATGTGACGAAATTGGCAAAGTTTTAGAATTTATACATAAGAATGACACCGGACTAAAACTACTCAAATTAAAAATTTACGTCAGTCGTTACGCTACTGACAATCATTTACAATTGGCAGTAAAAATGTGTCCCTTGATTAGAAGTATGACAGTTTTCCATAACACCTTACAGAGCGATCTCATGGTATTAATAGGTCTAGATTACTTAAGTGACTTGAAATTACTGTCTTGTGATTTTTATGCAGATCAAATTAAACAGGTCCTTCAAATAAAGGGTTGTAACATTATAAATTTACACCTTGAACATGTCGATCAAATTGATTTAAATGCTCTGATGTATATCAGTCAAATGTGTCCATTGCTTGAAAATTTAACTCTTTATAATTGCACTTTAATACAGCATACATCTTTATATACAAACAAATTAGAAATATTGCCCTTCAGAAATTTAAAGAGGCTTACCTGTGTAAGCACCTGCTCAGATGAACAGTTATTATTTATACTTACAAATTGTTTAAACTTAGAATTCCTTCATATTGGCACAGCTGTACAATTTACTGATGAATTTATGACTAAAATATTGAACAAGAATCCCCTCATTCATTTAAGGGAATTGCGTATAATGCAATCTGATTTCATGACTGTTACTTCTGTGGAGAGCATTATTCAAAGTTGCATGAGCTTGGAAATATTAGTAGAGCTGGAAAGTTGGGCACTTTTAACAGATAATGATCGTGAATTTATACGTAATTATATAAAAATTAACAATTTCAATATTGATACAAACCCTATCAGAAGATATGATGTATGACAAATATCAATAAAATTGGTTAGGTATATAAACAAAAAATAAAGTTGGTCAAAAACTAAAAATATCATAATATCAAGAATAAAAAAAATAAACACATTTAAGAAGTTTATTTATATTTTTGTCATGTTTATTTCTAAATAATATTTCAAAGAAAAAAATTGTTTGTTTTATTTAGAAATTTTACAATACATGGGAATAAGCTTAGTGAAAAGCTGATAGCTATTGCTATCTCTGTCTATCCTCCATACAGGGTGTCCGGTCATTATTATATAACCTTAAAATGGGTTAATGTAAAGCCAATGGTCAGGTACATTTTTATGTAAATAAATATACTAATATTTCAAATTTTGATATTAAACGAATATTGACACCTTTTCTACACAAGTAGGTATAATTAAAAATTTACATAAAATACAGAAAAGAAAAATACCATTTTTAAATCTGCTTTAAACATGTAATATTTTAAAATAAATGGTCACTTGTGGTTCAATACTTTTTTAGCTACAGATGCATAAACATTGTCAAACTACTCTCCCCCAAAAAAAAATATTTAAACCATTATAACAAAAAATAAATGAATAGTAGTCATTTTATTTTTGACTTATCTGCAACTACTTATTTTTTTCTTGCAATTTTTTCGGAATGGCCATTAGTTTTATCATGAACCATTTTAAGGTCAGCCATTAATTGCCAGACACCTTGATATTAAAAAGAATATTATTTATATAAATGAAAGAATGGTTAGGAAAGAAATTGAGTCACTATCTTATTAACCTTTATCATAACCAATTCTAAGAACAATGTTCATGTGGCATGAGGATGACAATACATTATTTGTCCATTTTGGTAATAAAATGTGTTTTCAATAAAAAAATTATTTATTGGTTTCTAATTTGTCACTGCTAGTACGCTTTCTCCTTAATCTTGGGATACTAGATGATTCAAGTATGGTTGCATTGGGTACCAGAGCAAACATGTATACAGGATATATTCCATTTGGAAAATTGGATTGCTTACATTGTTTTATCCTTTTTAAATTGGCTCTTTTAAAAATCATCTGATATTGTTTTAAAGATCTAGTAACCGAAGAATCTGTATCATCTTTTTCTGTTAAACCAGATGAAGTGACATTCTCTTTTACAACTATAACTCCATTCTCAGACAGCATACTCCTGAAAATTATATTTAATTACATGTGTACATTATGCAATTTTTATTTGCATTTAATCATAATCACATCACTAATAAAACTCATTACCTGCAACGTTTTAAATATTGTACAAGATCCTCATCAGTCAAATACCCTAAAACCCATTGATTCCATACAATATCATACTTTTTTTCGGGTTCAAATTCTTGTAAACTAACATTATATAATGATCCAACTTTACTCTTGTTTTCACCAACAAAATTAGCAATTGAATTTATAAATTTTTCGTCTGGTTCTATTACATCAACCACTCTAAAAACGGGCAATAACAAATATTTTGTTATTCTACCAATACCAGCACCGCAATCTAAAGCCAGATGTTTAGCAGGTGCATTATCTAAAGCGAAAATAGATTTTAAAAACACTTTAGATCCTTCAATATCAGCGCTAGATATAAATCCAAAACCACCAAGAACTCCGTCCACTGTTGGAGGGATATCGGCCCAATACTTCAGCGATAATTCGTAATTAATTTCAGTACTATCATTCATGTTTCCATTAATTTTATATTAAGAATAAAAATTGATGAAATTAGTGAAAAAGTTTTTACATATAAAATTAAATCAATAAAACCCCTATAATACAAAAAATAAGAAAAGAGAAGACGAGATTGTAAGTATAAGCAAAGAGTATACAATCATTTTTAGTGTATAAATGTCAAATTTGGAATAGTGCTATGTTATATAAAAATTGTAAAAATGTACGTTGATATATCTTGATTGATGTGTCTTAATTTTATTGTGATAAAATTATACTTAATTTTTATTACCTTAAATTTTATCGTTATACTGAAGAATTCCTTATTACTTATTTTCATATAACCAAATATTAATTTCTTTAGAAAAACATTTTTTTACCTACATACCTAGATGTCGTATTAGATCCTAAACTCAGCTTCGTGGCGCGCGTAACTCAGGTTAAGAATCGGGTGGCCTACATTATGGGTGACCGGATGGTATCGCCTTTATCACCTAATTAATAGTAAAAGTAACATGTCCCTTCTTAATAAAGTGACACTACGAAGCAGGTATACGCCTTGTTATGTCATACTCGGTTTTCGCGAAATTCACGTAGATACGGGGCTACCGACGATAATGTTCTTTAAGCAGGCATCTCGACGGTGTTTCGTGACTACCACCAAACACTCTAACAAACCTCTTATAAGTGCTGCCACTTACAAGACATTCTCAACTAAAATTCCGTCGCATCATCCGGAAGCCAAGACACGTTCTCGACGATCAGGACGACGCGGTCACTGTTGCCCAGGCTAGAACTTTATAAATCTACAAAGCGTCCATTCGCGACCGTTGGGGAGTGCAAATAATCTTATCGCAATACCTCTACTTTATGGCTAGGCCTCACCTTAAATGTTAGGAACGTTGCTGTAGTTTCCTCAGCCCCCGGGACGTGCTCTCCTCGAGCACAGTGCAGAGGGGCTCCGGTGCGTTCCACTGGAGATCCCGGAGCCCCTCGTCATGCACCGAGGAAAGGGCCACCGGGGAGGTTTTAGTGGGTAAAAACCCCACATAACCGCCGCCTTCCCCCCAGAAGGCGGGGTATCTTTTTGAAGATTTCCTCCCCGTTAACAAAAAAAAAAAAGTTTCCTCAGCCAATTCTTCTCCTTCCTTCATCCCTAAGATATCTAAAAAAAACCAACCTAGCCGTGGTTCGGCCCTCTCGGTCGCCCTCGGATTGGAATGCTCTCTGATTTCCTCTTAGCGAGTGTACCCTTGTGTAGAGTTACTAGTAATAGAGGCTTAGGCTAAACGATCTAAGAGCTTTGCCACCTTTCAATCCGGTGAAGCAGTAAAAGTCAGCTTCTCTGGCCTATCTCTATAGTTTGTCAAAAAAAGCTAACTGTGTGTAGAACTTCATTGCGATGTGACTCTTGTCTATCATCTTGAGACAGCAAAGATGACTTTTCATATTTCTTATACATAAGTTCTCCTGATAACTAGCACCTCTTAGGTCTGCTTTTCTTTGTACATACTGAAACATACCTTTGTACCTTAGATGGAGATTGCATAAACGCACAAATGTGGCACACGGCAAGTGAGACTGGTTCACGTCCTTTCAGAAACATCCTCATTCTGGCCTTTCGTCAAGGCAGTCCCATACAATTAGTTAGTCTTTTAGTATTCAATTTATTCTCTGGATCATAGGCATCGTGCGGCAACATATAAAACCATATCACAATGCAACCAGAAAAAAGCACTATCATGTTGTAGTTGTAACTTAATTATTGTAAATACGCGTGATCAATTGATTGCCCCCTGCCTCCAAGCATTGTCTTTCGCTTTAAATAGGTATAACTATTTTCGATAAAGATAAAATTCGATAATATCGATAGAGTAGTCGGATGAATTACGACTCGGTAACATAGTCTGTAAAAGTTTTATTTTCGTACAACACTAAATTTTGCTTCTCTTTTATTTTTCTTTATGTCAAAACAGTGGTGACAGGAGGTGTTTATTTCAAAATGGTAAGGAATTTATTGTTTAAATCCATTTTTATGAACAACATCAAGCTATATATTTTATTCGTAAATCTGTAATTTGTTACCTAAATTATGACTATTGAATTTTGGTATATATTTTTGTGTTTGTAATTTCTGTCTTGAATTGCATAGTTTGCTCTTTTAACCTAGAAATGGAGCTAGATTTTCGTATACTTATCGTGTTTTACTTACAGTAGTATGCATATAAATTATGAACATGAAGTTGCAGTGTCTTTCCAAGATACAATCTCGTAATGTGTAACTTTTTTTATAAATTCAGGGTAAGGTCAAGTGCTCCGAGCTGCGCACGAAGGATAAAAAAGAGCTATTCAAGCAGCTTGAAGAGCTCAAAACTGAGTTAACCAATCTTAGAGTTGCGAAAGTTACTGGAGGTGTTGCTTCAAAGCTGTCCAAGATGTAAGTTATACATATAGGCTACAAAATAGAAAATAAGAGAAGTTAATAGAAAAAATGTTTATAAAAAACAGCATTTTAGTGCAGTCTCTTAATAACAATGAGTCTTATTCTATGTTAGTGCCTACAATCTAGTGTTAGTATAAAAAGTAATGGTTAAGTAAGTGAGTGGTTGGGATCTATATGTTAAATCAATCCATTCCCAAATATTCAGTATAGAAGTAGCAGCATTTTGTTGCAAAATTAGTTTATACTTCTGCTCTTCATAAAGACTTTAGTTCAATTTTGATGAGCCTCTACATCCATTTCATTTTTTTTTGTATTTGTAATGCAATGCATTCATGTAATGTAATGAACACATCATCTTAGTATAGTCAATGTATGGGTTCTCTTCTGCATGTATTTTTCATGACATAAGTTATGTTACTAATGAAAATGCATTTTTACGCAAGTTATGTACTAATTAAAATTTATATCTACACCTAATAAAAAATGTTCCATCTGAAATGGCTACCTTTGGATTTTATACATCCCCTTGGCCACTGCTTGCTCCAAAGTTTTTTTTAACAGACTCAATGTGGCCATGTCTAAAACTGACCATAATATGAAGTTTAAAGGGTTGAGGTTTGAGCAAGATAAGGGTCAGTCTTCAGCTCTTATAAAGTCCAGAATGTTGGTTTCAAGCCAGGCTTGGGTAGTAGGTGCAGAGTGCTGCTTAACCAGCGGTATATTTTTTTAAAGTGTATTGCTGAGAGTTTTCACAACATGATCCAAGACTGTATCTTAATGCACTTTGACTGAAGTGGTCATTCCTTTTTTACAAAAATGTAATATTGTGACTTTACAAAACACCACCAACTCAGATGCAGGATGACTACATTGTACTGTTTCGATCACTTGAACAAATTCTTTAGAACTGTGAGCATACAATTTATCATTTTCTTTATTGTAGTGTTCTTTAGTTGGTGATATAGTTCTAGTGCCAATCTTCATTTCTCTTGATAAGAATTTTTGCTTTCTTATGGGGTTTCGATGAATTCTGGCTTTAACAACATTACAGCCTTTGTAGTTCTAACAGCACCAGCCACCAGATCTTTTCTGGTCTTCAACAGAGGAAATGTATCTGTTGATTGTATTGTACAATATATGAAGATATGGCTCATACCAAGGTTTTGAAGTGTCTGGAATATGACCAACGGCTACATACCCACTTTGTGCAATGTACAATGCATCCAGTATAATATGTACCTTTTACATATTTCATAGATGATAAGGATTTTTATTACTAATCATATGTTTGGCCTGTAGTGTATTTGGCTTTACCAATTTATATTTGATCAACAAGTGCACTGTTTGTATTAACTTTATATTTCTAATTCAAAGATATTTATTGAATGAATTATAAACATAAGATTACTTAATATACACAGTTTGTGGTAGTAATGTAAAAACTTATTTAACACTTTAATCACAAAGTATGTTCCCTTACCATACCAACCATAAGATAGTAAATATCTTAGCCACAAGACTCTTGTTGTTTACTTTTCAATTTAAAATGTTTTCTTTTAATCTAGATTGATTTTTTTTCTGTCCCATCGTCAAAGGTGTCATTAGTACTATTGTCTGTCTTTGTTTTCAAAAGCGATCTCTTAATACCCTGTATATGCATAGTCACAAAGTATATCTAAAAAAATTGATGTAAAAATTGTTATTCTATCATTCTTAAATTTCTGTTACAGTCGAGTTGTGAGGAAAGCGATTGCACGTGTTTACATTGTTTACCATCAAAAAATGAAAGTCAACCTACGAAACCATTACAAAAATAAAAAGTACAAGCCATTGGATCTTAGACCCAAGAAGACCAGAGCGATGCGTAAGGCTCTAACAAAACATGAAGCTAAACTGAAAACACGCAAGGAAATCAGAAAGAAATCGCTATTCCCACCACGTGTTTATGCTGTGAAAGCTTAATTAAAAAAACTGTAACAGAATCTAGTCTTTCATTTGTCACGCATCTTGATAAATATAGATATTTTGTTTAGAACTTCAACTCTTATTTTAACCGACCGCAATAAAAGTAGGTTAATAATCAGGCGGTACCATACGATTTTTGTGACATAGCACCTTGGATAAATGAAAAAGAGTGGAAGATTGTAGTGTTGATGATATTTTGGCCATTTAAGTCGCGTATTTGTTAGCTTAGCTCTGAGTGTTGAACCATTATTTCCCCATATATGTAAATTTTGAATTATAAAGTTTAGTTGTATAACGTAAAATTTGTGGTAATCGAACTAAAGCAACTAACCAAACTATCATTTGGCGCTCGTGGGTCAAAATACTACTGATGAGATGAAGGCCGCACACGGATACTATAGAGAGGAGCTGGTGCTAATTAGAGGATGCTAATAAAGCCTCAGCGCGATCAGCAAAATTTTAAAATAATAACTTTTTGTTTAATTATTCATAAGCTGCCTGTCAAGGCTAGGGTTTGCGTAATGCATAAAGATAAGTCAAATGGAAACTATACTTAACATGTATAAAATAAAAATATTGTGAATATGACCAAAAAGACTCATGGGAAGTACATAACTCAAAGTCAAAAACTATCAAGCTGAAGTCAGCAATTTGAGATAACGCGAGGGAGGCGGGCACGGTTTCGGCTTTACGATCAAGAACAATGAAGACATGGCTGTATGGACTAAAGTCTTTTTGCCTTTCCCATTAGGGATAAATTTATATCATCGGAGGTACCTAAATACGCTTTGATTCGCCAAAAGCGATCAATAACTTAGATAATAATATTTATAATCAAATTCATTATAATTTTACCGCGTCTATAAAATTAGAAATGTTCTTATTATTTTTCGCATTGAATATTGTTTCTTCCTTTAGTTACGATAATGTTGGATATGTTGTATACTGTCCCTGCATGGGTAAGTTATTCAAAAGAAACTTTATTCATTTTAAATATCATCGCATTTAACTATATTTGTAAGAGAATAACATACATAACTAATATGTTTAAAATTAAACATAATGAATATGTTGTGTCGCTCTGTGATAAAATTACCTAAAATTATTATATCGAAAAGAATATGAATTAAGTTTAATTCTTTTTTTTAAGTGATTTTTTTTTATTATCTTAAATCATTTTAATAGACTTTAAAACCCACGAGATATTTGCAAAAGGCAAAAGTTAGTTCACTTGATGTTTTGATTTATTTACATTTGTAAAAAAAATATATATTTTTTAATTAAATAGCAAAAATGTGTCCGACTATTACATACAACATTTATTGGTTAAAACATAGAAGTATAAGTTAGTCTATTTCCTAAAGTGTCAGTAGCCTAATGGTTTAGGGCACGGTCTGTACATTGTAAATATGTTGAATTCACTATTCAACTATTGATGTGAATCAAAAGCGCAAGCTTAGTTGAAATGGTTTACAAGACTGTTATTTTTTGATATTTATGAAAAAAAGAAAAGAAATATTGTTAGCTTTTCTTTTTAAAAATTTTGGAAAGTTATGATTCTTTCACAAGCGAATCAGTCATGCATTGACATAAGCTGCTTTATTGCTTTACCACTGTTGACTTGCATAAGCTAAAGGAAAGGGATGCCTTTACCATTTCTATTTGTTGTTACTCTATTCACAAAATTACATTATTTTTAGGTAGATTTGGAAACCAAGCAGATCATTTTTTAGGGGCTTTAGCATTTAGTAAAGGTATTAACCGTACGCTTGTACTGCCACCATGGGTTGAATACCGGTATGGAGAAGCTAAGTCAATACAAGTACCATTTACTACTTATTTTGAAGTAGAAGCTTTATCTTCCTACCATAAAGTGATACCAATGGAAAGTTTTATGAATGAGATTGCTCCTACTATTTGGGAACCACATAAAAGAATATCTTTTTGTTATGTCCAGAGAAGTGGTGATATAGAAAACAGTTGTAATGCAAAATCTGGAAACCCATTTGGACCTTTTTGGGATACTTTTAATATACACTTTATAGGTTCTGAATTCTATGGACCTTTTAATTATGATGCACACAACAAAGAAATGATGGACAAATGGAAACAAAAATATTCTCCTACAGATTGGCCTGTGTTAGCATTTACAGGTAATTAAACACTTTTAAAATAGTATTCAGGTATAGCTTAAATTGTAACAATTACAACCTAATCCCCAAGTAAGTGAATCATGGTTTGGACTCTTTGAACACCTTTTTTTATGGATTTACAGTAGTATCATGTAGGCTATTAAAACTTAACTAACTTTTAAAAGGTCGTCAAGCACATAGGGCTCAATATTGTCCTGTAAAGGCCTGTCATTCAATTACACTGTAAAGTGACAAGTTAGGTACTATAATCTATGTAATATTTCAGAACAGCTTAGCAGGTGAATTTACTTTAAATATAAAAGGAATGTTGAGAGTAACATTGGTAATTTACATTTTTACATGGTATTTAATATACTATATTATACTTTATTAAGGATTTTAAATAAGTTTCTCATACCTCTATAACTAAAATGAAGTGGTTCTGTTTGTGTGTGCCATCATATTTACTTATACATAAAATATTAAGTATTGTACTTTATCTGTATGGTATGTCACTATATGGTTCAAAGGATAGTTATGTATTGTAATGTTTGTTTCTAGGTGCTCCTGCTAGCTTTCCTGTGCAGGAAGAAAATGTACATTTACATAAATATTTGAAATGGAATCAAAGCATTGTAAATAAATCAAGAGTTTTCATTAAAAACAATATGAGTGGTGGTGGTTTTATAGGGATTCATTTAAGGAATGGTCAAGATTGGATAAGAGCTTGTCATCATGTTAAGGATAGTCCAAGGCTGTTTGCTGCACCTCAGTGTGTTGGTTATAAAAATGAAAGAGGCCTATTAACCCAATCAATGTGTTTTCCGGAAAAATCTGATATTATAAAGTAAGTGTATTGTGTAGTTTATATTGTGTGTTAGATTGATATATCATGAACTGTTTGAAAATGTAAGCGTGTTTAGACAAATAACAATATAATTCTCTGTGATGTACTCAGGTTTTAATGAGTATTTATTTTCATCTAATTTATAGTTCATAGCAGTGATAGCCTAGTGGGGTAAATGGTTGAACTTACGATCTGACCAACTAGTTTGAATCCCGGCTGGCTTGTACTTGTGTTATATCTCAAATAAAATATGTGTTAAACTGTAGTGATAGCCTAGTGGCTAAGCGGTAATGATGTGATAGTCGCGGGTTCGAGTCCGAGACGGCTTGTACAATTGAATTGCCTTTTTAATTTTTTTAAGTACAAAAAAAATCTCGACAATTATTTGTGCCTGGTCTATGTCAATAAGCTCACCTTCTGTCACATATGGCACCTAATAACCTTGGTGAAAAGCGGAGAGCGACATCTGAGGCTGCCGCTATCTACCCCGCTAGGGTTAAAAGGATGTAAGAGATTTTATGTATTATTTTTATTTTGTTTTCAGGCAACTAAAGCGAGCTTTAAAAAAAATAAACAATATAAAGTTTATATTTGTAGCATCGGATGCAAATCATTTACTTGATGAATTTAAACATGCCCTGCGCCAGTTTGATGTTAGTGTTGTAAAGCTGCAGCAGTCAAACCCTCACTTAGATTTAGCTATATTGGGCCAAGCTAATTATTTTATTGGAAATTGTGTTTCCTCATACTCAGCATTTGCAAAGCGAGAAAGGGATGTAAAAGGTTTGCCGTCCGAGTTTTGGTCATTCCCAAGTCCAAAAAAGACAAAGCACGAGGAATTATGATAAAATCTTAAATTATATTTATGATTTTTATAGTTAGCTTATGAACTTCAGTTTTGGAACAAAGATTTTTTTAATGTTTAAAGACAAAAGCGAAGTTTCACTATGCAAGGAATGATTTAGATGATAAATTATTTACAAACGAAGACTGTAAATATATAAATACCAAATAAAAACATTCTATACTGTATGGGCATCAATGATTGGTTTAAACCCATCAGAAAAACAGTTTTTATACAAGATATCCAATACCAGAAAGCATAAAATGAAAACACTTATTAACTTTGAAGTTTTATTATGTAAAGAACTCATAAAATTCATAATCAATGATATATTGGTGAGCACCAAGATTTCGAACATACCTTAAAAATAAAAACCATGCAGTATTTTGACATTTTTCAAAAAATAAAAATAATTTTCTTTGGGTCCAGAACTCATGGATGGGAAATTAATTAGTTATTGGCCGTAAATTATGGGAAGATAAAAAAGAGAAATAAATCATTGTTTTTCTTGAAAACTGCTGTTTTTTTATTCGGCATCAAGACTTACGTTCTCTTTCCCGTTCTCTTCCAGAACGATGCGCTTTACTTCTTTCTACTATCTGTTTTTCATCTTTGATACAGTACAGGATTGGAATAAATTGCCCGTGTGTTTTTCCTTCCGATTTCAATGTGGGTATTTTTAAAAGAAATTAAGAGGTAGTTACTAAGCTAGTGCACCTTACGATCCAAGATTGCATTTCCATTTGCTTGGAAGTTTTAAAGAAAAAAAAACATTTTTTAGATTAGCTTTCTTTGCTAATATTCTCTTGCACAAGTAGCTTTTAAAATGTAAAAATCAAACAGTATTCCAGAAGTGTAAAAATCAGGGACCCTTATCATCTATTAAAAGAAATTAAGATTGATGCCATGATGCTGCTGATTAGACCGGAAGCTTTACAAATTAACCAAATTGAGAGGTGGGAAATTAAACTCTTATCATGGATGACTCAGAGCATGGGCTCCCCAGAGGGAATCTCAGCTGTAGAAAAATATTAGGACTGAATAGTTCTGAACCGAAACATAAGAAAAGTAGAAAATAAGTTTATTTAAAGCACTTTAAAGTAAATGAAGTTGTTGTATGATGCTAGCACTGATAATCTAATGGGTAAGTTGTTCAACTTGCGATCTGATAGTCGCGGATTTGAATCAAGTCGGCTTGTAGCAATAATTTGCCGGATTTTCAAAAAAAAAATCACTTGCTAAAAATTTGTGTGATAGTGTGAAAATGGCGATGGGCGCACCTGTCAAAAGATTGATGAATTTTAACAAGCATTTTATCGTAAATAAATCAAATAATTTATCCCCTTACAAAAACACAAGCGTTATCCCTACATTATATTAATGAATTATTGAACACTTGTTTTTTTTATTTAATCGTTACACCGGCGACAGTCGGAATTGGAAAAACAATGCGACAATATAATATTTTTGAAGATGCTTGAAAAGTATCCTTATAAGCATTATGTAGATAAAGTATGTAATAAAAATACCGTTTCAATATCAGACTAGCATTTGCTTTATTGTAATCATTTAAACTAGGCCAGAAAAGAAATCTGAAGCATTTTTACGCTGCTTGAAGGAAGATTGTTGCTCATATCTCTTTTTCTATTTTGCTTTTTGCTCACATCAATAAGGGAGTCGATAGTTTCAAAGTACGAAATATTCCAAAATTTAACATCATTGTTGTGTGAACTAGATGCAATATACTGTCCATCATGACTTATGTCTAAACATTCAACAGGCAAGTTGTGCTGTCCGACGATTCCCAGTTGTCTTTGGGGAAACATATGTGCAGCTCTCAAAATTCCATCATCACCAGAAGTCACTACAATATTTTGTGTAACAGGGATCATACATTGGAGAGAATGTTTTTGTCCCATGTACTCGTCACTGTGTAGACCAAATTCTTTCCAATTAAATAGGTAAAGTTTGCCCTTTGATGATCCTACTAATAATTTTGTGTCTGAACGAAAAAGTCCCATACATGTCAAATCTGCATCATACTCTTCTGATGTTGTGTATATTTTGCTAAAACAAATTTTTGTAATTGTACAAATTTCGATTTTGGTACTAATACACGAAAATATATATTTTTTTAACATGAAGTTTGCTGGAATGTTAAGTTAATTCTCCTAATGGTTATTGATTACTGCCTTCCCTTTGCCAATTAAACCTACTTTACTATTACTTACAAATTATAGGTGTCACTAGTTGATAAGACATAACAGAGTAGTCTGTATTCTTGAAAAGTCAAGACATGTTTCATCCCTAAACACCTCGGGAAAGTTGACTGATTGCATAGGCAGAAAGCATAAAAAAAAAGTTAGTAGTAGTAAACTAGATTAGCATGTAATGAATGCAATGTATTTAATTTCACTAATTTGTACAAGACCTTTGGTCTGCTATTTCAGTTGAGCCTCCCTGGTTTTGACACTGACATTCAAATTTTTAGATAAATTCCCTTTATCTTATATATTCAAAAATATGGATTTACATTTAATGAAATCTTCCACAATGCATCTTCATTTCAATCAACATAATCAAATAATTTAATTAAAATAAATATCAACAAAAAAATTAGTTATTGGTTGTTTGTAGAAGTGAAAATTCAGGGCCAATACCAGATTTGAGGTAGTTGGCTGGTTAATATGGACGAGGATCGAGGAGGACTTATGGACCTAAGTATTTTGATAGAAGAAAGATTTGGCATAGAGCCAAACAGTCACATTTATGGTAAAAGCAATATAGAGGTACTATAGTATATATAATATGGTAAAACTTTTCAACTTAATAATTTTACTGACCTCCCTTTTAAATCTATAGATGTTAGAACACCATCACCACCAGCACAAACTAAATATTTTTCAGTGGTATTTGTAATCATGTCAGAAATAAATTCTTCACCAATTTTTATGCTAAATACTGGGTCAGGTTTTCTTAAATCCCATAACTTAACAGTTCCTCCATCATCACCTGAAAAAAGCAAATCACATACAACATATGTTGAGTTATTTCTAAGCATGTTATTAGTTTGTATACATGAAAGAGGAAATTATTTGAATTAGGAATATATGTATATATATATATATATTTGAATTGGTCACCTGTTACAAATTTATGGCTTCCTAAACATAATAAACTATAAACTGGCTCTTCATGACCATTTTCATAGCATTGTGTTAATTTTCCACTTTCTACATCAGTAGCAATAATTGCTTTGTCCTGTAAATTATGAATAAAATTACATTATTATTTAGATAAATGTAATGTCTACAATGGTGAAACCAGCCTACTAAGTAAAGCCACACAAAATTAAGCTGTCTCAAAAAATATAATCCTGTTTAACCCCGTAGCTTACAATCAGAATCTGCAACTGCCATGATATCAAAAAGTTATTGTAATATTAAAAACAGGTACTCAACTAATAAACCAATTAAATCATTGACATATAATCAATATTGTACGCTTATTCTGTGTGGATTGAAATAATTTTTAAAACACATACATAATTATTTTTAAAGGATAACTATAAATTTAATTAAACAAAACATACTTTGCCTGCAGTAAACATAATATTACCATCATCATCAAATTCTACATCTCTGCAGGCCTTTACATGTAATTCCAGTGTGTTTACCAATTTTGTCTCATCATTGTGATATTCATATAACTGCACATCACCCATTATATTTGCTACTGCAATTATATTTTTAGAAGGGCTGAAAGATATATCAACTATAAAATCTTCACAAATAATTGTTGGTGGATGATCTCTGGGCTTGGATTTTTCAGCTTTTATAGCTTTAACTACTTCATCATCCTCATCATCACTTTGATCTACTTCTATGTTAGATGTATTTGAGTGATTTTCAGTTTCTTCAATATTGGAGGTATCTGATGCATTTTCAAGTTCCTCATTATTGTCACTCTCTGTTCCATCTGGAAAAAAATCAAACAACTCATTATCAATAGAAGCAACAATAAGTAGGATTCCTATTGATACATACATACATTGATACAGACATATCTGTATTCACATATTCTTAGGTTCTTTCCTCCACTTATTTCCTTGAACATAACCTATGTTTCTTTGCTAAAGCTCACAAGAAGAAAAAAAAAACTAAATGGTACCAGTGCTTCAAAACAGCGTAAAAGGGAAAGCTAGGCTTTTCTTTGTATCTAGATTCTGGTCAACTAGGCTAGATCAGTGAATTGCATATTCTAGGATGCTACCTTTTACAGATATCAGGACATTAAGCACTACTTTCTTTAAACCTAAAATAACGTCGACTAATTTTAAAGCCAAGTTGGTTTCAGTAGTGCGAGTGAACAACTTTAAACGGTAATATTGTCATTTTATCGAATACGGACACATGACAAATTTTACATGCTAAAAGATGTCTCAGTTTAGAGTTATAAATTATACAGTATTTCTACCATGCTAAGGAACAAGTGCGAGGTATATTAAGAACATTTTAATGCATCATACTAACCAAATTCTGCATCTTCTTCACTAAAATCAGTATCACTTTCATTGGATGAGTCTCTATCTATATCACGAAATTTATTTCCCATTATTTATGTATATAGTTTTTTCAAGTAACCTTTTTTATAATTCGCAACACTGATTGTCATTTGCAAATTATTTGTTGTCACTTCGTCTAATATCGGAGTACGTGCATAGAGTTGTTGTTGTTGAATATTTTATGGCTTGGCAACAAGACCTTTAAGCCAAGTCTTTTTTAAAACACACACTTATTTCTTACGAATGTAAGTTTTAGTTTTAGTTAATGTAAGTTAATTAATTAAAATGTAAGTTAGATGAGTTCCTGAGACCCCATGAGTCCGCGCATAAAGTGCTTTGAACATACCACAGAGTGCGTTTAACATCCTTATTACGTAGCACAGAGTCTCCAACCTTTTTGTGGTCAAAAAGTAAAATAGTTATCATAAAAAGACATTTCAACACGCGTGGCGGCTATAATAGACCATACAGATAATCTGGTTTCACTACTTACAATACTTTTTCGATTACATAGCTTTCTTTAGGTATCTCAATGCACGTTTGTTTAAAAACCTGTACATACAACTACAGCCGGCTTTAATTAAGTTATGTAAGTTATGATGAATATGTAGACTCTCACCTGCGTTATATTATTGTAATTTGGGGTAATTTCATTTCAATACAGAAAGTATCTAGAAATTTATTCAGTAACGAGCAACAGAAGCTGCTATACCACTGATTTGTATTTTTTATATAAATTATCCCTTTATATAAAAATGTCAACGTTTTTATAGTTATGAAAACTTTATCAAAATATAATAAAAAACTTTTAGCGTATTTTTTTTACATAAATTTAGGGATACGATTACGAAGTTGGCATCACCATCTCGTATACAGTCACGACGGTATGATACGGTCTACAGTGGTATAGCTAATAAATAAACTGATCAGAAGTGCCTGGCGCTTTACCGGAGGAGTATAGTGTGTGCCTAGTTTGAGATTGAGTCGATATGTCACTTGTATAGAATCTGTTAGAGTTCGTCGTGTAAGTTTAAATTTTTACTGTTTATATTAGTGTAAATTGGATTTGGTAAATGTCAAGTTTTAATGGTACAGCCGATAATAGGGAGCAAATATCATCAAATCTGTGAGTTTATAATAACTGAATAACTGATGTTTATGATTAAAGTTAAGTCTGATGAAGCGACAAAAACTTTTGTTACTGAGGTAAAAGATTGAATTTAATAAAAAAAATCGTTCCAATTTGTTTATGATGAAATTCTAGAGGGTTGACTTTTCTAATAAATCCTAAATTCTTGTGAATTGCAATGTAATCAATGGTCGCTTAAAATAAAATAACTGTATTACTGTAAAATTTTATTTTGAATACACCAATATCGTGGCTAAATTTTCTCAACCTCAAAGCTTCTTTAATTTTGTAAAGCCCCTCATTACCATTGCAATCAATTTTCGTTTTTAATCATGTTGATCATCTATTTCTGACCTGTCCTTCAGAATTAATTTTTAGTTGTTATACAGAATTAAAATGATTCAAGAAATTAAGTATAATTTGAATAACATATAAACAGTTTCATAAAAAATAAGCAGTAGAACATAAATTTGTTATTAACCACAATAAAATAGTTTATGGTGCTTAAATATATGATATTTAATAATACTCAATTTTGTTCACTTAATATTTTTAGTATTGTTCTGATATAAATATATTTTTAACAAACTTATTAATTAATGTGACTTAATTAATATTAGTGGAAATATTATGAGCTGAATAACCATATATCTATTAATAAAAAAACCTATATAACTAAAAATTTTTAAGGTATATGAGTAAACCTGATTACAGGCAATCCAATACAGCATACATAACAAAGGCTGAAGGATTTGTGACAAACTGCTTCTTTCGACAAGTTTTTATTTACACTCCAAAAAGCAAGATTGGCCTCGTATTGAAAACTGTTCTCTTCCCTGTCATATTCAATTTCTTATCGGCTATGTACATTGGACTCTCTTTTGTTCTATAGGTTTTTTTGGATCATTATCTGGATAGGAATCATTCCACTACTGTACATTTCAACATAATTCATTACCATGTACAATTGTTTTGTGGAATTTGTACTGTTAACGGTGTCATCACATTTGGTGTTGTATTCATTGAAAGTAACAAGTATATTTACGAGCAAAAACAAAAACCGACTTCAAATACAATCACATGTGATGGATCAAACAGAAGTAACATAGTTATGAAGAACCAGAACTTCTTAATATTCATTTTTATCTTCCACATTTGTGCTCTCTTAAACCTACTTATATCTCAATCAATATATTGATAGGCTTAAGAGAGTTTATTATATTAAAGGGTCATAAATAACAGGCACTACAAGTGCACAAACATTAAGAACTACAGACAAATTGCACCTCTTTTTTTGAAGTCGGATAAAACCGCCATTCATGTACTACCAAAAAGAGAGATGATTAATTTTTTTTTCTAAATATTTATAACTTCATGTGACGGATGTCTTTTACCTGAATTGGATAGTAGTCGAGTGTATATTATGTAAAATTTAGCAAATTAATATACAATATCTGTTAGATATAATTTGATGAACGTGGGCGTTGAGTTTCTTTGATGCGAGGCGAGGCGTAGTTGAGAGCGGCGGGCGGGTGGGGCGGTAGGGGGGGTATATTGCGCGAAGGACCGCACGTGTACTCGACACGCGACTCGCGTGACCTACTATTGGCCGTTGGCGTAGGAAAACGATGGTCACGTGGCCAAGATACTTTTTGCACGGACGTAACGAATCTATATAAATAAATAAATTTAGAGTGTCTGTTTGTAATAATAAAATAACCGCTTTTACTAGAAGTATATATATGTATATACGGTACATAGACCAAAATAGTTTTATTTACAATTTTCGTTTGTATGTTTTTGTTTGTTCCGGCTAATCTCTGGAACGGCTGGACTGATTTTGGCAGGAGTTTTACTGGATAGATGATGATTTTTTTTTGATAGATGATGTTTTACTGATAAGACACGGAGTAACTTTTATTTTACCAAAAAAATAATTACCGGTAACATAGCGGGGCGCAGCTACGTTTTTTTTAAAGGAATGTGCTCTTTAGACATCTCGCTTTCCTACTTCTCTAATTATTATCAATACTCCATGTTTACGATACAAAGGTTTTCTACATCTCCTTTAGTTTCGAGGGAGATTTTGTTTTCCTTACATATCCTATTTCTTTTCCAATTTCATCAAATTATGCTGTGTTTTGAGAAACTCGACACAATGTTCCTCCCGGGAAACCTCGGAACCTTCCCCGATGAGGGGTGCCCTCTGCTTGGACGGTTACTTTTTACGCATTCCATCAGATTTAGACGTGGCATAGCTCTTAGGTCGCTTAGCCTGACCATCTTTAGGGAATAATCCCGCGAAAATGTTGTGTTTTATCTATATTAACAGGTTAAATAGAAATGCTTAATAATTTTCAATTCTATTAAATAAATAATCACATAATTTTATGAGGACCGCCTCATTAATTGGGAGTATGAGAACATTTTCGGTGAAGTTGTAAAAGACTGACGACGCTTAAAACAATAATCAGTGATGGTAAAAAAATTAAAAGTATCATCAGCATTAGTCTACGTAGGGGGAAGTTATATTATATATTGTGAGTATTATATAAACCTCTCACGCGTTTATTAGGATGAGCCCACCCCAAAACATATAGGATGTGTCGGGATGAGTCCATCGGATAGCATTTAATGGCAATTAGGCATCAAATCACAAATTTTAATAAGTGATTTTATTTGTAATTAAGAGAAAAGTAGAAATTTTCATTTGTTTCATCCGGTAGGAATTTGAAATCTCCCCCTCCCTCTTCCGCCCCTACGACCGTTCATCGTAAATAGACCCTCAGCCACTAAGCTAAGAGACCATCACGGTATAGTATTACTACTCGTTAGTATTATTTATTGGATATTTGAATTCGTTTAACTTCTATTTTCAACAGACTTTAAAAAAGGATAAGGTTTTTTTTTTATTGACGAACTACACAGATTGGCCAGAGAAGCTGGCCTTGACTGCTTCACCGGATTGAGAGGTGGCATAGCTCTTAGGTCGCTTAGCCTGAACCTCTATTGCTAGTAACTCGACACAAGGGTCCCCCCGGTGAGGGGTAACCTCGGCTTGGACGGTTACTATGTTACGCGTAAGCATGCCGATCCGAGGGCGCCCGAGAGGGCCGAACCACGACTCGGTCGGTTGCTATTTCAGGGATAATCTAAGAGACATTCAAAAGCTAAACTAACTTTGAGTGCCACTTCGGGAAGCGTTGGCGCTGGGAGAAGAAGTGGCCGAAGAAACTCCAGCAACGCTCCTAACATCTAAGGGGTGGGGCCTGCCCATAAAATAGCGATAACGCGCAAGGATTATTCGCAACCTCCGACGGTCGCGAATGGACGCTTTGTTGATTTGTAGAGATCTAGCCTGTGCAATGGTAATCGCGTCGTCCGGATCGTCAAGAACGTGTCTCGGCCTCCGGGCGACGCGACGGAATTTACTATAGGAAGGCTTATAAGTGGCGGCACTTACAAGAAGTTTGTTAGAATGTTTGGTGGCAGTCTCGAAAAACCGTCGAGATGCCTGCTTAAAGAATTGGGCTATTGTCGGTAACCCTGTATCAACGTGGAGCTCGCGATTACGTACGAACCACGGCGCACCCGTGGCTCGTCGCAGAAAACGATTCTGAATTACTTGTAACCTATGGATATGTTTATGGGCGGCATGCGCGAAGACCGGGCTCGCGTACGTCATAACGGGACGTATAACTGCTTTGTAAAGTGTCACCTTATTACGGAGGGACATTTTACTTTTCTTATTAATGAGGTGATATAGGCGACCCATAACGTAGGCCGCCCGGTTCCTAACTTGATCTACGTGAGGGCCGAAGCTGAGTTTGGGATCTAATACGACACCAAGGTATTTGGTTTGTGTAACCCATGGAATAGGGGTACCTAGAAGTTGGACGCAACGAGGTGGAGACTGAAGACGCCTCGTGAAGTACATGGCTGCGCTCTTAGCCGGGTTGATTTCTATTCTCCATTTCCGAAACCAATCCCCTAGGGCATCGGCCGCGGTCTGGAGTTTTTTAAGAATGACTTCGGGAGAACGCCCGGAAGCATAAATGCCGGTATCGTCGGCGAAAAGGGCTAGCTCTGCTCTACGTGAGCGCGGAATATCGTTAGTGTAGAGCGTGTATAGGACGGGACCGAGTACGGAGCCTTGTGGTACTCCGGCTCGAACGGGACGGAGGGTGGAGCGCACTCCCTCGACGCGGTACCTGAAGGTTCGACCGGTAAGAAAATCGCGCACTATGCGCACTAGATAGTCGGGCACCCCGACCTTGTATAGCTTGTATATAAGCCCGGCGTGCCAGACTTTGTCGAATGCCTTCGCCACGTCCAGGAAGATTGCTCCCGTATGCATGCCAATAAGGGATTTGAATATGCACCGTGATGCGAAGCACCTGTTGGTTACATGAGTGTTTGGCGCGGAAGCCAAACTGCTCGGGAATGGAAGGCTCTCGCGAGTCCATGAAGGCGCGTAATCGAGCTAAGATAAGCCGTTCGTATACCTTCCCCAAAACGGAGAGGAGGCTAATAGGTCTATATGAAGAGGGTTCTGTGCGCGGTTTACCGGGTTTGAAGAACCCTACAACGTCGGCCTCCTTCCAATCGTTGGGAAAGATGCCGTGAGTCATGGCCGCGTTAAATATTATAGCCAGGAGGCGTACGATATTATCGGGGAAACGTCTGGCAACCAAGTTAGGTATGCCGTCTATACCGGGGGCTTTGCGGGGACGCAGATTTTTTAATACATCCTCAACCTCGGTGCACGTAATCGTTGGAACGGGATCGCGGATTGGTTTTCGCCCTACGATGGACCTCGCTCTCTACCTTCAGGAGGTGAGCGGGGTCGACGGGAAGGGTGCTGGGGGAGCATTGAGCCTCGAGACTGTCAGCCAGACACTCAGCCTTCTCCTCGTCCAGTGAAGCTGGTGGGAGATTAGGACGATTGAGGGGTGGCATCCCTGGATCGGGGTCGCGTTTAAGCGATTTTGGTAAGCTCCAAAATGCCAGATGTGATGGGCGGATGTCGCTTAGCGTATTGTTCCACCGTTCGTTCCTATAAGCGGCTATGCGTGATTTAACTTCACGCTGCAATTTATGTAGCCGCCTACGGTGACGCTCGGTAGGGTACAAATCGTAAGCCCTAGTGGCGGCGTTCTTACGTCTCATGAGATCACGAATTTCAGAAGGTAGGACCCATCTGTGGTCGTCCACAACGGGTACCTCCTTGGAGCAGTCTTTGATGACCGTCTGAATGTGTCTCGAGAGCGCGTGCGCTGCGAGATTTGTTTTGAGAGGAGAATCTACGTTCTCAGGAAACGCTTCTAGATGAGGAGCTGGCATCTTTCAATTGGGACTCAAGTTTGTGCCAGTCGATGATGGATTTGGTTTGAGGAGCGGTTTGCGCTGAAGGCCCCAGCCGCAGAATTACAGGGCGGTGATCCGAGTGAAGCTCGTGTATCACGCACGGGTTACTTACTGTAAGGGTGATATGGCGGAGGATAGCAATGTCTAAGACATCCGGTGTATGTTCCACTTGATGCGGAAAATGGGTGGGCTCTTGTGGTCCCACGATCTCGAAGTCGAGGGATCGACCAGAGATTCGAGGGCCAGCCCTCGCGGGTTAGTCTTATAGGAGAACCACCGAGGATGCTTGCTATTAAAATCACCGGCTAGAATCGTAGCATCTCCGAGAGAGGAGAGCTTCGAAGTCAGATCTGAGTACTTCTTTGCTACGGTGACACGGAAGGTATACCGAAGCAATGGTTATAGGGAGTGACCTGTCATGGCTAACTGGCAGACCGAGGCCTCAAGGTGCTTTAGTCGCGGCGTGTCAATCGGAACGCAATGCAAAGACCTCCTAAGACACAGGAGGGCTCTTCCGTTTGGAGGGCTTTGTCCTTGGGACGAGGACAGTCGCGAGTGCCGTGGTCTTCAAGGCACTTAACACAACGGGGGCGCGCGAAACAATTGCGTGCGGAATGGCCATAGACTTGGCACTTATGGCATTGCCCGGGCAAGCCTGTTTTACGCGGAGTTTCCACTAAGATGCGGGTAAACCTACACAGGGACTTAATGTCGAAAATGCGCTTTCCTCGGGGTGCGCGCTAGCGTCACTTGGACCATATCTAGAGGGTCTTGTCCCTCTGCCTACGCATGCGGTGCACGGATATGACCGGGAGGCCCTGCTCTTTGAGGTCATCTATGACCTCTTCTTCTGAGATCTCTGCGGGGATCCTTTTGACGACCGCCCGCAGAGTGCGCTCTTCTGGGAGCGCATAGGTAAAGAAATAGATACCCTTTGGTGCAAGTAACTAGTAAGTTTGCGGAAGGTGTCGGCATCCTCCGCCTGGATACGTATCTTGGTGCCCGCTAATGTTGGCACCAACTTATAATGGGGCATAGCTGATTGGACGCGGGCCCACTGCGATCTATCAGTCAGATAGACCGGAGGGGGCTTCGCGTTCGACGCGGTGGGTCCTGTACGGGTCGCGGCGTTATTGCAGGTTGCGGCGGTTGGGTGAGATGCGTTATCGGTAGACGCAGATACACGGGAGGTAGCGGGTAAAGGGGGGGGCCGAGTCTGTGACGCAGCGGAATCGGCGGGCCCTTTTTGTGCCTTAGCCGGTGGGACGGGGCTTGCGGAAGGCGATGGTACGGCCGACGCACGCTTCTTTCGCTTATTCTTCCGTTTATGGGTGACCTCAGTAAAGAGGCCGCCCGCTTCGGAGTCGGACGCGGAGGCGCTTTCAGCTGCCAAGTTTTCAACCTCCATGTCGGAGGCCGAGCCGGCGCACGGAGAGGGAACGTTTGAGTCGGAGCTCGACGGCGAGCTTTCCTGCATAACAACCACGACCACGGGGTCGGGGTTAGAGCCCTTGAAGAGGGCCGAGAAGTGGCTTCGCGAGCGTCCGCGATTAACGATTTATATATCTCCGGGTGTTTGGCCCGGAGATTGCTGAACACATACCTCATCTCGTCGATGGGGTCCATTTTTTAAATTAATAAATAATCGCGAGGGGGAGAATAAAGCTAACAGCACTGGGGTCCCGGTGGGATGCCGGGGTGTGGCCCTGCCTCCTCCCCGCCGGGTATAGGCAGGGAGGATGTGTGCCTTGGTGTGTCTGGGTGCCAATCTTATTGTGCACCTCAGGTGTGTCCTTAAGACTAATTAAAACTACCCGGGGCACTAAAAGGCCAAAACGTAAGTCGACTGTTGACTATGGCAGTAGACCAAAGGCCAACCTTGTCGACCCCTTCCGATTTCGCGATTCCTGAGGGGAAGCGTCAGGCACCAGGACCACCTGTCGTCGGCTTCGTTCACACCGTAAGGTATCCACCGAACGAACAAAGGACTCTAATCAATAAAATAATAAAGTTCTACTTATACTCAGAAAAACGTAAGCCGTTAGAATGCGGCAATTACGAATTCAGTGTTAAGTACAATGGAGGCGTGCAGCTGTGCTCGCAGGTGCGCTCACAGGTGCGCGCGTCGCGCCCTCAATGGACGGCGCTAATAGCTGTCCTTTTCAGACAGGGATCGGAGCGTCACACGTCCGCTCACAACCACTGCTCGAATCGGACTGTTGGATAAGGTTCACAAAAAGACGAATAAGAATGACTCATTATTAAGCCAACCAACTTCGATGATTCATTTATTATTGGAAAGTATGTTCTTCAAGAGTAGTTTGATGAGAATTTGTTTAGGTTCTGATTAATTCTATTTCGTAATATTCCTACCATAATTCGTAAATACAAAGAGGGCGTTCACGTATAATAGCGGTTAACATTTAAATCTATTTGAAGTCGGTTTTTGCTCGTAAATATACTTGAACTCGTTTATACTGACTAAGTAACTTGGGGTGATCCTTTGGAGAAGCAGTAAGAGCCACTTACATTTTCACTTTGTTTTGTTTATTGACATTCATATAATAGTCTATTTGTGGCGCAAATACTTGATGCAAATTTAAAATTTATATGATTGTCTCATGGATGCCACTGTCGGAATTGGATCAATTGTAGAATTAAAATGGTAAGCACCAACTTTCAAGTGAAAAAAATCATCAAAATCGATTACAGTGCAAATATGGAATGAAAACAAAATTTACAATGCTTATTTAGTGTTATATAAATATAACACAAATTAAAAAAGAAATTATAACTAGATGCCAACTTTGGATGCCTTCGCACCATGTGCTGGTGCAACAATGCGTCTCTGTTGGTTTGCAGCGAGGCCCAGGACAAATAAATATCGGACTTCGTTAATGCGTGCAGTGCCTGTACATTATTTGTATCAATTCTATGCTATAGCAGTAGTTGTGTATGGGACACATAATCGATACATAAAAAAGATGTTTGCAACATTTTTACTAACAGCTTTTAAATGTA
Organism: Meandrusa payeni; assembly: GCA_029286785.1. NCBI lineage: Eukaryota > Metazoa > Arthropoda > Insecta > Lepidoptera > Papilionidae > Meandrusa > Meandrusa payeni. The sequence continues at coordinate 9,623,882 of JAGSMX010000012.1, read as the reverse complement.
ATATGTTATAAACATTTTAAAAATAATCTATTCAGTTGCCCATCCACTAGGACATTGATTGATTGAGATTTAAGTGTCACCGAGTTTAAGAATAAACTACTGTTGTTGAACTACTGGTACTTTTGTAGAATTACAAAAAAAAAAAAAAACAAATATATTTCACGTTAGCTTTTGCAACGCTATTGTTATCGCTTATCGTACTACACTGGATCACGTCCATGGAGGCAAAGGAGAGCTAAATACGTGTTTCAAGATCACAACCATTTGATCAAATGTTCACCACATTCATTCAATTTGAAATAACCGAACTAAAATGATATAAACTTAAACTTTGCCGTAAACCAATTAAGGGCAACAAGAGATTTTATCACAGACAAAGGAGATGACTACCTGGACGACTGTTAGGTCTGATAAGGACCAGATTTCTAAATACATTGATCACTTGCGAAAATTATGTACGTACCACCCTTTTAAGATATTTTTAGGACAGCAGCGATTTAGTGAAAGCTGGTTTAGTGAAATTGTAAAAAAGAAAAAACAATATTGACCTGTAATTCGATTCCTGTTTTTGAAAGCGAAAACGTGTCATGAAATAAAAGTGAAAAAGCTTGCAGTTTACCGTGACTGTGCACCTTCTATGACAACCGTCAGATGTTGGTTTAACAAACTTAAGGGGAACTTGATGGGGATCCCCCAGACAGCCTCATTGAGGACACTACAGACGATATGGTTAAGAAAATTAAATTATCGTTATAGCCGACCGCCGAATTAAGCATCGGGAAATCATTGATGATGTAGAAGATTGAATCGAGTGGTTTCGAAACATATTGGAAGAAAAGTTAGGTATGAAGAAGTATCGGTAAGATAGCTGCCGCGATTACTTAAGGAGGATCAAAAACGAAACTGACTCATTTCTTCGGAGCAGTGCTTGGCTTTCTGACCTTGGTTTCGTGACTGTAGACGAATCGTCGCAACTACACCCCGGAAATGAAACAACAATCAAATAAGTGATTTTTGCCGAGATAACCTGATCAAAAGAAAGCCAAAACCTTTCCATCGGTCATGGCAACCATTTTTTTGGATAAGCGGGGAATATTTTCTAAGTAATCAATATACAGGGTATTAAGAGACCGCTTCTAAAACGAAGAAAGGCGATAGTACCAATGACACCTTTCATGATGGGACGGAAACATAATCGATCCTGTTTAAAGAAAACAGCAATGAAACACAAAGTCAAAGACAGCAGGCGGCAGGGCGCGTAGGGGCGGCAGATACCGCGGTATAAAATAATTCTTGCCACTTGAAAAGTATTAGAATTCTGCGTTCCTTCTCTGTATAAATTATAAGTATGGGAAATTTCAAACTCCTCCGTCCGTGCAATTTTATTAAGAAGGAGTACAAAGATTTTGTTTGACGTATTAAAATTAGCAGTTGTTTGAAAGTGTTGGAAGGATATGTAATGATTTGATAGCGTATTGTTTCATATAGTGACGTAGTTTTCCCATACTTACGTCACATACATAGTGACAAGAGTGAGCAACTTTGCAATTAAAGTTGCTGCATTACGTAAAGCGAGACAATTTTTAATACAATTAACGAGTATTCTCTCTATTGCTAAAATATATTATTTTTCGTTTAATGATGATGATTGTTTGCCTGTCATCTAAATTTTGGTATCCTAACTTAAGGCCTATTTACTGGCAACCGGAAACGTGGTGTTTTAACTGACTTCAAATCTTTTTTTTTCTTGAATGAATTTACATGATACTTCGGAAATAAAAAAGAGTATACATGCTACGATAGCGTTTTATCCGTTGGTGACGGTAAGACGATTTACATTTATGGTCATGTTTAATGTAGATATAATTTAAAGTCGGTGTTACTCGTAAATATTCTTGTATTTCCAATCTATACCCATACTCCAGCTAACATGAAAGGGAAACTGTTTTTGATTTTGTGATCTTTCAATACTACATTTACCACCACCACTGTTACCCAAACAAAGCTGGACTTTCATATATAAAAAAGTAAAACGTGACACTTAATATCATATATATCATTCACTAGCTCGAGTACCAAATAACGATTTAAATGTCGGCCGTTTTTGACATATCTATATTTTTTATTCACATTATGTTATAATTGAATGTGAATATTTACATTTCACACATACAGATTTTAAGTATTAAATAAAAAATAATTTAGATATTATATTAAAATAAACATTCTATCTGACGTCTTTTAGTTTAACGTAAGCATACATAACACATTATTTCTAGTAAAATTTTATAAAACATTTTTATAAAAAAAGGAAACTTCCATTAACAGGAAATCACTGTGACCTTTAGGAAATTTTATATTTTAGCGGTATTTCAAGTATTGCTACACGTGACCAGTGTCGTAATGTCGACTGCTAAGAAAACGTTTTCCATTAAAACTTTTGATTACTTTTTGGACTTCACGTGGCTTCTTACCTAAAATATTGCTTTTGATTAAACGTTTCATAAATTATTGCTACTTGATGATGAAATCATTTGGATAGAGGTTTAAGCGAAACGGTCTAAGTTCCATACCGCCTCTCAAACCCGTGAAACAGTCGGTTAGTTTCTCTGGCTAATCTGTGTTCGGTTCATCAAAACAAAAATCGTTCGGATAACTTCTGACTTCATTGACTAATTGTTAGTATATTGTTGATAAATAATAATAATAAAAAAAATCTTTATTGAACATAGCTATGAATACATGAATATTGATCTCCTGTCTCTTAATCTACTAACTAATACTACGATGTGCCTACATTTTATTAAAACTCTAGATACATACTATCCGGAGTGGAATTTTCAGATAGGTTCTGTTGTTTGGTTCTCTCCTTCGTTTCTGTGGAATATTCAGATAAAGGTTCAATCATTGTGTATTCTGGGTGTATGGTGAAATTGGCAATAAGTTCCATACAACCCTAAAGACCATTAGATATATAGATTCAATTTAGGCATTTGCTTCACGAAAAACTTTACTTTAATTTTTCGCAGTTAAAACATGGAGAGGGTTCTTAGGACCCCCCAGCTCCATAGCACATTCAGCAATTTGGGCTTTGTACAAGCAGATGGATACCACGTAAATGAAAACTGCAATGGTGAGAAAAGTGTTTTAAACATTATTAAAAATTAAAAAAAAAAAAATTAAAGCATGTTGCAAATATTTTTTATCTTTTCTTTCAGATGCCTTGAAGAAAATCTTGGATAATATATTAAACGAAGATAAATATTTGTGTACTTATCGTAGAAGCATCGGTTTCGGTCAAAACATTAAAAAAGATCTGTTACCATTATTGTTAAACGCCAAAGAGGATAAAACTATTGAGTTATTGCTAAAAATATTAGTAAATTTAACAATACCGATAGAATGTTTACTCTCCGTGGATGCAATTTCCAGAACCGACTATGGTAGACATGCTATATTTGAAATTAATAACTTGCTTTCAACTACCAAAGTCGCGTTGACCGATCATCGGGCGACTAAAGTGATCATCGAATTTCTAAAGAAAAATTCTGATTCTGAGCAACAAGCTCCCCTGTCTCCCGAACAATGCACAAATATTAGCAACACGCTTTTGTTCTTGCGCAACATTTTGCACATACCCGAGGACATCAACAATCTAAGTCCCACATTCAGTGGCCCCCCTCGCACAGTACAAAATCAATTATTATGGAACTTATTTAGTCAAAATATTGACAAAGTACTGATAAAGCTGATGGGTATACCAGACGCGGTAAGTAATTAATTGCGTAAATGTTTATGCATTTAAAAATATTTGTGAAATGTGTGTTTAGTTGAATTTTGCCTTATAACAACTGACAATAAGCTCATTTCATTCATTATTTATAGAGTCGAGATGTGTGTTTTGTATATTTTTCCTTCCAGACAATTTGGGCAGTAACAATGGTACAATTGATAGCCTTATTATATAAAGATCAGCATGTCACAACATTGCATAAACTTCTTAATTTGTGGCTTGAAGGTACGATCTCTGAAAGTTCTGAGGACAATGAAAGTAACACATCGCCACAAAACAGAGGTAATTTTTTAGCATAACGTAGCCATAGTCCATTCTCTTATTTTTTGTTAATAAGAAGTTTTGTTAGTCCCTGCTATGCTATGTTTCTACTTTAGCGTATGTGATTTTTTTTGTTAACGGTGAGGAAATCTTCAAAAAGATACCTCGCCATCTGGGTGGAGGGCGGCGGTTATGTGGGGTTTTTACCCACTAAAATCTCCCCTACGGCATTTCCTCGGTACATGGTGAGGGGCTCCGGGATCTTCAGAGGAACGCACGGAGCCTCTCTGCGCTGTGCTCAAGGAGAGCACTTCCCAGGGGGGGTACTCCCTCCGCCCCTATGCCCTCGCAGTGCAAGGCGACACGGGCCAGCCGATGTCGCCTTCTTCCGACGACAAAGGCACCCACCCTTGTCGCCCAGCGAACCCGAGGCCCCTTTTAGTCGCCTTCTACGACAGTCAGGGGATACCGTAGTCTTATTCTTGAGAGCCTAGAACTACAGGGCTGAGCGTATATCATCTACTGTATATATACCGTGTGAAGACTTAGTATTGTATTCAAGGCCGAGGTTTATATAGTTGTATTTCTGTCTTATATGAATCGTTATCGTTTCTGGCATTACATCCATCTTTGTATGATAACACTGTACCCAGTCCTTGTCCAATCATTTTCAGTCTAGTCGGACACTATAATAAGTTACGCAAAGATAACCATGTTATAATTTTATATTCAATAAGCTGTGAAGTTCTCGCCGGGAAAGAATGACACGATTTAACACATATGCATAATATAATCAAACATATTTCAAATTAAAGGTAGTAAAGATTCTTCGCCTGTCTTGACTTCTGATCCGACTTCTACCGATTCATCGGACACTGGTGGAAGTGGTAAAAGTAACGATGATCCCAGCTCCTCAGAGCCGACACCTGGCAACGAATGGAATGCCTCTTCTGCAAATAATAATAAAGACGACGGAGTATTCTTGCCACCTCCGGCTGTTAAAAAACTCACACGCAAAATAACTCGTATTATTAAGTGTGGAGACAATAAAAAAGACGTCGCATTAAAAAGTGTTAAGGTAAGTATTTCACCATTATCCATATTATAATCGACTTATTCTTCATTATCCAGAATTATTACTAATTACAGCCGGAGTTCATATCTGATAAAAAAGACAAAGGTACTGGTAATAATGGTAATCAAACAAAAAAAGAAAAGAAACTGGCAATATCTGAAAATTCGGACTGCGGTTACGGTACCCAAATCGAAAATCAAGAATCGATTTCAACGTCGAGCAACGAAGACGAGCTGTCTGCTAACAAATCAAAACTGCACACAACTAAAGCAAACAATACAGTGTCCGCCAACGTCACCCTTCAGGAAAGAAAAAGAAAGAAAACCGTGAAGAAAGGAAAAAATAATATGTGTGTACTTTATTTGTATGTTATTATTTATATTTATTTAAATGTTAATTTTAAAATTAAACCTGCTAACTCATTACTGTTTTAGAATCACACAGCAAGGGCACCATACACTTACTGATGATGATATATCCAATCTTTTAAAAGAATTTACCGTCGATTTTCTATTAAAAGGATATAATGCACTGGTGCAGACGCTGCATAGCGAGATACTGACAAATCTAAGGCTTGAAATTGATACATCGCACTTTTTCTGGCTGGTTACTTATTTTTTGAAATTTGCCACCCAAATAGAGCTTGATTTGGAGCACATATCTTCAGTACTATCGTTCGATATAATCTCATATCTAACCGCAGAAGGTGTTAATTTGTGCGAACAATTTGAGTTGGCCTTAAAATTAGATGGGAATGATTTAAAACCAACCATACGCAGATTACATTTGGTAATTACATTTTTAAACGTTGGGCGTTGTGAATTTCCGAGTATGATAAATGAATAATAAAATGAAATTTCACTACAGGTGGTCACTGCTGTAAGGGAGTTCGTACAAGCCATTGAACTGTATAAAAAATCTCCACGTTCTTGTGACAATGACCAAGAAAAGTTACTGTTACTGCAAATACAGATGTGCGAGACGCAAGAGTTGCGATCGCTTCTAGTATTACTGATACGTCATTATAATCCTAAATATCATCCTAGACAATACTTGCAGGTAAGGAAACATTTGTATACGATGATAAAATATATCTTTATTTATCACTTATCTTCATTTCTCTATGTCTTGTTTGTCTTTTACACTTTCGTTATTTGATATTTTTAAACTTTTAAAGACTATAAAAGTTTAACGTATTGTGTAATACCTTTACAGGGCCGGCGAATATTCAAGAAGTTCAATCAGAGATATAGGATTTTATAGTATTTTAATATTATATTTTTAAATTTTTTGTAATACTAATTTTAAATCTATAGTTATTACATATGTCCGTTCATTTTAGCATGAAGATCTGATGATTTTTTATTTAATTTAATGTGTTAATTTTGCCACGAAGCTAAGTGAATAAATCAAAATATACCACCACGTTTAAATATAATACACAATTATTATATTAAATCATGTAATTAATTAGGGAACTCAAATAAAACGACCTACACGAATATTCCTCTTCATTGCCATATCAGAAAATTATTTTGTTTTTTAAATTTAACTTTATTCTAGTACAGGTGGTGGCATCCAGTCTTCCAATAGCCTCACGGTAGAAATTGGCGTTCTTTTGTTCGATTTGTCGTTTCATAAAGTTGGTGTAACATGAGTGTACAAAACATAAAATTAGAATACAGAATTCTTTTCGCGTCGGTGTTTCAAGTCGGCTGTGTTTTTTACTCAGGTTTTAATGGCACTTTTAGTTTTCTTTGTACACAATCAAGACCACACATATTAACTATTTTGTTTCAGGATATTCCACTATAGTTGGTTGGGAAAATTTTACATCTTTTTTGTCAAAAAAAAATTATTTGTTTGGTTGAGATATATTTTTATAGAAACTGACTTCAAGATTGTAGTCAGCAAAATTAAAATACATAGAATAAAAAACTGTTACGGATTTTGCCTCTGATTATTAAAAAAGTAGCACTCAAGTGTCTAATTTTACTTGTTAATCAAATTTCGGGAATATTTTTATTTTTCTTTACATTCAGGGGAAAAATCCCTGACAGTAATTTTATTCATTGTGCCGCATATATTGTCGTATTCGAATGAATATAGAAAATTATTAATAAGAAATATAATTAATTATTATATTTATCATTAATGATTTCATTAAGTTTTCGCAGCAATTTTCTATTGTTTTTCTTTTGGTTTCTATTAATTGGTGTTATTCTTCTTATTGATATAGTTATATGTGTGTAAGTTTCTTTTATACACGCCAAAAAATATCACACGTAAAATATTAGTCATTGACTAATATTTTACGTGTGATATTTTGTGTGAGGACTATTTTGAACATTTTTGGTATATAAATTTTATTTTTATTTGCATTAAATCTCGTGCTACAGCGAACAAGGCTGTACATATTACAATTGTGTAACTTGTAAGTAATTATTGAGAGCACTTTACATTATAAACATTTTCAGGACCTTATTGTCACCAACCACATTTTATTGATGTTTTTGGACACGGTTATGAGAATGCCAGAATACAAAGGCTCAGCCAGTATGCCTGATCATATAAGACAGTGCGTATTATCATGTATTTTTTCTGTGATTACTGTTTTCAGTTAAGAAGTTTATTGTACATTATTGTGAAAATCTGTTTGTTTTCTGCTAGGTTTGCTTCGCCACGGATGATGGCACAATTTGGGCTTCTACTTGAAGATTTTGAATGTAATGGAGAGTTTGTTAACGATTGCGTTTTCACCATGATGCACCACGTAAGCGGGGAGCTGGGATGTGTCACAACTTTATTCCAACCAAGGATTTTGAAAACTTTTACATCTCTGTGGAAATCTGACTTTGAGACTTGTGACGTAAGTATTAGAGAAAATGTAACGCTATAGTTTCATATCCCACCTAAACACTCACGGGGTTAGCAGAGATTACAGATCTCAATTTATTTTAATTATTGGCACCTATTTTACTTTACAGGATTGGTCCGATCTCATAGCGTACGTTATAAATACGTTCGTCATGAAACCTCAAACGATGCATAATGCTCGCAACTTCCGATTGGACCCTGAATATTTTGACGTGGCGATGGACACAGCGGGTAACGAGCCAACCTCTAAAAAGAAATCTACCACTACTGGTGCAGCCAATGTTAAGGAGAGGTAAATTAGTATTATTAATTTTGTTGATTTTTTTTAAAACAAATTCATATGCAACAAAAATAAATCAATATTGTATTTTAATAATAGGTAAATTTTTCTGCTGTAAGCCATTTATTTCTTTAGGACCCCTTGATCCTTCGGACCCGAACGAAGCGCTTTATTTCGTCTTTCATTGTTCGTACGGCAAAAATCCTTGCGCGATATAAGTATTTTATGGGAAAACCCCACCCCCTTGATAAGATTAGGAGCGTTGCTGGAGTTTCTTTGGCCACTTCTTCACCCAGCGCTAACGCTTCCCGGAGTGGCATATAAGTTAGTTTAGCTTAGATTGTCCCAATAGATTTTGCTAATTAAATAGCTACCGACCGAGTCATGGTTCGGCCCTCTCGGGCGCCCTCGGATCGGATTGCTAACGCGTAACCTAACCACCTAATAGAGGTTCAGACTAAGCGACCTAAGAGCTATGCCACCTCTCAATCCGGTGAAGCAGTAAAGGCTAGCTTCTCTGTGCCGACTGTGTTAGTTCGTCTCGTTTCTCTCGAAAACACCACGAAGTGCCGCCACTTGCAATAATTGGTTCGAAAAGTAGAAAATTCTTAGAAACATAATTTATTTGTCTATTAATTGGTGTTATTCTTCTTATTTATATAATTATATGTGTGTAAGTTTGTTTTATACACGCCAAAAAATATCACACGTAAAATATTAGTCATTTGTGAGGACTATTTTGAACATTTTTGGTATATAAATTTTATTTTTATTTGCATTAAATCTCGTGCTACAGCGAACAAGGCTGTACATATTACAATTGTGCAACTTGTAAGTAATTATTGAGAGCACTTTACATTATAAACATTTTCAGGACCTTATTGTCACCAACCACATTTTATTGATGTTTTTGGACACGGTTATGAGAATGCCAGAATACAAAGGCTCAGCCAGTATGCCTGATCATATAAGACAGTGCGTATTATCATGCATTTTTTCTGTGATTACTGTTTTCAGTTAAGAAGTTTATTGTACATTATTGTGAAAATCTGTTTGTTTTCTGCTAGGTTTGCTTCGCCACGGATGATGGCACAATTTGGGCTTCTACTTGAAGATTTTGAATGTAATGGAGAGTTTGTTAACGATTGCGTTTTCACCATGATGCACCACGTAAGCGGGGAGCTGGGATGTGTCACAACTTTATTCCAACCAAGGATTTTGAAAACTTTTACATCTCTGTGGAAATCTGACTTTGAGACTTGTGACGTAAGTATTAGAGAAAATGTAACGCTATAGTTTCATATCCCACCTAAACACTCACGGGGTTAGCAGAGATTACAGATCTCAATTTATTTTAATTATTGGCACCTATTTTACTTTACAGGATTGGTCCGATCTCATAGCGTACGTTATAAATACGTTCGTCATGAAACCTCAAACGATGCATAATGCTCGCAACTTCCGATTGGACCCTGAATATTTTGACGTGGCGATGGACACAGCGGGTAACGAGCCAACCTCTAAAAAGAAATCTACCACTACTGGTGCAGCCAATGTTAAGGAGAGGTAAATTAGTATTATTAATTTTGTTGATTTTTTTTAAAACAAATTCATATGCAACAAAAATAAATCAATATTGTATTTTAATAATAGGTAAATTTTTCTGCTGTAAGCCATTTATTTCTTTAGGACCCCTTGATCCTTCGGACCCGAACGAAGCGCTTTATTTCGTCTTTCATTGTTCGTACGGCAAAAATCCTTGCGCGATATAAGTATTTTATGGGAAAACCCCACCCCCTTGATAAGATTAGGAGCGTTGCTGGAGTTTCTTCGGCCACTTCTTCTCCCAGCGCTAACGCTTCCCGGAGTGGCATATAAGTTAGTTTAGCTTAGATTGTCCCAATAGATTTTTCTTATAAAATAGCTACCGACCGAGTCATGGTTCGGCCCTCTCGGGCGCCCTCGGATCGGATTGCTAACGCGTAATAATGGTAACCGTCCAAGCCGAGGTTACCCCTCACCAGGGGGACCCTTGTGTCGAGTTACCACCTAATAGAGGTTCAGGCTAAGCGACCTAAGAGCTATGCCACCTCTCAATCTGGTGAAGTAGTAAAGGCTAGCTTCTCTGTGCCAACTGTGTTAGTTCGTCTCGTTTCTCTCGAAAACACCACAAAGTGCCGCCACTTGCAATAATTGGTTCGAAAAGTAGAAAATTCTGGAAACATAATTGATTTGTATATTAATTTTTGCATGTGATTTAGTTTACTTTAATTTAAAAATTTTTTATTTTTTTCAAGATTTACCGAAGACGAAATTTCATCGTTGAGTTGGAATTACATGCAATGTAACACAATGTCTGATGTGATTGGAGGAATTGTGAAGCTATTTAAAGAAGATGGTGTCATAAAAACAAGAGATTCCGTTGCAAGAGAACTCTTTAAGCATTCAATAATAAACAAGGATGAATTTCAGAGACTAATGAAATCTGAAACGGAGAGGAACTCCAAAACATCGCATAACCACAAAGAGACAAGAGAAGACGAGATAGGAAAGCTTTGTGAGCAGCTGGCACAGGACGGGAAATCGAAATTTCTAGATTGGGTTCAAACTGTTTTGCTCGAAACGTGCTATGCAAAAATATGTACTGAGAAAAAAGTCATTCATTCACAAACGGCCAACGATCTACATAAAATGGCGAACGGCGACATGCAAGAGGATAGATATGCGAACGTAACGGTTGCTTCTCCCGTGTCATATCATGCACTGCGTAAGTAATAGTAGTATTTGTTTTTTATATATATAAAATTCTGCTTAGCGGTATCGCTGCTCGGGGTGAACGGAGCAAAGCCTAGATAGGAAAGAGCACCCGCCGAGCTTGGCTTGGGCGGTTTTTTTAATCGCGATAGCATTCCGTTAAATGTTAATGGACGACGGTGATCGATTTCCATCAGGGAGAGGAATGCTCGTTTGCCTCTAAACTTATAAAGAAAACACCTGTTATTTTTAACCGACTTAAAAAGAGGAGGTTCTTAATTAGCCTGTGTTTTTTATGTTTGTTACTTTATTGCTTCATTTTTTCCTGAGAAAACCATATGTCTTAAATTTGTATTAAGTATGTGTGCGACAAATGGACGAATAACTCAATATCACGCCAACCGATTTCGATGATTCATTTTTCATTGGAAATGATGTACTTCAAGGTTATTTTAATGAGAGTTAGGTTCTGAAGTCTTTTGAAGTGGGTTTTTGGTTTTACTCATAAATATACTTGTGATAATTATTCAAGTATGTATTTATAGAAAGATTCAGTGAAAAAGTTACCAAAAAATATACAGGATTGTTACGATTATTTATTATCTCCTGTATACGCCATATATTACATATTTATTATACATACATGATCGTATTTAGTATACAAACACATTGTATTGTTTTCATGATTTCATTTAAACCTGGCAATTAGTTTTTCTCTCATCTTGGGAAGAGTGAGACTGGTATAGAATGTCACTCAGGGAAGTTTGTCTATGTAAACCTTCGTTTAGAGTGTTACAATAAGCATAAATAAAGAAATAAAAAGTGATAATTGCCTAATTTATACTTTTAGTTTAGGTGGCAGTGAAAATTAAATAGAACTAATACTCGCAGTAAAAAAAAAAGTTTAATTAATAATTTTGTTAATTAATAAAGGATATTTATTATCTATTATATTATTTTCAGTTTCAAACCAATCAGTACCATTAGTGCCGTGGAATTGCCAACAAGCGTCTATTTGTAAGGACTTAAAGTTCCTGCAGCTGCTTCACAGGCTGGGCTTCTACATGCCCGTCGACTCTGGCAAAGTGTTCATACGAATACCCCACTTTTGGACGCCTGATTATATTTTCGACGTTGCCAGTAAAATATCGCCTATCGATAAATGTGGGTATATACACAATCACTTGTTAGTATAATGCTGTGTGCTATACTTTTTAAATTTGTGTTTTTTTTGTATTTCAGCTAAATTGAAGTTTTCCATAAGCGAAGTAATGGAGAGCAGTGTATCAAAGTCGAAGCAACGAAATTCGCCGATGTTCTCGTCAGCCGCAGAAGAAGTATTGATGAATAATCCGCATGATAATTACTATCAAATTCACAATCAGAACCATTTCGGCACTAACGTTAATTATACGCCTATGTTAGTTCATTATATTAATCGATTCGGAATGAAATAACGCGCAATTATATTGTTTTGTTATATAATTGCGGTTGTATTATAGTGTCTTGTTAACGCGTATTATATGTTTATAATCAATTCCTATTTGTTTCAGGCCCGGCTCATCCTATAATTCGGGAGAAAATCCTAATTGGCTGGAAATGATTCAGAAATCTCAAGAGTATAAGATATCATTTGGTTTAGAAAGGTAAAACTCTATTGATTTGTGAAAAATTGTGCCCGGTGAATGGCGATGGGATCTAATAATCTTGGTGCAAATCGAACACTGAGAGCTGTCTCTGTTCACAATGCTAGGGTTGAAAGGACGTGAGAGCTTATATTATCTAAAAAAAAATATTTGTCTCTGTTCACTCTAATAAGTCATAAATCATCTAAGAAACTTGGACATAGAGTCCGATTGCTGTCTCTGGCTACCCTGATAGGTTTAAGAAGACGTGAGAGTTTATGTTATTTTATAAAAAATATTTGTCTCTGTTCACTCACATTTGGAATCTAATAAACTTGGACGAAAAGTCCGATTGCTGTCTCTGGCTACCCTGATAGGTTTAAGAAGACGTGAGAGTTTATGTTATTTAATAAAAAAAATATTTGTCTCTGTTCACTCACAGTTGGAATCTAATAAACTTGGACTAAAAGTCCGATTGCTGTCTCTGTCTATCCTGATAGTTTTAAGAAGACGTGAGAGTTTATATTATTTAATAAAAAAATATTTGTCTTTGTTCACTGAATTTGGGATCTAATAAACTTGATGGAAATTCCGATTGTTGTCTCCGTCCACACTCCCTAGGCTTAAAAGAAATCTTTAATATTTACTAACCAAACGAATGGCGTTTCATGCTCCATGAGAGGACGAATTCCAGGTCTTGCGCACTTGTATATTATTTATTATTTTTGTACAAATAAAAGTGACAGTAAATACTTTTTGTACTAAGTTTTATTATGTTGATTATCATTCTAGCTCCATCCTGAAGGAAGAAGTGACTAAAACACAAATAACAGAAATGAATAAGGATGACAATGAAGTGTCCGGCAGGGTGAAAGCCTCTTCTTTGGTTACGTCCACTGTGACCACCATGACCGTGACACAGGAAATAAGTTACAACATGAACCACGTGGAACCTGACTACTGCAATAACAGGTAAGATGAAGTGGTCTATTTTAGACTGTCAACGAGCTCTGGTAACTGTCGTAGAACGCTAGCAACTGGTTCGATCCCCGGTACAGACAGCAATATCGTGAGGAAGCCTGCACTACTACTGTGTTGAAAATTTTATGAGGCATATGAATTGTGCAACTGTGCTAGAACTCTGTTGGTTGGTTTCAAACTAGCTTACCCCTCACCGGGGGTAGCTTACCCCTCACCGGGGGGACCCTTGTGTCGAGTTACTAGCAATAGAGGTTCAAGCTAAGCGACCTAAGAGCTATGCCACCTCTCAATCCGGTGAAGCAGTCAAGGCCAGCTTCTCTGGCCAATCTGTGTACTCGTAGTTCGTCATTCGTCAAACTATTCTGATATTAATTTTGTCGGAATGTTTATGCTTGAAACCATATAAGACTTAAATTTGAATTAAGTATGTGCGCGACAAATGGGGTAATTACTCAATACGACGTCAACTAAAGACTATTGTTATAATTTGTAGGTCTCGTAGAATAAAATAGTCCAACAACTAATACACTCGCTTTATTGAGACAGCGTAACGTTGTACAAAAAATTATTTATAACGAATACCGTCACAACTGCGCGTCCTCACAATCATTATACAAAATTAATTAGAAGTCAGATTAGGAACTAATAAAGTTAAACTATTGTTTACAATGCCAAGTTCATGTGACGATCAACTTAATTATTAATTATGAATTAAAGATACAATAAGGTTCAGGTAAATCACTAAGATATCATTGGAAGTAGTTATTATGCATAACAATCGCTGGGTGTCATGTGTTGCCAGCTAACACTATCCTTCGAGTTTGATGAGAGTTATTTCGAAATTTCGTAATTCCAACGATAATTCGAAAATACAAAGGGGCGTAATAGCTTTTAACATTTGATTAGATTTGAAGTAGTTCTTTGTTTTTACTCGTAAATATACACAAGCTGTACCCGTGGAAATTAACAAAAAGCTATAAATAATAATAAAATACATATTTAACGATCCTGCATTTGAATAATGTATGTATAATAACAATATCCTTATTGACCACAGCTATGGTCACTCAAATAATGTCGGCCTGTCTCCTAAACTAGGAAAACCTGTATTATAGGAAACAGTACCCACCGATTATGTTGCAATCGTGCACAAATAAGGACATATACATTTATTTTGTGCGTGCGTGCGATGTGTGTGTGTGACAATCGGAGCACTCCTCTTTTTGAACTGTTAAATACAGCTTTTAATTACTAAGATGATATTCTATTGTTTTATATCCCAAATTTGTATTGAGACTCGCGTTGTTTATATTCACCCGCTCGAGAAGAGAATAGAAGATAATGAATAAGGAGAGAGAAATGACTAACGTAATATATTGTGAGAGTTAAATTAAATATTTAATGATGTAAGTTTTTGCTTTATTTATTATTTAAACAATAAGTTTAAATAAAATAAAGCAAAATCTAGCCAGGCGAAGTGGCCTGGGTACGCTAGTGTATAATAAAACGTGTTTCCTCGGTTACAGTATATGCGAAACAGCATCGGTGACTTCAGATCTAACCCGCATGTATGTGTCGGATGAAGAAGACAAACCAGACATGATGCCGATGTGCTCCTCGATGGACGTGCAGTCTTTTAGCGACGATCAATCGTTCAGTGATACGGACAGCTTGTCTGGTGTTGAGGAAAAGCGCCCGAGGATGCATTACTACCCTGCGTTTTAAATAAAGCTTTGTGTGCTATTGTGTGTAATTATGAGTAATTTCTAGTGATTTCTTCGTGTGTCAATTTACTTTGTGTGGTGTGATGTTACCATAGAGCAGGGATTCCCACTATTTTGGGCATGAGCCCCCTATACCAAAACGAGCTCATACTTTAGGCTGCCTATGGCCAAATTGCTTTAAGTTATTCTTCTTTAGACGCGTTATGAAAAAATGATGTCACTAACAGGTTCAAGATGCAATGAAAAAATTTGTGCTTACATAGTTTCTCAAACGCTTCAATATAATTGAAGTTTAACTATGTATAAACGATATATATATATATATATATGCAAAAGCTAATGCTATAAATTATTTATTGATATAAAGTTAAATTAATATTATTAAATATAATATTTATTTATTTAAATTTTTCAACTGAACTGAACTTTATTAACGCAGTCCGTGTTAAACACAATTCCAGCCCTTTTATTATTTTATTGTAAACAATTATTTGCATGCGATTAAAAACTATTTTTTAATTATACCAAAAAGTATAATTTCTCACGTGCGTAATATAAGCACACTCATTTTTATTTAAATGTACAATAATGACACTTCCTACTAAATATTAGTCATTCTTATAACAAGTCTATGAACATATCTTATGTAGGGGTAGTACGAATCTGTGTTTAATTAACAGGGGTCAATTTTAAGTCTTTGCCGACCCCCGAAATGAGTGTTCGTTTATCGAGTCCTGCGCAATATCGACGATAAGTCTCCTCTAGGAATCCCTGCCGTAGATGTAAGCGGTTATAAACTTTACTGTACTTGTACCTTATTTTCGTTTTCTTTCAATAGTGTTTATTTAAGGATTTCAATATTTTCAACCGACTTAAAAAAAGGAAGTTCTCAATGCGTCTCTATTTTTAATGTATGAAATGTTAACTCAGTACTTTCGACTGGGTAAACCGATTTCGATGATTCATATGTTATTGGAATGTACTTCAAGGTTAGTTTGAGCTTTTGGTTAAGTGCTGATTAATTATATTGCCAAATATACCTACAATAATTCGAAAATACAAAGAGGGAGTCCGCGCGTTTTAACGTTTGATACTATTTGAAGTTGGTTTTTGTTTGTGCTCGTAAATATACTGTTTTTATTTGTTACCTCAGAACTCTCGACTGGGTGAACCGATTTTAATGATTCTTTTTATTTGAAAGTTGGTATATCTAGTATAGGTCCATTGCTATTTGGTTCAATTTTGACTAAAAATTTGCATTAGTTTTTGCGCGACAAATAAGCGAATAATCTCAATATCACGCCAACCGATTTTGATTTTTTTTTATTGGAAAGGATGTAGTTTTGAAGTAGATTAGTTCGGTAGTTTGATTGGTTAGGTTCCCATTAATTGTAGTTTCTAATATTCCCACGATAACTCGGAAATACAAAACGGACGTCCGCGCGTAGTAACGTTTGATTCTCTTTAAAGTCGGTTTTTGTTTGTGCTCATAAATGTACTGTTTTTATTTGATTGGGTGAACTGATTTTAATGATTCTTTTTTTATTTGAAAGCTGGTGCTTCCGATGTGGTCCCAATTTGATCCAGTTTTAACAATGGCATCAATAACAAGACCACTTATGTCTTAAATTTGCATTTAGTATGTGTGCGACAAATAGACGAATAATTCAATATCATGCCAACCGATTTTAATGATTTTTTTTTATTGGAAAGCATGTATACTATTATGGGAGTTTGGTTATGTTCTGAATAATTGTATTTCGTAATATACTTATTCCATTTAAAGTCGGTTTTTGTTTTCGTAAATATACTTGTTACATGTATAAGATTACTTCGCATGCGGAAGGAAAGTCATATAGCGGAAGTTTCCAGCTGCCGTTCTTTTATGCAGCGGAGAATCGCGGTGAGAGTGGTTTGTGGTGGTACATTCATTTATTATTATATAATATTTTCTTTACAAAGGATATCTGTAGTAAGAATTAATTGTAATTTAATATTTGAATTTGGTGTGCAATGTTTGTAGATTTCTTATGTTTTAATAAAAAACGTTTTATTCCTTTCTATTTTTGTATTTCTCACACATCATTACATAATAAAATAGTATCAATATAAAATAAGTACACATCTAGCAACAAACGATAACAATATATAATACAAAAGTTTTTGGACATTTTACAAGCCACAGTTGAACCTAATTTCCACATTGAATATTTTATTTAAATTTAAAGCAGTGACAGCCCAGTGTAAACTTGTGCCCGGTATATGGCATCACCCTACCTGTGTTATCAGCCGATCTTATATATTCAGTGAAAACGATAGTATTTACTATCTGTGCTCCGGTTGGTTTTAAGAGACCAGAGAGCTTATCATTTTAATTAAATTTAATAATGTGGCACTGACCCTCCATTACTGGGGCCGTGATTCTCTAAATAGTTTTGTATAGCCTGATCATAGCTATTGGATTCAAATGCATTAGCACTTTCATCATTACCAGGATATCCGTAGTGTCCACTCAATTGACCGCCCACGAAAGCTTCATTGGAGCCTTGAAATGAGTGTTCGTCGCCAACTGATTGCGGACCACTGCCGTAGCCGACGTCACCGTAAGATACATGTTCGGAGGTAGGACTGTACCCATGTCGGGTATCAGAAGATGGTTGCTCTTGAACTTGGTAATTATTCCCGCCAAATTGACTGTGACCTTGGTAAGGACTTTCATCATGAGCGCTCTTGCCCTTCGGTCCAACGTTAACAACATGGGGAACTTTAACTATCTGCGGAACAGGTACAGGGTAGGGTTTAGATACGTGCACTGGATAGGGCACTTTTTCCACTACCTTCACTGGGTAAGGAACGGGAATTTTTACGGCAATAGTCTTGGTAATTTTTATAACTCTGACAGGTGTTTCTGGAATCTCTACATGTTGTCCCAATTCTTTAAGTTCCGTATCGTACTTTTCTACAGGAATTATGTGCGTGTGTTCAGACGCGAAGGTGAGATATACACACCATAACACGAACGTATATTTCTGAAACAATAGCAATATAGTATGTATAAAAATAATTACGATTATGTTTCATCTGGCATCGATACTATACTAAAAAAGGAGTGCGATGTTACTAAGCACTGCCTGCGGTGTTATGAAAAAGATTGTCTTAGAACTACTCGTATATTATAAAATAATTTAAATGTTTTTTGTTCGGGGCATTGTCGTAGAATCTATTGCAGTTCCGTGTTATATAATTTATTATGTAATCAACAAGTGCTTGATTCCGACATGTAACAGTATTAAAATAGACCTTACGTCACTGTCCGTAACCAAGTTTAATTTCTTTACTCACCAGTAACTCCATAGTTGGTATAGTAAGTGTGCGTTCAAGGTGCAGGTAAAACTATCGAGAGGCAAGTGCATAGAGTGGCTTTTATATGGCACGTTCCCTCAACAACGAGAGATTGGTTTTGGTTGAACCTCACAATTACTTTCTTCAACACGCCTGCGACAGAAGGCTGCCTGCGGCAGTGCGGCGGACGTCGCGACGTTCACTGATCTCAATAATTTGAATAGAATGCTACATTATTATGACTTCCTCTAAGTGCCAGTTATTTATTTACTTGAAATTTGAAAGCTACAATAATAATAATTATCAAAGCTTTATTTCTTTTCAGCTGTAATAACAAAACTTTCTTTTAAAGTTTGTTTTAACTATAAGAAAACAATTTATAATTCGAGTGGTATCAATATATTGGGTTTCAAAAGCAAAGAAAGCGTTTCCATAATACATTGGCGAGTTGTAACTATTAAAAACATTTTATTTTTCTTTGAGGTTATATCACGTTATTTTTGCTGCTGTTACTACGAATTATATAAGCATCTAAAATTTCAGTATAATTTGAATTAGCACCTAATAGACCACATTTTGACGTACGAGTAATCAAGGAACTATTTGTGCCCAGTGAAATATCACATTTGCGATCGAATAAGTTCAGTAAAAAAACAGATAGCAGTTGGCTTTTGCGATTAGATTAACAAGCTTATTTAAGATTAAAAACAAAAAACCGACTTTTAATTGAATCAAACGTTAACGCTGTAATGCACGAACGCCTTCTTTTTACCAATTTTTTCCAATGTGTCCTAGTTATATTACGAAATTTAAAGGTCTAGGAAAAGCTCGTAAAAAGTGGGTACCTTACTT
The DNA here is from genome assembly GCA_029286785.1 of Meandrusa payeni. Taxonomy (NCBI): domain Eukaryota; kingdom Metazoa; phylum Arthropoda; class Insecta; order Lepidoptera; family Papilionidae; genus Meandrusa; species Meandrusa payeni. The sequence continues at coordinate 9,604,318 of JAGSMX010000012.1, read as the reverse complement.
CCGGTCTTTTTTTTTGTATCTGATTGTCATACTGGAAGGTATTTACAACTTAACCTGATCGAAAAGTGGTCAAGCGGTTAGATCGCTTGTAAACGTGTCAGAGAGGGACGAAGCACGTCTATTTCTAATATTCCCACAGAAGTCCCCACTCAAGATCCCTCAAAACTCAATGTATACTACTCTGCATAACTACGCGTACGTAGAGTTACGACCCAGGGCTCCCTCTCGTGTACCCTTGCGTCAAGATACACTCAGTAGTTATACTAGGAAATACTTTACCAGCCGTACTAAAAAGCACTTACTAATGCCTATTGACACTGATAGTGTGCGATTATTATGATAATCTTCAAATCAACTATCTGTTGGTGATCTATCTGATAGTTCGAGACCGTGGATCTCTATTCAAATAATTAAGACGACACCTATACCTAAAACTCAAAGATCAGTTAAAGACAAACAAACATAGGTATCATGTCGCGTTGTCGCGCAATAATACCGAACGTAGAATATTGTTGCCATAATTTGGGCAGGCGCTACTTTTTCCATCTCGCAGGTCTGGGCTCGGTGAAAAGGCGCGCTAGAAGATAAATTGGTGATGCAGCAGAAACCGATCTCCTCAATCATTGAATTTTATTATAAAAATATTTTATTATTTAAATACAAATTATAGAATGCATTTTGGAAATTTTAGTACTTAACTTTGTCGGTCATAAGAATGCTAAATATGGAAACTCATTGTCACAAGTAGGCTGGGAAGCTTCGAACCACTAGGCAGTAATATTAACGTGCTCGGATAGTATTTCTGCTATATATATTTAAAAGTATCAAAATATTTTCCACATCACGATTTTCTTCATCAATTGAATGGTTGACTCGGATATGGTCTTGTCTATGGTTATGATCACAAAGTATACTTACAAATAATCTTAACAAGGGCCTGTTTACCAAAATGGCTTTTGTTATGATTATTTGCGATCACCAGATCGCTTTGAGTTCGTCGTTATGACATAACACTAAATTCTTCTTAATGGTCTCCAACACAAGATTTGGATTAAATGTTATTGAGCCATTTCCACCTCAGCATTCAATGTCTGGGTACACGTTCTTCAAGAAATGATCGTATCGTCAATTAAAAAATATCAATACGTGGTTTTAATTTTTATATTAAACACTCTGTAATTACATCATTAATGTATTTTTGGAATGAACTTTAAACTCTCATTCTATCTGAAAGAACTCTGACAATAGAACCAGAACCGCCGATGTTAAACGCCTTTTCGTGCCACAATAAGAGATGCCCACTGGAACCCTCCGATGGGTACTCAAAACCTCTATAGATGTATTTCATCAAGATATCTATGTCGTCTCGTGAAAGATTTGCAACAGCCTCTTCTATTTGCGCAGATTTAATTGCAAGTAATACCTTCAAAGTAACAGCAAGTGCATTATCCTGTAATCATAAAACATATATACAGGTAAAGGTACATCCAATATTAAGTAATAATATGAATACTAAGAGCGTTAATGGACTTTCTTCAACCACTTCTTCCACTGTCATGGCTTCCAACGTAGCATCTAGTCAGTCATGTCTTGGTATTTTTCCGCTAAAAGCTACCAATCTAATCGTCGTTCGGACTTTATTTCCTACAGATTATTTTCAATTTTCAACATTTAAAAATTTCCATTTATAAATATTACACAAAACATGCTCTAAGAATGCAAAAAAATACCTAAAAATCCCGTAATGTTTAAATCAAACCAAGAAATATTGTTCCCTTTTGTCACCTCTGGTGAAATGATGAAAGGGTCAATATCATGACCATGTGAATTTATAAACTTAGGTATCTGGATCATAGTATATCATAGTTCACCCTTATGCTATGAATTAAATAATCTTGGCAGTTATTATGATGCTGCATAGCATTACAATGGCATTATCACAGAATTCAAATGATAAATAATACATTTTTATCTTATTTCTCTCTCTCATTTGTCTCTTTCTATATCACCTATACATTCATTGATAAAACTATAGTAATCTGTTTTTCCATAGAATATTACCATAGTTCATTAATAACAATAATCCACTTTTGCTCATATATAAATGTTGTTATAACCACTATTCTTGTTATGATGATAAAAATGTTTTCAATATTCAAGAAAACAAAAGTTTATTGTTTTATTCAACTATTTTAAGTATGCTAAGTTGGTTAATTAATAATTGCAATGCTTGTGTTAGCTGGCAATACATGACACATAGCGATTGTTATGCATAATAACTACTTCCAATGATATCTTAATGAATTACCTGAACATTATTGTATCTTTAATTCATAATTAATAATTTAGTTTATTGTCACATAAACTTGGCATTGTAAACAATAGTTTAACTATATTAGTTCCTAATTTGACTTCTAATTAATTTTGAATAAAGATTGTGAGGACGCCAAGAGTTGAACATTCGCTCTAAATAATTCTTTGTACAATATTACACTGTCTCAATAAAGCGAGTGTATTAGATGTTGGACTATTTTATTCCACGATTCCTACAAATTATAACACTTGTCTATGCAGCATCATGCTAACTGTAAATATATAATCAAATACTTATACACCAAATAAATCATTTTTTATTTTTTCAACAATTGTGAACTGCCTTGCCTACAAAGGTCTGATAAAAACATATTTGATGTTAATTTAATCTGAATAATTTGTGTATATGCACATAAATTAAAAGATGTTGTTAAGAAAAAGTACATATTTAAAATTTAATAACATATTTAAGTCAAATCTATACTGCAATTATAATTACTCCATCCTTTTTCTGTGGAAATATGTTATATGACTAATATTACATCCATTTCCTTGTTAACCAGTATTTGCCATTGTTCTGTTGTTACTAAATGATAATGATTGTATGTACACCTCATAGATCTAGAGATATGGATATTAAATCAATGAACATATGACTATAAAATATAAAAAAGAAGAAAACTAAATGGAGCTATACTCTGGTTCTGACAGACAAGGTTAATTAAAGATATATAATGTAATATATAATACTAACTTTAACTTGTTGGTTTGAAGATCTAAGTGGTGCACTGCCAAGCACTAACTTAAGCGCATCAATGCATCTTCCTGTATTAATGTGTTAAGAAAATTGTATGCAGAAGTATTAACATTTGAAATAATATATAAACAGTGAAATGGTACTTTGTTTTGTATTAATAAGTTCAGGTTTGATATATTCATAGTTACACAAATTCACATACAAGATTTTCTGCATTTCTAAACACCTATTGCCTATGCCTTATGCAATGAGCTGTAGCATATTCTATGAGAGGCAATTAAAATTAATTGATGTAATATTGAATTAGGTATATACAGCTATGGTGTGACAATTTTGATAAGAAATTTCCAATACAAATTAAAATACTATTACTAGATTATTAATATTACCCTGACAACAACTAAATGACCTAAATTGAAACAATATATGACTTACTAAAAAATTGTTTTCTTCAAATTTTACTTCTGCTGCAATCTAAATTTCGAAAGGAAACCGCCATATCTAAGAAGTTTTTCTAAGACATGAAAATTATATTAGACATATAACCGCCTCTACCCACTGCTCTGGGGTCACCGGAGCAGTGGCTAGAGGTTATTGATTGATTTAGAGCGTCACCAATGTAATATTGTGTATATTTGGGATTTCCTATTGACACTGCCACTCACTTCCTTATTCACACTTTCTCCCTTTCCAAACCAACGAAGATTCCTTTTTCTATTAATCAAGATGGATACTAGCGATTCCAGGTTCTTGTAGGCGTCGCCCGAAAACATTAACCAATTCCGCAAGCATGACTTATTATACAATTTCCACCAATTGTTATATTCTTAATTATAAATATTAGGAAAAGGATATTGATTAAGTAATGCGCAAATTTCCCCTTCGTCAGGGCCCGTCGGACCGGATGATTCAGCTTCATCTTCTTTGAAATTATCTTCATTGTATTGATCGATGTCTATTTTCCGAAACGCTGAACTTGATGTATTTTTAGCCATTTTAAGTAATATTATTGATCTTGCTTAGTTTACTTTTTGGAAATTATAATACTAAGATGCTGTTTAATAAATAACCAGATTAAACTTTTTGTTCACTTGTCAATGTCAAATATTGTTATGACTTACACTTACGTCATTCTATTTTTGTTTATATTTAATTATATTAAATATATATATAAATAATGTCACTATCGATAAAATACTGTTGTATACATGTTCCTATCGGGTTGGTACCGATTGGTTCTTTAACTGCACTTTAAGAAAACAACAAGAGTAGGTACCTACAAAATATTTTACATATAATATAAAAAGTCTGTTTACGGGTTTACGATATAAATCACGCCAAGGTCGTGCAAAAATGAAAAATATACATTCATCCTTTTTATTTTAATCATTTGATACGCTTATAATTAGAAATTTAGCCTTAAGCCATAATTGCTGTAAGAATTCTTTAGATAAGTTTATTAGAATTCTTTAGGAGTGGTAGTAATTAGCAAAAATAAGAACATTATAGTTAAAATTCTAAAATATAGGCGATTTAGTTTTATCTTACATAGATTATATTTATTTTTATAATCTGCGTTTATTACGAGAGTTTTGTCATCTTATCATTACTTTTGCTTGTGGTTTTTGGTTTTGGTTTCTGTGTAAATGTAAATTATATATGGCATAGTAGTAGTAGCGTATACAATAGTCTTGGTATAGTCAAAAGAAAGTGAAGTATAGCAGTGTTATTTTAGGTCTTTGCTTGTATAAATTTGTTCTTTCTATAGTAAGAATCCGTATACAGTTTTATAAAAATAGATCTGATTAATTTACTTAGCTACTCTGTTTGTGTGCCATCGATCAAAAAAATCTGTTCATAATGACAATGGGCGATGAATTACCTGTTACTTCTTTAGTTTTGCCTGTTCTTATACGTCCTGTTTTGACTCAGGTAATACTTTTTCGTACATAAATTATTAAAGAACCAGATTTTAAATAATTAAAAGGGTTTTTACATAATTTATGTAGACTTAATGTGGTGTTGCAATCACTTGTGATATGAATTGACTTTAAATTGCTTAACATTTGCTTTCATAATGTTTCTTTAATGCTGGAGGTCATTACAACAATATCATTAAAATAATTACTTCAATTATTTAGTGGTAAATTTCCTGATCTTGTATTTTTTATAATCTTTTGCTTAAATACATGTTATTTATATTGACTGATGTTAAAAGTGTTTCTAAATATATGTAAACAATTTTCTATATAAATATTATATATGGCCATAAAATTAAGAAATTTTAATAAAGGATTATTGTGTTTAAATATAGTTAGAAAAGTATGACTTGGGTGCATCTCAAACATTACGGGCTGCTCTTACAAAAGCTGAAGCTGCAGTACCAGGACTAAATTATGACTTAGTAGCTGGAATAATGAGGCGAGCAGATATACCAGTAAACATGAATGAAAGCTTGCTTAGGCTGCAAGGAACTCTTACTGAAACTGAATGTAAGTTAAGCTTTTAAATATTTAATTTCCAAATTTTGCTTTTTACAAGGCATACTAAGACTAAGATGAAATATATACTTAAAGCACATGCTTCTTTCTGTAAACATAATTGAGATATTAACATTTTCCTAGCAGATTCTCTTACAATGATAGAAGTGGTGCTAAAGTTTCATTGGTCACTTCTTTTCCCACCGACAACGCTTCCAGTAGTGGCCATAAAGTGATTTTTTTTATAGAATTTGTAGTAATCCATGTGAAGCAAATAACTGTGTGGCCGCACAGGTGCACTCAGGTGAGATTATGATTACTATCACGAGTAATGCCTAGGCTGAATAGCCCTATCGGGACCCTTGCACTGACTTACTCAAATAGAGGTTCAGATTGAAGGGACCTAAAAGCTCGGCTATCACTCATATATCATGTGAAATAGTGAGCTTTGCTAGCCAATCAGCATATGCCCTTCACAAAAAAAGTATGTTCCTTAAATTGTTAAAATACATTTTTTTATTTTTATATATTTTTTATTTCTCCTTATATTAGCATCAACAAAACATAATGTCTTAACTTTTTTTTGGTTGACGGTGGGGAAATCTTCAACAAGATATATATGTGGGGGTTTTTACCCACTGAAACCCCCTCAGTGGCCCTCCCTCGGTGCATGCTAACCATACATGGCTCCGGGATCTCCAGAGGAAGGCACCGGAGGCCCTCTGCACTTTGCTCTTCGGAGAGCACATTCCGGGGCGAGGGAGGTTTCGTCCCCCCAGTCCCCTCGCAGTACAAGGCAACACGGGCCAGCCAGTGTCGCCTTCTCCCCGCTCCCGCTCTTCACTTTGGCGGACGACAAAGGCCCCCACCCTTGTCGCCCAATGAACCCGAGGCCTTTTTGGTATCCCCTGCCTTCTAAGACAGGCAGGGGATACCGAATTCTTATTCTGCAAGCCCAGAACTATAGGGCTGAACATGTTTTAACTTGTACTATTAATTTTTACAGGTGCTGATTTAAGATTAAATAGATCCGAAGAAGCTTTTCAAGAATTGAATAAGAAATCAGCAGCTTTAAAGAAAATATTAAGCAGAATTCCTGATGAAATTACTGATCGAAAAACTTTTCTGGAAACAATAAAGTGAGTCTTTTAATATGTTCTTTGTTTTTAATGATGTTCACATTATCTATAAATTAAATTCATATGAATAAAACACATGACTAAAATTCAAATTGGTCCAACAGAGTCAATTAAAGTTCTGAATAGAGAAATGTTTTAGTTTTGTAATTGTCATGTTTGATTTTTATTACAGAGAAATAGCTTCAGCGATCAAAAAGTTGTTGGATGCTGTTAATGAGGTATCAACATATACACCGGGTCCTGGAAAACAGGCATTGGAACAAAGGAAAAGAGAATTTGTCAAATATTCAAAGAGATTTTCCAACACTCTAAAGGAATATTTTAAGGAAGGACAGTTAGTATTATAAATTATATATGTATTTTCATATTATAAATTCTTATTATTTTTAAAATTGCATTGAGATTAACTTGCCTTCAAAATAGGACAAAAACTATATGGGTTTTTAGTAAAAATGTTGTTCCGGTAGTGTTTAAAATAGTCAAATATCTTCCAAAATCAATCAGATATTTGTGAATGTATTATATCAAAATATGTATGTTGAATACTTCATTTACAGCTTTATTTGTTATTGTGAAGTGATACAAAAGTTTAAAAAATTCTGTTAATAAGTCAGTAGATTTAATATTAAGCAATATCATTATATAGTTGCTAAGATTACTAAATGGTTTCTTTTATTATTTCAGAGCTAATGCTGTCTTTGTGAGCGCACTCTACCTTATTCATCAAACTAATCAAATTTTGTATACTGTAAAAAATAAGTCCGAGTAATAAGCTAATTTGTGAATGGTAAATAAAAGTTATTATTAAAACTAAACACTATTATTTAATAACTTGTTTTTATTAATCTTTATTAACAATTTATTTTTATTTTGCTTATGTCAATATGACAGTTTGGGAAAGGATGAAATACCAAATTTTATAATTAAAGTATTATTGTTATGTTAACTTCATTGAGTTATTATGTATATTTTAATTAAATGTCTTGTAATAAATGGGACTAGTTAAACTACAAACACTAATAATTAAAGATACTGCATTAGGGTATAACAGTGTCCTGTTTTATAAATTAAAAATAAAAGTATTTAGAACTATGTAAGTAGTTAAAAAAAATAAAAATTGTTATGGTTTCAAGAGTTGTTATTTCGTAATCATAATGGTATATTGCATTCCTTATTTGTTTTTATAGTGTATGTAGAATTGTTATCATGTTGTTCAACTGTAGTGCAAAAATATATATAAAACTTTTCTGATTTCATATTATAGCTATTCATGAGCAGTGGTGATCACAATATCACGTGAACCACTCGCCTTTTTCCCAGATTTCTATATAAAAAGTAAAAGTCAAATACATTGAACACAAATCAAGCATTTTATTATATAAATTTTGTTTATAATAACATTTTGATTTTGTGTAGTTTATTATTACAATTTTAAGTTATGTTTTGAATTCAAAAATAAATAGTTAAGATTAAAACATTGTTTTATTTATGTTATATTATAGTAATTATTTCACTGTAAACCCTTAATTGAATAGTTAATAATGTTTTTTGATCAAGCTTCACTGTCCCATGGTACTTTGATTAGGTCTTTCGCCCCAACTACACCTTCATTTAAAACCATCTACTGGCGAACTGACAACCTCCCAATATTTAGATGTTGAATAGTTTTAAATAAGACAAGAAATATTGTCCCAATATTAGTTGTTTTATTTAAAAGCATCTCCTGAGGAAATAAACATCTCACGAAACCAATCACGCGGTTCATTCGTTATGAGACATTCAGACGGTCGCCAAAGACTCCTCTAGCAAGATGTCAGCCACATATACCACAATGTGACGTAAAAACATGAATAACTTTCTTCAGGAGCTAAAGGGATAAGGTGGCTTCGTAAAAGCTAATCGTCAGCGTTACTGTATGAAGAAAACGCAGAATGTGTGGCTGACAGTCTCGACGCTCGGAGCTACCCGAGCATCCCACCGATGTACATCGCTCACCCGATATATTGGTGACCACGTTCATGTATATCGAAGTTGAGTTGAAAATATATGGCTATTATTCTCCTGCCATTCTTAGGTAATATTTACGAAAGGCTCATTCTAGCTCGCTTACTGTATTTTATGCAGTCTTGACAGACCCATACTAGAATAGTTTGGCTTTTGCGCCCAACATTTAGCACACAGCAATTGAACACTATGTAGGTAAATACTAAGGAGAATGTGCTAGGGCACTATTTCGATGCGGTATTGAAAAGATCGATTAGTAAGAAAGTCTCATATTATGCTTACGAAAACGATTTGGCATATCGAGCTCGTACAGCTCTTCGCCACATCGAGAAAGAGTGCTCCGGTATGGTCCGGATTATTTGCATACATTTACAATATAGTTTTTCGGTTTTGTTGGATGCAAAAAGCTTGAATGAAAATCTTAATTTGTTCGACAATAAAGGATTTCAAATGAATATTGATCTTATTTATAATGTACATAACAAGACGGATGTTTGGGGGAAGAGGAATATAGACAAATATTTTATTTTAGAAAATAAGTAAATAGCTCATATAAAGAACATTGAATTTCCCTTATAATTAAAGCATGTTTCCTGAATCTTTAGAAACGATATCATCGTTTCTGAAATTTTAATGATGACTGAAATGCAGTTTAAAATGATACTTCTGTTACGTTTTTCACTAACAATCGTAGAAGTTAGTGTTAGAAGAGTGAGTAGTTGTAATTTAATCAAAGGATTTTGTTTTTATTAAAAATAAAATAATAATTTTTAAAAAATTGTGTGTTATCTGCGTAAGTACATACTAGTATTTTATGCGAGGATTCGATGAATTTACTCTCATTATCAATATTCTAAAAGGTAAAATGGCGACTCTTTAGAGTACCTCCTTATCGACGTATAAGCAGTTGCCATCGAGTGCGATCATATGCGGAGTGGTCGCTGCACGCACAATCATGAAGTTGGTATGTCATTATGTAGGCGCCCTTCCCTGAACACATAAGAGCTCGTAGTTTCTTTGTACACATTATGCGGTGATAATTTAAGGCAAAATGGATGACCTATATTAATTTGTAGTAAAAAATACAAAGTGATTTTTTTCATCGTAGAGGGAGTGGATTAAGGTGTTCGGATAGAACTTGATAGACTAAAAGATTTTCTTATGAATGTCCCCTAATACACACAGACAAACACACACATTAAAAATACCTATAATTAAAATATATTCAGTACATGTAAAATAGTCATGGTTGGAAGGACTGCCACCATCGCACAGGAAATACTTAGTTTAGGTGGCAGCGAAACATAAATTGTATAAATACTCATAGCATATAAAAATTAGTATTTCTGTTGTTATAATTTCGTTATTCAATAAAGAAGATTATCATTATATTATAATGTGATAAATGAAAGAAGACAAGCTGCTGGCGCAGAAAGAACGGCATTCCATTGAGGACATTTCGTGACTTATACACATTTTGAAAATATTGTTGTTAATTTCTATTTGTTGTAATATTATTATATTTTAAATGTATTGTGTTATAATAACATCTTTGGTATAGAAAGGCCTTATAATACTAACACATTTGTAGCCAATAGTTGCTAAACGTTTGACTAACGATCTGACGGTCGTAGGATCGACTCTCACGAGCTTGTTTTTATTCCAAAACGGTTGTATTTACAATTTAAATTTCTATCGTACTTCAAAGTCTTATGATATTTACCACAGTTAATTCGTGGGAACAAAAGGCGTGGTAAGGATTTTTAGCAGTCTGTTGACGGATTCCAGTGAAAAGATTGATGTAAAATGATTTCGTGACCGCGTTGACGTGGGTCATGGGGCCTGCGCTGTGATTCGTCTCGTCGTGCGACAGCGCACAATGGCTGGTCGTGCCTCATGGCCCCGCCGCGTCTCGCCCGGCCCTGCCCGTGACACTTGACACGGGACCTGGCAGTCCACGACCTCACATTTTTCCGCGTACAAGTTTTTTACTGTAAGTCTGGGTGTCCTACCAAACCTTAATTGGATTTTATTTTATTTACTCTCTGTAAATTCTATCGTATTTACGCCGCAATTTTAAGCCTCGATGGTATAGATAAAAAATACCGGATGTCATATAGTTTTAAATTGTTCAACTTATACAATAGGTACACTTTCTTTCCGGATCAAATAAGAGCGTTCAGCTTATGACACCAAATCTTAACAATGAGTCAATCATGCGGATCGGTTAAAATATTCATAGCTTTAAAGCGGAGGCGTAATCGATTTTAACTTGGACGCGTCGGTCCTGTGCAGACGCGGCGCCGTTGCCGCAGATGAAAGCGACTGATACGTTCACCTTTATGGTACGACACAGTCGATTGTACTAACTCACACTCATGTGCACCGTGTCAATTGAACTTCATTTAAGTGTCATCGTGATAAATAAATAAAAACATATAAGCGCTTTCGATATTTCTATATGCCTGTTTCTTTAAATCACAATAACACGAATACCGTTGTATTCATTTCCAGTAAACAGCGCCTGCAGGAATATTATTGCAAAGCCATGACGGAGGAATATAAATAAATTACAATTGATTTTAATTTAATTTGATAGTATTTTTTCTACTGCACCGATGATGTTTAATTTAAATATAAGACATATTTCCGCAACAATATATGTATACGCTTAATATATATTTTTATATATTGCGTAAAAGACAAAAAAAACGGCCCAGCCGTTTCGGAGTGCATATGGAACACACTTTGCCTCTCATGTATATGTGGATTTTCTTTAGATCTAGGGACGTAGTCTGATATGTAGAATAATAAAAGAAAAAACGGTTGTTACATTAAAAAGTCAATATTATATGTAGGATTATGACATTCGACGCCACGACTGTAGATATATATAACTTATCCGTAAAATAGCAACCGACCGAGTCGTGGTTCGGCCCTCTCGGGCGCCCTCGGATCGGAATGCTTACGCGTAACATTGTAACCGTCCAAGCCGAGGTTACCCCTAACCGGGGGGACCCTTGTGACGAGTTACTAGCGATAGAGGTTCAGGCTAAGCGACCTAAGAACTATGCCACCTCTCAATCCGGTGAAGCAGTCGAGGCCTGCTTCTCTGGCCAATATATGTAGTTCGTCATAAAAAAAGACTATATATGAGGAGCGATCGACGAGATACTTTATTAAATTAATGAGCTATTATAACAAAACAAAATGTAGGAGTTTCCGTTTAGTAGAATTGGCTGTCTTGACCAGTTTTTCCAAACTAATACAATTTAGGAAAGCCTATTTTCAAAGGTCTACATTGAAGAACCTTTATAAATATATTTATCGAGAAAAATATTTATCAATAACACGTGATACCTATTTTTTATATAATTTAAATTAATATTTATGAAAGACAACAAGAACTTAAATTCAAATTATTTTATTAGATAAATCTCTTCTTGATATTACCGTGATAAATCAGCATTTTTTTTTTATTCAAGTGTGGTTACAAGCTCAGACGATGGATTGTTCTCCAGTAGCTCGATTTGTAACCATTTGCGGATTAGCATAGCAGACTGTAGAAAAAGCTAGTTGGCGATGCAACACATTTGAAATGTATGGGCGAGGAGCATCCCGTAATTGCTGCACATCAATCTCGTTCCTCGTTGCAAAAACAAAGCATTTGTTATTGAAGACATTATCATTCGATAACTGAAACTGCTATCGTGATTTATACGGACCATTTAAATCGTTACATTATACATATCGACATGCATGAAAGTTCAACGACGAGTTACGCTTAATTCACTAACATCTTATACTTTCAAGCGTCAATAGCCTAATGGTTTAGGGAACAGTGTGCGGTAGATACCGTCTTAGGTTGAAAACAATTTTGAAATCAATCGTTTGAAGGTGGAATGTTATGGGAAAAGTTAGTATTCTTTGGAAACTACAATAGGAGTCTCCACGTTCTCGTCCTATATCGTTGGAAAGAAGTGTGTTTTATTTATGGAAGTACCGTTACTTTACTCTTCTTTGCATTATTTAAAATGAAAATTACATTCGAAAAACGCAAACGTGGCACCATTCTCACCCTAAATATCGGCAAACCTGTTCTCTTTTTCGCCTAGTTACATGCAGATCTAGACGTCTGTTAATGATCGAAACGTTGCTGGGGTTTTGCTATAACACCCACTTACAGTACTAACACTTTAAGCATTGGCAATAATAATTATAGTACACAGGCAGTTACGTCGTTCCCAGACCTACCGCAATTTTTAAAAAGAGTAGCTTTATTGCAACGGTTTTCCAAGTAGGTTGCATATGTAGGAAATATCGAATAAAAATATGCGTGTGATAACTTTCAAAGAGGATTAACGCGACTGCAGTGCTTTGAAGAGATGACATCTGTATTTAATGCAGCACCATATCTTAGGTGTGTAGAATGTGACACGTCACGTGAAGGCCGAACACCGGCATGAGACAAGAGAATGTCTACGCCGTGCTATTGAGGCATCCATGGACATTTCAGGAATTACTATTCAAAAAATTCTGCATGAAGAACTGGGCATAACCAAACTGGGACCAAAAAGCAGTTTGCGTTAGATGGTGACGCCAAACTCTACAGAGATTTAACGGAAGAAAGACAAAACTCATTTACTATATCGAGTCAGTGGTGACGTATCTTGTATTTATATTTATTATGTTAAGTATAATGGTCCAGATTGCAAACAGTAACAACTGTCTGGGTCTTCCAAAAGGAGCCAAAACCAGTCATACACTCAGGATGCACTTAAAAACGGTGGAAAAGTGTAGTCATGTCGCCACTGGTATAACATTATTTGTTTGCCACAAATTATCACAGAGTATCGATAAAACAACTCAAGTAGTCGTATTTTACTACACCATGACAATGCAAACTCGCCCACAGCTTACAAAACGTTCTTGACCAAATTATGAAACTTTAGACCATCCACAACAACAACCCTGACTTGAGCGCTAATATCTTCCCTCAAAATTAAGTAATGACTTCGTGGTTAACATTTCGGTTCCGAAAAAGATGTTAAAACTTCCAAATCAGCCATTTTGACAATCTCACTTCAGAGTGGAATAAATGTTTTAAAAAAAGGTGTATAAAATTTCGCTGCAAGCAGGTAAGCAGCAGTCGTAGAATCTTTAGAATTCAAAGTAAGATTATATATATTATCGTGGTAGTGATCGTTTCAGGTTCTCCCAGCAGCCGCTGAAGACCTAACACTGAAGTACAGAAATTAGATACTAGAAAGGTTTCATCTGTAGTGGTGTGAAAGGTTGTGTCTGTGTTTTTTTTGACGAACTACACAGATTGGCAGAGAAGGTGGCCTTGACTGCTTCACCGGATTGAGACGTGGCATAGCTCTTAGGTCGCTTAGCCTGAACCTCTATCGTTAGTAACTTGACACTAGGGTCCCCCCGGCGAGGGATAACCTAGGCTTGGACGGTTCCTAATTTCTGTCCATTTTAAAATTGCCTGGAAGTATAAATATCACTCTTAGCGATAAGACCGCCAGTTGTGCAATTATATCAATATGTAAAATTTATTATTACTGTGATGTACATGTTAATTATTGTGCAATAAAGTGTATTTATTCATTCAAATGTAATACGAATAGAAGCCGAGGGAATAGGAGTTTGTCCAAGCTGTCTGAGACAATATATCTTGCCTTTTTGGTCGTTATCCTAGAACCTGAATGCCCTTATCAGAGCGTTCAGCCTATATATCTCTTACGAGTACTTCAGTGTTAGGTCTTCAGCGGGTGCTGGGAGAACCTGAGACGATGTATTACAGATTACTCTGTAAAATTTAATAAGCTTGGACGGTTACTATGTTACGCATAAGTATTCCAATCCATGGGCACCCGAGAGGGATCGAACCACGACTAGGTCGGTGGCTATTTAACGGATAATCTAAGGGACATTCAAAAACGGAACTAACTTTGAGTGCCACTTTGGGAAGCGTTGGCGATGGGAGAAGAAGTGGCTGAAGAAATTCCAACGCTCCTAATATCTAAGGGGATAAGATAAGTGGATGTGTCTGTGATACCGCTGAAAATCAGCGCTGTCGCATCCTTGTAACAGCATATGCTGAGACGGTGTCCGATATTGGCATCATATGTTTTGTATTATTTGTCCGTGGAACTTTATCTGTGTTTTGTCTATTTTTCATTCTTTTTTAATGTGTGTTATATTCAGTCTGTGATGTGTTTTTGTATTGTGATGCCAATAAATAAATGTCTATGTCTATGTCTATATCTAATTGAATATAGAAAAATATTTAGACCTATATATAGGCTCGGTTTAGTCGGTTAGCAATTTGCTTTCCTCAGTTGCGCTTACTTATTTTTCAAATTATCTAAAGACTTTGCGCGAATATTACTCATTAAATGAAAGTAGTTTTTCGATCCCTCCTTAATGATGGCCGTTGTAAAGTATTCGAAACGTCGGGAATTCTAAAACAAAGAATAAACCGCAACAAAAAAGTTTAATATTAATCTAAAAATAATATATTTAAAGCGAATATTGATCGAGTAAACTCGTAAAATGAGCGTAGGCTAGTTAATTACTGCTGTTCACTGCTACCAGTTAGGCCGATTGATATTGTTTTCTATTTGCCAGATGGGTATGTGTAACTCAGCGGCTAGATTTCCTGTTACAGTGTTGTACGAAAATATTGATAGACATTATTTGAAGTCACATATATTACCCTAAATGTTTTCCAAGTTGATAAATTTCCATGTTTCAGCAGACAGATGTGTGGATGAAAAGTTTGACGATATAGCAACCGCGTGTAATGCGATGCGTAATAAAATATTAATGGAGCATCTGCTGGCGTCGGGGCGTGCGGTGCGTGCGGCGGTGCGCGGGGGGCGGACGCGTATGCAATGGCGTCTCACGGCGTCCATCAGCAGGCAAATCTATGCTAATTCCGCACACAATGCATAATGCGCTGTTTTGACGGGTCAAGTGTCTGTTTGGTGTATCAAAATGTATTACAGAGAGAACAAAGGTGATCATTCAAGTGTAACGTATTGGAAGTAATACGTTTTGCAGTAGGCTATAAAAACGCATTAAAAATAAATTAAAAAAATATAATATTATATAAGAAATATGCAAATTATTACATTAATTGGTATTTACTGTAGGCGCTGTTAACTATTGCGTATACTTTAAGCTTTGTCTCGAGAGCATAGAATAACGGCACAAGTCGAGATTTCATTTCGGGACCCTTGCGCTAGGGTACTCCTAACAATGGTTCAGGCTGAGAAACTAAAAGAGCAGGGCCATATTTCAGTCCGGTGAAGATAGAAAAGCTTTTATAGTAGTAGTCTAGAAAACATAAAATCTAGATTTAAGACAATTTCTTTCGACTATTGACTACTCTATTTGGCATGATTAAAATAATATTAGTAACCTTAAACTTATCTTAAAGCAAATCTAGAAAAGTAAAAAATTATAATAGTGGAGCCGTGGAGCGATTATCGGCCGAAGATGGTAGATTTATATCATCGTTTCAATGTTTCAACTAAAGTGGTAGAAGACGAGAAGAAGAGAAGTTAACCATTCTAAACGACCAGCAATGCTTCTACAACTATTCGGGTACTGTAGATGTCCGTAGGCTCATTTCAACATGAAGTAAATCGCGTATTCATTGCTTATTCTATCCCATAACTTTTTTATGTACAAGTGAGAAATAAACACTATACCGAATTATACCTGAGCCCTTCTACAAGAAACTTATAAGGAAGGTATCAAATACAAAGGGGCGGGATTTAGCGGTTGCCATTTCATTGTGCAACATATTGCCTGGTTGCATCTCGTGAACCCGGAATCAATTTCCCACACGCTGTTGAGGGTCACTCGTGAGACAATATTGTGAGTGACAGTGGCTGGGCGGCCGGCATCTGCTCCCTGTCGTGGGAGTGCGTGCGGCGGCCGCTCGCACCGCCGTCAACAATAACACACAAATCAACAACGCTCGCTCCGGGCAGGTCCCTCGTACTCACCCCTCTGGAAGCTGTGGGAACCGAACGGTACTATTAATAATATCACTTGCAAAATCCCCATCCGAACGCAAACAATACATCACGGTCGCCTCTGACCGAAACCGGAACTTGGTGTACACTTTTTATATTCAATCATGCGAATTAACGAAATATATTTTATAACTGTGCTATAAATTATAAATTTACGTGTGGATATTATAAAAAAATTTTCTTATGTCTTATGAACGAAGCAGGATAGACATATATAAATTGGTTTTTGCCTCTTTTCACCGAGCTTATAAGGCGTCAAATGTAACAGAACAACCTAAAGCTACATATATATATAACCATGTTTTTCGGGTTCTTTCGTTTAATATTATATATATTTTATTTATCAAACAGAAATGTGATACAAGCCGTCTCGGAGTCGAACCGCAACCATTACATCTTAAGCAGTTAATAAGACGAAGTAGGCGCTTCTTTCATTGGCTGTACAATACCGAATCGTCTGTATTCAAGAGAGAGCCAGCCAGCATAGATAGAAACACTAGCGTGTAGAATGCATACGTTACCAGTACCATTAGCTACCCCAACTATAATTAATATCAGGTGATAGATTCGCCCACTTCTTGTTTCGTCATTATATGGAATATTATTATATATTTTTATCGAATCTGAGATACCTATCCTATACCTATTATTTTTGGAAGCGCTTGCCCGCTTAGATATAATGTTCATGCAGAACTATTCAAAAGCTTATAAACACGTTAAATTTGTAATAGCTTTATAGACAGCAGCGGCAATAGTCTAAAATAAGAATATCTTGAAATTAATTTGCCATTTCACGATGATCTAAGTCGTTTTTTTCTACCAAATAAAATAAACAAAAACAGTACAGAGAACTTAAAAATAAATATATTTTTTTAATCATATTTCATCTGAAAAGAGATGTCTTATAAATTTCAACAAAATGTACAACGGTTTTCCGGAATCCGTTGTTGTCAGCGGCTTTTCCGAATGGCTACGATGTAGAGACCTTCAAGGAAAAGGTCTACAACTGATGATCGTAAAGCACCAGTACAGTTCTAGTAGTAAAGCAGATATTCGTCGGCTTATTTTACTTAACATCAGGTCTGCCGCTTGCCGTGTGTTTAAAATATAATTACAATTAGTGAATCTACATAATACCATGGAGCACGAATGCATGACAATATCGTAAACATGATAACGATATTTCGTTGTAATTGGTTTCGTTGTTACTTAACAAAGATGACGTAACACGTGGATTATTCATGAGCCGTGTGCGGGGGTGACCATCTGACGCCGCGACCACTCCGCGTGACCATCTATTGTGTTTTGTTTATTAACAAATTAATTTACTATTTTATATTAGCTATCAATGAATGTGCTTACACTGTAAGTTTCTAAATGTTTTACCTATATTTAACAGTCATTTTTATTGACTAAAAGTTTACATAAATTTGTTTAATGTTCTGCAGTTATGTTATAATTGTCTGTTATATTATACGAGTGTATCCCTAGAGGGGTAAGCAGATCTTGCAGAATCCTGGGACATGTTGCTTGTTCTACGTTCATCGTCGGTTTCGAGTTCTCTTTATCAACATTGTCTATTATGTATTAATTAATCACGATGTACATGCGCATAGGGCGTCCCCTGTTGTCGCTGCCAGATACTAAAGCGCCCTATCTTTCTTCGCTCCTCGTTCTTCATAAAATTAGTGTTTAATTTTCATATTATACCTACAAGATATTTGTAATGTTCTAAGTAGTTATACAAACAGTATAACTACTTATATATTTATGTACCCCTGTTGTGCAAGTGCTTTTTCTCTAAACCTAAGGCAAAGTGAAATAAAGGTGGATCTAGACTAACTGGAGTGTATTATATAAAACAAAGTTTACATAAAACGAATAGCGTCGCTTCCCGAAGTGGCATATAAGTTAGTTTAGCTTAGATTGTCCCAATAGATTTCGATATTAAAACAAAATAGCTACCGACCGACTCGTGGTTCGGCCCTCTCGGGTGCCCTCGGATCGGACTGCTAACGCGTAATAATGGTAACCGTCCTTTTTTTTGTTAACGGAGAGGAAATCTTCAAAAAGACCCCACATTCCTCCAGAAGGCGGTGGTTATGTGGGGTTTTTACCCACTAAAACCTCCCCGGTGGCCATTCCCTCGGTGCATGACGAGGGGCTCCGGGATCTCCAGTGGAACGCACCTCTGCACTGTGCTCAAGGGGGGGGGGAGGTTACTTCCTCCGCCCCTGTCAATGGTAACCGTCCAAGCCGAGGTTACCCCTCACTAGGGGGACCCTTGTGTCGAGTTACCACCTAATAGAGGTTCAGGCTAAGCGATCTAAGAGCTATGCCACCTCTCAATCCAGTGAAGCAGTAAAGGCCAGCTTCTCTGTGCCAACTGTGATAGTTCGTCAAAAAAAAACGAATAGCGTTACGGTCCATAAGTTTCTCGATTACATCGTGCGCGTGTCGATGCCAACTGTCTGTGGTCGCGTGTCCGCTTAATAAGCTCTTAATGAAATTAACGACGACTGCGAGCGACCGTGTCGATAGGGACCGCGCAGTATGGACGGGACGGACTAAACGCCTCTATCACCCATAGCTCACATACTGCTGGTACGACTCCCCCGCTAAATAAATTACGACTATTAGCAACATGTTGTTTAAAAATGGATACGTATTATCAAATTTATATGATTATTTTCATGGAGTATTCGAATTATTATTGTCGTTAAGAACAACCAAGTCCAACGATTTCTTCCAAACGCTCGTCACCATGGACAAAACATCGACAATTGGCACAAATGTAAAAGAAAAAAGAGAAAATAGGTGCCGAAATTTCGTAATATTATAATTTTCGGTTTTTGTTTTAACTCATACTATACTTATAAATAAATACGTTGAATTTCAAACTGAACGAAATCGTGGATAAAAGCTAAAAATATAAAGGTACCTATGTAATCTCAGCTTATGCCGACCGGAATAAAAATACTGAGAGACTTTATTGTATGACATGACCTGCTAGCACATGTTTGCGGCCGTCCTTGGTCAGCGTAATAAAGAGTAGCCGATAGCGATATGTAAAATAGATGGGGCAATGGCATATAGAAAAGGCCATAGTATATTCATTGAAAGATACGCGGCATAAAGGTTTTCTTTATAAATTATCAGGGGAGACGACGAGTGTTGTTTACTCACGGTATACTTAATGTTACCTATTCCTGTCACAGTCCCTTCGGAGAGCGCGCACAGTACATGAATGAACACGTGCGCACGCGCAAACACATGTGCGCCGGTGCACATCGGTTCCTTTCAGGACCTGATTAGATTAGATAAAATGGCCCGTTATAAATAATTAGTTTGCTTGATTTAGAGCGCGATGGATGGGCAGCTAACGTGCCACAACTCTTTTTTCATAAACACAACTCTAAAATTAATCATTATGTTGTTATAAACTAGCTTTTTATCTTTATTTAACAAACTTCTTCTTCTGTTCTCATGGTGCCATCTTCTATCGAAGGTTGGCGATCATCATGGCGATTTGGATCCTCAACACAGCAGCTCGAAATAAAGAACGTGTGCTCTTATTGAACCATTCGCGTAGATTTTTAAGTCAAGATGTTCTTCTTCTTCCCGGATTTCTTTTCCCCTGTATGTTTCCCTACATTATGAGCTGTAACAAATCGTATTTGGGATTGCGCATTATATGCCCTAGGTATTCCAGCTTACGTCTCATAATTGCATTAAGAACTTCAACCTTCTTTCCAATTCTTTGCAGCACCACTCCGTTGCGTGCTTTGTATCTCCAGTTATTTAATAAACAACTGGGGTATATGTACAAATCATAGAATGTAAGAAGAATGCAGACTGAGTTCCCTGGTATAACTTCACCATATTTCATCATCGGTTCATGAGTGATGATACTATCAATGCACAAACATTAAAAAAACACACAAGGAATTCAGAACTATATACTTTTTTGAAGTAGTTTGAAAATCAACTCAAGATACTGGTATGTTATGACGTTAATTTTATTAGCATCTCATCATAAACAAACCTTGTAAGGATAGTTACAATGGTAGGTACACTTGGTAGGTTTGTTACAATTGCTAACAAGAAAGTGATGTGTCAGTTTCTAATTAGAAAATTATTCGTCGTATTTTCGATACGAATACTGGAAATTGGCAGTTGTGAAATGTGGACAGTTTCATTTTTAAAGTCTCACTACGCCTAGTTATGAAATATTTATTAATAAACGATAATTCAAAATCTGTCTGTGTCTTTGTCTATGATGTCGAAAATTTTTAGACCATTCGAAAGCCATCAATATCCTAAAGCGAGACTTTTCTCGTATAAAAATAATGTTTATTATTAATTGCAAACATACTGTTTTAATTAAGAATTTTATTGACTTAATAATAGTAGAAAATAGAGGTGGGTATTTACACTTGTGCCCGCAATATGTCCTCGCGGCTCGCGACGCAGATCGACCGTCGCATCTGTTAGTTTACGAGCATCGTAAAACTATCAGCCATTCATTTCTACGTACTGATTATGATACCATTAAGTGGGCTCCGAAATGGGACATGTACTTCCTGTCTTACAGTTAATTTGATGAGTTTATTGAACGTCTTCGATACAATTCTAATGTTTAATTTTAGCATGGAATTTTTTTTTGTAAACATGGAGGAAATCTTCATAGTATAATCATAATATCATTCGGTAGTACATACCACCAGTAAAGACTAGACTGAAAAGTAAACAACACATATTTAACTTGAGTTGAGAGTATATTTGAGTTGATTTAACAAAGCTCTTACATAGCTCAGATTGTCCCTTAGTTTATCAGTGAAATAGCTACCGACCGTGCTGTGGTCCGGCCCTCTCGGGAGCCCTCGGATCGGAATGCTTACGCGTGAAATAGTAACCGTCCACGTCGAGGTTAACTCTCACCGGGGGGACCCTTGTGTCAAGTTACAAGATATCGAGGATCAGGCTAAGCGATCTAAGTAAACTCTCAATCCGGTGAAGCATTCAAGGCCAGCTTCTTTGGTCATAAAAAAGCTTCCTTATATCCGTAATGATAAACAATGTGTTATAGCAACAAGGCATTATAATATTTATCCTTCAACTACGCCCGGGTTTGTGCCGCTTAATACATTAAATGTTAATTATTATCCTATACCGCTATAAAATATGACCTTAATGACGTACCTATATTTAGAAGGGTATTCAATAATTCCACCTCCCCTCTTGCCCACTCACTGAGTAGATGTGGATAGAGCGCTATTAATAGCATTTTTAATATTCAAAATATAATAAAAGTAATAATAACCTGTAAGTAAACTGTTTAAAATATTACTTTACTATTTTTCCCACTGCATATTTGAACACAATTGAGGTTGGTCATTTATCAATATCTATAACGGTTTCACTGTACCACTAGCGCCAGATTCATCAAATATTATGATAATTAATTCGTAAACGACTTTTTCTAATAGACGCCACTAATATCGTCCTGGGAAACGGATCGGCCACACCTGCCCAAGCTTCCGATTGCTTATTTTGTTGACTTTCAAAAGGGAGACCCGGTTACGGACCCGCAATGGTTTTGTCGAGTACAATTGAAAACAAGTTTTTAAAATATTCAATATAAATATGCACTAGTTTTTTTTTGATACGATTTCTTTTGTTGCCGATCGAATCTCGATCTATTCGTGGACTAACTAAATTTTACAAGATGAATATAAAATTAAATCAAATTACCATAAATAGGCAATGTAAATATCAATGCACGCATAGTTCGGTGAACACTACGGTGTAACTTAAATTGTTTTTTTAGATCCGTAGGGTGTTCATTTAGTCCGATCTCTGAAGGATCGTGTAACAGAATCAACATTTATCGGAAGTCATTGAAAGGTGTTAAGGATATATAGGCTATTCCATCATATTGTAGTTACATTTACTACTCGTTTAACGTGGACCTTCCCTTTTATTTCGGAATTTTCAGTTATATTCCGATGTTCTGGCGCCTATACTCTATTTTCATCTACATTTGAGTCTAGTTGTCGTTAAGGAGTACTTAACTTATCTTAAATTATCATAAACCTACCAATATCTCAATAAACAAGCATGCTTACACACGTTTTTTAAGATGACCGCTGAAAATCAGCGCTGTCGCATCCTTGACAGCATGTGCTGAGACGATGTCCGATATTGGCATCATATGTTTTGTACTATTTGTCCGTGTAACTTTAACTGTGTTTTGTCTATTTTTCATTCTTTTGTATTGTGTGTTATATTCTGTCAGTGATGTGTTTTTGTATGTATGTCTATGTCTATTATCCTACGCTCCTGTGCCAACAACATTGTTATGGCATTTTATTGAAACCAAAACCTTATAAAACAATTTTTTTATAAACGACAGCGCTATGGGTGCATAAAAAATTAAAAAATAAAGTCGAAATGAGAACCTCGTTCTTTGGAGTCGGTGAAAATAAAATAAAGCAAGAACATTTTGAATGTCGCGGGTACGTGCGTCAACTCCGGATGTAAGGACTTAAAATACTATTTATCCAAGAGTGAGGGCACATATAACACGTGCTCGGCACATAGGTGTTCAGGTAAAAGGGGAGCGTACAGCTGCTTCCACAACAGTAACGTTAAACCGCGCCTGCGTCACTTCGCCTTGCGTAACACTCAATTTTACCTATTCTGGCCACGACTTATCTTTTCCTGTTTCTTTAATACTTTAAGCTTAATATTTTTATATTATTGAAAGTGTATTTATATAAAAGTAGTACAAATAAACAATCACAGCATAAAGGCTACGTTTTCACCTCTGGATACCAGCGGGCGTGCATCTCTTAGATATTTGACAGGTGGTTAGCTCTTGGCCATACACCAGGAATTAATTTAAGCATTTTATCGACATCTCATATTTACTTGAATATTACGCATTTAATAAAGTTCATTGGGCAGTTAAGTTACCTTAGGCGACGATTATATATGCGCAGATGTATAGGTTTGAATGTAGTGAAACAGTAGGATGAAGTGGTAGTGTGTGATCTGTTCCTTTCATTTTGTCGTTGTCATATTTGTCGCCCCCTTGAAAATGATCGCTGTTACTTGTTCCTAAGGTCGGTAAATCAACAACTATACTTACGAGTAAAACCAAAAACCGATTTCAAATCGAATAGGAAAATTATGAAATAGAACACGAACAGAACTAGCTTTCAAATAAAAAAAACAGAATCCTTTTTTGAAGTTAGTTGAAAATAAGATTGAAATGCGATAAAATCCTTATAAGTAGTTTAATTCGATCAGTATTTTGTAGTACACAAGAAACCCAACAGACAGAAAAGTCTATGCTACAAGCCGGCTTGAATTTGAACCTTGGATTTCAGATCGTAACTTTCGAACCGCTAAGTCTAGGATATACATATAGATATATAGTATATTTAAGTATCCTTGGGTATAAACAGGTATTTCTACAATAAGTTATAGTTTGTCGTTAACAAAATCAGCTGACTCTATTGTAGAAAGCCGTAACACAACAAAATTTTAACAATGGATTATGCGCAATGGAAGTCGGTCGGATTGAAGGTGAATTTCTTTGAAAGAGATCGTCCTTTAGTTCTGCAGCAACCTGTAAAGATTCCTTTGTCGGTTAAGAATGCGTAGTGTTGCAGCTGCCCGACCTTAAATTTGCTAACCCACGAGTTTGAGACAACATTGTGTTATGAATGACAGTTGGAGATATGTTTAAACAGCGGCTACTTATATCTTTAACCATCATCTTTGTATTTTGTTTAAAGATAATTGAAATCAATTATGAAACAGAAAAACTTTATAATCAATATCCGATCTTAAACATTTTAACCCTAGTGCGGTATATAGAGACCGCAATAATTGTTCGATTTTCACAAAACTCGACGTAAAAATGAAGTAAGACTTGAGATATGACACAGTTAATAGCCTCAACTGTACTTCAGTAGTATCGTTTTACGTGAACCTCTATTGGGAGTAACTCTGCGCAAGTACCTCCGAGAAAAGTCGAGTCCTTTATCCTTGCTCTTGGGTGGTTACTGTACCAATACCGTTAACCATGTTTTCAGGAGATATCCCGATCATTTAACAGCTATTTCTCTTTAAATCAGCTGTGGTACAGATACGGGATTTAATATAGAAGCGTCAATAGCCTAATGGTTTAGGGTACGGCCTGCGAATCGTAAGGTCGTGGGTTCGAATCCACCCTTCGACTATTGCCGTGAATGTCCTAGCACAAGCTTAAGCTTAGTTGGAATGGTTAACAAGATTGTTAGTAATATTTCTCAAAAAAAATAAGAAATATTACTAGCTTTCTTTAAAAAAAAATTAAAATTAATTGTATGTTACACACCTTAAGTTAAATGGACACAGAGCCCAAACTGAACTCTGGCTTTTTAGCCAGTCTTATACTGGCTGTCATTAATGACCAGTCGAAGAGACCATTCCTTCAGGAAGTTAGCTGTCCAAGTATTCTTGACAGGAGGAGATATACCGTACGTTATATGCATGCTGATGAGATTTTCTTTTTAAAAAGTTAATGAAGATTGTCACTAATATTTTTTTCTCAAATATTAGTAACATTCTCGTTAATCATAGCAACTAAGCTTAAGCCGGATAGTGGAATCGAACGTAATACCGTACCTTTCACAGACGGTACAGTAAACCATCTGGATATTAAAGCTAACTACGACACAGGGTGTAACTATCATTATATAATATATCAACAGTTGCAATAAGAAAATCATAATTGTAAGGCAATCCAATTCGTAGACATATTTGACAGCAAACTGCAAGAAATTAATGTGCTTCATAAACAGCATAAGACAGCAATTCAATATTATATCTGAAAATGCGAAATCGGTTAGTAGAGTGGTTTTCTCTTGTTAACATGAAGTTGCGCAAGAGTGCGCAGATAGCCGTGCAGATAGCAGCCGTCGCGGGCCCTGAACCCAGCCACGTAATTGACAAGCGCCGCGCACGCTTCACATCATCGATCAACTTGACCACCTCACATCTGACTTACGAAATTCGCATTTGTGCCGATATTGATCCTTTGCTAACCACGACATCTAACGCAACACACAATGTGTATAATTATAGCTCCTATTATGAATAATGGCGCAACATTTTTTTTATTCGGATTTTCGTCACGTTTTTTATTAGATATCGTCTTTGAATATGATACGCTTCGGTTCGACATTAAAACAATGTTTGCAACATTGGACTGCCACCTATCACACAGGAAATCCCTAGTTTAGGTGGAAGTGAAACATAAATAGTATAAAAGCAGAAAAATTGTAATTAGTAATACTGATGTTATAATTTTTGTTATTTAATAAAGGATATTTATTTATTTAACTTTTAGGTTGCTTTACATACATTTGATGAACATGGTAGCAGCCATCTTTCTTTCTCTTTTGACATTTACGCTATTTGAGTGACTATTCAGATGCTAAAAGATGCAAAACGACTCTATGCAGATGGAAATTTTCGATGTAGGACCGATAACAACCGTGCTTACACCTCCAATCCAATCATCAGAGGGAGGGGAGAGTCGTGTCTGCATAGACCGACTAATAACAGAAGTTGGCTTATTGATCAAGAGCTTTGATATTGATGTAAGTAACGTTATACTGTAAGGCAAATAAAGAAAATCTAAATCAAGTATTATAATTTCTTAAAATTAAATTGTAAAAATTCGGCTTTAATATATGAATGTTTTAAAGAATCCTTTTAAAAAAAGAAAACCTGTGATGTTACATGAATAACCTTAACTCGCTGAGTAGTGCGGCCGAAGAACCAATTATTGATTGTCAACGAACCAGAAATTCCTCTGGTACTGTTCGTGTACGCGGTAGTAGTGACACAATGGACCGTATGCTCATTTTCCCCACTCCTATAAAAATATAATTACGTCAAACTAACGCATTTTTTATAACGAACGATATTACGTTGTCGTTACAGTCTTGGTATTGAGCGGTGATATAGCTCTCATTTCGCTAGTCTGAACCTGATTCAGAAACACTAAGTTAATTTCTTTAGATCTAGCCTGAGCGCCGTTTGTCTTGTCGTCCAGATCGTCGAGAACTATCTTCCACGTATCGAGTATTTTAAAATATGTAAAGTAATCGAATGTAAATAATGTGTGATAGTACTTTAACGTGTTAATAAATAATAATTAACAATTGATTGTTAAACAGTTAGAGAATCTAAAAATAAGAATAGAAAACAATGAGATACAATAATTAATTGAGAACGAATGTAAAGCCGTGCGCTTACACAATTGCGTGTTATTTCCGCAATTTCGCTCTGATTGCAAACAATGAAACAAGTGGCCTGCGTTGTCAGTGCGGCCTGTTCAATAATTTACGGCGACTCATTACTGCGGGCCCACTGCCACTGTGCCGCCGCTAACCCCTCCACCCCTCCTTACTGATCGAAACTCGAGAAATCGGCTACTTGTTTACTATCTACTTAACCTTTTTCGTATATTAATTTGTGTATTAAAAGCACTTTTAAAGTTGTTCAAAATTATATTTTATTATTATTAGCCTTTCTCATTAGGACTTTATACTGCAACAGTTGGTCTACAATTACAGTCTTTTTTTGTTGACGAGGAGGAAATCTTGACAAAGATACCCCGCCTTCTGGGGGGAAGGCGGCGGTTATGTGGGGTTCTTACCCACTAAAATCTCCCCTATGGTGGCCCTTTCCTCGGTGCATGAAGAGGGGCTCCGGGATCTCACGTGGAATGCAACGGAGCCCCTCTGCACTGTGCTCAAGGAGAGTACGTCCCAGGGCGAGGTTACTCCCTCCCCCCCTGTGCCCTCGCAGGCAAGGCGACACGGGCCAGCCGATGTCGCCTTTTTCCCGGGTCTACTTTGGTGGACGACGCAGGCCCCCACTCTTGTCGCCCAGTGAACCCGAGGCCCCTTTTAGTCGCCTTGTACGACAGGCAGGGGATACCGTAGTCTTATTCTTGAGAGCCCAGAACTACAGGGCTGACATTTATAGTCTTGGTCAGAAGTTGTCCTTCGGTAAAGGCCTTTTAGGGGAGTAGTCAGACAGCTATTTACCCCGCATTTGCATTCGATACATCGCATTAAAAACAAAGAATAAAAAGATGAAGGTCATCAGTCAGGTTTCTATACTAGTCTATATTCATAGGGGCTACCCTTTACTTTAATGTTTTAGCCATCACTTATTAATTCTTACCCTCCTTCTTTTTTCCGCTATTTTGCTCATAATTCTTAGTTAAAGTAGGAGACATCTTATACATATATATCACAAATGTACAAAAATTTACTCTTTAATTATTTTCGCACCTGTCACTAATTGATTTATTTAGTTAAAAATACAGCTTGGTCATTCTTTAAAAAAAGAGATCGATGGATGTATTTGGCTGGGTTGGGTGATATTCAAAAAACTCCACCTAAATTTCTGAACACGAAAGTTTTCGACCAGTGCGCTTTTCTAGCTATATCCTACGCAGAGACTTGGACTCTGACCATTGGGCTGGAGCTTGTGGAAAAGTCACATAACGAGAGTTACAAAGAGCTGTTAATTTCTCTGAGGGATAGAATCCGACACGAAGAGATTCGACGAAGAAGAAAACTAGTCAACATAAATCTTAAAGTCAGCAAGTTGAAGTAGCAGTGGGCCAGCCACATCTGCCAGTAGAGTGGCGGTAGATGGAGAACAAAACCTTTGTAAGGCCGCGCATGAATCGGAGCAGCGTAGAGTGCCATCCAGATGCACGACTTTATATATAGCCGAAATTCTATATAGCCGAAAGGGGCTGGATGCGGAAAACCGAGGAGTCTCTTGTTTTCCTGAGGAAATAATACTATAGCTATTGAAATTACTAGGTTATCTGGCCAATCTGTAAGTAAGGAGTTGTGCAGGAATTGTATTTCGAAGTTTTTGATAGAACAACATTGTTGCTAGGCGAGTATACAATTATTACTATATAGAACGTGGAATGGATGCTAGTTAGTAATAACTCCATAGCATTTATATTATAAATTAGTAGGGTTCGGCCAGTGTCGACTGTGGCCAACAGAACACATAATTAGCGCCGCTGTATTTCTAATCTAAGACCTTAACGGTTACAACCTATATTTTCAGTTGTAATTTGGTTGTAAAAAAAAACTATCTAGTCAAGACTATAGGTATGTTATGTCACTTTGTTGAGAAGCAGACGCCAGACTTATACCGATTTATTTATGAACTAGTGTATCGCTGAGACTTCGCTGGCGTCACAATGAAGTTGAAGTTAGTCGCCAATTAATCATGCTCTCAGGTTTATATAGAATGAGCTAGTACAAAGAGCTCAAGCTGTAAGTCGATTTAGTCAACCGAACGATTTTATATACGATTATAAGTATAGATTATACATGTGCATTGAAAAAACCCGAAATGTATTCATGTAGGAAATAGATACGGTCGGTCGATTATATTAATGCGTCAGGTATTTGAGGACATCATTCAGTATTCTCTGAAATATATTAAATCAATATAATCAGAATTTTGTTATCAATGCTCGGTAGATTGAGATGCATAAGATACATTTAAACACTTTTTTTTTAATTATATTTAATTATTTATAAATAGGTACACGTGGATTCTATTGTTAAAATCACGGATGTTTCGTTTATGTCTTAAAGCTTGCATCGCGCAAATTAATATTTCATGTTTCCTTCTGAATTTTGCTATCTTTATACTTAAGTAAAGATCTGTAAATATTAAATGGCACTAGATTTTGTATTGCTCATTAAGGATATGCTTTTGTGGGCTGAGGCAGTAAGAATTTTGACAATAGCGACATTTTCTGAATTTCATCAAATTAAACAGAAATTGAAAATCGATTTGTCAACATTTTTTTAGTCAACCAAGACATTTTCGAAGCGAAAACCCTCTAATCCACGTGTCTAAGGCAATACTTTGTTTCCTTATTATACGAGTATATATGAAATACAGCCTTGTCCTATACATTAGTAGGGTTAGGAAACGGGCAGTCTTAGACCACCTCATTCTAAGACCTCAAGATACTGTGCTCTCATAATATATATATGTGTAAACATGGAACAATGGAAATCTGAGGGCAGCTTGCAAGAACTAAGATATCAGAATGTTAAACACTTACCTCCCGGGACTATAGGCAGTGCAAGGTACTCGAAACGTTATATAATACGTATATAATATTCACTTTAAAAATGAATATAAGAGAATATTATCTCAAATTTTTTATCAAATGATATATTGCAATACGCAACTCAGGACGTTTTGTACACGCAAGGGCATCAAACACTTCCTCAATCGTTATTTCTCGTTATTGACAGCAGAAATAACAGACCGAGCATCTTAATTGACGCTTTCTTGTTACTGTGGGACATATTTTTTACTTGTACATTTTTTGTTCAACTAGATAGAGACGACAACTCTTTTTATGTGCTCCAACTTAGTCCAGTTTACTTTTTTAGACATAATTTTGTCAACTTAGATCATGAGTTATTTATTATTTAAACATTGATTGAATATCGTACCATTTAAGGACGGACAAGGTTTTACGTTTAAGGCAGTAGCGGAATCGGCTGCGCAGCATCGTGTTCCTCTAATAAGTTAATTGTGAGATTTTAGCGTTCGATATTGGATCGACTATCGACAGATAGTGGCTGTAAACACGTCGTCTGTATCGCAACAATCTATTTGTAATCGTCGGGCGGCGGGACCGCTGTGCGTTGAATGTCCGATATTTACGATTCCGGAGACACCGCCAATAGTGCTTGCTCACAATCGATTTAACATGCATATTAATTTAATATAATTAATTCGTTGTTAAATATTCGATCGCTTTCAATTGTAATGTTGATTTATTTATTATTTAGAATAAGTAAAATAGAAGCTATGAAATCCAAGTGGCTAAGCAGTTCGGCTTACGATCTGATTGGTAACGTGTTCGAATCGCAGTCCGCTTTTACCAACGAGATGCCGTTTTTTAAGAACAAAAAATTACTTGCTAAAAAAGGATGTGTGACAGCTATTTGCTAACATCACACCTACCTTTTACCTTTGCAACCAAAGTTGCCTTTTACTTCTTTGTCTAACGTAGTAGATAATACAACAAAGTAGTGAAAGATAGTGGCTGTTTTCGACTTACCGTCTGATGCTCGGAGGATTGGATACCATCCGGTTTGCACTAATTAATTTCCCGTTTATTAATCGATATTATTTTTCATACCAAAAATCGCTATTAAAAATTGGATTGGATTGGATGGCGTAAATTTGCAACGACTCTGTGAGGTATGGAACCTAACAGACTTAGTGAAAAGTAGGTACAATAATCATAATTTCCGTGTTACGAAAAAATAAATAAGCACTTAACATCCTGCTAGAACAAAATATTTTTTTTAGAATACTACAAAGTTAACAAGGTAAAAAAGTCATTTAAGTGTTTATCTCCTTGTAGGCAACAAACGCTAAACAGCGCCAATAGATTTTAAAATACCAGTATTTTTTTTTTCATAAATATTACTAACATTCTTGTTAACCATTCCAACTAAGCTTATGCTTGTACTTGGATGGTTCACGTCAATATTCGAATGGTGGATTCGAACCCAAGACCTTACGATTCGCAGACCATACCCTAAACCATTAGGCTATGTATAATTAAATAATTATTTATAGTATATTAGAATGATTATATTGTAATTGAAACACAACATGAATAAGAGTAAAACTTGATCTTAGAAACCATGTCTGTGACATAGTTCGTTGAAGTCTTCTCTTTGCTGCTTCAGGTAAGCAGAAGTACTTGTTAACTATTATTTATTATATCTATTCTAGTTTAAAGTGGCCACTTAGAATACTGGAACCTATCGATATAATAATAAGGCGAGGCACTAGGACCGGAGATTAGCGCACCCGACTACTGCTGTGCGCACGTGCGCCGTTACATGGTGAGTAAGCTCGCCGTTAAATTCACAAACATAATCCGCTTTATCTATAATATAATTTAACTTTGAAGTATCTCTTATTGTTATTGTAACAAGAGTCTTTTTATATTGATTCTATGTATTAATAAAGCAGAATTATGTTTGCACCTGATATCTTGGTGCAAATAAATCTTTAGTTTTCTAAAACTTACATTAGTACGCTATTGCGCTGTTCAATAAGTGTCATTTTACAATGCAGTACTGATAAATCATGTGTATATTTATCGTGGTCATTGACAGAGGTCCTTACATTGAGTATTGTGAAATTTTACGCAAATAAAATTAATGTAAATATTTTATATTCATATGTACCATTTCAAGTCATCTATCATTGTTTGTCAAAAGATATTGTAATTTGTAATTTATATTATGGTCAAGTTATTTGTAAGCAGTTGTAATAATTACTCTTGTTGTTCTAATAATAACAACATGGAAATCTTTTGTAGATATAATAGTGAGCCCATTATGTTGTAATAAGCTAGTCTCTCACGGCCATTTAACTCTATCACGGTAGACAGAGAACAATTGCTTGTCGCTCTTCACAGTTTTTTTAGGTTCTATATGGTAAACCCATACTCACACACCGTTATGTGTAAGAAAGCAAAAAGCGGCAATAATTAAGGGGCAATAGCTCAGCTGGCACTCAAATCTCGATACCTGGATTGCCAGATCGCGAGCTGTACAATAAGCCATTAAGATCTTCTTCTCTTCTTCTTCTGTATATTTGTGTGAAAAAATTATTGCATAGAATAGAAGCATTGAATAGAATATTTTTTATTAATTTTGTCATTAATTTAAATATATTGAATTCAAGATGTTTGAAGTATTTCACACTGTTCGTAGTTACGGGGTGATGGACGACCATATTATTATTATATTATTAATTTTGATTCCAGTAACGCCGATGAGCTAACTTTTTTTTTTATGACGAATTACACAGATTGGCCAGAGAGGCTGGCCTTGACTGCTTCACCGGATTGAGAGGTGGCACAGCTCTTAGGTCGCTTAACCTGAACCTCTATTGCTAGTAACTCGACATAAGGGTCCCCAGGTGAGGGATAGATGAGCTTACAACGCGCAACGGTGTACTGAGAGGTGCGCAGGTTGTTATGTTACATCCTGAACCCTTATAAAGGAGCTGTACGCAAGGACAAGGGAGGGACACCTGGGTTGGCCGGTTACTCTTCGCCATATCAATATGAAATTAAATAATTATAGGAGTAAACTTATTTTGTAATTTTTTAAATTGTAAAATCAATTAAATACACGTTGATTCTAGAATATACGCATAATACTCATAGATTTTACTCTGATACAATATTTAATTTATTAATGAAGATATATGAAACAAAAGGAATATTAATTGAGTATGTGTTTCGTTTCGTTAACAAACCTCCTTTGTGATCGGATATACGCATTAGTGATGCGCTTGCGACTCGATACCTGTGCATTAACGTTAGCAACGCTCATCACATCACTGTTGCGACCACCCCTTCGCTACGGTGCGTAGCAGTTCCCATTAGTTTTCATTAAACAACATCCATTTACATCCACTAATGAATTATTGGTTTCTGCTATATCATTGGCCTCGACTGATGTGGATTTAATCGTATAATTAATTTTGACGAAAGATGTTTTAATTTAGTTCTCAAAGGAGGTCTTCATCCGGATCGTGTGTTTTTCTTTGACCCCGTAATAAATACAAAAGTATTATTGGTTATTATACCGGATATTATCGTCATAACCGTCAAGCGATCAAATCGCTTTTAAAAGAGTTCCGTGTATAAAGAGTTACGAATTTTAATCGGCTAAACATTATGGGTTCACATTGAGTAATATATAACAATGTAAGCGTAACCTGCCATTACCATTGATCCCCTCACCGTGGAACAATACCGATCTGTATAATGAGTACAAATATTCTCACAAGCCCACCACTTTCGGGTACCGGTAATTGGTTCATTTTAAGTTCACAGGGGAGAGCCATTGTTAACCGATCCAACAATAAAAATGACTGGTTCTCGTTTCAATTGCTTCGATAATGTTTGTTTATTTAATTCTTATGGATATTGAGAATGTACCATTGAGCCGTACCTTTCTCTAACGCTGATTAACAATTATAGCTGACTGTACTTTGTAACAGTCAATTTACACGTATAAAATACGTGTGTAAATATATTGCCTACATAAAACGTGTACAAAATGTTGATGATGTAAGTTTGGATGATATTCTCTCTGAGCTATTCGGTTGTCCTCTGCAACAGTGAAAGAAGATATGTTTAAAACATAATCAATTTAAAAAAAAAGATTATTTAACAGAAGTTAAAATTATTGTGTTAAGTGTTAAAATCTGGACGAAAAATAATAATATCCTAAGCAGGTGTTAATGTGTAACTTGTAGTGTAAAAGCTTTTTAAACAGCTGTGTATGTGATGAAATGAGATAGGCTCAAAGTTTTAAACAGTTTTCAGGTGCGGCCGCTAGAGCGGTGCCGCGCGCGATAAAGCTCGCGTCGAGTGCGCGCTAAGTGAGCCCGATAGCCCGCCGACGAGTCAATTGCGCCCACGCTGTCCGTCATCGCCGTCCTCTTAGCAACTCTTCTATATGCCCACTGCATTACAATGCGATTTCGCTAAGCGCCATTTCATTTATTTAATGGATTATTATTATATTTTTTTATGAAATAAAACGGAGTCCGCTTTCACTGTATTCACCAAGCTTTTTGAGTTTCATATGTGACAGGGGATGAGCCCATCACTTTAAAAACCTAAAAACAGACCAGATCGTATGTGCAGTTCGACTTGCGTCGATCTTATTAGCCGTGGTTCGGCCTTCTAGGGCGTCCTCGGGTCGGAATAGCAGAGGTGCCCTATTGGGTTTTTGCTTTGGCCAGATTTGAAAAGTTTGGTCTCCAAATATTATTCTAATGTACACTACGCCCAAATTTCGTTTGCTACACCTGATATTTGTGAATGTCCGGGTCATGAGTGCTCGTAATAGTATAGACAAAACATAACTCCACGCTTAGAGTAATACGATCGTGTCTGAATTTGCGACATAATCCCCTTCAAAGAAAAATTCTTATGGAAAAAATAATTAACAAACCTGGAAACATCAAATTGCTGTAAAACATTTATGAAATTTGGTTGAGAACCGAACCCAGCACTAGCATGTCTCAAAGTCATGTTTTTACGAACGATGAACCACGCGACCGTCCACCACTAAAAGTAAGGTAATAGGAATATAATTAGTTTGGTTTGAATTAGTTCACGCTATTCGCCTAACTTATTAATATCCAAAGATGTTCTCAATCGATAAAGATAGATAAGGTAACAAAAGATAAAACACTCCATTAAGATTTATCTGAGTAAGATTACGTTGATAATTTAACTAGCTAATACAATTCTCAGCTAAAGGCAATTGTTCAAATTCTTTGTTCGGTGTGCGTAAAGCTTAGCTTATAGCCTTTAATTTATAGCTAGATTTTATCACTAATCACAAAACTATTTTTAATTTAGGATATTGTGACTAAATCCGGTACGTGATTCGTCACTTTATTAAAAATTGGCATTGGATTGATGAAAGTATTAAAGGGTTATAAAACTGTTGTTATATGTTATTCATATTAATAATGTTATAAAATATAACGGCAGCATTACGTAGTAATTAAACAGAAAAGGTTAAACTTGATTTTATGGGTGTGAAAGGGATTTGACGTCCTGGGCAAAATAGCAACTAATTAGAAACAGAATTCCGAAAAATAATTAATAATTAATAATGTGAATATAATAATAAATAAAATAATAAATAATGTAAAAATAATAAATGTGATATCAAAAATGGTGAAAGTTTTTCTTTTAAACCAACACTTTAGAATTTTATCAAAGTTCGTGCCGTGTGTCGGTGATTTTAATACTTATCTCGGGATAAATTCTTTGGTTGGCATAATTCTTTCCCTTCCATTTTGTGAGCGTAAAAGAGAAATGAGATCGCGATTACATGTTAAATTCGCTTATGGCATGGGCAAAGAAGCCGCCGAGGCGGGCGTAGGAGCCCTAATGTACAGTCTATGTCGCCGGATAGCTGGCGGCTATCGGGCCCGTGCGCCGCCACCTCTACACACCCTGCATCACAATCGATAATGTCCACAGATTATTTAAAATCATAAACGAAATAATTTCACTATTGTTTATAATAGAACAGGCAGGTTTTATCTTTAACAGCAGGACGTTGTTTCGAAAAAAAAATCGGTTTATTTTTTTTGGTTATTATAGAAATAAAAAAAAAGATATTTTGTTAAATATGTAGATATAATATTATTTTCCTTTATAAACTTGCCATTATTGGTATGTTTAATACTATTACATTATACTATTGTAGTATTTATAATGTCGTCTTTCATCAATGGCCAAGGTAAACGTTTGCCAGTGAAGTACAAACCAAATTTCTCTATACACTAATACTTGTTGTGATAAGTTATCATAATTTAATTTTAGTTTAGTTTGGTATATTTTATTTTGTCTCGCTTCCCTTTTAATTTCGACAGGTATTATTATGTAATGTTTAAATGCACGAAAAGCTATGATTGCCTAATGACTAAGTTGCATTGCATAACTTTACGGTTTTATGGTTAGGGATTCGAATACCACTCGTATTGTACCAATATTGCAATATAAGTAACACCGGTCAGATATCGAAATTTGGAAGCAAGACGAATGAGACAGAGATTGCTCTCTCCATCTACCCTACTATAAAAGCATTAAGAGGACATGAGAGCGTATAAAATATATCTTTTGCTTTGAGTGATTAGTATTTCGGCATTAACGAACTATTGTGAATTAATATAAGGAGCACCGTTAAATAGTTCAACATATTGTAAAGGTATTAATGAAAACATCAAAAAAGATGTTTCGTAAGACATCAGTAGGTAAAGTTTTACACTAAAGCGTGTACTATGTATTCATTAATTGAAAACCGTCTGTGGAGTCGCTGTTTGGCAACACTGCCTGTGCAAGGCGCAATTATCTCGTCACAGGTCCGAGATCAATCAAACCATATCACGTTATGTGGGTCATTAATTACTGTAAACAGTAATTACTTTAATTATTCTTGACAGTCTTTGTGTGAAGTCGTGAAGTCACCGCACGCCACCGAAGGTCGACACAGATCATAATAGAAGAGGACGCGCGAAAGGTGATTATATTGCTCCTATGAAAGAGACCGTACAATGTATAGACATTGCGATATAGCAGCTTTATAACGACCTACATAAAGGCATTCTTAGGCCAGATCGTAGATACCTACACTTTAATTCAATAAGAGTTAAATTTTAATTGCTACAAGTCCAATAGATAACCGGCAAAGCTTATGCAACAGAAAGCCTATCGACAAACTCAATTTAAATATTAGCTATTTCTAGTTTGAAATTTAACAAGTACATTTGGTTCATGCACTTTGGGTGTCGTCATAAATGGCTACATTATAAGTGCAAAATATTAAAAACAAATACAAACGAATTAAGAACTCCTCCTCCTTTTTTGAAGTCGGTTAAAATAGAGAGATGCACGTTTTTCATATTTCTGTATAATAATTATGATGCAGAAATGTGAATGGACTATTGGCGCTCCTTCTCTTAAAGGGATAATTAAAAGTGCTTCATTTTCTCATAATGAACCTAAAGTAAATCAGCGTTCTGCCCTGATTTTGCTAAATATCACTAATTATTGTCATAAATACAGTAGTTTTTGCAAAACCATGTAAATATGTTAATTAGATTGTTACCAAACTTCACAAGATCACCCATTAGCCCAATATGAAGATTCCATCAAAATCGGTTCAACCGGAGTTCATAAGGACGATACATATACACATCGTCTATTTTATTATTTTTTTTTATTTTTAAACTCTTTTGTTTACACTTATGAGATAAAATAAAAAAAAGACACAATAAAATTAAAATACATAAACAATGGCTTCCTTATCGCTAAAAACGATCTCTTCCAGGCAACCTATGGATGGAGAGGAATAATAAAAAGAAGCGACTTAATTAAATTACTAATAATAAATATTTAATATAGGTATAAATATATATATAGATCTATATATGTATAGATTCACTTCTCCGTCTAAATGTAAAGAGACAGTAATATGAAACGTCTAAAGTAGTGCTGGCATAGCGAGCTGTCAAAGGCACCCCGTCAGGTGATCTTTGGGTCCGTGACTCAACAGTTACACTAACGAACCGGTGCGGCGCGTGCTGCATTGTGTATTATCTATCATTATCTCGCTAGCCCAGATATATAGTGCTCCATAACGCGTGTAGCAATATGGAGCTTTAAAACAATAAGCTCTAATAAAGCGGGTACCGGACGCAATCTGTAGTATTGAACTATCGAACGTTGTCAATAATTGTGTAACTTCAGTTGCTGCACGCATTTTTTTCTCATTACATTTGTTAAAAAATCAGCAAATAAAATTGCAACAACAAATTTATTTGTGCTAGCACTGGGGATCGAACACAGGTTGCTAGACAATATGCAACTTGAGGCGACCGCACGGACTCTGAGACAACACGTCTCTTTTTTGTGCTGATTTACCACGTGCTCGACGGTGAAGGAAAACTTTGTGAGGACACCTACATGTCTTAGAAAATTTTGCCAGTGAAGTACAAACAATCCATACACTGATACTTTTTGTGTTAGACTGTTAAGTTATCATTTGACTATTGACGTGAACCATCTCCTTGCACAAGCTTAAGCTTAGTTGGAATGGTTAACATGAATGTTAGTAACATTTATGAAAAAAAGAAATATTGCTAGCTTTCTTTTTTTTAAAAAAAAAACGAATTTAATTTTAGCTTAGTTTGGTATTGTTTTATTTTTTCTGGCTTCCCTTAATATCGACAGGTATTATTATGTAATATTTTTAAGACATGTGAAGTCTGCTAATTCCTTCTAGGGTCACGTGGCGGACTTTGCCCTATTACTCTCTGTATAGAAAAGTCCTGTGCCCAACAGTGGGACATATATTATATATAAAGTCAGTAACTTTAACTATTTGTTAATTAGAGGCAGTGTTAGCCTAGAAGCTAAGCGTTCGGCGAATATTACCGAGAATAGGCTACGCTTTTTCTATATCTTACTTAAAATATAGAAAATATCTCACTCACAAAAACAAATTACTATCTAAAACTTGTGGCCGGTGTATGGCGATGTCAAATCACGTTTTTGACATATGGTACTGTACTCTTAGCTCGGCGATTACCTATATCTATCGTCAGCAGCTCTTCAGCACTTCCGTAAGGAACAACACAAAGAAAAAGAAAATATCTATATATATAAAATAATAATAATGTCGCCCAATGTACAACCAATTATAAAATGTAACTTAGTTCTATAATTTGCTTATTGTTTTATTTGTATGGTGTACATTCAAGTTAATATATCTTATCTACTTTTTGAATCCCCGGCAACATAAAAAGAATAGAATCATTTGTAGGACAATTAAAGGTTAGTTAGTTTGTTGTAATTCTTGATTTTCTAAATAAAAGCGATAGGATATTTGATGATAGGTTTAATTAAAATGATCTAAAGACAGTAAAATATTCAAATCGATAATTAACAGTTGTTAAACGTTCTACTTTAGCACTATTAACGAAGCACATTCAAATGGCAGGCAATCATTCTTGATTGTAACGGTATATAATTGAAGTTCAGTTATTGTTAACAATTTTATTTAGAACGGAGCGCATTAAAAATTCTCTAAAGAATTCAGACCAGATTTAAACATTGTGAACAATGTTACACGGAGAAGGTAAACCGACCGTCGCAGGTGAAAATAAATCACCGGTGAAGAGCGAATGATAGCTGACTTTTTTCGTTCACCCAGTTCACGGTCTATGATTAATATCATTAAGTCCGTTTGTGATACTTATCGATAGTTATTATGTTTCATTAGCCTTGTAAACTAACTGATCCGTCAAAACGATCCATCAAGGTGTTAAGTAGGATTTTTGGGAGCAAAAAGAGTATAAAACGATGGCCATAAGACGCCAGCGGTAACACCTGCCGTCGATAAGCGATATCCAATCATAACATACGAGGTGTGGAGCGGCCCCTCCGCCTTGTCATTAAATCATCACCATTGTTGCGTTCTACTTTATACGTGCAACAGCGCCGCGACCACTCTACTACTCCTAACATATCCAAATATATAATAATATCTGGTTCTTTTTTAATTATTTGTACTGAAATAAAAAGAAAAGAAAGAATAGAAGGTAGTGATTAGATAGGCAGCTTAGAGGCAAAGCGGTTCGATTCCAATCGGCCTGTACTAATGCATTATTTTTTGGTATTAAAAGTAAAAAAATATGTTCGATATATGGATGGATATGGACTTACTCCTAGCAGCACATATGAGGCTTAACAGGCTTGGTGAAAAGCGATCTGAAACAGCTTAAAAAAGATATGGGAGCTTATTTTTTCAAAAACATTGATGCATTTATCTCTATAGTTTTGGAGATTTTATGCGATGCATATAGTAATGAAATGATGTACGGGGGTATAGAGGAAGCATCATGCACTAGTGTAATATGCCAAGGAGAAAGCCCTGTAAGTTATATTAGTATGTAAAATTAAGATCAGCCGAAACAGTGTTGGGTGCTGCAATAGTATTCTAGCTTCTCCAACTACAGTGAAAGCTACTATTGCAAGAAGGTGTGAGTAGTCAGTAAGGTTTTGTGTTTTCTGTTATTATTACTTTAAGTTATCTTAGAACGATGATATATTCTTATAGGAAAAATCTTCCCAAATAAAATAAAAAAAAGTCGGTTGACAATTGGAAAGATGTTAAGTATATCGCAAAGCGAGTCGTGGCGTATGCGCAATACACTCGATGTGGTGACGAACGTTTGGCCCGGGCGAGGCGACCGCGCCGTGACCGGTCACCTCCGCCGCTACGACATTCGAAAGCATTAACGCGAGTGCTGATCCAGAAACCATCCGCTCTCAACCTCCATTCGTGTAAACGATGATCCAAAAACGTTGGTCACGACTATAAGATTAATAATTTGTTTTTATGCGTCGCCGTCGCGACTATCGGCGGAGCGGCGCAGCCTGCCGACGTGTAAGTACACCGGTGCAAAGAAATAGGCTAAGTTTGGAATCACGACGTCGCTACTCAACTTTCGACTGCGGCCGCCGATTAAGAATCACTTGCGACAACGCCGAATTGATCGATGTAGCCCTTGGCATTTGTGAGATATAACTGTAAACTATAGATGACACAGTTAGTTAGCGAGCAGTGTATTGACATGTGTTCGTACAGATTAAATCATCCATAGCTATTATTATGAACTATGTCACCGGAGATTATCGAGCGGAACTGTATTTTCAAATGGTTTTATCTAGATTATTTTATTTCAACAGTACCAGAATCATGTCAGGCTTTGTTGAGATTATCCATTAGGCCATTGTTAATTAATTAAATGTAGCCATATTCTATGATTTATTTCTTCTATAGCCAGCAGTTACTTTCAGCGGTGAAAGAATGTCCAATCCTTGGCAGGTAGAAATAAGGTATTTTGATTACCATAATTATGTTTGACTGAGAAAAGTTTTTAGATAGATGCTAATAAATAATCGCCCTTCTGGAAACCTTACTTTATCTCTTCCTCTGCTTCCTTCTCCTCATTTAGTTCCTCTTGTAAAAAGTATACTTAGGACATCTCCCACAAAAGTTTGAGTGTAGGTTGGTAGATTACACAAACAATTTTTGTAAGTAGTTCAGTGTTTTTTTGAAATTAAAGAGAATATAAATAAACAAAACACTGAACTAACATAGTTCTGCAAACGTGTTACTACATTA
Source organism: Meandrusa payeni (assembly GCA_029286785.1). Classification (NCBI taxonomy): domain Eukaryota; kingdom Metazoa; phylum Arthropoda; class Insecta; order Lepidoptera; family Papilionidae; genus Meandrusa; species Meandrusa payeni. The sequence continues at coordinate 9,562,672 of JAGSMX010000012.1, read as the reverse complement.
ACAACATAAGTAAAAAATGATAGGAAGCCAATGTGATTTCTTAATAGATTAGTAAGAAGGTTCACGACACGACCACAGGGTAGGTAAAGAAATAAAAACCCTTTTAATTAATTCCTCGGAATGTACTATATGAGCATTATGGTACGCTCTGTCAGACATTTCTATTAATGTTTTAGTCGGAATCACTGTCTAGACTCATATGATGGCGTGACTTAGATTTTTTGCTGTACGAACAACCGTAAAACGAGTAGCGGCCAGTAACTTAGGATCGGGTTAAGGCGACCGCACGTGGATAAGCGGCAGGCGGCGGCAGATCAAAGTAAACACTCGTTTAGACCAATTGTGCGTGCGGGCGCGCAACTACAACATGTAATTATACGGTTACCACACGCACCCCCGTCCCACTTCGGCCCCGCATAAAAAACAACCATCTGTTGAACTATAATCGGGATAACGCCTGCTGGGTCAGTAATTGACCGCCGACACACTATATTCTAAATTAAACTTTTTTTGCTGTTTTCGAAAACTATTATAAATGGGTCAATATGCAATTTATCTGCTTTTACCTTGAACATGATAGTTATGAATTGGTGTTTTTGATTCAATGTACTTTTGTAATTATATCATAGATATTTCTTGTTATTTCATTAAAAATGTATGAACCTATATATTTGTATTTGAAGAATATATAATTATCTATTTAATTATTGTAGTCGCAGTTAGTAAATGTATTGTAGTTTCATTTATATTTTTTTTCTTACAAGTTGTAAAACTTTGGGGCTTATCAAGGTGGCTGACCTCGGCCTTCTTTTTATTTTAAGGAGAAGGAGCAAACGAGCAAGTGGCTCACCTCATATTAAGAGATCGTTCATAAACACCTACAAGATAAACGAGATGTGATATAGCACCTCACAGTAGTTTTAATACCCCGAGTGTAATTTATTAAAACTCGACAACACACTGATATTCTGCGAGGTCATGGTTCTTCCTCGAAGTTGTTCGCGCTCAGTGATACAGTCGCCCCTGCATAGGTCCTACCGTTTTGGATACATTTTAATTAAACATTATTTTAAGTCAAATCGTGGGGTAGCTAATAGGCTATAGAAGCTTCAATATAATATATATATATATATATATATATATATATATATAAAAGTATAGAAGTTTTCAAACCAATAATATGAGTATCTAAATGGGTAGCCGAGTTTTGTTATGACATAATACCTTTATAAGTTATAGAAATAGAAAAAATATTTATTCGACACAAGAACACAGAAACAACAGTAGTTATAAAGTGTAAATCACATTCAAAGTATATGAACTGTCTCCTACCCAGAAAGTTTTGAAGACGTTATTTAATACCATACCGTTTCTTCAAATACTTTATACGTCCATTTATCGATGAAGAATTTTATTCAAAAACACGCCTTCGTATTTGTTTTAATAATTAAGAATCAATAACGTAAAATTATACAGAACGAAAAAAGAACCGTTGAATAGAATGTTTTTTTTTAATGAAAGAATATAAACACGAGCGTCGTACTATTAAGGACACAGGGCCCGAAACAGAAGTTTCGAAACAAAAAACGCGGCTAACCGCGTGTAATATTAGAATTATTAATAACGTAATTTAAATCAATTTCCGCCACGGGCTAAACCCTTTAGTCGGGGCGTTACAAGCATTTAGATTTTTAAAATAGTGTGTAATCGCTTAGTTGGATATTTTTGATCGCAGGCACCAGCTGTGATTGGGGGTCATTATCTCGTTTTGTCGTTCAGCGCGCTTCCATATATTAATAAAAAAGATATTCATAATTTATCATTTATTCGCAAATTTTGTTGATATCTTGAGTAGCTTTTTTACATCTGTTTGGGCATAACGTGGGAACTAAACGTTTTGTAGATACACAACAACATATTACAAAGACACGTTTAAGGAACTCATAAAGTAATTGTAATCAGGTGGTTTCGTTAGACTCTGTACTATATTCGGACCACGTGCTTCGACTTCAATAGTATTTCTAACCGTTCCATTGTTTCGCTGGGCAATAAGCGCTGAAGCCGAGACCCGTTCGAGGCATGTCTGCAGCGCAGGTGGTACGCAGATTCTTTTTCCATTGTGCAGAGAAACACAACTCATGTTTGCATCCTAATTACTTGTTTGTAAGACGTCGTAGGATGGGAAAAATTAAATTGGGATGTCACAAAAGCAAATAATCAGTGTAAATCCCTTTCCTGCACGTGCGCTTTCAATGTTTTTGTATGTTTGCTTATATTAATACAAACTCAATGAACTGCTTGGTTATTGTTTACGAAGGTTTAAGAAGATAGGAAAAGAAATGCAAGGGGGAACTAAAACTTGGAAGAGAAAGGAGCAACCTGGAATTCAAAACTACGAATCCACTATATAATAGACAAGGCAATAAACGCCTGACATGTAACATAAACCCTATGACGACAATCAGATCTAAATTAGGTCAACTATGTTAATGATTCTGTTAACCATAGCAGCCTAAAAATAGAATGAAAGATGTTGCAAAACCCTACCAACGAGACTATAGGACTCCAAACTGGTGTGGTAAAAAAATATAGCAATGTCAAAAATATGGCCTTTGTTACAATAAGAAAAATATAAACAATTAGAGCTACAAATAAAATCAGATTTAAGTTTTGTGGGCGCTGTAATGACGCGTTACATCGAATTTTTTTGATGGACTATTTATAACGTGGAGGCAGCGGACGCGAGCGTGGATTGCGGACGATGGAATCTGCTCCTTTGTCATTGGAGCAACCTGTTCGGTCGGGTTCGAACTCACGGCGAGCACAATGTAAAATAACGGGCCACCTGATTAACCGCCATTCCGCCCAGCTATGCAGATATCTACCGCCGCGCCCGCGATCACTGATCATATTAATTTCAAATGATAGATTGCCTTTATATTGTTAATGCCTTATTATGATACAGATAACAATATCAAGGTCATTGAACTTTCTATAGCTTATACGCAACAAAATACGGTCTTAATTATTGTTTGCGTGATCATATTGTGATCTTTATGAGGCTGGGATGTACAATACCTCATTTAATCATAGCAATCCACCTACGTGCTCATTTGACGTACGAAAATCAATTATAGTACGTTTTAACATTTAAGCGTGTATTTCTTGTTGTGGTTTTTGTCACTAAAGCTTTTTGCTTTTAACTCGAAACAGGTGAAGGGATAATGTTTCACACGGATACACGGAACGGGTAAAAAAACAGAAAGGAAGAAATTGGTTTTATGTTTTGCTTTAAGTTGCAACATTTTATCATGGGACTGTTTTACGGAATTCGTATTAAGAATATCGACTCAATATTGATTTTTTGTAAAAAAATAAAAATGTTTATTTCTATACATGCTACGGAGATCATTTAGCAAGCATTAACCTCCCTATTATCAAACTATGTAATAAAGCATATACACAGGTATTGTTATATACGAGTATATATAATTATTTATTTATTATTATAAATATATCTATTAGGTGACCTTTGTTAGTGTTTCTGTGCTGTCGTTATCGAGTGGTTTCAGCCACACTGAAAGCGTTACTTATGTTGCGTAGTAATTCATGTGGTAAATATTGATTATTTCATTTATTTTATAATATATAAATGCCATGATTGTGAGTTGTAAATAAGTGATAGGATAACATGTTTATGATTTTACTAGCTTATTGTCGGGGTTTGGAATCCCAGTCAGATTGTTTCTAACGGTTTCTAACTTACAAAATTCACTTGGATTCGTGCCCGGTGTATATATAGTTGGACATAATCTTAGTGACCAGCGGGTAATAATGGTTTTCTACCCTGCTCAAGAAATGGACTGAGTGTAAATATTTTTTTATTCTTATGTAGCACACACAACTCTACAAATCTTTCCAAAAGTGACTAGTTTAAGCTAAAGATATTTTCTTCATTTAGAGTTGTGGATGAAAACGGACCTTCAATTTAAGTTACAAGTGTTAATAAACTAATATTCATCCTTCAATAACAATAATGAGAATAGAATGTAGACAAAAAAGCAAATTGAACGCGTTAAATCCTTAAGCTCAACTTTCTTTCGGAACAAATCTTTCTTAGGTAAAAAATCGGAGCACCTTTTGCAACATCCGCTTACATTTCTCACGAGACAGGTAGCGGCTTCCGTCGCGCCTTTTATTACGCAGTCGGATTGGGATAGTAATTACAATGTGTGCAATGTGACCATCCCGGCACTGGTATTTTGTCATGAGAATTTATTGATTGCGTACGATCAGGTACAATTCTTATCGAGAGCGACGAATGTTATTTGTAGGTCAGTTTTTCAGTGTAGAATTAAAATTACTTCACCGGAATAACTTAATGAGACTCGCGGGTTTAATCCGCAAATTTTCGTAATTGTTTGATTGCGTAAAAAGTAACTGTAAATATGTAGTATACTATACTATACTATATATATAGTATAATATAGTAGTAAGTATAGTACTATTAATATATTTAGTATAGAAAATTTCCATTATTTTCTTCTGATATATCTGTTAAGCAGTATTACCCGGAGGTTTTTTTTTAAATAATGCTAACAAATTTTAATAACATTCTTGTAAACCATTCATACTAAGCTTATGTATGTATTAAGTATAGTTCACGTCAATAGTCGAATGTCGGATTTGAACCTACGACCTTACGCTTCGCAGGTACCCTAAACTAAACCATTAGGCTATTGATGGTTCATACCCGAGCAGGATCAACTCCCAGTCAACTTTTACTAGTGAGTATATCGTGTTTGGATTCTTAGTTTAAAATCTCTTATTAAACATTTATGCAAGGCTCCTTCGCTTTTACACATATGAAGGACTGCGGGGAATTGCGATTGCTATCTCTGCCTTGACTGCTAGGGTTGAATAGACGTGAGAGCTTATTTTTTTTTTGTTACCTGGTTTATTCATTTAAAAATTTGGGGTAACAATTTTTTTTAACGTAATTTATGTATTAAAATAAAAAGCCCTCTTTACTAGTAGTTGATTTTTATAGAAATATTTGGCCCCTTAAGAAACAAAAAATGTGTAACAAGAAATACAATTTGCACATCTGAGCGGTTCTAACGGAAATAATTTCAATCACAATAGCTTTTTAGTGATAATCAACATTACAAATGGCGAATGTAAGACATTTTGCATAAGATACAACAATGCAATAAATAAATTAGAATAATTAAATGAGGAAGTGTTCGGCAGGTTACGTGGCGGTGGAACTAGTTCACGGCAACAAGTTGTATGCGCACAGTAGGAGCAGGCGGCACTCGGTAGAACCCACGGTATAATATTGCCGGAGAGCATTGGCCCTTGAGCTACGTTTTGTATTCGCGTATTATTTTAAGCTGAAAATAAGCAATGAGTAATATGACATACAGGTCAATTTAGATAATGTTTACCCAGCCCTGTAGTTCTGGGCTCTCAAGAATAAGACTACGGTATCCCCTGCCTGTCGCACAAGGCGACTAAAAGGGGCCTCGGGTTCACTGGGCGACAAGGGTGGGGGTCTGAGTTGTCCAACAAAGTGGACCCGGGAAGAAGGCGACATCGGCTGGCCAGTGTCGCCTTGCGCTGCGAGGTCACAGGGGGGAGAGGCAGTAACCTCCCCCCCCCCCCGGGCGTGCTCTCCTTGAGCACAGTGCAGAGGGGCTTCGGTGCGTTCCACTGGAGATCCCGGAGCCCCTCGTCATGCACAGAGGAAAGGGCCACCGGGGAGGTTTTAGTGGTTAAGAACCCCACATAACCGCCGCCTTCCTATATCTGATACTTAGAGGGCTTAACTTGTAACTATAGTGCATGTATAATATTTATCAATTTTATTAATAGTATTTAGTTCTACATAGTTATATGTTAATTTATTTAAACATTCCGTATGCTACTATTTTACAAGTCCACTCCACCCAAAGGTTGGCAGACCCTTGGTTACACTACGGTTACTTTTTTCACTTATTTTTATGTATTATTGAATAAATTTGTAAATGACATATCCTTATTTAAATCCCCAGTTTTAGTTTTTGAATTACTTCTAGAGGGCACCGTTTTAATATGATATAATTTACAATTGCGTTTAACAAAACGCTGCTTGTATTAAATAATCCTATTTTGATATACACTATTATAATCATGTTTTTGATCATTAAATAAGTATCTGAAGGTTTGATGATGGACCACGGCTACAGCTATTTTTCAGAGTTAAAGAACAAAGACATACGAGGCCAATATGCAACGATCCGACAGTACTCGTAGCAAAGTAAGCGTCGCACTTCCAAGTCTCCGACCCTCCATCCGCATTCGGTGATCTATTGTTTGGCGAGAGAAATGAAACGAAAAAAAAATCTCGTTCCCAAACCTATCGTGAGAAATCATAAAATGTGCTTCGCATTCATTAAGCGACGCTCCGACAGAAATCAATAAATATCATATTACACTGGCCATGGACTCATGGGCTACGTCGATGTTGCGTCTGCATTGTCGATTACATTGTTAGACACTCATCTGTTAATCGAGGGGATATATATGTCTGCTTTTTTCATTTAAATATAATTGAAATGAAATTATGGTGTTGCAATTATTTAATTCTTTCCGAAAATCAAACAGGGTCCCGAGTTATTAGCCAATGATATTTCGCTATGATTGAAATCTATTGCAATTCAACTGTCATTATACTGAAAACAGTAACATACTTATAAAATTTTTTATATGTAATTTTTCTATTGAATAGTTTGATTATTTGATATTGAATAATAGATTGAAATGTATCGGAATATTTGGACGTTGTTATTATGTACGAGATTGACAAGTAGCAATAATTAAAACAGAGTAGAATGGATTTTTTTTAACTGTAAAACCACAGTGCCACGACTGAACTATCAGATAAACAAAACTAGCAAATATCTACTACTGTGATGCCATTAAACCTTTATTTTAACATAATAAGTAATGCAAATTCGGGCGCAGCTAACAATCACCATTTATAATTTTATTAAAAAGAAAAGAAACACAGCAAATCAAAGTAACATCAATTGATAAATCGCATTCTGGTCTTGGTGAGATAATGGTGATATTAAAGTAATTATAGTTTTATTAGAATAAATTAAATAAAACACCCGTGATAATTTAAAGGGGTTTAATCGAGTGCCGCTTCCGTTTTTCGGTTACTTAAGTACCAAAAAAACTCTTGCTAAAAATTTTGTAAACGCGTATAGTATGCTGATGGTCTCAGAACCTGTTAATTATGGGACCTACAAAGAAAACTGTTAAAAGAACGTAATAGTTTATCTTTTTTTATTTTAGTTAAGATGTCTCCATAATTTTTATAATATTTCAATTGAAAATTATTACATTATTTTTTTACAAATACTAGTAACGGTATTGTCGACCATTACAACAGAAGCTTAAGCTTATGTTAGCAGATAAATTACGTCAATAATCGAATGGTAAAACCTACTACGTAGTAGTACTTACGTATTTGTGTTTACGACTTTACGTTATTGATTTTGCATATTAAATAGTATACACATTAAAATTACACCATTGTTTTAAAATGTCTATTGGTTTTCAGCCTTTTCGTTATCAATTTAAAGTTATCTGCATTAATCTATTAATAGAATTAGATTAAATTTTGTAGGTAAAACAATCACAGCCGTACAGCGATATTGCGATATTAGGCAAATTGTTCGAGTCAATCAAGGATCTGACTAACTGTGGTTAGTAACCTCGTGTTCGCAACCGAAGTGGCACGGATACATAATAGGAATTGTACAAACTTGTTGTCGGGGACAACACCTGTGCTGCGCTATTAATTAGTACTAGAAACGTAGTACTTACAGCTTTAAATGACTCATTATTTGTCAATCTTTACAGACCTCCTTACACATTGACGAGACATTACAATATTATAGTTTAGCTTAAATAATTCACATTTGAGAACTTAATCGTTGATATGAATACAAAAAACACAACATAATATGGCTTTTGTGACGAATTTATCGACGACCAGAGAAGATGGCTTTGACTGTATCACCGGAAATTAAAATATTTGGAATAAATAATTATTCTCCAGAGGGACGAATACATAAGTTCGGAAAGCGGAGGTTCGTATATAGTGGAAAGCATTAATATTAATGAAGGCCTATCCAGTAGTGGAATAATAATGGTTTTGAAGATATAGTTAATAATAGGTGCAGGTAACAGAATGGTCAAAGAATTGCACTCAGAAAGTATCAAAGGAGGAAGTTTAGTAACACGCAATAATTATATATATTCTAGAGATAGTTCGCTGAAGCGGAATAAGAATATGAAATAAAAACGAATACCATAAATATGTCCTCATTAGGAAGCATCATAGGTCTTAAAAGAATATATTGTGTTTAATTGTTGTGCGAAATGGATTAAACGTGAAAGTTGGAGAAAGCAGTTTTGTAATGCAATTCTGAGGATACAATTCGAAGTACACATTTTATATGAAATTTAACATATTTAATACATTTTTACATACATTTTACATATTTTTGATTACTATAAGATCTCAATTTAATTTTGTTATAAGACTATTAACTAAACTACTAAATAGTACTACATTTTAATAGTACTAAATAGTTATTTAATAGTACTAAATTTTTTCTTAGTTTCTAACAAGTTATTCATCGGAACTGCTGTGGCTTACTCCAGATTATTTTAAATAAATTCCGAATGGAATGTTTGAACAAGCCGGTTGAGAAGTGATGAGTCTTTTGATTTTGACGACGAACAGTCGTGTTATTGTGGCATCACCAATAATTTATTTTGCCTAAAATATTATCTTATTGCATTGCAGTATTCGTGCCGTATGTTGTGGTTGTGGCGTGCTTTCATTATCCGTCCTAACAATGAACAGTCACGCAGTGTTTTTAATGAAATAACACTGCCGATTCAGTTGTTACGGTGCGTTAAGGTTAACACACGCTGTGAATTTAATGTAGGTCTTTTAAATTTTAATTAACGATTTTTAGATTGCAACCAATCATACATAACAGGTTTTTATACCAAGCATTGGTCAGCTATTATTAAAAGTCCTTCTCAACACTCTTACTATGTCCAAGGAACAGAAATCTTCTAAAAAGAATTCTAGAAAGTTTAGCCGTTAATCACATAATTTTCTTTCTGTATCAATAAGTAGTAGTAATATTTACACGATATCATTATGGATGAAACGAATATAATGGGATTTCATTTGTTTAACACAAAGTTAACTCAAGAAGATTTTTGGCTCAATAAATACTTTTCGCTTAGCCTGAAAATCTATTGCTAGTAACTTGTGTCGAGTTACTAGCAATAGAGGTTCAGGCTAAGCGACCTAAGAGCTATGCCACCTCTCAATCCGGTGAAGCAGTCAAGGCCAGCTTCTCTGGCCAATCTGTGTAGTTCGACATAAAAAAAAGAAATACTTTCCTTTTATTAATACCAGGTTATGATTTGATTAACTCGCAACTGTTGCTGTTGTTAACGATATTTTTGAAAAAAATACGCATAAATTGTTATTTGTACTCCTTGTAATATATATTTTTGTAACCTATTAAATTGAAAATAATAATTTGAATACTCTTTGTTTTGTTATTTTATAAGGTGTATTTACCGACTTTTCGCTTAAAGTAATAAAATAGTCGAATAGATTCTTCAAAACGCGAATCTGGCCTATTGGAACATCGCAACGAGGAAAAGCTTTAGCCATTTAATCAGGCTATTAGATGTTTCATATAATAATTAACAGAATTAGCTTGAGACCTCGGTCCTAGTAAGCTTACTACCAAATAAAATCTAAAGTTTCAGGCTTTATATATATATATATATATATATATATATATATATATATATATATATATATATATATATATATATATATATATATAAAGTTGTTGGGCACAGGCTATCTCTGTAGTGAGAGCAAAAGGGCATAGTCCGCCACGTGGCCCTAGTGCGGATTGGCAAACATATGTCTGAGAAAAAGTTTCTAAGACATGTAGATTTCCTCACGGTGTTTCGATGTTTGATCCTTCACCGTCGAGCGCGTGGTAAATCACCACATAAAATTGCAACAAAAAAAATTTTTGGCACCGGGGATCGAACTCGGGTTGCTAGCGTTCTATGCAACGTGAGGCGACTACCCGCCTTTAATATATTATATATTTACTACCAAATAATTGGCCGTAATACTTAGTATTCAAATAGGTTGTCATATAAATATGTCACCAGTTGGTGGAGTTTTTGAGGCGATTAATAATATAGTGGTCTAAGTTCATTCGTTATGGAAACGGTGTCTTAATATTGTCTGTTCGAGTACATTTTGGGCGCTGGACTGCGCTCGCAGTGTGCGGCCGAGAGTTGCGCCACGCGCCACTTGCTTGACTGACTCATGCCTATGGATTCCCGTTTACTACCTACTACCAGTGTAGTATCACCGTAACATTATGCCCAAATGATCTGCCAACGCATTGTCTTTGAACTTACTGTGCGCCGATAAATGTCCGCATTGATTTACAGACGTTAATTTCTTCAACTTGGCCACTTGCAATCAGCTCCGCAATCAATGACTATACTTGATGATGTATACTTATATCATTTGAATTTTATGTTCCTTTTATTGTATCAACCGACTGCTTTTGTTGACATTACATTTTTATTATATCTTTTATATATAAATAAAATACTAAACTATACTATAATATAGATTTTGTTAAAATTTTCAGGAATTTTTATCAACATCGGTAACTATATACATATACCCATCGAACAGAAGTCATTCTGCTATAGTTAGTTAATGTTTTTAGCAAAGTCGGGGCGAGTGAAACGCTTGAAATGGATATTCAAATGGAATTCTATTTGAGGTCAGGGTTTTCGTGCACCTCCTTAAGCATTCAAAGTTTAATCAAAATTTCCTTTGATTTCTTAAGTCAAGTAATGACAGTGCTTATTGCACCAGGTACGATGCATATTCATAAGTCAACACCGACGTCCCTGTGACGCGGTCGGCCGTCTGATTTCGCAACACAATAAGCTGTTATGAGCTCAGCGCCTGCCAATAAAACATAATTCTGCCAGACATGACATTTGATCATGTCATAATTCCAATAATGTTCGTATCTAGTAATTATATATCTGGGTTGTAATATTTTCATTTAAAACTCTGTTATCTTTAATTAAACGTAAAATGTCTTGCGGTATTTAACTTGTTAGTAGAAACCGGCAATTGTTTCATTAACACGTAGTTCTGAGTCCCTACTTGTTCATATTATTTTATAAGTGTCGGTTTTATCATTGTTAAGGGTCAAGATAATTAGACGATTGTTTGTTTATTATATAGTTAACAGTGTATATAGAAATATGTAATTTAAAAATATAGCACGACCTCTCTCATGTTTTACCCTAGTGGGGTAGACAGAGGCTTTTGATGTTCACCTTTCACTAAGCTTAATAGGTATATGGGATTCGAACCCCAAATATGAGATAGAATAAGTCGAACCGCTTAGCCACTAGGCATTTATTTACTTCCTATGAACAATTTTTAAAATAAAACGGTGATAACCCAATGCATTCGAATTGACCATCTTAAGCTCTGGGGTTCGAATTAAAACCAGCCAGCTTGCATATCAAGAAAACTTGCTAAAATTTGTACAGCTCTCCACCCGTACATCTAGGACATAATAAGTTTACTGAAAACTCTGTCTCTGTCTACTCTAGGGCTCAAAATGACGAGAAAATTATTATTAGAACAACATTTTTTTTTGTAAAAAACAATTATTTGTTAAAAACAATTTTTTTCTCAGTGAGACAATTTAAAGGTAACATTTGTTTGTAATAATTTTTGTATGATTTATATGTTAGAATTTGTCTTTTGTTTCTGTTAGTCTCCAGTAAATAGACATAAAACGAGGATTACTAACATGTTTATTAAAGTTCATTAATCTGGTATTACACGTCGCCAAGTCCTTTTATAGCAATGACTGATCCTAAGCTCCGACTTAATTGCGGCTAAGCTCTAGTATGACTGTAGGCTCAGTGTCACCAGGAATATTACGCAGGGCTGCCGAGTTGCCCGGGCAACGTGACGAAAGCAGTTCGTTTCGTGATCGACGGCGCTTGATACGCAAAGCTGAGCGCTGTTGTTGCCGCCTTATCAACACAACTGTTGACTACGTAACCGTGTACTGTTATTTTAAGATACATTTTATCATTTCTCAATGAACTTCTATTCGTTATTAACCTCGGCATATTTATTAACAACTGTTCATCAACCGTTGTTATGTTTAATTTGTGTTTTGTGAAAAATTATAACAAATGGGAACATGAGGTTAACATCGATTGCATAAAACCGTTTTTTTATCAATACAAATTAAAAATAGCTTAAAGAATAAAAGTAACGGCATTATGGTCAAGGGTTTGAATCTCAGGCTGCTATGTGTATATTTATTATGAGCTTTGTATGTGTATGTATAACAATGTAATTATCATTTATACCGAATATGATATGTATGGGAATCAATAGATAGTTTTATGGATGTAAATGAAGATAGACATAGTGTACCAGTGTGATTTAAAATGTATAAATGCAATTTGTTTTTTTGACGAGCTACACAGATTGGCCAGAGAAGCTGGCCTTGACTGCTTCACCGGATTGAGAGGTGGCATAGCTCTTAGGTCCTTTAGCCTGAACCTCTATCGCTAGTAACTCGACACAAGGGTCCCCCCGGTGAGGGGTAACCTCAGCTTGGACGGTTACTGTGTTACGCGTAAGCGTTCCGATCCGAGGGCGCCCGAGAGGGCCGAACCACGACTCGGTATAGACCGATCGGGATATTTCACGGATAATCTAAGGGACATTCAAAAGCTAAACCAACTTTGAGTGCCACTTCGGGAAGCGTTGGCGCTGAGAGAAGAAGTGGCCGAAGAAACTCCAGCAACGCTCCTAGCATCTAAGAGGGTGGGGCCTGCCCATAAAATAATGGTAACGCGCGAGGATTATTCGCAACCTCCGACGGTCGGGAATGGACGCTTTGTGGATTTGTAAAGATCTAGCTAGCCTCATGGTAATCGCGTCGTCCGGATCGTCAAGAACGTGTCTCGGCCTCCGGGCGACGCGACGGAATTTAGTATAGGCTCATAAGTGGCGGCACCTACAAGAAGTTTGTTAGAATGTTTGGTGGCAGTCTCGAAACACCTTCGAGATGCCTGCTTAAAGAATTGGGCTTTTGTTGGTAATCCTGTATCAACGTGGAGCTCGCGATTACGTACGAACCACGGCGCACCCGTGGCTCGTCGCAAAAAACGATTCTGAATTACTTGTAACCTATGGATATGATTTTCTATTTATACACACAAACATTAATATAAATTTGTGTGCTCATTTACCACGCGCTCGGCGATGAAGGAAAACATCGTGAGGAAACCTACATGTCTTAGAAAATTTTTCTAAGGCATGTGAAGTCTGCCAATCCGCACTAGTGCCGCGTGGTGGACTATGCCCCTATAGTCTCTTTATAGAGGACATATATATTATATATAAAGGCTGTAACTTTAACTAAAACAGGGAGTGCATAAAGTATTCTATTCGGGTCCACACATACGTCAAATGTTATTGGACAAGACGTTATTTGCCAGACTATTGCTATGTTCCATTGTCAACAATATAGCTGATGTTCTGATATCCCGGCCCAAGTCTTTATCTTTATTGCCTTTCTATCTTTGTTCTGTTTGCTTCTGCTCTGTATCATTTTTGTATCTGATATGCAGACTACAATGACATTAAAATATACAGATTTAACAGATTGTTTATATTTTAACAAATATTTCAAAAAATTGTCGTTCTTTCATGGTATTTTGCACTAATACCATATAACGACAATGTTTTGCTTTTATTTAAATAAAAAAAATATATAAAAATCTTTATTTTCAAAAACAACACAAATAAAACTAGTATACAATGTTGGGATCTTCTTTTAATTATAAAATATACTTGTGCCAAAAAATCTGTTCTTTAACTGTAACATTTTTTTTTAAAGTTAATTAAAATAAAATAATTGTTTGAGTGTGTGAGAGTGTGCTAATGTGTCAGTGTCTATGAATGTGTGTGTTTACGTGAAATTACGATAAAAAGGCATAAATAAAATTATGTCAAGATATATCATTATTAATCAGTTATAGAATATTTAAACGAAAAATTTAAAGCAAAAGCAACATTAATTTAATCTTCAATCATATTAGAAATATTATCAATAAAAATTCTTTACAAGTGTAAATAATAATTGGAACTGTTTGGAAGGGCTAAAGATATTTTTTATGTATACCTCATTTCAAAGACCTCTTTATTTGTAGTGAAGTGAAAAACCTCTCCGTACCTAATAGGACTGAGTACTTTAAAAGAGTCAGAATACAATCGCCTAGCCCTGCGTTAGTCATATAAAGGGGTGCTTTGTACTCAAGCTCGGCCACCTCTCAAACCCGGTGGTGTAAAAGCCCTAAACACGATCACAGTTATCAGCCTAAATAACCGTGCCTTTTGAAAAAACCCACATAAACACCCGACAAATAGTATAGACGGCCTTGGAATAATTCATCGTACATAATTCAAAAATAAGGGGTGATGATTGTGTTAGGGGGTTGTTCTCGCACGGTCAGCGATTTACATTCCTCACGATTTGAGGTCGAAAGCGTTTCGGGTCGGGTCGTTTCTAATAATCTAAATGTTAGTAAAAAAATACTCAATCACGTAAAGAATTTACACAAAAATGCGGCTAAAATATTTAAATGGGATTCATTTCCGTGGAAGAGATCTTTGTTTTTGTCTAAAACTCAGGTCCATAGCTTCATATATACCACAAAGGACTAATGCGTGTAATTCATTGATTTCATAATTAAAAGAATCAATTGTTAGTTAATTGCGACATCGGTCCCAATAAGCTCAAAAATTAACGAATGACCTATGTCTATTTCTATAGCAGTTTAATAAAAATATCACCTCTTTTAACTTCAGGTTATTGATTTATCAATAAAAACTCACAGGTTTTTTTTTAATTTACATGTATTCACTTGTCATGGCTAGTGTATGGTGTAAGGCTTAACATATTTGGGATATAATAGGCTAAGTGAAAAGCTGTAAACGACTGCTATCTGTAATTAGCTTATTGGCATTAAAAGACGGTATTTTTTTTAATTCTGTCTACTTCTGAATTACAATAAATAAAATTAATTTTATTGATGCATAATAAGTGAAGGATAGGTGAAGAATGTGCCAGTAAAACCACAAATTAGGTATAAGGATACGAATGCAGCTTGACCACTTATCACAGGTTTGGTTCTTATGCGAATAATTTAAAGTGACAGTGTTTTCCAAAGGAACACAGTATGTGAAGCGATCGTTGGTCAGCCCGGTTGACACTTGGAAAGCACTGTGTCTACTCGCATATATGTCAGTCTGACAATAAAAATACTTCTCATATAATTACGTGCAACCAATATATAAATATTCACCTTCTTATTTTCTTAAAGTTTCAAATTCTAGCTTGTGTGTGTTCTTATTACTATAAGTTTGAAGTGTAACTAAAGCTTGTTCAAATTTGCTCTTAGTGTGATCGTATGGTACACACTATCACATTTTTTGCCTTCTAAGATCAGTGAAATGAAGAATAGAAGAGAAGATATAACTCTAACTCTCCTTAACCACTAAAGGTTAGCTGAAAGAGAATGCTAAATAGCATTAAGTTCGCCTTTGTACTTATAATTTGATGCATTAAAGGATTTATCTATCTATCTATCTATGCTAATTTCTTATTAAGTAGTTAGTTACTTTTTATAATACATAGTTTATGTCAACTTAAGGTGTTTAGTTATATTTGGTTACTTTATTTAACAATTATACAACTGAAGTTTTGATAACAGTTAAATGATATCTGTTAGTGAATCTATGTAAATATACAAAATAATACAAAAACGTACAAAAAGATATGCTCCAGGTGAGGCTCGAACTCACAACCCCGGCATTGCTCACGTACACTGACTTATAAGTACCGTGCGCTAACCAATTGCGCCACTGGAGCGTTAGCCACAAGGTTGAAATTTTAAAACATTTGCCACATCCTTCCCCTCTTGCGCCCTCACGACATGTCAAAAACTCTAATCATGGTTTAAAGCCAAGCGAGATATTTGTATGGAATAATTACAATATCCTACGATTGTAATGAACGATAACGATTTTTTCTCATGTAATTTAAAAACGCGTGTTAATTTTAATATTATTTAACATGATTTAAACGTTGTTTATTTAGTAAAATATATAAAAAAGATAATTAAGTTTTAACAATTTAATTACTCTTTAGTGTTTAAAGAGTAATTAAATTGTATTAGAGTAGTTAAATTTTTACATGACAGTTATCTTTAACCTAATTGAAATGCGATGTTTTACATTCCCGAGCACTAAGATCTGTCAAGTACGTACTGAATCGTATGTATTATGGGTTCCGCACACCAACTACAGTAACGTGTCTTTTTCGTGAGTTGTATGAGTTTTTTTTATTATAACTTTTATTCATATAAAAAAAATAACTTATATGCACAAACAATGGTGGTCGATATCCGACTCCATTAAACCGATGACTTTCGGTTCTCCACTTTTTACAGGCTTGTACATTTGCCAAAATGTGTGCCTTTTGTATCAGGTGATAAGCTAAATATCTGTCACATTATGCATAGAATTTGATTAACTAACTTTTTATACAAGTGTCGCAAAGGTGCAATCGATCAAATAGACCTGTCTGTTATTTGCTAATGACATTTCACTATGGAACCAACTTACAATTAAGTCCAAATACCGTAATTTGCTAATAAAATTTATTTGACATATAATTTTAAATTGAGTTTTATGATTATTTGGTGTTCATTAATTGATTGAAATGTATCGGCGAATTTAGAAGATGTTATTATATACAAAACTAGCTCCACCCCACGGTGCTACCTGTAATTAAAAACTGTTTAAATTTTTCCAAATTAAAAGTAGCCTAAGTTACTCCTTATTACATCAGCTATTACCAGTGAAAAGTCCCGTCAAAATCGCTCCACCCGTTCCAAAGATTAGCCGGAATAAACATTTTTTTTATGTTATGTATGTATATACGGTATACCGTAAATATATACATTCATTTGCATGTAGTAAAAAGGGTGCCTTTAGTATAACAAATAGTGACTCCAATTTTATTTATTTGTATAGATTAACAAATAGCAACTATTGGAGTGTCAGTGGTAAACCATTGGAAAGCAAAACCAAGTGGCACAGCTGAACTAGCAGATTACCAAAACTAGGAAAAAGGGAGTGTGATGTTATACTGAACATTAATTTTGACACAAATGGCTTAATAGACTAGGGACAAAGATTTTCTAATTCGCCACAAGGCGGTAACAACGATTGTGAGAACAACACCAGAGTGACGTTCAGTGGTGGTCGAACCTTAAGAAGGATTACACGTTTGATGTTGGTTCCAGGTTTCTATATCTAGTCTGTATATCTATATTTATATAATCGCTCTTTAGTCATCGTTTTATTAGTTTCGGAAAATTAGATCGGCGAATTGTCTCGCAACGATCGAGAGCTTAATTATCTGTGCACCCTCTTGTCTTTGTCGTTATGTCGACAACGAATGTAAAATTGAAAATAATATTTACTACTACTAAAAACACTATGTCGTACCTATTTTGGTATCATAGCTTCGTGGACTACTAAGTACTACATAGATCGTCGAAATCATCATCGAAGATCTACATTTTTTTTTGTGAAAAACATTGGTTGATTAACGAGATAAGCTAACCGCAACATTTTCACAGGGATTTCAGGGGGGTCTTTCTCTTCTTTGCCCCTTATTCCATAAGAAAACATTCGAACTTATCATTAAATAAATATATAAAACCAATTATTAAAAATAAACTTTTTAATAAAATAGTGTGCACGATTGATATTGGCGTAAGGCCCTGTGGCAATAATGAAAGAGGGCGTCCGATCTTTCCAGTCGAATTCCGACATATACAATTTAAATCAATATTTTCATAAAGCAAAAGGTATTGTTATCGTGGAACCACAGCCTTATAATTAAATAGGGTCTACGTAGGCGGGTGTGGTAAAGAGCGCGCACGTGCCGCTCGGCTCGCGGCCATTCGATTAGTGCGCCTGCGCAGCAAAATGATATGTTAATGACCGCTCGCCGCTTGGGATACGTAAGTACTTTATGGTCCGCCGTGCTCTACCTGCGCCACTGGCGCCGACACTCCTCGCTTCTGTTCCGTCCAACTAGTGCCGTTTAATTACAACATTTCATATGATTAATTTGAATCTAGTGCATAAATTTCCACAGTAGTAATTAACAATGTCAAATTTAAATTACTTAGGTAACAAAGATGTTTTAAATAGTATATTTTCTAATGTTATATAGTATGACTATTCGTTTTGCGATAAACTGTCAGGGATTCGAAGCTCACCCGGATAGTGATAATGAGATTTAAGCTAAAATTTGTGTCCGGTGTTACGGTGATGAGCTAATATCACAAATCAAACCAAATGTTAGGTGATCAGTGGATATATATTGCTACTTACCCTAGGTTGTAAGAGCTTCAAGGACGTGCTCTCCGAGAGCACAGTGCAGAGTTCCTCCGGTGCGTTCCACTGAAGATCCTGGAGCCCCTCACCATGGAAGGGTCACCGGGGGTTTTAGTGGGTAAGATACATCACATAACCCCGTGAAGCTGTGTGCTGTTGAAAATTTCCCCGTCATCAAAAAAAGATTGTAAGAGCTTTTTTTATTAGGGTTGTATATTGTCTGTATTGGTGTATCGCTTTATGCTACTATTTCCGACCACATACAACCGATTTGCGGTACACTTTTCCGTAATATTTGATGTCTTAGAAATATTTAGAGAGAAAGCTTTTCTCTCCTCCTCCCGATCTCTTCCTTGTTAAAGTTTACCATTGAAACTTTCTGTTGTTACAATCCATTGTATCTGACGAGCCGTCGGTAAATATGTATGTATCTATGCTATAAACACCGGAAGTACCGGCTTAAATAGTTTCGGATATTTCTCTAAGACGTTTTTTCCGTAACTGGTGCCACAATTTTTTATTATTTTTTATACACTATATTATCATATTGCTTTTTAAATCGAAATTCAGTTGTAGCAGCAAAAATTGCAAGTTAAAATAATGTGAATAAATTCTCCTTAATCTAGTTGGAAGTCTCACGAATATTAGTTCACTAAGCACGTTCGAGAATGTCGAGGCAAAGTATTGGAAATATCGATCGGCGGCAAACTGACTGATCAGTGTGATTGAACAGGACAATTGCCCCTAATGAAAGTAATTAACACGATGCGATCTGGCGTCGATAACGGTCCGCCACGCGGCCGCGCAGCCGGCGCCACAATGCGTACCTAAATCAACCTACACACTTGCTTTCATTACTAAATAAATGTATACGACTCATTCATTTGTATGCCCTGTGAGATCTGTGAATGACTGATGTCCACAATTGTCTATTGTGGGCTTCTGTAGGCGAATTAAAGAGTAAAGAAAACTAGAAGAAAGAAAGGCATGTTTTATCATGTGTAAAACAGATAAAATAGTTTTAATTGCAAACACATGAATTTATCATTGAGGAATGAACAGCTTATTAAATAAAATAAATGAGACAACAGCTTTGATGCGCTTGAAATAGAATAGTAAATTTCTTATTTTCTGTCAATTAATCTCCGATTACTGATTCAGATTATGCACGGTCCTCCTCTTATATCCACCGCTTATACTATCTCCATGAATGAAAGTTCATGAGAAAATCTACTTCTAGTATATTAAGTTTATATATGTCGCCACCATACAAATGTTATCCTGACGACACATAAAAATTTATGTTACGTGTACAATCTTCTAGCTCATTTTGAAATGGTTAAAAAGAGTACTGTAAACATTATAAGTTCTAAGTATTTTTAATAAAATAAAAATAATTTAAGTAATTACTTATTTTTATTTATTATTTATTAATTTTAAATGTTTGAGTGCCACTTCGGAAACCATGGGCGCTGGGAGAAGAAGTGGCCGAAGAAACTCCAGCAACGCTCCTAACATCTAGCAATTGAGTTTATCAAGATCTGGATACATTTTTGATCAATCATTAGCTATTTCTTCTGGCATGGTAGGGTTTTTGATACATGTACATATTCTCAATGAAAGTAAACCATCACATTATTATAAGGAATATGAAGAAATGCAGGTACAAATTTTCATAAGAACGGCTTATTATCGAAACACCTGGTCGTTTTATGAATAAAAGTCGTGTGGGAAAGTGATCGAACACCCAAAACGATTCACACAACAACATTGAGTGGTAACAAGTTAACTTAATCGGACCTTATTTACTTACATTTTCAATATCTAGACATTTCAGATCAAGGTTACGTGTTGGTTTATCTTTATGGATAGTGTAAATCAAAAACAAATTTATCGATAAAATGGTATAAAGCTAATAGTACGACTTGTTGGTTTGTTTGTTTAAGATATAACGCAGATCCTTGTGTAAATGTAAATAGCTGGAAATAAATATAACCGACACGTATCTCGTCCAAAACTTTCAAGGTTAACGCAACAGTGTCTCTGTCGGGAATTGATGTCCCCAAAACGTACATGGATGTGAAAAAAAATAATTTCAAATGCTATAAAACAATTATTTCCATTGTAATATGTAAGTTTAATAGCTTTAAGCATAATAGTTCTAATTTAGCCTGTCAAATTTAAAGACCAACTTGTAAATCCTCCATTTGACTGGTTAGAAAGGTTATTAAGAATGTTGAATGAAATGAAGAGTTAAGGATGTCGGCTTAAATGCTAAGCAGGTAACTAGGAATTTTAATAAAAATACAACACTTTACTGTTTGTAAACGCTGTGAGAAGTAATAGAAGAAACTTCAATAACGCTTCTATCATCGATTGGGGATAATCTTACCTCACCGCGCAAAATACAACAGAACTACACAGATTGGCCAGAGAAGCTAGCCTTGACTGCTTCACCGGATTGAGAGGTGGCATAGCTCTTAGGTCGCTTAGCCTGAACCTCTTTTGCTAGTAACTCGACACAAGGGTTACCCCGGTGAAGGGTAACCTCGGCTTGGACGGTTACTATGTTACACGTAAGCATGCCGATCCGAGGGCGCCCGAGAGGGCCGAACCACGACTCGGTCGGTTGCTATTTCACGGATAATCTAAGAGACATTCAAAAGTTAAACTAACTTTGAGTGCCACTTCGGGAAGTGTTGGCGCTGGGAGAAGAAGTGGCCGAAGAAACTCCAGCAACGGCGAGTGCACTGTGTCTCTTATATATCTGTGCCCGTGTGAGAATATTTTTACATAGGGATAACTATAGTTTGAATTAAATAACGTCGTTATTTTGATTTTACCCTCTAACTCTTATTTTCTTTCAGTAACTAATTTATAATAAATATTGTAATGTAACTTGCGAATTAGTCTTCCCAAGTGACATTATATTCGTCTACTCATCGATTTTGATAACTGCATAAACCTACTCTCTCGACGCTAAATTACCTTCTTGAGTATTCTGCACCGCAATTGTTTCAACACGTGACTGCAACAGTTTTTGTTTGCTGACCGTCACGTGTGCTGACTCAGTTTATACTTACCACTAAAGCATGATATAATAACGTCAAAACAATGCACAAATAGTTGATGTAATAGTTCGCGTCTCCTATTACAAATGTCAATGTACTCAGAAAGCGTGTTATGTAAACTGTAAAGAGATTGGAATATTTAACATATAATAAATAATTTTTATTGTCATTCGTGTAGCAATATTAAGATATCAATAGAAATGAACCAATTATGGTGCATGTCTAGTTTATAGTACCCACAACGCTATTAGAATTAGCACAGCTGAACGAAAGTTTTCTGCAGACTTCGGACTTATAAAGATTTCCCACAAATTTAAGGGTTACTTTATTAGAATCGTAGGTAAGTCTTCCAACAACGTGTCTACTGTTATGTAGCTGTAACATACAGTTTATTCGGTTTCTAACACGTAGCCTCTGCGCGTAGTCACTCATAGAAATATATTAAAAGAGAATGAGCCAAAATGCATTGCATTACAATAACACAAGAAAGAAAACAACATCAGTTTATGACAATAATTGCATGTATTAAAGAAATTTATTCATGTGTTCACGTGTATGTGTCGATTTCGTGAGTCCTTCTATTCGTAACTCCTTCAAAGGAGGATGCATTCCAAGTTTACCCATTAATGAAAATTTAATTAAATCAAATATTATATATAAAGTATATATCTGTTTTGAGTTTTATTGACGAAATAAAATATTCGAAAGCGAGGAAAAAAACTGGGACGAGTTTCATCAACAAACATAAAAGCATTCCATGTCCAACGATGAATGATCCCGAGCATCGTTCGTCAATAGACGCGGGCATGTTGTTCGATTGTACGTTGGTACTTAATGAAAAAACTCGTTCACTGTCAGGTGCGCACCTGTTGAGGCGCCGAGACCGTGGGATTACGTTTGCAGGTAAACATGCGCAAAAATATCAAATTGTACCATTCCAAGTAAATGTTCTTCTTACGTGAGATGCCGCTCGAAAAGCGAGCTTTTATTAAAAGGGAGGTTTTATTAACTATACCGATGTGAAATTTAAATCGACTTCAATTAATTTACCAAATTACATGGTGTACAAATATGAGACGGGTATAAATATATTAATAATATCACTATACAACACATTATGCGACCGAAACTTACCTGATGCTAAGATATATGTTAGATATGTGATCACTGCTACCCATGAACATCTACAACCAGTGGAGCTGCAAGCGTCTAGCCGGATTTCAAGGAGGGAGTGGGATCTAATCTATAATGTTATAAACGAATGGCCGAATAATGATAGAATACTATTTTTCATGCTTACTATACTGTACTTACTACGTAATAATATTTATGAATATTACCCAAAACCCCCTGACCGAAACATTGTCGGAGCTTGAGACGGAATGTTTTCACTCCCAGTCGAATGGCCTAGGCTGACCATCTTGGCAACTAGCAATAGAAAAATCAAATAATAATACAAATCTGTATAAAAAAGCTTTTTGTTATAAATTAATTGTAAAAATAAACAGTAATACTTTAGTCAATTCGTATATCGAATTGTTTGTTAAGACCGGACGCGAAAGGAATTTAAATTACCGTCAAGATCTTATTTTATTTCCCATACAAAGGAGAAACATAAAGAAAGCACGAAACGTTATGTGTAGGCAGGGACCTACTCAGATATGTACTTTCCGTGTTTCAATTTTTGTCCATATCGGGAAGCGGTGGTGTGCCGCCGCCAGGGACAGATTCAGATATGCTAAGAGCGTGCAACTGAGGAGGCTGCTCTCGAGAGTGCGCTGTACGCGAACGCTAGTGGGTGTCGACACTCGGTATCGCGACCGATTTATGTGCGCATCCCGACTCTACCTGCGCCGTGCATACATGTGCAAGTGAAAGTGAGCTCGCATGCACCAACAAACTTCAAACTTCGCCTAATTTGTTACGAAAATAAAATGCGCCAGGTACGCTTTGTCCCTTCACGAAAATACGAAACGTAAACATTCTCTTTATATCCTATTGAGCGGCGGGTATGTGTGATTTAGTGCGTCGTTGATTTTATCCACATACCGCGTTGTACAATACCAAGAACTGCGTAATGCGAAATTCCATTAGGCTTTTTGAATGCGAACCAACGAAGATTTTGGGAAAAAATCTGACATCGCTCTCCAACAGGTTATTGTTCAAAGATTTACGGAGGAACAATTGTATTGTGGTATTCAAAATGAAAGAGTTTGTCTTATATTTAACATTATTCTTTTCAAATTTTAAATAGCAGTGGAAACCTACTGTTATAGTAAATGATAACTAAAAAATAATTTAGGTGTTTTAATCACAACTTTTATAAACGCTGGCCGACTGTTTATATCCGATACACTTTATATATATTTTTAACTACAAACCACCGGGAGTCTAGCCGACCTTACGTCTGTGTTCAAGACCGACTGATTGGTTTTATTTGTTAAGTTAACCAGTCGAAAGCATCCAAATGACATTAAGAAACGCTCTGTTTTACCTGTTGTCTCTGTGTTCTTGTGCCGAATAAATGTTTTTTTCTATTTCTATTTCTCACCTAAATGTGGTATTAAGATCAGATGCGGTGAACTGGAATCTTCTTGGTTTGGATTCATAGTTTTTTTTAAGCTTGTTTGCAGCTTATCGATAGACGTTCATTTAAAAATTGATTTGTCTAGTAATAGTCTCCTTAGTTTTGACTAAGCTAATTGAAGTTTGCTGTAATATTATAATGTAATTATTATACGCTACCTAATGAGAAAACAAATGACACTCGATCTTCACAGTAAATATGTGGCACGTCCAAAGAGACAATGACACCATTTTCATTCATCAATTTTGTATACCATTACAAAAAAGATGTTGTCACGGGTCATAGAACTACAGTCTCAAAGTCACGTGTTAATCGTTGAAGCGAAGTGTGCAGAATTTAGCAATATGTATCAAATAAGTGATTTAATTGCTGCGCTGGCTGGTGCTGATTCGCAATTGCTAAGTCCACTCAAACAATCATGTCCACACGTTTTTAAAACATGCAATATATTACATTAAACGATCAAGATAATGTAAATCATACATATATAACACATTTTCATACTAATAAATGAGAAGGTTATTTGTTACCTTTTAGAAAAAGAAACAATAGATATTATATAAATTACTGCGCAATCGTTTGCGAAACCTCTCCTAGCACAAGCTTGAGCTTAGGCAGAATGTTTGTAATATGTGTGAAAGAAATAAAAAGATTTACTATGAACTTTTTCGGCTGCTCCTAATTCGAAATATTAAATTTTCCTAAATCAGAATAGAAATTCAGATGACATAAGCATTTGGTCCAGACATAAAATAACACCAAAGTGTTAGTAAATCTACATATTTGTACATAAAAAAGGCGTTGTATGTTGTTATGAACCAACCTATTTTAGCGATTGGATGAATTATTTTTGGTATATACTCGTATCTATCAAACAGAAGATCTTCTATAGATAATTAATGCTATCCATTGAAAGCTGGGGCCGGTCGTTAGTACAAAATAAATCGTATTTATTTTTCACATTTCTATCAAACGTGTCGAAAGGCAAAGCACTCAAATTGATACATATCATAAATGAATACAAGTATAATCTGCCACAATAGTCGCCAGCTTGCATTATGTCGCTTCGCAGTGTATCACGTGGTGACCGATATCGAAGTCTGATGATCAGGGTTGAGATATAGAGCGCGATCCGATAGGGCACGTCCGAGCCGACGCGGACATCCTCGCTGAGATAAGGCTCAACCTGCCCGCGTTATCTAGCTTGCTGGCCTTGTCAACAGTGCCTATGCAAATATATGATAGGTGTTAAGCTCGAAAAAATATAACGCGGGTTACTTAATAGCGGATGTAATTTTATTCTTCACGATTGACTTATTTTTTAGTCTATGGATATTCAAGTATATTTAATAGTAAAAACACAAACTGACTTTGAAACAAATTAAACGTGATGGATGAAACATTAATCGCATTAACGTTTTCTTTTAGTTTGGAAGTATCACAGTTATTTTACGAAATTCTAGCGCTTATATTCTCTTTCTACATCCACATACTAGCGCTAGTTGTCAATAACGAGGAATTAACTAGTCTGAGATTGTCTCAACATCTCAATCATCAAGCATACTTCCACAAGATTTGAATTTATGAATTTACTCATACTTTGAATGAGTTCTCCGGTGTAGCTATGGAACCCAACACCCTGTGCTAACAAAAATAACATAAGACCTAATTAAAAGTAAACACTTCGAAATAAAAAAATAAATCGCCACTGCTATGATTGCAAACATTAGAAAAAATACAGACGATTTGAGAATGTTTTCTTTTTTGGAAGCCGCTTAGCGTTTCTAAAATTATAATGAATTGGATTTCAGTTTTTCGGTTCCTTACATAAAAACAAGTGAAATTTGTGCCTGTATGGCAATGGACTTGTCTCTTGTCGCAGGAGCCCTAATGAATATTATATACTATTGCCCAAACAATACTTAAGTTTTAACGTAAATCAGTTTTCCTTGTCACTCGTACTTAAAATGTATGTCAGTTTAGTAATAAATTCTAAGAACGAGATCTTGAAGCGATTTGAATTATTACAACAACTATGGCTATCTTTTTAGGCTGCTGTAATAAAAATACGATGCAAAGGCGGGCCGCGAAACGTGGACGCTTAACAAACTTTGAACCGTAACTGTGATACGACAGGTGTGTTATGATTTGTACTTAAGTACATTTTACGGAATATTAAACCTAGATTAGCTTACAAGTGTTTAAAAAACAAAGATTTACAAGTAAAAACAAAAAGCGAGTTCAAATCCAATCAAACGTTACGTATCAATCGGTAAACGATATTATGCCCTCTCTCTCTTTTATTTTTAAAGTATCATAGATATATTTCCATATTCTATATTCACCTTACAAGTTCATACAAATACAAGTATTGTCTGAGTCGTGGTTCGGCCCTCTTGGGCGCCCTTGGATCGTAATGCTTACGCGTAACATAGTAACCGTCCAAGTCGAGGTTATCCCTCACCGGGGGGACCCTTGTGTCGAGTTACTAGCGATGGAGGTTCAGGCTAAACGACCTAAGAGCTATACCACCTCTCAATCCGGTGAAGCAGTCAAGGCTAGCTTCTCTGGACAATCTGTGTAGCTCGTCATAAAAAAACAAGTATTGTGTTATGTACAGATATTGGTCGTGTTTATGACAATCTACGGTGAGTATTCCATAATGACTGCGCGAACAAATGCTGAAGAAAAAAGGCATGTACATAGCTTTTTTATTTTAGTAAACCTACCAATATCTGTATATAATACAGTACTCGTACTTGTATTTGAATGTACTTGTACAGTGAATTTAGGGACATAACTTGGGATGATCAATAACAACGCTGGCGTCGCTTCGCCGGAAGTGTGACGATAGTCCAACATCGAGTTTATTTATGTGGCAATATTGAACGGGAGATACACAAATATTCGCGAAGGTCAGGAGTGTGTCGAGGCACTTCCGCCGCGTGGCAGGCGCGTGCGGGATGCGCACATGCCTGATACCCCACCGATTTCAATAATTTGTTTAAAAAGTCATGGGAGCCGCGCTTAGCTCAGCGTGCAGCGTGTGAATATGTGGCTTATTGACGTAATTATTGAATGTTTTCATTATAACCCCTATATATAAAAAGTAAAATTACATCGTCTACACAAACTCTTTGTAATATTAAAAAAAAACTTATTTTTACTATATGCATATGACTTTAAATACGGTACATTTACTAGAATAACAATTTTACAATTTTTATCTGTCGGTCTGTTTGTTCCGTCTAATCTCTGGTATGGTTTGACCGATTTAGACAGGACTTTCACTGGCAGATATAATAAAGAGTTACTTACTTTTCTATTGTCAAACAGCATAGGTTCGTCACAAAAAAATATGACAAACATATAGAACAAAAATATGATGAGCACGCGCAGTCTTTTAATTCAACAACCTTATTACGTTC
The DNA here is from genome assembly GCA_029286785.1 of Meandrusa payeni. NCBI lineage: Eukaryota > Metazoa > Arthropoda > Insecta > Lepidoptera > Papilionidae > Meandrusa > Meandrusa payeni. The sequence continues at coordinate 9,534,925 of JAGSMX010000012.1, read as the reverse complement.
CATGTGTGACATTGGTGAGCTCGTAGATAAATACCGGTCGCAACATTTTTTAGCAAATGTTTTTTTGTACTAAAAATCCAGAAAAAGGGCAATTTATCGATACGGGCTAACTGATATTCGAACTTGGGACCATAAGGTCGTAAGGGTGTCCCTTTTATTTTATATATTGATTTATTCTCGAGCACAATTTTATAATTTACCATATACTATCTAATTGATATTAAAATTATAAGCAATAATTTTTGGGCATGTTCCAAGGGGTATGTTCACTTACGCCGTACAGTGCACTAACCTAAAAATTAATGATTAAGATGATTGGGTCAGTTAAACAGTGGACCATTACAATGCATTCCTATGTATTCCAGTAAAATAGTGGGTTACTGTTTTCAGGTAATTTTATTCATTGGTGTAGAAATTTATGAAGTACATAAAGATAAAAGTATTTTAGGGCGCAAGAGATAGTCGTAAAACACGACAATTTAACATTGAAAAGAGATTACGAAACCGCAACATAAGAAAGAATAATTCTTTTACTGATGTGATAAACGGCGACATTCATAAAGGTGGAGAAAAAAATTAATTCGTGAATTCCTTAAGTTATTGGCACAAAAAGGGAAAATTTAAGACGTGCCAAGTCAGACAATGCAAGGCGGTGTTAATCTTAGTACGATCAATAAACTCTCTGATTACACATTCGTGTAATACCTCGCGAGTCGGGCGCGACGAGCGCTACGCAGGTACCAATCGGCGTCCTCTGCGCTACAATTCAATGAAGTTAAATAACTTGCTTTTAAACTTTTTCGAATTCCTCACTATACTTTATGTTCATTTTATATTTACTATCTGTTTTTGACTTTATTTATGTCGTTTTAAATGTAGTACATAGCAGTTCCTTTCAGTTAACTAAGTTCTTATATGTATTTTCTTATTTTTGTGTTATTTTTAAATTGATGTCGCAAAAAAAATTATATCTAAATAAATAATTAAATTTAAGATTTCTATTAAAATTCCGATGACTAGAGTGCATTTTTTTTATGACGAACTACACAGATTGGCCAGAGAAGCTGGCCTTGACTGCTTCACCGGATTGAAAGGTGGCATAGCTCTTAGGTCGCTTAGCCTGAACCTCTATTGCTAGTAACTCGACACAAGGGTCCCCCCGGTGAGGGGTAACCTCGGCTTGGACGGTTACCATGTTACGCGTAAGTATTCCGATCCGAGGGCGCCCGAGAGGGCCGCACCAGACTCGGTCGGTTGCTATTTCACGGATAATCTAAGAGACATTCAAAAGCTAAACTAACTTTGAGTGCCACTTCGGGAAGCGTTGGCGCTGGGAGAAGAAGTGGCCGAAGAAACTCCAGCAACGCTCCTAACATCTAAGGGGTGGGGCCTGCCTATAAAATAGCGGTAACGCGCAAGGATTATTCGCAACCTCCGGCGGTCGCGAATGGACTAGAGTACATTGCAACCTTTATGCTATAGGTGTTTTCGTTTCGTATCGAACATACATATTTATGTATGTATCTGTTTATTTACGTACATATGCATTTTTTTACCTATACTCTTTATCTCTACACATCCCAAAGCTAGACTGGCACAGAATGCTTTTTGGCCTTTCGTATACTTTTATTTGATGCAAACGGAGATTAAATACATAAATTATTTTTTTTAAAAAATATGAATTGAATTTAGAAGCAGTCGAGCTATGAGAGTGCTTCTAAATTAAGCTTGATAAGTAACTAAACCATGGTTCCCGAGATGGAACCTCGACTTGGCCCGACACTTAGGACACATTAGATTCGAAGACACTCGTAAAGGTGACCTCTGCTTAGCCTGGTGTTTCAATCGGATGATAAACACACTCATTGTCATCAAAGACACTCAAGTTTTAGAGTAACAAAAATGTTGGGCTTGTGCAATTTGTATAATGATATTTTTAAACGTGTTTTCCGTACCTAGAAATTCTTTAATAGCTTTCTGCAATTGATAAAGAATGCAAATATTATTCGAGTAAATCGACTTAACATTACATAACATGAGATTCTTCAACACACTAAGCAACGACTAATATCGATTACGATATCTCTGCGATGGATGACCTTCAACTATTTAATAATATATTTAATTCTATGTAATTCAATATAATGTTTGATGTAAATATTTAGCAAGCACTATTACCGTCAGCGTGGAAAAATTATCATATTAGTTAACGGCAAGTTTGCGATTACAACCTCAAATTATTTAATTCGGTAAGAATGTAAAAGTTCCACGACACATTATTTATAGGTATGTTATTAGTAACTGTATTCAACTTAGGCAAGGAATCAGTCAGCCCTGTAGTTCTGGGCTCTCAAGAATAAGACTACGGTATCCCCTGCCTGTCGTAGAAGGCGACTAAAATGGGCCTCGGGTACACTGGGCGACAAGGGTGGGGGCCTGAGTCGTCCACCAAGGTGGACCCGGGAAGAAGGCGACATCGGCTGGCCCGTGTCGCCTTCTAACCTCCCCCTCCGGGACGTGCTCTCCTTGAGTAGAGTGCAGAGGTGCTCCGGTGCGTTCCACGTTGAGATCCCGGAGCCCCTCGTCATGCACCGAGGAAAGGCCACCGGGGAGGTTTTAGTGGGTAAGAACCCCACATAACCGCCGCCTTTCCTCCCCAGAAGGCGGGGTATCTTTCTGAAGATTTCCTCCCCGTCACCAAAAAAGGAATCAATCAGTTGGAAAATTATACTGCGTTAAACAAGTGTAATTGATCACCACTGCCCACGAACATCCTTAACGCCAAATGTAACCCCACCCCTTAGATGTTAGGAGCATTGCTGGAGTTTCTTCGGCCACTTCTGTCAGCGCCAACCCCTCGGATCGGAATGCTTACGCGTAACATAGTAAACGTCCAAGCCAAGGATACCCCACACCGGGGGACCCTTGTGTGGACTTACTAGCGATAGAGGATCAAGCTAAGCGAGCTAAGAGCTATGTCAACTCTCAATCCGGTGAAGCCGTATAGGCCAGCTTTTTTAGCCAATCTGTGTAGTTCGTCAAAAAAAAGCCAAATCTGTATCTGACACATATATATATATTATATAGTATATTATATAGTATATTATAATAATAAGCCAAAAACGAATATAAAAACTACAATAGATAACTTATTCTGTACTTATCGAAATTAAATTTCCATTTCGTATACCTGATTGTCGATATTGTTTTTAAATCCTTCAAAAGGCTAAAGTATTACAGTTGTCATCGCATCTGATATCATTCCATCCATTCCATTTAAAGTGGTTTGCTTTAGCCTAAGGGACATATGGGTGTTCGGTAAACTATCCAAGCTGCCGGACAACAGATCGTTATGGCACAAAAAGTATGCCAGCTGACCGCCTCCCCAGCTCCGTTATTAATCGTTAACGGGAAGGATGAACTAGGTGACACCGACAGAAATTGGTCCATCTGTCCGTCCCGACCTGTCTCGATAGCCGGTGGCTAAGAGCGTCATCTGTTTTACCAGCTCGATACTATTATTACCTGCTTTTAATAAATTAAGGTTTTTATTTTAAATTTAATAACATTCGCGTGGCCAGTACTAATTAAAAGAGGAGGTTAAAAATGTTTTTTACCGTCTGATATTTTATGAATTAATTGTCACTTTGTTTCAACAAAACGATATTGCGAATGCTTACTTTATGGTATGCCATGCACCTGGCAATGTTGCTGTCCAAGATTTTGATATTTAAAAACAATTGAACAATTTCTGCCGTTGCTGTTAAAGAGTTGCCACGCTCTGGGAAAGTCTACGATTTCGCAGAATATCATGCATGATTTTTTTAAAAATGTTAGCTGTTGACAACTTTATTTTCCGGATTTCGAAAGAGCTCGCTTTTAGAGCGCTTAGCTTGCACACCAATGCTTTTCGTCCACAAAGTGCACCAACGACCTGTTCTCTATAAAAAGGTTTGTTGGTCGTGTTACTATCTATGAACACTTAACAACAGGCGAAACGGAGGTGCAACATAAGAGCTACTGAGCCCCTCATGACAGGAGAACTCTTCGGAGATATCGGTTAACATCTGGTATGTTCGTTTTAAACTTTATAATGATACATGTATGTACTAAAGGATCTAAGTGATAGAAGCGTAGTGTAGGGCGGTGCATAAAACATTCATATTATAGCAATAATACAAATATACAGTACATAAAGCTTTGATGCGCTCTTTGATTGTGAAGCCTTACCTCATAAGCATATGAATAAGGTTAATAAGCCTTTATTCGAATGCGTGTCCACGAATTACTGCGTCGATCTCACGGCCTCACAAAGTCTTACATTTGACAAACATGTCGCTCTCTATAGTGATTTTCGATGACACATCTCCGCTCTTCATCGCTCATTTGAAACGGGTGACCAAATATATGATAATCTAGCGAGGAATTTTATCGTTTTATTGTTCACAGTAACACACTAACTCCCTTACAATCGCGGCCGACGAAACGCTTTCTATCCTATTGACGTGTTAATAGTATATTCTGGATTTACAAGTTTGTTGTTATTAGGTGCAATTTATCGCTCGAGGCGATGAATGTGTTTGTAATTTAAACAACAATACCGTATTAAACACTTGCTAGATAACAATTGTACTCTATATTTATAAAACAAAATTGATGTTGTAGTCTGTGGACAGTCTTGGGATTGGATTGAGACTCCAATGAGCTTCGAATTTCGGCAAATTTTCCCACTATGTTTTTTTCATACATAACTGATAATACTATTCTTTAGAACTTCTGTACTTCACAGCAATTTCTTATATACATCGGTTTTTTATAACACTTCAGTCTTTAGCGTACATAAAAGATAATGCTAACAAAAAGCACCGTAACCTAAATAGATGAAAGCACGGAAGACCCACCTGCTTGACGTAAAGCGTTCGAGGTCGGGCACAATGAGCCCCATTCTAATGCTAAACAAAAATGGCGTCCGATAGACAGCAGCATTATATTGAATTAACTCGAAAACGGAACAATGCCTGCGTCGATATCTCTACCCACTTTCTTTTCGAGAGAGACAACATAGTTCCTAGTTGAGCGGCCGGTGACAAGCGGGTATCGAGACAAAGAGGATCGACAGCGGTTGGTTGCGGAGTACAAAGGTCAGGTCGGTTCGAGATCACCTTACGTGGGCCGCCCGCGCCGCACTTCGCCTCTACAGCGCCGCCTCGTGATCCGACGCGCCTCGGCATACACTTTTGTTCCTCAACGACGAGCATTATCGCGCGATCTGGGAGCGGAGATGCTCCTCATAATGCGTCCAGATAAACCCGCATTGTGTCGTGTGCTCTCTATAACAAGAAGAATATTCCATGAAAGGAGCGCGCAATGCAACAGGTACATGCCCCCGCGATTATCTACTAGCTTAGGTGACGTGCGCGAGCCTCTTTTGAATTCGTCGCTTTTCAATTACCGCAAGAGCTTAGAATGGAAATGCTATGTGTGGGAACAATAATAAACTCTGCATTTGAGAACATTTTAAAACATTTAGAGATTTTAAAATGTTTAAATCATCTCAAGTTAAACGGAGACAAGTCTCTTTCGATAAGTCTAACGTGTAGAAAGGATTGATGAAGGGAGATGAAAGTCATATGCTAAAAGATGCTTTAGTTGGTATTGTATTGACAACTTTAGTAACATATTTAACAAAGGCTTTATTAGCTACCCGTGACCATCGAGCTCGTCTGCGTAAGTGTATGGAGATGGCCGGAGACAGTTGCACTGACGCCATGCTAAGTTTTTAGCTTATATTTATTTGAACATAATAAAAATTAAAATCACCTACGCCTTTGATTCAGACAGATAAGCTTGTCTTATAGTAATCTAGTACAAATTTACGGTACTATACGGTTGTCGCATCTTTCGCATCCATACATCTTCGCATATATGATTGTGTAGGAAGACTAATGCTAACTTTTTCTTTAAAAAATATTACTAAGATTCTTGTTAACCATTCAAATGAGCTTAAGCTCGTGCTCTTGATTCTGATCTTGTCAATATTTGCGACAGCGACCAGCCCTTGCTTTTGCGCAATATATTTTTTGAACAAGACGAAAAGAGAATAACATTTTCACGCCATTTTAACCATAAGTGCTAACTCCCTTATCTCCGACAGAAATAGAAATCGCTCTCTGCTTTTAATCGACTATTAGGATTCAAACTCCCGACCATCATCAGACCGTTAGTCTAAACCTAAGACATCACTAGAACATACTAGTTTTATTTATCTTTTTTATTTTATTCCAAATGTATTTATTTGTATCTCGCATACGTTTGAAAATTACAGGCAGTTTCAATTTGTACATTATCGCCTCCTAGTTTAATCCATCATCAAGCAGAACTGCAATTCGCGTACTCCGTTGATGAAACTAGAAACAGAATAAGTTGTTGTGTCTGTGCGCATGCGCCGCGAGCCGCGACACGTTCAGTAGGACTGAATTAAACAATCACGTCTGACTCATAATACCGGTTGGCTATAGAGACAACAGAAATTATCTTTGTCTAGTTTATTTCTCAGACAAAGCGCCATGCTGCTTCAATGTAACAATTCAAAATAGTTAAAGTTTACAACTGAGTTGTATATTATCGTTGATTCATAACTGTACTTCAGTATTTAACTCTTATAATAATCAGACTGTCAATACTCCACCGGACTTTGTAAACTGGTACTACAACACTGAATCATCTATATGCGTCATTAATGAATATATTTTTAATTGTAAGTTGTGGAAGTCTACTGGTTAAGCGTTACACTTTACGATGTTATTGTACCTTGCAGGTTTTGATTCATTGAGTTCACGTTTCTCGTTATTCGGTTTCGTACTTACAAAAAGTATTGCTAATATAAATAATTTTAATAGTTATTAGAAATAATAATGCACTTACAAATTTTTTCTGTCTTGATCATTGGCTCATCAGATTTAAAAAGCGATTTCATTCCTTGTTCGCCCCGTAAGATTAGAAAGGACCTCATTTTTTATATTTTCATTTACCTCTTCAAGCTATTTAATTGAAACAAATGAAATGGAGACACTTTATGGGGCAAATATTATTTCATCTTTTCTTTACACACTGTTTTTTAAAGGAATGTTGACAATATTTCTTTTTTTGCTTTTCACAAATATAACACAAGGGTGTCTCATGTAAAGCATTCCAACTAAGCTTAAGCTTGTGCTAGGAGATGGTCGGACGTCAAAAGTCAAACGCTGGATTAGACGGCCACACGTTACGCAGACAGTACCATAAGCCGTTAGGCTAGTGACGCTTCAATCTGCAATCGCGACCTGCCAACATTCAAATAAATAGTAACTACTTCAATTCTCGCAGGTCATATTTTAAAGAAAATATAAAAATATTAGTATAATAATCAAAAATAAACAGTGTTGCAAATATAAAGGAAATTGTAAGTTACCTAGCTAGCTACCTAGCTAGTTATATAGTTGTCGTATTACTTCAATGAACCTTAGTTGAAAATTGCGTACAATGACTCGTGTTTACCTCTGACCTCTGATTTTAAGGGGATAAGAGTGTTTGTTTATTAATTTTAACGGGGAAGAACAATTACTATTACGGATTTTATCACAGTTTAATCTCGTTTTGAACACTTTATCAAAGACAGGGTTCATAATGATCGCTATAAAACTTGTTTAAACCTCGATAAAAACCCTAATATTAAGGTTTTCCCAATACGTAATACTCGCGCCAAAATGTCAATTTTGAGAAATGTGAGAAAATTTAACATTTAAGACTTTAATATTATTACTACATTATATAAGTACTCTGACATAATTGAGGCTCAGTTGAATTAGCTGTTCCATGTTTATGGGCTCCATGCAGACAGCCATCACATAAATTCCTTGTATGTTAGAGATACTGCCTCGCGTGTAGCGATTATAAGGGCTTCATTTTGTTATCTCGGCGTGTTTAAGTTGCAGTGTTAAATTACGCTGTGTGTTCGAGTAGGGGGGGGCAGTGTGTCCGAAGTTATATGGCACGTTGTCGGTGCACTACCGGGCAGGGAATGCAGTTAAGTTATTAGAGGTCTCATGGAGATTGCGTGAATGGGTTCGCGGCCGTGCCTTTGTTGGAGGAGGCGCACTGGGTGGGCCGCACTGTCGCATGCGCCGCACGCCGCAGGTACCCGACCTCGTACCGCACACACGTCCAAAATACACAGCTAATAGATTTTGCGCAAATTATTGCGCAATTGTTCCGTTTGCTCGCGAAAGGATAACGAGCAGTGATCACGAAACGCTCTCGATCTTCACACGACATCGCGCTCTTAGCAAACATATTGTGTACAGATGGAGGACTTATCCTATAACGTTTTTGTGAATCTATGTACAACTTACTTAAAGCCAAGACACTAATATGTATGCATGAACACACACATACATAAACACATAACACACACACTCCCATAAATGTTTATTTTTGTCTAAAGTCCTTTTTTTAAACATTTTATAATTAATAATGCAAGGTTATTCTTAATTTTAACAATTTTAATAAACACACGACATATTCGCGAGGCATACTTATTTGAAACGAAGAGAGATAGATACAGGTATCTATCTATATCCACTTCTGGAGGCGTTCTTTTATTGTTACATGTTTGTATGTTTGTAACGTAACGTTTATCTCTAAACTCATAACAGTATTGTGATAGTGAAGTTGTTGTTATATTCCGACCCTTCTTCTCCTTAGTTTAATTAAATATACACATAATATCCACATAAATTTATAAATACACGATCCAAGTTGATGCTGTATGGTCGGTATAGAGTCAGACCACTTTAATCATGGAGTTAACATGACCTACAAATTGTCATAAATTATAACTAATTTTTAGATTATTTCGTGGTTAAAAATTAATTTCCAGACGTTTCGAGCTCTTAACAATATTCACTTGGGGGACTGAGATATTTAAAGTCCTAATGTCATGGCTATTTACAGTCTACCGTTCATTTCTATTTATAAATTTTGGTGTATTTGTTCTGATGTGCAGGATGAGAGGACGATACCTTGAGGTCTTGGTGTGGTGTGCTTGGTTTTAGATTTAAGTTTACTAAACACATAGGATTGCGATCAGTTACTTTATATATCACATAAGATCCGGTAAGACATTTTTTCAGTTTTTATCCGAATCATCATTGATATGTGGCTGTGTTATTTGCTAGGTATCGAAGTTTATTTAATCTGATGCATTACGGAAGTTGTTTAAGAAATGTCTTGTAGTCCTCGATCATGTTTTTCACATCCTTCTATAACATCGAAACATGAAAAATTAAACCGTAATAAAATCCATAAAAAAAGTTTTACTTTAATATGAAGATGCGCATTAAGTAGATCGTGATAGTTAGTGATAGTCATACTATAGTAGATAGTGATAGTGGGTAAAGGATTCGTCTAACGATGTGTTGATCACGGAGTTAATACGACCATAAGAACAAAAAATCACTTGCGAAAAGTGTGTGACCAGTGTAAAGCAATGGGCTCACTACCTATCACGTGTGAAACCTAGTAAGCTTGACGAAAAATGGACAGAGAAACCTGGCTCTGTCTACCCCCGCTAGGGTGAAAAGGAAAAAGGACGTGAGAGCTTATTTAATGTGAAGCATTCGCGTAAGTAAAGGAAACCATTATTTGGCCTAATTAATAAAGTCTAATCATAATCCCAGAAAAATAGACGATTTGAAAGTTTACCGGTTAGTAAATAATAATTCCATGCCAATAGTTCTATATTCACATCTTACAATTCACTAGGCGTACAGATGCGATGAGGCAAGATATAGCAAATCAACTATAAAATAATTACCCTTTCATTCTGAACTTGTTTGCGTAGAAAATTAATTACCTTGTCGGGGTATTGATCTAATTACTCCTAATCGCGTATTAGGAACAAGCGGCCAGTGGCGTACTGATGTGATTGAATATGACATGCGAATAGCTGGGCTTTGCATGTGCGTGTCGCTGGCCTGCGAGAAATTATGATTGTGCGCCATGTCGGAGCGGCCCGTTACCGACCTGTGCGGTTTCATTACATCGACGTGACATCGGCCATGTACCCCAGGGTAGGGTTAATAATGATAATAATATTAAAGCGAAAAGTCTCGAAGAATACCTCAAGAGACTTTCGCTAGATGGTTAAGCCAAGAGTTAGATACAGAAGACGGTACTTTTGGACACCCTGCGTTAGGTTTTTATAATATTTTCTATGGTCCTTTTAATGTATTTTTTTATTGTAAAATCTAAAGTAAAAAAATATACAAGAGAAATAAATTGTCTACAGTCGGAAAGGATGTTTTGCAAATGGCAACTTTTGTCTCTCAATCTTGCGAGTATCAAATCTGGATAATGCGTATGCGTATGGAATGGAATGATGATGAAAACATATTTGTTTTATTTCATCACAAAATTAGAGACTGATTAAACTGTTTTTATATTTTTTTGCTAATATGTTTTACTTCCCTTATCACTAATGATATTATAACTAATAGAGTATAAATAGTATCTCTGATGTTTTTCCTAACTTGCATCCCCATACAAAAGTTGTTGTACATAACACCTGTCGAATTGTTCAGTGAAAAGTTCTTGCATGACGAATCAATTACCGTAGAACTCTCAACATATCTGTAATGAATAGAAAAATTAAAATGTTAAAATGTGCTTTCAGACACACTATAGTATAACGAACCATAATAAGATAATTTTACTGCATTGGCCTAATGTTCTGAAAAAAAAATTTAATTTTAGAGATTAAACATAGCAAATATTATTAATTATCGAGCTATTATTGGCATGTTGTTTTTTATAATTTTAATCAGAAATTGCTTAGGTTACAATTCGTTCATTTATTGTTGTCCAATAGCACTTGTTTACTATGGTACGGTGTCACCGTTTCTTAACGCACCTAGTTACATAAATAATGCCGCAATCGAATTAATGGAAGTTCTCATTATGAGGGATCAATCTAACCATTAAATATAGAACAAGTGATGCGGTAACTCGGTCGCGGAACATCGATTTCACTGTTTCATCGGCAAAGCATCGATTATTGTTAGTTTGCGCAATGACTTACTCTCCTTACTCGATGGCTAATGCGGCCACTCTGTGCAAATCGGTCCAATTATGCAAGTGTCTCGACTAGAAAATGAGATGGCCTGTGCGATATTTGAACTCGATTGATTTACTTACGTAATCGATGCCGGAAACAATGTCAGCGAATTCTCAGAATCGAATAAGTTATTGTTACTTTGTTGGTTAAATAATTAGATCAATCTCCATTGTTTGTGGTTATCTTCTCTTCGTTTGGCAATTTCATCTCAGACATGTTTGTATTGTTCTAAATATTTGTCATGAAATGACTTGAACAAGAAATTAATTGATAAAAAATTGTTCTAAATAATAGTATTGGTATTTGGTAGGTACCATCAAATCTGCTGTTGTCATTGAATTTGTTGACTTTGTCAACGGCCACCGGCCATCATGAATTCTATTGCCATTGAAACCTAAAGCGTAGTTCAATTATTTCTTAATGACCGACCAACGGTCGAATTGAAGTTTTTGATTTCTTATAATTTTATAGTATTGATTAATTTATTAAAATGTAAGGGCATGTTTTAAAGATGCCATTATGTACAATATATGGTATTTTATTTGCGACTTTATGTTTCCGTTTAATTTTCACTTTACGTTTTTCAAAAAATAATTATTTCATGTGGCAATATCTCAACATAAAAAAAAACAAAAGAAAAAATAAGTAATACATTCGGTGTTGTGGCATGCAGAAGCTTCGTCGGTAATTTAAATAGGAAGCGAGTGAACATTTGTCGATACATTCAGAAAATATAAAGGAAGGTCAGGAACATGTGGTTCCGATATTTTGAAATTCATGAGGGGAGCGTGCTTATTGAGGTCATTGCTCCGTTTGACAGGAGGGTTGTCGCCCGTGGAATGCTATACGTGAGAGGCGCTGTAAAAGAGGATTGTGTGGCGTGCCTTGGGAAACGGGCGGGCAGGTGAGGGGTCGAGACGGAAATCGGCGTCGAGATTGGGGCTTCACATTACGTCAGAGCACCATCGCACGGGCTGTTCGCCACTCGCCCACGCCGGAAACAAATCTTACGTCTGTTTATTACTGCGCTGTCTGTTAACTACTCGGATGCTTATTACTACTTAATGATAAATTAATGTAACTTGAATGAACATGTTTATTAAATATTGATATTATATTATATATTGATCTTCCTTATCGTATTCCAATTTCAAAGAAGCATTGAAACAAAAAGATATAAATGATTAAAATGTTGTGCTTCCTTTTGTACCTTTTCATATATCAAAACCATGTAGCATTAAAAAAGTTACAAACTACAACACGTTATTTTAAAGGTATATGGCGATAGGCACAGCTTCTATCTTATTTAAGGTCTTTTTCTATAAGTTCTAATAATCTTCGATGGTAACACTCATCTTAGTTAATGCCTATTCATTCCTATCTTATATTGTTACTCCAGGAAATAAAGCTCTCAAATACTTTTAAAGGAAACATCTCAAGAATGACTTGCGAGTTTTATTTTATTTTATTTATAGATTATGCATTAAATAGGCAGTAAAATGTTTTGTTACTTCTCCTAAAAGTAATAGCAATGGCGCCTGTGACCGGAATGTACGTTACAAAAGATAGAAGTATATGCGGTATGGCCTTTTGTGTATGAACGTCGAGATGTGTAGTGAAACGTACCGATTGCCCCACTGATACATGATCAAGGAACATGTACTGGAGTGTAAGCAGGCTCGAGCCATTAGCTTCCGCGGTTGACGGCCGCCGCGCCCGCTCTTGTCTCATGTGAACGCAATCATTTACGCCCCACTGCCCTTTATAATCGATGACCATTGTTTTCAACTTATGTTATACTTCTTGTCATGGTTGTTGATAAGTTTTGTTTCTTCCGAGAATTATTATTCTCTTCGATCAAGATTGAAAGGCTAAGTTGAGGACATTGTAAGCTTTTTAACTGACTTAAAATATGAGGAGAAGGTTATCAATTCTCATATCATTCTTCAAGTTAGTATTTTTAAGAGACTAAGGCTAAGTCATCGCTTCTTATAAAACAGTGCCTTTATAGGCACTAGCTAGATATTAAACTGTGAATATTTTACCAACGCTTTAGTTTTTTTATTCTCATATCATTCTTCAAATCTGTATTTTTATTTTACTATTTTTGCATAAATAGCTTCGTGGACTGATTTCGTCGACTGATTTTTTTTGTTGTTTGAAAATGTTTCGTTTCAATTGAATATGGATTGTGTTGCATGGGTTCCGAAGTTGTACCAGGTAAGTCCTAAGGATCTTATGGAAGAATGACTATGATACAATTATGACAATCCAGACTAGTTTACTACAGCGACCACGAATGTGGAAAGAAAGTTTATAGGCGCCAATACTTCGTAATATAACCATGATACTGCGGAAATAAAAGAGAGCGTTTAACGTTTGATACGTCACGTTTAACTCGACTTGAGGTTGGTTTTTATTTTTATTTGTAAGTATACTCGCCATAATAGTGTGCTTTAAGATCATGGAGTATGTAGATTCAGGTTGCGTACAACCAGAGGTAAGTTTGTGACAGAAGTTTGTGGCAGTACAAAGCGACTTTCGACGTCGTTTGAGAGAAATGTCAGCGGGCTCACCTATCAGTTGTGATGTGGCTGACGCGGAGATAGGTGAGGGTGACAGTAATTGACAGGTCGGCGAGCGCAGGACACTTGACGCACGTGCGAGAAGGCCGGGCCCCCGCGCTAAGCAGGATGTCTTTAAATAGACTAAATGCCTTTGTGAAGGCATGCCCTCTGAAGGGTGGCGGCATCCGGCTACGATCGCGCACACGATTTGCTTCTAAAGAGGAAACTTATAAATAACTTGTTCAATTATTCAGAAGCATTCAAGTATAAAGGTAATGCGCGTTGCGTGAGTCAGTGCGGAGAGTCGTTTGTAACTTGCTGCTACCGGACCCTTATCGAGCATCTCGTCGACACACTGTTTCACGGAATGCCTATTGTTTGATTAATAGACTTTACACCTCTCGCAGAGAACTATTTGGAACACTGCTGACATGTTCGGGAGGAGGTTTTACATTAAAATAGTTATCTGATACTTTGCGCTGGCAACTGAATGATTCAATTTATTGAACGACAAATTAACCCTTCAATAAATCCAACGTTTATCCATAACTGCTTTTAGATTCTTAATGAACATGTTTTTTTTTAATAGTAAGCTATGGACAATAACAAGCACTAATATGATAAATATCCTGATAGCCTAGTGGATAAGCGATTTGACTTGTGATCTTATAATCAAAATTCAAATCAAAGTCCAAATTCCAGTTGGGTTGTACCAATGAATAGCTGTTTTTTCAATAGAAAGCATCACTAAGTAAAAGCGTAGTGAAAACTGTCTCTGTCTACCCCGCTAGGCATATAAAGAAGTGAGAGCTTACATACTAATTAAATAATGGCATCACTTGCATATGTAGGTACGACTTCAAGTCGTGAAAGCTAACGTAAATCTTACTATTATTAAAAATTTCTAGACTCGGATCTGAAAGATATTATATCAGATCCGATTGATAAATTCAAATAATCAAATGTGGATTTGTTTGTGTTCTTGAATTGTTTTCTACATTATCAATGTTTATGCATATCTTCGTTAAAGGAAGCAGACATAGATGTGTTTATAATCAAAGATAAGTATATTGTACGTGACAAACTACTAACTTGGAGGCTACTAACTTTATATGTTCAATGGGTTGAAAGCCGACTCGGTCTGAATCTCTATTTTAAGAGGCGTAATAAGAACTCTATTTTCTTGAAACGGGTAAGTTGGCTAAGGATTAAAACTGACTAGGTTATATAAACCTCATCGCTTCTTATAAAGGCACTGGCTAGAATGATCTGTGAAATTTTTACGGACGCTATTAGAGTCCAATTAGTTTTTTTTTTAAATTTTGACCAAGTGAAGTCACTCATGTCAATTAAGATGATGGATGTTAGCTCAAAAGTAATAATAACAAAATCGGAATTAAAATTCCACTGTCAAGATGATATCGTTTTAAATGTTAACAATAGCAAATTTAAAATGAATCTCGAACCATATAGTGATGTGCGTTGGGTCAACGAGTTCATTTATTGCACAATGAAAATCGTTCTGAGTTCCATCGGTAAGGAACGACGCAATAAAATCCGGATCGCGAGGAGGGGATCACATCGGGCTAACACAGCTTGCACGTGTTCAGAGGGTCCCGCTGGGCTCCTCAGACTTATGTATTTGTATTAAACTAGTGAGAATGTACCTGCGGAGCGTTCAAACAAGTGTTTCCGGTCATACGACTATATCCGGCGGGTAATTCAATTCAACTGGTAGTCGGATGGAGTACTTTCGGGCCTTTCAAATTGTGTAGCCCACATGCATTACTTATTATTTGAACGACTTTAATTTTAAAGCAAGCATATGTATTATGTATCGACATGGGAAGTTTAAATGATAATACAGGATGGAATCAAATATACCTTATTACTTACGCGGTCAACTTACGATCTAATGGTCGTAGGTGTATTCGCAATGGATATGGACCAGTGATATTAACACCCCACCGTTTCGAAAGTATAAAAAAATCTGAATGAATTTCATGTCCAGTGTGTGGAGATAAACTTACCTTCTATTACGTGTGAGACTATAATAACATTACAATTATATTTACGAGTAAAAACAAGAAGCTACTTCAAATCGAATCAAACGTTAAACGCTATTACGCGCGACCGCCCTCTTTGTATTTCCGAATTATCGTAGAAATATTTAGACAATTTACAGTTAATCAGAACCTAACGAATCTTTTATCAAACTACCCATGAAGTACTTTCTTTCCAGTAAAAAGGAATCATCGAAATTGGTTGGCGTGATATTGAGTTATTCGTCTATTTGTCGCGCACATAGTTAATGCAAGTTGAGGACTTATTTGGTTTTCTCATGAATGCTATTTTCAGACTTGACCCAATTTAACAAAAAAATAAAGAATCATCAAGATCGGTTCACCTAGTCCAAAATTAAGACGTAACAAACATAAATATATAAATACAAAAATAATAAAATATAGACGAATTGAGAACCTCCTCCTTTTTTGAAGACGGTTGAAAAAGGAATTATATTAGATAATATACGTGTGTAGAAGTTATACTATTACTGTGTTTATTTTTAACATCGTATATTGCGTTAAGTAAACAAAATGACTGAGCCAACGAGGCGTTAATTCACCGAGGAGAAGAAGAACCGGTCATTAAGCAAATCAGGCGATCGATGTGGAGTGAATTCGGTCTATAGAGCTGAATGATGCGGAGCGGCCCGCGGCGTCATTCACTCGCGAGCTCACAATAACAACGGGTTCCGCAGGTGACGACTGGGCTCAATAGCGCTGATTACACCTCCATTCAAAGCCATGCCTTACCTGGACAACCTGTTCCCTTCCAAATCACTAAAACGCGAATCCGACTACGTTACTTTATTCCCCATTATAATGATTTATATTTATTATTACGCATAAGAGACTGTTAGAAATTTAGAAAAGACACAAAACTTTGCTAATTCTGAATTTGATTGCATAAAAATCGTAAATAAAAGCAAATAATTAATAACTTACGGTTAATTTTACATTTTTAGGCCCCAAGTATCCTATTACAATTACCTCAAAATGAACTAATTAACTGACATGATTCAGTGACGCCAAAGATGTTAGTTTTGGTAATCTGCTAACTGTAAATGGTTTCTTCGAATATGCAACTGTTTTGCAAACAATACTTAGAAAATAATAAAAAATTGTTTGTGTCGAGTTACTAGCGATAGAGGTTCAGGCTAAGCGACCTAAAAGCTATGCCACCTCTCAATCCGGTGAAATAGTTCAGGCCAGCTTCTCTGGCGAATCTGTGCAGTTCGTCAAAAAAAATCAAAAAATTCATATTGGACAACCAATGGTTAATGATTATGAGTACTTTGTATAGTGAAAATTCAATGACAGCAAGAAGACTAGGCGCCCTGGAATTCTGGCCCGTTAAGTGCACTTCTTAAAAGCTTTATGTGTTATAACAATAACGAAAGATATTTAGATAACGCGGCACATTGGCGGAGTTCAGTGGAGCGCGTCAAGCTGCGGGAAGTGGTGGAGCGCGAACGTCTTTTCGTCAACCTCGAAGCTGCACCCAGGAACCCATTGTCTTCCATATCATCAAAGCCATTATATTTGCTTGTTCGAGCGTACGTTTTCATATTAAGCTTTGATCACTGTCTGACATCTTCATAATGATTTTCAATAATCATTGTTTTATGCTTTCACAAACAATAGCCTAATAACAATGCTAATAACAACCTTTAAAGAGTTAAATGAATCGAAAGTCGCAGTACACTATATCTATATTACAATTGTAGGCAGAAAGATGAACGTGTTGCACTTTCTAGTCGCATTGTTATAGATGTTGTACGTAAATAATATCTTATAATAGCAATGATGTAGAGAGCAGCAACAGCCCATTGATTATGCTAACGACTTTATGATTTCTTAGGATCTCAATCCCAGATAATAGAATTAGTTAGATCCACGTTGTTAATGTGAAAAAAGATCTTTTTGATCTTGATATTTTCAATGTCACAAAGAAAGGGCAAAACAGTTTTTTTAAAGTAGGAAAACTGGAAAGACAATAAGGACAATAAGTAAATATTTATCTAGTCCCAATGATGATTTATGTAAGCTTAATATACCATGCGGTCTTGCCACGTATTCACTTTCTTCCGATCGATTATCATAATTATTACATAAACAATTTACGTAAAAATATAGTGTTAATATAGGTTACGGCTCTTTACTGCATAATGGCGCAAAATGACACCAAAGCAATTAGTTGCGTAAATGATATTATACAACAGCAATACTGTCAATCGGCGAATTTTCTTTTCGCAACAAAACAGTCATAGGACACCATTTAAAGGAATCCTTTCACAAGTTTGACATCGATAAAATAAACGACATATAGTAATTGTAACAAGTTTAACGTAAGCATTCTATACAGGTCAATGGCAAAGATACTGTTCTAACAATTATGTAATAGAACACGATTAGACATGTTACGACAAATACACTCTTAACCATTCAAAAATATCTAATTAGCATCGTTTCTATTTATTTGACAAATCAATAAGGTAATTTATACAATGATCACATTAAGTACCATATCATGAAAGGCGAATGTATCTCGCAGCGATACGTGTAATTATTCACCTACACAAACTGTTACCATTCGTGACGATAAAATTACACACGTGTCCATATTTATGTTTGCCCGCGTTATCACAGAACGTACGGCGCGCTTTCGTGATGACCGTCTTTATCTATCGGCAATTTCATTCGAAACATAAGAAATACACGTCAAATCACAAACTCAAGTTCAAGACACGTCAAAATGATTTACTTTCCTTTGGCACTTAAAAATTCGGAGGCCATTAAACGGAACTATATTTCGTCGGAGACTTTGGCCCGTAAAAGTTTCGCAAGAGCCGGTCGTAACCCATATTGGTCATAACTCGCCGTGACGCGACAAGCTCTTACACGACGATCGCGGCGAGCGGAGAAAATAGGGAGACGGGCATTGCCGAAAACAACAATGAGGTACTGTTAACATAATGACACTTTATGAGCGCGAAGATCGTCCGCGGTCGACGGGCACGAATGTTCTCGACGCATTGTTTCTGCGCCGCGGCCGAGGGCCACGTCTGTAGTTTGCACAAAGGCACACTTTTTGACAGCCGACCTCTGGTCGCCAATGATTCTTGGAATAAGCGTGACTGCTGCTCAAGTAACTTCCTGCTGATAGCCGGTGCACCTAACGCGAACGATTGCTCAGCAATGTTATGAAACAATGGATTGTCTGTATGTTAAACTCCTTCACGCGTTATTGTGTATTTTCGATTTCCGGGTTAAGTACGTTTAGTTTATCACGTTATAAAATGATTTCAACGTTGGTGTTTTCAAAAGAAGAATAAAAAGACATTTACTAAGCTAGAGCTACTCACCAATGCAATCCTGGTTGGATTGAATTGCCACTTAACATCATATGGGATCGTTATTAACTTGCATGGAAAATGGTTATAAAAAGAAAACATTTTGACATGACCTCTGCGTTATACAAGATTCAATGTAGAATTTATGATTTGAAACGTTTTATAAAATTTCTCTAAGGTAGAAAGAAGAAATATTTATTTTATTTTGTATATTAGTAGAGGATTAATTTCGAAAGTAGGAAAACATTAAACTTTGTCTATTAACAACATAAATAGTCTATTTTTATGGCATTAAACAGCCTGAAATTTGTGAAGTAAGCCAGCAGAAAACGCGTTATTGAGCTGCTTTATCCTCGTGTGCTGACTAAATGATCATATTTAAATAATATCTCGAATAAATAAATTTTCTCCTTTCCTAGGTCCATTTAACGAGTCTAGGAACTATGTATTAGAATTTGATATCGTAAGGTTCAGAGTTGCCCAAAAAAATAAATGTAAAAAAGCAAAAAATCACTAAATGTACTAATACTCATTATTTTTATTATTTTTATTTATTGACGTACTTTTAACTAAAGTTTCGTACCTTAAGGATAAAATAAATATCAAAAATAAATAAACTTATTTAAAAGTTTCATAAAACATGAATTACGAGTGCCACTTTGTGCATTTATTGATACAATTTGTGATCATTGATATGCAAATCCCAAATAAACTTTAAATCACATATTACTACACGGTATCGAGTGCACCTAAAACTGGTTCGGTCGTAAGTTTTAAGCGAAAAAGAAATCTGACGTGATCGGATGACACCTCCGGAAAAAGCTAGTGATAAATAAAATGACTTAATCCCACTGATATGACAATATATTGCACATACACACTGCGGTGTGTTGCTAACCTGCCAATAAAGATCCTTAATACGATCGCTGAGCTCGATCGCTTGCCTTTTTATAACATTACAAATGCAGTTTGTACCGCACCTCCGCTTGTAATTGTCTGAACGATGAAGTTATAAATAATTTCGGGTGTAGTTGTAAATTTTATTGCTTATTTTTTAAGTTCATCGCCTTTCTCGTTTTATAATGCGATTGTTTTCCATAATTTTCTTGCAAGTGATTATTCTTTACTCAATAATTTTCCATTTAAATCTACGCTTAAAATTGCAACATTACTGGTGCATTTTGAGGTTTCTTGGCGGTAAACCCTCACCTTGAAAGTCAGGAAATATTTACTTAAGAATAAGTAAAAAGATTTAATTCCATACATCTAAGTTATAAAACTAAATACGATCTTGTTTTTCAAAAAAGGAGGAGATTCCTAATTTGTTTGTAATTTTCTTTTGTGTATTGTGTTTGAAACGGTTCGCTTTCAATTAGGAAACATTTTATTGTGTTGGCATAAGACCTAGGTTCTGAAGATATACTAGGGAACTGGTAAAATCGTATAGAAGAATGCTTGTTGATTGAAATATTGGTAGGTTTATGCCAATCCAGGACTAGGTACTTACACTCTAACGATTACGAGAAATAATGTATAAGATGAAAGAAAAAAGACATCAGTACTACGTAATATAGCTACGATTCTATAGAAACAAAAGAAGGTGTTGCGGATATTGTGTTTAATGATTTATCATTTTGTATTAATCACTTATTTTATGTCGGTTTTTGTTTTTACTCGTTAATATACTTGTTTATAATATAATTGTAATTTTCTTTAGTTATTAAATATTGTTTTATGTTGGTACAGGTTCCTAAACAACGTTCGTTGGCGCGCTGGGAGGTCGCCGGTGTGACATGTATCAGCGTGGCCTGTGAAGCGCACTGTACACGCGATACGCAGCGAGCGGACAAAAGTCCAGACCGCTGCTTGACTTGCGCCGACAGAACCGCCGTGTCATCGAAGCCCGGAGCCACATTACGCTCTCCAAAGTTGTAGTTTCAGTTTCAGCCGAGTGTCCGACTTTACGATCTTTCACCGGGTTCAAATGGCAGCATGCTTGTGCCAATGCGTTTTCGGCGTTTTTGTTTAAAAAAAACTTTTTAAAATTCGTTTCTGAGCTTTGGCAACAATCACTGTCTATCCACACTGCTAGGTTTAGAATGATATAAGACCTTATTTCAATAATAGAATCTATAGAGGTCACAGATTAAACTGTCTCATCATATAGTTTTATTTATTAGTAGTGATGCTGTGTAAGTACTAAGCCCATTTTAATATTTCTTTTGTCATAATAATGCTTCATTATAATATAAGTTATGATTTACTTTAGTAGAACTAAGATCTGAATTAAAATATTTTTTGGGAAAATCAACCTTTGTTCTGTTACATGGTGCATTTTATTTGGCGTAAAAGCCAAACGGTTGCGAATTAGGAATGCTATCGCGAATTCATAAAGCCTTGTTTACGAGTTAGAAATGGTGGTAACCAACTTACGAGTTCATGTGTCGTGGACATCATCTGACGTACGGTGGATTTGTAAAACCTTCATAAAATACACTTTCCCAGTCATATATGAAGGAGTTCGTTTCATATTAAATGATTTATTAAACAAAACGCATCATCGTAGCGTGCATATCCCTTACCAAGCGCGGCGCGTGGGCCAGGTGCGTCAATCTCAGTTGTCGCTGCGCACGCGCACCCTTACTGTGCTTTTAATAAATTTCAATGCACACAAAAAGAGCTATCAAAAGATGGCGACATCAAATAAACCGGTGCAAGGTTCGGCTGCAACTATGCTCTACGCGGATCGTTCGCCCTCCGCGAACCAACACCGTTTGTTGGGTGTGCAAACAAGTTTTGATTAAATGAAAAGGTGTCCCGGAACGGGTGTGTCCGCCGTTTTACCTCTAAGTAATTACATTTAACGCACTCATAATCTGTGGGTGCCAGTAAATGTATTATTATATGAACGATTGTTGCAACTTTAAACGAGCAAATTTGAAGTTAGAATATTCCGTCTCGTCACGGTATCTTGACAGATCTAAACATGAGAGACTGCGGCTATTCTAAGTTGACCTATTCAGACTTATACCAGCTATAATATTAAAACGCCTATCAATACTCAGTTAAATATTTAGGTGTCCGGTTAGTCTACACTTACGTGTCTTTACACCGATTACGTATAACCCTTAGGTAGTGACTATTCTAAATATTTGCAGAATACAGATAAAATTAATAAGTTGATATTTACTAAAAAGATTCATACACAAAATACCTATTTAATATAGAGCTTGACAAGAATCGAGATTTTTATGACAAACTATACAGATTGGCCAGAGAAGCTGGCCTTGGCTGCTTCACCGGATTGATAGGTGGCATAACTCTTAGGTCACTTATCCTGAACCTCTATCACTAGTAGCTCGAAACAAGGATCCCCCCGGTGAGGAGTTACCTCGGCTTCGACGGTTACTATGCATTCCGATCCGAGGGCGCCCTAGAGGGCCGAACCCCTACTCTTGAATCCGGGTCATGATTTATCTGGAATAGGAATATATTGCAAGACCCTCATGTCCGAGGTCAGTGATACCACCAAGCGGTTACCCGTTATCGTGCGGTTACCCGTTTTTTAACCGATTTTAAAAAAGTATGAGGTGTTGCATTTATCTGTATTTTTTATTAATATTTGCATTGCCATTTCGTCATTTGTAAACAAGTGAATTTTAAAACACTAGTGGTTTAAAATTCACTATTGGTATCACAAATTCGAACGCATTTATGTTTAAAATATATTCGATTTCGTCCACGAAACAGACTAGCTTGCACCTGCGATTGCTTATACCATTAGATACTAGCGACAGATAGCTGGTCGGCAAGGTATGATATTGCGTTTGTGAGATAATTGTAGTATAGTTGCTCCTTTGACTATCGAATCATTCGTTTCCGATGTTTAGATTATACTCGTATGTCTGTCAAATGCAGTTGCCAGTTACTCTTTGTTTATAACAGTTTCATTTCATTCGACACATATAATATATATGTGTTAAAATACGAATTATTAGTTATTAATGTATGTACTATTATAACCAAAGAGTATTAAATATGTAAAGCATTGTGAGAAGTCGTATTGTTGACTCCACATAGTATAAGAGCAACGGTACAGTTAAAAGAGTCTCTTAGAGTTGTTCTTCGGTGGCGTCGCTTAAGTGTTGTTAGTGTTATTCGTCGGTAGTGCCTCTGTATATAAGTTAAGTACTAGTGTTATTTACCTTGTCTTATATAATATACATGTACTATGAGTAAGGTGATATACCTATATTTATGGTGAAGTTATTACCAAATTGTACGTAACTTTAAATCGTGTTTTGGGCAATCGTTTTGGAGAAGATACGTATTTTTCTTTAATGGCATGTAAAATAGTGTAAATTATTCAGTACAATATAGAGAATAAAATATAATTGATGCTTTGAAGTTTAACCTTACTAATGAATAATATTTAAGGTGCACACTAAATAGAAAACGAAACAAAACAGGTAGTCTGTAACTTATAAATGAAGTTTAAATGTTAAATAGAAAGTAAATTATAAACACTATACAGTTATAATTATAAGGATATCTAAAATTTAGATTAGCCGAACAGATGTTAGGTTTTACAATAGTATTCCAGTTTTTTCTACTACGGCGGAAGAAGCTGGGAAAGGAAAAGAAAATGAAAAGACATTTGTGACCTTTCCCAAGATGTTAAATGATATTTTCTGTTAATTCCAATACATCAGAGGTAGAATGTTTTGATAATAGATGATACAAAAGAGTTTTTTTTTTATTTTACTAAATATTTATTAATTAATCTTTCCATAATTTTGAGAGTGAAGGTAATATTGATATTGGACGATAATTGTTTATCTCGTCGTTTATTTGTTTATGTGTGTAATATTGATGTTTTTAACAAATCTGCATAAAATCCTGTATTTAGGCTAAAGTTACAGACACGTGTACGCGGAGACACATCTGGTGACCAGAGGGCTGGCTTATACCTTGCACAGAGGCTAAGCATTACCATACAACGTGGTAATTCTACCCGCCTTCTGGGCATGCTTTTATGGAAACGATGACGGTTTTCACTTACAGTTATATACTTTTTTGTAAAATATCTATTATATATAGGCTGTAACTAACTTAATTTTAATGTAAATATATATTAATAGAAGATAATATATATATATAATTAATATAATATTTGGCTAATTCTGTATCTCTTGTGAGATTATTATTATTATAGAGCTTTTTGTAGGGTCTAGTCCAAAAAAAAACTTGTAAAAAAATTCTGATAGGAGGTATATACCCGCTCGGTGGGTAGTGGGTATAAATGTAGCAATATCTACTATGGGGTTGAATAATGAAAACTGTAATTGAGTAAAAAAAAAGTTTTTTTCTTCTCGGATGCAAAAGTTACAAGGTACCCAAAGGGAGTAAGTAGGCTAACTTCGTTTTTGAGTCTTTCAGTGAAGATTTAATAAGCTTTTGGTTCCATGAACCTTACATGAAATTACAATAAAACAAATACGACACTTAAGTCTGAATATCTAAGAAAAGAGTACCCAGAACCCTACAATCACAATATTGCGTATTGGTGGCTACTTGACACTTTGGTTAGTAAATTAGGATAACGAGAATAGATTTGAAGTACTCAAATTAATAAAAAATGGTTATGGTCCCTCATGAAAAGTTATTAGTCAATTGTGAATTATTAAAATAATTGTATTTAACATTTCTTAACCACCTTCCTATAAGTTTCAGGAAATATGACAAAGGTTTTGACGAGGTGCTTTTGGAATGGTCCTTGTGAAGGGACTGCAGATCCTCAACGGGTGGTGCATCGGAGGCATTTGCCGCCACATACATCGCATCTCATTGCTGGCGGGCGGACATCGGCTCGCACCTGTGACAGACGGTGCGGTCCGCCTCGGGAACTGATCAGCGGGTGCGCGCACCAGCGCATCGGCGGTCAAGACCTCACGGGCGGACAGCGGGTCGCGCCTCGTGGTCGGACTACGGGTCATGCCTCGCGGGCGGTTGCGGGTCATTGGACAAGGCGGCCTGCGGGTCGTCGTGTGGACTTGGGCAGGCAACTGCCAGATCAATGTGCTCATGCAGATTTAAATAAAGATATAAATAGTAGTTCAGTATCGTATCGTTCAAAATATCTGAATCTGCCTAATTAATGTATCAGGCCACTAGAAGGAGACTCTCTACAACTATAAACATTGTGTAGACTATACTGCGGTCATTACCTAGAATGTGTTATATAACTCTGAGAGACACTAAATAACTTTTATAATGAGCAATACATATTTTTATATAAATTTGTATTTTGTTAGCTCAATATTATAGGAGCAATAGTAATATAGGATGAATCAATGAATGATTTATTGGCAACTTTGCTTCGATGCAATAATTTGGCAAAATATTATTTAACACTAAAACAACATAATAATATAAAATAATTCAGTTTGACAATTCAACGAAGAAAAATGATGCAATAGTGCTTAAAAAACCACAACACCGGCTTCCTTCCAGTTTAGCTACCATTTTCTTTGTGGTTTGTGACAATTAAGATTGTGTGGTGTCGTGATGGTAGGCGACAATGTGCAGATGTTATGTATGACAGTTATGCTAATGGGAATAAGTTTTTCTTTTGTCTCTGTTTCTGTGTATGTAGGTTCCCAAGATGGTTACCAATTATTATTTTTGCTTTCTTATTTGGTCTTCTCGTGAAAAGCAAGGCCGGTATTTAACTTAAAATAACGGCCTAGAAAATATGATGAATTATTCCGAAAATGTTATAATATAATGGTCAGAATGAAAAACGTATAGAGTTTGTACGTCCTCATTGCATTGTTTTTTTTATTATTGGAAGCCTAGTTCTACCACTGAACGGTACACACACGAGAACGTGGTAGTGTAGGATGGCCGTAACGGCGCCGGACAAATTCTAGTTTGTAGATTTCAGATTCAAAGTAATCAACTGTGGAACATGTTGTTGGTAAAAGATTGTCCTTCAACCACCGGTGGCAGATTGCCATCGCGCGATGTAGGTCACAGATTAAACTGTCTCATCATATAGTTTTATTTATTAGTAGTGATGCTGTGTAAGTACTAAGCCCATTTTAATATTTCTTTTGTCATAATAATGCTTCATTATAATATAAGTTATGATTTACTTTAGTAGAACTAAGATCTGAATTAAAATATTTTTTGGGAAAATCAACCTTTGTTCTGTTATGTGGTGCATTTTATTTGGCGTAAAAGCCAAACGGTTGCGAATAAGGAATGCTATCGCGAATTCATAAAGCCTTGTTTACGAGTTAGAAATGGTGGTAACCAACTTACGAGTTCATGTGTCGTGGACATCATCTGACGTACGGTGGATTTGTAAAACCTTCATAAAATACACTTTCCCAGTCATATATGAAGGAGTTCGTTTCATATTAAATGATTTATTAAACAAAACGCATCATCGTAGCGTGCATATCCCTTACCAAGCGCGGCGCGTGGGCCAGGTGCGTCAATCTCAGTTGTCGCTGCGCACGCGCACCCTTACTGTGCTTTTAATAAATTTCAATGCACACAAAAAGAGCTATCAAAAGATGGCGACGTCAAATAAACCGGTGCAAGGTTCGGCTGCAACTATGCTCTACGCGGATCGTTCGCCCTCCGCGAACCAACACCGTTTGTTGGGTGTGCAAACAAGTTTTGATTAAATGAAAAGGTGTCCCGGAACGGGTGTGTCCGCCGTTTTACCTCTAAGTAATTACATTTAACGCACTTATAATCTGTGGGTGCCAGTAAATGTATTATTATATGAACGATTGTTGCAACTTTAAACGAGCAAATTTGAAGTTAGAATATTCCGTCTCGTCACGGTATCTTGACAGATCTAAACATGAGAGACTGCGGCTATTCTGGAGTTGACCTATTCAGACTTATACCAAGTATAATATTAAAACGCCTATCAATACTAAGTTAAATATTTAGGTGTCCGGTTAGTCTACACTTACGTGTCTTTACACCGATTACGTATAACCCTTAGGTAGTGACTATTCTAAATATTTGTAGAATACAGATAAAATTAATAAGTTAATATAATTGATATTTACTAAAAAGATTCATACACAAAATACCTATTTAATATAGAGCTTGACATGAATCGAGATTTTTTATGACAAACTATACAGATTGGCCAGAAAAGCTGGCCTTGGCTGCTTCACCGGATTGATAGGTGGCATAACTCTTAGGTCACTTATCCTGAACCTCTATCACTAGTAGCTCGAAACAAGGGTCCCCCCGGTGAGGAGTTACCTCGGCTTGGACGGTTACTATGCATTCCGATCCGAGGGCGCCCTAGAGGGCCGAACCCCTACTCTTGAATCCGGGTCATGATTTATCTCGAATAGGAATATATTACAAGACCCTCATGTCCGAGGTCAGTAATACCATCAAGCGGTTACCCGTTATCGTGCGGTTACCCGTTTTTTAACCGATTTTAAAAAAGTATGAGGTGTTGCATTTATCTGTATTTTTTATTAATATTTGCATTGCCATTTCGTCATTTGTAAACAAGTGAATTTTAAAACACTAGTGGTTTAAAATTCACTATTGGTATCACAAATTCGAACGCATTTATGTTTAAAATATATTCGATTTCGTCCACGAAACAGACTAGCTTGCACCTGCGATTGCTTATACCATGAGACACTAAATAACTTTTATAATGAGAACATGCATATTTTTATATAAATTTGTATTTTGTTAGCTCAATATTATAGGAGCAATAGTAATATAGGATGAATCAATGAATGATTTATTGGCAACTTTGCTTCGATGCAATAATTTGGCAAAATATTATTTAACACTAAAACAACATAATAATATAAAATAATTCAGTTTGACAATTCAACGAAGAAAATGATGCAGCCAGTGCTTAAAAAGGAAAACCTGTAAGCACCGGCTTCCTTCCAGTTTAGCTACCATTTTCTTTGTGGTTTGTGACAATTAAGATTGTGTGGTGTCGTGATGGTAGGCGACAATGTGCAGATGTTATGTATGACAGTTATACTAATGGGAAATAAGTTTTCTTTTGTCTCTGTTTCTGTGTATGTGAGTTTCCCAAGATAGTTACCAATTATTATTTTTTTGCTTTCTTATTTGGTCTTCAGAAAAGCAAGGCGGTATTTAACTTAAAATAACGGCCTAGAAAATATGATGAATTATTCCGAAAATGTTATAATATAATTGTAATTTTCTTTTGTGGTTTGTGACAATTAAGATTGTGTGGTGTCGTGATGGTAGGCGACAATGTGCAGATGTTATGTATGACAGTTATACTAATGGGAAATAAGTTTTCTTTTGTCTCTGTTTCTGTGTATGTGAGTTTCCCAAGATAGTTACCAATTATTATTTTTTTGCTTTCTTATTTGGTCTTCAGAAAAGCAAGGCGGTATTTAACTTAAAATAACGGCCTAGAAAATATGATGAATTATTCCGAAAATGTTATAATATAATGGTCAGAATGAAAAAACGTGTAGAGTTTGTACGTCACTCATTGCATTGTTTTTTTTTTATTATTGGAAGCCTAGTTCTACCACTGAACAGTACACACACGAGAACGTGTGGTAGTGTAGGATGGCCGTAACGGCGCCGGACAAATTCTAGTTTGTAGATTTCAGATTCAAGTAATCAACTGTGGAACATGTTATTTGGTAAAAAGATTGTCCTTCAACCACCGGTGGCAGATTGCCATCGCGCGATGTAGGTAACCCAGTCGATTATCATCATCTCATCTAAGGTGATAATAACTACTGTAGGCCATGTAGGCAATTTCGCTGTTCATGAAGTGAATAAGAAAAGGAAAAGATTTTTTTTTGTAACTTAATGCTCATTTTGTGAACATTAGTATGGGTTGTATGTTAAGAACTATAATATTAGTAATTTCTGTTTGCAATTTGAATACATAATGTATGTAAAAGAGACTATATAGAACTTTTAAGATAGTAATTAAGATAAACTGGTCCAAATTAATTAAGACGATCTGGTCCTGAGATTAACTGCTGAAGTCATTTGCTTCCTTCTATGTCCATCTCATGTGCAGCAGGTGTGGGGCTAGAAGTAACTGTCGCGGAGCAATGACCGTTGTTACAATTCTCTTAATGTCAGAAGAGAGTTGGTAGCAATGAATAACTGTTAGCTTTAAGAGAATAAGGTGGACCAGATAAGATGAACAAATGAAGTAATATGTATTCTAAGGGTATCTGATATAGACCATGTATAAGGCTACATGATATTGTGCTGAAAGCAAAGACCGGTGTTATCGATTTCCTCTTAATGTGAAAGAGGGTGGTAGCAATGACTAATTGTATTAGTATATAAGAAAATACCAAATGTAATTACTTTGTATTTCGAGAGCGAAATACTTGTCAGTTTGGCCGTGTGAGATAATTGTACTATAGTTGATCTTTTGACTAACGGTGAATTATTTTGTATTTCGAGAGCGAAATACTTGTCAGTATGGCCGTGTGAGATAATTGTAGTATAGTTGCTCCTTTGACTATCGAATCATTCGTTTCCGATGTTTAGATTATACTCGTATGTCTGTCAAATGCAGTTGCCAGTTACTCTTTGTTTATAACAGTTTCATTTCATTCGACACATATAATATATATGTGTTAAAATACGAATTATTAGTTATTAATGTATGTACTATTATAACCAAAGAGTATTAAATATGTAAAGCATTGTGAGAAGTCGTATTGTTGACTCCACATAGTATAAGAGCAACGGTACAGTTAAAAGAGTCTCTTAGAGTTGTTCTTCGGTGGCGTCGCTTAAGTGTTGTTAGTGTTATTCGTCGGTAGTGCCTCTGTATATAAGTTAAGTACTAGTGTTATTTACCTTGTCTTATATAATATACATGTACTATGAGTAAGGTGATATACCTATATTTATGGTGATGTTGTTAATATGTTATTTATTAACTAAAATGTATCTGATGTATGTGTTACAATGAATATGAAAGTATCAAAGATAAATAAAACGATAATGCTGATAATAAGTATATTATTAACTGCTCCTGATTCTAACACGTTCAACTTTCTGTGTTGCACACACCGCTAAATAGAAATTGCACTCCCACGCCTCCTGAAGCCTTCCACACTTTCTGAAGTGTTATTTAAAGCTACTTAGCAAGTTTAGTAATTGAATGTGATGATAGTCTTCTGAAGAAAAAGCTACCAACTGCGTCAAGGTTCGGCCGTTTCGGGCACCCTCGGATCGGTATGCTTACGCGATAAGAGTTCACTGTCTACACCGAGGTCTCTTCTCGGGGACTCGTGCGCTCTGTTGTCCCAATAAAGGTACAGGCTAAGATCTAAGAGCTTTGCCACCTTTTAAATCCCGTGAAAGTTTTGCCGTCAGCTTCTTTAAACGTAGATTCAGGTACTCTTGTAACAGATTTTCCTAAGATTTTTTTAAGTAATAATTGAATTACTAATAGGCCCTGAAAGTGCCAATACTGTTGACAATCGGTTTTTATCTACACCAATAATCAACAAAAATATATTTGATTATTTGTATATTACAAGTGGCCAAGATCTTGCGGTCAGCCTAAGAAACGCTGAATAATCTCACTAGCGATAATGGCGAAGACCGGGTAAAGTAGAGTAGACGCTCAGTAGGAAGGCGGAAGTAGGAAAGGAATTGGGCAAACTTCAACTGTTAAACCGATTTTAATCTTTCTTTTACCGTGAAGGAACGTGGGATACATTTTATTTTGTAACAAAATGTCAGTCTCATATTTAATAAGTGAAGCAAGCTTGAAGAACATACGTATTTCTTTTGATTACTTTAATAATGGATTATGTCGAAAGTACTTTAATGTTTAACATAAAATTATGTTCGACATTAATCAACTAGGCATTTTTGGACAACAGTTAGAAAAGATAATGTAAATTTGAAGTTATGCTTATTTGTTTTAGTGTTGCCATTCGCTTTCCTTTTTACAAGTGCTAGTAGTAACTATTAGGAGTTATTTGTGTCTATCTAAACGACAATGAAGACTAGTATGTTGGCCGTTGCATATCACTGTGCTCATGTTGATCTCATACCGACGACTAACTTGTCCGGGCATGATCCGGCGCAATGGATGCAGCTGCTACCCAACAACCCCAGGTCTTTCCCCTTCTCACCATTGCACTATAAATACCTCTACGTCACTAAGAAACGCAAAAAATCGGGCGAACCGTTATTTTTGGAAAAAAAAATAACATTATGTGGGAACCGATTTATTTTCGTTTCCCTAGATTGTAAACTTTAAATCAAACAAATGTAACTCGTACTTACTACGTACTAGTGGGCATTTAAACAAGTAAATCTACTGTACCCAACACTATCTGAATTCGTTACGTAACTTGTAATTAATGACTCTAGTTTATCTAAAACGTATCTAGTCTAATTAATTTATTGAGCTGTTTTAATAGATAATTATCTGTAGCACGATTAAAATTACAAGATATTTATACCATTCTGTATTTCCTATTGAAAGCAAACTTCAAGCTTATAATTCTAGTTCAAAAAAGTGCCTACAGGATAACTGTGTACCCAACTGTTGTAAATACAAAGGACAAAGTAATGCATTACCTCACCGCTTGGCGCTAAAAGACGTGACAAAATGTAAACACTTTAATTATTTAAATTTAACATGTTTAGGACTATTTAATATTTTTTTATCGATCATCGTTAAGCCAGTCATTAGCCTGATGACTAAGTCTTGGATTGTAAATTAAGATCTTATATAATACGTTTCCGTTCTTTAGGCACAAAGATATTAATAAGAAGAAACTTCGTGAAAATGGCAATTATCTAACATCCGTTAATTATGGAACGTAGTAATAAGAGTATTGAGCGAGTAATGTTACTTTATACCATGCTAGAGTCAACAAGAAGTTACAGAATTTTTCTCATTTCATTGCTGTCCCGGTTTACTTTGCTAGACGGAGCGGAAACGTTGTGAAGCTCATCCTGAATCTGGTTAAATATGTCACTACCCCAAAGTCTCCCGAGAGGCTGAGGTTGTACCTCTAAGGACCATACTATTATGGTTTGAGAAGACCAAAGATCTAAGCCAATGCTCAAATAATATGCTTCAAATGGAATGCTAACTTTATAAAATTAAACGGCCAATGAAATAACATTTTAAACAAATTATTTTACTCCATGAATACATTTAGTTTGAAATTTTTAAAACATTAGTCCTTAAAATAACTGACGAATGTAAGGCCGCTGGGGAATGCACGAGGGGTGAAAGGTGGCCGGTGCGCGACGCGACGCACCAGCAGCGTATAGCGTGTGCCCAAATCTCAGCTGTTACTGCCGACTATCTACAGGATGTTGCATTTCAATCGACTATTTATTTTAAGTGGAGATTTAGAATAAATAAACCTATCAAACTAAAGATTTTAATATCTTATAATCAAAACCTTTAATTGGTGAAAACATACTTAATTCATTTCCATAATATAAAAAAAATTGTTATACAAATAAAAAAAAACGATCTATATCGTCTTCGAACATCAGTCCATTATGACAATATTTATGCAAAGCATTCTCTTATTAAATTAATATTATTATATTATTATTATTATATAACTAAAAATAACTATTCCAATGTCTGTTAAAAATTAATCATTCTTGTAATTATACATGAAAAGAAAACATCCTGTGTTAATATATTCAATCCATCTGTATTAAAAGTGTTTATAAAAGCGTTGAATGGACCAGTGTGCTTTATATAGAACTCTACAGCTATGCCATTATTCAAAATTAAACTACTCACCTACCTGCAAGGTCCGTTGATTCAGAGTCGAAAAGCATTATGTACAACGAATTTTTTGATCAAAAGTAGAACTTTATTCTCGTAATAAATTAAAAATTTTAAATGAAAATATACCTTAACCCAAGGGCTTGAAGCTTTTAATCGTTTATAATTATTCCTCTATAGAGTAACCGAAATATCACAGAGATCGGTGGTAAAACGTCAGAAAACCATACATTGGTATTGTCGCTTACAACGTTTCTGCATTGGATTCAAAACCATGAATGGGGGAGACCCTAATCGTTTTGTCCAAAAACGAAACGTCGTAAGGGGAATAAAATTATGTTATGCTTTATTAGAAACGGACGTGGCGCTTACAACGTTTTATGTATGTAGCTAGGCTGGTTGCAGATGTGCGATTCGGGTACAGACATGTGATTCTGCACGCGCTGCCAGCTGTCGGCATAGCTGCACTGATTCAATTCAATGGCTGCGCTTTGCTCGTGGGTGCCTATGGTTTTGTGTAGCATTTTATATTCGGAGGTAAAAGGTAAGCAGACAAACAATGATACAAATGCCCGCGCGATAACAATAATAGATGCGTCTCAGGTGTGCGACGTTTTTTATAATAGTTGACTGAGCAGATTTTATAACGGATTCTTGTTATCTTCTCTATATTTAAGTCAACTGCTAAATATAGGAAAGCTCTCTCTCCATATTAAACTCTGTCAATTTACGTGTACTTCTTATACTATTTCTATAAATTATTTTTTTATAAAGAAAGCTAACAATTTTTTTTCACAAATATTATTAACATTCTTAACCATTCCAAATAAGCTTAGGGTTCTGTTAGGAGATGGATCACGTCAATAGTTGAATGGTGGATTCGAACTCGCGACCTTACCATTGGCAGCATGTACCCTAAACTATTAGGCTATTGACGCTTCAATTCTAAAATTATATTCTATAAGAATCTCGCGACAACTATGTTCTATAACAATCTACGAGAATACTGGATCGCTTTCATGTTAGAATTGAATTACCAAGTGTCAAATCGGTTAATAAACTATAGAATTACATGTCAATCGAATGAAACGAAATCATTATTTCTTAAACATAAAATTATTAAATATATGAGATACCATATTAGTATTAAAATTTAGATTATATACTAAAACCTTCTCGAAAAACGCTGCTTCCTATGGTGAGTATCATCAGTCGATCCCTTCTATAGTTTTAGTAGTAAAAGATGACAAAAAAACTGCTTCCTATTAATTAATATGAAGGAAGTTTTTTTAATGACGAACTACACAAATTGGCCAGAGAAGCTGGCCTTGACTGCTTCACCGGATTGAGAGGTGGCATAGCTCTTAGGTCGCTTAGCCTGAACCTCTATTGCTAGTAACTCGACGCAAGGGTCCCCCCGGTGAGGGGTAACCTCGGCTTGGACGGTTACTATGTAAGAAGGAAGTAGATGTACTATTTTGTTTGTTGCTAGATATAGCGGTACCTACACCGATCAAATGTAATTGTGGCATTTACTAGAGCTAGGTATATAAGTATATAAAATAATAAGATATCGATTATAAATTACCGAACAACAACTTTGTTTTCAATAGCTATTATCAGTAATTATTAGGTCAATATAAATTGAAGCCCAATCAGAACTATCTACTTTTGGTAAATGTATACAATTAAGGTCTCACGTCTCGTGAACAACTTACTACGGAAATGAAGTAAGATCTCATAAGGTCTCACGGTCTTTAACCATTTATTTTTCATTTCATAGAAAGGTGCTATGCGTACGGCCATACACCGGGCACAAATTTTAGCAGATGATTATTTGTTTGTATGCAATACAAACCAGCTTGGAATCTAACCCACAACCATAAGATAATAAAGTCGATCGCTTTGCTCTTAAACTAGCACGGCTACTATTATTGGCAAATGATCTCTGTTAAAGATTGATAAATCATCCTTAAATGAGACCATTTAATACAAAGGATCAGATAATATAAAAATATATTCAAATTACAAATTCATTATTTATTAAAATATTTTATTTTGTATATACAAATGAATTCATATTATAACGTTAGGGTATATAAGCAATACATAGAAGCAGCGATTTGATGGATCAAATAATATATGCGTGGAATTAAGCGGCAATTGTGCGACGAGTCTGGTAGCGCACCACCTGCCCGCGGCGCCCCTGTCCATCGCTATTTCCGCCATAACGCACGGCGCGCTCGTGCCGCGACCGTTACGCACGCGCCCCGCGACTCCACACCTGGCCGCGCGCACCCCAACACACCCCGCCGCCCCGCCACCGCGCCGCGTACACCCGCAAACACCCGCCATACTGCGACGACACACCATTTGACACCAATCATCGCGTAATTACTGCTTATGCACTGTAATTCACTGAAATTCGATGACAGTTAAAGTAGGCTTAAAAGGCAACATATTTATCTATGTATTTATAAACGCCTAATTGTTTAGGATTGCGAAAAGTAAAGATTATTTATTTATTATGGCACTATTGATTTAAACCATATCCTAGCACAAGATTAAGCTTGGAATTGCTAATAATGTTAGTGACATTTATAAAAAACATTCCTAATAATTTTTTATAAATTAAATTATTCGTATAACTTTATATTCACATGTATAATAAATTGAGCACAAACAGAAAATATTTGTACTTTTATTAAGTAAACAATACAATTTAAAATGAAATGATTAAGTTTTGTGAACGTGTTTGTTTGTTGTTGACTGTCTCGTGATAATGTGTTTACGTTTCTCACGCGTAAAAGAGATAAGAATTCATTCACAAGCACAAATTACCGACATACATAACGATCTACCATTTTGTTGACAACTAAGAGAATACTAATTAGTAATTACGTATCTCAAAACAAAGTGATTTTAAATGCAATCTGTTATGGTGTCTCGATAATTAATATTGACCGTTGATCATGATTATATTAGTCAGTATTATTGGACCGATGATCGTCACAATAATCCCTTGACACAATTACGCGCGCCTATGACTCATGCAGCATTTTATAACAAAAATTTTACTCTATGTAAATATGTACCTCGTCAGTGACACATATTATTAGATGTTTTGTAGATCACACTATTCTTTCACTTAAAATACTTTCTAATAGTATAACTAAAAGCACTCACGCCAATCACACGAGTGGGTGGGCTAGGATTGCGGATTACCATATTAGACTATTCACACACAACTCTCTAGCTTCATTTACCTTCATAAATAAATGAAAACATGTCCGTAGTTAACGAGTATACGTCGATTTATCGATATACCTTTATCTAGGACCTGAAATGTAACCACTAAACACTGCCGCATTAATTTCATCTCTCTCTAGGTACTCTATTAACATTTTTAGTCTTAGTTCTAGTTAGATCACTCATGTAAGACTTCGTGCTTATAAAGCGATTTTTTACCTTGTCAATTGATTACCCAGCTTTCACCGTAGTAGTTTAGAGTCACTAATTCGTCTGTATGTTAACACCTCATAACTTTCGACTTGTTGAACCGATTTTGACTTTTTTTATTTGAAAGCTGCTGCTTCCCATGGGTTTTAATTTTGGTCCAGCATCATGAGAATCCACAAAATTCTTAAATTTGCATTGAGTATGTGTGTGACAAATGGACGAATAACTCAATATCACGCCCAACAGATTTCGATGACGATTTTAGTTTTACTCGTTTTTGACGGACTACACAGATTGGCCAGAGAAGCTGGCCTTGACTGCTTCACCGGATTGAGAGGTGGCATAGCTCTTAGGTCGCTTAGCCTGAACCTCGATCGCTAGTAACTCGACACAAGGGTCCCCCCGGTGGGGCTTTTACTCGTAAATATGCTTGTGTCTATTACAATAGTTCCCAATTCTTTAAGCAGGCATCTCGACAGTTTTTCGAGACTGCCGACACTTATAAGCCTTTCTATAATAAATTCCGTCGCGTCGCCCGGAGGCCGAGATACGTTCTTGACGATCCGGACGACGCGATTACCATTGCACAGGCTAGATCTCTACAAATCAACAAAGCGTCCATTCGAGACCGTCGGAGGTTGCGAATAATCCTTGCGCGTTACCGCTATTTTATGGGAAGGCTCCACCCCTTAGATGTTAGGAGCGTTGCTGGAGTTTCTTCGGCCACTTCTTCTCCCAGCGTCAACGCTTCCCGAAGTGGCACTCAAAGTTAGTTTAGCTTTTGAATGTCTCTTAGATTATCCGTGAAATAGCAACCGACCGAGTCGTGGTTCGGCCCTCTCGGGCGCCCTCGGATCGGCATGCTTACGCGTAACATAGTAACCGTCCAAGCCGAGGTTAACCCTCATCGGGGGACCCTTGTGTCGAGTTACTAGCAATAGAGGTTCAGGCTAAGCGACCTAAGAGCTATGCCACCTCTCAATCCGGTGAAGCAGTCAAGGCCAACTTCTCTGGCCAATCTGTGTAGTTCGTCATAAAAAAAAAATTACAATAGTACATCCTCATCTTATCTGCTGTCCCCTTTATCACAGCCCATGTATAAAACATCACCTTGAAGAATTATTTCTTTTGTCACATCACGTTGTTCTGTATCACATATGATGTCTATAATCTAACAAAGACTCATATACCTTATCTACCATTGTTTTTCATCTAAATTTTCAATTAGTCATTGATTAATGTAAAATTAATTTCGCCATTTGCAACATGTTTACTGCCTAATTAGTTAAATCCGGCTGGGATTTGAATCTCCTACCGTCAGACCGTAAGTTGAACCATTTAGCCACAAGCGCTAACATTTCTTTAGTTATTCTTTATATACGAGTGTAATGAGACATAATACGTAATTGTGTGCATTTTATTATATCACCGATAGTTTTAAGGTATTTTGAGAAGATAATCTTTTTATTATAAGTCCAAAATTATGGCGGGCTGATAATTCGTTTTTCAATACTAGTGAATAAAATAGCTTCTTACATATAAGGGAAATAATGATACAATAAAAATATAGTCCGAAGAAAAGAATTTTAAGGGTTGAAGTTTGGTTTATGCATTATGCATTGTCCTTTTGCAAACCGGTAGTGTGAGAATGGCAAATTGCCCACGGATCATTCTGATCTGTGGGACTTCACACTCCTTGTAAAATAAGTGACAAAGAACGGACTTTGCACTTCCGCATTGGATGGGGTTGTGAACGTATCTTGTTTGGCTTGGTGGCCAAAGGACATAGGGCGAACTCTTTACAAAGCTCCCGTTAGTAAGAACGGGTTCCGACACTTCCCGGTTAACAAATCAGAAAATTATTATTAAGAACCGTTTGTACCGAATGGCTATGTTTGTTTTGTTATCGCCGATAACTGTGTAGTCTGCTTCCATAAGTATATGAAATCAGTTTACGACCTCCGAGAAATTTATTATCATAACTGGTAAATTCTTTTTCTTAAATTGATGTGAATAAATGAATACTTTGTGGGAAAGACTAAGCTCTAAATGTATAGTTTCCTTATTACCGGTTAAGAAGAACGGATGAAATAGCGCCAAGTCAAATAAAACGACTGTGTACTAATTTTAAATCAATTTCCCTTTAATAGTTATCAACTACGTTAAGATTGGTTTATGGTACGGTCTCAGCCCTGTAGTTCTGGGCTCTCAAGAACAAGGCTACGGTATCCCCTGCCTGTCGTATAAGGCGACTAAAAGGGGCCTCGGGTTCACTGGGCGACAAGGGTGGGGGCCTTTGTCGTCCGCTAAGGTGGACCCGGGAAGAAGGCGACATCGGCTGGCCCGTGTAGCCTTGCACTATGAGGGCACAGGGGGGGAGGGAGAAACCTCCCCCCCCGGGACGTGCTCTCCTTGAGCACAGTGCAGAGGGGCTCCGGTGCGTTCCACTGGAGATCCCGGAGCCCCTCGTCATGCACCGAGGAAAGGGCCACCGGGGAGGTTTTAGTGGGTAAAAACCCCACATAACCGCCGCCTTCCCCCCAGAAGGCGGGGTATCTTTTTGAAGATTTCCTCCCCGTTACCAAAATAAAAAAATGGTTTATGGTACGGTCTGCGAAACATGTAAGGTCGTAGGTTCATTTTCTAGCACTCATTTGGAATGGTTAGCAAGCACGTTAATAAAAATTGTGTAGTAGTATATTTACAAGGAAGACAAAAACCGACTTAAATCGAATGAAACGCTACTACGTTCGGGTGACTTATTTATACAACAATAACCACTTTTTTTCATGCTCAAAAAATGTTGCTTACACTTAATAATATGTTAGTAACAATACAACACATATAAATATTTTTGTTTCAATTTGTATTTACGAATTATCGTATGAGTGTATACTCAGAACTTAACCAAATTCTCATCAAACTACTCTTGAAGTGCAGCCGTTCCAAAAAAAATGAATCATTGAAATCGGTCGGCGTGATATGGAGCTATTCGTCCATTTGTGGTGCACACACTTGATGCAAATTTAAGACTTACAGGATAGCTTTTCTCAAGGATCTCATTGTCAGAATTGGATCAAATTTAAATGGGACCACGCGGAAATACCACTAAGCACCAGCTTTCTAATAAAAAAGAATCATCAATATCGGTTTACCCAGTCGAAAGTTATGCGGTAACAAACAATAAAATACGAATTTAGATTTGATTCCTATTGAAGTCGATTAGAAAATATTAGGATTCTTCTTTTTAACAAACGGTTCCGTAATTTGACAAATGTTGGAATCGCGGTTTATAGACATCGACGTATGAAAACATCCATCATAAGTAGAATTTCAGCATTATATAGTCATATATATTACTATACACTGTTACATGACGGGCTTATTATAAGTATTTCAAAACAAAATACCTACGTTTTTGATAAACGTAAAGGGAGCTGTAACAGAACGGTCTCTGTTTACATTTGAAATAGGAACGGATTTTATCATCAAAAACATAAAAGGAAATCGAAGCCGATTCTAGAATGAGGACAAGGCCACGCAGGCAGTAAATAGAAGCGTGATATAAACTTGTCAATCTTATACCTAATTAGTACTAATGTGTCATTGACGTCTCATATGGCACGGCATTTGTAGCCAGGTTCATATTTAATTCAAAATGGAAGTATTATTAAATAAATTTTTCGTCGTTCTAAATCTATATAATATGTTAGAAATTATGCACAGAAGTAATGTAATAAAGGATGTGGTAGGTAGAAACAAACAAAGAGGAGCGAGCACATTGGTGAAATTCATGTCTGAGTTCTGAGGTTCTTTGTCTAAGGAAGTCGCGGCTCGAATAATGAAGAAAAAACTGCAATATGCCAAATGAAAAATAGTAATAATAAAAACGAGGGATCGGTCGCAAATGCGCGACGCTGACTAAACCGTTTTTACAAAGACGTATGGCCCGGTTCAAAGGTGTTTAACCCCGAGAGTTGCGCAAAAAATTAGATCGTTGGCTAGAGACTGAGAAGCTGCGACCGGAACGGTGGTGAACAAAAGTGGTGTGGTAGTGAAACTGGGCATGTTGCAGTGAGGCGGCCGGGTGCGGAGGCGCAGGTGCCGCCGCCCCGCGCCGCGCCGCGCCCACCGGCCGGCCGGGCCCCGCCGATTGGGCACGGCGCACGTGCGCTGCCTGCCCGCGCCACCTGGCCGCCGCCGCCGCCGAGCGCATATAAGCCCCAGCCTTCCCTCACCGCTCCACTCCGACTTCCGGACGCCGACGAGCGCATGCGTACGTCAGTCGCGCCTCGACCACTAAGCCGATACGTCAACTCCGGCGCATCAGTGCTATATTATTTGGATTGTTTATTCTATTAGTGTCGTTGTGTTAAACATTTTACGGATTTGAGGACATCGTTTTATACGGATTTTTGTGTTTGTGAATATTAGTGCAAGATGCTTGTGGAAGATTCTCAAATGTCTCGTTCTCTGATGACCAAGAAATACGCGCACTGTCCGCTGAAGAAGCGGCCGGTGCGGGAGGAGCGGCCGGCGACGCCGCCCACTACACCACCGCACCCCGCCCACATGGCTACGCGACTTTACTATGATCATCAATGTAAGTTTCATTTTATATATAAAAATCTGACATTTCATTGACCAGGCAAAACTAGAAGTATTAATTAGTGACCTGTCAAAGTTAAGTTACTATCTTTCTTATAAATAGTTTTTGTACCTATATATTTGGTCAGTCACTCTTATTTATTGCAAGTCTAAGTAAAAAATTAAATTTGCTTACTTTAATCAGCTTTATTTTAATCGTATTATTATTTTTTGTTAACAGGTAAAACTGAAAATGATGAACCCGAAAATCTAAGCACGAAACCAGAAGATCTTTCAAAAACTGGTAATTACCCGAGTAAGGCATCATCACCATTTTCTACGGCTTCTGTGAAAATTGAACCTCGAGAATGGCAGCAACATCACCTGGACTACCTGACGGCTTGTCGTTCGCGACTTGAGCCCATGCCGGTCCCAGCAGAGCTCGCTCGCCCCACTCCGCAGTATGCCTACTTGCCAACTCTCTACACGTACCCACTCGAAGAACTTTATCCTGCTGCCCCCACAATATCACCACCAGCTCATCCACAAATATACTCTCGCTACTCACCCGCTTCCCCACCTTCATCCTGTTCGCCACCACCTTGCCCTGAAGATCTTCGTTCACCAGGCTCAGTATCTTCAGACTCCGGCGTATCCGTATCGGCACCGCGCCGCCCGCGCTACCAATGCCCCGACTGCGCCAAGTCTTACTCAACATATTCCGGGTTATCGAAGCACCAGCAATACCACTGCGCTGCTGCCGAAGGGAGTCTTGCCAGAAAATCATTCAGTTGCAAATACTGCGCGAAAGTGTACACGTCTCTTGGAGCTTTGAAGATGCACATTCGCACACACACGCTTCCCTGCAAATGTCATCTGTGCGGAAAGGCGTTCTCGCGGCCGTGGCTGCTGCAGGGACACATTCGCACACACACTGGAGAGAAACCTTTCTCCTGTCACCACTGTCGCCGCGCTTTCGCCGACAGATCGAACTTACGAGCGCACCTACAGACACACTCCGATGTCAAGAAATACTCGTGCACCGGATGTGGCAAAACTTTCTCTCGCATGTCGCTCCTGAGCAAGCACTTGGAGGGCGGATGCGGAACCCCCGGTGGCTCCCCCTACGAATACCGACCCGAAGCAATGCCGCAATCTCACCCGCACCAAAATTTGTCGCCGCCAGCCACAGTACATGCTTACTGAGAAGACTGACATCGCTGTATCTTCGATCTCGTAGCTTAGACAAATTCCTCCTACATTCATTGTCTACGTTCTGCAACAATGCCTTAATATTTAAGTTTAAATTATTTTTGTAAATTGTATAAAAACAAGATGTGTGCTAATTAATACTTCGTTTGTAAAGCCATTGCGCCGCGTGTTATTACAATATTTAATTTAAAAACATAGTAAATAAGATAGTGTAAGTTTTGTAGATATCTTCAACCGCTCCGTGGCGGGGTCGCTAGTCATGTGGCATTTGCCGAGTGTCATACACTTAAATTTCTATTTTTTGAATCCTAAGCCATGTACAAAGTGCCTTAATTATAAATGATTAATATATTATTCTAAAATATATAACAGTATGTCATTAGACGCTACTATGTTATTAAGATACATGTTAGAACCTATTTATGAGGCTGTAATATTGAAAACTATTGCCGTTTTACGTTCCTTTCTGTTACCTCCACATGCAGAAAATAAAATATTACCTTATTGTGAATATTATCTTTTCATTGAAATCCCTCAAAATTACCCCAGTGAATACACTTCACTGTTATCACGAGTAAAAAGGTATTCCCCCTTTTTCATTACGTTCTTACTTAAAAAATGAGATCCACATGATCTCTAAGATGCAATACGTCGTGTCGTGAGACCTAATTAAATAATGAATATTGATTGTTATCGGTCTACTCCGGTCCAAATTGAAGAGGTTATAAATCGAACTATCAAATATATTAACTTCGTACATTTCGATAAACGGAATTGATACACTTCCTTATGTATCTTGTACTTCTATAATCTATGTTTAAAGTTAGAAACTAGAAATAAATATACGACAATGATTATTCATAACTTTAAACAACCTCCTTGCACACAAATAAAAATATTATGTCCTCATAACCCTTTAATACGATAGACGAAGATATCATTTGGTGTCTACTTTTCATCGAGCTTTAGGTTACCTATGCAATACACTATATTTTTGTACGTAAGTAACTATACAACGGAAGCTGGGATTCGAATTCCCGACCATAAGATTGTAAAGTCGCTTAGACGTTAGGCGTGTGTATTCGTATTTTTATTGTATCAAAATCAGATTTGTATACACATATGTGTGTGAGATTTATTATTAAAGCTGCACATAACAGTAATATTTGTACGGAGGTAACAAAGAACTTATGACTATCGCGATATCGTAGAACTGATGTGGGTCGAGAGCTATGATGTGGGCGCCAGGTCAAACGGCTAACCAGCCAGCAGACCCATCCGCTATGGTATCTAAATAATATTAAAAACAAATAAAAATATATAATGCAACACAACTTACAAAATTTGAGCTATTGCGTCTTTTTTTATTTCAGTAAAGGCAGCAGAAATTACAATTGCTATCCACATTACGTAAGGATTTTAGACATGTTGGAGAAACTCGTAGAACCTCGTTGTATAGGTAGAAAGATCTTGCCCAAATTGGTCACTAAATTTAACATGTCCTTATGAATCCGAAAGCTTAAAAGTTAATAAATAAGCTTGCTGGCA
This sequence comes from Meandrusa payeni, assembly GCA_029286785.1. Taxonomy (NCBI): domain Eukaryota; kingdom Metazoa; phylum Arthropoda; class Insecta; order Lepidoptera; family Papilionidae; genus Meandrusa; species Meandrusa payeni. The sequence continues at coordinate 9,491,177 of JAGSMX010000012.1, read as the reverse complement.
ATCGTATGTTAAGACAGGGAACAGATACACCGTTTTTAAACGACTTAAAAAAAGGAGAAAGGTCTCAATTGATTGTAAGTTGGCTTGTAAGTTAGATCTTGGGTTCCGAAGATATACTAAGAAACTGTTAAAAATCGTATGGAAGAATGCTTGTTAAGTAAAATACAGTTAGGTTTATGACAAACTACGATTTCATATTATATATTCAAATAATATCATATTCACATAATATCATATTATCCAATGGTAATATAACTGTGAAACTTCGAAACTAAAAGAGAGAAATACGTTTGGTTTCATTTGAAGTGATTTGTTTTTTTCTCGTAAATATAATATTATATGTGTTATCTTATTAGGGACATCATACTAGTAAAAGTTTATATAGTTAAATAATGGAGAATCTCGTAATATTTTCGTAAAAGAAGAAGTGTTGAACGAGCCGTCTCTGTGAACTCTTGTTTGGGATAACACAGCGAATGTTTTCCAAGAGGAGAAATCGAATCGGATCGTTATTCTAGACGCGATAGCATTCTAATTCGAGACATTTGGTCGAACCATTGCTTAATCGGTTTACTAATTTGAAATACATACCGCAAAACCAATTCGTTGAAAATATATTATAAAAATAAAAAATGAAATACATAACTCGTCCTATTACGTATTTCATTTTTTTTAAATTAGTATCGTATCACTACAGTACGTGTAAACAAACGAATCAAATTCCAATACAAATATCAAAAGGAAAGTTGATAGTTTCAATTCCTGGAAATTTCTGCTTTATCTTTACTGCAAATCAATGGTTTTATCTATTTTTATTTCTTGTTTATGTTCTCAGTCATTGTTTTCGGATTCCTTGATTTGTGGCGAGATACGAATGCCGTTGTAAGTTTTAAGCCTCGTACAACTTCACCGGATTGAGTGGTGAGCGACCTCTTGGAGATTAATTAGAATGTAAGTTATGAATAAGATACGTAATATATGTAGATCTATAAGAATTTCGTACAGTTTCGCCTCTCAATACTAGCTTGTTACCAAAGAGTCTCTATTTTTGGTTATTTATTTTAAAAAAATCTTTCTAAAACTTTAGTTCTTATCACATCGGTTAACAACTGCTTTCTCTTCTATCCCACTAGGATTAAAAGGTAGTGAGAGCTTTTATATATATCTTGAGCAACACCGCGATTTTGCATCATATTAATATCTTATGTATCTGTCGTCTCAGTAATTTCACTAGTCCTACATTTTAATACAGCAATGTGGGTATACCCACTAGTGCTAGGCGTCAGAAATAGGCAACACAAGTAGTAGAGAAATAAACAGTTCGTGCAAAGGCGTAGTGAGACTCTCAGTGTAATTTATATATGTATATTTCGGACGGTCATCGGTTACAATCATCAAGGTTCAAGATTTTATTTACGATCCCTACGAAATTAAATTGGTTTCGATTCAGTTATAGTTATCATATATATACCGTGAAATGGCTTTGAATAAAGGTCTGTTAAAATGTAAACATATTTGACAGTAACCTTTAAGAGAGCGTGCACCGGTTGCGTTCTTTCGGGGTATCGTTTTAGAATCGGCAGTAAGCTGTATCGTCTAATCAGATATTTCCATTACCTAACCGCCATACAACGATAGCATCTTAATTTCAAACATTTCGATTAAAGCTGCTCTACAATAGTTGCGGAGATATCGCAACTTGTGAGAAACGTGCACTTGCCTGACAGGGTCGTAGGTTAATACTTAAGCGATAGTTATCATATTAGACAACTTTTCTTGTCAGTGACATTGTTTTTGATTATGATATAGTTTGAGTGATTTGAATTATTGTAGTCGTTTTGTAACCGTTTATACATTTATGTAAAAATATGCAACAATTGTTTATTGAAAAAATAAATCCAGCCCTCTCGGGCACCCTCGGATCGAAATGCTTACGCGTAACATAGTAACCGTCCAAGCCGAGGTTACCCCTCACCGGGGGGACCCTTGTGTCGAGTTACTAGCACTAGAGGTTCAGGCTAAGCGACCTAAGAGCTGTGCCACCTCTCAATCCGGTGAAGCAGTCAAGGCCAGCCTCTCTGGCCAATCTGTGTAGTTCGTCATAAAAAAAATCCGATCACAGACAATTTATTTTAAGTGTAAATAGTAGTAATCGTTTATTTTTCCTGTAGCGTATGACAGATTAATGACACAATAAGCAAGCTTTGAACAATGTTTGAACAGTTGTTTGGACGTGGAAGAAGCTTTTAGTAGCGAGCGAAGAATAGCGTCTCAAGGGTCAAATTATCAATGGTCATCCGGTTTGGTAAACCTAGACAAAGAACCAAATTTTTATCACTTTTGTGTCACTATGTTTATCAACTCGTATTCATCGTACAGAATACGTTGGTAAAAAGTAGTTTGTCAAATAAGATAAGTATAAATGTGTATTTATAAAACACTCATGACGGCTACTGTTGATCAGTTCATAAGAATTGTAAACGGTTTTATTGGTCTGTTAATGAATTCGTGATATAACAACGAACACCGGACGCGGAAGGTGCGTGCCAAGATACTGGCTAATGTATGCGCTAACAGACAGGGAATATCCACATCAACCTACACGAATGCCAATTAGAAATAGGCAGTGAGGTAGTTGTAGCGATCGCGCGCCGAGGTGATTGGTTACCGGCGGCGGGCTAGCGCGTGCGGCCAATCCAACGCACTCTCATTAATTAATTCTGTTCCTATTTGCATCGTGATAATCTAATCCGAGATTGACCGTCGATATGCGATACCAATTAGAGTTCACACTTAATAGTCTAATAGAACTTTGAACTTTCCTATTACATATAATTGATCGCCTTCGAGATAACGACGGCGCGTTTCGACACTAATTCGACCTCGTTTTAAAGAGAATAGTTATTGTTATATTTAATTAATGTGAGCAGTGTGATAGCCAAGTGGCTAAGCGACTCAAATTCGATTCGGTCGCGAATTGGAATCCAAGTCGGCTTTTACCAACGTTTTTCGGGTTTTTAAGTATAAGGATCTCTTCTTAAAATTTTTGCTTAGTATACACGGTACATACGGCGATGGTTCAACCCTTGTCACATATGGGACCTAAAACCTTGATGAAAAGCAGATGGCGAAAGCTTTCTCTGTCTACCCTGCACGTAATGTCTGTCTTAACCAATTCACTTTGCAGGTAAGGTATTCGAAAACAGGGAGTAATTTTATTTGAATTAAGACACAAAGCTCGGTGAGGAGCGCAAGGGTAGGTGAATATCTAGATCCGTGTAGATTTAGGGCTGGCGGCGGCAATGGAGCCAGCCAGGCGCGGACGATAAGCATGATTTGTAACGTCGCACGTCGGCGCGTGCGCACAAATAAACGTTATTTCAATGCGCACCTTTCAATAAATTACCTAACCCACTCTTGATATGACAATCTCGAAATTTATTATCTTCACAGATTTAATACTTTTTGCTTATATAAATGTGCGCGGAGTTGCAGATAAGAAAACATTTAAAGTATTGACGACGTATTCCGATGGTGAAATCTTAATTGAAATTTACGAGAAGAAAATTAAAAGATACAGCCTCGTTTTTACTTTTATTGTTTAAACAATCTTGGATCTTTGCGATTGCATTGATTTATTTCCTTGTTTTATTAAAACGCTCTAAATATCACAAACGATAGACTTACTTCACGGAATAGAACTATATTATCCTCATAGGCTAGCCGTGTAGGCCTAGAATTCTAGCACTCCATTTTTGTCCGTGGATGCGGCAATAGGTGACAGTAAATGCGTGGTTCTTAGGGTTTGGTATCCCTATAGTAGGCAAAGAGATATGTACCTTCAGAGAAGCTTTTGTTTATCAGTGGACAAAACGGTGTGAATTCATCTCTAACTTCTTCATAAGATTTTAAAATATCAAGAAGAAGATACGGCGTCAATAGCCTAATCGTTTGGTGTAATCTGCCAAACGTATGGTCGTTGGGTCGAATCCACCATTCGACTAATGACGTGAATCAACTCCCAGGACCTAGCTTAAACGTAGTTGGAATGGTTAACGAGAATATTAGTAATATTTGTAAAAAAATATATATTCTTCGGTTTATTTATAAAAAAAGTTGTATCATCTATTAAATTTTAATAAATCATTTAAATTTTATACAAGTACCAAACAGGCTCTTTATAATTAACCTTGTTACTGCATACTTTTAAACATATAGACTTGCACATATGTTATCATAAATTTATTGCAGACCGCATCCTAAAGCTATTGACTCTTCGATCACTATTGTATACTATAATATGTAACTAGTATTGAATTTATAAGTGACCTACGAAAACATGATCTTACGAATTGAAATTTAAAAGCGGATGTAGTCTAAGCAATCAATATTATAGTCGGATGTTCAAATTCAAGCCGGCGTGTAGAAGACGTTTCTATTTTTCGGCTTCTTATGTACAAAAAAGAATCCTTCGCTAAAATTTGTGCAATTCTCGCAACAGGCCCACCTGACACAAACCTGATAAAAATAACGGAAACAGAAAGAAAACGGAGATATTAAATATAAAGATTTTGTCTTGTCAACAATGAAAGCGTAGCGTATCACATAAATCTTATTCAGGATTCGTGATGAGAAGAAAGTTATTACAATAGAAAGCGTAATGCTTAAAATGCGCCGGTAGTTCCTTGAAAGCGTTAATGAGAATCAATAACAGTACATTGGTAAGTGATCACGTCCGATATATGCGGCGACTGTCGCACGCGCTAATTACACAGTTCAGTATGGGGACATCGTGATACGCGGGTCTACACCACGACTACTCTGACAACTTGAAACATAATATGTATATCGGATTCTGAATAATTAAGTGCCAATGCTAAAGTGATACGGCATCTACTGGCGATAGCACTATTATCATAAATATAATAGTTAAATAAAATCGCTACTAAACTTAACACGTATACCCTGGGCTATATTGAAAGGATGCCTGCAAATATCATCAAAATCGATCCTTTCGTTTTGGTGTTCATAGGGAACATACATACACACATCGTATTTTAAATAGTTATAGAATATAGATTTATTTTTCATAAAACATACATAAATGTGAGACGTTAATGAAAGCAATGAAAGCAATATTTTTGATATTTTATTATTTAATGGTGGTAAAAAATGGATAGCGATTGCTCATCTGTTATTCTTTTTAGCTAATTGTTTTATATAGTATAAAATCATGTATATTCAACTAATTCTCAATTCCCATTTCATTCGTAATTTACCCACATTTTGTAGATTACAATTTATTAATACACATTGTTATTTTGTATAGGTCTTCCATTGTAAATCTTTGTGTTTGTATATTAACGTGGGCACTTTATAACAAAAGCGGGAGTATATTGAAACAGATTTTTATGGTAATCAATGATTTATACTGCAAAAATTCAAATATTGAAACCTAAGGCTCTAGAGATAAATGTTATTTGCTTAAGGACTGTCTCCGTAATAGCTGTTCCCCGACGGCATCAGTCGAGTAGCGTGGTGCGATGGCGGCCGCAGTCAGCCCGATAAATCGTAAGATCCCGTGCCAATAACTACGAGACGGTAAGGTATGGCACTCACAATACGTGGGCGGCACACGACGCGCTTCAACGCCTTTGAAGAGATTATTCACTGGTAGCGATTCCTCTCAGTTCCTCAATGTACAAAGGTGTACTTTGATCCTATAAATATAAACCTTTCACCGTGACTACAGGTAATATCTCAATTCTGTTTGTTCAAAACAGAATATTACGTAAAAGGATTTTTAACTTGTTAATTTAATTTTTCATTATAACGTATCATATATTTACGAGGAGAAGGGGGTTGACTTTGAAATTTTACGGCCGGTTGTCACCTGACGCCAAGGCTGTATCTTATACTAAGATGTAGGCGCTGCCGTTGACCCTACATTGGGTTCATCCGCCACCATCCCTTCTAGACGCTCCAGTCTAAACGCCCAGCACTGCATAGACCTCACCTTCACATGTACTGAAGAAGCTCTATGCAGGGATTTGATATCGAAGTGTTCATCTTCGACCTGTTGGTCCGCGAGAGGTATTTGATTTCCCTCCTACCCGGTATATCTACCGAGCGTTCCCCTATCCGCCACCTGGGGACGCGTTCTCTAGGGTGAGGCTTCCCCGAGAATCATTATAACGTATCATATAATAATAAATATCAAATAAAACTTCTTGAATGAGAATTATTATTCGTTCTATACTAAATTTATTCATACAAAAGACATCAACGAACCACCTACGCAAAATAAGGCTATCGACTTATAAAATAAAAAATTAGATCAAATTAATATTTATTAATATTTTGTGTAATGGCAACCATTTATTTAAGCCTTTTAAATTAGATCTTTGTTTCTCTAGCGTCGTATGTTATGATGTGTATATTTTATGGGTGCTTTATAACGAGTTCATTATAAGTATAAAAGAGAACATAAATTGCACTGAGCTCGGTTTGTTCGTAAACGAGAGTATCATTACTGTGGAATTTCTATATTAGAAAAGCATCACGAAGTTATATTTTTTAATAATACACATGAGTATTATACGAAAATAGTTAAATAATTTTTCAAATACTGACATATTCCGCAGAAACTGTTGATTTTTTTTAATAGTCAACTTTTAAATTGATTTACATTTACATAACAATAAAATAAGAAATGCAGTTAGCATTGCCGCGCTGTATCGTTTAAACATAAAAACACAATTCACAATTTTAATTAGTAATAAGATAAAGTAACTCTTACACGACATTTATACAAATAAATTCAATGGCGACAAACATCGTAACACTTAATGATTTAAGATATCGTAAAGAGATTGTTTCTCCGGCGTACAATGCGACGACTCAAGTCGTTTCCCGGTTCAGAGACAGGGCGCGGGCGTTAATACAATAATCTTCGCTCGGTATAAAAATTAACCGCTGCATAACGGTGCGGTGCGTGGGCGGTGCGGCCGCGACCCTCACCTCCGACCAGCGCACCTATCCACTTCATATATCATTATCCTACCTACGATTTACTTCTTACCAACTATTTGTACTCTTAACAAATACATTTACGAGTAAAAACAAAAGACTTCCAATCAAATCAAACCTCAAACACTACCTACGCACGGATAAACTCTACTTCACGGATTTTTTATTATTTTTTTTTTAAAAGAAAGCTAGCAATATTTCTTTTTTCTTTTTTTTTCGGAAAATATTACTTACATCTTGTTAACCATTCCAACTAAGCTTAAGCTTGTGCTAGGACATGGTTCACGGCAATAGTACAATGGTGGATTAGAACCCACGACCTTACGATTCGCAGGCCGTACCCTAAACCATTAGGCTATTGACGCTTCAACGGATTCCGTTGCATCATGTTAAATTATAAGATCTGGCGCATTCGTGCTCGTTCCTGTTACACAGTACTTACGTAGTCTTGCACCACCAAAAACCTACCAATATCCACAATCAACAAGCATTATTTTATACAGCTTTTGAAGTTCCCTTATATTTCTTCCGAGAACAAGGTCTTATTCCAACAAAATTCATATGGAACCTAATTGAAATCAAATTCATTTAACCAAAAAAATCGAAATCGATTCATAAATGAGTGCGCTATGAGTGAACAAAGAATCTTCCTTTTTTTGAAGTTGGTTAACTAATGTAACAATTGATCATATGATTAATCTTATAATTAAGGGTAATTCTAAGATTAAAAAGGATCATCGATTTAACCAAGGACATACAAACAAGGAGCTTTCCGTATAAGAAAGTTAAACATTAACGTTAAATTCCGCTTTACTTTCCTTTCGCGTAATGCATCGAGAGGGTTATAAAAATCTTAATCATATCAATTAAATCGCCACTACTAAAAGATGAGATCGTTACGTGTGTGTTTATAAGGAGAAATCGGAGTTATACTCTCGTTTATAAGAGCCATTCGTTAAAGCTTACTACGACGAAATCTGTATCAATCGACGTAATAAATGCAATAACAATGTATAAAATGGCAATAATAGCAGGTGAAATCGCGACAGGTCCGGGTCTCGGGTCGTCGGCCGTAATTATAAATAAAATACAGCAACCGTGAGCTCGCGCCGCCGCCCCCGCGCGTGTGCTCACGTTTGCGATTTTGGAGGCAGCGAAGCCCTAGCATCTCTTCTACTATCCTGCCTTATTACTTATTATTAAAACACAATCACTCTTTTATATTAAATTATCGCTTAAAAAAATACACCTGAACTAAATCTTGTTTATTAAAATTAAAATATAATTTTATTTTAATCGTTACATCACTTGCATTAACATTATGAAAAGTGACTGACCTCCTAGGACGCTAAATTTGTATGTACCTTAAGGCTCCTTAGGACTCCATGAAGGCATCTCGGCTTGGGCATCGATAGCATTCAGCCCAAACTGTGGCTGTGGACTTACAACCAATAAATATTGCATACATTTTTTAAACAACGTAACCATCTATGACCTATGGTGCAGAGACTTTGACTCTGACTTTGACACAATCTGAAAGTCGCACATCGAACGATGGATCGAGCTATGCATTTCCCTAAATTATAGAAGTCGAAACGGAGGAGAACAAAGGTAGTCGGCAAAGCTCTTAAAATCAACAAGTTGAAGATGCAGTGGGCCGGCCACTTTCGTCGTGTTTGTGACAGCAGTTGGAAAAGGAAATTATCTCTAAAACAAATTACTATTCATAAAGTAAATAGTCAAAAAAGTAATGGGGTTAAGCGTCTGCCGGATTTAGAACACTCAGAGGTTTGTAACATCGGAATCTAAGATAGAACAGTTCCATCGTCAATGCGACATCCAGTTTTAATGAAGAATGAATATGCTACAATATCGCAACTACCACAAACCAAAGTCTACAAAGTACCAAAACTTCGAAAATCGACGTGAATTGGAAGATTCTTCTGCGTTTCGTCTGGTGTCTGTGGCACCACACAAGCTTTTAGTAATTATAATTGTCAACACACCTGCAATTCTCTTAGTAGTTTGTGGTCGATGCCGATAATATTTCGGTATCAGGAAAGCTTAAGGTTTCGGCTCGCTTTTAATATTTCAAATCTAAGCCTATAAATATTATAACATAGAATACTTTGTTATAATATTATATCTTGTAATTCAAGACTAATTCAATATTAATTTGATGTGCAATACGCATACTATGCCTTCTTATTATAACTAAAATCGACTGTTTTAGATTATTTCTTTAATTTTTTCAGTATTGTGGCTAATTAATTAAACACTTGGCAACTTAAAATTCATGATATAAATAAAGGTTATCTGCAAGATTATCTACAACACGTGTAATAGTGTTCAGCAGATGCCACAATTAGTATTAGTTGGAGGTCGGATCCTCTTCCTGTTAATTACAGGGCAATGTAAATGCGATATATGTCTTATCTCTATTTGGGTCCATCTGTCGTGCACATGACGGTTAGAAGAATGTTAGTACGAATATAGTAAAAAGTGGTAATGTCACGGTGATAGGGGTCGAGGGTGGAAAGCGGCGGAGCGTGGCGGCGCGTCCGCTGACGGTCATTGCGCACGCGCCGATGTAAGCAGCACGTGCCGTGTGTAAATGTCATATATCAACTACCAGAACCATCGTCTACTAAAAAGAAGTTCAGGATAAGTGACCTAAGAGCTAGTTATGGAACCACCACATATAAATATTGTCCGACATAACTGCTCCAGTTATTCGATGGTAACAGCACCGGATAACGATCTACGAACTAAGCTTGCTGATAGCGAAAGCTGTCTCTGTCTACCCCATTAGGGTTAGAAGGACGTGAAAGGCGCTTGTATATTGCATATAAATTTAGATATTAAACTTTGGTGAAGTTACATTGGTACCCTTTAAAACGACTCCAAAAAAGAAGGTTCTCAATTTGTCCGTATGTTTTTTATGTTTATTAACTCTTAAGGGGGTGAACCGATTTCGATGATTCATTTTTATTGGAAAAGACGTACTTTGCTTCAAAGGTAGATTGATGAAAGTTTGGCTAGGTTCCGACTTATTCTATTTCGTGATGTTCCTACGATAATTCGGAAATTCAAATAGGGCGTTCGCGCGTAACAGCTTAACGTTGGATTTGAATTCGGTATTTATTTTTACTCATAAATATACCTGATACTTTACAGTAACGTATATTTTTTCTCACCCCAATTTAAAATTAAACTCTGATAATACTAAAACACTAGGCCTAAAACGTTACGTAATCTTGCGGTCTCTAATGATAACCTTTGCCTGTACTCAGCGTAGGCGATCTAGTTGTTTGTTCGCTGCGGCCACCCAGCGTGCCGATATTATCCTCAATATTTTCGTATCTCCCACTGGGCTTATGCTCTTTGGTATCCGTGGGATTCTTTTATTGGTTTTTAATAATCGTACACGCTGATGTCAATAAGGTAACTGTTCCATGGAGTATTAATATTTTAGACATGCGTATGCGTAATGTGACGGGTTAATTGTAGGATTTGAAAATGTTTAGAAAAATATAATATCGTCATGTATTTGAACGATGTATGGTTAACAATAATTTTTAAAGGTACTTCGATTACTAAAATGCATAAAGAATGACTACAAATATAAAAACACATACACTATGTTATTTTACGTATTTGTTTTTTGTAGAGGTGTGTAGTGAATATACGTAACGTGAACCTTTATCCACAATTGTACTCTATTTTTTGATATTATGTTTGGTATTTTATATCAATCACTTTTTTTTTTTTAATGAATTTATTTTTAAATTATTTTAAAAACGGTACACTTATCGTAATAAGCACCATAACGTGTTATGTTCCTTAAGTTAATTTTGTAATTTTTATTACATATTTGTATCAATTTGATTTTGAATATTTTTTTTAACTTTATTTAAGTACAAAAAAAATTACGTCATATTAGATCTTAATCTAACGAAAATAATATATAAAATAAAAATTGTAATATGTAAGGTAAACAACACCGTCATCCCCAAAATAATACAATGTTCACAATTATATCTTTGCGTACTTATCTATGTTTTAAGGATAAAACAGGACATCACACATTTGAAAATTCAAATGTCTTTTTTTGTTTTTTTTTTTATATTGATTATACTTTTATGACAAGGTCATGAGTTTATTATATAACCATGTACTTATTTGAAAGCAAAACTTTATACTTCTATTCAATAAGAGCACAATGCTGAAAGAGTTTGTTTTCAATTAGTTCTCGGATTAATTTGCCTGGTAAAGGACGTATGGTTCCGAAGATATACCAAGGAACTCCTAAATATCTTATAGATACCTAAAAATGGCCGTGAGAAACAGGCACGCAGCGGTCGCGGAGAAACTAAAAAAATGCGACGGGGCCCGTCTACAACGCGTGAACCAGAGTATTCTCCAACACCACCATCAAAAATCTGGAATTAATAAAAAAAAATGTAGTAACTGTAGAGGTTAGCCCTCTTATCAACAAAACAAAGTAAACAATTAAAGTACGTTGGAAAAGATCACGGACACAAGTCTGTGTTTGCGCTTTATTGAGATTTAGACAATGAAAGACTAGTTACCTCCTTAACGGCAACGAGCACGCATTCAAAGTGGCGTTACTATGCCAATGTGACGGCTGCTTCAATATTTGCGCAGTGGGGTGGTCATGGCAACAGGACATTGGGACAGTGGTGGCGTCAGGTGCTACTTCACGCTCTGTGGGTGAGGTGCACGGCAAGTGGGCACGCTCGTGAGCCGGCAGTTGGTGCTGCACGCGCTAAGCACGCGACAGGTGCACGTCACGCGCCGTTACATTGCCTTCATACACTTCTGTACTTCGCCTAGGATATACGAACCTTATTAATAAGTGGCAAAAACATCTCCGATGTTCAATGGCTGTTACGAACTATTGCCTATTTCACTTCAACTATCACAACAATATTTGTCTTCATTCCAGAAAACAATTATACTTAAATCTCAAAAAAAAAACGTACAGTTTTTATTCTCTTTATTCTTAACTTCGACAAAGTTAACGCTCGGATTAATTATAAATTCTTTTGACAAGTGCATTTAAGTGGAGATTTGGGCGATTTGATGGCAGACATTATCAATCAATTGGCGCTGCGCAGGCGCACGGGAGCCGCGTCTCGACAACCACTTCGACCTCACACACACCCAATTTACAGCTTTATCACGCGTTATTATTCTTAATAATACACTGCACCGCGACAACGCATTAACCTCATCAAAATTCACAAATTCTTCCTCTTTTTAATTATGCCGCCATTTTATAAGGTAAAATCGAACAGTCGATAAATGATTTTAAGTCGTACCTTTGGCATACAGCACCTTAAAAATATTTTACCGCAACTCTTTTAGGAATTCGAACATAAATCATTAAAAAAAAATAAAACAGTAAAATGCTTAGCGCATCTCCAATCTTTAGGTTATGATCGTGCCTGTTTGCAGAGATTTTGAATTTCTCTCGAGCCGAATGGTTTTAAAACTCATTACATCGCCGTTATGGGCCGATAACAGCGTGAAATTTTGGTAATTGGTAATATTGTGGTAAGACCTAAATCTTAAAAACTGCGAGATAAACGTTAAAATTCCTTTCCATCATTTTTATACTGCAGACCTTTATCTGACATATATGGCTCCGAGTTCTTGCCTTTTAATTTATATTTAAAGTAATATTGAAAAAAGAAAAATTATAAACAACCGTGTAAAATGCACAGCAGTGAGTTATTAATATTAATCATGAATGTGACTGCAATGTCACATTGGTATTTTATGAGAATCAGTGTCGTGTGTCTGTGTCCATTACGCAGTAATCAATCATTACGCACGGACAAGTTTCAATCTGCGTTTGGCTCGCTTTTGGCCAAGCGAGGCTTTCGACACGGGCGCAATCAATATAGCAGATAAACGCGATAAGATCCGACGGAGCCCTCCGCTCGCGCCTCCGGCTGCTGCGTTCAACGTCTTCATCGCAATATATTTAACTATATTTAATAGATTTTTCTTTCCGCTTAAATATGAAAACGCAGCGACACAAATTACCCTGGCTTAGCGATCGAAAGAATAACATTCTAACTCCCCCGGGATAAGTGCATGTCAAAAGCGCGTGCGCAGTATTATGTGAAGTGCTCTTAACAACTTAAGTGTTGAAGTGCCGGAGTGGAATCATTTATTATTTTATCTCATGATTGAATCTTGTTTCTGATTTGCTTCTCGGAACACGTAAGATTTTTATGTTTTACAATGAAACATATTAATGATTGTTTTAAAGTTATAAGTCAACAAACTGTTTATCGGATTATCTTTTGATACGTGTACACGAAATTATAATACTATTTTAACAAACTTAAAAAAGGATTCTCATTTTTATTTGTTTTGTTTGTGACGTAATTTATGAATCCTTTTCTTATTATCTGAAAGGTTTAATTACTGAAGATATACGGGGCAACTTCTAAATATCTTATAGAAGAATGTAGGGATGTTCATTCCAAAAATATATCGATATATTTTTCGATATAATATATCGTGAGGTTGTATCGATACTACGGGATATATTGTACAAATATATCGATATTTTTCAAATATCGAAATTTGTTTATAAATAATTAGCGCTTAATATGATATATTAGAATAGTGTTGTACTAATAGAGTACTCGGCGCGTAACTGAGAGGATATCGCTTCGGAAACCTGTCAAGACTATTTGATTTGATTTAATTTTGGTAGCAGTACAGGCGACATGCATGGATTATAAAATTTATACAACGAGTTCTGCCATCGTGAAGAGTAGGAGTGTAGTATCATACTACCCTAAACTCTTCGTGATGGCAGTACAAGTAAAGGCTTTATTTTATTCAAGTTGTCAACCACAAATAAAATAAAGAATGAAATGCTTTTTTAATTAAATTCTTATATCGATATAAGATGATTCGATAATATCGGATTGAAGCGATATATCGCGTCCATATATCGATATTTTATGTCATATCGATATATATCGTACATATATCGTTGCACTCCTAGGAGAATATTCGTTGGTTGAGGTATTGGTAAGATTATGACATTCGTTGTACTCTTTAGCATAATGAGTACGAATGTGAAAAAGAAAAAGAATGTAGGCGCCAAAACTTTTTAACACAATTACGTTACTTCGGAAGTAAACGACAGCGTTCATGTGTAGTAGCGTTTTATTCGTCACTGACGGTATAATGTTTTACATTTACGTTAATTTTTAGCGAAGATTTGGTTTGAAGTGTACAGAAAGTACAGTGTAAAGAAGATGAAGAAAAATTTGTATATGTCAACGTAAAATGAAAAAAGCATGCTAAGAATAAAACAGTCATAAAAAATAATTAACAAAACCATAAAAAACAGAACAAAAATTGTAGAAGCACAGAAAAGACTAAAGTTATTAAAATGGCACTGGGCAGGACATGTATCTAGGATGAATAGCAACAGGTGGACAAAACGACTAACAGAGAAAACAAGGAAAACTGTGTAAAAGGTGGAGAGATGTCTTCAAAGACATATGTGGATCCCAATGGATGCAGATAGCACGGCATAGGCAAAGGTTGAGAGGTTTAGGAGAGGCCTACGCCGCAGTGGCGACTACTACTAACCTGTGAATGAAATTATTTTAAGTGCATGTTATTTTGTAGTAACAAATAAAGGCTATTTTATTTTATTTATTTATTTTAAATGTGTACATGATGATATTGTTGAACATCTTGAATATTACGTAAGTATAGTAATATAAGCTTTCACTAATTCTCTTTATATGTTGTACAATGCAGTGACATATGTCGAAGAGTACAAATATGACGAACCTAATAAGTAGATATATGTAGTAAGTCGTGCCTTTTATAGTGTTGAATGGATTCATTAGACGTATTTGTATGCCGAGGCTTATAAATATGCACTTGAATGACCCCAGAGCGAGTGTGTGATAAGCAATAGATGGACCTCACGCCGCGTGCTCGCCGTTTATGTAAGAAGCGGGCATGCGGGCACAGGTGCACGCGGCACACGCAGGTAGCCCTGCCACTCGGCCACCTTCCACCTGTGATTCGTATTACTGACCAACATTCCAGAAAACAGTGACACCAAAAACAGAGTAATATCAAATACCGATTTTTATTTTATTTTTTTCTAATTTTTCCTTCTCTCCATTTACGTGCTATATTTATAAGTAATATTAATAAAAAACTACTATAATATGCTGATTCTGCATACACTGCCATATATTTAGACGCACACAATAGACTGAGCGGACTACTCGTCAAACAGTATTGCAATTAGTACACAGGATAGCTGTCTTAATACGATTCTGCAAAACTAGCCAAATAATCAAAACTACCTGCACACTATTACTAGATTTACGGTAAGTTTAAAACGAAATAGAGATATGACGGATCAGTTATTAAACGCTACTATTCAAAGACACTCTCTTTTATTTCTGAATCATCATAGTAATATAATGAACTTCTGGTATTCGTATATTATCTTTCTTCTTCCAGTTTGGCGTTCGTGCAGGCATACTTACTTAATCTTTATAAACCTACCAACAAACTTAACTTTAATTTAAATTCTTTATATATATATTATATATATTCTACGATTTCTGTATGGTATATCTTCGGAACCCAAAGTTCAATGCCAACAAAATTGATATGGGAACTAATTGAAACCAAATTCTATCAAATAAAAAAACAAAATAGGTTCTTAAACGATACGCGTGATACAAACGTTAAACGGCTCCTTTTTTGTAGTCGGTTTATAACTTCGAATTTATCAACAACTTATTTTATCATAATAAACTTTAAACAATACCAAAAGGCCCTCGCGAGACAGCTTAAACTGACCTTTTGTCAAGCACCAATCTACGGCTGAGTGTGATAATTACCCTTTAAATAACAAAGTGAAATGTTGTTTGATGTCGATTAGTAATGGAAACTATCCATTAATGAGCGACATGAGACGGCCGCTATCGTCGGCCATAAGTTACACGAGCATTAGTAAGCTGGGAACTAATTGCGAAGGCGGGCCAATTTCCCAGCTAGTGCTGGAGCAATTAATATTCGCAACGTGATCGTTCTGATCCTTCCCTGGATCGAACCTTACAGAGAAACACAATAACCCAACAAAGGATTGTTAAATCAAAGGTTTTTAACCTACTTCAAAAAGGAGGTTTTGTTAATGTTTGTGCACTCATAACGCTTTTATTTCGGGACTGATTTTGATTTTTTAAATTAAAAGCGTTTACTTTCAATTAATTAATAAATAGCATAGGGCCTAGAATTCCAAAGGAAGTCCTAAAAGGCAATATAGGCATTGAAGAAAGCTTGGTGATTGAAATATTTGTAGGTTTATGACAAACCAAGACTGGGTAGCTACGCAAAGACAACGAGCACGCATGTGGAAGCTGAAAATAATGTAAGCGTCAATATACGTAATATAACGACATTTAATCCGTCACTTATTTAATTTGAAGTTGGTTTTTGTTTCTAGTCGTAAATATAATTGTATAGTTCAACTGGTGTTAGGCCATTTCACAGATCTTCAGTGTATATTTTTATGACTAATTGCAGTTGTTAGCCCGAAGGTTAGATTGACAGGTTGACGAACTTTTAGAATGCTCGCCCAGATACTGTAATATCAATAACTTATCACAAGTGTTCTGGGAATATCGGCTTCATTCCTTAGTATAGGAGAGCTACTGAATCGGGAGTGCCCGAGAGGATCGAGGCGGCAGTATCAGTATAATATTTTACCCATTATTTTATTCAGGTATTAAAACTAGTGAAACGTCTGGGCTATCTTTATCTTTGTCTTTTTGAATTCTTGCTAAAATTGCTTTAGGACAGAGATTATCTGATCACGTTAGAGTAAAAATTCAAAGACATGACACTTCCGCCAAAAAATACATTTCTTAACTCGTTCTAAATTAAATTCTAATAGAAAACTTATGAAAAAAGTGCAATGTTTACAATAAAGAACTTTTGTAGCTATACAAAAACAATAACCAAGTAAACTTATAAAAAGCAGGAACTAAGGTGATGAGATGACTTGACACCTTATTCGAGATTACAAGCGATCCTTTTTGTTGATTGCTATCCGATTGTTTTGTCGGCATAACATTTTAACTTGTTTTGCAACACAAAAAAAAGACAATAATACACCATATGGGGTCATATCTTTTGAAAGACTCTTTTAATGACAACGTAACGAAAACATATGGCCAATTAATTTCTGCCAGCACCACTAAACGAATGCCATCGGTGCGGTTTAAAAAGGTGTTATAAAATGTTAGATCACCGTGGCTCGTGGCAAGCTACGAAATTGGATTTTTTTGTTGCAACATTTTATGACGTTGAACTCACTTATAAAACACTTAATATGTTATTGTTTTAAACATTGTAAGTTCGCAATATGATTTACATGTAACATTCGTGACGCTGCTTTAATTGCATTCAATAATTACTCTCTGGCCCGAATAAAACAATCATATTTTATGTCGCTTTATTTAAAATTGATAGCCACAGTATTCGTAATAACAATTTAACTTAAGATTGAATAACATTTATTGACTTCATTAAATTGTGACATGGAAATTTGAAGAGCGAGGGCTACGGGTGAGGCGCAGGGACTAACGTACGAGACAGTAGTGATCGTGCGCACGTTAACACAGCTCTTACAACTGCACAACAGTGTCCTCCATGCAGTCGTGGCAATATCTCGTCACACGATCAGCTCATACTACGCAGACAGCAGCAATGACGCCATAGCCCAGTTCATCTAAAGGGCTATGAATGCCACCACGAGAGACTGGAAGACTATAACATCGCGATGGCGTTTCGGAACAGGGACCCGAAGGCGATAGACCACGCCAATCAACTAAAGGCGTTGGCGGCATCTGCGAAGGCGAAGTGTTGAAGCTTCAAGTAAACTCTTTTATAAACGGAGCAAATGTAACAAATAAAAAAAGGCACTGACGATCAGTCCGTGGAAAAGCAGTTTAAATAATAATAAAAAAATTGTGATATCATCCAATTTACAATAACTATGTTTGAACATAGTATAATGACGATTTAATCAGATTTGTTGAACAGTTTCCTTGTGTGTTGTGAGCTCGGACGAATATGCGTGGTAAGTCACAACCTGCTCGAAGCGAGTTTCTCGGCGTGTCGGGGCGACCATCTGGTGGGCGAGAATTTATTTTTTTATTTTCCAAACGTGTCGTCTTGGATTCTTGTTTTTTGCATTGGCCGGCGCTCGCTCCTTTTCGTTTTTTTTTATTTTCGCCAAGTTGCAGTTAACAGGTGGCTGGCTGTCTGCAGGTGAGACCTGAGATTTTAACGCGAGTTAACCTCAGTGTTATAAGTCGCGCTCGCTTCCTACTTGGATACTAATTAATCATTCAATAAAATTCTCGTATAAATAAAACGGAAATACTTTTTCAACCATTAATGTTTTATTTCTCATATGGACAAGTGACTTACAAATTAGCCTAATATCTCCAATAACTAAAATATTGCAGAATTTTTTACTGATCAATAGTGTAAAGGTTCACACCAGATCTTAAATGAAGATGTTCAACTCACTCAATTTAGCAACAGGGAAGTATTTTAAAGGCATCTTCATCTTAAATGTGGAAGCAAATTTTGTTTTAATTGGGTAACGTTACGGTAGCGTTTGTCTTTGTAGTCCCCTGCAGGATCCACGAATCAAAGCAAAAAATACTCAAATTTGGAAAGTAGGTTAAAATAAAATCCATAATTCCTGTGCACACACCAAAATTTATAATGTAGAACAAAGATGTGGTTAGTTTTAATTTCATAAATAAATAAAAAAAGGACAGTAAGTGTATAATAAATATGATACATGAATAAAACAGTTACGAGATAAAAATTTCATAATTTGTCATATATTTTTAATATTAGTATTCAAACAGCTAGTACCAATTAGTTACCGTGTTCTAGATTCTATACCTCCAAAAATATTACTTGTTTACATTTGTTCTTTGTAAGACTTTGTAATTTACATATGGGGGGACCTAATAAGCTTTTTAAAGAGAAGGTATCAATTACTATCTCTAGCTATCCTGCAAATGGAGTTCATATTTTTACAAACTAAAGTTTAAAAAGGATTATAAAATCAATTGTATGAATCGTTCTAATGACCAGAATAATGATTCAATAATTTAATCGATGATTTCCAAGCTACGAAAATTCAATTCGGCGGACGATTTCTTAAAGCACCTTATATAGGAAACAGGATTTCGTCCTGAAGCGCGACGAAAGAAGGCAGACGTTATAATTATTTTGGTAATTAAGCCGTCAGTTATGATATTTGTATTTCCGAAGATGTAATTCCGAGAGGATAACGGGCGCTGTAGCGCAAAAACGACAACGCATGCGAATCTTATAATTGTTTTATTATGAAAAAAGCAAACTGGTAAATTTAAACATGCAATATGCAGGATGGTGATAAATTGGTTTTATTAAATAAAACTACTTTTACGGACATTATCGCGGTTTAATTTAATTTTTAAAAACGAAAAAATATTTGTGCATTCATTCATTTTTTAAAAGAAAGAAGTAAATATATAGAAACTTATTTTAATACGTTTCTTTAAATCTATATTAAATTTTTATTGTTAATACGTAAAATATGCAGAAATTCGATGATAATGAAATTATGTAAATACTTTTTTCTTTATTGGCTTAGCAAGTATTAGTAGTTGATATGAGTGGTTGAAAAATTGTGTCTATTACAACGAGCACATTGAATAGGCTCGCAGACCTGCACCGTTAGACTACAGATCACGACTCGGCGGATTATTCGAAAGCACAAAGAGAGCGAGTGCCGCGGCGGACAGCCACAATCACTCATAGCGTGGCGTTTGTCATAGAGAGCCGTGCGACAACGGCGCGTCCATCACCGGCCGACACGCTTTGTCATAGCCTGCTCCGATTTGTAACCGCTGATAGCTCCACCGCGAGCGCCCCTTCCCTTCGCCCATCCAAATAACTGAACATCGAGCTACGAAACACTCACGCTACTATTATCTCAACGTTTCTAAGAGTAAGCGTTCTACGAGCTTACGTAAGTCATTATTTGTGATAACAGACACACATGGTGGTATTGTAGATTATATACACAAAACAGTAGCTTACCATCGCTATTTTTCGGATGTTCATGGGCGGCGGTGATCACTTAAGACCATTTGCCCCTGTTCCTAAAAACGGAATCCTAATTGTGGATTAAAAAAAAACGTAATTTTATGAGGTTAAAACTAACTAGTTCCTTCATCCTGCGTTGATGACTTGTTATGTAGACTGCAAGTTCCCTTTACTTCAGGCAAAAAAGTATTATTCCTTTAATAATTAATTCCATTGAGATATCTGAGAGTAACGTGATTTGGTTCCCTCGGGGGTACCTCTAGGTTTACTAACAACAACCAACTAACAGCATTTGAATAGTTAACTTTAATTTAAGACTTTTTTATATTTTTAAGCCATCAAAGTAAACTAGTCTTTATTTGTCCTACTTTTGAGCACGGATCTTCGCTTTTGCAGTCTTAGAGCAAAGTCGGTATCACTACTTCAAATGTTTTAGAAAATATTCTAGAGCGTGTGGTAAAACAGCACTTCCTTTTGTTAACGGAACAAGCAAGGACGTGGTTTATCATATGCTAATTGTGCTCCTCGATCACAAACACCCATGAAAGAGATTGAGGGTGCAATGCCATAATACACACAATTTTATTTACGAATAAAAACAAAAGATCGACTTCAAATCGAATCAAACGCGCGGACGCCCTTTTTGTATTTCCGAAATCATGATTGAAATCGGTTGACATAATATTGAGTTATTATTCGTCCATTTGTCACGCACTTACATAATGCAAGTTTAATACTTATAACCTCAGAGGTAGCACCAGCTTTCAAATAAAAAAAGAACCATCAAAATCGGTTCATCCAGTCCAAAGTCGAGACGAAATGGAAACCTCACTTGAAGTCAGTTGAAAAGTATAAGAAGATACCTTCCCTGCCCGCTAGTATTCTGCAAGGGAGCAAAGGAGCATGCGACACACTTGTTGTTAAATAATCCTACCAAAACATACTAAAGGTACTGTAACAGCGCTGCACTTCAGCCACTGGATGAAGCGACCACAGCTCAAGTTTACCTCATCGGCAGCTTTGTGGAATGTGCTCTATATGTTCATATATAAAGCACAATTATATAGTGGGATCACCTCATCGTAAGTACAAGGAAGTTAAAAGCAAAAGTAGGTTTATTGCATTGGCTGATCATCGGGTAATTATTACAGAAACTTTCTACAGTCGTAATTGGTGAATTGTTCGCGAGGAGGTTGTAAAAATCGTTCACCCATAAAGTGAAATATAGGTTAAGGCGGACTCTCTTAAAAATCATTCAAAGTACCGTAATCCCATTCTTTTATTTTGTAATTTCTTCTTACCACCAATTTTGAGCAGTCGTTCAACATTTTAGGGCTCGTTTTATGGCCTCGCGTCTGATGAACATCCTCCGGTTTTATTTTGTGTTACGACGTTTCGAATACGACGAATACACATAAATCGCGTCACGATTTGTCCGTAACTGTTCTCATTATACGTGTGGTCTACATTTGTTATGTCGGATAAACAATGAGATGTGCCGCTCTTAACGGTCGATAAAAAAAAACAAATTAGTTATTTGCCTATATTTCAATCATATAGTATTAGTTTTTATGGGTGTTTATGTTTTTAGTTGATTTTAAGTTAAGCAGGTCAAGTACTGCATCGAGATTGTAGTCATTTTATGTATAATTTGTCTTTGGCTTATTTGATCATTCGATGAATAAAAATAGAAAACTATCTAATGAAAACATACGAGGCAAGAATGAATCGATGTAAGGCTTTTTTTTTGCAAATAATTCTAATACTATTTTATTTACGAATATTACTAAAATTCTTATCACCGTTTCAACTAAGCTTGAGCTGGTTCACTGGTCAATAATCTAATGGTGGATTCTAACCTACGACCTTACATTCCGACCGTACCTTAAACTATTTGGATATAGGAGCTTTTTATATATGTATAGATGCAATATTCAGTGTTGTCAGTAGATTCTGTTGGTTGATTGATTTTTTAACTAATTGGTAAATGAAATCGAGCTGCAGATGTTTAGAACGATTGTTCAGTATAGTTATGGAGTAGTATTTTCAGTTATGAAGTACTGAACTAATCTTGGATTATCATCAACCTGATATTCACAACTAACAAGCATTCTTCCTATCCTATCTTCGGAACCCCTTAAACAAACAAAATTCATATAGGGCATACTTGAAACCAATTTTTTAAACAAGAAAAATTGCTGATTGTTTTTTTTGGTATTTTTTATTTAAGTACTTTAGTACATACATATGTACTTTAGTACATACATACATATTTAGTATTTTAGTACATACAAGTATTTGGGAAATTTAGTATTAAAAAATTCAAATCGGTTTATTAATGAAACAAACATTAAAATATTTGGTTAATCGACAACCTCTTCCTTTTTTTAAGTTGGTTTAAAAAGAGCGGAGGCGGTAGCGATAGCGTGCGAGGGCGCACTCACATCGGCGGGGCGGCGCACGGGAGCCGCGCGCCCACGCCACGCCGCGTGTCCGTGTCAACGCCACGTACTCCGGCTTAAATATCTTACTTTCACAATCGTAATAAGCAAACGTCAAGAACTCATCATGTTCAACAACAATAAGGCACGTGTCTCGCTTCGCCGTAACCAATTTTCTTTGTGCCGTATTAAATTAATCCAAGGATTTAACGTGTGACGTTTTCGTGTCACGCGCAACTTTGTGTCATCTGCCCGTACATTTCTTTCATAATTTTTAAATATACAATGAATCGATGATCATACTTTTCCTCATAAAGAAAGATTGTAAAAAAGAAATATTGATTGAAACGTTGTAAGTCACAATTGCAAAGCTTGACGTATATCCAAGAGTAAAACCCCTTATCATTTTGTCAGATCGCTTGCTTGTAGTTGTCTCGTTTATTTCACTAATACACCTAAGATGACCAAGTGAAAATGCAATAATAACCATAATACTATGTATATATATATACAATAATAAGATACACAAGTATACTATAAATAAAAAAGCTTCAATTCCTTTCGAACTTCAATTCCGAATTCTTCCTACTTTAGGATAATAAAGTCGAACGCTAAGCGGTTAGGTTGTCACTACTGGCATTTACACTAATAGTAATACTTTTTAATAATTTGTTTCGGCTTATAAATCGAAAGTATGAGATAGAATTTTATTTGTATTTACTATTGATTTGTAATTTAATTAAACGATAATAACTCCGTGTTTCTACTCGTTATTATTTATGTGTTACGTTAAAATGTTCTATTTTGTGTTTAATTTATTTACCAAAAATAATACTTCTTAAAAAATCCGCAGTGGTTTGTACATACGTTCCACATAGGCAACGACGAATGTACATATAATTTAAGCTTAATTAAAAATATATATAAGTAATGACATTACTTTATTAGATAATAATCTCTAAAAAGTAAGTTAATTTACAATTTGAATTTCATATGATAGGTTCAGCTTTTTATAAATTATTAACTTGTACAAGCTGTTATTTTTTCACAAACTAAATGGGAAAGATTAATAATCATATTAGTTCTTTATGTATAAGAACTTTGGATACTAATTTTATGAAGTACTTTGTTAATTTGTGTTTGAGAAGTTTTTTTAGCGTATCTTATCTTGTGACAATTTTTCGTGTCTGCCTCATTTTTTATTTACAATATATAGCTGAAATCATGTGATGCATGGATACAGTTTACTGTCTATTTTATCATCATCATTACAGTTTGAAGCGTCAATAGCCTAATGGTTTAGGGTACGGCCTGCGAATCGTAAGGTCGTGGGTTCGAGTCCACCATTCGACTATTGCCGTGAACCATGTCCTAGCACAAGCTTAAGCTTAGTTGGAATGGTTAACAAGATTGTTAGTAATATTTCTCAAAAAAAAAATAAGAAATATTACTAGCTTTCTTTAAAAAAAAAACCAAAAAAAACAAAAAAAAACAGTCATAGGGCTTCTCCCAATGATGTCCACAAGGACTTGTTGTTTTTTTTATATATGATGCGGAAATCCTAATAGAATTAAAAAGTTCAATAATTTACTACGGAACTTATGTTACATACGCCTACATGAAATGTTATTTGATCATAATGTAATTCATACTCTCCGTCATGTCTTTGCTATTGTTGTGACTCTTAAAAGTTATCGTTTTATACCAACTTTATTATATATTTATATATAATAAAGTTGCTGTCCGTTTCTTCCAAACCACTAAACGCACAATGAACTGATGAAGAATGGCACGATAATCTAGGTGTTATATTATAATATGACGCATTATAATGTGAGGCGAGATATAATATGCAAATAAAGAACTTTCGATTCGTTGCCGGAACAATGGCACTGGATTCGTGGGGGTTTGTCTAGTTAACAGATGGAGCGATGAATTTTAATAGTGTGAAAGTTCATAAGACCAGTAATCAATGGCTATTATCACAACTCGACGTATTAATGTCATGATTTCTTAACATAGGGGACAAGGTAAGTGCATTTATAAATGATAATATTGTGTTGCCTGGACACACGACTTAGTATGCTCGTTACTCATGAAATATTCTTGACTAAGTAAAATAATAAATATGAAAATAACAGTGGAATAGTCTATAAAGTCTATATAGTGGATAAGTGTTTGTCATACGATTAAAAGCTTGGATATCTCCCGACAGTCTTTTCCCTTTTTCGGTTTTGACGTCGAGAAATTTTGTACTTAATGTATAGTGTTATAATTTGTAGGTCTCGTAGAATAAAATAGTCCAACAACTAATACACTCGCTTTATTGAGACAGCGTAACGTTGTACAAAGAATTATTTATAACGAATACCGTCACAACTGCGCGTCCTCACAATCTTTATACAAAATTAATGAGAAGTCAGATTAGGAACTAATGAAGTTAAACTATTGTTTACAATGCCAAGTTCATGTGACGATCAACTAAATTATTAATTATGAATTAAAGATACAATAAGGTTCAGGTAAATCATTAAGATATCATTGGAAGTAGTTATTATGCATAACAATCGCTGGATGTCATGTGTTACCAGCTAACAATAGCGAAAACTATAAAATCCTTTATAGTTACAAAGATTGGCGATTTAAGTTTATCCCTAAAATTTCAATTATTTGTATGCCGCAGAGTAGAACTAAATCGATATAAAAGAATTAAATGTGTCACATTATTTACGTAAATAGACTCGCAGTATCTGTAAAGACATTTTAATAAAACAAACTCAATCCATACTTTGTTTTGGTTGTTTTACATTGAAGAGTTGATTGCTCAGTGTAAGCAGCTGAGATTGCAAATCAGTGCGGAGGTCGTGCGCCCTAGTACCTCTAGTGACTTGAATGACTCATAAACACCGTGATTTACAGAGCACAGAGAAGATTTGTAGTGTATTAATTCCGTTGACGCTGACCGGAAGAATGGTAATATCGTATGTAAAAAAATGTGTAGAGTAACACAATTCAACATCGATAAACATATTAAAAATTTACACATTGTTATTTGTTACATATTTATACATTTCCATGTGTTGGCGGCATAAGAGGATGTGCCAATCAATCTCTACCTGTGGGTGTCGATAAAGGTGATTAAGGCAACAGTAGATTCTACAGGTTTCCGGCAGGCGTCGATTTAAAATAAAACAGTTCTAACAAACACACTACCAAATGATATAATGGTATGTGGAACTTAAGCTATATAAGTCAACACAATTTTAAACAAAATTTATTTAGACTAATTTAATCGTACTAGATGGTGAGCGAATTGTTGTCTTTGAATCGTGGTAACAAAATTATAAAAATATTCATATCATATCGATACAATGAACATTAACAATTTCTTATATTTTAAACGATTATTCTAAAAACTTACACACGTTTATAAAAATAACAGAATCATAATATACTAACATATATTCTGTTATTATAAACAATATAATATTCATACAATTATTAGAACAGGGACCAGCGACTTGTTCTTGACGGTTGACTTTACGATCGTCGTCTGAGTTGGGAATCCCAGCCGGCTTCTGCCAATGTGTTTCATTTTTTCGGATCCTTGTTTACAAAGAAAATATTTGCCACAGTATGTGACCGATGTATGACGATTCATTTTTGGTTTTATTGACAACAAAATCCCATCTATATTCAGCTTGATGCCATCACTTTCTTAGTGATAACACATAGATATCTTTATAGTAATTAGGATATATTTCAATTTTTGGCAGTTTGCTCAATATGGATAGGTGGCTTGTTTAAGTTATAAACAATTCAATTATTATTTTATCTTAGATTTCATCTGGTCACAAAGGGCTGGTCTTACCGGTAGCTGCCGATATACCTTACGTTTATTTCTAATATTCCTTATATTATTTCTTTAACTCCTCTATCTTCTGTGTCACAAATTTGGCCTTTTGCAGCTCATCTAATGTTAAATGACCACCGCGAATTTATCGACTATCTCATTTCATTGTGATACTTTTAAGCGTTGTCTTTGATCGACGACAAATTATTATTTACCCTCCAGTCTTGTCAGTTATTTTAGATGAGATCTAAGACTACGGCTGAGAATTTCCTATTTACAAGTATATATAATAATATATTGTTACCTAAACTGCATAAAACAGAGGCATCATACATGTCGGTCGCTGAGCTCGTCAAACCTGGGATTTTGTTGAATGTTCAAGTGATGATCCTATAATATGCTAATGTTAAAAACCTAATCACTTACAGCGTCTTACCATTACTTTATCAGCGAGCCAGCTACTTCTGGTATAAGCTGAGGATTATTACTAGGTCTCAAGTCTACTTATTATGGATCAGTGCTGACAGTTGAGAGTTGCCGTCCGTCAGTAGTAAAATTTTATAATTCCAATGTTTTGTAATAAATAACGGGTGGCCGAGTACTATTGAAACACGTAAAATGTATATTTATTATTGACGAAGAAACGTGACCGGGTACAACCTAATACATCAATAAAGACTATATTTATGACTGTGATTTATAGGCAAAACACAATATTCAGTATCGTATTTTTATGCAGCGCACTGCATCGTAAATGATACTCTCCTATCACAAATCACTTGTTTTAATGTGTTATATTTAAAAGTATACATTCTTCTAACAGTACTGACGTATAATTTGGACATTCCGCCGCGATTACGATGTTTTATTTTTAATGCTGCTGGCTGTACCAGGCACCATACGTAAATGGCTAAGATATTTATAGACTGCCTACGTTTTGTCGCGTGATAAGCTTCGCAACATTTTTATACGACTCTATTAATCTAAGCTTTATCTTAGCAACAAACCTGCCTCCTCTCTACTGAATAATTAACGGGCTAAGTGTTCTTTTAAATCTTATTCGATCAAACATATATTACCTCTTTGTTGATTTATTATGTAGATAATTTATTAGTTTTAGTTCGTAGTATAACTTTCACTGTTGTATAAAGGGAACAAACAATTAGGTCGATTCATTCGAAGAAAAAATAATGGACTCTCATGATCTTTGTGTTTTAACGGCATGTTCAGATGTGAAGGAGATAAGTTGTCTGAACTTTTCACCAGAGTTCATTTGATGATGAGGTCATTGATAAGCCAATAGTATATAAATGTAACTCCCAAAAGATTACTACGCGTCTTCTGGACTCTGGAGTCCCCATATTTGATAGCAAATAATACAACCATTTAGCTCCTATTGCTAGTAATTAATTATTAATTTCACCATGCTTTCTACACCTTACATCTTTAATGTGTAATTAAATGCATTTTTGATGACCGCAAAAGAACTTTAAATATCAACCAATGCGTAGTTGTTTTCTTTACCGAGAATAATGAAAACATGCACATAAATTAATAAGCATATTTTCCCTCCGTAATCACCGCATTTAAATTTGTGATATAGTATGATCGATGGGGTCTGTTATGTAACGTCCCAATAAGTATCGAAATCGTGTGAAAGTTACCATCATTAAGAGGTAATTATTCAAGCACTTGTATAAGGCTGGAGGCACGAATGTGGTGCGGCTTGAATGTCTCTCTAGTACTAATACATATAATATGATACATGTCTATATAAAATAAAACGGCAAACAAAAATTATGTATGTATGCATTGTCATTGTTGCCCAACTATTACCTGACTTTTGAACCATTGAATAAAACTGTCTTCGCGCTAACCTAACCTTTTATTACGCGTTACGCATCACAATTTACGCGGGAATTCCGAAAAGCGATAAAATTGGTTAAAGTAGTGTAAACAAATATGATGTAATACAAAATACATAAATCTATGCTCACGCGTTCTTTCAACCGTTGTTGTAGTGGGATGGACAGAGCCAAGCATGGTGTCCACTTTTTACGTCATCACGGGCATAAATTTTAGGAATGATTCTTTTAAATGTATGATACCGAATAACAGACTCTTGGTATTAAGATCGTGAAATCGAATACTTAGCTATTAGACTAGCATTGCAAAATTCATAATTTTAGGATACACACATAAACAAAAACATGATAAACATCACACCATGTTTAAATCGATTGTGAATAAAGTACAAGAAAATTCTAAGCAGACCTTTTTGGTCCTGTTGTTAATTATCATTACGCTGGCATGGAGCTAGCATATATACTTTTGACGAGATAAAAAATCTTTATAAATAAATAAAGGCAATCGTCATGATAAAAATAGATGCCAGAAACATTTTCATGCCAAGAAATATAAATGACGTGAACATCACGCAAGCTGTCATAGGTATCAGTAGCCTGACCTTCTCTTCCCTAATCCGATGTAACGCCTATGCGAAAAGATCGTAAAAAGGCCTGAATGCAGCATCACAAAATCAATAATTTATATGTAACACAGATATATACCTCGACTGACTACTATCCCACACAGTTGTCAAATTTAGAGATACATCTTGTATTTGAAACAAACCTACGGTGTATGTTTATTATTCTAAAATGAATTGTATCTAAACGTTTTCACACGCACGAGAAATTTACTTAAATATAAAAAAAAATAAGCTAAGCTTTTAACTCTGGCGAAGTAGACAGATATCCTGCTATCATTATCGGCTTTACAACAAGCTTATTAGAGCCATGTCTGGGCATGATCTTTTTTATACATAAGAATCTGAAAACTCATTGGTACATACCGTCTAGGTTAGGAATGGTACTGCCCTCTAGTGCTGAGCTCTCAAGAATAAGACTACGGTATCCCCTGCTTGTCGTGCAGGGCGACTAAAAGGGGCCTCGGGTTCAATGGGCGACAAGGGGGCCTTTGTCGTCCGCCAAGGTGGACCCGGGAAGAAGGCGACACCGGCTGGCTCGTGTCGCCTTGCACTGCGGGGGCACAGGGGGGGAGGGAGTAAGAGTAACCTCCCTCCCCGCGGGAAGTGCTCTCCTTGAGCACAGTGCAGAGGGGCTCCGGTGCATTCCTCAGGAGATCCCGGAGCCCCTCACCATGCACCGAGGAAGGGCTACCGGGTAAGTTTTAGTGGGGAAAAACGCCACATAACTGCCGCCTTCTCCCCGTTAACAAAAAAAAATGGTTAGGAATGGTTGCTGTTTTCCATGAATATAGTTTAAATTGTGTTACTATTAAAGCATGAGTGTGTTCTCAGTCTGAAATACCAACTGTGAAGGTTATTTAGACAGGTATTTGTTAGACAGTGCCGATGGCTTTATTAGATATAAGAATATTTGTAAGTTATTCAAAAATATTCGCCCATTATTGTCGGCGGGGACGCCGTGAGCCATTATCTTCTTGCGAGGAATTCGAGTATAGCTGTGATCGACATCCATTCGGTTTCTAGCTTAGCGTTGTAAACGCCTATTATCGGCCGAGCGTGCTCTAAAAACTCATTCGCGGAGTACGTTCATTAGATTCAAACAGATCCGTTATGAGGATCGTGTTAGATCTAGGCGAGTAAAGTTCAACGATTGTGTTCTCAAAAACCCATGAGAATAATAATTTGTTTTATTGCTTTATATTTATACCGTTTTTATAATGTTAGGGTCTTTTGCAATAGTTGTTTTTAAATTTTAAGTTATTTTTAAGACTTCGTTTTAGTATATAAAAAAAATTGAACTTGCTAAAATTTATGTTCAGTGTATGGCTAGGGCTCCCTCAGTCACACCTGTCACATATGTGACCTAATAATCTTGGTGCTAAACGGACAGTGAATGTTGAATTTGTCTACAGCTAAATAGGGTAAACGAAAGTGCACGAGGTAGGAATAAATGAAAAAATAAAGGTGAATTAATTAAGAAATTACCATTATAATTCGAATTTTTCTATTTCTTTCATGGGCCAGCCGATGTCGCCTTCTTTCCAGGTCCAGCATAGCGGACGACAAAGGCCCCCACCCTTGTCGCCCAGTGAACCCGAGGCCCCTTTTAGTCACCTTTACGACAGGCAGGGGATACCGTAGTCTTATTCTTGAGAGCCCAGAACTACAGGGCTAAGCTAACCACTAAACTTGTCTCATGTGTATATTACAAGTAAGGATTCTGACAAGGATCATCATCCAGAATGTGTAAATTCATCTTTGCGTATGACTTGGACACATTTGATTTTGATATAGGGCTTATTAGATCATTTTAGATTTAGAAAATTTAAACGCTCTCTAAAATTTGATTGCGCATATTATGACGGTCAGAAGATGATATTTAGATACGCCAATAATGTTGATTATAATCTCAGGTCTATCGTATTTTTTCTATAAAGTTAAATTTGCCTTTTTATTATATATAGACACAGGATCGAATACATAACGTCGAAGCACCAGTATTGATATTTTATTACGACAATAGATTTGACGCTGTCGTTATTAATATAAGGCAAGGAGTATTTTTACACCGATCAGCAGACATTAGCGGCCGATTGCCATGTTTATCGATCCATAGATTCAGATCAGTCGCCATTACCACGGCTGCTGCCTACGTCGGCCATGAGAAATAGTCCACGTTACACCTCGCTGTGTGCCATCTATAAGCCGAGTACCATTGTTACGTACTCCCATTTAATATTGACCGAATAGCCCGCTTCAGGCGGGCCGTAGTGATAATTGTTGATGTATTACAAAACATGCGTATTGATTATTAATTGAATGCAAACTTATGCATCAGCAGTGACAGCATTGAGCGTTGGTAGCTCAGTGTCCAGGCAGTTGGCTCAAGGTTGCATGGCACGCTAGCAACCTGGGTTCGATCCCCGGTGCCGACACCAATAAATTTGTTGTTGCAATTTTATGTGCTGATTTACCACGCGCTCGGCGGTGAAGGAAAACATCGTGAAGGAAACCTACATGTGTTAGAAAAAATTTCTAAGGCATGTGAAGTCTGCCAATCCGCACTAGGGCCGCGTGGCGGACTATGCCCTTATACTCTCTTTACAGAGAAGGCCTGCGCCCAATTGTGGCACATATATATATATTTATATATAAAGACTGTAACTAAGTATTCTTAATTATGTTCATCCTGTCTGTTTATCGATTTAGCATTAGGTGTGAACCTATAAATGGTTTTATGTCTTTATTCATGTACCTAGTTTGTAAGATTTATCTGTTCGTCTTCCTTTAAATGGTCCCTCGTATGCAGGTTCGATTTCGAGAGATTGTATTGTATATATAAAAATCATGAAATTTCACCGAGTAGACTGTCGCCAAAAGTTTACGGTGTTCATGTGTCGCGGAGAGAAAGCAGGAGCTGTGTAGTGAGCCGCGAACCTGACACGTGGCGATGTTTAATCGGTGTAGGGTGTCCGCAGCGGGTGCGCGCCGACCGCAATCTGCAACGGTTACCTGCGGCCGCAGCCGGAACGTAAGCCGAGAACAGCCCGCTACCAGGATTGCTCACGCTTAATGGAACGGTACGCCTTCCTGACTCTGATACGCTCCCAGTTCGACTAGCCTTGAAAATGAACGAGATGCTTGTTAACAGGTACACTGGTGGTAGATATAGAGATATCGGTGGTAGATAGAAAGTTAGCGTGATATTGAGTTATTCTTCCATTTGTGATTCCATGTGATGCTTTGTGATACTTAATGTAAATTTACTTATTTGATTTTCTCATGGATCCCACTATCAGAAATGGAACAAATTAAATTATTACAATAGAAAACACCAGCTTTCAAATAAAAATTCGAATCATCAAAATCGATTCACCCAGTCGAAAGTAATGCGGTAACCAACATAAAAAAAATACAGACGAATTGAGAACCTCCTACTTTTGAAATCGGTTGAAAATAAAAATCAGCATTGTTCACTTTTCAAGGGCTACATTACAATTTTAAGTAAACGTTCGTTACAATATATGTTGAATCCAAATTTTCCAAATTTAACAATGGTTTGATTTTGCAACTGTATCCT
Organism: Meandrusa payeni; assembly: GCA_029286785.1. Lineage (NCBI taxonomy): Eukaryota > Metazoa > Arthropoda > Insecta > Lepidoptera > Papilionidae > Meandrusa > Meandrusa payeni. The sequence continues at coordinate 9,458,571 of JAGSMX010000012.1, read as the reverse complement.
TCTAAAGACTACGATAAGACTACGATACTGAACAGGTCACTGCTCTGTTAAATTTGAAACACATGTTATAAATATAGTCCTATCGAATTAATAAAACAGTTGTACAGGTAACGATGTACACGTACAACTACATACGTAAATGAATATGATTGTGCAAGTTCACACAAAGGCAATTCATTATATGTTAATTTTAACAGATGCATAATTTAAAATTAATGATACGCACAAATGACTTTAACATCACTTATCTGGAACTTCTTTTGTATTAAAACTGAACGCAGGCCGCGCGTTAGGTTTGTGTTAGGTAACAGGGTTAGCTAAGTCACGTTTCGTTATATCGGTACTGTATCTAAAATGAGTTGTTAAATGAAACTGAAATCATGCTAATCCTCAATAATAATGTATGGGTTATCGAGGGGCAAACTAGCATGCAGCTCATTAGCGGTGATCTAACATTTTGTGATCACCGCCGCCCACACAAACCTACTGGTGCGTTTCTGCTTATATATTGACCTATGCAGTATTTTGAAAGTAAAGTTAAAAATTAATCTACATATTAATTTTCTTAAAACATGCGAAAAAGTTTCTTCTCATTTTTGAAGAAAATTCAAAATATATTTTAATATAGTTTATTTATATTTAACTAAAGTATGTTTTGTTTGATAACTTTTTGCCATCTTGTAGGTAGGGACATGATTCCATTGTTATAGAAACTCTGGAACTTCTGATCAAAATACCGCGACAGGAGGTTTTGTTAGTCCTCTCGTGATGTTAACCTGACACTGCCTAAAGAATTCTGAATAGACCGTAACAGGTGGAAATCTGAAGGTGCAAGGTCAGGACTATACGCGACCAGAGCGACGTGCATCTTTGACATCAAAATTTCTGAATTGAAAACGCTTAAACCAAATTTGTGTTACTCTCACAGACACTTTTTTGTATTACAATTTTAAAATGTATCGAATTTCTTCATTAGATTTACTCATCTTGACAGTACAAAAAACAAATGAAAATCACACATTTTCCTAATTTGATTTTGGAATTATGTTCTTTAAAATATAAACTTTCAATGATATCAAAACCAGCCAGATACAACCAGTATAGCCAAAGAGATTTTATTACAAGTTCATACATACTATAATGCGAAAAGACTATTTCTCCAACCTTGCAACATGCCATTACATTAATGAGAGTATAAGGGCATAGAAAATTTTCTAAGACATGTAGGTTTCCACACGATGGTTTTCCTAAGCCGCAAAGCACGCAGTGGAATTGCAACAAACAAATTCATTGGTGGCACCGGGAATTGAACTCGAGTTGCTTCTTTGCATCTTGAGGCTAGCGCCCGGACACGGAGCTACTATTACTAAGTACTTTCAAAAAAAAGTGAAACGGTTCGGAAATAACAGCGCTATGAGTGGACAAACATTTAAAAAAAGTCGAAGTAATAACATATCTGAGATCTATATAGTAAGCCTATCTATGATGACCACCTAACATGAGGAAAAAATCTAACGGTAAGTACGAGTATATATGTACATAATAAATATCGGTTAATCAAATTTGTGAATACAAATAACATATCAATCAAAATTCGTTAGAATTGACAGAAATATAATAGATTTGCATAAAAATTGAAGAAGGTTAGTGCACAAATCGTGGGAAGATCTACATAGTTAACTGGCGCAGTATAGTCCGGCGTGCAGCGCCGGTCAGGGTGAATGTCTCACTTAACTCTTTGTGCACCTGATCTTGTCCGACCACTTTTAGGGTATTAACCCGAATAAAGGGTATTCTCTGCTGTTTCGTATAATAGAATCTCTACACGGTTATGGCTGCGTGTTGTAACTTTTATAAGGCTCTCCGAATAGATGTTTTTATTGGTTTTGTGGTAATATAGCTACTCAATATGTGAACGATTGTAATATGTGACAATAATAGTTTAGGATAAAGAAGATAATATTTATAGAGTTTATAGTAAGTTCTTGGTTAACGTACAATTTATTGTATTAGCAATTTTTATATATACAATTTTGTTATTATTAATTGTTCAATGAAAATTACATAATTAATATCTAATATTTTTTATAAAATTGTTTATCTGAGTGTAAAAATATTTATGTATGCATATTATACAGTGAAGTAGACATAATATGAAAACAATATTAAATAAAGAATACGAAATATTTCATCAAAGTGTAACATATATCTTTAAACACTCCTCATTTTTTTCTTTAGTACCGTGAGTGTCAACAACATTTGTGGACTAATACTCATTAAAATACTTATTTATATGGTTGTTTATAAAATAAAGTACGCAAATTATCTTGCAAAAAAATTCTGCGAACACATCATAACATTATAAATATAAATAACAGCGCTTTAAAAATATAACATATTTCTGTATATTATAATAAATAATGTCATAATAAAAATAAATAAGTTTGATGTACGGACATTTGCTTTCATAAAACATAGCACTAATTAGATAAAATGAAATAACTCAAGTGAAATTTTATGTTTATTAAGCAAACACTCTTTTTAAATTAGATTGTGTTGAGTTGTTCCAATTTATGGGTTTAACATTACTTTATCATGGAAGTATAAGGTCATTAATTAGCTATATAGGCGAGCCGACAAACGGAACAAGCTTCGGCGCTCTTTGATTACGCATTCTACTAAATATATTTAACATTTTTCTACGCATCTCAAACGTTCCTATACAGCATGTATTTTAATATAACAGCTAGATATGTATGCTCTTTAACATATACCAGTTTATAAGCCAGTGGAATAAATGTAGACCGTGTCTGGCGGAACGAGCACAACTCTTTGTTTCGTTTCTGGGAAAGACTAAGGACCAAAACTTATGTGTTGACATCACAAATACCGCTTTTTATGACGGATATAATTTTACTAACCTATTAAAATAGACATTAAAGTAAAATAAATTAACTTTTATAGCATATTTCAAATTAATAATCAAAAACAATAATTAGATAGCGGTGATAGTCTAGTGGCTAAACGGATTGATTGTTAGGTCACTAGTTTGAATCTCATTGGGTTTTCACCAAGGATTCACCGTTTGGGATTCACATATGGGAACTAATAAACTTGGTGAAAAGCGGAAAGCAAAAACCATCCCTGTCTATACCACTAGGGTGAAAAGGAGAAGAGAGCTTATCTATTAATAATTAGATATTTTCAAAGTGAAGAAATTAGTGCAATAATATAAAAGTTACTCAAAGCTTTCAAATATAAAATACGTTAAGCACACACATCCTTTTCCAACTCTAAGCTAATTTATTGAATTACTCTAAGCTTTTTAAAGATGGTGGGACGTGAGTCTGTCGCCATACACCAAGCACAAATTGTAACGTTGTAAGTTTTTTTATTATTAAAATAATCGAAAAATAAAACTAATTGTGTAACTGGTTGACATTGGTAACCCCGGCCTTTCGCCACTAGGCTTTCGATCCTTTTTAATATGTTCGTATGAATTTTGAAGCATTTAGTAATGGCAGCTTTTAATATATAGACAATTACAGATTCACAACAAGAGACCATCAAACCAAATAGACTGTAATGAAACAAGACACTAGCTCATCAGTTAAGAATAATAATATCTTATTTGAAAAATAGGTTGTTTAATACATACATGTTGAATAATTTAACAGAATATTAACAATTTGCTATAGGAAATATTTATTTTTACATCATATTATTATAATATTATTAAAGGAGATAATTATCAATCTAAATATCAATTTTGTAATGTTCCAAAGTAATTTTGTAAAACAAAAAAACATGATTGAGTAAGCAGTTCTTTAGACTTATTTTAAAATTTATTTAGAAGTTTTTTTTTTAATAATTGAGGCAGTTTGTTAAAAAAACTTTTTTGTTATAGTGAAGCAACTTTTGTCGATTTGCGCATAATGAGCACAGTATTCGTCAAAAAACATTCAGTCTCATATCTAGTATGCCTCGTTTTTCTGCTTCCTCTTATTTTCAGATCGTTTAAGTATCGTTAAGAAAGTAGGTATACGTAACGTTTACGTTTACATTTTTCTCTTAATTTGAGCGATTTTCTATAAAAAGGCGGGAGATAGTGATGTTAAAATGTAAGAGAATGTGTTAAGTCCTATAATTACTTTTTTAATTCAATTTAAAATTTGATTTGTTAGTCAGCAAGCTATCATAATAATAAATTGTAGTTTCTGTAGTACATAATTTTACGGATTTTATGACTGTTTAATGTAGGTTTTAAATCACGTGATTACAAGCGCTGCAGCATGTACTAGCTCGTAGTCACCGGAGCTGTTTCAACAAATTCTAAAGTTTCTGCAGTAGATTTGTTTCTCCTACTTGCATGAAATTCTGTGAATGAATACAATTAAATCTAAAGCAAGGCACCGTGAATGAATAATTATATCGTAAAAGTTACCTTTTTTTAAATATCATTAAAAATACAAGCATCCAGTCGAAAGAAAAACTATTATAACAATAACATAATTTTACTGAAAGCTAAAATTTTATTAGTCAATGTCGATCTATCCATTTACGACGTTTCTCTTCACATTGTTGCAAATCTGTGAGCAGCAAGTTAGAACTTGATAAAAGATGCGAAGGCAGTGAATTGTAGATCAATTGGAAACAGATCGTGTGTCAGCGGTCGGGAGGCTGGGGGGCATGATCACCGGTCCTGAGCGCACGCGCACGATGCCCCCCGGCGACAACCTCATACCTCCAATATCACAATCGTACCAAAGATAAATGAAGGCGTTATGAGTGCACAAACATTAAACATATATTTACGAATAAAAACAATAAACAACTTCAAATCGAAACGAACCGTAAACGCTATTACGTGAGGATGCCGCTTAATATTTCCGAAGTACCATAGTTATAGAAAAAAGTTCTGGTGCCTATGTACATTCTCTTTCTTCTTTCACATTCATGCTCATTGCATAAAGTTAAAGTTGCTGCATTTATCTATGTCCCACTGCTGGGCACAGGCCTTCTCTGTAAAGAGGGCATAGTGCGGATATGCAAACTTCACATGTCTTAGAAAAAATTTCTACTACATGTAGGATTTCCCATGATGTTTTCCCTCACCTTCAAACTCGTGGTAAATCAGCACAGAAAATTGCAACAAAATTATTGCACCGTGGATCGAACTTGGGTTGCTATCGTACTATGCAACTTGAGGCGACCGCCCGGACACTCGATTATTCTAGCTCATTGCTTAATTACAACCAATTCACGATTAGAGTACATAGATAGTCTTGGATTATCATCCTACCAATGTCACAATCAAAAAACTATTCTTCTCTACGACTTTTAGGTGTTCCCTAGTATATCTTAGGCATCCAAGGCCTTATTATAACAAAATTATGAGACCTAATTGAAACCAAATCCTTTCGAACCAAAAAAAAACGAAATCGGTTAAAAAATGACAGCGCTACCAATGCACATTTATTAAAATTTAGAATTTAAAACCCTCCTTCTTATTTTGAGGTTGGTTAACAAACAAAAACACACGTTGTGAATATCGGAAATTGTATCACACCGTGTGCATAATGCATTCCGCCTTTAGAGGTTATTGGATCACAACCTTGCGTAGATTGACCGAATTTTAGCATCATGTGATATGGTAGTAATTTATACCAGCAGCATTTTGAACTTCTATTTATAGTCCAGTCCATATATCCAAGCTTAATCATAGCGAGGTAGAGAGGGATAATAACTATCCGCTTTCCTTTCCACCCAGCTTATCAGGTCTCATATTTGACAAAACGTAAGACCATCGGGATCGTACGTTGAAAGTTAAGCTACTAGGCTATCACCGCCTCTTACGCAATTTAAGAGTACGTGGTAGTTAAGTGTAATTCTATAGTAACAACACACCTATTATACAAGGGACCTAATGAACTTAGCGAAATGTGGATAGAAATTCCTGTATCTGTCTACACCGCACTTAAAAGCAGGGTGTGAGAGTTTATTTCAATTTATCAAATGCCAATAACTTTATAAACGATTTTATTGGTGAAAGTTCAACATAGGAAACAAAAAGTTGTAACAATTCTGAAGTGACCTTTTCCATTGTTCGTTTTGTGAGACAAAGGAGATCGACGCGACCGTGTTATAACGAGGCAATTAGTGATTTCTAGCCCAATAATTTATGTTGTAATATTTTAACTACCTATCGCTTTGGTCGCTAGCTCCCCTCATTTGGATAATAAATTATCACAGTGATGCTATCTTTGGCAGTTTCTCTGAACTCACTCACAGCTATTTGTTGCATTGAAACGAAGAAGAAAACCGTTTATCTAGTATCGTGATTTTAAAGAATAATTTAGCCTTCGAAACTTATAACGGTATTTAGTAGTCGCAAAAATGCTACGCAAAATTAAGTTTATTATTAACTGTATTGGCAAAACTAAAAATAGACTTTAGGCACTTATATACGCATGTGAGAAGTCATACTTTTACTTCTTATGTAATTAAGCACAGGTCAAATGAGACAATTGAAAGCTATGAGTTCGAAAATTGTTTTTAACTTGGCAATAATGATCACTGCTCACAGTCATTTGAGATTGATTCCAGTGACGTTCCATTACTATGTAAATAAAATTATGTGTTACATTGGTGTCCGTAAATTCGTCACATATTAACATACACTCCTGACCTGTAAATTCGACAAATAAAAAACAATAAAATACTTTATTTTGAAGAACCTTAATTAGCTCTTTTAACTGAACGTCTAAGTTTTGCGGATGTAATTACCAAAATTCCGAGCAGTCCCGCCTACGAGTGGTCTCGCGCGCCGTGAGCTCCTCTCCGACAACCTGACCGGTAAAGTAAATTACAGCATTACGTTCCATACAGTGCGTTTCGACTATTATCTTTATTATATGTTTGTAATGTGCTGGCTCACTTTTGTTAATATTCTTTTAAAGCGACCGTGTTCTGGGAACGCTTACGGTCCGATGATTTGCTGTTTGTTTGTACGCGCGTGCTGTGGCGATTTGATACCGTTTAATGTCCGTTCCAATCGAGCGCGATAGCTCCGCTGAGATCGGTAATCTCACATAAAGCAAATGTTCCGGGCGGACGGAGCGCGTAACTCCGGTAGACTGACAAGACAATAATTGCACTGGACGATGGCACGGCCCGACGCGCAACCTATATCTTCTGAGACAAATTTACGTTTGCTCTGATGAAAGGCGAACATTTTGAAATTTGTTCTAATAAACGTCGGTAATAAAACTTCATTAGTTAAATGTCGACACAACATTTAGTAGAACCTAATTAGTTTGTGTTTTTACTTTAGCCGTCATTATAACAGGCTTAATTACTGATATTATATATGAAGTTCTTTAAAAATAGTAGAAAAAGTAGACAGAGACAGCTTCCGCTGTCCGATTTTTACCAAGCTTATTAAGTCCCATTTGTGACAGGATGAGAGCCATACAACAGACACAAATTTAGGAATTGTAACAAGCCGTCTAGTTTAGATTCAAACCAGCGACCATCAGATCGTAAGTCGAACCGCCTAGGCACTACACAGCTTTTATGAAGTAATTGTTACCACATATGTTATATTATAAATTAAATAAAAATAACACTGGTTTCAGCAAAACCTACACGAATAAGTAAAAGCTTGTGCTTAAACGTTAACTTATTACTAACATATTAAATAAATTTTCCCACTATTACCATGCAAACCTAGAAAAGGAAAATTTATATTATTTAACAAAGAAAACTTGCTAAGATCTATGCTTATTATGTTATAGTAACAGGTCTCCTTTTTTTTTTTGTTGACGGGGAGGAAATCTTCACAAAGATCTTCTTCTGGGGGGAAGGCGGCGGTTATGTGGGAATCTTACCCACTAAAACCTCCCCGGTGGCCCTTTCCTCGGTGCATGACGAGGGGCTCCGGGATCCCACATGGAACGCACCGGAGCCCCTCTGCACTGTGCTCAAGGAGAGCACGGGAGGTTACTCCCTCCTCCCCTGTGCCCTCGCAGCGAAAGGCGACACGGGCCAGCCGATGTCGCCTTCTTCCCGGGTCCAATTTGGTGGACGACGCAGGCCCCCACCCTTGTCGCCCAGTGAACCCGAGGCCCCTTTTAGTCGCCTTATACGACAGGCAGGGGATACCGTAGTCTTATTCTTGAGAGCCCAGAACTAGTAACAGGTCTCCTTTTTTTTTGTTGACGGGGAGGAAATCTTCACAAAGATCTTCTTCTGGGGAAGGCGGCGGTTATGTGGGAATCTTACCCACTAAAACCTCCCCGGTGGCCCTTTCCTCGGTGCATGACGAGGGGCTCCGGGATCCCACATGGAACGCACCGGAGCCCCTCTGCACTGTGCTCAAGGAGAGCACGGGAGGTTACTCCCTCCTCCCCTGTGCCCTCGCAGCGAAAGGCGACACGGGCCAGCCGATGTCGCCTTCTTCCCGGGTCCAATTTGGTGGACGACGCAGGCCCCCACCCTTGTCGCCCAGTGAACCCGAGGCCCCTTTTAGTCGCCTTGTACGACAGGCAGGGGATACCGTAGTCTTATTCTTGAGAGCCCAGAACTAGTAACAGGTCTCCTAATCTATGCTCCAGATTTCAATCTCGCAGTACAAGTAAGATGCATATGGCTAGACAAATAATTAGTTAGTGGAATAACAATAATAGGTCGCAGTTCCTGTTAGATGGCAACACAAGGGGCCAAGGTCGACAGGCCATTGTTGTATTGTTTATTTTGTTCAGTATTTCAATGACAATTGTATAACCAACTTCTTAAAGTTAACTTAATTACGGTTATGCGCACATTTATGGTTAGTTAAAAGGACTTATTAAAAATCTGTACGCAAATAAATCTAAAGCTTAGGACAGATACGTGTATGTACTTATAAATTAAATATAAAATATTATATTTGTGGACTAAGTTAATAAACAAACTCTTTAAGTGAAATACCGGGTAGCAGTCGCCATTCTATATCTTTTAGGTCGGGTGTGTGATAAGGAGTAACCGTCCAAGCCGAGGTTACCCCCTACCGGGGGGACCCATGTGCCGAGTTACTAGCGATAGAGGTTCAGGCTAAGCGACCTCAGAGATATGCCACCTCTCAATCCGGTGAAGCAGTCAAGGCCAGCTTCTCTGGACAATCTGTGTAGTTCGTCATTAAAAAAAAAAAGAAAAAAGTGTGATAAGGATGTGACGCGTATGCTCGTAAATAATAAGTACCCTCGTGAGTTTTCAATAATATAAAACATAGCTGTATCAATATTGCCAAAGATGGCATTTCACGTGCCAGTAGCGTTCATACGAAAAGTCTTACTGAGAAATTAATCAAGAGTTGCCCCAAAAACCAGTAGTATATCTATATCTGCAGTCAATGCACCCGGAGGCTTCGATTTTACATTCCTCGCTCGAACGTGGACCCCCCATCAATTAGAGTGAGCATTTAATCGGATAATAGCGACAGATAGCTAATAATCTCGGACCCGTTCAAATATTCAAGGCGTTTCAAAATAATGCTCTCTATATCATACTTGATACGCTCCACTCAGATGTGGGAAGTGATAAATGAACTTCGTTAATTCCTTTTTTTATTTCTACCGACAAAATGGCGAATAAGGATATAAGTCATCTACTTAATTACTCTTAATAAATTCACTAAAATAATGTTGTTTACAAAATTTACAGTGTTTTCATTGTTTTAAAATATATACTAAAGCAGAACCTAAATAACGCTATTTTTATACGATACAAAGCTCTCGAACTTTCTATGGATATATTTTTATCAGAAACAGGGTTGTATACAACAACCTCAGGTTTTGTATAATTCGTGTTCAATGATATAAGTTAAGAAAAGGTCCTCAAAAAGGGGCGGCTTCAAATCATTATTACCAGTATAATTTTCTACCTACAGATCCTGGAGACGATAAAGTCATTTATCTTCACTTTAACGAAAGATAATATTATTTAGCCATTAGCGACAGATGAATCCTGTCAATAGGGTTGTTAAGTTAATTAAAATAAAATAATTATAAAAAATATTACAAGCAAGAAATAGAGATATATTCTTCATGTACCATACCTTTCCTAATACTTTCATCCCTATTAGTAATTATATAAATTATATTTATTTATTTATGCAACACATACTCATGGCATAGAAACATTTTCTTCCAATTTAACATGCGTTAAAGATAAAAATGTCCAAAGGATACATGCGGAAGAAAGCGAGATTTCCAGTAGATTAAAAAATATGCTATCAATTAAATGTAGTTACTACTGTAACTTAGTCTTTGTACTTTTTGAATGTTCATTTTGTTTCAAAGTGGCACAATCTGTGTAGGTGGGTTTCCACAGCGTCTGAATCTACCAAGCTGTAGTGTATATACGAGTATATTGCTGTGATTGTTCAAACAGGGCTGTTGTCAGTGAAGTGATTGTGCTAACGAGCACTTGTGTGGAATTTTATTATTCGAAATTTTAATCTTGATCATTTCGTCACTTTAACTTGTAATGTAATATAAAAATCCTTAGTCCAACCAATAGCTTAGTCCATTACTACTAATAAAAACGATACACGAAACTGTTGAAAAACAATGAAAATTAAAAATTTAAAAAAAAGTTACAGGATAGGTACAGCTGTAATTCTTTACAAGTCGCTGTAACTGGAAACCGCGAGACTAATGGCATCTTAAAAAACTATATCCATTTAGTTTTTAGATCGCAGCCTAAAACATCACGACATTGTCCCGGCTGTAAAGTAGATCGTATCGAGAGAGCCGCGAGCGCGGAGCGGCGACAACCCGCCGCAATCACTAATTGAATCGGCCGCTAGTCATTGCTACCAGCTCTGCCTTCCACGGTATCACTTTCGGTTGACGAAATTATGATTTCTTTCACGTTATCGCGCCGTCAGATTTTAAAGAATCCCTGATGAAAATCCGATACCGTGTCAAGCCAATGTCGATCTAAGAGTGGAATAAGAACTGTATAAAATTTTGTATTTTCAACCGACTTTAAAAAAGGAGGTTTTGAATTTTTTTTTTCAATAGGATGACACTTATAGCGATTTAAAAATGGTTTGGTTTCAATTAGGTAACGGTTAAATATTTTGAAAGTTGGGTTCCGAAGATATACATGGGAACTCCCAAACATTGTATGGAACAACGCTTGTAAATTGTGATAGTGGAAGGTATAATCCAAGACTAGTTAAGTATTCCCTGACAACAATGAGCTCGAATGTGGAAGTTGAAATTGAATATTGGCGAGAGAACTTTATAAATCAGAGAACATGAAAGCGCGTAATAGCGTTTAACGATTGATTTTTTTGATTAAAGTCGCTTTTTGGTTTTACTTCTAGATTATATTTGTTTTTTAAATAATTGACTTTATTAAAGGGGCAGGACATTCATCTGAGAAGTAATACGCTCTTCTTAAAATAATTATTTATGGGTTGTGGCACTCACCGTGTTGGTGCTCGTTTCCGTGAGACATGACCTTCGGCGCCCTTCAAACTGAAACACAGTAATGACACTACTGCTTAACAGCGGAGCCGTAGTAGACTCGTAGTAGTAACCTCGTGTACCAAACTAACACCGATTACTACCTATTAATTTTCTAGATTAACTATTAATAACGAGCAAAACTCCAGCAACAGCCCCCGAAAACGTTACTTAAGCATCCATAGGCTAAAAAGGCCTTGGGGTTGGGAAACACAAAAACTAATTTTTAAAATTTCTGAAAAATTTATCCTAACAGATGAATTTCGGAAAACTGGTAATGAATCAGCACGATCTGTGGGATGCCATATCACACGGAATACCGTTTTGAACTTAAGGTGTACTATGAGTACCACGTGGTCGTTTGCCCCGGTCTTCCATAAAAAGGGAGCGCGTGTTAAGTTAATTCTAAAGTATTTAATGAAGTTTATAGACTCTAATAACACATTTCAACCTACTTAAAAAAAGAAGGAGGTTCGCAATTGTATGTTTTTTTTATGTTTGTTACCTCATAACTTTCGACTGGGTGAAGCGATTTGGATGACCCTTTTTATTTGAAAGCTGGTACCTCTAGATTTGGATGACCCTTTTTATTTGAAAGCTGGTACCTCTAGTGTGGTCCCATTTCAATTTGGCCCAAATGTGGCAATAGCATCCAGAAGTGAGAAAACGATATAAGTTAAATTTGCATCGAATATTTGCGCGAAAAATGGGCGAATAACTCACGCAAACCGATTTCGATGATACATTTTTATTGGATTTTTTATTGGAGATGATGTCCTTTTAAGGTAGTTTCATGAGTTTGTTTAGATTCTGATTAATTATATTTCGTAATAAACATTCAATAATTACGCGCTTTATAACGTTTCATGTTTGTTTTGAAGTCTGTTTTTGTTTTTACTCCTAAAAAAATATACTTGGCGTGATCGCACATAAATAAATATTTATTTTCTTTATATAACCTCCACAAAATACAGCACTAACACCTATATAACAAAAAAGTGATTTCCCATACGTTTTAAAATCGTGTTTAAAAATGTTAATAATTGTACTGTTGACAATATTCGTACATGTCGTTCCATTTACACTTTATTTTAAACACCTAGGCATCAACAATTGGAATTGTTACAAGCCGGTGATAATTATTATTGGCCGACAAATCTTCACTTAGGGAACCGTTACTCGTGATTTGTTGCAGTGAAAACATTCGTTCCTTCATTTGCATACAATAGCCCGGTGCCAAAAAATATTGGAGTGTAAACGCTCGCCATGAAGGCATATATGAAAGTTCTTAGCATATCTAAACGTGTTTCGTGTTAACTCATACGCCACCAATGTTACCTTTACTTTTATTTGATTTTTATTTAAAAGCAGTAAAATTTTAAACACGCCTTCAATTGCACATTAAAGAATCGAAGTCCTGTGTAGAATGAACGATCAAACAACATTTGGAGTGTATTACAAGCATTATTATTACCATTAACATATCAATGATTGTTATTTTAAAACGTTTCTTGTTTTGTCATTTTACTTTTAAATTTAATACAGAAGGGAACAGAATTGAATGACTGTATCATATTTTTTTACGACAAAGGTATCAAACGAGCATGCATCTCACCTAATGTCTAAGTTGTAATTTTGTTGTTTTCTTGAATTGTAATAACATATTTTCTCTTTCTGTGAGGAGGTAATGTCATAGAAAGAGACCTCGGAGCGGGCAAGGAAAACGCCACCCTATCAGACTCGCTCCGGCGAAGACGACGAGGCGTCAGGAGAAGGCAATTTGCCTGCCTCTTCGAACCTTCGAAGTGGGGCAGCTGGCGTGGAGTTGGGGAACTCCTCGCTGGCTTGCACGTCCTCACCTAGCCTGGTGAGCATGGCTAGCCTCCCACAGGCGCAGGAGGCCCGGTTTTAAACCCCATCTCGCCCCATCACAGTGAAGGACTGCTCACCATGGGAGGTTTTAGTCGGTAGGGGCCTCTAGTAGGCCGAGCCCGACATAACTTGCCCGCTTCCCCGGCGGGCACGTATGAATAAAAGCATTTCCTACCATGAAAAAAAAAATGTGTTGGATCGATTATCACTTGGTTGTCTTAGTTTGATATTACTATAAGTAAATAAACATGTCTCTTCAACTTCAGTGGGGTAAATAACATCAGAGATTTTTTTATAAGAAAATAGACTTACGTTTGATGTCAATCTCGCTTGATAGAAGGCCCAAGCTGGTACACCTATGCTTAGTGTCAGTCGTCTGGTCTTTGGCCTGCGTTCTTTTTCCTTTCACCAAGCTGCTATCCATCGCACCGCCTCTCTATATAACCAAGTATACACCGGGTATAGCGATGAGCTCTTCCCTATATATGGGACCTGATAAGATTCATAAGGATAGCGATTGTTATCTTTTGTCTACCCACTTAGATTTAGAATCTGTGGGATTTTAAATCAAAACATATTAACGGCTTAGAAATTTTCAGTTGTATGTTATAAGTTTTCATATTTGAACAGTATTGAAATAAAACTTTTAAATTGTCTAGATTAACTATCTAAATCAATATCAACGTAATATAGTCATTACCATACCGCCTATGAATTTAAAAACCCGTAATCAACATGTCATAAATTATGCTAAACCGATATACGAATGGAATATAATTTTAACGATACACAATCGTTATTGTAATATAAAAAATGCAAAAGCATCCCGTTCACATATAGAGCTGATGTTAATCCATACAAAAACTGAACCGTAATTAAATAGTCTATTGTGATTGCCTGCATATCTATGCAAATGAATTTCTTATAACGTAACCGCACACAAATAATTATGGAAACTGATCCACGTTGAAATCACCGAAAGTCGACTTCATGTACACCCACGAACACTTAATGCTCCACAATCGAATGACTTGTTATTTATGTTTCAAGTTAGGTGGAATCGTTTATTTTATGAGAGCAATTTATGACCATATAAACATATATTAAAAAAAAACAATACATGCATGTCTCTCTGTCACTACTCGCCTTTTAAAACAAATAAATAACAAGCCGACTCCATATTTGCTTACCGTCTTGGAGGACTTTCAAGTGTTCGATCCGACGATGGCCGATAAACATATTTCGGCACGGCGCTCTTGACGCAGATGGAGTGAACTAACGGAGCTTTCCTAAACCCAATTGTTTTGAACTATTAATTGTGCTGATAGCACCGAGAACAATACACGCACTAAGTAACAATGAAACCGGAAAATTCTTTAACACATAGAAAACGTTGAGTAAAACTACTTTTACGAATTTTATCGCGGTTTAATCTTATTCTGAATTCTCGACGTTTCGAACACTTTACAGAGGTAATTATTGCGGGGAAGGACTGAGGCGTTTAACAATGTTCATACTTGTTGAAGCTTACCGCCTGTTGTATTCCACAGAGGTTCCACGGGTTCTGGGACTACCCCTGTGGAACTTGGGTCTACGACTGGGTGCTGCGCGACACGTCTTCCCAAGTAAGCGTGTCTCTTGTTATAGGGATGACACTCTAGTCATAGTCAGGGGAGGATCCTAGGGGAGAAGAAGAGGCTACGACTGGCGCTAGTCTTGTGTAGGACCGCATCCGATCCGTGGCATTAGGGTTTGCTCTCTCCAAGGCCAAGACCAGGGTTAGATTAGTTAGGTCGCTGACCTTCCTATTGGTGCAAGTGCTTTCGGGAAGTATCTGCAAATCGCAAGACGAGACGCGTCCTAATTTTTCGACTATTTTTTATATTTATTTGTCATTACGTAGTTTTGAGTTAAAATAATTAAAATCTTTACTAATTAAAAATTATAATTTAAACTGGAAGATATTATTAGACGATAGTAAATATCCAATAAATAGGAAACATAACCCTGTGTCAAATTAAATGAAATAATGAGTCACTATTACAATTCATACTTCTATGAAAAAACCTACATTATTGTTATTTCATGTAAAATAATCCAATATCGTTATCTGATTTTAAAACGCGATCGCAAAACTCGAAAATTACGTTATGCCAATATTCCTATTACCAAAATATATTTAAAAATAAATTAACTTAAATCCACAAATTTCATCGTTGCATAAATAAAGTAAAATTCTTTTTGTCAATAATTAATAATAATAAATTGTCACGTCCTTTTACCCTAGCGGGTAGATAGAGACAGATTTAGATTTTCACCAAACGTTATTAAACATATGTGATAGGTGGTGAGCCCATTGCCATACATGGCATGTAATGTTTTTGTATTAAAAACGTTTTTCTTGATACAAGCCGACTGGGATTCAAACTAGTGACCAATTAGATCGTAAGTCAAACCGCTTAACCTCTAAACTAGCCATTAGGAATCAATGATTTATCTGTAATATAATAAAATTTATTGGGAATAAAAAAAAATATTGGTAGAAATTAGTTCAATAGGTAATATCAACTGTGTGGGATCTACTAACGCCCATCTCCAGAAGGTTGAATGCAATGTTCCATATTTACGTATGCTAACTACAAATCATCCATATTTTTAAATCTTTAAGCTGCTACATTTCAACTACTTATCAAGAAATACATAAATACTGTTTTGCGTCTAATTTATAAAAATCACAAATGTGTTATCAACAACAATTAGTGCGTGTGTGTTTAATAAACGAGTGTTATATGTTTAAAGATTGGTGTGGTTGAATGATTCGGTTTTGCGGGCGGAAACGGGCGCGCCCACGCGCAGGTCAGAGCAGTGACCCCGGAGCTAACCCGCACGTCTACCGCTCGCAGATCTCATTGTTCCACCTTCTAAGCAAGCGCTAGCAGGTAACTGGATGTCAGGCTCCACATTAACAGGTTCATACAGATGGCCGCGCATGATTTATACGGTTATTATCACGATCGTGATTTAAGATAATAGGTCTATTTATTGCTTTTATATTTCGTGTAAGTTTAGTGGTGTATAGCGTACCGAATATGAACAAAGAATTGCGTTTCGATTGAGTGCTTTCGTTGATGAATGTTCTAGCATTAAAGTGGATCAATTCGTATGGCCCAATTTAACGAATTACGTTTTAACTTGATGGATTATTATAGATTCTATTTAAAAGTTTTGTATCTTTTTGTTATCTTTTAATGAACTTGATTTCTAAACGTTTTATCTTAATGTACTCTAAATACTCGATGATATTTTGCTCAATTGGCAGGTTGTCAGATAAACCATATACTCATTTTAAACCTAGAATTTACTTAATTGTTTACCGACTCCAAAATAAGAAGGAGGTTACCAAGTCTGTATTTTTTAATGCAGACACAAAGCCGAATTTATGGGGGGGGGCATTCGGGGCCACAGCTCCGGGGCCTGCACAGAGAGGGCCCCCACAAAAAAAGCTTCGAAGCCCCTACCTTCGAAGCTTTTTTTACTTATATTTGATAAATTTAAAAAATCTTTTACTCGGTTTTACAATAAATTGTTTAATTAACAGCTCGACTATCAAATTGGTAATTTTAGTTCGAAAATAATTTGTGGCCAAGAGGGGCCTCCACTCGTCTTTTATGCCTCGTAGCCTCCAGATCTGTAAATCCGGCCCTGCACACACACTATAGTTATTTTTATTTTTTGAAATTCTTGTGTGTTTAAAATGATATGGATATGGAGCTTGGCGTTCGAAAATTTACCACGAAACTCCTAAAAATTGTATGGAAGAATATTAATTTAGATATTAATAGGTTTATCAAGTTTTTTTAGGCAATCCAAGACTGTAAGTGCTCCCCAATGAAAGAGAGAACGAATTTGGAGGAAGAAGAGAATATAGGCGTCAGATCTTCGTATTACGTTACGCACAACTTTTACGTATTAACATTGTCACCTTTGATTTATGAATTCCGTTTTTGCTTTTTAGTCGTAAATCTACTTGTAATTATGTATTAATCTTTTTTATTTCTTTTTTTTATTTAATTACTTGGAAGCGAGTCTTTGGCTGATGATATTATACAATGCATTGTCGTGTTAATAATCTGGTTCTGAAACATATTATTAATTTTGTGAGGATAATATATTGCAATGTGTATGCTACATCCAAAACATAATAATTCATTGAAGAGCGATATATTGGCAAGCGTGCACTACTAATTTTAACATTTATTTCAGCATTAGTTCAGCTTTAGTTATTTTATATGTATATTTTGCTTATGTTTAGTGTTAAATATATTAACAAGCCAGACACACGCCAGTGTCTTGGGTATCCTGAATTACTATAGTAGCTAGTAGCAAGGCTTTTTTTCATTGATTTATTTTGAATATTATTAGTTTAGGAATTGTCATCTCAAATTTAATTTAAATTCTTGTTTCTGCTTTCCATAGTATTAGAAACTCAATATATCTTCAGCGATCACAGATATCACAGTGATTTCTAGCTCGACTAACAGATGATCTTGGTTAGAAAATTGATTTGGCTGTCCGAAATCTCACACCCGGTGTCCAAGTTGATCGTATCTCTTAGGCGTGTAAGTCTTAAAGATTTTGCATTAAGACTACATTAACATTATTTACCAATACTAATATATCCCTAGTAGTTGACATCAACTGATTTTAATCACTAAAACGTCGCCGTAGTGGCCGTTATTAGGAGCCAAATAAATATAAAGCAATGGCTTTTTTATCTTGATGGATAGAAACGATAACATGTATTCCTTGTTTCATTTTCACGTTATATGCTGCCAAAAACAGCAGGGAGATTACCATACCATCTTCCGGAGCCATACATATACATATACAAACAGTCCTTCAGCCTGTATATACCATTCTGGGACACAAACATTCGCCAATGGCGACCTCTACCGACAGTGCTGTGTACTTATTAGATTTTCTTCGTCCTTTCCATCCAGTTATAGTACTAAAAAAATAATATTAGAAATTATCTTCATCAAATTTACCAAATATTTAGTGCCTGTGTGCAGCGAATTGTTTTGTGAAGTTATGTATTGACCGATACAGTGTGTGTGTGTGTGTGTGTTGTCCTGCCACGACATAGAGAAAGTGCTAGTCAGTCTAAATTAAATTTAAACGGCCCTTATACGACTTAAAAATAAAAAGGTGCCTTAATTACACAGAGAACAGAAACGTTACATCCGATGTGATGAAGAAGCTCCATAAACTCTTTAAAACTGGTTGAGAGTGATAGCAGGTCGTATAATTAAAAAAAAGACTTCTGAACACTTATCCCTAGCTTCTGGGCGTCATACAATTAGGAACAGGCCAGGACCTACACACACTTAAGTATTTTCGACAAAGAATCTGCTTCCTTCTTAAAATCCGCCCTTAATTTTTTTTTATTTTTTTACTCTGGTGGCTTGTTTGTTACATTTCAATATAAAAAAAACAGTCAATTATTCATAGAGATAATGACATAATTAAAAACTAATTTTAGACAACAACTGATACGTGTTAGCAAACTTAATTAGTAAAAAAAAGACCTACTTCGTCTGCGCGCACGATATGAACTTTAAATGAACGTTCATAATTAGAAACAGCAATAAGGCAGAACGCCCATCACCTCACAAATTACACCTGCGTTACTAATTATGTCCGACGCTGATATTTCTTCTCAGTCTCACGAGTAATTCTTTACCTCTAACCGTGTTAAAATTGTATTTATTGCCGCCATCTGTCACCGCCGTAATGACTACCGTGGAAGACACTGAGCTCCGCGTTCAAATCAATTGGCCCGTTCGAGAAAGTGCTTAATGGTCCTGGTATGGAACAGCAAGTTATTTAATACTAAATATACTTAAGTATCTGTTTTTGTACTGCAATAATTAGAAGGCCCTTTCTACCTAAAAGAACAACAGTGTTCCATATTATTTATATTAAGAGGTTCAGGCTAAGCGATCTAAGAGATGTGCCACCTCTCAAATCCGGTGAAGCAGTAAAGGCCAGCTTCTCTGTGCCAACTGTGTTAGTTCGTCCAAAAAAAAATAATTATAATTACTTTCTGGTTTTACGCACTTGCATGGGTCCTTGAAATGGATGGCCAACACGTTGCCCAATCAATCATACATATACTGGTATTTATAGATCAGTAGCAAACACACATTATCTTTTGGATGTGCCTCAGATTATCCATGAAATAGCACACGAGCTGTGATTCGGCCCTCTCAGAATTGGATCGGATCGGAATGCTAACGCGTAACATAGTAACCGTCCAAACCGAGGTTACCCCTAGGGATAACCTTCAAGCTAAGCCACCTAAGACCTATGCCATCTCTCAATCCGGTGAAGCAGTAAAAGTCAGCTTCTCTGGTTAATCTGTATAGTTCGTCAAAAAAGCAAACACACATTACAATATCTTAGTTCATAAATTGTTAGAGCTAGCCGCATTTTAATTAACTAATACTATTATAAAATAATCTCTTACATCAATTTAAACCTAGCATGGACAGAAACAGCTTTTGCTGCCCACTTTTCACCGAGCTTATATGTTTTTTTTTGTACTTGAAAATACGAAAAATCGCCAAAGTCGAATCCGCAACCATCAGATCGTATGTCGAACCGCTTACATAGAACAATCTCTCCTTCACTAATAATACTTACTGTATTAGAATAGACAGTCGTACTAACTTTTGAGAGGTTACCTGAAAATTAATATAAGTACCTTTTACGAGTATATGAAACAAAGTGTACAGTGTTCTAAATTTTAATGATACATTTCAAGAGTAGAGTGGATAGGCATTTACTAAGCCAATGCACTTTGATATTGCGTTTAGGATGGCATTTCCACTTAACATCAGGTGGGATCGTAGTCAAGCATTTGCTAAGAAAGTAAAAATTGAATCACGGTGCAATTAATACGCAAGGAAAATATTACGTTGTTGCTTTATCCGAAATAATTCTTCAACCGTCGAAAAATTATACAAGCAAAAGTTACGTAGTAAGCCTTGCAGCATGTAAGGCGAGGTATTACATTCTATATTTTCATTTAAGCCTCAACCCTGATCTTGATTTATGTGTGTGAGCTTTAAACCAACTGTATTATTAACAAGCTGTAAATCACTGGTCGGAATTAGGATCGTGGTGAATCGCCAGCACGATATTTGTTGACGGAGGCTTTAACATTCAGGGTGTCTGAGTAACCTTTCCTCTTGAAAAATTTATCACTTTCATTTAATAATCAATGACGCAACTCATTTTATAAAAACGAAACACTCTTTGAGTTTTCGCAATGATTATACTTTCGCCAAACAATGAACTGGACATACGCTGTACGAAGTAATTTGCAATTTCAAATGTGAACCTACATGTTTTACAGGTCGGGTACCTTGAGTAGTATCGGGGAAAATTGTACAAACGTTGGTAAATAATAATAGTATTTTTGACTACAAAATTCAATTGTTAAACGTGAATCATGATTTTTTTAAATTAATTAGTTGTATGTTAATGACGTTTAAAAAAGAGACTAACAAAAAATTATCAGCTCGAAATGAAAATATAGAAAAAAATATATTTCGTGTCTTTTTTGCATCTGTTATTCTACGGATAAAGACAATAATCAGGTTATAATTAAACTAGTGTCAGTGTCAGTGTCAGTGTGGAGTCATCTACAAGGTTCCCGGGAACCTCGCAGGTACGGGCCTCGGGGTGTTACCCCATTACCCGGGTTATCAGCGCAGGGGGCGACTGCTCCCCTGGTCTTGGGTACCGTTTTAACACGGATTTTTTAGGTATAACTATTTTTGCGTCGTGGCTAATCCCTCAAGCGTCAGCCGCGACGAATCTATCCATTACTACGCCCTCCCAACCTCTCGGTCTCGATTGAGACGGAGGTCGAGAGGGGGGCCTATATTTTCAAAAGCTCCCTAGAATAGGGGAATTTGAACCTACGGGGCACGTCCTCGGCCACTGGGGGTTTTAGTGAATCTTATGATGATTTCCCCTTCGATAATAAAAAAATGGACCGTAACCGTTGGACCACATAATGGTCCTTGCTTTTACTTAATACTTATGGCGCCATAAAGTACACACGAAAGAGCTTTCTTTCCTGTTATAAATTAATTTATGCAATGTGAAAGTGAAAAAACTTCCCATCCATACATAAGGAAAATCATCCTTCAAATCTAAGTAATAAAACATTCATAACATTTGTACACATACATAAAATATATTCCATACATTTCTATAGATATTATATACTTCATAGATATTATTATACAGACATACAGGAACAGTCAAGGTGACTGAGTCAGCGAAATTATTGGCAAAAATCATTGAATATATCCTGAGAAAATCTAGTTTATCAAACAACTCACATCACACATCCTCCACTATTGTCTAAACCATTACTACTGCGTTGCGGTTATTTACGCTGCAAATATTTAATTTTACGTTTTTGTAGTTATAAGATAACACCAAGTGAGCCGCATGCTTGTTTGTTCTTTATCCCTTATAAAAACAAATCTTTCTATAAGCTGATATCTCTAAATATTAGTAATAAACCATTTTTTATTTTTAATATTTAGAGATATCACATTAACAGAATCTGATGAAGCCAGGATACCCAAGGCAATTATGGGGGACCCCGAAGGTCGAAGAGGTCGGGGAAGACCAAAGCTCCGTTGGTTAGACGTTGGTGTCAACGCCTCTGTTTGGTCTGCGTGCCAAAGAAATTGGCATAGGAACCTGGAGGACCTGCGGCCATGGATAGACCGACGTGGAAGAAGTTGCTTGACCAAGCCAAGGCACACAAAGGGCTGTAGAGCTTATAGAAGAAGAAGAGATATCAGATTAAGATAAACTATTATTTATTATTAATATTTAGCATATAAAAATTTCTCAATTTGTCTCACTAATACTAGTTCAAATAATATCTTTTCACTTCCGACCCCTACTTCCCCGGTATTATTTCCATCGTACTGCGCCATCAGTTCAAAACAATATGTAAGTAAGCTAGAGTTGTTTATTTCCTACGCCAATATCATGAATTCTGAAAGGAGGAAATGACGATCTTTAGTACATGTCGTATTTTGGACATATTTTATATATTCAGCAAGCGACCTGATAATTGTTTACGTTGAAATCCTTGTACGATGTGTAATAAGGAAAAGGAGACGGAAAAATATGCAATCTTTAAACTCAAAAAATATTTTGATTACAATATGATTAGTTGAAGTTATTTATATAAGGTAAGTATACACACAATAGAATCACCTCAAATCTCTAAAGGTCTGTGGATTAAAACCAAACGGTTTCCCTTAAAATTAGTCTATTGCCGCAGAAAATATAAACAAAATAGCAAATCGTGGAAATCGAACCATAGTGTTGATAAATAAACATATCGTCATTATTAAATCGAGTAAACTTAATTGAAAGACTGAAATCAATACGTTAAATACAATTTATATCGAGAAGCAAAAATAAATCTGTCACTACGTCTCACTTGATCCTACAGTATGAATATGAAGAGAGCTTTAAGTGTATACGACATTGATTTACTTGTTCCAAAACTTATCTGTGAGAGTGCGAACGATGGCGGCTCTCGGCTCCGGGGTGGAAATGCATCACGCGATAATGAACTGGCTTTTGCGCACGACCGCGCTTGCGCACTCACATATAGCGCCGGAGTCGTGCCTCGCTCACCAGACGCCATATACAACACCCCTCCTCATGATATTCCACTGTGTGAATGCTTTCCTTCAAAGGCATTGAGATAGCATACCTTAGAGACGTATAGGATTACTAAATAAGTCAATATGACTCCAAATTACCTGACCGCTACGTGCGAGTGCTAGAAATATTTTCTCATTCTTTATTGAACCTAGAGATATGACCTCATACCACAAATACCGCATGTATTGCGATGTAATGGATTCGAATCCTTACCACATTATCTCTTAAGAATTTTTTAATGTTCTGGACCTTTTGCTTCAGCCGAAAATTAAAAAAAAATAGGTACCACAGAGAAGCAACTGAAGATTACCGATAGGAGCCTACGGTTTAGTCACACCAAATTCAGTCGGCACATATTATACATATTATCAGATCAAATTAAATTACTGTGCAGTTTTCATACAACGACAACTATAACAATATGTACAAATATCGTACTGATCTCGCTGGGACTAAATTCCAAAGATTAGGTACTGTATGTGACAAGGTCTGAGGAACTTGCTTATAGACTACTAGGTAGAAAACTATTCGGTAAAAGTTGGCTGCTACTCGAACCGCGACTTTCATAAGTCGAACTTAGCGGCTAAGCTGTCACATAAAGATAACAATGGCACGTGATAATAAAATCAAATTTTACAACGAAATATCGTTGTTGGGTAAGAGATCCATCAATCATCAAACTTTCAACAGCGAAGGTTTCTAAGCAGTTCATAATGCACACTTAAATGACTTGTATACCGCGTAAATTTTCTCGGAGCGTTGGTCGCACCGAAAACTACACAGTTGGATAAGATTATTGTGACAAAGCGTCAGAGTTATCTACTGTTTACACCGGGCAAAGGTACTTGCACAAAGTCGCAGTGAAAACGGACGCCATTTGTGAACAAGACAGGATCTCGGGTTTCTTAAACTGGCACCTCCCACGTGGTGCCTTGTGCCCTTAACCTTTCGTGTGGCCGTATCGCGGTTCGTACGCCTTATAATGTGATCGCCATACAGGCGCACACGGCCGCGGGTTTTGTCTAAATTTGGTGCAATAGCTTCCACCAGACAATTAAGGAAAAATGCTCCGTACCATTAAACAATGCTTCTGGCTATTTAAATCTACATATTAACCTTTTACTTAATGGGACTCGAAATCGTTTAATAATACTAATGCTTATTTTAAAATCAGTCTTTTACAAATTGCCATTTCAATTACTTTACAGTGCTATTATCATTTAAGTATGTTTATAACATTGTTATGTAATGTATTGATTATTGAATATATTGCGTATGATCTTAATAGTAAATAAAGACAATAAAGGGGTAGGCAAAATCCATACATTTATATATGCAAGTTATTTTTAAGTTCTGCTAACGTCGACTTTTGTTCACTGCCACCACACTACGCCTAGTAACAATATCTTTTAGAAATAATATTTTGTCTTATTTTCCTCAGACATTCTTTCTACCTGATTAAACTACCAGAGCATAGCCTTATTGAGTTCTTCTTACAGTATCCATAATAGATATACCTATAAAATAATAATTTTAATTACCGCATTTCTATTTTTGCTAATCTTCAGCCGTATTTAATTTAAGTCTCACGCTAACGAAGCAAAGGTCTCGTAGAGCCCGATTTTTCTAATCTTCTGTTATAAGTCCTCATAATGTCTACCGATCCTTTATTACAATCTAATTGCCCTCTCTGTCCACCTATGTTTATGTTAGTCGTAGTACTTTCTCTAATGATATACGAGTAATAGCAAGGATAATAATGAATGCAATTGTTTAAGGCGCATTTGTATAAGCGGTGTTAGCAAATTTCGCGTCTGATAAATTATATAGCAAGTGGAACACGATTGTCTATGGTTGGAACTTATTGAAGTAAATTCAAATTAAGCGGTGTTGTTATCGGCGCCGATCCGCGCGCACCTGCGAACTGGGGCCGACGACGCACTTTCAAAAAACCGCTTACGTGTATTGTGCACAATGTCTTAGTGTGTTTTGACCAATCGTGGTATGCTATACCCCACACTGGGTGAGCATTTAACATTTTTTCAGAGAATTTACGATACTACGGCCCATTGTTTGATATACAGGATACGCATGATATGGCTTAGAGTTGCATGTACCGCAAATCTTAAGTCAATTCCTGCGCTAGTGAATGTGTAATTTTTTTATTTATTTAAATGTAGTATGAAATATCTTTTCGGATTCTTAGGTACGAAAGTGCTAAAGCAAGTTTTGCCCAATATATGACGATCAATCGGGACACATCTTAAAAGCCTACACGATGAGAACAGTCAATGTAGCATTAAAAGTGTTTGTGTGCTTATTTACGTATTTAGTGTTGCTCAAAGATTGTATTATTTAGTATTTCTTGTCTAAATAATGGCATTGACCTTCTATTACTTAACTCATCCTTATTCTGCTGTTTAATAAAAGCAAAATACTTCATCCAGTCAATTTTTACAAATATTTAACGTATATTGGTAGGTAGGCACGGCATGGAAGAGCTACTGATCCGTGAAACGGGACATGAAAGAAGATCTTCCCTTTCACTGAAACACAAGACATAAACGCATACTTGTAATCAGCCCGTCGTTATTTATTTTGTGCAAAGACTTTCCCTCACTGAGAGCTTAACAACCAAACTTTGAGTCGAAAGAGCATAAAACGCAGCATGTTCATTATAAAACAATATATCGTATTAGAAACAATAATCCACTATTCGTAATAAAGAGGGTAAATATTTTTAAAAAGGCCTCAAATTTAAAATAGGAGAAGCCATATCAACCGATAATACTGGTAGTCATTATTAACAACAGTATGATGATAGGTTTCGTTATAGACATACACACGGAAAAGGTAAAATTAACTAAAAGCTTTTCGTTAAGATGCTTACAGAATAACTCAGGATATTTATTTATTAATTAGACAAAATTACAGCGTCAGTACAATCGAACCAATGATATGATGTAACTAAAAAATAATACCATACAAGAACATATTTAAAAGAAAAAACTAGTTATAAAAAAAAATAAGAAAAAAAAGACATGTTAAAAAGTCTTCCACGAACTTGTACGCAGCCTCTACAAATTGCGGCTGGTTGCAACAAAACACGTCCACTTGCTAAAGTATAAATAAAACCAACCACGCGGGACAACGGAGTTCTTCGATAAGTTAGTCCTGGAGGTAAGGATTTTTTTTATGTGCAACGCGACCAGTACAGTCGGGTGATGCACCCAGCCCCGCAGGACCTCTCTCAGAGATATTTCTCCTCACCTGCAGCCTTCTGTACCCAACCACAACCAGTACAAATCGGCTCGGGTACGCAAGCCGAAAGTAAGGATACACGCCGTATTTCTTAAATTATCTACAAAATTTCAAGCTTCTTAAAATATCTAAAAATCTACAAAAGTTATTTTGTACTTTTTTCCACCATGCAACTATATTTATCTTCACGGGGATTCCCTGTGATGATAAATATAGTTATTACTTACCTAATATTACTTACTTCGTAATATTTCTTATAAGTAAATTCATATAAATATGAGCACAGCCAATTACTGTCCACCCTAATCTTGTTCGTCGCTTAAGTGATTCCGCAATAGTCAACTGCATTGTTTTATACGTGTCTCACCTTACAGTACAATTTAAGTGAAAAACTATGAAATGCTACAAAAAAATGGACAAGCATGATCAGGGAAGTTGGTTTAAGTCTCTTCCTCTCTGGAAGAGACTTAAACATCGCAGAATACAAACGTAAAATGATGATATATTAAATATTATACTGCTGCGTTACGTCTATGTGCGATACAGTGTCGACAGCCTAACTTTTCAGAAAAAGTTTGAAGGCGACTTCATGAAGTAAGTCACCAGTTCTATAAAAACAACAATATATACTTAGCTTATCTTAATTCTGCTGAAAATGTGTCGGCCTACTGCGTACATCCGTACATAAAGAAAATTAAATGAAAATGTTTCATACTATTTTATTCAATAATGATTTTGTAAAATACGTTAAAAGATTTACAGATGATGTCGTTATTAGTTTTTTTGTTGGTGCCACTTTGTCTTTATATTAGTTATTTGAAAGATAAGAATATTAAAATATTCTTGTAATGTTACTTGTGCTAACATAAAATAAAGCATCGTAAACAAATTTTATTGTTAATAAAATACGTTAGATAATCAATAGTACAGATATGGAATATTTTATTTATCCATGTCGAGTCTCCCACGCCATTGGATTCAATTATAAAGGAAAAGCAGATAGGTCGGCGCTCGAGCGGTCCGTTCGTGACCCGTAAATTGGAACAGTCCGTCGCGCTCCCTTGTCGCACCTCCGCGAGGTCTGGCCGCCTGGTCCCGGCCACCACGACACACTACACGCAGTAACGGCACACCAATCGACATATCTACAATACACTCCAGTTATTGCCTCTCACGCAATGCCCAATTTATGGTGAGACAAGTGCGTTTATTCCCATTGCGGAATTAGAACAAGAAACTTTCTATTCTGCATCGAATTCAATAAACTTGTTCTTTGTCATGACGCCAATGATATTATTTAAACTAATCGATTTAAACAATATTGTTTCTAGAAAAGCTGGTGTATAAAAAAGTCTTGGTATATATTAATATGTGAAGAGAATACTTTATATCCCCTTTTACAAGTAAAAAAATATGGCAAAAATTGTATCAGATTAAATGCCGCTATGCAGCAACGCTTTCCTGTATTTCCAAAATAACATCGTTTTAACACGAAGTTTTAACATCTACATTATCTTTATTCTTTCACACTTGTGCTCGAAAAAATGCGCCGATAGCTTAGGAGCTAAGCGGTTGAAGTCACGATCGGTAGTGTTTTCGAATCAGAGTCGCCTTGTACTAAAGAATTGTTTTATTCGGTTTTATAAGTACACAAAAATCAATTGCTAAAAAAAATGGTGCCCAGGCAAAGCTCACCATCCAGTTATGGGACTTAATAAGATTAGTGTAAAACGGACAACGAAATCTGTCTCCGTTTACCCCGCTAGGGTTAAGACGACGTGAGAGCTTATTAATATTATTAACAAAAACAAAAATTTATAATAATATGCGTTTCGACTCATCAGATTAAATAGACTATAATATTAATCGTCGCGTTTATTATATGGTTGCTTAGTAACGGTTGAATAATTAGGTAATAAAATTTTTCTTTTTTTACCAAGGTAGTGAGCCCATTCCTATACACTGGAAACTTATTTTAGCAAATAATTTTTTGTAAGTAAGAAACTGAAAAAAGGAAATTCATCGGTACAAATTCATTGGGATTGGGGAACTCTAAGATCGTAAAGTTGAAAGGTCGCTGGCAGAAATACAAAATGAATCTCGAGCGAATTTTGTGTTATTTCTTTGTTACTATTTCTTAATTTGGCTACAAGGTAACCACTAGTGTGGCATTATGCCGTTGAATGCATATACCATTACTTTCGTAATACAAAACAAAAACTATTAAAGGTATTGTACACCGCATTATCTCGTCGCTAACTAAACTAGGTGCTGGTGTATATGAAAGTCGCTTTTGTTACTAAGCTATCGGGTAGCGTTAACAGGTGTGCGCTCCATATTTGGGTCATAACGTCTAACAAACAATAGAGCGGGCATCTAAACGTGCAGTTGTTGCCTTAACAGAACTTCAAATCATAACCATTCTCTTAATAAGCAAGCGTAAGTCGGAACTAAATAGAAACTTTTGACGGTGAATTTTATATTGTCTGTAAAATCGTGTATCAAGTTTAATAGTCTTTAATAAGAAAGTGAAAATGAAGTAGCGATAGGCTAACTAAATGACTAGTCGTTTAGCTACTAGTTTAAAAACGGCCAATCGAATCATCGCGTATTTCTCACGTACATAAAAATGATAATTTTGTCCCTGTCACAATTTGGTACCTAATAAATTCGGTGAATTGCGGATAGGATTTCCACCTGGGTTAAAAAGAAGTGAGATCTATTTTTTTATTAATTAAAAAGTTTGACTCACACGGAGGGTTCATCAAAAAACATGTTATACACTTAAAAGTTACAGCCTTAATATATGTCCCACTGCTGGGCACAGGCCTTCTCCGTACGTTTGTACGTTTGTGCGGACTGGCAGACTTCACATGTCTTAGAAAAACTTCTACGACATGTAGGTTTCCTCACGATGTTTTCCTTCACCGCCGAGTGCGTGGTAAATCAGCAGATAAACTTGCAACATCAAATTTATTGGTGCCGGAGATCTAACTCGGGTTGCTAGCGTACGCCCGGACAGTGAGCTACCACGGCTCTTTTATGTTATTCACTTACTTGCTATTTTAAATTTATAATTTATCTTTTTCTTCGAGACACTCTTTATATAAAAAAAATCACATAGTAAAAATAATTTCCTTTATCAAATCATTGGAATTTATTTCTTAAGTAGCATAAGCTTTGCGGATAAAACTGAAATAAATTATAATTATTATATTGATACTGTAATTTCATATCTATAGTATACTTTACTCTGTATATTTTATTACAATACAAGCGTAAAGTACGCGTTTATATTTACGGAAAAGTTAAATAGAGTACATAAAGCTTAAAAGGGGTATTTAACTGTAACTAAACATTATATTACAGTTTGAGAATTATGATTGCTTTAATTACAGTCGGCCCGGTCGCCGTGCATACTTGTAAGATAATTTTCTAGGTACGTAAAGAATGTTCTATTATATGAGAATGCCACAGGTCTGTTTAGTAAGAAGCGTAAGATGAAGGTATGCGCGCGTAAGCTCGCCCATAATTTTATTCTTAACTTTAATCACTAAGACTACCGTTTATTTAATATCTAGACGAGTTGGACATTGCTGTGTTTGGAATCCCGCCTTTTACATATAGTGTTAATATTTGTGCTTTTATTTCTGACCTTTTATGACATTTATCCAGCAAGCTACTTTTTCCTCAATTAAATTGCCAGGAATATGCTCTTTTGTTTTTTTGTTTTTTTTTTTAAAGAAAGCTAGCAATATTTCTTTTTTTTTTCAGAAATATTACTAACAATCTTGTTAACCATTCCAACTAAGCTTAAGCTTGTGCTAGGACATGGTTCACGGCAATAGTCCAATGGTGGATTCGAACCCACGACCTTATGATTCGCAGACCGTACCCTAAACCATTAGGCTATTGACGCTTTTGTTTCATTATCTTTCATGGCGAATACACGCTGTTTTGTTATTATCGCAGTACTGTGAATACATTACTTGCTACCAATTTATAGGGCGATGTGGCTTGAGAAATTACTAGGCTTCATTTCTTTTATTTTAAGTATTTAACAGTAGAGTTTAAGCGACTCTTACTTGAGCTCTTCTTACATACACAAAATCTAAATTTTGTCGACACATTACAACTTTTTTTTCTCAATTATTTATGCTACCCTGATACATAAATCGATGATTACTGCCAATATGTTTTTCTCTTACCCAAAGTTGACTGCTAGAGAATGCTACTAAGGCATTGGGTGCGCCTTTATGAACCTTAGTTAAAGATGTTACAATCGTTGTAAATAAATAAATATCAAGATCGACAGCATCCAAAAAGATATCTGACGGCTAATTAATTGATTTATACACCACATTATTATACTTTAACATTTTTTGGAGCAAGTGACATAACATAAAGGAACTGATAGTAATACGCAAGGCTCATCAGTGCTATGTGCGGTACTACTCGTCACCTAGAGATTTAAGATTGTTTCTTTTGACCGAGTAATTTAAAGCGGTATGACTATACCTCTAGCCAATACTATCGCCGCTTCTTTATGTATAAGCGACAATTTATGGTTAAATAAAATTTAAAGCGAGTTTAATTTCCGTTTTAGTATTAATATAAATAATAGTTTGCCTTGGTTGGTCATACGTAACGGACACCCGCCGCGGCCGCGTGCCATGCGTCTATTATTTATCTACCGCGCGTTTGGACTATTAATTGTTATTATGTGTCACAGTAATTTCAATATGTTAACACGTTTATTACAACAGAAGCCGCATAGTATTACGACAATACATGAAGACAGTGTGAGTAACATAGAAAATGTCTTCACTTGATCAATTCCATTGTTATCAGGAAGAAATCATGACAATCGTAAAGAAAGTCGAGGTCGAGGAAAACCAAATCATAGGAACAGTGTAAACCGCAGCATAGTCAACTAGAGAGCGATATCCATTGACATACCGAGGTGGAGAAAATTTCTGGAACAAGCCAAGGCGTAGAGCTACAAAAGAAGAAGAAGAAATATATTCATTTCTTTATCGAGCGTACCTTTCGGTTTACTACAGATTGCATTTTGGAGAGTGTGCTCAGGAACTACATGATCTAATTCCCCCATCCCCTTTCCACCATCGGACTTCTAGACGCACTGCGGGATTTCATCCTTTTGTTGTGAACATCCCTCAAACCAGAACGAAGCGATTTGCTTCGTCTTTCATTCTTCGTACAGCAAAGGACTGGAATAGTTTGCCCGCGTCTGTCTTTCCTTCCGATTACAATGTGGGTATTTTCAAGAGTAGAGTGAATAGGCATTTACTAAGCTAGTGCGCCTTACTATCCAGGACTGCATTTCCACTTAACTTCAGGTGGGATCGTAGTCAAGCACTTGCTTAGAAATTATAAAAAAAAACATCGAGAAGGATTATTGTGAAATAGTCGACCAGGAATCGGACCCAGGGGCGGCAATTTACAGGCCAGGCGCTTTATCCAATTTTCTAGACAATTAAAACAAAGCCGAACGCACAATTGTTCTGATGGTGAGTGAAACCTGCAGACTATAAACACCCGCATCCATTCTCGATAAGGAATCAAATAGCGCAGGTGTCATTTCTAACGACTATATAAGATGGGTTGTCTAGATATCAGCATTTTTTTACAAAAATAAACTGTCATTTAATCCGAACGAGGCAAAGATTACCATTGTCAATTATCACTTTACAATGGACGCATCAAACACAATTCCATTCAATAAATTTTAGCGTTAAAAATTTTGTCCTTAACATTCCGAAAATTTTCGCGTTAGTAGCGGCAGGCTGCGACTCTGATCCAGACTATTATGACTTATGTCTAAGCCTAGAACTAAGTCTATAGGTATTCTTATCATATTTCTTTTCATCATGATACTTGGTTAAAATCAAAGTTACAATTTAACAAGCAAAAAATGTTTTTAAAGCGACTAAGCATTCTAGGAATATACTGCAAATTTCATGATAATCAGTTAAAAGACAAACAGACAGAATGACAGCGGAAGGCGTAAGCGAGTTTTTATAAAGTTAAATATATACGTAGTTAAATTTCTCCATATATTAATATAAACTGTCGGTCTGTCTCTTAATTATGTTATCATTGAATGACGAGGTACCCAATGGGTCGTCGCATTCATAAATATTTAAATAAGGTACCCAGTACACGTTTATCGAAGCCGTCAAGTTGTTCGCGGAAAGCGGCAGGCGTGGTTGCGCGGCGCTGCGCCAGACCTCGTATTGTGGCGAGGCCATTGTTCCCGCGGTCCAACGCTATCATCAACCGACACATATATTTTATATCCGTGACAAAATCATTGAACAATATCAAAGAATAATTTCTTCTTACCTTTTACATCACCTCGCTGATAAACATTCGCAAAAAAATATTACGACAAAATTAAGCACGGATATCCAAGCGATTGAAGGCACGTATTACTCAAAGCATACTACAGACTGTGAATATTGTCAAAATAAGGGATCGTTATTTATGGCAGTCAAAGTCGAGTAATAAATGAATCGAGGCGATAAAAAATTATTCACCTCGTCAACTTTCCCTCACATATTTTAAATATGAATGATTTAAAGCTCTTATTTCATCGGATGACGTCCTTGTGTAATTGTATAATCATCGTGTTCATATAAATGCGACGTCCTTCCAAGGGTCCGTAACAGTATATTCGTTTTACAATCTTTCTAGAATCTGTTGTCGATATTTAATACGATACAAAAGAACAAGTAAAAACAAATATAACGTTATTTAGAACTGCATTACATACATACGTATGACATTGTATTGTTCGTTAGTAAGGTTTCAAGTATTTATTTGAAGTTATAATACTTGCAAAATTAACATCAGGATATATAAAATTGCGATGTAATGTTTAACGTTTATAATAATTCGTATTAACATAATAAAACAATAGAATGTAATTATCATCAATCGATAATAGCCAAGAACTGGTTATGGGAAAGGAAGTATTATATCTGAGCTGTGCAAGAAATTAACAAACGGAATTAATCATTATAGTCACGTCATTTGACACCTTTTTAACGGAATCGACGTCAACCGTTGTCCGCTTTTCACCAATTTTATGCCGTACCATATGAAACAGGAGGTAAACTCACAAATTTCTTGCCATACTAATAGTGATGTGTGTGTGAAGATCATTATTAGGATACTAGATTAAGATCCTATCTATCTAGTTACTAATCCATGAACAATTTGAACGATGTAGGAAATTTGGCTTTGGCCATTTCTTCTCCCAACGTCAACGCTTCACGAAATCTTACTTAAATATAGTTAGTTATTTGAATTTCATGATAGACTTCCGATACAAGCTAGCGACAGTTCAGCCATCTCAAGCCGAGGTCCCCTTTCGTCGGCCCTTACGCACAGTTATTTCCAATGGAGGTTCAGACTAAGCTAGCAGAGTGCTGAACCACCTATCAAATCCATACGGACGGCTTCTTTGGCCAATTCAGATACAGGTTAGTCAAATAAAAATCCTATTAATTATATTGCTAATAATTGATTAAATACTTGAACTTTCATTTACAATTCAATAAGAATGGTAATTTCTTTAAAAAAAAGGCTTACGGTAAAATAACTGTGTAGATAAAAATTTTGATTGGAATGAAACAAAAAACCGCTCTAATTGTGCTGACCGAATGTGAGCCGGTCAAATCATTGAAATTGGTAACGATGTGATTTATGCAAATCGATAGTTTGACGTTCAATTTCAACTGTGAGGCACGTTGCGCCCCAGGCGATGTCGGGCATTAGGCGCTTCGCAGGACACGCGCAGCCTCCCGCCTTATCTTGCGCATCTCATGTCAGCAACACTACATGACACACCCGCCGTCCGCTGCCCGTCACGTGCCGTACGCCCAGCTCCAGCAACACGCACAACCACTACCGTCGCATGTTCCGTGTGCCACTTCTTGCTGATGTTGCATCTCCATTCTTGACTATAAAATATAGATCATTTAACCTTTTGCTATATGTCTCAGGTTGAGATAGTCTCACGTAGCAAAACTACAATACAAAAACTTTGAAAGCTGTGAACGCTATTAAGCTGTCGATATTTTGCTTTTACTCGTTTGATATTTTGTGAAATGTAAATCCCAGTTCTGAAACCGTGTTTGGTATTTACCTCACATGTTACATATTACATCTGATAAGCTTGTTGAAAAAGCAACAGCGATTAATATCTCCGTCTACGTCAACAGGAATAAAAGGATGTGCGAGCTTATTTTTTACTTTTACATATTTTTTTTATACATCTCTGTAACAATTTAAACAAAATAGCTTACAACTTCATTGTACTTTAGTCTCAATATAAAAGAAAAATTTAATCTTAAAGGACGTAGGTGTTCCAACCAAGTAGTACCTAAATAATAGAACTTCTGATGGTGGTGGTTCGATGACCCTCAAACTGTTCCAAGTGGGACTAACGCAACAATCACTTATAAGAACTGGCACTTTAGAGTGCGACTGTCTTCTTTTATCGCTTCAAGTGTTTATCTTGTTTAAGTTGCTATTGTTAACACAAGTGGAATTCTGTTTCGTATATCGTATATGATACATCTAGTTTAATGTCAGAAATGCAAGCGATACGTCATGGTGTGATGGTTAAATGGATGTACTTTACCCTCAGTCACTTATCGCTGTTAACTTTTCACCGAGGTTGGTCGCCATCTCATCTCAATTGCTCCCCCATTTCTGAAAAGATCGGAACTCCTATTTGGCCGCCATGCACGGTACACAAATTTTAGCAAGTTATTTTTATAACCGACTTCAAAAAAGGAGGAGGTTATAGATTCTTCCTCCGTCTTTTTTGAAGTAAGTTAATACCCGTCTCTGTTTTGAACAAAGATAAAAATAGGAAAAATTATATTTTAGCCGCTTTAAACATATTAGAACTGTTAGTACAATTAATCATGCGGCCAGTGTATAATAAAGCAAGTACTTTAAGCACCGACTACCTTCCAGTTTCACAATTTTTCTTTCCCACTCCATTTGGGTTTTATGCAGTGTGGTGAGTGACGGACATGAGCTTGTGTGCTCGTATACAAGTAGAATACATAAAACAGGTTACTAATAAGTACGCTCAATCAAAGTTTTCACAATATTGAACGGGTGAATAGTAAAACACTTTGCAATCTTCGTGCGGCACATCCATACTATCTATAGAAGCGACAGTAACTTGGCCTTGCTTGCTTAATTGAGTGCTACTTGGACACTGACGTCTGTTGTGATATGCCACTGCCTTGACACGTCGGTCATCCATTCATTCTTTTTGTGCATATCGCCAGAATAAACTTGGTGCAAATCATTATTCATCTATGAACTTTAAAAAAGTAATACGACATTACACACTAATTCGTTTTTTTTTGAAGAACGAAAAACGAACCTGATATTAAATGATCATCACTGCTCATGAAGATACGTAAGAACAGCGGGGTTGCCAGTTGGTGGTTAAAAAAATTAGGAAGAGGTTAACTAATTACGTTATTTTTGTAATTGGCTTAGCAGCTTTTTTTAGCTTTTGTATTGACTATTTTCATTCACAAATGCTAACTAATTTTCATGACGTTTTATAATTACCAACACGTTTTCTAATATTTAAAATAAAAACTGCTATTGGCTAACAACCTCAATCAGACGTTTAAAAAAAGTTTAACATAAATCTTACCGAAAATTGTGCAATTAATAATCAATAGTAAAATTATTACGAAGCGAACACAATAACACAATCAAAGCTATCAGATAAGATTCTAACGGTAAAAAAATATCGTCGTAGTTTAGAAATATCTCTCTGTTGCAACTATTCCCACATTACAAACGATTTAAATGAACCTCATTTAGAACCATTTAACATCGCACCGATGACAAGTTCTAGGCTACACGTCAGTAGCATCATTTACATGAAGTTTGGACATGTTAACCAACATCACTTTTCAAATTTAAGTTAAAGCACTTATTGGTAACTTCACTCTATATGCATGTCTTTGTAAAATATGAACATGAATTTGAGAGTCATATATGAGAAGCAGTTAATGTGTTAAAGTACATTTTAATGTGCCAACTTATACATAACATTAAGTTAAAGTTATAGCCTTTATATACATATATTATATGTCCCACTGTTGGGCACAGGCCTTCTCTGTAGAGAGAGAATAAGGGCGTAGTCCACCAAGCGGCCCTAGTGCGGATTGGAAGACTTCACATGCCAAATAAAATTTCTAAGACATGTAGGTTTCCTTATGATCTTTTTCTTTACCGCCGAGCGCGTGGTAAGTACAGTAGTATTTATTGGTGCCGGCACCGGGGATCAAACTCAGGTTGTTAGCGTACTGTGCAACTTGAGATGACCAGACACTGAGCTACCACGGCTCTTTTTTTTATGACGAACTACACAGATTGGCCAAAGAGGCTGGCCTTGACTGCTTCATCGGATTGAGAGGTGGCACAGCTCTTAGGTCGCTTAGCCTGAACCTCTATTGCTAGTAACTCGACACAAGGGTCCCCCCGGTGAGGGGTAACCTCGGCTTGGACGGTAAGCCACGGCTCATGCACATATACATATACATCACAAATTGTACAATAAAGTTATATCAACTATCTATATTCTATTATACAAATGTCAAAAGAAAAACTGCGTTCGACTTTACGTCACATGTTGTTGTAATAAAAAGTTGTGTATTGAAATTAACACTTTCATAATGGATTATGAATGTTAAAAGATTTAAAGTAAATAATTTAAAATATAATTCATCGTGTTTTTATTTATTATGTATAACATATTATTTATTCATTATTACATATTAGCAAGGTCTGATTTTTACACAGTTTTCAATTCAAAAAAATTAATGACGTGAACTATTTTTGTTGAGGCTGCCATACAGTCATCTACCACTCACCGACCTAGTAATATCTAGTAGTAACCAACGCAACGTAAAGCCTGTAAATGACAACATTAATGATTCCAAAACTTCCAAAATTAAGTTTTAAATTTGACATTCTATTGCATAAATTTTCATTACTTAAAATACAGTATTATTTCAATACAGAAAAAAATTAGGGGATACGTTAAAATAATATATTTAATTCGGCTAAAGGCGAAAAATGTTGGAGCACAATGAATTAAAGAGTCATAGGAATTAGTTATCAATACATGAGAGGACATGTTAGCGTAATGCTGAAAAGTCCGGGCGATTTCGGTCATCTTATGTAATAGTTAGGGCATTCGGTTAGAGAAGGATCCGCGACTCAGTATCTGAAGTATGCATCAATCGACCATAACGACTGTATTGTCCATTACCGACTACAAAGGGTGCGCGCGTACTAATCACAAGATGTGTCTCATATGCCCGAGCACAATACAAATCCGGTGGTGTGATCGAACACTGGGCGCCTCGAGCCCAGCCCGGTCGCTGCATCGTGTCTCTCCTATCGCTTTCACGTCGCGGTTATCGCCGCCACGATAATCTGCATAGTGCGAACCGTTATTGAAAGCCACGGTACTAGTTTGTGCGTGAAGGCTACAATAGCGGCACTTTAATCTGATATTTATTGACCGAGAGATAGAATGAGGCTACAGTGTGAGGTGACCTGAAATCTGGAGCTAATATGTGTAAATAATGACACGGTGACCAATGCGCCTCACGATCGATACGCTCGCTCCAACTAACAATGTACCTCGTACAGGTTCCAAATCGAGGTGAGCCGTTTGTTCCATTTTAAACTATAAGCCTTTAAGCTCTCACTATTGTTGCTTTGAAAAGAAGAAAGTGGCTAGCTTTTCCGTATCTTACGGAATGTATTATGGAATGTGCTTATGCCAAATTCCCCGATTCCACGATCGGACTTCAAGACGCACTGCTGAATTCCATCCTGATGTGGACAACTTTCAACCCAACAAAGCGTTTTGTTTCGTTATTGTCATACAGCAAATGGCTAAAGTAGATTGCCCGCCTCTATTTTTCCATTGGACTTCAATGTGGTTGCCAAGAGTAAAGTACATAAGCAGTGAGTGCGAGTGGCTAGTCTTACCATACAGAAATGCATTTCCACATATCAATATTAGACAGAATCGTGGTTAAACACGTGCTTAGAAAGCATAAAAAGAGCGAATTGAACAAAAGCTTATAAATTACCAAGTTTACAGCGATACACGAGATTCCTCAACGACGTAAAGGGAAGACAATATATAAGGGTTACAACTTTGGTATAAAACTATGAACCTCCGGAAATAAAAGAGAGCGTCCGCGCGTAGTAGAGTCTGATCCGTGTCTTTACTAAGTAAACTAAAATAAAATTTACCGTCAATTTTAGCTCGGTTTTTGTTTTTACTAATAAAGCAATTCATTTGCTGCTGCCTTTCAACGTACATAATGTCTGGAAGACTTTATGGGTTCTATTGGATTAAATTCGGAGCATCCAACCACTACACTAGCCATGGTATATTAAATCAAAAGAATACTAGCAGTAAGACACTTTGAAATGGTGTTATAAAAAGAAATTACCAATTTAAATATACAAAAGTTTGCAATGGGCGTGGGCCGGTGGTTGGTGGCGGGACGCGCCCCTATCATGATCAATTTTGGTTCCGCAGAGATTATCTCTTGATCGGAGCAATTTCTCTTCGGTCTTGATATCGATAAGATCGCAGGAACAACGGTTTGCATCGTTGTGCATAATTATAAGCTGAAGATAAAATTCATGAATTGGCTGCAATAATTTAAATATTTAAACAGGTATCGTACGTTTTACGTACCGAGAGACCTGTTAGTGCCTGAGCGGTCGCCTCAAGTTGCATAGTACGCTCGGTACCCGAGTTCGATCCTCGGTGCCGGTACTAATGAAATTGTGTGTTCCAAAATTTTAACTGCTGATTTCCCAATGGCTCAGAACGATTTCAGATGTCAGGATTCAAAATAAAATCTTATTCAGAATTCCTAATACATAAAAAACTCCTGATTTAGAACATTATAAACACGGAAACATTATGAACAACGGAAAACGGAAAATGTATTCAATTCTTTTATGCACCTGTTTGCACAAAATGTATACATGTGTGTGTGAGAGAAAGTACGGAAGACGGGAGAAACTTTTTTCTTTTTGTATAATGCAGACCTTTATGTATTGTAGAATAGATATAAAACTTCACATGCATCATAATCAATTTTAAATACAAATAATTAACATTTTAGTGCAATTATAGATTACGACGTGAATCATAATAGTTTTACTGTTGTAAGTTTAAAGAAGTCGAGCAAAGAGGCAATGCAATCAGAAACAATTTTCTATTACTATTTCTCGTTGGACATATTCCGACAACAAACACGATCGTCCCGAGTGCCGTGGGAATGCCCCAGTCGAGTAACGGACGGACGGACAAATGATGTTGGCCGATCTATTGCCTGTAATTGATGACGACCATTGTACTACGCTTTTGAAAGAGCCACGAATGTTTGTCTTCGTTCTGGTACCTTCTGTTTGTTTGTGCCATTGTTAATCTGCGATTCAGTGCCTTAATCGGTGGGCCATTATCGAATAAAATGTCTGACATGAAAGAGTTTGTTCCCATTCCATCATTGAGAACGGACACTTCGTGATTGCAGGTGCCGTTAATTCACTTGACATTGGAAGTTCTTGTGTCTTGTAAAGAAAGGCATTATTTAATGATTGTTAACAACAAATAATGAAAATGACATCCGGTCTAAATGACCTATTTAAAATTGATTATGATGCATGTGAAGTTTTATATCTATTCTTCAATACATAAAGGTCTGCATTATACGAAAGAAACAAGGTTTCTCCCGTCTTCCGTACTCTCCCTCACACACACATGTATACACAAACACGTGCATAAAAGAATTGAATACATTTTCCGTTTTCCGTTGTTCATAATGTTTCCGTGTTTATAATGTTCTAAATCAGGATTTTTTTTTTTTTTATGTATTGGGAATTCTGAATAAGATTTTATTTTGAACCCTGACATCTGAAATCGTTCTAAGCCATTCAAATCAGGAAATCAGACAAATGTGACAATGATGAACAAAAAGAATTAGAATAAGTTCTCCCGTCCTTTCATCCCTTTTCTTTTATAGCGGACCCAGCAATCCCAGTCCACTTTTCCCTTAGCTCTATGTAATACAAGGGGCACTAATTTTGGCAACATTTTTTTTTGTATGTAGGAAACCGAAAAAGGAACCATATTCCATCATAAGACCGCAAAGTGGAACGCTTACCTTTTAGACTATTTATTACATAAATATTATCGTTTACTATTGACAAAGGTAGAATAAAATTACCACGTGCTGAATACTATAACAAGACACTACAATTTATCACGTAAAATAATGAATAGCATTTCTAAACTATCATTAAAGTATTCATAACAAATAACTCAATTGAAAGAAAGACATAAACGTACTGCAAATAAGCGTAAATATAGATAACAAAATAGGCGAGCGCCGGCGCCTGCAGTTAATATCAGCTACTTGAGTCAGCGGAAGCGTCGCATAGTCGACCTCCATGATCGCCGCCTCCTTCACAGCACTACTAATACGTATGATATAGCATTTTATAAGCAGATACAATTCAGTGGGCCAAATAGCTATAGAGCCGTTACTGAAGAATAAGCACATTTGACAACGCCATGATTGAATATTACATAGAACATCAGTTTCACATTCCTTTTTTGAAATTCCAAATAATAGGAAAACTTTAATTGCGGTAATAATATTAACGGTAAACATTGGCCGTCAAATAAGAATGCATTTAATCTATGGTTCCATCGTTATTTAAGTAACTGCATCAAACCTTCTGGGAAGGGGGTTTGACATGCGTTATGTGAAAGTTATGTTTGTTTTACTTTAACATATAATTAAAAAAATAGATTTAGCAGTTTTCCCTTTACTCTACATATTATATCTCGATGTAAGTACATAAATGTTATATCTATCATACAAATAGGTGTTAGCATTCCTGTATAAAGTCAATATCAGATTTTTTCGATCGTGTACATGTTAAAAAACATATAAATATTGATTGAAAATGATTCAGTGTATACAGTTACAGAGTTATAAGCATCTTCGAATTTATTTCAATTAGCAGTTCGATTCTTATAAAGCGATACAATCTGGTTAAACCAAAAAGTTATAAGGTACGAACCCCGGGGCCGAGTGGGCATTGGTCATTAATTTCGCCTTTGTAAATATTGCCTCCATGTGCGATTGTTTTACGATTTACCGCTTCTCGTCTGCCCTTTTTAATTTTTTTAATATTATAATATAATTGAAGTAGCGAGTCTTTTCAATAAAGAAAAAAATGAACTTCACATTAATATTTAGTGCACCTAATAGCTTTATGGGTATATGTTACGTCAGGGTCAACTGTCAACTGTAACAACGAGGCGAAACCTGGTCTTTCGGGTGCCAAAATTAAACCCAACCAAAGAACAAGGGATGTCAAAAGCCTCAATCCACCCCGTGAAGATAACCGTTATAAAATGTTCGTCAGGAATTCGAAAAAAATATTGAAACAATTATGTTTTGCACACTTTTACAACCATAT
Source organism: Meandrusa payeni (assembly GCA_029286785.1). Taxonomy (NCBI): domain Eukaryota; kingdom Metazoa; phylum Arthropoda; class Insecta; order Lepidoptera; family Papilionidae; genus Meandrusa; species Meandrusa payeni. Next base: position 9,416,545 of record JAGSMX010000012.1, on the reverse strand, counting down.
TGAATATATATTTGAATTATCTAATTAAATACTACTAACCCTTTTATAAATTCCATACAGTTATTATTTTATGGCCGATTACCGTTATTAGCGAGAAAGTCCAACTTAACCACTTTGGGAGGTAGCCCGAGCTATTAAATCGCGCAATCCATATAATAAAGAAATCCTCGCGAAGGCTTCCGTAGGAAACCTTTTTGTTTACGCGGGAGAATCTTTTAAAGACCATCCTCCGGTACCCTGGGTGGGCCCGGAGGGATGTGGGACTCGGCCTGGGCAGCCCCTACCCACTAAACCTTCCGCGAATGCCATCAGCCGTTATGAGCGGGTGCCCCGGACCTGTCAGCGACAGGACACCCCAACGACCGGCCGGTCCCGGCAAAGACTTCATCCTCAAAGGGGACTTCTCCGGCACTCAGAGAAGTCCCAACGACGCCGAAGCATGCTGGGGCCAGGTACCCTCCGTAGGAAATCTCAATAACCTTGGAATATTAAATTAAAACCAATGACAACTTCTCTAATACCATAACTCAACAACAAATTAATGACTCCAAATTAATATGATGATAACGTATAAAGATATTTAAACTTGTTGCGATTCCCATATCCGATTAACATTCATACACAATAATTTAAAAATCAAAATAATTATAATTCGAATGTGTTTATCAGTAAATTTACTTGGCTACCAATTTCAGAGGGCGCGCTCCTTACTAAGATGGTATTGCTTACCTTATTAGGAACGCGTTAGGCAACAACCGAACAGATTAGTTATTTATTAACAAGGTGCACAAAACCTGCTACTTTAACTGATCAACGGGCTTAGTTTGAAAAAGGTTATGCTACAAAGTAAACGAGTTAAACACTCTTACTCGGATCTTTAATATAGATAAATATATTAGTTAATTAAAAATAGTATTTCATATTTTTGTGCACTAAAATATAAATTTGGGACTAGTTTAGGTATCCCATCGGACTATGTGCCAATATGGACCTACATATTAATCTAGAACTTCTCTGCTAGGGCTGCTCAAATCGTACAGTTGTTTCAAATCTCTCAATGAGTCGTAATTAGTCGTAAGTGCCGTCTCACTTCCAACCTTTTATAAAATACGGCGTCCGCTGGAAACGAACGCCTTCGGTCAGGTTAGGATGAAACAAATCCGTAGAACACAAGAGTCTTACCGCCCACGCCGTCATGGGCGTTCATGTTACCGCTGTTTCAAGGATTTTACACTATTGATTACAGAAATATGTAAAATTATGTTATGTTATATCACAGCTCTTATTATCTTAAGCTTCATAGCTTAAGTTATTATATTAAAGCAAATATATGATTAGTCCTGACACATAAAGCGAAAACATGGTCATAAATATTCCTACCACCTTCAAAAACATTTGCGAAAATTTTATTTATAACAAAAGGGAAACAAATAAACAGTACAGTGATTAAGATGTTTCTAAAGGCTGCTGTTGTGCAAAGATTCTCAGGATTAACTGTAACAGGACGTATCAATAATTCAGCCGGACGTTGGGCTCGCTGTGGACCGACCAATTTATCTGTATATCGCGAGCTATAATTACGGTAGTTCAGTTCCCCGTCGCTTTTACAATTAAACTAGCAGTGCATTCGTGAAATAATAAATAATGCTGATTACATCCATGGATTGTCGCGACATTTCGGATGCAATGATCGTATTTAAATCTTACAAAATTTTCTTTCAAAATATGTAACAGCTAAATTTAGAGGTAATCTGCAATAAGATTATGATCTTTTAAATCCTAGAGTACCCTATACTTACACTGATGCCTCTTTCAAACGTGATCGATAAGAATAAATAGCAGTCACTATCTTCTTTCTTTAACCGGAGAACGATAAACTGATCGTTAAAAGGAGACTCAGATACAAAACTCCGGTTGTCAAATCGTTAGCAGAATGCTAAGCCATTAGATTGTCATTGCATACGAAGAAATTTATTTATTAAAAAAAAACTAACTCCATGCTAAAAATGAAAACAACAAAACATGCATTTTAGAAGTAATTAAATAAATGGATGGACGGACCAGAGCGGTTCCATAAATAGATTGATCATTATTAACATTACCGCATGTTGAATAGAATATGGGCACATGGATATTTACAAACGATGGCTGTTATTTAAAGTACCGTGTACCTTACATCTCATAATTTACCCGGTCTTCGGACCGGCAGCGCATCAAGATTCACCATTACTCTGTCAGAGTCCCAAAGGGATGACGTTAGCACAGAGATGGTCCACTCACTGTTGTTTAACAAAGAACTTCTTATTATTGAATACAATAACAAGTTCTTTGGAGAACGCCCATTTATTCTCACTCAAACTTCACATTCACTCATTCGTGAAAACCTTTACTAACTATCCGACACAAAATTAGGTCACGGACAGAGACAAAAGTGAAGCATAGGCCAATCCATAGACAAACTTATACTACCATAGACAAGTACCTTCGCTTTTATTATTTTTCATTGTTTGAAATTCGAATACCGTCCACGCATCTACATATATAAAAAATAAGTACTTATGTCCTTTAATCTTTTTACCAAGTAGACACAAACATCAAACGCTGTAAGATCAAGCCTATTAGATCTTTTATGCGATTTGATATTCCTAATAATTCCCCCGTGAACTTGCGATGTTATTTCCCTGAGCAGGGCCGCTGTATAAAACAAAGGTATATCATTAACAGATTTCATCGCAGTTTGGTAGAAACGCAGAAGAACAATATACCTCAGTTTTATTATTAAACATTACACTTCCCGGATTCATACAACAGCAAAAGCCAGTGGCATGACTTGAAAAAGAAAGCTAGCAATATTTTTTTTTTCAGATATATTTCTAACAATCTTGTTAACCATTGCAACTAAGCTTAAGCTTGTGGTAGAACATGGTTCACCAGCCCTGTAGTTCTGGGCTCTCAAGAATCAATTCCCTGCCTGTCGTAGAAGGCGACTAAGAGGGGCCTCGGGTTCACTGCGAGGGCACAGAGGGGGAGGGAGTAACCTCCCCCCCTCGACGTGCTCTCCTTGAGCACAGTGCAGAGGGGTTCCGGTGCGTTCTACTGGAGATCCCGGAGCCCCTAGTCATGCACCGAGGAAAGGGCCACCGGGTTGGTTTTAGTGGGTACAAACCCCACATAACCGCCGCCTTCCCCCCAGAAGGCGGGGTATCTTTTTGAAGATTTCTTCCTTATTAACAAAAAAAAAAGACATTGTTCACAGCAATAGACGAATGGTGGATTCGAACCCACGACCTTACGATTCGCAGACCGTACCCTAAACCATTACGCTATTGACGCTTCAATCTGACGAGTAGGATTAAAAAAACAACAATACTATATCTGGGATGATTAATTTTATTTTTAATACAAATTAACAATAAACATTATCACTTTTATAATCACCTTGCTTATTAATCTCATAAAATATTACAAATGCGATTTCAAAAAGAACAATCACGGAGTCAACTGGCATCAGTGTGAGCAGACTTTTGACTGAAAATATTTTCAATTAATATTAAAAGTGCATTTTGTTTAAGCACCATTGCATAGTGCTAAAACAAAACGGCTTAAAACAAGAGAGATTTTATTCCACTTCAATATAGGTATAGAAGTGAGAGTTACGAAAAACAAAATGAAACCAATACAATACAGATTAGTGTAAGTTAATCGATATCCTAACTCTTGCGAATTTAGTTGTTTTAAAGAAAGAATACTAAAAAAATAACACTTCAGATTCTTTATTTATTAGACAAAATTACAGCACCATTATAGAACTACCAAGGCTACGCTGTAAATAAATAATATTCGTCTACAAAAAAAAAATTAAAATAAAAAAATAACACACATGTTATAAAAAATCTCTTCTTGGACAGAGTCGCTCTTTATTGAGATTCCGTGAGTTTAATTAAATGCGAGACAGTTTGCTAGATTTGTTATTTTTTTATTATCTGTAACCTTTCAATACCTTCATCGAGGTATTAACCATCGGTTGAGGCTAAGGAGCCAACAATGTTATACATTACTAGCTAAACAAATATAAACATTCTTTTGGGACACTCTGTATATAACCATACCCAGTTTAGGAAAGTTACAAAATTTAGGAGTCAAAAATAGCAACGAGTATGAGACAGGCATTATATATACAAATAATAGTATATTTTATGATTATCACTTATTTAAACTATAATTACTAGGAAGTACATATTGCTCTTGGGAGACCTTAAAAAAGAGAGTTCTAGAGTTCTTCGTGCCTTTTCTTTAGTGTAGATGATTCAATAAAATTCTTGAAGTCCTTTCTAGACCTTACGTAGGAAGCGCAAACCTTTACAAGTCTTAAGAACTCATCCACGTCGAAGGAATAGTTGGTAAATTTAGCGTGGGAAGCGCCGCCCGGACCGTGTCCCTGTAAATGTAATTAATAATTTATAAATTGAAACATTTTAATTATAACAATAGTTTGTCACTATTATATATTGAAATTACTATTTCAATTTTAAATTATGATATTTTTGAAATGACATTAGAATCATACAAACATCATATGGCGAAAGAATCTTGACAAAGAACGTTATGCCAGACCAAGTATAAAGACGGGGTCTGGGCGAGATCAATGCGACTGTAGAAGAAGTGGCCCTACACCCTACCCTATTCGACCTTCGTGTGGACTTGTGAGACAAGCACGCAGCACTAGATGATTAAAAAAAAGCTTTACGAAGCATACACCTGTTCTACAAGCCAAAGTTCTGGGCCTGTAAGTTTGTCGTAAACTAAATGGAGGTATTTTACAACCTACCTTTGATGCCTTTTTAAAGAAAGGAAAAGAAGGGGTAATGAGGGATTTTTACCCAGTAAAACCCCCCAGTGTCCCTTCCTCGGTGACGGACGACAAAGGCCCCCACCCTTGTCGCCCAGTGAACCCGTGAACCCATCCGTGGGATACCGTAGTCTTATTCTACGAGCCTAGAACTACAGGGCTGCTAATGACGCCTGGATTATCCTGTATCTCTAGCTATTATAAAAAAGTAGTTATTAAAACTAACCACATCATAGATGCATCACTCCACAAACTAAGGGCGCGAATTAAGAGCTTTATAAACCGAGAAAATTAAAGGTAAAACAAATGACTAGCAAATTTTGTATCTTTAACTGTTTAAACTTTTCAATGATTTAGACACTAAGTTTGATAGTTCTAAATATTATCTATTGTTATACGTTCGTGACGGCTGACATCGCGCACTTCACTTTTTCCCTGGCTCTCGGTCGTGGCGGACGTCTCATTAATATTTTCGTAGCATAATTTCGTGTCTTTAGTTCTATTATCATATTTATGTACTAGAAGCGTATTCGTTAAATAATTTTTTGTACAACGTTACGCTGTCTGAATAAAGCGAGTGTATTAGTTTTTTTTTTTTTTTTTTTTTTTTTTTTATGATGATTTAATTACTAATATTTGTTCCCCAGCATGTTTGGCTGGGGGTTTTTTATCTTAACATTAATTCAATACTAACTAACTTATTTCTCTATTATACAATATTATTTCTAAATTTCTTATCTCTATTACAACATTTCTAACTTATTTCTAAACTTATTTCTATATTACAATTTTGCTTATTATCTAATCTTATATCTATTACATTATGTTTTATTCCTATCAATAACTTTTTTAACTACGTATTTACAAAATCTTAAAAATATATCTATCCTATTCTTATCGCTAATTAAATTTCTAATATTTTCTACAGTTATCCTTTCATTCATCTCGCTTTCACACTCAAATCTTCTTACATTAAACTCCGGGCATTCTGTCAAGACATGTAGAACCGACTCTTGTACATCCGGATCGCAGATGCACGAAGGGCTCTCCTTACACCGAAACTTATTCAAATACTCGGAGAACCCTCCGTGCCCCGTCAGAATTTGTACAAGAGTCGGGTCTAGGTCCATCTTCCTGATGACGGGGTATGCGGACACAACGTCGGGGAAAAACACCTTCGTTGTGCCCGCAGTGCCCCCGTCTTTGTAGCGCCTGTTCCATATGTCAAGCGAGTCCAATCGGATTTGTCGCTTGACATATGAAACAGGACACTCTTCATAATTGGGTTTGGTCTTCATTCCGATTGCAGCTTGCTTTGCAAGTTCGTCCGCCCTCTCGTTCCCTTCCATCCCGCGTGAGCCTTAATCCAGTAGAGATTAATTTCCTTTCCTCTTTTCTTCCCTTCTTTTAAGTTTTCTCTAATTTTCATCGCGAGGGATGGAGGGAGTCGATGTTGATGACTGTTTCGAGGCGGACCTGGAATCGGAATGAATCCCAAACCGCTGAGCCGGGTTTTCAAGGGAACTTTTGAAGCCTCATACAGGGCATACAGTTCCGCCTGGTATACGGTGCAGAAGTGACCCAGTTTCAATTTCCGGCAAGATTTTTCCGCAGCGCCATGCCATACGGATAGCGCTGCGCCAACCTGCCGTCAATTTTGCTACCGTCCGTGTAAATATTTACATCGGCGGCAGCTCGCTGAGTCACTTCGTCACCGTCCGCCAGACGGTCGAACTGTAGCCCCTCCTGGTGAGCGGGGTGTATCGTCTCAGTGTACAGGACTGGTCTCTCTAATTCGAGATCTCCCAGTACTCGCTGGGAGTGTCCTTTTTTAATTTCGTATAGAAGGGCTGCTTCTTGGACCCTGAGGTCCAGAGGAAGCAGCCCCGCGAGTATTAATGCTGAATTTAGCGACACAGTCCTGTACGATCTGACGATCTTCTGAGCGAAACCCCGCTGCACCCGGTCCAGAAGCTTCTTAGTTCCCTTGCGCTGTACTGCTGGTGCCCATACGCTGGCTGCATAGAGCACGATGGGCTCTATCACTGCCAGGTATATGGTTCTGATGATCTCCGGATTCAGACCCCATGAGACTCTGGCTGTTCTGGACAGTTGACGATAGATACCTTGCGCTTTGCTGCACGTATTGGCTATGTGCGCCTTAAAGGAGAGTCTATCGTCAACTGTCAAGCCCAAGATCTTAATTTGGTTTGTGAGCTCAATGGGTCTCCCGCCCATCTCCAGCCGTGGGGAGTTGTACTTAATTCTGTTGGTTATTATCATCGCCTTGGTTTTCGCAGGCGCGAAGTTTAACTTATTACGTACTCCCCACTGCTGGACATGTGCGAGAGCCACATTGGCTCTATTCTGTATATCAAGGGATCTGTCTCCGGAGAACATCAACACCACATCGTCGGCAAAAGCCTGGCAGTGAACACCCATCGCGTCTAGTTCCCCCAGAAGGGGATTGAGCAGCAGGTTCCAAAATGTCGGCCCCCGACGGAACCCTGCACGCAGCCCTTGGTGGCACGTTTGGAGAATTCCGCGCCCGCATACCTGACACGCACTGATCGTTCGCTAAAGTAGCTATCGACCAGGCGCCTCAGGTTCACGGGGCAACGGGACTCAGCCAACCTGCACCGGATTGCGGGCCACCACGCATTGTCGAAGGCTCCCTCTATGTCCAGTGATACGAGCACGATAAGCTTTTTCTCTTTGAGCTTGGCTCGAATGTGCCGCATCATGTCATAGAGGGAGTCCTCGGTGCTGCGTTGCGGCATGAAGCCGTACTGGCGCCCGCTAATATCCGGTGCAGTGTGCCACCTTATTCGCCTTATAGCCATTTTTTCCAGTATTTTTCCAAATACTGGAAGTAAACCTATTGGTCTATAAGACTTGGGCTGCGTGTAATCGTCCTTGCCGGGTTTGGGCAGAACCACAATCGCTGCTTCTTTCCACCTTCTGGGGAAACATGACAAAGCCAGACACTTGTTGGCTATGGCCAGGAATAGGACGGGATCAAGGGTAATTGCCGCAGAGCAAATATCAGCCGTGAGTCCATCGGGACCAGGAGCCTTTTTTGGATGAAAGCTGGACACGGACCATTTCAGTTCCTCAAGTGTGAAGGGGGATCAGATGATTCATCATCACCCCCCTCATTTACTTCTTCTGCTATTTTTCTGATTTCTGAGTGGTCCGTGTCGTCCCCTTCTAGACTATCTTCTGGAAAGAAGGTCTCCGCAAGACTCCTGGCCGATTCCACCCCCTCCAACACCTTCCCATCCTTCATGAGGGGGGTGTCCTCTTTCCTCACGGCTGTGCTGCGTATCACCCTGTAGATCCCGTCCCACATTGATTCTCTTGTTTGTTTGCTGCAGAATCTCTTCCAGCTCTGGGTCTGAGCCTTCTTCATTTCTGTCTTATACAATTCTTTCGCGTCAATGTATTGCTGAACAACCCATTCTCTCCGAACTGGCGCTGCGTAGGAAATTCGTCTCTTTTTTCGGATATAATCCTTTTTGAGATTGGATAATTCTTCGTTCCACCAGGGCAATTCTGCTCGCTTCTTCGTACCGACCTTGGGTAAGTCCCTTTCGCACACCTCTACCACGGTTTCCACATACCGATCCACTACCTCTTCCAGCCTATCTTTTGATGTTATTTTTCTATTTCTTTCGATGTTATTTCATTCTTTTCGAGTGACTGGGCGAGATCCTTACGAAACTCGCTCCAGTTCACTCTCAAGGTAGTGTACTTCCGGGTAGAGGAGATGACTCTTGTGCTATGGGATTTACCCAAGTTTAAGTCGAACAGAATTGCCCTGTGGTCCGAACTCGTGACATCGTCCGCAAGGCGCCAGTTCTCGATCTTACCTAAGAGATGGGTTGAACAGACAGTTACATCGACGCAACTTGTGTATCGTACTCCTCCGCGTATGACGTCGAAGGTAGGCTCAGACCCTTCATTCAGCACATGTAAGCTGAGTTCGTCAATCTTTGCTGCAGCCTCAATGCCACGTCGATTGTCCGACCGGCTTCCCCACCACGTATTCCACGCATTCAGATCACCCCCTAGTATCACGTTGTCGGCATCCAAGCCCTCCACGGCATCTCCCATCAAGTCCAGGAGCGGTTCAATGGGCTTATCTGGCTCCAGGTAGACAGACACCACCCCCACCTCCCACGCCGCGGTCCTCAACTTGGCAACGGCTATGTTGCAAGTTGTGAGGTCCGGGCGATGGGTGATGTCGATGGTGTCGTCGAACAGTACAATGGCCGCCTTAACCACCATATCGGTGGTAGGTCTCCTGGCACATTGTACCGTTCTTGTCCCTGGATGCTGCCTCATCTCACCTCTATTTCCTGTGTAGGGCTCCTGGACTAGGGCAAACGTAAGCTTACGCTTCGTTGCTTCCATGATGAGTTCTGCCGTGGCGAGCTCGGACCTTTGCAGGTTAGCCTGTACAACGTGATATAGGGGCTGTCCGGATGAAGGGGAGCTAGGTACGCCTGGGGTGCCCTTAGCAATACGCTATGGACGACCTCGCCAGGGAATCCCACCTCCTTCTGACCGGACAGTCTTCACTGAATGCAGTGTGGTCTCTCCTGTCGAGTTTCGCGGATACGCAATTACGACAGGAGGGTGGTTTTCCGGAAAGCCGGTCGGTGCACACGGACCCGAGGTGTGGCCCACCGCAATGGCAGCACGCGTCTGCCGTCTCCGTGCAGAACCTTTTGGTGTGCCCATACCCCAGGCACCGTGTGCATTGGACGAGTGTATTAGTTACACATTATTACATACCTCATCTTGTTGTACAAATTTGTTCTTTTTCTCCCAGGTGACGTATTTAAAACCACGGAGCCTGGCCAGGTCTGAATAACAATTAGGATCTTCACAATTGTAACTGAAACATAATGTTAAATATAGTTCATACTTGTAAGCTGTTGTTTCCAATTATATTTACGATAAAAGTAAATAGTCGTAAAGACGTGACAATTAATATATTTTAGAAAATATTCAAAATTTATTTATGTGTATATGTGTCTTATATTTGTAATTAACATAATTCATATTTTATGTTATTCTTTTTCTCTTTTTTTTGAAAGGTTTTCTATGGAGTCTTTTTTTGTTCCTGATAAGTGATGAATTACCATAGCTAGGTACACAGAGAGGGCTCTCGCTGTCGGCTTTTCACCAAGCTTTTAGTGGTGAGCCCATCGCCATACGCGGAACACAAATTTTAGCAAGTGATTTTTTTGTTCTTAAAAAATTTAAAAGTGGCAATTCACTGGTTCAAAGTCATTGGGATTCGAATTCGCGACCATCGGGATAGTCAACCGTTTAACAACTAGGCTGTCAATCTATAAAGAAATACTAACACTTCAAATACTGCAGCCCAATCAGGTAAGAATAGGAGATGAGTTAAACCAGCGCCATGCATGCCGATAAACACATCAGTATTATGCGTTATTTCCAGCTGTTTAGTGAAGGGCACCGTTCTGTCAAATACAACACGTTGGACGTGGTAACCCTTTACTTTCATTAGGGCTTCCACAATTTCCTTCTCATTGAGGATGGCCCTATATGTTGTTCCTCGAGAAAGCAATGTCACCCTTATCTTATCATTGCTTCTAATCTGTGGTTTGATCTCTAGCGAATGCAATAGATGCTTAGAAAACGCATGGAATAAACCACTTCTTTCGCAACCGTAGATCTGAAACAAAGAAATATTTTCATCAAAGATGTTTATATCACCTATACATTTCCGAATTAATATACCGAAAAAATTAAAGTCCCTATTTTGAAAATAACTAAATAGTGGACGGCTAATTGTTTAAAGAAGTTGTGCAAAATAATGAAATGACTGAAATAAAGACTGAAATAAACAAATTTGTCAAAAGCGTAATGGATTAGGGTACGGTCTACAAAACGTAAGGTCGTAGATTCAGACCCACCACGGGACGTGAACCATGTTGGCCATGAACATGGTTAACGTCATGGTAAATTGCTGCGACCATGACGAAGTATGTTAATTACATTTATAAGAAAAAAGTTGCTAGTATTCTTAAAAAAAAACATCGAATAACAATTGGGATCTTCACAATTGTAACTGAAACATAATGTTAAATATAGTTCATACTTGTAAGCTGTTGTTTTCTGTTGCTGTTTATTTACGATAAAAGTAAATAATCGTAAAGACGTAATAATTAATTTATTTTATAAAATAATCAAAATTTATTTATGTGTCTTATATTTGTAATTAACATAATTCATATTTTATGTATATAATGTTATATTTACTATTCTTGAAAGGTTTTCTATGGAGTCTTTTTTTGTTCCTGATAAGTGATGAATTACCATAGCTAGGTACACAGAGACGGCTCTCGCTGTCGGCTTTTCACCAAGCTTTTAGTGGTGAGCCCATCGCCATACACGGAACACAAATTTTAGCAAGTGATTTTTTTGTTCTTAAAAAATTTAAAAGTGGCAATTCACTGGTTCAAAGCCATTGGGATTCGAATTCGCGACCATCGGGATAGTCAACCGTTTAACAACTAGGCTGTCAATCTATAAAGAAATACTAACACTTCAAATACTGCAGCCCAATCAGGTAAGAATAGGAGATGAGTTAAACCAGCGCCATGCATGCCGATAAACACATCAGTATTATGCGTTATTTCCAGCTGTTTAGTGAAGGGCACCGTTCTGTCAAATACAACACGTTGGACGTGGTAACCCTTTACTTTCATTAGGGCTTCCACAATTTCCTTCTCATTGAGGATGGCCCTATATGTTGTTCCTCGAGAAAGCAATGTCACCCTTATCTTATCATTGCTTCTAATCTGTGGTTTGATCTCTAGCGAATGCAATAGATGCTTAGAAAACGCATGGAATAAACCACTTCTTTCGCAACCGTAGATCTGAAACAAAGAAATATTTTCATTAAAGATGTGTATATCATCTATACATTTCCGAATTAATATACCGAAAAAGTTAAAGTCCTTATTTTGAAAATAACTAAATAGTGGCCCCGGCTAATTGTTTAAAGAAGTTGTGCAAAATAATGCACACTTTTAAACAAATTATCGTTGAAATAGACTGAAATAAACAAATTTAAACCGTTTTAAAAATGTGTTTTTTTTTTTTAAATAGGCAATAATTTATTTTCCGTCCCATCGTCAAAGGTTTTATTTTTTTTCGTGTCATTAGTATTATCGTCTGCCTTCGTCTTCGAAAGCGGTCTCCTAATACTTAATATAAAATATGATAATAAGCGCCAGAAAGTATTAATATTAATTATATTATTATTTAAATACTCCGGAAATAAGAGAGCAACCGCGCTTGATGCTACATTTAATTCAATTTGAAGTAGGTTATTGTTTTTTGATATCGGCTGGCCTATGTCGCCTTGCACTGCGTGGGCACAGGGGGGGAGGGAGTAACCTCCCCCCGGGACGTGCTCTCCTTGAGCACAGTGCAGAGGGGCTCCGGTGCGTTCCACTGGAGATCCCGGAGCCCCTCGTCATGGACCGAGGAAAGGGCCACCGGGGAGGTTTTAGTGGGTAAGAACCCCACATAACCACCGCCTTCCCCCCAGAAGGCGGGGTATCTTTTTGAAGATTTCCTCCCCGTTAACAAAAAAAAAGGTTAAAGACAGATACATATAACAGCACCAATCACTACTGTAACAGAATTGCAAATTATTGAAAGTAAAATGTACTTACCAAAGGAGTATTATAGTACAAACCGAATATCATTCTAGGCAAAAGGGGAAACACAACATTTCTAAAACATGCCACTTTCCCCCTAAACTTTTTCAAGTCCCAGATCTTATTTGACGTAAATGCTTTAAATGCATCTTTAAAAGCAGAGTCATAAGTAAAGGTCTCCCAAATAAGAATATGATTATCTCTTGAGAAAGTGGAAGGATGTGTGGAATTGACGTGGAGTGAAGCATACAGATTGAAGAAATCACAGAAGTGGTGGTACATATTCACAGCTGAAATTAGGACAAAACAAACCTTGCATTGATGGTATTATTAATGCAACACATATTGTAACAAATACAAAAACACAAATCTATGTTAACATATCATGCATGTATATTTCAGAAGACACTTAGATTAAGCTATATAGACCAATTTTGGACGTTCTTAAATGTTTATGCGTTTATAGCGCCATAATTTATAAACCGATTTTGAAATCATATTTTTTTCGATAAATGGTTAAATATTTGTCTAATAAAATGGTTTTACTAATTAAAATACATTATAATTACCCATCCCATACAAATTGTCGTAATATTTTCGAAAGCCAAGATAGGACCATGCCATCGTTGGTTGAGATTTATGAGGAGGTAGTTTTATGACAATCTGAGACTAAGTAACCATTAACAACTAGAACTATCACAAATATTGATGAAGTAAGATAATATAGTTGCCAAAACTTTGTGATATAACTATGCTACTTCGGAAATAAAAAAGACTCTTTGGTGGCGAATTTGGTTGGATTTGAAGTTTTTTTGTTTTTACGCGTAAATATACTTGTGTTATGTTATAAATGATGTAAAAGATTTCAATATTTAATACCAAAACATTTCAAAATCATTACATCATTTATAACACAAATATAACATTGTAACAAAAAATTTTAGACAAATCTATAACTGCATATACATAAAAACCACAATTATTTACAGAAACAAAGCAATAATAATAATATTAATCCATGCATAACCTACCATCACCAAGATGCTGTAATAATAGTCATTCATAAAATTATATTTTTATATGGTATAAATGCAAAGATGCATGCAACAAGCATGCAGGTGCACACCGGATGCACCTTGGCTTACTATGAACATCTGAAACAAAAACCGAACAACAAAGGCAATACACTTCTCTCCTCAGATCTCTCCAGGGTTGCAATCATATTTCTACTGTTTGATGCTGTGGTGTAACACTATTTTAGGTTGAAATTAAACAAAAATATTGATAATTTTTAATATTTTAATATTAAAAATAAATAATAATTTTAAGTTTACGCCTATTGGATAGATAAAAAGATGGCCAACAGTTTACTGACCATGATAGGCTTGGGAGTGAAATTGTGGTGCATTTGTTGTGTTTCAGATGATATCATAGTGTATATGTAAGCCCAAGTTATGGTAGTGCCAAGTGAAAACCCCAATTGTTTACACATCAACAGGTATTGACCACCAATGCAAGGTTGCTGAGTGCAAATTCAATGCAAAACAAACAAAAAAGAGTAATTATGATTCATAATTTATTAAAATGTGTTCAGCCATTGAACTTTTCAACCATTTAAACACATAAAATATTGATTTACTAAAAAAATTATACTACTATGAATAATATTATGTAGTTTTTTTATCAAAGTAATAGATATATTTCAAATATTCAAAATAAAAAAATAATAACATACTGGCATCCAATTTCATAATGTATGTAGGTTTCTCTATAACAATATCACACTTATCATCATAGATTGGTCGGTATGGAGTTTTTACAAAATTCACCATTTCAGGAGCCCAGGATTGTAAGGCACTCATGTGTTCTGCTTCAGTCTTCAGTCTTTCTTCATAAAAGTTACAATAGCCACCTGAAAGTTTAATTTCTAAAATTAGAAATAATAAACATATACTAATAAATATACACCAAGCCTCACCATTGAAAGAAAAATGGGGAATTGCAAAAAATTATTTAATATGTAAATTGATTATCTCAAATATTGTTTATGATATTTAAAATATGAAGCTAACTGAAAATTATTTAAATAAGCCTTAATATAATACTTTAAGCCTTATAGGCACTACAATTAAAACATGCACTTTGGAAAAATTAAACATTGCAACTCTAAGCAATATTTTCGGGGGACTCAAAATTATCATGGCTGGCAAGCAGTGTAAATATTTAAGCAATACTGTTTTAAAAAACAATAAAACATACTCAAGCTTCTTATGATTGAAACTAGATTAAAGCTAGTCTTCATTTCATGAAATCACAATCATTTGGACAAAGCTTAGCAAACAAATTCAGTCCTTTTTTCTCTATTATTACAACATTGAGTAGCACTTATTGAATTGATTGATGTAAATGTACCAATACAGGTACAGAAAACAGCTAATACAGTACACACTTTGTTTTTATAATAAAGGATTCATCCTTCATTCAGCTACTCACCAATTTGACCTTCCGCTAAAATATCCATTTTATAACGCAAATTATCACCACGACCAAGTAAACCCGTAAAATTCAGCATTAAATTTCGGCCTCTACAAAACCTGAAAAATAAGTATTAAATAAGTGTACAATTTGTATTTTTCTTAAATTTGCCTGTAATTTTAGATTACCTTAAGTATTTCGAACATTCTAATGAGCTGTCATGAAGGTAAGAAGCTTCACACATGACCTGTAATTCATCTATCTGATCTTTTACATAACCTGAAAATTTCCCAATAAAATAATTTTTTTTTATCGAAAAAATTGAATTGAATTGTTTGAATATTTACCGAAGTCAGCTTGGGTATAAAATGTATCATACTGGGCCTCTTTGGTGTTTACCCAGCCTCTGTGATCACCTGGGCAACGCGGCCTGACATGGTAAGAGATATTCTTGTTACATTCAGGTTCATATCCCCAACAAACTTTATTACCAATAACATTTTTAAATATACAATTAGAATCTTCTTTACAGCTATCAGCTAGGCTAGGAAACAAATTAAAGATATATGCCATATGTTCAGCTGGAACATTAATGTTGTTTAACTGTACTAAGTAAACAAAATTGAATGAGATACAAAAAAGTAACAGTTTTACAGTAAAACGCATTCTCACAAAAATACATATACAAAAATACAAAAAATACACTTTATACGTAAACAATTCAATATAAATGTAAGTGAGATCATGTAGTTCAAAAAAAATTAAAAACATAAAAAAGCGTTACTTGTATGGTATTTTTACTTGATACAAAAGTCAATGTCAAATTAATAGTAAACGTCAAAAATTGACTGCCCATCGAAAGATTGTCCACTGACATCAGTCAAGCAACTATCAAGTAATTTTTTGGATAATATTCGTTTTATTAGAAGGACAATCGACCATGCAGCTTACCTAATATCAAGCGTTCACCGCCGCTTATGAACAACAACAACATGGAGGTCGCAAATAAGCTGTCTGATTTTAAAAAGGAATACACAAATTTCAAGAAGATCTTTTTTTTGTGACAAACTACATAAATTACATGAGGAGCTGACTTTACTACTTTACCGGATTGAGAAATTGCATAGCTCTTAGGTCGCTTAGCCTTAACCTCCATTATATAACTATTATACCACTATATATCCATAACGCGACAAAAATGGATTTTTACCACGATGAAAAACATTCAATTCTGAAAAGGGAATAATTCCAAGTAAATCCTCGAAACACTAAAAAAATTTCGTCGTAAAACTAGTAGATTAAGCTAATTGCAAAAGTATATAATAATAACCCATGCTGCTCTTCGTTGCAAAAGATCAAATGGGCAGATCTAGTACAAAGTAGTGCAAATACTATGCTCCCAACATAGTATTTTAGGGAATTTATTTTAGATGCCGTGGGACATATGACTTATATGCGGTGTGGTCAATTAAAACGTTTAATCCTACTATACAGGCCACCTGCTACACAGCAACAAAATTATAAACATTGGTCAATAGGGCAAACAAATTGTAAATAAAAAGAATTAAATTTAATGAACAAAATCCTTTTGTTTTTATTGTCCATCGAAGTTCTTCATTTTGGCTTCTTAAATAAAAAAAACATTTTATGGTCTATGCTGAATATCATAGATGAAATTATCTTTGCTTTACGACAGATGTCACTGTTCTCATCTATAGTTTCGCGCCTTTTCCGGAAATAAATTCCGGCGGGGGTTTCTGGTTTTGGATATACACGTGAACAGGCGTCATCCAATCAGCTGGTAAATTTTAAGACCGGCGGCGGTCATCGTTGACTTTCTTGAAGTGCTTGTTTATTAGTCTACTTTTGTTGTTGTGTCTGTACAATTATAGTGATTATATTTTGTCAGAGGGTACAAGAAGCTATAAAAAATTAGGTGGTTTATTTTATAGAATGTACATCATTGCAATTTCTGACCTTCAAACATATCCTAAATATGTTGTCGCCATTTTGACCAACGAAGTTGAATTGAGATAGTTTATTTTCGTATAGATCATTATTAGAGTCGCGTTTGTGAGATATGTAAATGGATATCCATTGGGAGGATTGTGAAGAAAATGTCCCAGAAACCTAGTATAGTAAATTTCCTTATACGTGACGCCAATGGTTAGTAAGTAGTGTCGTTAGATTTCGTCGATTTAGCTTTTAATTTCGTATAATTTAAACAGAGATTATTTCTTAATGCCATATCTGATAAATAATGCCGTGAAAATAAACTGGGCGTCTTAAATGTTCGTCAGGGCTAATGTGGGCTCAGCTTCAAATCATATGTCTCCCTGTTTGTTTACGTTATGGTCGTAGGTTTGAATTTTATGATTAAACACACATGTATATTGTGCCATAATAATTGAGAAATAATAAATTGTTAGTATTCTTTTTAGGACAGCCGCAAATGGTGAAAATAGTACAAAATTCTAATACCACCAAATCTATTGTTCCAATCAAATTGAAATCAAACCCTGTGAAAATATACAAATTACCGACGACTGCTGAAGGAAACATAAATACTCAGGTTGGTTAAAGGAAGTCTTTAAACAAACAAATTTGAAAACAAAATAATCAAACAATTTTTTTTATAGTATAATATATATTCATAAGATTGTTTTTTTGTTAAAATTTAATATTTTTCAAAATAATTTTAATACCATCCTTCAATGAGAACTTTGGTTTTGAATGATGGTATTTGTTGCTTTTCCTATTCAATTTAAAGTTAAGATTAGATTTTATTGATTTAATTTATTTAATCATGGCTTGATGCAGTGCAAAATATTATTTGATAACTTTATAAACTATGGCACAAAAGTTTGCATTTCCATCTGGTTATCTCTGCTAAGTTAAAATAATTCTTGCTTCAGTAATTTTTAAGGGAGTTTTCTGTAAGTACTTGGCTTTTGAGTCACCTATATTTATTAAATGTTACTAAATCAATTTTGGAAGGGATAACAATGGTATACCGATAAGACAAGACTAGTTTTAGTTTCATAGTTAAAAAGTTGCTTTTGTTTTTTTTGTTAAGTTTGCTTATTAAAAAGCTATGTCCAATAAGCACTTACAAAAAAGCATTTGTAAATCTTCAAACTCAAATTGATTTTCAAAGACAAAATGCATATTTAAATATTGCTTGTCATATAAACATCTGTAGATAGTTCAAAATGTTGAGACCAATTCAGTTGTGCCTAAATTATATAAAAAAATCTTAACTTAGTACCTAAAAACTGAGATGATGTGGCACTTGTTTGTAGGTATGAATATTACTTATAATTAATAACCATATTTCGAGAAATGCTTTGCCTGCATAGGAGTTAATACTTTATTAAACCTCATTTTAAATCAATCCAGTAGTATTTTATAGGAGTATAAGTAAAAATGTATGTACATCAGGTAGATGTTAAGTTATTATTTCCATAAACTTGCTCATCAATTTACTCAAATTCACATCATTATTCTGCATGGTCATGGTAATTCCCTGACCATGCCAGCCCATTCATGTAAAGCCCCTTCAGTAAAATTACCATAGTTATATGTCTTATGTTATAGATTCTAATTTATGATTTGTTAGGATGGCTCTAAGCCTTAGTTACCTTCCTCCACTGATAATGATATTTTTCTTTTTTTGTGGTGTATACAAAATTAAACATTAATTTAATATGGCTTATGGGTGAAATGTTTAATCATTTGTATCATTAGGCTAGGCTAGGGATTGCCCAGAGGAGTTTGATTGTACACACTGCATGCTAGTTGTTTTATATTGATGTTTAAGCCTTCTTTCTAGTCATAGATTTAACCTACTTTGTAACCCTGAATCTGTGTAGAAGAAATTGTAAATGTTTAAGGTTAATAGAGTGTATCATTTATTAAGCATCTGTAATATCTATATAATCTGCAAATATATAATCTGCAAATAAGAAATCTCATCAGTTTTTGTACTTTATTCCCAAATTTCTTATCTTTTTAAAATACACACATTTTAGAGAACATCTCTCTCCAAAACACCTCTAGACAAGAAGCTAACCTTAAATTTATTAGTAATTACACATTAATTAATTATATTTGCTTATATTCCAATTCACATTTGCAAGCAAATTGGATATATAAGCATATCATCACCATAACTTTAAACAATATTGCCATCATCTGGATCCATATTACAAGGTGGAATTGACCGAGAATAAAAGAGAGGTGGCCTTTTTCCATTGAGGTTTTATGAACTATTTACAATACTATACTATATACAATACAACTACTATATATTAAAATTGCATTCCAACAAGTTTGTTATTTTTGATGTAGTTAATATACACAGTTGTTATTTCCTTTCAGAATCCTCCTGTATTTTGCCCTATTAAAGTAACTGCTGGTATTAAGTGTGCATCAAGTAAGTGTTACTTAATTATTCTTTGTTGTATTTCATAAACTCTTATTTAGGCGAATGTGTCACAATTTATTGTTTAAGTCCTAGTTCTGGGGTTGATTCTTGTTTGAAGCTAGCAATTTTATAAAAGCACATGTTTGTTTTATGTCTGGTTGTGTTGTGTGCTCTACAGCATTGGAGTGTTATTGCACATGGTCATTCAAGTTGGGCAAAGATGCCAGGATATCAGCCCTGTATTTCTGGGCTCTCAAGAATAAGACTACGGTATCCCCTGCCTGTCTTACAAGGCGACTAAAAGGGGCCTCGGGTTCACTGGGCGACAAGGGTGGGGGCCTGAGTCGTCCACCAAAGTGGACCCGGGAAGAAGGCGACATCGACTGGCCCGTGTCGCCTTTGGCTGCGAGGGCACAGGGGGGGGAGGGAGTAACCTCCCCCCCCGGGACGTGCTCTCCTTGAGCACAGTGCAGAGGGGCTCCGGTGCGTTCCATGTGAGATCCCGGAGCACCTCGTCATGCACCGAGGAAAGGGCCGCCGGGGAGGTTTTTAGTGGGTAAAAATCCCACATTTCAACACTTCAACAAGATACCCCGCCTTTCCCACAGAAGGTGGGGTATTTTGTTGAAGATTTCCTCCCCGTGAACAAAAAAAGTTTTGATTTATTCTTTTTTGGAGGACTCATGCTTTGAGGTTAATAGATTAAACAAAGAAAACAGAAATTGACCAAACCTTTTAATATTTTATGGGATATGTTTTGAAGAATACTCATAAATTGCACTCTTTAATCTTGTCTTGTGCTAACAATTCTTAGCAGCTAAATTCATTGTTTACTTGAGGCATTAGTATGAGCCCACATGACTGACAACTCTATTATTATGGATTTTGACTTGCTTTGAAATATTTACCAAGTGACGACATGAGGTTGTGTCTTGCACCGATTTTGTCATTGGAATATTTTAAACTAATGTGAAAAACATATTTTGCATGATTATTAAAAGTAGTAAAGTAACAACCATCTACATACATCCCTACAACCTATTTATATATATACATCCCTTTGTAGAGTACAGCCCTCTGTAAGGAGTTTAAGAGCATAGTCTATCATACAGCCTTATTGCGGATTGGCAGACTTCACATGCCTTGAATATTTTCTAATACATGCAGGACTAATCACAATGTTTTCCTTAACCGCCGAGCACGTGGTATATCGCGCAATTATCATAACATGTGGATGTTCAGTTTCCCCCTTTTACTATAAAATAAAATAACGCTTTTTCCTGCAGATGTTGTTTAATAATGGCCTGTAAAGTACTCTAATATGTTTAATTTTTTTGGCCTTGTTGTGCATAGCGGCTCAATCGATTATCGCCGGTCCCACATTTTTAAGTGGACATTTAACATAGACAGCTTTTTAAAAAACCGCGGATAGCTTCCATCAACCATCATGCTCGGTGGGCAGACCTTGAGCAACTTGGATTACAAATAGGAAGAAAACCACGCGCAAGCGTGGCTTAATCGTATCTACTGGCAACTTGTTATAAAATTATAAAGATAGAAAATCTAATGAGAAGTCAGTTTTTGTTTTTAAGTGTAAATATACTTTTTATGAAAGCCGCCCGGCTTATGGCGGACCGAAGCTCAGTTTTGGGCCAAGGTCGCCATCTAGGTATTTAATTTAAACGAATATTTACTGACATGTTCTTGTCTATTAATTATAATACTGTCGAACATTGCAGTGCAGAACTTCAAGCTTAAAAAACTTATCACTTTAAGTTCTAAAGTAACAGAAATAATTTAGTGCCTATTTCTTATTTCAGAATTTGTGCAAGTTCCTGTTGATACATTTACTCGCTTACAAAAAGTTGAACCAAAGATAGAGCCGCCCGAAGTAGAGCTTCAGGTATTAAATTTTCAAAAAAGTCTTTTAGTTATATACTTCAGTACGAAAGGCGAAATAGTTTTGGGCGATAAGTTCAAGCGAAAAGAGCTAAGTATCCGATAATGGGATCTTCATTTAGCTAAGTTTACAAAAGTAAGAGCACTTACCAAAGTTTAATAAATTCTATTTGAAACTTATTATATAAAATCTCAAATAAGTGAATATGAGATTTTATATAACACCTTACATAATTTGAGTAGACCATGACAACAATGCTCTTTCACTTTTTACTACCCGTTAAAATGCAAATGTCTCAGCCTCATCAAATATGGGAGCTAATAAGCTTGGGGGAAAGGAAGCCTCTGTCTACCATGGTATGGTTAAAAAAACCTTTTAACCATTTTATATATAATGCTACAAATAATATATGTATAATGTTACAAAAATGTGTGATTTTTTGTATACCTGACAGTAGGAGGGCTAATGCAGCTATTTGAATTTATTGATAGTCTTCCGATAAAAGTTACCGAGCGTGTCGTGTGTGTGTCGTGTCATTGTCGGAGTCGTGAGTTCGACTCTCTCAGGCACCCTTGGTTCAGAATGCTACTGTGATTAGAGTAACCATCCAAGCCGAGGACCCCTCGTAGGATCCTTGCACAGTGCTGCTCCCAATGGACGTTCAGGCTAAGCAACCTAAGAGCTCGTCCACCTCTCAAACCCATCGAAACTGTTGCGATCAGCTTCTCTGGCCAATTAGCATATCTTGGCGAAGGGCAAGCTCATTGTTTGCACAAACATGCCGGTGTAAACTAGTTCGGTGAGAGCATACTCAGTACAGTATTGTCATTGAAACTGTTGTCCAATGGGCGTAGAAGTTGTCTCCAGTTTTCTTTATATAAATGTAATACTGTAACTACCATACAATTTTTTTTTGCAGGAAAATTATCAGGATCAAAATACAGAGTACCGAATTTTGCAGTGGGTACCAAAATTAGTACCTATTCTACCAAAGCCTGAATTTGCTGAAAAATTTTCACCTGAAAAATTTTCTCCTAAAAAAATCACACCTAAAAAATTTTCTCCTAAAAAATTATCTCTCGAAAGATTATCTCCTAAAAAATTATCTCTTGAAAAATTATCTCCTGAAAAATAACTACGAAACCTTGTGATTTGTCTCCAACAATGTCACATGCGTCGAGGAGAAGACGTGATTCGGATAATGACCCTCCAGCAGAGTAGTAAGTATTTGTTACTGTTTTTTAATGTTTCCTCCTGTCTTCCTCTTGTTAAATAAATGGATGACACTCGCTCAGACCAGGATGAAACAAATAATTACTCAATTGTCCTTACTATAACGACGATTGATTAATTATAATATAAAATATAACTTAAAAATATAAAATGACTTGAGAACTTATATATTGTATACATATATATAAAATATAACTTAAAAATATAAAATGACTTGAGAACTTATATATTGTATACATATATATAAAATATTCATTTTCTCTAATGACTTCTTTTGTTTCATCTACAGCACAACAAAGAGACGTAAGCACGCTGATAAGGTTGGTAAAGGACTGCGACATTTCTCCATGAAAGTATGCGAGAAGGTCAGAAATAAGGGTTTCACGTCTTACAACGAAGTTGCGGACGAGCTAGTGTTAGAGTTTACAACTGGAGTGCATGGCTCTGCCGATAGTCAGGTTTGTAGTTTCTCATACTGAAAGTTGGTGAGAGCTAATTTGTTTTATTTATTCTTAGCCCTGACATTTATATTTCACAGAAATACATCTTCCTATTGTTTCAATTGTTTCATAGCATTATAGGTGTCAATAGCCTAATAGTTTAGGGTGTGGTCTACAAAAAGTAAGGTCGTTTCAAGTCTACCATTCAACTAGCACAAGCTTATGCTTAGTTGGAATAGTTAACAAAAATGTTAGTAATATTTTTGAAAAAATAAATTTGTTAGCATTCTTTTTTAAAAAATATGATGCTACAAATTCGACTTGGTTTTCTTCGTGCTCCGTTGTTATAAAAGCAAATACTACCCAGTAGTAACTAGAACAACTATTACAAACACTGACTCCCGTCACCCGGAGGGGCAGGCAGAGATCATTGACTTCCACTTAGTATGATCCTGATACTCTCTTTACATTCACATACACAAACGTCGGTTAAGTATACCCCTTACCAGTCTCGACATACTATATGGTCGATATACCTCCTTCTAGGGCCGATCACGTTATAAATTCTGGTGTCATTTTTTCCTAATTCGTCCTTTGTATATGTCCGAACCACCTAGGCATACCTTTCTCGAGTCTAGTTAAAACATCCTTACTTAAGCCACACTTCCCTTATCAAGCAATTCTATAACCGGTACTGAAATACTGCTTCTACTTCTCAAATATATATCTCTATACTTACCAAATAAAGCATGCACCTGTCCAGGTACAATGCATATATTAAATTAAATGTACAAGGCAATAGACTTACGCCTTGCCTAGTTTGCCTTGATTTCATTATTATATTATTTCAGCAATATGACCAGAAAAACATTCGCCGGAGGGTATACGACGCGTTAAACGTGTTAATGGCAATGAATATTATATCAAAAGAAAAAAAAGAAATTAGGTGGCTTGGCCTTCCAACAAACTCAGTCCAGGAGTGCGCAGCACTGGAGAAGGAGAAGCAGACAAAAATAGAACTAATACAGAAAAAATTTCAACAATTACAAGAGCTTACTTTACAGGTATCATAACAGCCTTAACTTTTATTATTACTAACATTAAAATATTACAATGTCATGTGTGTACTATTGAAAAACATAAATTCCTTGTAATTGTTCTGAGTGATCCTGATATGTATTGGAATATCTGTTATGATGTCTACCATCCTGACTTGTCCAAGACACTTGTTTAACATAATTTCTTCGCATACAGCGGGGAAGGAAGTAGGAATTCCCTTACTATCCAGATAAAACCATGCGTGGACTTTATTCTAAGACCTTTTTCTAGAATCAGCTGTCACTGATTCAAATATTGGACCCATTGCCACTTCAACTTGCTGACTCTAAGAGCCACAACTACCTTTGTTCTCTTTCGAATTTCATTCCTGATTAGCGGTTTCAACCATCATTCAGATCTTTTTTTAAATTAACACTGTCTTCCAAGTTATTGTGTTTAACTTTTGCTCTAACTAAAGAGAGGCGCTTAGGCGCTTAGCACAACTCTGCTCAGAGAGCGCCGGAGTTGGAGGGTTGGACGACATTTTCTCACATTAACAAAGCAAGTTATTTTGATTGATTTGAACTCATGTTTTGTAAGAACCATGATAAGCCAGGATGTCTCTACAGTTTCACTGATTTCTAGGGTTTTTTTTTCTTGAAACTTTATAACAACTTTCTGCATATAAAACGGGAGTCATTTTAGTTCAGTTTTTAACCGACTTCAAAGAAGCCCCTCCTTCTCAATTTGACTGATTTTTTTATTTTTATTACCTCAGAACTATAGACTGGGTAAACCGATTTTGATGATTCTTTTTTTTATTTAAAAAATTGAATCATCAAAATCGGTTGGCCAAATTGGTCCATTTCTGTCAATATTATATAAAGACCAACCATACCATACAAATACATGGAAAACCATATAAGTCTTAAATTTGATTTGAAGTCAGTTTTTGTTTATATAGTTGTGTACCAACTTGGGGTGCATATGTAAAAGATTGTAGACAGTAAATCTATAATAAAGTAATATATAGACATTATACAAAAAAGAAAACAGATGACTTATTTCATGTGCAGTGTGTGTTGATGCTATTTGTTCTTCACAATTAATTTTAAATTTTTTCAGCATATATCATTTAAAAGCCTAATAGAAAGGAATAAAGAAACAGAAAAGAAGGGTGTTAAACCTTCACCATCATCCGCCATCCACTTACCATTTATAGTTGTAAATACAAGTGACAAAGCGTTGATAGACTGTAGTATATCAAATGACAAGTAAGTAAAGTTATTCAATAAAATTTTGTGTAAAAGTCATATGATAAGTCTTGCCATAAATAACGTTACAAATAAATTGTTGCTTTTATTATTGCAATTATTAGACCAGTGTGCTTTAGTTTGCGAATTTCAAATTATGTGTGTCTATGGCTTCATGATTCAGTTATCATCTAATCATGTTCTTGTGAACTTGTACTAAAACAATTTAAAGATAATTCTGACGTATTTAATTACCCAGAGTCAAAATTCTCTGCACTGATGATGCATTTTGTAACTATTCTCTAATATTCCCCTCAGGGAGATAAACCTGACACAGAACTGTATTTCTTAAACACAGATACCACAAAATGAATTATTTATATATATATATTAAATTAGGAAAATTAAAGGAGTCATTTTTATCCTATTCTCTCTAAAACAGTAGTGCTGAAACTATGGCAAGTACTTATTAAAAACCATCTCTTTTTTAGGACAGAATATATGTTTAACTTTAACAAGAGATTCCAGATACATGATGATATAGATATATTGAAAAGGATGGGCCTCTTATTTGGTAAGTAACTTTTAACATTAAAGTTCTGTTAAAAAGTAACTAATACAAATAATTATTAATAGATTTATAAAAAGCGATGAAACCTGAGTGGCTAAGCTGTTCGACATACGACCTGATGGTCGCGAGTTCGAATCCCATCCGCTTATACCAATGAATTACCATTTTGAAGGAAAAGAACAAAAAAATAATTTGCTATAAATGTGATAGTGGTGTAAGGCGATGGTCTCACCACTTGTCACATATGGGCCTAATAAACTAAGTGCAAAGTAGACAGCAAAAGCCTACTATCTTTAGCTTTGGACCGTGATAGCATATTATTATATCTAATGCATCTCTAGTTTTGGTACAATTAATTTTATACAATAAAATTTTCTGTATGATTTTTCTTTCTTTAATCTTTCAATTAATTTTCATAGTCAAATTAATCAAATTATATATCTTTTCAGGACTAGACAAGGGAGAATGTTCAGAAGAAGAGTTAAAAAAAGTCAAAAATATGGTACCAAAATCATTAGAACTGTATGTGGAACGTAAGTACTTCTCAGGCATAAAAGATACAAAAAACGCAAGTCCACGTGATTTGCGTTTTTTGTCTCACCCTATTCATCCCAGGATATACAACATGTGCCCTGTCGCTGATAGATCCGGGGCACTACTCTTATAACGGCCGATGGCATTCACGGAAGGTTTAGTGGAGACCGTGTATGACACATCCCTCCGGAACCCTGGAGGGGATGGTTTGTAAAAAGAATTCCCCCGCGTTAGCAAAAAAAAAGATATACAACAAAGTTTTTAACTGGCTTCAAAAAAGTAGGTTTTCAATTCGCCTGTTTTTTTATATATTTGTATTGATAGCATATCTTGTAGCCACATCATTCATCTGATTATTAACAAGGCTATTATTATTAGTTTTCAATTAAGTCCCATGTTAATTGTGTAGGCATAGGAACTCAGGAAGTACTTAACTACTATGAGTAAAAATGTAGAAGAAATGAATGTAAATGATAGAACTTGGAATATAATTATAGTCAACCACAGAAAGGGCATCTACTGCTGGCCTCTCCTAACTTTTTTTTGTAAACCAAGCGCTTGTAAGCTGTTGTCAGACCACATTGAGGGTGGACGTCCTTCGAGATGTTTGCCGGCAATAATTAATTAATAATATAATTATAATACTTCGGAAATAAAAGGTACTGATGCTGCGTGCGTAATAACGCTTAATCCGCCACTGACATTTTACATCATCGGTCATTAGCGCAGATTTGGAGATGTGAAGCGGTTTTTGTTTTTACTCGTAAATATACTTCAACATTACCACTTTGCATATTTTAGGTCATTTTTA
This sequence comes from Meandrusa payeni, assembly GCA_029286785.1. Lineage (NCBI taxonomy): Eukaryota > Metazoa > Arthropoda > Insecta > Lepidoptera > Papilionidae > Meandrusa > Meandrusa payeni. The sequence continues at coordinate 9,389,306 of JAGSMX010000012.1, read as the reverse complement.
TTTCCTAAATATACACTTCACCACTACCACCATTGCCCATGAACGGCTTTTCTTAAGAATCCTCCAGACGCCACCGAACTTGTATTACTAGCACGCTATGCAGCTAGCTTAGGCACTCTCTGTTGCCATGCCTCTTTCACATATATTTTTTTCAAAATTGGATGTAAGGTTCTTATGTGTTTTTAAATGAAATAAATACAAATCCTTTTTATCCATCTTATGGGATAATTGTTATTTAAAGCGACCGCGCGTAGGAGCGTTTGATGTTTGATTTGAGGCCAGTTTTTGTTTTTACTGTTCACTATTTTTGTCACTTATTTTGTTATTATTAACATAAATATAATAATTTTGTTTTGTGTGTATTTGTCTCTTACAGAAATGGGAAGAGCTGAGAGTTGTAATCTAAGTAATATACTCGATGAGGAAGATATTGATGATGGTGAAAACGAAGATGAGACATTAGATGTGGCCGAGGTGAAAGACGAACAGGATGACGATGATGGTAATGAATACAGCGACGACAGCAGCGACGTGGACGTGTAGCAGTCATGCCCGCGCCTGGCTGCGCTGTCACGGTTCACAGTATATGTTATTAGCTATTATCTAATTGATCTGAGCATGACATGTGTCATTACTCACGAATGTGTCATGCAATGCGCACACCAATTAATTACATGAATCGTTTTCTTTAATTTTCTACAATATTCGATTATATTTACTTTAAATAATGACGGTCTTATTCATAAAAAAACCCTGATTGACGATTTAAAACGTTTATCAGTTAATTTGGGCTCATTAGGCCTAATGAATCTTCTCAAATATAAATAATTGTTAGCAATTTTATGTTGTTGTGCTGACGGTTTTACTTATCCTGAGGAAGATACACATGAAAACGTATAATTACAGCTGCTATAAAAACTAATAATTACTGCCCATACATATTTCAAGTTGTAAGCTAACTAATGTACATGTCCATGACACCAGTTGACATAAAATTAACGAAGCTTCTAAAGTCTTTGCCTTCTTAAAAAATGTTGTATGAGTCCCATGTGTTTTGTATGAATAAGACCGTGTTTGACCATGTGTCATGTTAATTTGTCATTCTGTAATGACACATTTCATTAGCTTAGGATTATTGTTGCAGAATTGGTATTGTTTATAAATAAGTTGCTTAACATATTCTTGTTTCATGTTTGGTTTATATATTTTCCTTTAAGTTATAATCTATTTTGATACTGTACAACAGGTAAAATGATTATTTGAATTTTTACCTTCACATGGTAAAATGATAAATTGAATTTTTATTTTCACCTTACAATCTATGTGGATCTCAAGTGCAGTGACTAGGGTTTGTGTAGCTACATCTTTACTCACATACAAAGGACTTGCAGCCCACAATCTGGTTAGTAAACATCAAACTGTAAATGGCATTGAATGCTGATTTGAAAAGCATAATATGGTAAATATTACTACTGAAATGTCATAGGAATACTTTACTGTCCATTTTTAGTAAATCTTATTTATAGCATTGATTTGGAATTGTTTTAAAGAGAAAATAAATTTCTCAATATGAAAAAGTTTTCTTTATTTTCTTAAAGTAACAATAACATGAGATATACAACTAAGTCTTCAGGTGAGGCAGTTCTATCACTTTAAGTCATCATCATCGAACAAGTCTTCAAAATCTGAAACAGAAATGTAATGTTGTGTAAAGTACAATACTTAAATCTTTTATTTTGGGTGATTTTTATGTAGAGACATACTTATTGATAGTAGAAGTACTTCAACATGTGTTTGTACTGTAGAATCCCAATTTCAACTTATGATTCTATTGTATCTGTGTAGAACAGAATCACTCATTGACCTGTAGTCATTAGACATTGAAAACGAATGAAATTATAAGAAGAAATATGACACTATCTATATATAATCTATTAGGGAGTCAACTGAATTCAAAATATAACTGTTTATTTTTATCTACAAACAAACAAGTAATGTTAGAAACTTTGTCTAATTGTAACCATTTTGCTATTCACTGAGTCTATTAGGTACTAGATTTCTGCCCGTGTTCTCCAAAACATGCTGCATCTTTTGCTACAAGTGTATCATATCTATTCTTTCTGTAAGTTTTTGCAGTGATGATTTGGGAGATGACAAAAAAAATCTCGCTACTTATTAATATAGAATCTCGTCAATCTTTTTTTTATTATAGCAAGTAAGTAGTTTTATGTAATATTATGATAAATTTGAACATTAAGCTGCACACAAACAGATATGACCAAGGATATTGATGAAATCAACCCTACATGATTCTCTGCTACAGTTATTGCTTATCAGTTTACAGTTCAGCCCATTTTTGCAAGGTAAATTTGAGGGCATAGCCTTGTACCACAATCAAAAATTATATCACAAATATGAAAAACAATACCGTTAAAAAAATCTGCATGAACTGCTTTTTCATTAGCAGCCAAATCCATCAGAAGATTTGATGGTCCTCCAGCCTAAAAAATACATTTATATAATATAAATAAAAGGTCAACTTCGCAGCCCAAATTGTGACAACATACACAACACCAATTAGTTTTCTGACTGGGCTGGTAAATTTTTAACACAAATGGCATTAATATTTTATTTCAAATGTTTTTACTCCTCTACCACAATCATTAGAAGGGAGTGATGGAGTGTAAAGTAAAAATATACAAGGTACCTTTAGAGTTGAATATTGAAACAGCATTAGCAATATCAAACATTTAGGCAACCTATAACAACTATAGCCTATCTACTATATAAGGTATAGATTGGGACAGATAGAGCCATATAAAGAGTACCTATACTGAAATAACACAGATGTAAACAAAACTAAAGGTGTACAGAATTAATTGCTTCAGAACTAATTCATAGAAATATAGTTGTTTGTTTTTTCCACAGGTAAGTAGTAAGTAATAAAAAAAAACATACTTCTTCCAAATCCATATACGGACCAACTCCTTCTGGAAACATTTCATCTGCTGCTACTGTGGGTTTCATATTTTTACGTGAGGAACAAATACTAAATTAAAAGACGGGTAGAAGACCCAAACAACACTCGTACGTACACTTGATTCAAGTGACAATCATTAATGACGTTACCAACCTATTTCTATTAGTGTCTGTCTGTAATGTTAAACTTATTTCAGGCACAAGTATTTAGAACGTAAGGTCTATATAAGAGACCCTACCTATTCCTAGATCAGAGAAAGCAATTAAAAAATTGCATTATGCACCATGGTCACTTCGGATCATGATGCATAATACTTTTTTGATATCCTCTATCAATAAAAATGTGTATACTATAACACTTAAATACCTAATATACAAGCAGCTACGATCCCACTTGTTAAGTGGTAATGCAGTCCGGTAATGGTAAGGCGAACTAGTCTATAAAGATAATATATATAGAAAAATTAAAATGACCCATGGAGCAATCACATATCATTGGGATAGGCTATTTCATACAGTAAATTGATACGGGCTGATGATATAATTAAAAAAAACAAATAATACGTATATGCGCTGTCAATATTGTTTGTCAATGCTGACAGTAATAGTTGGCTAACCTAATATAATAAGAGTTCCCAATCTTATATTTCACAGCAAATACCTTATTTAAGTTATGTTAACATATGAAAATAAAATTATTCTTGCACCAATGGTGCGCATTGGAACTTTACCAATGCGGCTTTTAGCTTTACGATATGGCGCTGACATTGTGTACACAGAAGAATTAATAGATTGGAAGTTTTTGAGATCAAAGCGAAGATTGAATGGTAAAAGATAAACAACAACTATAAAGAGTATGCCTTACCATAAAAAAATAAGCTCTTTTAACCCGAGAGGGATAAGCAGGGACTTCTTTTCCTGTTTGCTTTTCACCAAGCTTATTAAGTTCCATATGTGATATGGTAAAAACCATTCACCATACAATTACATATTTACAAGAGAAGGCTTATATAATAATTGAAGATCTATTTTGTAGTAATAGTTAACTTTTGATAACTGCTATTAAATAAAAAAATGAACTGTTATTATTTTTTGGCAAATTTGATTTTAATATGTGATGGATTGAGATGATGAGACAAACATTTTTAATAATTTATTGCAGATTGTGATTGTGTTGAGCAAAAGATCATGTTTGTAATAAAAAATATCTGTTTCCGTTCCAATCCAGGATCAAACGGTCAGCTAAGAATATTTTAGAACAAGTTGGCTCCTGTGTCAGATTAATCTTATGACAATGGAATCTTCTTACATAATTTTGGATTGTTTTAAATTCTACAATGCAACACAAAATACACTATTAGTAACTAATTTATTACAGACATTTTAAACACTGTAGACTACATAGATCAATCTGATGGCACTGTAGTGTTTCGTACATGTTCTGAAGAAAAGGAAAAAGTTGTGCTGCAACTTGGTACGTGTGATGCTGAAAGAGCTTTAAAAGTTGCCAAGATGGTGTAAGTTTCTTTTACAGATAATACAAAGTTTTGCATATCTAAAACTCCTATATAAAATTACTGAAGTAATGAGCCATTTTATTTCTTAAGGTAATAGACATGAATACACTTCCTCAGACACTTCCTGAAAGTTTCAAGTGAATGCTATTAAAAAGAGTCAAAGAAGAAAACAGACAACACAAACATTTTAAGATTATGGAAGTAATTTCAATTAATGGTTTCTTACAGAGAAACTGATGTTGCTGCTATTGATATTAATATGGGATGCCCAAAAGAGTTTTCCATAAAAGGTGGGATGGGTGTTGCTCTTTTAGAACAAACCGATAAGGCATATGGTATATTAAAAATTTGGTCACAAATCTTTCTATACCTGTCACTTGTAAAATAAGAATATTTCAAACTCCTGAAGAAACCTTGAGTGTGGTGGAAAAGCTAATTAGTGCAGGAATTAAGGCAATTGCCATACATGGTAGAACTCGGAATGAGCGTCCACAACATGCTGTACATACTGACATAATTCGTTACATTGCCGAAAGGATATCTATACCTGTTATTGCAAAGTAAGTAAAGAGGAGTAAAGAAAAGGAAGAAAGATGTAATTTATTGTTGGTTGAAAACAATTTAATCTTAAATATCTGACAAATTGAAATCCAATGTTATTCAAAATATTTATTCCACTTTAACACTTGATAATTTACAAGTATGTGAATGTATAGAAATCATTTGTAAATTTACTACATCAGTTATGAGTTAGTTAAATCAATGGTATTGCAGCTTTATCGCCAATTGCTATGTTGCACTGTTTGTGTAAATTTGCTTAGCTTAGCCTAGCTAAGGGTTTGATTCATGATCTGACAGTTTGAATGCTAGCTACAAAACTCACTTGCTATTTGTGATGGTCTCACCCTGGTGGTCACATAAAAATTTGGTTATAATTGAATAGTCACCACCTCTGTCTAATCCGCTAGGGTTAAAAATGCCATGAGAAGTTATATGTGTTTACTGTGTATGTAATATGGTTGAAATATGTTGATTATAGTTTTGAATTGAAATTGAATATTTATATAGTTTATAGTAATTATTTATAGAAAATCCTCATCTGTGTCATAATTATTACAAAATGATTAATTTTCAGTGGAGGTTCCAAAGAAATACAAAAGTACAAAGACATTTTTAAATTTAAGGAAGTAACAGGTTGCACAAGTGTGATGATTGCTCGAGCAGCCGAGTGGAACTGTTCTATTTTCAGAAAAGAAGGCCTGTTACCAATGGATACTGTTATTAAAGAATATCTTAAACTTGCAGTTGATTATGACAATACACCCTCAAATACAAAATATTGTGTTCAAAATATATTAAGAGAATTACAAGAGACACCCAGAGGTCGAAAATTTTTGGAATCTCAAACAATGGAGCAAATATGGTATGTTTCTGTCTATATATATATTTTTTACATGAATTCTTATCTAGCTTTTGGATAACCAGTTGAAAGCTATAGCCCTCAAATGTTGTATTTCTGGTAGTTTATTTATACATTGTATACCAATACTTAGGTATTGTTCCACCTGATGTTAGATTGTGATGTCTATTCTCAGTTCCCTTGTAGTAAACTAAATTTAAACTAACCAAAAGACACTAAATTGAACTCTAAAGGTAACCAATGATCTTTATAAAAGTTTTGTATGATAAAACATCATTGGTACCATTAGGAATGTGGCATTGACCACTAGATCAGATCCTGGCATTAGTATAATTAAAATGGCTTTTTTAATTGTTTTGTTCCCTAAGCTATATATTTTTAAATACTATTTATAACTACTTTTAAAATAACATAAAAGCAAAATTCAATTTATTATAATGTTAACAGTGCCATTTGGGATCTAGAAGAATATTGTAAAGAAAAGCAATCAAACCATCAAAAGATGGGAATACAAGGAAGATGGCAGGTCACTCCTGATGAACTAGAACCCCCATACAAAAAGCATAAGTCAAAAGTAGTTGATTTAGAGGATGTAAACCAACTGAAGGTAAATACATATAGCAATACAATTATAATTACTAATGTAATTATTATGATCGGAGCTTATGTACATATATACAACATACATGTTTTTAATTTTATTGATTTATAGTTTGGTATTTTATTTATATTATGGTATTTTTATAATATCATAGGTTTTCAAACATTTGTATATTGTTCTACTCAATCAATACAAACAAGCATTTTAAAATAAAACTTTTTTAATTTTGTAGTTGTATTGTTACAATGTATTTTAATTTCAACTTTGTCTTTTTATATATTTTTTAAAAGAAAGCTAGCAATATTTTTTTTTTTAGAAATGTTACTAACAATCTTGTTAACCATCCAACTAAGCTTAAGCTTAAGGACATGGTTCATGGCAATAGTCGAGTGGTGGATTCGAACCCACAACCTTACGACTCGCAGGCTGTACCCTAAACCATTAGGCTATTGACGCTTCAACTTGACAATAATATTTTTTCTGTATCAATTCTTATTACACTTTATATGTGGTAAACTAATAGGTATAAAAGATATAGATATATATAGTATAAAAGTTAAAGTTACAGCCTTTATATATGTATGTATCCCACTGTTGGGTCTTCTCTGTATAAAGAGTATTAGGGCATAGTCCACCACGTGGCCATAAATTCATAAAATTCTACAGACATAAGCAACAGAGTCATTGAAATTCTATTGTTTCTATATGGACCTTACTTAACAATTTATTTCCAGTTGATAATTAATGAAATGGCAAGGTAATCCTTCAATTATATATTTTTAGGTGTCTTTCATTCGTGCTAACTTTAATGATCTTAACTTGCCTAAGTCACAATTGCATGCATGGGCAGGCAAACACTGCCACAAGTTACCGGTATATGAAACAGAACAAGTTGAAAAATTATTTCGCACAATAATATCATTTGATGGAAAGAAATATACATCGACATTTTGGGAGAAGAACAAAAAGTTTGCAGAACAAGGAGCAGCTTTAGTTTGTTTATACTATATAGGGGTACTTACAGAGGAAGATTTAATTAAGTTTGGTAGCATAATAAAGTAAAATGAATGTTGTTTTGTTGTTTTTTATATTCCTGATTTTTTGAAAGGTAATTATTACATATTGCTTAAACTATCCAGTTTTTCGACAAGTTTTAACCTGAGGTCATTTAACTGTAATTCCAGCCCTTCACGTTCCGTAAGCCCCTCTCTTAATTTTTTAAAATTTGTATGACACGTATATATTTCTTGTAAATCTTTCTCACTGTCCTTAAAGCATAAATTTTCATTTTTTATGATGTCACTATTTGCTAAATCTTCTAAAATACATCGAGGAGCAGGCAAATTTGGTGCTGTAAATTTATTAATATCCATTGTTGAGCGATAATAGATTTACTGTTTTCTGTACTTAATGGTTATTTTTGAAGATTTTATGGTCTGGTAAATACTTAACGGAGGCGAAAGATTTGATCGAGTAGAAGTGAAACAGAGTATGCTCAATGGTAAAATTTACCATAGAGTAAATTGGAAGAAAAAATAATGTTGCGAAAAAGCGCGAGGTAGATACAATAGTAATAAATATATTTATAGATATTGATAACTATATATAAATTTTATAGATAGATATTTCCAATAGATAGTTATTTTTGTTAAAAAAAAGACAAATCTAAAAATCCTTCTATAAGATGCTTATCACCAAAGACAATTAAAAAATTGATTTCAATTTATAAAATAATTTCAATTTCGCAAATATATTTTTTAAGGCGCAAAGTTTTTTTGAAGGATGGAGAACAAAAAGGAATACTGTGTACTTCGGCACTAAAGCGTTTACTGTTTTATTCCAAAATATTTCTTTTTTGTTTTTAGGACCAGGAACTACTTTGTTGCAATTATTATTAAACGGAGATTAAACACTTACATTTAAATACACAATGACTTAATGGTAATCACAGCATTTACAATAATCTTAACTAAATACATACAACATAAACAAAAAATCTTTCTTATTTACATCATTTTATTTCTTTTAATTTAAATGAAGATTACTACTTAATTGTATATCCAAATTAATGTACGATTATGTTTGTAGTCTAATGTTGGCATATGTTTATAATATACAGAATTTATAATAAAAAGAATTTTATCTTGCTTATCAAGACAATTTACTATTTTGCTGTAATCGTGTATGTTCGTATAAAATCACATAGAATGAACAGCATACCCATATAAACAACGCATTTCAAAAGATTGTTTATAATTAAATTTTTGTGTAAGGAAAAATGATAATTGTCTGTGCATTTCAATTTGAAAGTACTTTCTCCTAAAGAAAATGAGTCTAGATATCGTCGTGAAATTATCATCGTAGATCTTCTGTATTTGACAATACACCTATAAATAACCGTAGTTACATATAGATACCGTTGCTAACGGTAATATTATGCATCGGAACCGTAACACAACAAAAAAGTACATTTTTTTTATTGACATGATAGCTAGTATGTCTATTTATTCTTATAACACGAAACATGTAGACCTATAAAATAGAAAACAAACTTCTAGAGTTGATGATAAAATCACGGTCCAATATCAATTTTAAAGAGTGTTTTATTTCTAAAGCGAACGTGTCCCGTGTACTCGTCGTATCATGAAACGAAGGATACGGTCGCGGTTGGCGCAGGAAACCGCAAACTATCCACCTAAATAGCTCGATGCGCCAGAACACCGGCTCGATCGCTTGTTTTTGCTTTTATAACTGTTCATCCAAAAATACTATAAACATTAAAAACGAAGTAGAATAAAAGCAGCTGCGAACATTTTCATAGCCACTGCTAGCCAGCCATTATTCATTACAAATGTGCTGAATATGTAAGAATCGGTAATCAAACCATATTATCATGATTATCAAATATGTCATTTTGAAGCGATTGAAGGTACCTTGATTAAAATATTATAAAACCAATAACGTATGCAACATGCATGCAACATATTCATCTTTCTTATTTACATCATTTTATTTCTTTTAATTTAAATGAAGATTACTACTTAATTGTATATCCAAATTAATGTACGATTATGTTTGTAGTCTAATGTTGGCATATGTTTATAATATACAGAATTTATAATAAAAAGAATTTTATCTTGCTTATCAAGACAATTTACTATTTTGCTGTAATCGTGTATGTTCGTATAAAATCACATAGAATGAACAGCATACCCATATAAACAACGCATTTCAAAAGATTGTTTATAATTAAATTTTTGTGTAAGGAAAAATGATAATTGTCTGTGCATTTCAATTTGAAAGTACTTTCTCCTAAAGAAAATGAGTCTAGATATCGTCGTGAAATTATCATCGTAGATCTTCTGTATTTGACAATACACCTATAAATAACCGTAGTTACATATAGATACCGTTGCTAACGGTAATATTATGCATCGGAACCGTAACACAACAAAAAAGTACATTTTTTTTATTGACATGATAGCTAGTATGTCTATTTATTCTTATAACACGAAACATGTAGACCTATAAAATAGAAAACAAACTTCTAGAGTTGATGATAAAATCACGGTCCAATATCAATTTTAAAGAGTGTTTTATTTCTAAAGCGAACGAGTCCCGTGTACTCGTCGTATCATGAAACGAAGGATACGGTCGCGGTTGGCGCAGGAAACCGCAAACTATCCACCTAAATAGCTCGATGCGCCAGAACACCGGCTCGATCGCTTGTTTTTGCTTTTATAACTGTTCATCCAAAAATACTATAAACATTAAAAACGAAGTAGAATAAAAGCAGCTGCGAACATTTTCATAGCCACTGCTAGCCAGCCATTATTCATTACAAATGTGCTGAATATGTAAGAATCGATAATCATACCATATTATCATGAAAATAAAATATGTCATTTTAAAGCGATAGAAGGTACCTTGATTAAATTATTATAAAACCAATAACGTATGCACCATGCATATTCATCTTTCTTATTTGTTTCCAATTGAATGAATATCACAGTTCTATAATATTTAAATTTGTATATATTTTTCTAAAATTATTGTTCGTAATTTTTTTTTTAAATATTATAAGGAAATCGTGGCAGGTTCTGTAGTACATAACATCTGATTAGGTGTTTATACGAGAAACAATTTTAATAGTGGTAAAAACGGCGGCGGCTTTCAGTATTGTATAAATGGGCCTACACAATCAAGGCACAGGAGTGAAATTTACTTACTAATAAGTACTTCTAGCCGCTTACAATCGGTCCTTTTGGAAATAGTTAAGGGAGAACCATTTTGAGCAGCGGATGTTCTACGGCTGAAATGATGATGAAGTTCTTATGCATTTCGGTGTTGGCGAAGGCTGCTCCGAATACCGCGGACTGCCATGAGAACTAATGAGTGCACACTGAATGAGCTTAAGATCACCAAACGGCTATTTAAAATCTGCCGCCAAAGAGCGCTCAGCTTCTTTGGACACATAACGCGGTCTTTAAAGCACCGTCTGGAAGCAGATCATGCAGAGTGCGGTCCACTGCGCCTATAACCGTACTTAATGGATGCTGCTTATACGCGGTCACGATCCTCAGTTGTGAGTGGAGAAATTAGAAGTAGATGCATTACGCTGCATCCTTCTTAAAGTCCGTCATAACAAGGTACTTGCAACTTCTCCGATCTTGTTAATAATGTTCATGGAATTATGGGTGATCATTCAACGTAAGGAGTTTGGAAATGTTAAATAGAATTAAAAAATCAAACATTGTGTTATAACTGTAGTTAGAACAGCATTTTTACATCTTAGATAAAACATTTTTGGAGAGGAATAAAAAAAAATTCTATACCATATGAAAACCAATAAGCTTTTATCTTTTAGAAATAATCACGTATTGATCATTAGGCTGGCTTAGGCAAGTTACTATTTTGTAAATTTAAAAACATTTACACTACTCTATGCTTGCATTTACGCTACTTATGCTCTATGCTGTTTTATCTCCGCTGTAGGTATAGTAGTAGTCAGACCTGTAGTTCTGGGCTCTCAAGAATATGACTACGGCATCCCCTGCCTGTCGTAGAAGGCGACTAAAAGGGCTCACTGGGCGATAAGGTGGACTCGGGAAGAAGGCGACATCGGCTGGTCCGTGTCTCCCTCCCCCACCCCTCAGGATGTGCTCTCCTTGAGCACAGTGCAGACGGGCTCCAGTGCGTTCCTCTGGAGATCCCGGAGCCTCTCACCATGCACCGAGAATGACCACATGACCGCCGCCTCCCCTCCGGAAGGTGGGGTATATTTTGAAGATATCCTCCCCGTTAACAAAAAAAAAGGTATAGTAGTAGTAGATATAATAATCGCTATAGACGTTGCATTGGATCTATGGAGTCACAAATCTATGCTTTCGCGACGTGATATATCCTGCACATATTATTTAAATGAGTTATACCTTTTTACGTACGTTTACACAACATATATCAGTTGTGATGTGATGTGTCTCTATCGTAATCATAAATCGTCTAAGTTACACGTAAAAATAATAACTTTTAATTGGTAAGTTATTCTTATTTATGCTTACTATGTTGTTCTTAACACATTATTTTTATTTAAAATACAGACTGGTAGTTGGTATGAAGCAAAGTGCAAGTATTGTCAGCCAAGAGGCAGCGCGTGTGTGGTCTCCGATCTTTCCACATATCATGCGCTGCCGCCGCGTGACCAACTAACATGTATTGAATTTCAATCACATCACATCAACTTCGTATATGTCACTGGCTTCACTGGTTCCTTAATACATTTTATGTTTACTTTTTTGTGTAATTGAAGTTTTAATAAGTTATGAGGCTTTATAAAGTGCTAAATGCCGCACTAGAATTTTTTATTTAATTATTTTACAAACGTGACGAAAAATCTATTGTAGCTATTCGTGCCCTGAAATAGTAGTCTTTCGATAAGACGCTAAATTTATATTAAGAAAGTTTAAAATGTGTTATGTGGCTTATTTATTACTTAGATAAGTATGTGGTCCTTCACATCTTTCTAGATTTGTTAAAGGCCACTATTTATGTGGTACGTGTAATCTATTGGAAGTTTATATGATAACTCTCGATTAAGAAACTTCGAAATAACGTAGTACAGAATTGTCATTGTACGGAATAGTGTAATTTTCATTATTTTTATTTTTTCCACATATTAGTAATATATTATAATGAAAAACAAAACTAAAAACGGACATGGGTGTGAAACCATCATCATTTGAGAAAATTCGTAATGAGTTTTTTGATTTATTATCTTCTTTATTGTAAGAATGTCCGTAGGTCCGAGTCAAACCGCGAAATTACAAAACCACTCGTCGCTTTCCCTTGGATGCCAACCGCAACATTTTCTTCGTTGTGGTGCCCGCATCATATAAAACATAATTAGAAAGCATATCTTAGGCAGACAAAAGAATAAGTGTGACAGTAACTTTAGTTATGACATGAGTATTTGCGTCACAAAGTCAAGACATTCTTAAAACAAAAATAACGCTGATATCTTTCTTAAAAAGAGTAGTAATCGTGCTCTTTTTTCGTGATTCATTGGAATAGAATAGTAAAATTCCCTCGTCATGCACCGAAGAAAGGGCCACCGGGGAGGTTTATAAAAAAGATTATTTTAATTTAAACTTGTTGGCACTTTCGAAGACTTCACCTTCGTTAAGTAGAGAGTTTACCGACTTGTAGGACCGTAGTCTGAAGTAATAAGAGTAACTTTATCTTGCGCAAATCCTTGAAAGTGAACCTGAGCTTAGGTCGTCGGTGTAGTGCGAGCATTCAGATTCGGATTACAAGGATAAAATTATATAAGACAACGCTTTATAATTTCATTCAAATCATCGCACGTTTATTTCAAACAATACGTTGTATTGACGTTCCGAAGTGACAATGGCCTGTCACGATGTGTCACCCTGTTTTGTATTGCACATTTAAATACTTGACAAGCAACGCGACACTCAAATGCTATTCCATTTGAAAGACACTTTTGACAATTCAATGAAGCACTCTTTAAATCGCACTCACCAGCATCTCATTACGAATGGGGTCCCAATCCCACGTTTAAAAGTTTTTTTAATTTAATGTTTTGGGTGAACTTTATTGCGAACAGTAAATGTTGCAAATTTCTACTACAACAAAGTTGATTATTGAAAAAGCCGTCCTAAAATTAAACTAGAGCTTAGGACAATGCAAGAGATGGTGAACTAATAAACATCTTAGGATTACGCCAATATAATAGTTTGTTAACACCACCGGTTACAGAAGAATTTCAAATGTACGACTTTCAGATGAACCAATTATGTATCACTGTTTTTTCCCTGTTTACTTGAATCCTGTGTCCCGGGATTGATTATCAGACAAATCAAAATACTATATTCTCTGATAAATATTACACGCATCGTTTCTCGCAGCGCATAATCGCTTTGGAATTTGTTTTTGAAGGAAGGCTTCTAGAATTTCATCGGATTGATGAGCGGTGGAGCTGTTAGGCCGTTCAACCTGAACTTCTATTGGGTGCAACTTAAGGAGTACTAAAGCATCCGACTCTTATTGAAATCGGTTGAATACGACAAGGCAACGATGTCTACCGTGTATAGACCAGGCCATCTAGTACAAATCAGAAGTAACAGCTACGGTCGTAAACCAGAGCACACATTACCAAGACTATCTATATTTATCGGTTGTGTTAATATACTTTAAATACATTTAAAAAGTGTTTCATAAATATTCAATCGTAATATTAATAATAATCATAGGGTTAATTGTTCAAATCTATTTACAGAAGACGAACCCAAATCCCGTTGAGCGCTGTAAGGCCGGTCAACTTCTATTGGGTGCAACTTAAGGAGTACTAAAGCATCCGACTCTTATTGAAATCGGTTGAATACGACAAGGCAACGATGTCTACCGTGTATAGACCAGGGCATCTAGTACAAATCAGAAGTAACAGCTACGGTCGTAAACCAGAGCACACATTACCAAGACTATCTATATTTATCGGTTGTGTTAATATACTTTAAATACATTTAAAAAGTGTTTCATAAATATTCAATCGTAATATTAATAATAATCATAGGGTTAATTGTTCAAATCTATTTACAGAAGACGAACCCAAATCCCGTTGAGCGCTGTAAGGCCGGTACGCGTGCCCGTCCATAATCAGTAGGTAGATCTCGTAAATAAATTGTGAGCTCTCTATAGAAAAACAAAGGGGGTTAAGTTATTGGGGCGGAGAGGGCGCGCGGGTGGCGGCCGCCTCGTGCTCCTGATGCTTAATAAATTGCTCTCGGAGACAGATGATGTCTACAAGGAATGTTGTTTTTGTTAGTCCTTCATTTAACGGAATACATATTTTACACGAGTTGTTTTAGGAAGCATATGTAGTCACAATCCTAATGATCTTATGTTAAACGATATTTTTGATAGATTTAGTGAGATGTAAAAAAAATACTAGTGTTTGATTTATAATATCAGTTATACATACACGTTAGTTATACGGTTTCTTATATCATATTGATCTAGATAAAGTCAGGCCAGGCAGGTATAAAAATAGGTGTGGACGATGCGGCTGGCCGCTTCTGCGACGTACTACATAACGTCTGCAGAGCGGCCATGCCCCGCGTTGGGCGTCCCCCGCCTAGGCGGGCGGTCTTCTGGTGGTCGACAGAGATTGCCGACCTCCGCGTCGCCTGCAACGGGGCCCGTAGGGCGTACACCCGAAGCAGGCGGCGCCGACCCCAGGATGTGGAGAGAGATGGTCGGCTGTACAGGGTCTACGTGGAGAAAAAGAAGATCCTGCAGCTGGCCATCTGCCGAGCCAAGGAGACTGCCTGGCTGGAGATGGTGAAGGGTCTCGAGAGACCCTTGGGGCCGACCGTATAAAGGGTGCGGGAGAAATTCCGCACCCGGTCGGCCCTCACCGGAGTGCTCCAGCCAGAGCTCCTGGGGAGGATAGTCGGGGAACTCTTCCCCGACGCCCCTGCGGGTTTCACTCCCCCCAGGATGGCTCGGCAGACGCCGGACGTCGAAGACGTCCCGCCACCACCCGTCACGGATACCGAAATGGAGGCAGTTCTGACCTGCCTCCAGAGTAGGCGGAGGGCACCGGGTCCGGACGGGGTGCACGGAAAGGTTTTGGCCCTTTCCTCGTGCACCTCGGTCAGGCCCTTCGGGAGCTGTTCGACCGCTGTCTGCGGTCGGGGCAGTTCCCGAGGGTCTGGAAAGAGGGTCGGCTGTGCCTTCTCCCGAAGGACAGTCGGCCCCGGACTCGGCTTCGGCGGTTCGACCGGTTGTGTTGCTGGACGAGGCTGGCAAGGCCCTGGAGAGGGTCGTGGCTCGCCGCCTCGTCCGGCATATGGAGGAAGGTCTGGGCCCGAAACTCTATGAGTTTCAATTCGGGTTCCGGGCCCGCCGGTCGACCGTCGACGCCCTCCGCCGCCTGCGGGCGGTGACGGAAGAGGCGGGGCGTCAGGGAGAGGTAGTGTTGGCGGTGTCACTGGACATCGCCAATGCCTTCAACAGTCTCCCTCATGCGGTGATACAGGCGGCACTCGTATATTTCGGAGTGCCCCTGTATCTCAGGAGGCTGTTGGGCGCCTACCTCTCCCAGAGGAGGGTGGCATTCGAGGACCGGAGGGGGTCAGTCAGGTGGAGAAAAGCCGAGCGCGGTGTCCCACAAGGATCGGTGTTGGGGCCGATTCTGTGGGACATCGGCTACGACTGGGTCCTGCGGAGCCGTCTCCTCCCCGGGATGGGTGTCATCTGCTATGCAGATGACACCCTCGTATATTCCCGGGGAAAGGCGTATAAGGAGGCGGCGCGGCTGGCCGAGGTCGGAGTAGGCCTCGTGGTCAGCCGCATAAAGAGGTTAGGGCTTCGGGTAAAACTGGAGAAGACCGAAGCCCTCCTCTTCCGCAGGACCGGGCGGAAAGGACCCCCTCCGGGTGCCACCCTCCTCATTGGAGGTGAAAGAGTGAGGGTGAGTTCCCAGATGAAGTACCTGGGACTCACCCTCGATGGAGGATGGACCTTCGGACCCCACTTTGAACAGTTGGGGCCGAAGGTCCTGAGGACGGCAGCCGCGCTGGGAAGTCTCCTCCCGAACCTCGGAGGACCCAGCGCGGTGTGCAGGAGGCTGTACTCTGGGGTCTGTCGGAGTATGGCCACGTACGGTGCCCCCATCTGGGCGGGTGACCTGTCTCGCGGCAATCGCTCACAGTTGCGCAGGGCGCAGCGGATTGCCGCGATCAGAGTCATCCGGGGGTACCGTACGGTCTCGTGGGCGGCAGCTACTGCGCTTGCCGGCGATCCGCCGTGGGAGCTCGTGGCGGGGTTCTAGCCGAGGTGTCCGACTATGTCTCGGATAGGAGGGCCCTCGGAGAACCCTCTGCCAGAAGAGGTCCGGCGGATCCGCCGGTTAGGTGAGGTAGCACTTTGCCGGAGGTGGGAGGAGGACCTGGCGCATCACCCGTACGGAATACGTACAACGGGTGCTCTGCGCCCGGTCCTGGAGCGGTGGATGCGCAGGAAGCGCAAACCTCTCACCTTCCGTCTGACGCAGGTGTTCACGGGGCATGGATGCTTCGGGGACTACCTGTGTCGGACGGCCCGACGGGAGGCTGATGAGCGGTGCCATGATTGTGGCGCTGCGGTGGACTCTGCCCAGCACACCCTGGAGGTGTGCCCGAGATGGGCAGCGCAGCGTTGCGACTTGGCAGCCGCCATCGGTGGAGTAGACCTGTCGCTTCCGAGCCTCGCACTTGCGATGGTACGGAGCGACAGGTCTTGTCGGCGGTCGCCTCCTTCTGCGAGACAGTCATGTCCCAGAAGGAGGCCGACGAGCGGGTCAGGAGGGGAGCCGTGGGGCTCCCTCCCTCCGCAGGCGACGAGTCGGGGTGCGCAGGGGCGTTTCAAACGCCTCCTCTCGCTGCCCCGTAATCCGGGAAGCGGGGCCAGGATGGGAACCTGGCCCCAGCATGCTTCGGCGTCGTCGGGACTTCTCTGAGTGCCGGAGGAGTCCCCTTCGAGGGTGAAATCCGGTCTTGCCGAGACCGGCCGGTCGTTGGGGTGTCCTGTCGCTGACAGATCCGGGGCACCCCGCTCATAACGGCTGATGGCATTCGCGGTAGGTTTAGTGGGTATGGGCTGCCCAGGCCGAGTCCCACACATCCCTCCGGGCCCACCCAGGGTACCGGAGGATGGTTAATAACTCGATTCCCCCGCGTGAACAAAAAAAAAAAAAAAAAAGGTATAAAAATAGGTCGCTCTCTGTCACTTTAAAAATAAATAAAAAGCGAAATGCGATTACTATCTTCTTTTTTTAATATAACGGAGAGGAAATCTTCAAAAAGATTCCCCGCCTTCTGGGGGGAAGGCGGCGGTTATGTGGGGTTTTTACCCACTTAAACCTCCCCGGTGGCCCTTCCTCGATGCATGGTGGGAGGCTCCAGGATCTCCAGAGGAACGGCGGATCACGGAGCTACACTGCACTGTGCCAAGGAGAGCCCCTTGTGCCCTCGCAGTGCAAGGCGACACGGGCCAGCTGATGTCGCCTTCTTCACAGGTCCACTTTGGCGGACGACAAACGCCCCCTCCCTTGTCTCCCATTGAACCCGAGGCCCCTTTTAGTCGCCTTTTACGACAGACAGGGGATACGGTAGTCTTATTCTTGAGAGCCCAGAACTACAGGGCAGGCGATTACTATCTTAGTCTATACCGTATGTGTTGTAACAAAGTAATCGCTTTGTCCAACAACAAAAAAGAAATTAGAAAAATTAATTGCTCCGTGTCACAAAGTGTAGTGGGTGTGTAAAGCCGAGTGATATATGTGCAACGATACGAGCCAACTGTTCCAGTTGTTGTCGGAATTTACGAGCGAGCCCGAACACGGCAAATACATTTGTTAATAGACACATTAGCTGTTAAATGCGCCTGCGCTGGCTCTTAATTGCCGGCATATTGTCGCGTCTGCGCGTTGTTTGTAGTCCGCTCC
Organism: Meandrusa payeni; assembly: GCA_029286785.1. Taxonomy (NCBI): domain Eukaryota; kingdom Metazoa; phylum Arthropoda; class Insecta; order Lepidoptera; family Papilionidae; genus Meandrusa; species Meandrusa payeni. Next base: position 9,370,782 of record JAGSMX010000012.1, on the reverse strand, counting down.
TACACCGAATCACCGGATAGAGAGTGCTTTGAATTGTCTGACAGTTTGTTATGTTATAACAGATCACAACACGCTCGTTTACAGAGTGTGGGCGGTGCTTGAATAAAGCTTTAAATTGGATAGATTAGTACAAATTAGAACATGGATGCATTGTTAACAAGCTACTGTTATCCATGGTCAAAAATATAATTTATATAACATTTATTCAGGCAAATTATCCTAACAGGCTGGCCAGAGTTCACAAATATATATGTACATCTTAAGTTCATCGACGCAAGAGGTGACTAAGCGATCTTTTATAGTGGCAACTACTACACTTTCAGTACAGGAACTGCAAGACTTATAACACTTAACAGCTTCCTACAAATATTCAGTATTCTAGCACAAAGTTTTGAGCGCTTACGCTATATGATACTGACTTGAAGATGCCTCAGAGGGCCGATCCAAGACATTTCAACAACAAGAATTTCCAGAAAGTGTATTCACTAAAGATGCTTTTCAATGCAATTACAGGACAAATGTATTGCTGCTATACAGGCAATTTCCTCATAATGTTAGGAGCATTGCAGTAGTTGATTAGTTTCTTCGGCCACTTCTCCCGGCGTCAATGGTTCTCGAAGTGGCATTTAAAGCTAGTTATCTAATGTCCTGTTAGTTTTTCTTCTTTTTAGTCAGCAAAACTTGGTTCAAAATTGGTGGTTAATGGTTCGAAATGCTATCTTGATTAGAGTAACCACTCAAACCCATGACGTTTTGGCGGCCCTTCCTCCGAGTTTATCGTTAAACAAGTTAGGAAGTAGGTGACCTATGTCACCTCGAAAAAAACCCAGGGAATTAGTAGAGGCCTCCTGATTGATCTGCGTTGTTCATTCAGCAATATATCGCGCTCAGAAACTCGCAGCAGTAAAACAAATAAGTTTTGCCGCCGTCTACGAAGGTAGGACGCATGTGTTAAAAGTTGTTTCATCCTATCCGTGTGTAAGTTTATTATTATTTTAATGCGATAGAACGTAGCCGTATATTGATGTAGTATTGTACCATAAAAGTATAAATAATACCCATAATATTCCATTACACAAAAAACACTAGTACGCGCTGTTCGAGATTCAGGGACCAATCCAGGATCTCCTAACTACTAGGCTCTCCGGTAAATTCCGATATTACAATAAAAATATTAAGCTTAACCAAGGTTTCTAAAATTAACATTGTAAGTGATTTTTTGAATTTTATCGCGGTTTAATCTTGTTTTTGAATTGGATAGAAGTAGTTTTAATTAATTAGTAATATTCGCATAAATATAAGAATGCTGTAAATATCATTACAGTTTAATAATTTCATCATTCCACAAACAGCCGACATATAAAATAATATTTAAAATACGCTACTAAAACAATGGAGCTGTGCAATTAGCGTGATGGCAACGTACGGTCGGCATTGTTTTCGCGTAGTTGTGAGTGCGTCGCTAACGAGCTCCAAGTGGCGCGTGCCCCGGCTCCCCCGCGCCGCTCTTTGTCCTCGTCTCTTTTGCTGTGTCACTCCACATCACCTTTAATGGCCTAACATTTTGTATAGGCTTTTCGTTTTCAATTAGCGTTATGTTTGTTCATTATTACGATTGCATTGTGACAGGGAATGTTCTGCGTTCGCTTATTGTGTAGGCGTAATGCCGATAGAGTTTTAAAAGTTTAACATTACTATATGGTTCAGACAGTGGCTTCTTCCTGCTTTTAGATTAACAGAAATGTGGTATTAAGCTCGGAAAACAAATTCATGTTACGCTTGTAATTCAAGTTAAATAAAAGTGACTGAATAGTTTTCTTACCACTTAACACCAGTTGGTGTATGTACTATTTTTAAATGATAAAAATTTATTAACCCACTTAAAAAAGGGGGAGGTACTTAATGCTTTCCGATAAACCGATTTTGAGTATTATTATTATATTTTGTTTTTCAATTGGTGGACCTTGGGAACTCTTAAAAATCGTGTAAAATATTTCTTGATTAAGATATTGTAAGATCTATGATAATCCAAAACTAGGTAAATACTGCTCATATGCTCCCGAGCTGCTTATATAAGCTCAGATAACGAGCATGAATGTGAACGCCAAAAATTGTGATATGACTATTTATATTTCGGAAAAAATCGATTATAAAAAATATTTGTTCCATGAAAGATTGCATATCAAAGCAAAAGAGACATACAATATAATAAGAATATTAAATAATAAAATTAAAGTATTGAGCTGGTAGAAAATCGTTTTTGAATGGCAGAATTCAATTTGATTTGCTTCAGAGTTAACGTTCAAATAACAATGCGGGAGACGTCGCAATGTCTGCGCGTTCCGACAGGAATCATTTGCAACGATGCACTCGATTGAGAATTAGATAACAATGTTACAGTGAGCGTCCTTCATTCAGACTTCAGTATCACAAAAAGGAGTTTTTAAATGGATAAGAATAGTGAAACAGACTTAAGTTTACCGAGCATATGGACCACCGGAGTGGGCGGCGCTTTTAGGATCACCGAACTTATTTTTGAAACATGCTTTTAGTTGAACACTTACAGCAACCACGTTATATCTCTTGTAACTTTGAATATAATGAAAATTCCCCATAATAAATGCCGGGATTTCTTTGGCCACTTCTTTTCCTAGAGCCAACGCTCCCCGAAGTGGCATTTCAAGCTATTTAGCTATTTGATTGCCTTGATATTGTTTCCGATAAACGATACCGACCGAGACGAGCGACTCTCTCAGGCGCCGACGGATTGTAATGCTTTCGCAATTAGAGTGAACGACTTACTTCCTAAAGATTTCGATGCTAAGAGATTTAAGGGCTGTGCCACTTCTCAAAAGCCCGGTAAAACTGTAGACGCCTTCTGTCTGATGAGTGTAGTTCAATCTACAGAAAATCGGGCTTACAGTAACGGCCAGAGTTTCCCACACGAAGTCGATTGCGCTATTTAATTCATTGTTGAGTTTCCTGTGAAGTTATTAGCCTACTAATAACGATGATTAACCATAATGCATGGTGACTGGTACCGGTCATTGTCTTATTGGATACAGTTATCAATTAACATACAGAAGGGCTGGCTGCGTTTCATCACTGCATTCCAAAAATCAACGAGACGTTAAGGTACCAGAGCATTGCATTGTCAAGCGGCCATTCATCGCACTGCTATTGAATGCCAATCGATACTCGTCTGAAGATCTCTTATTCACGCGTACTTTAACAAACAACAAACAATGTTTCAACGCGCATCGCACCTAACATGATTTAAAAACATTAAATAAAACTCAATTCTATGATAATAAATATAGAGTTCAAAATTTATTTAACACATATTGAAATAAATAACGTAGGCGGCGTATAATAACACAAGGTAATGTTATTCTTAGCTAATCTTTTGTATAAGTTCAAGTTTTTGTAGAACCTTTTATTGAAATGTTTGCTTCTATGTCCGTAATTCGATAAAAGACGTTCCACCTTTGGAGTATGATCACAATGGTACCTTTTTTGATAATATAATCGACGTTCAGAACAACCTACTTAAACATTTATTCGTGCTAATCTTTTTCAAAGTTGTTTACTTAGAAATTTATCTATATACTTAAACAAAAAAAATCTCCAAATCAAGGAAAGTAAACGAAAAAAGAGCAATGAAACAGCTGAGGAACGTGACTTACGCCTTGAGAAAAGTAACAGAACATCTAAAATAATAAAAATAAAACTGAAGAAGAGCGTGAATCACAGCTTCAAGAAAAGTGTGACAAAGAATCTTCGTTGTATTTACTGATATGTACATTGGTGTAGGTAATAATCTTCGCCCGCCCGAGAAGAGAACAGAAGAGAATGAATACGGAGAGAAATTAATAATTTATTGTGAGAGTTAAATTAAAAATTTGTTGATGTTAGTTTATTGTTTAAATAAAATAAAGCAAAATTTAGCCCGGTGGAGCGGGCTGGGTACGCTAGAATTTTACGTATAGCAACTTAACTTTTATTGTACTTAAAATGAATATTCCACTCAGATATTGAGCTCATATCTTTTAACCGACTTCAATAAAAAGGAAGAGATTCTCAATGCGCCTGTACTTTTTTTTACGTTTTTTATAGCTCCGCTGCTGGAACAATAATATTTTTTTCACTAAGCTTAAACTTGGGCTTGCTTGATAGTGCACGTTCATAGTCGAATGGTGGATACGGACCTTACGAATAGCAGACCGTACCCTTGACCATTAGGTTATTGACGTGATTGGCTGGGATGATCAATAAATATTTAGGAAATAGAAGTAAAAGAAATGTTAGCAATCATTATCGGCTGCCAGTTTACGCTCAACGGCAACTAAAACAATATAAAACGTGATCGGCCGAGCCGAGTGAGTTCGGGTCGCTATCCCGCCTCGTCACGTACGGATTGAAGCGAGCCGAGCTTCTGTTATTTGTCTGTAATATCCGAAAATTATCAGTAATCATACAGACGCAGAAAATTGCTTTATGGCGAACACATTTTTATGAGCAAAAAAAGGATGCTTATTTTGTATCGATTTATAAAAAAATTGCTAACACATTAACTATTTTCGTGATGTCGATAAATTCCTCAGTTGTTGAATGATCACTAAGAATACCTCTAGTGACGCGTAGAACAAGTAATCCAGTGTCTACTATTTATGTAAAAATATATAAACCAAAGCTGAGTGGTTCGACAAAAGGTCGCGAGAAGGAACCTGAACCTAATCGACTTTGCTTACCAAAGAATTGTCGTGTTTTTTTGTTTTTTAAGTTCAAAAAATTAATCACAAGAAATTTTTGCCCGGTGTATGGCGATGGGCTCATACCTGTGTATAGGACTTAATAACTTGTTAAGTTACCTTAACAACTAATACTTCGTGAAAAATGGATGGCGAAATCTGTTCTGCCCAAAACAGAGCATTGAACGAATGGTATCGTTATCCTCTTTCACCAGGCTTATTTAGGACTTATATCATAAGAGTTTTTTGAATTAGAATGTGAGTAAATAATATTTTTTCACAAGACAACAAGCTTGGAGAAGATTTGGAGAAACAGAAACATATTCCTTATAACAAATTCAATCATTAGTTTGATTTTGTTTTAAGGAATTTTGATTTTGCAGACCCTCATCTCCTCCATTTTCTCGTATTCTTCGGAAACCTAGGCATGAAGGTATCGTGTAAGAGAAAAGGTAGACGCATTTGAAATGTGGTGTTGGCGATAAATACTAGGAATCTCATGGACTGAGCGCCGCACCAATGAGTCTGTTCTGGATGAGTTGAACATTAAGACTCGCCTCTCCACGACTTGCTTTCGTTCACTTCTTGATTTCTTACTACTAGCTGATAGATTACTACTAGTTGGCTGCTTCAAGGGAAGAAGTAACAGAGCCAGGACGTCCACCAGATAGACGGTCTCTGTTGGAGTAGCTACGAGACTGAAACACCGGCCGGCTATCGACCTGGTCCCAAATAGAAAAAAATGGGGAATTAAAAGCTGCTCTTGGTGGTCACGACCCTCAGCTCTGAGAAAACGATTAAGCAGAAATGTTTTTTTTTTTACTTATGACACACACCAAAATTAATTTTACAATTTCACTCGTTTAACCTACATATAACATTTTGCACTTTCCAACTGTAGGTGTACAAAAAAAGGGAACACCATATTGTAAATGATTCAAATATTATCAACAGAACAGACCATTTTAAAGCTGTAATTATCTAATTAACCTGTTACAACGGAAACGGAAACATATCATTATTAGTTAAAAGGCAAATTGCACTCGTCATATGTTTATGCTTTTAAAAGGATGTAAGAGAGCCATTAAAGCTCGCTTAGTCCGCGCTTAAAGCCGCTGCACGCCCGAAGCTCGCTCCGTCCCCGCCACCACTATATCATTGCATCGGTCACGCATTCTCGCTCCAATTTCAGCCCTCTATAGAATAGCGCAACGACAGGAAGGGTTGGATTTTAATTACGTTATTTTCTATTATTTCCTCCGCTGTCTTAGTTTCGGGGCAAGGGTCGTGAGATGTAATAAATTCTCCTTTTTTATGAGGTCACGGTTAACCCTCTTGATAACGTTTATCGCACATCTGGTGGATATGAGAAAACTATTGTTGTTACGCTTATTAAATTATTTTTTCATATCTGAGCTCTTGTAAAACATTTAGATTAGTTTAAGATTTTTCCTAAAGTTTAATGGGATCTCGAAATGATTTATGATGTTTTGTACAAATGGTTTTTCACGATGCAAAAATACTCACCCTCGCAGAATACTAGCCTGAAATTGGAGGACTACACTTTATTTATAAATGGTTCTATCATAATTAACGATGTAATCCAACGTAATGTAGAGGTTCAGGCTAAGCGACCTAAGAGCTATGCCACCTCTCAATCCGGTGAAGCAGTCAAGGCCAGCTTTTCTGGTGAATCTGTGTAGTTCGTCATAAATAAATCCAACTTAAGGGACTATATCGTTGAAGTAAAATCTCGCGATATGAACGTTGTTAATAGTATTTTAACAGCTTGGGACTGAAAGAAGTCAAGATACTGTGAGCGCATTTTGCATCGATCATGACAAAATTAATAATTAGAATCAATTACAAATTTTAATAGCAGGGGAACTAAGTAAAGAGTAGACATTATCAGCAGATATCAAAAGATCACTGTGACTGTGACTTGGAACATCTCATGCGACAGAAGAATGTGAAATGAGAACAAATTCGTGATAATGAAGGAGGACTAGGAGAAGGTGAAACAGGCAGCAGGCACGAGTAAGTTACTATTGCCAAAGTAGAAACCAACAGTTACGTAATTTTAAACATTTCAACTACTATCCACGTGGCGGAATCTAAATATACATATAAAAACAAAATACCACTTTCTGACCCTAAACGAGATCTCTATTGCCTGAGTTTGGCTCGAAATTTACTATTATAAACTCACAATGTCTCGCTAAGATCTAATTTTATATAAATCTTAGAAAAAAATGTATTTTTAATCTACCATATACGTAAGACATTATTTTCAGTGTCTCAGCCTCAAGAGATAATTAGTGCCACCCGTGCGAAGCTGGGGCGGGTCGGTAGTATTCAATAAAATTTGTGATAGATGAAATCGGTTCTTTGAACCATATAAAAAAGTACGTGTAAATGTCAAATTGCAACGTGTCACAGCGATCAGTTCCGCCATGCACGAAATGAAGAGGCCCGCTTTACATTTTCGACCGATTGCGCACGAGAAGCGTAATGTCGGATAATTTTATTGATCACCTATCACACGCCTACTTACATTTAATAAAAAACTTTGTGAATAAAAGGGTTTAATGGTTGACACGTTGTTTAACGGACCATACGTGTTTCAATTTTTTCAAACACCTTGTTACTTAATGATTTTAATGTACACTTTTATTTTGTTTAGAGGCAACTCGGGACTTTACTACAAATTTAGGAGCGTTTGATCCCGAAGTGTTAAAGCTAGTTAGCTATTTGAATATCTTGATAATTTTTCGATAAAAGCTACCGACCGAGTCGCGGTTCGGCTCTCGTATAGAGTCATCGGAATGCTATCGAATAGATTAACCGCCTAAGATGAGGTCCCATCGAGGGCTCTTGCACCGAGTGATATCCTTAAGAGGTTCAAGCTATGAGACCTAACAGCTGTGCCACGTGTCAAAAAACCTGCTGGAACTATACGTATACACGTTGGCCTTTGCAACCACCTAACATGTTAATGTGTTTAGTATGTATATCGAATACATATTAAAAACATAATATCGAAAATATGTCGTCTCTCGTAGAATTAAAAATGTTTACAAGTATATTATCGAATAAAAATCAAAACCTGACTTCAAGCTAGAACGACATTGATGATTTAAAGGCAACTTTACGCACGGATGTTCCATTACGAATTTCTTCCATATTCGTGCTCATAATCGTTAAATAATACTTAACTAGTCTTGGATTATTTTAAATCTCAATCACCGATAATTTTACTATTCCATATTAACAGTACTCTGATATATCTTCGGAACTCAAGATCCTATGCTAACAAAATGAACATGGGAGGTCCCATTTTCTCATTTCTCAACAAGTATATTAGTAAAAGTAAATAAAACAAATCGTCGTAATTGGTTCTTAATAACGTTAATATGACAATGTGCGCAAATACAAAACACCCGAATTACTTACTTTTTGAAGCCTGTTAAGAATTATTGTAAGTTTTAACAAGCAACATTTGAGTTTTAAATTTGACTTTTGGTATTAAATCATTGCATGCGAATATAATGCAAACACAGGCCGACAGACGGAAAGGATTGTAAAATAGCGTCCGCGTATGAATAATTATAATTCTTTATTCGCGAGAAGGGATTTGTGTGCTTAAATGATTAAAGTTATTTGAATACGGCTTTGCTGCGATAGGTGTACGAGTGGGAGCGCAGTACGCAAATACAGATGTTCACACTTAGGGATCGCGGATCAGGCGTGAGCACATCGATCGAGATAAGCCTAAAATATAACTAACGCATCGAAAGAACACATACTCGTACTATGAAATTTTACTTCGTTATAATAGACACGTTAACATTTGGTCTTATTTTATGTTTGCAAACTCTTTACATTTTAAATTATTGTTGTCGTGGCCGCATCCGCATAGTGAATTTCTATATTGCATTTTTTTAAAGAAAGCTAGCAATATTTCTTTTTTTTTCAGAAATATTACTAAAAATCTTGTTAACCATTCCAACTAAGCTTAAGCTTGTGCTAGGACATGGTTCACGGCAATAGTCCAATGGTGGATTCGAACCCATGACCTTACGATTCGCAGGCGCTTCGAATTGATAATGTGATTTGAAGTTTTGAGTTACAAGCAATATAAATAATAAATTAATGAGCCGTGGTAGCTCAGTGTCCTTGCGGTTGGCTCAATTTGCGTAGTACGCTAGCAACCCGAGTTCGATCCCCGGTGCCAGCACCAATAAATTTGTTGTTGCAATTTTATGTGCTGATTTACCACGCGCTCGGCGGTGAAGGAAAACATCGTGAGGAAACCTACATGCCTTAGAAAATTTTTCTACGACATGTGAAGTCTGCCAATCCGCATTAGGGCCGCGTGGCGGACTATGCCCTTATACTCTCTTTACAGAGAAGGCCTGTGCTCAGCAGTGGGACATGTATAAAGGCTGTAACTTTTAACTTTATAAATAATAAATAAGCGTGGATAGCCTAAAGGTTTAGGATATGGTCTGCGAAGCGTAAGGTCGTGAGTTCTAATCTGCTACTCGACTATCTGACAATCTTCTAACAGAAGCCTAAGCTTATTTGGAATGCTTAACAAGAATGTGAATAATACTTGTGAAAAAAAATAAAAAAACAATTCGATTCAAAAACTACTACGCGCGGACATTCTTTTTTATTTACGAATTATCATATGTATGTTTTGATTATGATTTTAGGTGTTCCTTGGTATATCTTCAAAACCCAAGGTCCAATAACCAACAAAATTCATATGGCACCGAATTGAACCCAATTTCTTTAAAACAAAATAAAATTTCGGTTCGTTTCATACATGATGGCGCTATGCCTAATATTTATTATAATAAATAGCGCTACTCCTGGAACGCCGTAGAGAGTATGTGGGATTAATATTGGAGTATGTTTGTACATATGTGTATTATATGGAAAAAATATTTGTTATCTAATCAAAAATAAATTTCTATTGGTTTTTACAAAGTAATGTCTACATTATGTACATGCTATCAAGGGTGGCCGTTTTTTTTTTATCATTGTAATTGGGAAAAAGCTGTAAATCGGTGATCAATCATTCGCTTTTTGGGATAAAAATAGTTTTTTTTTTACACAAAAAGCTCTTGAATGTGTAACAATAGTGTTAAGCATCACGATAAGCATATAAAAGACTGGCAAATATTTGAGCGGGGGCGCAACAGAGCATGAGACTTTCGAACAAAACAGCATTAACCAAGGATTAGGAGAGATCCAATGTTATTTGATTACTTAGATACACATTACATGAAGAAGGGAACATCGCATTAAATCTTTTTCTTTACACAAAGGGAGACGTTCTTTTTTGAGTTTAATCACGAAGCACAAACACCAAAGTATTTGACTATAGACAGGAGTATTTTATGCGGAACGTAAATGAACCCATGTATGGATACACAGCTTGATATTCTGCACGAGACAGATTCTCTCTAATATACAGATTCAGTATCTTTCAGGGATAAGTACTTGATGCGCTTGTTATTTTAAAAGGTTTTACGCTTGTAACCTCTAGGCTGTTTTAACTTCACCGGGGCTCGATAGACAGCCACGCTCTTAGGACGATCAGCCCGAACCTCTATTTGAGCAACTTTGAGCAAGGTTTCCCATCTCTCAGCCTTTTAAAAGGCTTCCACCACTCTAACGAAACGTAACTATGATGTATAAATAGCTGTGTTCCACCCTGACAATACGAGGCCATGGTACTGCCCCGATTGTTTTTTTTGACGAACTACACAGATTGGCCAGAGAAGCTAGCCAGATTAAGAGGTGGGATAACTCTTAGGTCGCTTAGCTTGAACCTCTATCGCTAAAAACTCGACACAAGGGTCCCCCCGGTGAGGGGTAACCTCAGCTTGGACGGTTACTATGTTACTGCCCCGATTGTGTCGTCCCTAACATGCAAAAGACGCTGCGGCGGACTTACCATTATTGGAAGGTTGAATCTTAGCGCTCGGTCAAGAAGTTAAATACTAACAAAAGCATTCAACCATAAAAAAATTCACACACAAACTTGTTTAAATTTAGGATTGAGTCGTATTAACTGGTTCTACTGGGGGAATATAATATTGGACAAAATCGGTAAAATATGGAGCGATAACGCATCGGCATTAATCATCAAACACGCGTGAAATCAAATTACCGTTTACCAGTCAAAGGCGTATTGAAAGGGTTGCAATGCCCCACGTGACCATACCCTTTACGTTAAACTGTTGCTGTCTCCCTTCCGCATAGCTTCATATTAATATGTGAAAAAAAAAAAGAATATGTATGGTTGGTCATCACAAATGAAGAATTGTGCAAATCGTAAATGCAAACAAATTTAGTCATGAAATTGGTTTTGTGAACACGATAGAATAGATTATTATTTTATAAATGAGCGGGTCACGCTTTGCCCATGAATATTTTTATATTTTTTGTCAGAGAATAATGTTGTAGTTGTTATAGCGATTGAACTTGGTCATTAAATAAAAAATATATACATATAATTATAACGTATCAGACACTTTTTCTAATGTTTTTTTTTCGTGACGAATCTACAATGCTTATCCAATGAAGCTGACCATAACAGTTTCACAGGATTTCAGAAGTGGCTAAGCGAAAAAAAGAAGGTTTTTTAGCCTGAAACTTTATTTGGCAGAACCACGACTCGGTTGGGTTATCAGAAAACGATCGGGTCATTCAAAAAGCTAGCTCCAACTTGCTTTAAATTTCACTTTGAGTAGCGTTGGCGCAAGGAGAAGGAGTGACCCTGTAGTTTTGGGCTCTCAAGAATAAGACTACGGTATCCCCTGCCTGTCGTAGAAGGCGACTAAAAGGGGCCTCGGGTTCACTGGGCGACGAGGGTGGGGGTTTTTGTCGTCTGCTAAAGTGGACCCGGGAAGAAGGCGACATCAGCTGGCCCGTGTAGCCTTGCACAGCGAGGGCACAGGGGGGGGAGTAACCTCCCGGGACGTGCAATGCAGAGGGGCTCCGGTGCGTTCCACTGGAGATCCCGGAGCCCCTCGTCATGCACCGGGGAGGTTTTAGTGGGTAAAAACCCCACATAACCGCCGCCTTCCCCCCAGAAGGCGGGGTATCTTTTTGAAAGATTTCCTCCCCGTTAACAAAAAAGAGAAGGAGTGACCAAAGGGTTCCATCGTGCTCGTCGGAGAGCGCGACAAACTTGTTCGCTTTACAGAATATTTTGCCGTAATCAATGTTACTCCAGAGCTTATATAACTGTGAAATAAATCAATGTAAGTGCATGTATTTATGTTCTTTGTGTATTTTAACGACGATTTTATTTGAAGTCGATATTTGTTATGTTGATTAAAAATCTTTAAATTGCTGTAAATAGCAAACGTGTTGCTAAAAGCGCCAAACAAACGGGAATTATCCAAAATGTCATCAGAGTATTGTGAATGTTTTATTATTCATGATTGAGTGCTTGAATAATTTTAATGTACACTGTATTAATTTAAATCCGCCTTATATTTATACCGCATATCAATGTGATTGCACAATTATAATTGGTTTCAGACTTACTCCAAGTCAAGATATATATATATATATATATATCTATAGACTATGTATATATCTATATATATATCTAATTTTTTTATTTTGTTACATACACGACATCCATCGTGAAATACAAAAGAAAGAAGAAAATTAGATTATGGTAAAAATTTCCTATACGAGAAATACTAATTCCAATTTTCAAATCGGCAGATATAGAAGACAGCACAAAGAGAACAAATGCGCGTTCTAAACCGTTGTGCCCACGTCAAATATTAATCCTGCGATTGACTTTTGTAAACGGGGGCTCAGTTTTTAATTAAGGCAAATGGCCGAAAGCGGAGGCGGACGTGGCCGGTACAATGCCGCTTGTGATTGACACAAATTACCTCTAATCGAGAACTTCACATAAATGGCGTCCAATCTCATAAATCGGGCCCATTGTTACGCTCCTGCGCAATGTATAACCGATACGCCCGTCCCGTTTCGACGGCAGTTTGTAAAGAGAACCGGACAAAAAAATAAAATTTCGACATGGACATGTTCGACGTTTCTTTTTGTAGGAATCACAAATTTAACACAATATTTTCTTGGTTGAGCTTGTAACGATAATTATTTGTATATATTCCTTATTATTATTTATCGACTACAACAAAACTTCAGAGTGATTGTGATTTATCCGTGAAATAGCAACCGATCGAGTCGCGGTTCGGCCCTCTCGGGCGCCCTCGGATCGGCATGCTTACGCGTAACATAGTAACCGTCCAAGCCGAGGTTACCCCTCACCGGGGGGACCCTTGTGTCGAGGTCCTAGCAATAGAGGTTCAGGCTAAGCGACCTAAGAGCTATGCTATGTATATATTGTGGAATTTATATGCAATAATATAAAGCTTTTTTACATTATTTACAACGATGTTAAAAATGTTTCATAATCAAATTTTTATGTGATTACTTCGCCGCGACTCCGTTCACTGTCTTTCTTATAAATAATTCTTATATAAAGGAAATTTATTGCACCCTAAATACATTTCTATCTCTATAAAACTCTAATTTCGTGCAACAGCTCAGATTTAAATTATTTAGTAAATAGGCAATTAATTCCATGTATAAATACAAGATTTTTTCACATGACAATTCTTTTGGCACATTTTCTGAATGAAAAGGGCATGCTCTATTTAAAATTAGATTTAAATGTATTTTAATCCGAACGATAAACGTCAATCAAGTTTCAGTGTAACCGTGATACGAGTATCGAAAGCGCTTGCGCGTCGCGCCCCCGTTCCGCTCAAAGAGGATTTCGGGCAAGGGTAAAATTAAAATGTCAAAATAGTAGCGACGTAGTGCGAGATATTTGTCTCCGGCTTTGTCCGACGCCTTTGTACTATATTTGTAAAGGTCGAACGGAAAACGATACTTTCAAAGCTCTTTATTCATTAAAATACAAAAAGCTCAGCTTGTTTACCTGCATGTTAAGACGTTAAAGTTTTTTTTATCTATACTGATGCTTACATACCGTAACAGTAAAAAAGTTATATAGTCTAATTTAGTCATTGAAATATGTTACAAATATGGCCCTAAATGTTTTGTTTGTTAAGATTGCAATTACTAGCGTAAATCGTAAAAATTCCTCCCAACTCTGGCATTGTTCTCTTTGCATTTATTTGTTCGGCTATTCAAGCGCTATAGTGGGCACGGCGAGGGTTCGAAGGGCAAATAAATAATTACACGCATTCTGCAGATATTTGGCCCAGGGCCGATGAACGCACTTGTCCATTGTCGGCATACCGGGGGAATATGGCACGCCGTCACCTAACATTTTAATAATCACAAAGATGCGAAACTAATAAAGCCATATTATAAGGCAATACACAAAAACATTCTGCACGAAATATTTAAGCAAATTATTTTGTATATTAGGGAAAAATATATTTAAAGAAGTTCACGATCCGTTTAACAATTTAGGACGATGGGTAAGCATGCGGGTCGCCCAATGATACCTTAGCTTATTATACATTACGTCATAAATAATACATAACAATTTTGTAATGTGTATGTAATGTATATAAGAATACGGTCATAAAGTTTATTTTTGGGGACGTCATTTTTACAGGAAACGTGCTAACATTTACCATGATCATTAATAACATCGCAGGATTTGTATATGCGTTGCCGTCCTTTGAAAAGGGAGTAGGCTCTCTTTACCGAATGATGTCAAAAGAACACCAACTAATACTAAATATTTTGTTTATAAAACTATATACATTCGCCTAGGGCGTGACATTTTACTTCATAAATCTTTTTCGTCTCTCTTTCCTCATTCATTTTTTCTATATAACCAAAACACCAAAGCATTCTCTTTTCTAGTCACGACATCCTTTTTCTAGGCACTCTTTCGATTTATGACCACCAATTCCTAATCCTGTTATTCGGGATACTTCTTAATGACCCCAATATACGTCATTGACTATACTCAGCTCAAAAGTACGTTAAATTAAGTTTATTAATACTTAAATATTGTACTTACCAAGTATTGAAAGGCAAAACGAACTTTTATACAGCGTGACGTATTTTAGTGTATCAATTAGAGCTGTGTATAGCAATGGCACAGCAGGAAGAGGTCTGGCGCGGCGGGGCGCGCCGTCGGGGACCCAGGCGTCCCCGGGCTCATTGCATATGCGCGCAGTCAACACCATTTTTGACAAAATAATAAAAAAAACATCACTGCACATGTTGAATTGATTGTTTTACGAAAAAATAGGGCTGATTGTTATTAGATGCACATGGGATGGCGATAATAACGATACTAATCGACTTTTACTAATCCCAAATGTAGTCGCTAAAACAAGGAATGGTTATAATTACTTTGGCTAAGGAACACATATGATTAAGTTATTACATTAAACTTACGGCCGTTGCGACAAAAGGCAGAACACACAAAGAACATTTTTTTATTTAACTATTACGAAAGAGCCCGTAGGCGAAAAAGCAATTATGATTTTATTCGTCGCCATACCTTTCTGTTAAAGCGACCTGCTGCGCAACGCCTCTCTATAATTAAGCCCCGAGCGACATTTCCAAAGCTTTTGAAAACGATAACACGGAAGCTGCATCGAAAACTTAAAAAACTAAGTAAGTATTGTTACTGTAATGCGTTTGCGAGTAAATATTGAGAGGCACAAAAGCGGGGTCCGTCAACCCTTGAATATAGTCCGCGGGGTGCCATTACATCGGCTCAAAGAGTTGGGTGTAGCCCGCGAAGCAGCGAGAGGCGACTTTGTAAATCTAATTAAAATATCAATATGTTCGCTACGACCGTGTTAACAATTTGATTTCACGCTTCTCGCCCTCCTCATTGTTCTGTCTGCTTCCGCCCAACACTTGCATTCATTCAAGTTAATGTCACATTACTTGATGCATCTATTTACTGGTAGAAGCCTCTTCTACGTTGCTGCCTATCGTACCCATTTCTACAAACAAGTGTATATGTTGTGTGCCAGCTTAAAAAACACTATAGCTGGAAATATAGCGCTAAAGAGACGCACAAATTTATGTTTGAGCACACGCGATTCGTTTCAGGAGTTTATTCATTAGGTGAAAATAAGATGCAATATACGTAATATTTTTATGTATAGGTTATTTATGAACTTCGTTGACAGGATGCCAAGGATAGGATTGTTGAATGGTTTGATACGTGCCTGTCTCCTGGTCTCTTCGACACGGTCTCGTCGGAGAATAATTTTCTCAGTCAGAGTCAGAGTTAGTCAGAGATCGCATCCACCGTCGGTATGAACTACGACAATATTGAATACTAGGATAACGTTTTTTACGTTAAGTAGAGGCAAATTCTACGTCTGCGTTAAATCTCGAGCAGGATTTTGTTTTATTTAAATCTACTGTTTACAAGAAAGTTGTTTTTTTAAAGGAAAACTACGTTGCAAGAATAGGTGTTATGGTCCAATTTATTAATACTACCCTCTCTTTCACTACTACTATCATAGTTATGTTACGAAGTTCTGGGCCCCGTATTCACTACGTTCTTTCACAATTATACTTTTGTCGTTGATGAGTACTCTCCTGGTCGTGAATTGTTATAAACCAATGTCTCAACCAACAAGCACTGTCGATCCATACGATAACTAATAACCCAAATCTTTTCCAATAAAAAAATCAGTTAATTAACTGAAAGCGCTGTGCACAATAAAATAAAATACAGACTAATACCTCCTAGACTGAAACCTCCTTTTTGAAGTCGGTTAAAAATGAACATCGCTTATTCACACATCGCGTTATGCATTGTCACAAGTTGGAGTCAACGACTCTATGCGAACGTCACATGTTTCGTTCAGAGGTAAAAACAGCCGTCCGTCAACATTTGCACCCTATTTTCTCCGAAGTATAAAAGATTCAGGTAGCAACACAAATAGCAATAAAAACGCTACGTGTCAATCGATTTTTTTCTCTCTGTCAATGTCGCAAATTCGCACAAATCAAACATTGAAGTGTTAAAATTTTCGTTGACAAAGAAGCTTACAGTGGATCGGCAGGGAGCGAGCGGCGCGCGCATTGTGACACGGGATCATTAGTTAGCGGGTGTCAGGCCAAGTCCGTTTCTATTTCGATCAGTCCTTTATGTTACATGCTAGCGCGTAAACAACTTAGAGCGTGATTTATGGCTCCATCCCAAATTTATAAAGTTATATTTATGTTATCGAAACAATGTTACAGGTGCACTAAATCTTCTTATTAAAGCAACATTTCTTGCAGATCACTTAAGGAATTTTAGGAAACTTAATTATTAACTCAAGATCATTACAATTTACTTAGGAGTTTAAAATATTTACGACTAGTTATAAATCTAAGGCACTCGTACATCAGAACAAATGAAGGCGTTTGTTTGACTACGAAGAGTAAACGCACTGGATATGGTTCGGAGAGTGAAAATATTAAACCAGTTTTGTAATTTTTCTATATTTTTTTATATAATTTTATGTGATTTCAAAAGTAATCACTGAACTTCTTTTATAAATAACTTACCGCAAGAGCTTTGCAAGCTAATTTGTGTTTTAAGCTTAAGTTACAATAAGCGAATCCTGCTTAATGGGGTAACTCTCCGTCGGCTTGAACTGAACCCCAATGTCTCAAGGATAGCCTTGAAACAACATTACCTTTCACGGGCGGAGGAGAAGGAGTTAAGAAGGTAAACACTGCCTTATCAAGGATCAAAGGTATCGTATTACCAGAACATTCTAAAGCTACATTACTGTCATTACACTTTGGAAAGTGTTGACGCTGGGAGAAGAATTAAGAGAAAGAATAGTTACTTTTCTAACATTTATAGGTTAAACTATTAAGACACGCAACAGATTGTACGTGCCCTCGGCAAATGCGATATTTAATAAAACAGTTATTAATTATCTTACGCATCTTGTTTAGGACAAATGTTACAATGCACGGCTTGTGCGATATTTCATCGCTCGCAAAAAGTGAACCCTTTTTTATTCCATTCTTTTACAATTGTCACCCTTTCACTTCTATTTCAATTAAATAATGTCTGGTCATTCGGGGCGGGAGTGCGAGCTGCGCGCAGGGTTGCCAGCTCGTCGTGTTCGCGCCTCCCCGGACCCTTGGCGAAGTGCGCGTCATCCTGCTCGCACATTAATCACTTCCATTATTAAACGTGTTATTGTGTTCATTTGAAGATAACACGCTATAAAAGATGCCGTCCGTTTAACAAAATAAGCTCTCTGTAATGATGCGTAAGCGAGCGTCACTGAAGAGTATCCGCTTGACAAACATGATTAATGACTTTTCACTTTCACTAACAACAAATCCGCTAATATTCATAATTGTTTAAATGTATTTTTTTATATAAAAGTGATGAAATTAATATTGAGATGCGGCTGCGAAAGTTTTTTATCAAGTGATTTTTTGTACGCCTTACGTAATGAAAACTCCTTGGTACAGATTGACTTGGAATCAAGTCTCCGACCTTCTCTATCTTCATCTTCTCACTATGCTTTAGCAGTACATAATTCTCAATAAAAAAATAATTGAAATAAAAAAATTATTTTAAGCCCAGAGTTTAAAGCACCGCAACGGTGATGGGACTACGAAAAATGACAGACATGAGGTGAAAGTCTTCTTCTTCTTCATTGTATTCTTCATTTCTGAAGGTCGTGCTTATCTTGAAGCGCCTTCACCGAGACGTTAACAACCGCCTCCACACCACCCTGCCCTCGTCCTCCAACGGAGGTGAAGTTACAATACATTTATGATTCGCGTGGTGACCGAGACTTTGGCGTTATTTGTGATCGTGGACACTGGTAAACACTTCACATGAGAGCCCCGACTCTGTACAAACCAATGACGTACTAAATTGTTTTCAGTCTTTTGGTTCATTCGTGCTAGTGGCACTAGTGAACCAAAAGACTACTGTTAATGTTTCACCGATGGCGTGCCCCTGGTCAGCCAGTCCTGTATGTCGGTTCCATGATAAAACGTACCGAAAAATTGGAAACCAGGAGAGCAGTATGCCTCTTCAACTTTAAAAATCTAATAATAATCTGGCACTGTAGTATTACCTAATAGGAATAATTTAAAAATTCAACAGTGGTAGGCCTTCCAAAATACCGAAGGGAAGTAGTATACTCGTAGAATACTTCTGCGTTTCGCCCGGTGAGTGAAATGTCGACATGCCATCCCTGTGGTAAGTGTTAGTGGACAGCGGGATTAAGTGACCCGCATGATCGTTTGTCCCAGGTTTTTTAAAAGACTATTAAAAAAACTTAAGTCATCACCCTTTTTTCCAGCGCCTTAAAGTTCGTAACTGGACGTCTTAGTGGACAAACTTCCCTTCCTATAAAATTTTAGGTTTAATCTAGGGTGCTTTGATAAAACGTAAAAACTACGGTATTTTCATGTATGTCTCTATGTATTTATTAATTATTACAATATTATAGGCACACACTGTATCATGTATTAAAATTAATTAAATTTTTTATAAAAGTTCAAAAATAGTGTTACTATAACTCACAATTTAAAAACTCATTAGGACGCCAATTTAATATAATAGCCAAATCGATTTCGTTTGATGTTTTGTTTGATAACCGGTTACGCTTAGTCATACATTCGCAAGTCTCAAACTAGTTTGATTAACCGCCGACTATGACGTAAATGTAGTGGGAAATTTCAATGACGTGATACGCGTAGCGTTTCGTACGTACAACTTGCCCGTTCTGACGGCGATCGCTGAGGTATTTCCGGCCTTCATTGTCTCAATGGGTAGACCGTGGAATGATGTAAGTTGTATCGAATAAATTAAAGCCTATATATATATATATATATGCGTTTCTTTTATGTAGTAATGTTACATTAATACATACATGCCTGTTTATTAATGTACACCTAATAAAATATAATTTCTCATGTTAACCGTCGACATTTTAAGATAGAGACAACTTTCGCTGCCCGCTTTTCACCGATCTTATTAGGCCTCTAATGTGATAGGGGATGAGTCCATCGCTTATACACCGAGGCCAATTTTAAGAAATTCATTTTTTATGTAATATTTTGTACTTAAAAACCGAAAAACGGCAATTTTTTAGTTCAAGCTGACACTAGTTTGAACTCGCGATACGAACCGCTTAGCGACTAGTACTACGGACTTGATAATTTCTATTATTTTTAGCAATAAATTAAAAATAACTAACTATACAGATTGGACAGAGAAGCTGACTTTGACTGCTTCACTGAATTGAGAAGTAGAATGGCTCTTAGGTCGCTTAGCTGGGCTTATCAGGACCCATATGTGACAAGAGATGACCCCATCGCAATGCACCAAGCAATAATTTTAGCAATCGATTTATTTGTACTGAATAACGTTTTCTTTTTTTTTTGACGAACTACACAGATTGGCCAGAGAAGCTGCCCTTGACTGCTTCACCGGATTGAGAGGAGGCACAGCTCTTAGGTCGTCGCTTAGCTTGAACCCCTATAGCTAGAAACTCGACACAGGCGTCCCCCCGGTGAGGGGTAACCTAGTGTTGGATGGTTACGCGTAAGCATTCCGAACCGACGGCCACGACCATTTAAGCTTTTTTTTTTGTTAACATGGAGGAAATCTTCAAAAAGATACCCCGCCTTCTGGGGGGAAGGCGGCGGTTATGTGCGGTTTTTACCCACTAAAACCTCCCCGGTGGCCCTTTCCTCGGTGCATGACGAAGGGCTTCGGGATCTCCAGTGAAGGAAGATCGCACCGGGGCCCCTCTGCACTGTGCTCAAGGAGAGCACGTCCCGGGGGGGGGGGGAGGTTACTCCCTCCCCCCCTGTGCCCTCGCAGTGCAAGGCTACACGGGCCAGCTGATGTCGCCTTCTTCCCGGGTCCACTTTAGCGGACGACAAAGGCCCCCACCCTTGTCGCCCAGTGAACCCGAGGCCCCTTTTAGTCGCCTTCTACGACATGCAGGGGATACCGAAGTCTTATTCTTAAGAGCCCAAAACTACAGGGCTGCGGCCCGCCTGCGCCATCTCCTAGCGGGATCGGCCCTCTCCCGAACGACAATTTAAGCTAAACTAACTTTCATGCCACGGCCGAAGGAATTCCAGCAACGCTCCTAATCCTATCTAAGGGGTGGGATGGGATCTCCAGCTAAACATAATAAGAATATCTTAGAAAATAGGAATTAAGCCAATGACATATATTTGTTACCCCTAGAACCGGGCACAGGAACAGTGTCCCCGCGTGGCGTTTTTATTCCGCAAAAATATAGCAAGTGAAAGGTTATTTGTCTATTACGCCAGATATGCGGTCAGCCGTACTCTCTGAACGCAGAGCCGGAGGTTAACGTTTGTGGAATTCTAAGAAATTCGACGACACTTTCGTAACATTTTTCCTGTTTACTTAACCACTAAGAAGTGATATCTACCAAGTAGATGTGTCAACAGTCACGAAATGGTATTTGACTTTCACTATGGTTTATTTATGTATTCGACATATATTTAAATATGTGTGTGCGTTATAAAATCGACTAATGGTGCCTTAACATACCTGGTGTATGTTAGCGTGCAAACTCTCTGTGTCACACAGGATCTAATAAGTGTCGTAAAAAGCAACCTGTCTTCGCCGCAAGAGTCAAAGAACGTGAGAGCTTATTTTTTCATAAATTATGATTTAATTGAAACTGAAAAATAAACAAACAAAGGATAAAGCGTATGTTCAAATTACCAATAAATTGATCAGCGCCATCCACAAACACCTATTTAGGAATTTACAGATGCGATGCCGGCCTAAATAGACGACTTCACTCATCCAGCGAAAAGCAGAATCAAGTCAATATCAACTTCACATTGGTATTCTGCAATTATAGTACATCACCGATCTTGCCGCCCCATTATTGATAGAAGCTTTCAAAGCATGTATCAACAAAAGTAAAAATTACACTTCAAAACTAGTTTTTTTTGTAACGAACTTACGATATTTAGCCAGAAAGAGCTTGCTCGGGCTTATTTTTTTCAATAGTCAAAATTTTACTTTTAGGCTATTGACGTGCAAAATATTATGAGTAATAATTATTCTGTTTATTTTATATATTATGAATTTAACGTACCTTTATCAAATTGTCATTACTAATTTATTCAGTATTTTTATACGGTGTTAGCTTGCCAACAATAGGTGACTCACTGTTAAATATATGTATGTTTTGTTTGTATGGCATATTGATATTTGGCAACAGAGGCGCTCGCCAAGTTTCCTCCTTCTACGTTGGTCCCGTTGATTAGTTATACACGATTGTAAATCTTTGTATTCAATTTAAAGGCACATTACTGTTAACCTCATAAAAGTTCGTGTATATTAAAAATTATTACTTAATATACACGAACACACGCTACATTTACACGGCCACATGTAATCCGAAGGAATAATATAATCCAACCCAACCCCCCAATCAGTCGGCTATAACTACTCGTATGTTTCTAAATAACGAGCAAAAGCTCAGTTTGCCCTTTTTTTTGTTGACGGGGATTTCTTCAACAATACCTCGCCTTCTGGGGGGAAGGCGGCCGTTCTGTGGGACTTTTATGCGGTGGCCCTTCCTCGGTGCATGGTGAGGGGCTCCGGGATCTCCAGAGAAACGCACTGGAGCCCCTCTGCACTGTGCTCTTAGGAGAGCACGTCCAGGGGGGGAGGTTACTTCCCCCCCTTTCCTTATTTATCGTTTCTAAATTATTCATCGTCTTTTTTAATTTAATTTCTTTCATTGCTTTAATATTTTATCTATATAATATTTCCATCATTGAATTATAGACTTCTAAGCATTTGTTTCGTGTTTACGTTTACATTTATGAAGTGTGACTATTTCGGTTAGTGATAGAGCGGTGTAGTCCGTTGTCGTGGATCGGTTTTGGGGAATTACCTTTTTAAAGCAGACGGTCGGTATTTCCGTGATTGATTTTGAATTATTACAAATTATCATAATGTCAAGGTGAAATTTTTTGCCAAAATAATTATCACCTGTTTGGATATTTTGACTGTGGCTTATTTAGCATGTTTAGAATACACATTTCATTAGTTATATTTAACTATTATATTTTGTTTTGTTATAAGTTCTGCCCTATCCTGTCCGTCCTGTTCAATTAATGCAAGTAAAAAACAAAAATGCGTAATGACGTAATCAACGCCTCACTATTACGGCATTATTCTATTTTAGTGTTGTAAGCACACAGTTGAATAATTTTCTCGATTTTCAGTCACTCCCCAAAGGAGAGGGAACCGCGGTTTATGGGTGCTCTGAGCACGGTAAATGTGTAAGCAAAGATGTATGGAAATCGAAGAAGAGATAGAGGCAAACCAATTCTTATATTTCCCGGTCCTAGGTAGACGTGAAACCTATACAGATTGGCTAGTGAAGCAGGTTGTACTGTTTCACGAAATTTGAGTGGTGGAAAAGCTCTAACATCGGTAGCATTACACGGCAAACTAAGGGACATTCTAAACCTAACTAACTTAAAATACTACTTTGGGAAACGTTTGCGCTGGGAGAAGAAGTTGACGAGAAACTCTAGCAAAGCTCCTAATATTTAAAGGGTCCCAAACCCTTAATCTCTAATTAGGAATAACTCTGCACACCTATGTATTAAGGGAGTTCTTTTATGTAAATTATTATGATAATTTGAATTTATTGCATCCGTGCGGCTGCGTTCATTTCACCAAAAAGGTAAATATACAAATATTAGTAAATATACAAAAAATATACAAATATTAGTTTCGCAGTCTTCGTGTCTACGGTTCAATGTCTCTGTGTTTGTGCAATAACTTAGATCAATATAAAATAACCTACATAGTTGGTGATGTGTTGGTGTTTAAATCAATCAGCAGACCGTCTACGCTTTGAAATTATTTGAAGCATATACACACATATATTATGCATTCTGTGTAATATTTACTTGACTATTTTTAATACAAGCAATTTTTTTCTTCTCCATTGTCTACGGTATACATTATAGCCATATTGATATTTCGAAAAAACCCAACAGAATAAACGCGGATGTTAGTCTCGTGGAATATAAGGGATTTTCCGAAGGCTGTGTTTGTGGAACTTAGTGGAATACTTTGAAGTGGAAATTTACACAAGTGTTATAAAAGAAAAACTATTTAATAAATGACACACAATTCATGTCAATTTTGACCTTGATTCAAATAATTTGATTCTTAAAGAATTTGACAAAAAAAATGATATTGCGTCTATAAACGGATTATAAACGCAATACCATTTTTTCACTTAGCGCATTGACTTATATCTATATTATATATCATTTATTTAAAACCTTTCGTGTACAATTATTTGATCTAGTTATTTTAGATTTCTAGAAAAGTGTCAAAGAGTATTTAACCATTTTCGTTCGCGAGAGAAAGAGACTATATATGTACGCAAAAAAGGTAAAATATGCCACAAATAATGGATATAATTTTTTAAACAATTTTACATAAGATAATTACTATCATTACAGCATTTAAATAATAAATCTTACCATATATTCTAATAATATTATTATATATTTTCAGTGTAAACAAATTTTAAACAATTTTTATTTTGAAAAACAAATTAATAAAATCAAAATTACATCAGATCTCCACAAATCATTGTAAATATATTCGAGGTTCAGGCTAAGCGTTTTATTACCGAGTTCTTAGAAAACTCAAGTATATTTTTGCCATTGATTCTTCCTTGAATTGTTGTGATAAACCGTATATCCCCGAAGCCTTCACCCTAAATTGGTATTCATAGTGGCTAACTCTGAGCACTCTATAAAATGCAAACGTTCTCTTGTAGTAGAATGCGGCAAACATATTAAGGCTACTCGTAGCACTAGAATTTCTATTAGTCCGAAGCCATTCGTCTCGGGCGTACACTCTCCCTAGCGCTTTATTATTCAAATATAGGCTCAAGCTGATTTATAGTCAAAAAAGCCGTATAAAAGTAGGTCGGAGGCTAGCGTAACTCGGCAAAAACACGGCTCTAAAACCACTCCAAATCAATTCAAAATTTTACCATTTGCCATCTGCTTTACAGCGTCATATTTTGTTAAGTATTTTTTAGCCGGTGTTTGTGAATCATGCTAAATTTGAAGGTTTTAGTGTCTTCATTTGAAGAGATACGCCCGAGCCGCCGGTCGCTCGTAAACGGTCAAAGAGGCCGTCGAGCGTTGTTTATGCGAATGATTCCAGTCAACGCTTTGTCTCCGCCGCACGGCCTTCGGACGACACCCTAATAAAAGGCGTGGCAAAAAATACCCTAATGGCTGTTGATCCTATTTCAAAGCAATAAAACGCAACAAAATTAGCTTTTGTTAAATTTAGAACAGTAAACGTCCGAACTCCTGACTGACGTATTCACGACCCGTTCCGACGAACTAACTTCGAAAGGGACTATTGTTTTATGGGCGCGCAACTTTTAGACAATTGTTGCAATAAAATAAGTTTATTGGAGTTAGCGGTATTTCCAAAAGATTTTTCAACAGATACAATTATGTAGTTACATTATTTGTAAAATATTTTTCGTGCTTCGTTGTTAAGTTAAATGCTGAAAACAACAATACAACAGTCAATTTAGAAAAGTTTTTCTTTAAATACATATATCACAAACTATTTTATACAAATTATTTTTCCCTCATAGTTTACTATTAAAAACAGAACACGAGGAAGAATATTATTGTGCTAATTAAACACTTGTGAATAAGTATTTAACAACGTCCGTTCCGGTTGTGCTCGTAAATAGTGTTACGTAGACGTGACGTTTCCCTATTGCCGATAACAGACTAACATTAAATAAACCGGTTTTTTTTTAATCTGTGTACACATTAATTGGCATGACGTTTGCTACACGCGTTTCAAAATTTATAGAGTAAACATGTGCAAGTTATCTTAATATTCAATTGTTTAATAGAAGATTTACAGCCGATTTTAAAAAAATCATCTTAATCAATCCAAAAGTTTTATTTACTGTATTTTCCTTGTGTTTCATCCATACCATACAGATTTCCTCATCTATTATTCCGTTAACCAGCTCGATATTAGTCTTATTACGACGTAGTTATTTAATATGTATATTTACGAATAAAAGCAAAACCGATATCAAATCAAATCTACACAAAAACAACAGTACACATTCACGCTTAAACAACAAAAAATCAAAGTTGGTCCAAAAATGTTGATGAAGAGAGTATAAAAACACAGACGATTGACTATCTCTTTCTTATTTGATGTTGGTTTAAAAGTAGTGATAGCCAAATGGCTAAGCGTTCGCTTTATAATGTTATTAAACTGAGGCCAGGCATCAGAAAAACGAATATCCCGTAGTTTGTGTCACAGCTTAGAATTTAAGGTAACGACATAAAATGCATCATATTGTCCTTACACTATTATATCGATATATTATGTTTTATTACGTACGTAATAGAGATCCGCCTTCATTTCATTTAATAACCATTTTTTCAAATCGGACAATCAGCAATCAAATAACGTGTTAATAGAATGGAAATGAATTTTTCTTATTTATCTTTGAGCCAATAAAAAATAATTAGGATCCAAGTAATCAACTATATATTATGTACTAAAACTTTCTAAACACGATGCGACGTTATAATAGCACGACTAACTCTGTAGCTTTTGCAGTAAAATGCGACTTAAAACCATTTATTAGTATAGATCAGAATGACAAAGCTACAAGCGTCAAAAGCCTAATTAAAAGGTTAGGGTATAGTCTGCGAAATTCCTAGCAAGCTTGTTAGTAATATTTGTGAAAAAAAATTGCTTTTTTTATACTTTCTAAGCAAGTGCTTGACTACGATCCCTAGGATGCTTTTTTTTTCAAATGTGCTCTTTAACCAGGACATACAAATATGAATTCGTTACGGACGACGTAAATCAATACTCCGGTAGTAGGTGTATGAATAATGTAAAAATATTAATGAAAAAAAAACATAATAGTAAAATCTGTAACAATGTTCCTGCTGGCCGAAAATGTCTCACAATAAATACACTAATGGGAACATGTTGTAACCCTTTCTCTATGCACGGCTTTATTGTTTTATAAAGGGGTCAATGCGTAGTTTTGCTGCGACGCCATGAAAAGGTTTATGAATCAATTAATTAAATGTCGGTACGGTCATTGTCGCTGAGCAAATATGGAAATGAACTAGTTTCTAACAATGCTATGATTTATGACGACTCGTAAACATAAAATAAAACCAGTGTCTCCCCAAGGTGAGAATTGCAATTCATTTGTTTAAGTTGACAAACTGTTTTGTAAACAATACGCTTCGGAATTTGTAACGACGAATTTTATAACTGAAGGTTAGAAATTCTTGAAAATTATAAACGGCTATTGCTCAAATCATTGTTCTAAATTCAACAGCGAAATATGCTTTCACATTTCATAAGACAATAACTCCGATTTCCCATGTTTATTTAGTATGTCTTTTATTAATGTTTACGGTGTTTTTTCTATAACTAATTGCCACAGTTATCCCGAAAGCCTTTACAATTTCACCGGGTTGAAAATTGTCCGTGCTAGAGCATTCATCCTGAACGTAAGTATTTACTTACCTATAAGGTAACATAGCTTAGTAGCTTGGACAAGGGCTTAATTATTTCTGTGATTACTTCACAGTCGAGAGATCAAATTCTCTTTAATCTTGTATCCAAATGTTTTTCTCTTTTCGCTTGCTAAAATTTGTACCCGATGTGTGTAAATATCATGTCACATATAAAGCGTTAAGTTATTGTTTTCTTTGTTCATTTCATCGTGGTTTAAAGGACGTGAGAGCTTACATTTTCAATCCATAGTTTCTTTTATAATACGCAAATATTATAATGTAGGTCCGTAGTAGCTGTAAATAAATACATGTATCTATACCTATTACAATATTTAAGGATATATTGCAATGTCCGTGTGGTCGCCTTAAGTTGTATAGTACGCTAGCAACGCGAGTACGATCCCCGGTGCCGGCAACAATGAATAGTTTGTTCGCAATTTTAATTAATGATTTCCCACAGGCTCCGTGTTGAACCATGGTGAGGAAAACTACATGTGTTAAAAAATCTTCCATGACAAGTAAAGTCTGCCAAATTTTATACTGTCTTTACATTGAAGACCAACAGTGGGACTGTAACTTAACTTTTTAAATATTTTAATTCAATTTAATGGACAAAGATAATAAACTTTCTCGCTTTTCACCTAATTATGTTCCATATGCTTAAAGCTAAGCTCTCTTAAGCTATCTTTGCTTATAAAAAAAATCGCGTGCTTGTATTAATTGTAATTACGTGTTTAAATATTTTTAATGCAAAATAAAATATATATATGTTGCAATGTCATAGTTAATTAATTTTGTAGTGTGTAACTTTTATGTGTGTAACCATTATCACCGGATATGGTTTGTATATCAACGAAATATAGACGCGATAAAGAGACATTGACGTATCAATTCTATTGTAAAAAGGAAAACGAGCTTATCTACGGGTCTTCATCATCATCATCCTCGTCGGCCATCGTCATTCATCTACAACAGTAATTCCCAAAGTGGTCTATATCGACCTCTAGGGGTCTATGACAACCTGCAAGGGGTCTACGTCAGCGAAAAAAAATTTGGGGGTCCATGAAATGAAAATGGGGTCCACGATAGTGGATCTCAACACATACTACTAGTATACTAGTACTATATAGTACCTATTTACCTATTTCTCACTAAAAATATTGACTTATTGCTTATGTTATTTTATTTATAGTTTATTTTATGTTACCAATATTTTATGTAACAGATACAAAAAATTTTTTCAGTAGTTTTAATTTTAATTCAATTAATAAATGTATAAATTAACATGTGTTTTTACTTTAAGTTTTTAACACAACTTCACTACAGTTAGAAATTTACAGGAAATCAATATCAGGTAAGTAGGAGGTCTACCCAACACGGAAAAACATGGCAAGGGGTCTACGACACAAAAAAGTTTGGAGAACTCTGATCTACAACATCAGTGGAACTGCTTCATAACAATTATAAGTGGCATACAAATGTCAAACTGTGGAGTGATATTAAGAATACTCAATTGGTTACTCAAACATACAATGCTAATGTACAGATGGAGTTGTGAATAATCATTGCGCGTTACCGCTATTTTATGGGCAGACCCCACCCCTTAGATGTTAAGAGCGTTGCTGGAGTTTCTTCGGCCACTTCTTCTCCCAGCGCCAACGCTTCCCGAACTGGCACTCAAAGTTAGTTTAGCTTTTGAATGTCTCTTAGATTATCCGTTAAATAACAACCGACCCAGTCGTGGTTCGGCCCTCTCGGGCGCCCTCGGATCGGAATGCTTACGCGTCACATAGTAACTGTCCAAGCCGAGGTTACCCCTCACCGGGGGGACCCTTGTGTCGAGTTCGACTAGCAATAGAGGTTCAGGCTAAGCGACCTAAGAGCTATGCCACCTCTCAATCCGGTGAAGCAGTCAAGGCCAGCTTCTCTGGCCAATCTGTGTAGTTCGTCATAAAAAAAAAGATGGAGTTGTGACTGGACAGTGCAAAATTGAAATCCGTAACTGATTTACAGGGCTAAATTTTCTTATCTTTCTCTCTTTCCTGTTTTATAATGATGTTTTTTTACGTTTCATAGCACGAAGCGTGAGATAGTACATTACTGTCAACACATTAAGGTCAAACAATTTCGTCGCCCTAAAAGACCTGTATCACAACCATATTGCAATTATATTATAATATCAGTAGACATATATCAAGATATATATTTCTTCGACGCTGGAAAGCAAAACCGTAATAAGTGACACATATGGCCATTTTCAAAAACAAAAAAGACGCGTCGAATGATTTAAGACATGTAACAATTAGATGAAAAATAGCGAAAATAGGATTTTCAAGATTGATACTTCTCTTTTATTTTTTGTATCGTAAAACGATTTTCTTTTCAGAAAACTCTAAATTAATGCCGTGGTACAATACTTATTCGGCAAAAAATAATAAATATTTAGTCCAAAAACGACAGCTCTAGATCCACAAACACGAAAGTTATATTTTTTTAATGATAATAATAAACGGTTATTTTTTGAAAAGTTTAAATGATTTTCGGCTCTGGTTTTCTATTTTTTTGTGGGCTACTACGTTTTTGTTTTCCAGCGTCGACATGCAGGATCCATTATTACGGTGCACGGAATAACGACAAAGCTATTAACTGTGTGCTTCTAGCACTTACTCCAATAATTTGGACATGTCGCTCACATAAATCTTGACAGCCTAGAAAAGCTTTATATTGTTATTTAGGTGAACGGAAAAAGAGTACGCAGTCGCTCACCTACCCGGTGGTCAGACGCAGTTACAACACTCAAGAGCCTGGCAATAATAATCAATAACATTGAGACAACCGAGGATAGAGATACGAGACAATAGGAAGAGGAAAGTGAATGAAGCGATCAACACTTCCTACTAGACACGACCTTCAACAATAAAGAAAACTTTTAGAGAGAAGGTATATCAAGAAATGTAATCAACCCATCTTATATTTAAAAAACTAACTACTAAAAATAAACTCCTTTTCTACATTCAATATATCGGATTTTCCAAACATTTTTTGTATTTGCAGCTAGCTAAATTGCATATCATTTATGTCGTAAAAATCGATGATAGCCTAATGGCGGGCCATGAGGTTTATGATACAATGGCCAGTTTCAAGGCGGTTGTTATCGATGAATATACTTTTTAATGGATTGTATTGTAAGAAACATGAAATTCAAATTTTGGGCCCTAATAATCTTATCTAGAACAGACCTTCCAAAATGTATTCCTCTATAATGGATCCTTATCCACATCCTTCTAGCTATCCTTATTAGATTGCCGATACATCTGAGTGCGACGGCCCTGCGCTTCTTCGTCCCAGCGCGATAGATGGTTGCTTATAAGAGCTATGTTAATTACCGTCGTTCACTTTTAAATCTCGTATCAAACACACCACGACAGTTCTGAACTCGGCGCGGTTTTCTTTACACATTGAATGCAGAATTTTATTTCACTTATTGCTGATTCTCTTCCCTTGCACCATTTCTCCTGTGTCTTAGTACAACTAAAATCTTTTCTTTTATATTTAAGGAATACCATCTCTTTCGTTGTGTGTTTCAATGAATTTTCTTTCATATAGATGAAAAATTCTTACCATCTCTTTTATTGAAAATTTTTCACATTGGTGGTACATATGGTAATATTTGTTACCATGATCTATAAATTTCCCTGTCACAGAATGCTAGAGTTGATTCAAAGGCCACGGTCAATTCTCTTGGATTTTCTATAGTAACAACCACAACAAATATTTCTTTTTAAACATTATTGTGCAAGTTGTATTCCAATGTTCAATTTCAAGTTCGACATTACAATGACAATATAATATTTTTAATTTTTTATGTTTTTGTATTATCGGGTTCTTGTATCTTTAAACTAGAGTAAGTGCGTGGGCGTGGGCGTGGGAGCAAGTGCTGTGGGAATGTTCACGGCGTCGCCTCGCTATCTATGACACATTTAAGTATGAGCATGTTTGAATGCAAATTTATATTTCATAACATAGCTGCGTTGTATTTTATAATTCATAAAATAAGACATCATGTCCCTTTAATCTAGTAGGCTAGACAAACATAGCAACTACCTGGTTTCTCCAGGCTTATCAGGACCGATTTGTGACAAGCGGTGAACCCATCGCCATGCACCGAGCAAAAATTATAGCAATAAATTTATTTGTACTGAATAGCGAAAACCAATTATTGGTTCTAGGGTTCAAACTTTCGATTGTCGCAGTTCATCCCAAGTCAAACGCATAGCACTGGGCTGTCACTGCCTATAAATTACAATAACATATTTTTTATGGGGATTAAAATCGTAAACCGACTTTTACAGTATTACTCGAATCATATTGATGGATTGTTTAAAACCAAGGTATATCACACAAAAAAACCAAAATCAGTTCATAAATGACGGCGCTATGAGTAAACAAACATTTAAAAAAAATACGATAAATTGCGTATTTTCAAAGTCAAAAGAGTTTGAAACGGAGATTCTCGAATCATGCAGAGTGCTTTTGTTTTACGAATTTTTACATGATTTGAAAAAGTTGTCCCGGCAAAGGATGCTAATTTTATAAATTAAGTTTTATATCGAATAAAGAATGACATATACTAGACAGTGCTAGAGGATTTCATGAAGCTAATCAGTTTATTATTGGCACGCGATCTGTACGTGCTTCGTAGACAGTTGCATATTATTGATCAGGTCGAGACGCGTGCGCGATCCTACGCACAAAGCGACGCGTATAAATGCGTATATTGGCACGCAAAGATCAAACGCCGTACTAACTGACACGTGGCTTCTTTTTTCATTGGGACTGGCGCAAAAGATATCTTTTCGTCTTGTATTTATTTAACGCGATATTTTTTGTGATTCTTTTGAGTCAGGAGATGTATGTTTGTATTCGCTAGGAATTCAAATTCTTTAAAATTATAGACAAAATAATTGTATATCATTAAGAATGCCTACGCTGGTGATACTAACACTTTACAGTAGTACCTTAGTTCTTCAATTTACGCAGTCTGGATGAATTTTATGCTTGTGGCAGTGTTCGTATTGTTCAACATGTTTATTAACTTTCAATGAAGGGTTCTAAAGGCAGATAGGCTATTTCACAGGGAATCTAGCATACACATTCTTAAAATCAGGTGAATTATTTATAACATCAGGCTCTTTTTGTAGTATACCCTAGTTACTAGTGAGCGATTATCAGTTCACCTTGAATTCATATGAACTATACATACAGTTTTAGAAATATATTATTACTAAAAACTGAATTAAATTTTGAAAATGAGCAAATCTCCTAAGACATCTGATCTGCGAAAGTCTTAAATTAAATGTTTAAAGATAACGATGAAAGATAACACTATTCTACTACTTACGATAATGGGGATAAATATCTGATAATTCTGTTAACAAAACGCACTATAGATCACTTTAAGTGACAGCCTCTGGAGGGGATGACAACAATGCCGACACTTGGAGACGTTGTTATCTGCTCTCGATCGTTCATCGATACCTTTCAAATATTTTGGGCGACGGAACTTTGCCTTTTGTCAATTTACTTAAGGCACATTACAAAAGATCACACTGTTCTTTTTAAAGTTATCACATGGTTTTATTAATGGTGGAAATAACAGTAACCAATAGTTTTACAGTAGATGTGGTTTACGAAGAAAAACCTCAAATAGGTACGCAGGCGGCGTATATTTAAAGAGTTATAACAACATTTGTAGAGGTCATCTCGGCCAAATATTTATTTTTTGTGTGACCGGGAAAACTGAAACAGACCAAGTAGGAAAGCGGACCTTGATAGTAGGCCGGGAGATCGTTAGGCAGAAGAAGAATTGTACTCATATTTTAGTACTGTTTCTTTTGTTACGTCCTCAAAAACCTTAATAACTAATTGATAAAATTATATATGTTATAACTAAATTATTTAAGACAGTTATTCCTCGTTTAATCTACAATCTAAGAATTTCATTGTATTTTTTTTATCATTGGCATGCCATTATCAAATGCAATGGCGCGCTATTTACGCTGCTTATTATATCCTCTACATGACAAAAATATCGCATTTCATTCGTTTTGTATCAGATGGCAGGATCAGCTCCCCTTGTAAAACACTCCCGTAGGCATATAGGGTACATTTATCTCGCTACAAAGGGACAAAGGCTCTGTTACAAATATATAAAACACTCGAAACGCCGAAAGAGTATAATGCCCATCATTATAAATTCATGTGCTTTGTCGTTTACAGTATTTATTTTGATACGTGTCGAGGGGAGAAAACCCTCTTAACGCTCGAAAGCCCCCGAAATTGTGCAAAGAAGGCGTTAGGGCGAAGGGGGCGGTATCGGGAGCCCTTGTCATTGGTGCTATGGCGCCCCACCAATGGGAGCTCCGCCCTGATGAAAATCCATTTCGAGCAATTGTACGACCAACGTTCAGTAAGTGAATGCCACTGAGGCCAACCGGTCGTGTAGCTAGACTCACCGTTTACATTTCGAAGTAACTGAATCATCGGTCTGACTGAGTCAGTTCGGGTCGAACGTGCGTTGTGATGATAGTAGTTGTTTACGTGTAAAGTATTAACGAGTTTGTAATGCACGCCATGAGCGATCCCGCTGCTCTAGCCGGCATGTTACCATTCGATTCTATCGGGTTGTACGAGCAGCCCAAGCCTCGCTTCATCTTCAAGATGCCGCGAGTGGTTCCTGACCAGAAGGCTAAATTTGAATCTGACGATTTGTTCAAGAGACTGAGCAGAGAGAGTGAGGTATGTAGCTCTTAGTTTACTTCAGATAA
This sequence comes from Meandrusa payeni, assembly GCA_029286785.1. Taxonomy (NCBI): domain Eukaryota; kingdom Metazoa; phylum Arthropoda; class Insecta; order Lepidoptera; family Papilionidae; genus Meandrusa; species Meandrusa payeni. The sequence continues at coordinate 9,336,569 of JAGSMX010000012.1, read as the reverse complement.
CCATATAATACACTAATATTATTTATATGTTTCAGCTTCGTGATTTAACACAAGGTAAATGCGTAAAGTGATTGTAATACAAAGAGCAGTCAAGTAAACAGGAAAACGCCTTATATTAATTAATATAGTGTTTAATTACTTTCTTCATATTAATCTTATACATTCCTAAATTTAATTACCGTTACTTGGCTATACACAATTGCTAATTACGTTACCAGATTGTTAAGTATCAGCTATTACTAAAAGATTCAAATTGTGAAATTTAACTATCAATACTCGTTCTAACATTTTTTAACCGCCTTCAAAAGTAGGAGTTTATCAATTCGGTTGGGTTTTGTTATATTTGCTATCGCATAATTAAACATTCTGTAATTTTTTTTAAAGAATGCTATCATTTTACCAAATAAGCTTAAGATTGCGCTCGGAGATGGTTCATGTCAATAGACGAATGGTGGATTCGAACCTACTACCTTACGTTTTGTAGACCGTATCCTAAACCATAAGGCTATTTATTTATAGTTAAGGGTTTTTCCGGTTCAATATCACTTATTGACGCGCTTAATTCCGAATATAAACCGGGAAACTCTTCAAAATCAATTTAAAATTATTATTTGTGATTCTTGTTAAATTATACAACAGAGGTAATAGCTTTAAACAACGATATATTGTGATTCTTAGTATGAATTTCATATATACCTTTTTATTGTCCATGTCTCGATTCTTATAAGAACTTAGTATGTAATGACATGAATAAGATATGCATTTAATATATAGTAAAAATATTGATTTTCATCAGGTGCGGTACACTGGATACCGAGACCGTCCTCCAGAAGAACGCCAGATGCGCTTCACCAGCGGGTGCCGTGAAGGTCACACCGAGATCGCGTTCATATCCACAGGCACGAACTTGCAGTTAGTCTTCGACCATTCACCTTACAATAATCGGGGTTGCGATTTTCAAAAAGAGAATGGAAAGGTAAGACGAAAGCTTTTAAAGGAAGTTCTTATATTTACGTAGATATTTTAAATTTAAACAGCTCACTACGAAAGTGTTTGAGGAATATTCGAATTTATAGGAATTTATGGCGACATCAAGGATTTTTTAACGAACACGAGACGATTCAATGATCCACTGAAAAAGGCATTTACTTTCATGAAAGAGGCAGCCTAAGGGCTCTCACTCTCAACTTTCCCTTGCACAGTCCAACATGATCGACAGTACACGTTGTGGAGTAGATGGCGTCCACGGTGCGTCGCCATTCCGCTCTGTTTTGGGCTAAGCGTTTTGCGCCGGGCCATGTCAACTCGATCGCCTTCATGTCTGCCGCTACTGATCGCCGCTACGTTTGCTTAGGACGGCCATGTTTCCTTGTTCCTGGTGAGATCCACGCCAAGGCCTGCCTAGGAATGTGAGTAGGATCCCGATGCGCGGGTCTAACCAATCCATGACTATTTGCGGCGCTTTATTTGCTGGCTTAACGGCGATTCTCTACAGCGACCTAGAAGCTCTTCATTGCTGATTGTTTGCGGCCAAAAGACTCCTAGAATCTGTGTAAGAAAGCGATTGAGGCGGGGCCTCGAATACGCTTGTTTATAGTAGGTTCACACCTTTTGCAAAACCCAAGCCCTTGCCGCAGAAGATGGTAAACTATTTTCCGATTCCATCACGCCACAGATAGATTCTTCCCCTTTTCTATGATGGGAGCGTTGCTTAAGAGTTCTGTCACTTCGGCCCAGCGCAGATATTCCCCCAGGGTGTTAACGTCCTACAAATTCTCGTAACTCATTAAATGCTTCTGGTTGAAGTTAGGGCGTCACGTTGAGAATCGTAAATCGTAAACGTCGAGTCAATCATCATATAAACGAAACATCAATTAATTAATTTTTTTTTTTTTTTTTTTTATATGAAAAGTGGCAAACGAGCATACGGCTCACCTGATCTTAAGTGATCACCGTCGCCCATGAACATCCACAGCACCAGAGGAGCTGCAGGTGCGTTGCCGACCTTTGAGATAGGAATAGGCTCGTTTCTTGAAGGTCCCTAAATCGTAAACGTTCGGAAACACCGCTGGCGACAGTTGGTTCCACAAGTTGGCAGTGCGTGGGAGAAAGTTACGCGAAAAACGTACAGTCGTTGAACGCCAACCATCAAGATGGTGGCGGTGGAATTTGGAATTCTGCCGAGATGTGCGGTAATGGAAATCGGTAGCTGGGATGATTCCGAACAATTCCTCAGAACACTCCCCATGGTAAATGCGATACAGGATGCAAAGAGAACCGACATCTCTTCGCAGACTCAGAGGGTCGAGTTGATCGGAGAGACCCTGATCGTCGACTATTCGAGCAGTTCTGCGTTGTACACGGTCAAACGGAAGAAGTTGGTATTGGGGAGCCCCGGCCCAGAGATGCGAACAGTATTCCATATGAGGCCGCACCTGTGCCTTATACAGTTTAAGGCGGTGAGCCGGCTTGAAATACTGTTTGGCCCTGTTGAGTACTCCGGAGTTTAAGTACAAATGTTTTAGGCATAATATATGACGAATGTAAAATACTCGTATATTCTATATTTCTCGGAAGTGTTAGCACTAAGTCATGCCACACCTATTTCTTTTGTAACTATTTCTCATAAATTGTTAACGGGCCCTTCTGAGAACCGTTGCTCAGGCAGGAGGCTCTCCTTTCTAATAGACATAGTTTAAATTGGTTGAAATTATTGTTCAGGAAAATATACTATTATATTTATTTATTGGCGTCACAATATACAAACATATTACATAAAATATAGCAGAAAACAAAAATTAAAAAGGAAAGAAAAATAAACACAATACAATTAAAGGAACGAACAGACAAATAGGTTATGATGCCAACATTGGAGACTGTCACATTATGTGCTGGATCGCAAAGATACGACAGCGCTGATTTTCAGCAATGCCCAGGACTACACAAAGTCGAGCGAGCGTGCTTTTACTTGTAAATATACATGATTTCCCATGAACACAGACAGTTATATTACGAAATTCTAGTGCCTATTCATCAAGCAACGCTTAAGACCTCAAGAGGAGAGCGATCGTCCGAAACATAATTCTTTATTATAACAAAATGTTACATCTGTCTACCAAAAAGCTATCTGTGTTAGAGCTCAAAGCTGTTAGAGTTTTTTACTTAACAATAATAAGTAGGAGGATGGAGGAGAAAAAGGAGAAAAATATCAACTCTTGTTTAATTTTTAATGTTTATGCTTATAACGAGCGCTATGATTTCTGGAAACTATTTTAAATATTTTGTTGTTCGAAAGAGTTTGCTTTCAATAAGGTCCCATCGAATTTTGTTGGTGTAGGGCATTGGTATACCAGGAAATTTTAAAAGTCGTACGGTCAACAAAAGTGCCTACAAATCTCAACAGTATTGAGATTTGTAGGTTTATAATAATACAAGAAAATAACAACCACGAAGCGAGAAAGAAAGAGAATATAGGTGCCCAAATTTCATAATATTATTGTGATACTTGAGAAATAAAAGTATGCATGTTTGTAATAGTTGCGTTATATATACTTGTATTGTTAGTCGTAAATATACTTGTATTTAAATAATAATTATTCAACGAAAGAGAGACCTAGTAATATAAGCTATTACTTTGCTAAAATTAATAGTCAGCAATGTGTTTTGCTTATGACAGAACTCGCTTTACAACTGTCGTAACGTAATAATTGGATATCAAAGAAAGTTTGTTTTTGTGACTAATTTATGAGCTGTGCAGGCGCTCGGTAATGAAGTCGGCGGCGTGGTCGGCGGCCGATGGCGCGTCATCAGGGCACGATGTTTCCGGCACACATTTTCATAACTAAAATTAAGACATAAATAACTTTAAGACCGCTAATGAAAAAAAAATTGAAGCCGTAACACCGTATATAACGCGCCAGTCACGCTCCGCATTCGTTTTATAACGTGTTGCTTTAATGAATGACATCTTTTTTTCTTTGGTCGATTATACCGGTACGCTTTGTTAGTGCTGTAACATCTGAACGGAATGGGACATGTTCATGCATTAATACTGGACCGAGCATTGATA